>OU452200.1:20927653-22273614 GCA_911728435.2 Apoderus coryli | reverse complement strand
TGGCTGCAAAACAGCTGTTTTCTCACTTATAATTTAAAAGTAAATTTTATTTGTGAAAAGGAATTAGATTAAGCATAAAGAAGCATTTTAGAACGAATTAGAGCGTTTTGTTAGTAAAATTTGGTTATTTATAATTAAACGTTCAAGTGGCTGCCAAAAAGCTGTTTTCTCACTTATAATTTAAAGGTAAATTTTATTAGTCAAAAGAAATTAGATTAAGCATAAAAAAGCATTTTAGAACGATTTAGCGCGTTTTGTTAATAAGATTTTGTTATTTAGAATTAAACGTTCAAGTGGCTGCCAAAAAGCTGTTTTCTCACTTAGAATTTAAAAGTAAATTTTATTAGTGAAAAGAAATTAGATTAAGCGTAAATAAGCAATTTAGAACGAATTAGAGCGTTTTGTTAGTAAAATTTGGTTATTTAGAATTAAACGTTCAAGTGGTTGCCAAAAAGCTGTTTTCTCACTTAGAATTTAAAAGTAAATTTTATTAGTGAAAAGAAATTAGATTAAGCATAAAAAAGCATTTTAGAACGATTTAGCGCGTTTTGTTAATAAAATTTTGTTATTTAGAATTAAACGTCGATGTGGCTGCCAAAAAGCTGTTTTCTCACTTAGAATTTAAAAGTAAATTCCTTAGATAAAAAAGCAATTTAGAACGATTTGGTAATAAAATTTTGTTATTTAGAATTAAACGTCGATGTGGCTGCCAAAAAGCTGTTTTCTCACTTAGAATTTAAAAGTAAATTTTATTAGTGAAAAGAAATTAGTCTAAGCATAAAAAAGCATTTTAAAACGAATTAGAGCGTTTTGTTAGTAAAACTTGGTTATTTAGAATTAAACGTCGATGTGGCTGCCAAAAAGCTGTTTTCTCACTTAGAATTTAAAAGTAAATTTTTTAGTGAAAAGAAATTAGATTAAACATAAATAAGCAATTTAGAACGAATTAGAGCGTTTTGTTAGAAAAATTTGGTTATTTAGAATTAAACGTTCAAGTTGTTGCCAAAAAGCTGTTTTCTCACTTAGAATTTAAAAGTAAATTTTATTAGTGAAAAGAAATTAGATTAAGCGTAAAAAAGCATTTTAGAACGATTTAGCGCGTTTTGTTAATAAAATTTTGTTATTTAGAATTAAACGTCGATGTGGCTGCCAAACAGCTGTTTTCTCACTTATAATTTAAAAGTAAATTTTATTAGTGAACAGAAATTAGATTAAGCATAAAGAAGCATTTTAGAACGAATTAGAGCGTTTTGTTAGTAAAATTTGGTTATTTAGAATTAAACGTTCAAGTGGCTGCCAAAAAGCTGTTTTCTCACTTAGAATTTAAAGGTAAATTTTATTAGTCAAAAGAAATTAGATTAAGCATAAAAAAGCATTTTAGAACGATTTAGCGCGTTTTGTTAATAAAATTTTGTTATTTAGAATTAAACGTCGATGTGGCTGCCAAAAAGCTGTTTTCTCACTTAGAATTTAAAAGTAAATTTTATTAGTGAAAAGAAATTGGAGTAAGCATAAAAAAGCATTTTAGAACGATTTACCGCGTTTTGTTAATAAGATTTTGTTATTTAGAATTAAACGTTCAAGTGGCTGCCAAAAAGCTGTTTTCTCACTTAGAATTTAAAAGTAAATTTTATTAGTGAAAAGAAATTAGATTAAACATAAATAAGCAATTTAGAACGAATTAGAGCGTTTTGTTAGAAAAATTTGGTTATTTAGAATTAAACGTTCAAGTTGTTGCCAAAAAGCTGTTTTCTCACTTAGAATTTAAAAGTAAGTTTTATTAGTGAAAAGAAATTAGATTAAGCATAAAAAAGCATTTTAGAACGATTTAGCGCGTTTTGTTAATAAAATTTTGTTATTTAGAATTAAACGTCGATGTGGCTGCCAAAAAGCTGTTTTCTCACTTATAATTTAAAAGTAAATTTTATTAGTGAAAAGAAATTAGATTAAGCATAAACAAGCATTTTAGAACGAATTAGAGCGTTTTGTTAGTAAAATTTGGTTATTTAGAATTAAACGTTCAAGTGGCTGCCAAAAAGCTGTTTTCTCACTTAGAATTTAAAGGTAAATTTTATTAGTCAAAAGAAATTAGATTAAGCATAAAAAAGCATTTTAGAACGATTTAGCGCGTTTTGTTAATAAAATTTTGTTATTTAGAATTAAACGTCGATGTGGCTGCCAAAAAGCTGTTTTCTCACTTAGAATTTAAAAGTAAATTTTATTAGTGAAAAGAAATTAGATTAATCGTAAATAAGCAATTTAGAACGAATTAGAGCGTTTTGTTAGTAAAATTTGGTTATTTAGAATTAAACGTTCAAGTTGTTGCCAAAAAGCTGTTTTCTCACTTAGAATTTAAAAGTAAATTTTATTAGTGAAAAGAAACTAGATTAAGCATAAAAAAGCATTTTAGAACGATTTAGCGCGTTTTGTTAATAAAATTTTGTTATTTAGAATTAAACGTCGATGTGGCTGCCAAAAAGCTGTTTTCTCACTTAGAATTTAAAAGTAAATTTTATTAGTGAAAAGAAATTGGAGTAAGCATAAAAAAGCATTTTAGAACGATTTACCGCGTTTTGTTAATAAGATTTTGTTATTTAGAATTAAACGTTCAAGTGGCTGCCAAAAAGCTGTTTTCTCACTTAGAATTTAAAAGTAAATTTTATTAGTGAAAAGAAATTAGATTAAGCATAAAAAAGCATTTTAGAACGATTTAGCGCGTTTTGTTAATAAAATTTTGTTATTTAGAATTAAACGTCGATGTGGCTGCCAAACAGCTGTTTTCTCACTTATAATTTAAAAGTAAATTTTATTAGTGAAAAGAAATTAGATTAATCGTAAATAAGCAATTTAGAACGAATTAGAGCGTTTTGTTAGTAAAATTTGGTTATTTAGAATTAAACGTTCAAGTTGTTGCCAAAAAGCTGTTTTCTCACTTAGAATTTAAAAGTAAGTTTTATTAGTGAAAAGAAACTAGATTAAGCATAAAAAAGCATTTTAGAACGATTTAGCGCGTTTTGTTAATAAAATTTTGTTATTTAGAATTAAACGTCGATGTGGCTGCCAAAAAGCTGTTATCTCACTTAGAATTTAAAAGTAAATTTTATTAGTGAAAATAAGTTAGATTAAGCGTAAATAAGCAATTTAGAACGAATTGGAGCGTTTTGTTAGTAAAATTTTGTTATTTAGAATTAAACGTACAAGTGGCTGCCAAAAAGCTGTTTTCTCACTTAGAATTGAAAAGTAAATTTTATTAGTGAAAAGAAATTAGATTAAGCATAAAAAAGCATTTTAGAACGAATTAGAGCGTTTTGTTAGTAATATTTGGTTATTTAGAATTAAACGTTCAAGTGGCTGCCAAAAAGCTGTTTTCTCACTTAGAATTTAAAAGTAAATTTTATTAATCAAAAGAAATTATATTAAGGATAAAAAAGCAATTTAGAACGATTTAGCGCGTTTTGGTAATAAAATTTTGTTATTTAGAATTAAACGTCGATGTGGCTGCCAAAAAGCTGTTTTCTCACTTAGAATTTAAAAGTAAATTTTATTAGTGAAAAGAAATTAGACTAAGCATAAAAAACCATTTTAGAACGAATTAGAGCGTTTTGTTAGTAAAATTTGGTTATTTAGAATTAAACGTTCAAGTGGCTGCCAAAAAGCTGTTTCTCACTTAGAATTTAAAAGTAAATTTTATTAGTGAAAAGAAATTAGATTAAGCGTAAATAAGCAATTTAGAACGATTTAGCGCGTTTTGTTACAAAATTTTTGTTATTTAGAATTAAACGTTCAAGTGGCTGCCAAAAAGCTGTTTCTTCACTTAGAATTTAAAAGTAAATTTTCTTAGTGAAAAGAAGTTAGATTAAGCGTAGATAAGTAATTTAGAACGATTTAGCGCGTTTTGTTTATAAAATTTTGTTATTTAGGATTAAACGTCGATGTGGCTGCCAAAAAGCTGTTTTCTCACTTAGAATTTAAAAGTAAATTTTATTAGTGAAAAGAAATTAGATTAAACATAAAAAAGCATTTTAGAACGAATTGGAGCGTTTTGTTAGTAAAATTTTGTTATTTAGAATTAAACGTTCAAGTGGCTGCCAAAAAGCTGTTTTCTCACTTAGAATTTAAAGGTAAATTTTATTAGTTAAAAGAAATTAGATTAAGCATAAAAAAAGCATTTTAGAACGATTTACCGCGTTTTGTTAATAAGATTTTGTTATTTAGAATTAAACGTCGATGTGGCTGCCAAAAAGCTGTTTTCTCACTTAGAATTTAAAAAAAATTTTTATTAGTGAAAAGAAATTGGAGTAAGCATAAAAAAGCATTTTAGAACGATTTAGCGCGTTTTGTTAATAAAATTTTGTTATTTAGAATTAAACGTCGATGTGGCTGCCAAACAGCTGTTTTCTCACTTATAATTTAAAAGTAAATTTTATTTGTGAAAAGGAATTAGATTAAGCATAAAGAAGCATTTTAGAACGAATTAGAGCGTTTTGTTAGTAAAATTTGGTTATTTATAATTAAACGTTCAAGTGGCTGCCAAAAAGCTGTTTTCTCACTTATAATTTAAAGGTAAATTTTATTAGTCAAAAGAAATTAGATTAAGCATAAAAAAGCATTTTAGAACGATTTAGCGCGTTTTGTTAATAAGATTTTGTTATTTAGAATTAAACGTTCAAGTGGCTGCCAAAAAGCTGTTTTCTCACTTAGAATTTAAAAGTAAATTTTATTAGTGAAAAGAAATTAGATTAAGCGTAAATAAGCAATTTAGAACGAATTAGAGCGGTTTGTTAGTAAAATTTGGTTATTTAGAATTAAACGTTCAAGTGGTTGCCAAAAAGCTGTTTTCTCACTTAGAATTTAAAAGTAAATTTTATTAGTGAAAAGAAATTAGATTAAGCATAAAAAAGCATTTTAGAACGATTTAGCGCGATTTGTTAATAAAATTTTGTTATTTAGAATTAAACGTCGATGTGGCTGCCAAAAAGCTGTTTTCTCACTTAGAATTTAAAAGTAAATTTTATTAGTGAAAAGAAACTAGATTAAGCATAAAAAAGCATTTTAGAACGATTTAGCGCGTTTTGTTAATAAAATTTTGTTATTTAGAATTAAACGTTCAAGTGGCTGCCAAAAAGCTGTTTTTTCACTTAGAATTTAAAAGTAAATTTTCTTAGTGAAAAGAAGTTAGATTAAGCGTAAATAAGCAATTTAGAACGAATTGGAGCGTTTTGTTAGTAAAATTTTGTTATTTAGAATTAAACGTTCAAGTGGCTGCCAAAAAGCTGTTTTCTCACTTAGAATTGAAAACTAAATTTTATTAGTGAAAAGAAATTAGATTAAGCATAAAAAAGCATTTTAGAACGAATTAGAGCGTTTTGTTAGTAATATCTGGTTATTTAGAATTAAACGTTCAAGTGGCTGCCAAAAAGCTGTTTTCTCACTTAGAATTTAAAAGTAAGTTTTATTAGTGAAAAGAAACTAGATTAAGCATAAAAAAGCATTTTAGAACGATTTAGCGCGTTTTGTTAATAAAATTTTGTTATTTAGAATTAAACGTCGATGTGGCTGCCAAAAAGCTGTTATCTCACTTAGAATTTAAAAGTAAATTTTATTAGTGAAAATAAGTTAGATTAAGCGTAAATAAGCAATTTAGAACGAATTGGAGCGTTTTGTTAGTAAAATTTTGTTATTTAGAATTAAACGTACAAGTGGCTGCCAAAAAGCTGTTTTCTCACTTAGAATTGAAAAGTAAATTTTATTAGTGAAAAGAAATTAGATTAAGCATAAAAAAGCATTTTAGAACGAATTAGAGCGTTTTGTTAGTAATATTTGGTTATTTAGAATTAAACGTTCAAGTGGCTGCCAAAAAGCTGTTTTCTCACTTAGAATTTAAAAGTAAATTTTATTAATCAAAAGAAATTATATTAAGGATAAAAAAGCAATTTAGAACGATTTAGCGCGTTTTGGTAATAAAATTTTGTTATTTAGAATTAAACGTCGATGTGGCTGCCAAAAAGCTGTTTTCTCACTTAGAATTTAAAAGTAAATTTTATTAGTGAAAAGAAATTAGACTAAGCATAAAAAACCATTTTAGAACGAATTAGAGCGTTTTGTTAGTAAAATTTGGTTATTTAGAATTAAACGTTCAAGTGGCTGCCAAAAAGCTGTTTCTCACTTAGAATTTAAAAGTAAATTTTATTAGTGAAAAGAAATTAGATTAAGCGTAAATAAGCAATTTAGAACGATTTAGCGCGTTTTGTTACAAAATTTTTGTTATTTAGAATTAAACGTTCAAGTGGCTGCCAAAAAGCTGTTTCTTCACTTAGAATTTAAAAGTAAATTTTCTTAGTGAAAAGAAGTTAGATTAAGCGTAGATAAGTAATTTAGAACGATTTAGCGCGTTTTGTTTATAAAATTTTGTTATTTAGGATTAAACGTCGATGTGGCTGCCAAAAAGCTGTTTTCTCACTTAGAATTTAAAAGTAAATTTTATTAGTGAAAAGAAATTAGATTAAACATAAAAAAGCATTTTAGAACGAATTGGAGCGTTTTGTTAGTAAAATTTTGTTATTTAGAATTAAACGTTCAAGTGGCTGCCAAAAAGCTGTTTTCTCACTTAGAATTTAAAGGTAAATTTTATTAGTTAAAAGAAATTAGATTAAGCATAAAAAAAGCATTTTAGAACGATTTACCGCGTTTTGTTAATAAGATTTTGTTATTTAGAATTAAACGTCGATGTGGCTGCCAAAAAGCTGTTTTCTCACTTAGAATTTAAAAAAAATTTTTATTAGTGAAAAGAAATTGGAGTAAGCATAAAAAAGCATTTTAGAACGATTTAGCGCGTTTTGTTAATAAAATTTTGTTATTTAGAATTAAACGTCGATGTGGCTGCCAAACAGCTGTTTTCTCACTTATAATTTAAAAGTAAATTTTATTTGTGAAAAGGAATTAGATTAAGCATAAAGAAGCATTTTAGAACGAATTAGAGCGTTTTGTTAGTAAAATTTGGTTATTTATAATTAAACGTTCAAGTGGCTGCCAAAAAGCTGTTTTCTCACTTATAATTTAAAGGTAAATTTTATTAGTCAAAAGAAATTAGATTAAGCATAAAAAAGCATTTTAGAACGATTTAGCGCGTTTTGTTAATAAGATTTTGTTATTTAGAATTAAACGTTCAAGTGGCTGCCAAAAAGCTGTTTTCTCACTTAGAATTTAAAAGTAAATTTTATTAGTGAAAAGAAATTAGATTAAGCGTAAATAAGCAATTTAGAACGAATTAGAGCGGTTTGTTAGTAAAATTTGGTTATTTAGAATTAAACGTTCAAGTGGTTGCCAAAAAGCTGTTTTCTCACTTAGAATTTAAAAGTAAATTTTATTAGTGAAAAGAAATTAGATTAAGCATAAAAAAGCATTTTAGAACGATTTAGCGCGATTTGTTAATAACATTTTGTTATTTAGAATTAAACGTCGATGTGGCTGCCAAAAAGCTGTTTTCTCACTTAGAATTTAAAAGTAAATTTTATTAGTGAAAAGAAATTAGATTAAGCATAAAAAAGCATTTTAGAACGATTTAGCGCGTTTTGTTAATAAAATTTTGTTATTTAGAATTAAACGTTCAAGTGGCTGCCAAAAAGCTGTTTTTTCACTTAGAATTTAAAAGTAAATTTTCTTAGTGAAAAGAAGTTAGATTAAGCGTAAATAAGCAATTTAGAACGAATTGGAGCGTTTTGTTAGTAAAATTTTGTTATTTAGAATTAAACGTTCAAGTGGCTGCCAAAAAGCTGTTTTCTCACTTAGAATTGAAAACTAAATTTTATTAGTGAAAAGAAATTAGATTAAGCATAAAAAAGCATTTTAGAACGAATTAGAGCGTTTTGTTAGTAATATCTGGTTATTTAGAATTAAACGTTCAAGTGGCTGCCAAAAAGCTGTTTTCTCACTTAGAATTTAAAAGTAAATTCCTTAGATAAAAAAGCATTTTAAAACGAATTAGAGCGTTTTGTTGTAAAACTTGGTTATTTAGAATTAAACGTCGATGTGGCTGCCAAAAAGCTTTTTTCTCACTTAGAATTTAAAAGTAAATTTTATTAGTGAAAAGAAATTGGATTAAGCATAAAAAAGCATTTTAGAATGATTTACCGCGTTTGTTAATAAAATTTTGTTATTTAGAATTAAACGTCGATGTGGCTGCCAAACAGCTGTTTTCTCACTTAGAATTTAAAAGTAAATTTTATTAGTGAAAAGAAATTATATTAAGCATAAGCATAAGCAACTTAGAACGATTTAGCGCGTTTTGTTACTAAAATTTTGTTATTTAGAATTAAACGTTCAAGTGGCTGCCAAAAAGCTGTTTTTTCACTTAGAATTTAAAAGTAAATTTTCTTAGTGAAAAGAAGTTAGATTAAGCGTAAATAAGCAATTTAGAACGAATTGGAGCGTTTTGTTAGTAAAATTTTGTTATTTAGAATTAAACGTTCAAGTGGCTGCCAAAAAGCTGTTTTCTCACTTATAATTTAAAAGTAAATTTTATTAGTGAAAAGAAATTAGATTAAGCATAAAAAAGCATTTTAGAACGAATTAGAGCGTTTTGTTAGTAAAATTTGGTTATTTAGAATTAAACGTTCAAGTGGCTGCCAAAAAGCTGTTTTCTCACTTAGAATTTAAAGGTAAATTTTATTAGTCAAAAGAAATTAGATTAAGCATAAAAAAGCATTTTAGAACGATTTAGCGCGTTTTGTTAATAAAATTTTGTTATTTAGAATTAAACGTCGATGTGGCTGCCAAAAAGCTGTTTTCTCACTTAGAATTTAAAAGTAAATTTTATTAGTGAAAAGAAATTGGAGTAAGCATAAAAAAGCATTTTAGAACGATTTACCGCGTTTTGTTAATAAGATTTTGTTATTTAGAATTAAACGTTCAAGTGGCTGCCAAAAAGCTGTTTTCTCACTTAGAATTTAAAAGTAAATTTTATTAGTGAAAAGAAATTAGATTAAGCATAAAAAATCATTTTAGAACGATTTAGCGCGTTTTGTTAATAAAATTTTGTTATTTAGAGTTAAACGTCGATGTGGCTGCCAAAAAGCTGTTTTCTCACTTAGAATTTAAAAGTAAATTTTATTAGTGAAAAGAAATTGGAGTAAGCATAAAAAAGCATTTTAGAACGATTTACTGCGTTTTGTTAATAAGATTTTGTTATTTAGAATTAAACGTTCAAGTGGCTGCCAAAAAGCTGTTTTCTCACTTAGAATTTAAAAGTAAATTTTATTAGTGAAAAGAAATTAGACTAAGCATAGAAAAGCATTTTAAAACGAATTAGAGCGTTTTGTTGTAAAACTTGGTTATTTAGAATTAAACGTCGATGTGGCTGCCAAAAAGCTTTTTTCTCACTTAGAATTTAAAAGTAAATTTTATTAGTGAAAAGAAATTGGATTAAGCATAAAAAAGCATTTTAGAACGATTTACCGCGTTTGTTAATAAAATTTTGTTATTTAGAATTAAACGTCGATGTGGCTGCCAAACAGCTGTTTTCTCACTGAGAATTTAAAAGTAAATTTTATTAGTGAAAAAAAATTATATTAAGCATAAGCATAAGCAACTTAGAACGATTTAGCGCGTTTTGTTACTAAAATTTTGTTATTTAGAATTAAACGTTCAAGTGGCTGCCAAAAAGCTGTTTTTTCACTTAGAATTTAAAAGTAAATTTTCTTAGTGAAAAGAAGTTAGATTAAGCGTAAATAAGCAATTTAGAACGAATTGGAGCGTTTTGTTAGTAAAATTTTGTTATTTAGAATTAAACGTTCAAGTGGCTGCCAAAAAGCTGTTTTCTCACTTAGAATTTAAAGGTAAATTTTATTAGTGAAAAGAAACTAGATTAAGCATAAAAAAGCATTTTAGAACGACTTAGCGCGTTTTGTTAATAAAATTTTGTTATTTAGAATTAAACGTCGATGTGGCTGCCAAAAAGCTGTTTTCTCACTTAGAATTTAAAAGTAAATTTTATTAGTGAAAAGAAATTGGAGTAAGCATCAAAAAGCATTTTAGAACGATTTACCGCGTTTTGTTAATAAGATTTTGTTATTTAGAATTAAACGTTCAAGTGGCTGCCAAAAAGCTGTTTTCTCACTTAGAATTTAAAAGTAAATTTTATTAGTGAAAAGAAATTAGATTAAGCATAAAAAAGCATTTTAGAACGATTTAGCGCGTTTTGTTAATAAAATTTTGTTATTTAGAATTAAACGTCGATGTGGCTGCCAAACAGCTGTTTTCTCACTTATAATTTAAAAGTAAATTTTATTAGTGAAAAGAAATTAGATTAATCGTAAATAAGCAATTTAGAACAAATTAGAGCGTTTTGTTAGTAAAATTTTGTTATTTAGAATTAAACGTTCAAGTGGCTGCCAAAAAGCTGTTTTCTCACTTAGAATTTAAAAGTAAATTCCTTAGATAAAAAAGCAATTTAGAACGATTTAGCGCGTTTTGGTAATAAAATTTTGTTATTTAGAATTAAACGTCGATGTGGCTGCCAAAAAGCTGTTTTCTCACTTAGAATTTAAAAGTAAATTTTATTAGTGAAAAGAAATTAGACTAAGCATAAAAAAGCATTTTAAAACGAATTAGAGCGTTTTGTTAGTAAAACTTGGTTATTTAGAATTAAACGTCGATGTGGCTGCCAAAAAGCTGTTTTCTCACTTAGAATTTAAAAGTAAATTTTATTAGTGAAAAGAAATTGGATTAAGCATAAAAAAGCATTTTAGAACGATTTACCGCGTTTGTTAATAAAATTTTGTTATTTAGAATTAAACGTTCAAGTGGCTGCCAAAAAGCTGTTTTCTCACTTAGAATTTAAAAGTAAATTTTATTAGTGAAAAGAAATTAGATTAAGCCTAAAAAAACATTTTAGAACGATTTAGCGCGTTTTGTTAATAAAATTTTGTTATTTAGAATTAAACGTTCAAGTGGCTGCCAAAAAGCTGTTTTTTCACTTAGAATTTAAAAGTAAATTTTCTTAGTGAAAAGAAGTTAGATTAAGCGTAAATAAGCAATTTAGAACGAATTGGAGCGTTTTGTTAGTAAAATTTTGTTATTTAGAATTAAACGTTCAAGTGGCTGCCAAAAAGCTGTTTTCTCACTTAGAATTGAAAACTAAATTTTATTAGTGAAAAGAAATTAGATTAAGCATAAAAAAGCATTTTAGAACGAATTAGAGCGTTTTGTTAGTAATATCTGGTTATTTAGAATTAAACGTTCAAGTGGCTGCCAAAAAGCTGTTTTCTCACTTAGAATTTAAAAGTAAATTCCTTAGATAAAAAAGCAATTTAGAACGATTTAGCGCGTTTTGGTAATAAAATTTTGTTATTTAGAATTAAACGTCGATGTGGCTGCCAAAAAGCTGTTTTCTCACTTAGAATTTAAAAGTGAATTTTATTAGTGAAAAGAAATTAGACTAAGCATAAAAAAGCATTTTAAAACGAATTAGAGCGTTTTGTTAGTAAAACTTGGTTATTTAGAATTAAACGTCGATGTGGCTGCCAAAAAGCTGTTTTCTCACTTAGAATTTAAAAGTAAATTTTATTAGTGAAAAGAAATTGGATTAAGCATAAAAAAGCATTTTAGAACGATTTACCGCGTTTGTTAATAAAATTTTGTTATTTAGAATTAAACGTCGATGTGGCTGCCAAACAGCTGTTTTCTCACTGAGAATTTAAAAGTAAATTTTATTAGTGAAAAAAAATTATATTAAGCATAAGCATAAGCAACTTAGAACGATTTAGCGCGTTTTGTTACTAAAATTTTGTTATTTAGAATTAAACGTTCAAGTGGCTGCCAAAAAGCTGTTTTTTCACTTAGAATTTAAAAGTAAATTTTCTTAGTGAAAAGAAGTTAGATTAAGCGTAATAAGCAATTTAGAACGAATTGGAGCGTTTTGTTAGTAAAATTTTGTTATTTAGAATTAAACGTTCAAGTGGCTGCCAAAAAGCTGTTTTCTCACTTAGAATTTAAAGGTAAATTTTATTAGTCAAAAGAAATTAGATTAAGCATAAAAAAGCATTTTAGAACGATTTAGCGCGTTTTGTTAATAAAATTTTGTTATTTAGAATTAAACGTCGATGTGGCTGCCAAAAAGCTGTTTTCTCACTTAGAATTTAAAAGTAAATTTTATTAGTGAAAAGAAATTGGAGTAAGCATAAAAAAGCATTTTAGAACGATTTACCGCGTTTTGTTAATAAGATTTTGTTATTTAGAATTAAACGTACAAGTGGCTGCCAAAAAGCTGTTTTCTCACTTAGAATTTAAAAGTAAATTTTATTAGTGAAAAGAAATTAGATTAAACGTAAATAAGCAATTTAGAACGAATTAGAGCGTTTTGTTAGTAAAATTTGGTTATTTAGAATTAAACGTTCAAGTGGCTGCCAAAAAGCTGTTTTCTCACTTAGAATTTAAAGGTAAATTTTATTAGTCAAAAGAAATTAGATTAAGCATAAAAAAGCATTTTAGAACGATTTAGCGCGTTTTGTTAATAAAATTTTGTTATTTAGAATTAAACGTCGATGTGGCTGCCAAAAAGCTGTTTTCTCACTTAGAATTTAAAAGTAAATTTTATTAGTGAAAAGAAATTGGAGTAAGCATAAAAAAGCATTTTAGAACGATTTACCGCGTTTTGTTAATAAGATTTTGTTATTTAGAATTAAACGTTCAAGTGGCTGCCAAAAAGCTGTTTTCTCACTTAGAATTTAAAAGTAAATTTTATTAGTGAAAAGAAATTAGATTAAGCATAAAAAAGCATTTTAGAACGATTTAGCGCGTTTTGTTAATAAAATTTTGTTATTTAGAATTAAACGTCGATGTGGCTGCCAAACAGCTGTTTTCTCACTTATAATTTAAAAGTAAATTTTATTAGTGAAAAGAAATTAGATTAATCGTAAATAAGCAATTTAGAACAAATTAGAGCGTTTTGTTAGTAAAATTTTGTTATTTAGAATTAAACGTTCAAGTGGCTGCCAAAAAGCTGTTTTCTCACTTAGAATTTAAAAGTAAATTCCTTAGATAAAAAAGCAATTTAGAACGATTTAGCGCGTTTTGGTAATAAAATTTTGTTATTTAGAATTAAACGTCGATGTGGCTGCCAAAAAGCTGTTTTCTCACTTAGAATTTAAAAGTAAATTTTATTAGTGAAAAGAAATTAGACTAAGCATAAAAAAGCATTTTAAAACGAATTAGAGCGTTTTGTTAGTAAAACTTGGTTATTTAGAATTAAACGTCGATGTGGCTGCCAAAAAGCTGTTTTCTCACTTAGAATTTAAAAGTAAATTTTATTAGTGAAAAGAAATTGGATTAAGCATAAAAAAGCATTTTAGAACGATTTACCGCGTTTGTTAATAAAATTTTGTTATTTAGAATTAAACGTCGATGTGGCTGCCAAACAGCTGTTTTCTCACTTAGAATTTAAAAGTAAATTTTATTAGTGAAAAGAAATTATATTAAGCATAAGCATAAGCAACTTAGAACGATTTAGCGCGTTTTGTTACTAAAATTTTGTTATTTAGAATTAAACGTTCAAGTGGCTGCCAAAAAGCTGTTTTTTCACTTAGAATTTAAAAGTAAATTTTCTTAGTGAAAAGAAGTTAGATTAAGCGTAAATAAGCAATTTAGAACGAATTGGAGCGTTTTGTTAGTAAAATTTTGTTATTTAGAATTAAACGTTCAAGTGGCTGCCAAAAAGCTGTTTTCTCACTTATAATTTAAAAGTAAATTTTATTAGTGAAAAGAAATTAGTGAAAAGAAGTTAGATTAAGCGTAAATAAGCAATTTAAAACGAATTGGAGCGTTTTGTTAGTAAAATTTTGTTATTTAGAATTAAACGTTCAAGTGGCTGCCAAAAAGCTGTTTTCTCACTTATAATTTAAAAGTAAATTTTATTAGTGAAAAGAAATTAGATTAAGCATAAACAAGCATTTTAGAACGAATTAGAGCGTTTTGTTAGTAAAATTTGGTTATTTAGAATTTAACGTTCAAGTGGCTGCCAAAAAGCTGTTTTCTCACTTAGAATTTAAAGGTAAATTTTATTAGTCAAAAGAAATTAGATTAAGCATAAAAAAGCATTTTAGAACGATTTAGCGCGTTTTGTTAATAAAATTTTGTTATTTAGAATTAAACGTCGATGTGGCTGCCAAAAAGCTGTTTTCTCACTTAGAATTTAAAAGTAAATTTTATTAGTGAAAAGAAATTGGAGTAAGCATAAAAAAGCATTTTAGAACGATTTACCGCGTTTTGTTAATAAGATTTTGTTATTTAGAATTAAACGTTCAAGTGGCTGCCAAAAAGCTGTTTTCTCACTTAGAATTTAAAAGTAAATTTTATTAGTGAAAAGAAATTAGATTAAGCATAAAAAAGCATTTTAGAACGATTTAGCGCGTTTTGTTAATAAAATTTTGTTATTTAGAATTAAACGTCAATGTGGCTGCCAAACAGCTGTTTTCTCACTTATAATTTAAAAGTAAATTTTATTAGTGAAAAGAAATTAGATTAATCGTAAATAAGCAATTTAGAACGAATTAGAGCGTTTTGTTAGTAAAATTTGGTTATTTAGAATTAAACGTTCAAGTTGTTGCCAAAAAGCTGTTTTCTCACTTAGAATTTAAAAGTAAATTTTATTAGTGAAAAGAAACTAGATTAAGCATAAAAAAGCATTTTAGAACGATTTAGCGCGTTTTGTTAATAAAATTTTGTTATTTAGAATTAAACGTCGATGTGGCTGCCAAAAAGCTGTTATCTCACTTAGAATTTAAAAGTAAATTTTATTAGTGAAAATAAGTTAGATTAAGCGTAAATAAGCAATTTAGAACGAATTGGAGCGTTTTGTTAGTAAAATTTTGTTATTTAGAATTAAACGTACAAGTGGCTGCCAAAAAGCTGTTTTCTCACTTAGAATTGAAAAGTAAATTTTATTAGTGAAAAGAAATTAGATTAAGCATAAAAAAGCATTTTAGAACGAATTAGAGCGTTTTGTTAGTAATATTTGGTTATTTAGAATTAAACGTTCAAGTGGCTGCCAAAAAGCTGTTTTCTCACTTAGAATTTAAAAGTAAATTTTATTAGTCAAAAGAAATTATATTAAGGATAAAAAAGCAATTTAGAACGATTTAGCGCGTTTTGGTAATACAATTTTGTTATTTAGAATTAAACGTCGATGTGGCTGCCAAAAAGCTGTTTTCTCACTTAGAATTTAAAAGTAAATTTTATTAGTGAAAAGAAATTAGACTAAGCATAAAAAACCATTTTAGAACGAATTAGAGCGTTTTGTTAGTAAAATTTGGTTATTTAGAATTAAACGTTCAAGTGGCTGCCAAAAAGCTGTTTCTCACTTAGAATTTAAAAGTAAATTTTATTAGTGAAAAGAAATTAGATTAAGCGTAAATAAGCAATTTAGAACGATTTAGCGCGTTTTGTTACAAAATTTTTGTTATTTAGAATTAACCGTTCAAGTGGCTGCCAAAAAGCTGTTTTCTCACTTAGAATTTAAAAGTAAATTTTCTTAGTGAAAAGAAGTTAGATTAAGCGTAGATAAGTAATTTAGAACGATTTAGCGCGTTTTGTTTATAAAATTTTGTTATTTAGAATTACACGTCGATGTGGCTGCCAAAAAGCTGTTTTCTCACTTAGAATTTAAAAGTAAATTTTATTAGTGAAAAGAAATTAGATTAAACATAAAAAAGCATTTTAGAACGAATTGGAGCGTTTTGTTAGTAAAATTTTGTTATTTAGAATTAAACGTTCAAGTGGCTGCCAAAAAGCTGTTTTCTCACTTAGAATTTAAAGGTAAATTTTATTAGTTAAAAGAAATTAGATTAAGCATAAAAAAGCATTTTAGAACGATTTACCGCGTTTTGTTAATAAGATTTTGTTATTTAGAATTAAACGTTCAAGTGGCTGCCAAAAAGCTGTTTTCTCACTTAGAATTTAAAAGTAAATTTTATTAGTGAAAAGAAATTAGATTAAGCGTAAATAAGCAATTTAGAACGAATTAGAGCGTTTTGTTAGTAAAATTTGGTTATTTAGAATTAAACGTTCAAGTGGTTGCCAAAAAGCTGTTTTCTCACTTAGAATTTAAATGTAAATTTTATTAGTGAAAAGAAATTAGATTAAGCATAAAAAAGCATTTTAGAACGATTTAGCGCGTTTTGTTAATAAAATTTTGTTATTTAGAATTAAACGTCGATGTGGCTGCCAAAAAGCTGTTTTCTCACTTAGAATTTAAAAATAAATTTTATTAGTGAAAAGAAATTGGAGTAAGCATAAAAAAGCATTTTAGAACGATTTAGCGCGTTTTGTTAATAAAATTTTGTTATTTAGAATTAAACGTCGATGTGGCTGCCAAACAGCTGTTTTCTCACTTATAATTTAAAAGTAAATTTTATTTGTGAAAAGAAATTAGATTAAGCATAAAGAAGCATTTTAGAACGAATTAGAGCGTTTTGTTAGTAAAATTTGGTTATTTATAATTAAACGTTCAAGTGGCTGCCAAAAAGCTGTTTTCTCACTTAGAATTTAAAGGTAAATTTTATTAGTCAAAAGAAATTAGATTAAGCATAAAAAAGCATTTTAGAACGATTTAGCGCGTTTTGTTAATAAAATTTTGTTATTTAGAATTAAACGTCGATGTGGCTGCCAAAAAGCTGTTTTCTCACTTAGAATTTAAAAGTAAATTTTATTAGTGAAAAGAAACTAGATTAAGCATAAAAAAGCATTTTAGAACGATTTAGCGCGTTTTGTTAATAAAATTTTGTTATTTAGAATTAAACGTCGATGTGGCTGCCAAAAAGCTGTTTTCTCACTTAGAATTTAAAAGTAAATTTTATTAGTGAAAAGAAATTGGAGTAAGCATAAAAAAGGATTTTAGAACGATTTACCGCGTTTTGTTAATAAGATTTTGTTATTTAGAATTAAACGTTCAAGTGGCTGCCAAAAAGCTGTTTTCTCACTTAGAATTTAAAAGTAAATTTTATTAGTGAAAAGAAATTAGATTAAGCATAAAAAAGCATTTTAGAACGATTTAGCGCGTTTTGTTAATAAAATTTTGTTATTTAGAACTAAACGTTCAAGTGGCTGCCAAAAAGCTGTTTTTTCACTTAGAATTTAAAAGTAAATTTTCTTAGTGAAAAGAAATTAGATTAAGCATAAAGAAGCATTTTAGAACGAATTAGAGCGTTTTGTTAGTAAAATTTGGTTATTTATAATTAAACGTTCAAGTGGCTGCCAAAAAGCTGTTTTCTCACTTAGAATTTAAAGGTAAATTTTATTAGTCAAAAGAAATTAGATTAAGCATAAAAAAGCATTTTAGAACGATTTAGCGCGTTTTGTTAATAAAATTTTGTTATTTAGAATTAAACGTCGATGTGGCTGCCAAACAGCTGTTTTCTCACTTATAATTTAAAAGTAAATTTTATTTGTGAAAAGAAATTAGATTAAGCATAAAGAAGCATTTTAGAACGAATTAGAGCGTTTTGTTAGTAAAATTTGGTTATTTATAATTAAACGTTCAAGTGGCTGCCAAAAAGCTGTTTTCTCACTTAGAATTTAAAAGTAAATTTTATTAGTCAAAAGAAATTAGATTAAGCATAAAAAAGCATTTTAGAACGATTTAGCGCGTTTTGTTAATAAAATTTTGTTATTTAGAATTAAACGTCGATGTGGCTGCCAAAAAGCTGTTTTCTCACTTAGAATTTAAAAGTAAATTTTATTAGTGAAAAGAAACTAGATTAAGCATAAAAAAGCATTTTAGAACGATTTAGCGCGTTTTGTTAATAAAATTTTGTTATTTAGAATTAAACGTCGATGTGGCTGCCAAAAAGCTGTTTTCTCACTTAGAATTTAAAAGTAAATTTTATTAGTGAAAAGAAATTGGAGTAAGCATAAAAAAGGATTTTAGAACGATTTACCGCGTTTTGTTAATAAGATTTTGTTATTTAGAATTAAACGTTCAAGTGGCTGCCAAAAAGCTGTTTTCTCACTTAGAATTTAAAAGTAAATTTTATTAGTGAAAAGAAATTAGATTAAGCATAAAAAAGCATTTTAGAACGATTTAGCGCGTTTTGTTAATAAAATTTTGTTATTTAGAACTAAACGTTCAAGTGGCTGCCAAAAAGCTGTTTTTTCACTTAGAATTTAAAAGTAAATTTTCTTAGTGAAAAGAAGTTAGATTAAGCGTAAATAAGCAATTTAGAACGAATTGGAGCGTTTTGTTAGTAAAATTTTGTTATTTAGAATTAAACGTTCAAGTGGCTGCCAAAAAGCTGTTTTCTCACTTAGAATTGAAAACTAAATTTTATTAGTGAAAAGAAATTAGATTAAGCATAAAAAAGCATTTTAGAACGAATTAGAGCGTTTTGTTAGTAATATCTGGTTATTTAGAATTAAACGTTCAAGTGGCTGCCAAAAAGCTGTTTTCTCACTTAGAATTTAAAAGTAAATTCCTTAGATAAAAAAGCAATTTAGAACGATTTAGCGCGTTTTGGTAATAAAATTTTGTTATTTAGAATTAAACGTCGATGTGGCTGCCAAAAAGCTGTTTTCTCACTTAGAATTTAAAAGTAAATTTTATTAGTGAAAAGAAATTAGACTAAGCATAAAAAAAGCATTTTAAAACGAATTAGAGCGTTTTGTTAGTAAAACTTGGTTATTTAGAATTAAACGTCGATGTGGCTGCCAAAAAGCTGTTTTCTCACTTAGAATTTAAAAGTGAATTTTATTAGTGAAAAGAAATTGGATTAAGCATAAAAAAGCATTTTAGAACGATTTACCGCGTTTGTTAATAAAATTTTGTTATTTAGAATTAAAACGTCGATGTGGCTGCCAAACAGCTGTTTTCTCACTTAGAATTTAACAGTAAATTTTATTAGTGAAAGAAATTATATTAAGCATAAGCAACTTAGAACGATTTAGCGCGTTTTGTTACTAAAATTTTGTTATTTAGAATTAAACGTTCAAGTGGCTGCCAAAAAGCTGTTTTTTCACTTAGAATTTAAAAGTAAATTTTCTTAGTGAAAAGAAGTTAGATTAAGCGTAAATAAGCAATTTAGAACGAATTGGAGCGTTTTGTTAGTAAAATTTTGTTATTTAGAATTAAACGTTCAAGTGGCTGCCAAAAAGCTGTTTTCTCACTTATAATTTAAAAGTAAATTTTATTAGTGAAAAGAAATTAGATTAAGCATAAACAAGCATTTTAGAACGAATTAGAGCGTTTTGTTAGTAAAATTTGGTTATTTAGAATTAAACGTTCAAGTGGCTGCCAAAAAGCTGTTTTCTCACTTAGAATTTAAAGGTAAATTTTATTAGTCAAAAGAAATTAGATTAAGCATAAAAAAGCATTTTAGAACGATTTAGCGCGTTTTGTTAATAAAATTTTGTTATTTAGAATTAAACGTCGATGTGGCTGCCAAAAAGCTGTTTTCTCACTTAGAATTTAAAAGTAAATTTTATTAGTGAAAAGAAATTAGATTAATCGTAAATAAGCAATTAGAACGAATTAGAGCGTTTTGTTAGTAAAATTTGGTTATTTAGAATTAAACGTTCAAGTTGTTGCCAAAAAGCTGTTTTCTCACTTAGAATTTAAAAGTAAATTTTATTAGTGAAAAGAAACTAGATTAAGCATAAAAAAGCATTTTAGAACGATTTAGCGCGTTTTGTTAACAAAATTTTGTTATTTAGAATTAAACGTCGATGTGGCTGCCAAAAAGCTGTTTTCTCACTTAGAATTTAAAAGTAAATTTTATTAGTGAAAAGAAATTGGAGTAAGCATAAAAAAGCATTTTAGAACGATTTACCGCGTTTTGTTAATAAGATTTTGTTATTTAGAATTAAACGTTCAAGTGGCTGCCAAAAAGCTGTTTTCTCACTTAGAATTTAAAAGTAAATTTTATTAGTGAAAAGAAATTAGATTAAGCATAAAAAAGCATTTTAGAACGATTTAGCGCGTTTTGTTAATAAAATTTTGTTATTTAGAATTAAACGTCAATGTGGCTGCCAAACAGCTGTTTTCTCACTTATAATTTAAAAGTAAATTTTATTAGTGAAAAGAAATTAGATTAATCGTAAATAAGCAATTTAGAACGAATTAGAGCGTTTTGTTAGTAAAATTTGGTTATTTAGAATTAAACGTTCAAGTTGTTGCCAAAAAGCTGTTTTCTCACTTAGAATTTAAAAGTAAATTTTATTAGTGAAAAGAAACTAGATTAAGCATAAAAAAGCATTTTAGAACGATTTAGCGCGTTTTGTTAATAAAATTTTGTTATTTAGAATTAAACGTCGATGTGGCTGCCAAAAAGCTGTTATCTCACTTAGAATTTAAAAGTAAATTTTATTAGTGAAAATAAGTTATATTAAGCGTAAATAAGCAATTTAGAACGAATTGGAGCGTTTTGTTAGTAAAATTTTGTTATTTAGAATTAAACGTACAAGTGGCTGCCAAAAAGCTGTTTTCTCACTTAGAATTGAAAAGTAAATTTTATTAGTGAAAAGAAATTAGACTAAGCATAAAAAAGCATTTTAAAACGAATTAGAGCGTTTTGTTAGTAAAACTTGGTTATTTAGAATTAAACGTCGATGTGGCTGCCAAAAAGCTGTTTTCTCACTTAGAATTTAAAAGTAAATTTTATTAGTGAAAAGAAATTCGATTAAGCATAAAAAAGCATTTTAGAACGATTTACCGCGATTGTTAATAAAATTTTGTTATTTAGAATTAAACGTCGATGTGGCTGCCAAACAGCTGTTTTCTCACTTAGAATTTAACAGTAAATTTTATTAGTGAAAAGAAATTATATTAAGCATAAGCAACTTAGAACGATTTAGCGCGTTTTGTTACTAAAATTTTGTTATTTAGAATTAAACGTTCAAGTGGCTGCCAAAAAGCTGTTTTTTCACTTAGAATTTAAAAGTAAATTTTCTTAGTGAAAAGAAGTTAGATTAAGCGTAAATAAGCAATTTAGAACGAATTGGAGCGTTTTGTTAGTAAAATTTTGTTATTTAGAATTAAACGTTCAAGTGGCTGCCAAAAAGCTGTTTTCTCACTTATAATTTAAAAGTAAATTTTATTAGTGAAAAGAAATTAGATTAAGCATAAACAAGCATTTTAGAACGAATTAGAGCGTTTTGTTAGTCAAATTTGGTTATTTAGAATTAAACGTTCAAGTGGCTGCCAAAAAGCTGTTTTCTCACTTAGAATTTAAAGGTAAATTTTATTAGTCAAAAGAAATTAGATTAAGCATAAAAAAGCATTTTAGAACGATTTAGCGCGTTTTGTTAATAAAATTTTGTTATTTAGAATTAAACGTCGATGTGGCTGCCAAAAAGCTGTTTTCTCACTTAGAATTTAAAAGTAAATTTTATTAGTGAAAAGAAATTAGATTAATCGTAAATAAGCAATTTAGAACGAATTAGAGCGTTTTGTTAGTAAAATTTGGTTATTTAGAATTAAACGTTCAAGTTGTTGCCAAAAAGCTGTTTTCTCACTTAGAATTTAAAAGTAAATTTTATTAGTGAAAAGAAACTAGATTAAGCATAAAAAAGCATTTTAGAACGATTTAGCGCGTTTTGTTAATAAAATTTTGTTATTTAGAATTAAACGTCGATGTGGCTGCCAAAAAGCTGTTTTCTCACTTAGAATTTAAAAGTAAATTTTATTAGTGAAAAGAAATTGGAGTAAGCATAAAAAAGCATTTTAGAACGATTTACCGCGTTTTGTTAATAAGATTTTGTTATTTAGAATTAAACGTTCAAGTGGCTGCCAAAAAGCTGTTTTCTCACTTAGAATTTAAAAGTAAATTTTATTAGTGAAAAGAAATTAGATTAAGCATAAAAAAGCATTTTAGAACGATTTAGCGCGTTTTGTTAATAAAATTTTGTTATTTAGAATTAAACGTCGATGTGGCTGCCAAACAGCTGTTTTCTCACTTATAATTTAAAAGTAAATTTTATTAGTGAAAAGAAATTAGATTAATCGTAAATAAGCAATTTAGAACGAATTAGAGCGTTTTGTTAGTAAAATTTGGTTATTTAGAATTAAACGTTCAAGTTGTTGCCAAAAAGCTGTTTTCTCACTTAGAATTTAAAAGTAAATTTTATTAGTGAAAAGAAACTAGATTAAGCATAAAAAAGCATTTTAGAACGATTTAGCGCGTTTTGTTAATAAAATTTTGTTATTTAGAATTAAACGTCGATGTGGCTGCCAAAAAGCTGTTATCTCACTTAGAATTTAAAAGTAAATTTTATTAGTGAAAATAAGTTATATTAAGCGTAAATAAGCAATTTAGAACGAATTGGAGCGTTTTGTTAGTAAAATTTTGTTATTTAGAATTAAACGTACAAGTGGCTGCCAAAAAGCTGTTTTCTCACTTAGAATTGAAAAGTAAATTTTATTAGTGAAAAGAAATTAGACTAAGCATAAAAAAGCATTTTAAAACGAATTAGAGCGTTTTGTTAGTAAAACTTGGTTATTTAGAATTAAACGTCGATGTGGCTGCCAAAAAGCTGTTTTCTCACTTAGAATTTAAAAGTAAATTTTATTAGTGAAAAGAAATTCGATTAAGCATAAAAAAGCATTTTAGAACGATTTACCGCGATTGTTAATAAAATTTTGTTATTTAGAATTAAACGTCGATGTGGCTGCCAAACAGCTGTTTTCTCACTTAGAATTTAAAAGTAAATTTTATTAGTGAAAAGAAATTATATAAAGCATAAGGAACTTAGAACGATTTAGCGCGTTTTGTTACTAAAATTTTGTTATTTAGAATTAAACGTTCAAGTGGCTGCCAAAAAGCTGTTTTTTCACTTAGAATTTAAAAGTAAATTTTCTTAGTGAAAAGAAGTTAGATTAAGCGTAAATAAGCAATTTAGAACGAATTGGAGCGTTTTGTTAGTAAAATTTTGTTATTTAGAATTAAACGTTCAAGTGGCTGCCAAAAAGCTGTTTTCTCACTTATAATTTAAAAGTAAATTTTATTAGTGAAAAGAAATTAGATTAAGCATAAACAAGCATTTTAGAACGAATTAGAGCGTTTTGTTAGTAAAATTTGGTTATTTAGAATTAAACGTTCAAGTGGCTGCCAAAAAGCTGTTTTCTCACTTAGAATTTAAAGGTAAATTTTATTAGTCAAAAGAAATTAGATTTAGCATAAAAAAGCATTTTAGAACGATTTAGCGCGTTTTGTTAATAAAATTTTGTTATTTAGAATTAAACGTCGATGTGGCTGCCAAAAAGCTGTTTTCTCACTTAGAATTTAAAAGTAAATTTTATTAGTGAAAAGAAATTAGATTAATCGTAAATAAGCAATTTAGAACGAATTAGAGCGTTTTGTTAGTAAAATTTGGTTATTTAGAATTAAACGTTCAAGTTGTTGCCAAAAAGCTGTTTTCTCACTTAGAATTTAAAAGTAAATTTTATTAGTGAAAAGAAACTAGATTAAGCATAAAAAAGCATTTTAGAACGATTTAGCGCGTTTTGTTAATAAAATTTTGTTATTTAGAATTAAACGTCGATGTGGCTGCCAAAAAGCTGTTTTCTCACTTAGAATTTAAAAGTAAATTTTATTAGTGAAAAGAAATTGGAGTAAGCATAAAAAAGCATTTTAGAACGATTTACCGCGTTTTGTTAATAAGATTTTGTTATTTAGAATTAAACGTCGATGTGGCTGCCAAAAAGCTGTTTTCTCACTTAGAATTTAAAAGTAAATTTTATTAGTGAAAAGAAATTAGATTAAGCATAAAAAAGCATTTTAGAACGATTTAGCGCGTTTTGTTAATAAAATTTTGTTATTTAGAATTAAACGTCAATGTGGCTGCCAAACAGCTGTTTTCTCACTTATAATTTAAAAGTAAATTTTATTAGTGAAAAGAAATTAGATTAATCGTAAATAAGCAATTTAGAACGAATTAGAGCGTTTTGTTAGTAAAATTTGGTTATTTAGAATTAAACGTTCAAGTTGTTGCCAAAAAGCTGTTTTCTCACTTAGAATTTAAAAGTAAATTTTATTAGTGAAAAGAAACTAAATTAAGCATAAAAAAGCATTTTAGAACGATTTAGCGCGTTTTGTTAATAAAATTTTGTTATTTAGAATTAAACGTCGATGTGGCTGCCAAAAAGCTGTTATCTCACTTAGAATTTACAAGTAAATTTTATTAGTGAAAATAAGTTAGATTAAGCGTAAATAAGCAATTTAGAACGAATTGGAGCGTTTTGTTAGTAAAATTTTGTTATTTAGAATTAAACGTACAAGTGGCTGCCAAAAAGCTGTTTTCTCACTTAGAATTGAAAAGTAAATTTTATTAGTGAAAAGAAATTAGATTAAGCATAAAAAAGCATTTTAGAACGAATTAGAGCGTTTTGTTAGTAATATTTGGTTATTTAGAATTAAACGTTCAAGTGGCTGCCAAAAAGCTGTTTTCTCACTTAGAATTTAAAAGTAAATTTTATTAGTCAAAAGAAATTATATTAAGGATAAAAAAGCAATTTAGAACGATTTAGCGCGTTTTGGTAATAAAATTTTGTTATTTAGAATTAAACGTCGATGTGGCTGCCAAAAAGCTGTTTTCTCACTTAGAATTTAAAAGTAAATTTTATTAGTGAAAAGAAATTAGACTAAGCATAAAAAACCATTTTAGAACGAATTAGAGCGTTTTGTTAGTAAAATTTGGTTATTTAGAATTAAACGTTCAAGTGGCTGCCAAAAAGCTGTTTCTCACTTAGAATTTAAAAGTAAATTTTATTAGTGAAAAGAAATTAGATTAGGCGTAAATAAGCAATTTAGAACGATTTAGCGCGTTTTGTTACAAAATTTTTGTTATTTAGAATTAAACGTTCAAGTGGCTGCCAAAAAGCTGTTTTTTCACTTAGAATTTAAAAGTAAATTTTCTTAGTGAAAAGAAGTTAGATTAAGCGTAGATAAGTAATTTAGAACGATTTAGCGCGTTTTGTTTATAAAATTTTGTTATTTAGAATTAAACGTCGATGTGGCTGCCAAAAAGCTGTTTTCTCACTTAGAATTTAAAAGTAAATTTTATTAGTGAAAAGAAATTAGATTAAACATAAAAAAGCATTTTAGAACGAATTGGAGCGTTTTGTTAGTAAAATTTTGTTATTTAGAATTAAACGTTCAAGTGGCTGCCAAAAAGCTGTTTTCTCACTTAGAATTTAAAGGTAAATTTTATTAGTTAAAAGAAATTAGATTAAGCATAAAAAAGCATTTTAGAACGATTTACCGCGTTTTGTTAATAAGATTTTGTTATTTAGAATTAAACGTTCAAGTGGCTGCCAAAAAGCTGTTTTCTCACTTAGAATTTAAAAGTAAATTTTATTAGTGAAAAGAAATTAAATTAAGCGTAAATAAGCAATTTAGAACGAATTAGAGCGTTTTGTTAGTAAAATTTGGTTATTTAGAATTAAACGTTCAAGTGGTTGCCAAAAAGCTGTTTTCTCACTTAGAATTTAAAAGTAAATTTTATTAGTGAAAAGAAATTAGATTAAGCATAAAAAAGCATTTTAGAACGATTTAGCGCGTTTTGTTAATAAAATTTTGTTATTTAGAATTAAACGTCGATGTGGCTGCCAAAAAGCTGTTTTCTCACTTAGAATTTAAAAATAAATTTTATTAGTGAAAAGAAATTGGAGTAAGCATAAAAAAGCATTTTAGAACGATTTAGCGCGTTTTGTTAATAAAATTTTGTTATTTAGAATTAAACGTCGATGTGGCTGCCAAACAGCTGTTTTCTCACTTATAATTTAAAAGTAAATTTTATTTGTGAAAAGAAATTAGATTAAGCATAAAGAAGCATTTTAGAACGAATTAGAGCGTTTTGTTAGTAAAATTTGGTTATTTATAATTAAACGTTCAAGTGGCTGCCAAAAAACTGTTTTCTCACTTAGAATTTAAAGGTAAATTTTATTAGTCAAAAGAAATTAGATTAAGCATAAAAAAGCATTTTAGAACGATTTAGCGCGTTTTGTTAATAAAATTTTTGTTATTTAGAATTAAACGTCGATGTGGCTGCCAAAAAGCTGTTTTCTCACTTAGAATTTAAAAGTAAATTTTATTAGTGAAAAGAAATTGGAGTAAGCATAAAAAAGCATTTTAGAACGATTTACCGCGTTTTGTTAATAAGATTTTGTTATTTAGAATTAAACGTTCAAGTGGCTGCCAAAAAGCTGTTTTCTCACTTAGAATTTAAAAGCAAATTTTATTGGTGTAAAGAAATTAGATTAAGCATAAAAAAGCATTTTAGAACGAATTAGAGCGTTTTGTTAGTAAAATTTTGTTATTAGAATTAAACGTTCAAGTGGCTGCCAAAAAGCTGTTTTCTCACTTAGAATTTAAAAGTAAATTTTATTAGTGAAAAGAAATTAGATTAAAGTAGAAGAGCAAAGCCGGTTCCCGACCAGGAAGTGACGTCATCCTGGTGTGACGTCACAAGCACAGCTGGCGATAAGGAGTATGTGGCAGGTGACAGGTGACGGGTGTTGGGAGTCAGGAGGGGGGCGCATGCGTCGGGTGTTGGGAGTCAGGAGGGGGGCGCCTGAAGTAAGGAGGAGGAGCCTGAAGTTAGAAGGTTAAAAAAAGTAGTGATGTGTTGGGTTTGAACCTGTGTTTCATGTGGTATGATTGGGTAGGTTCATGCGCCTATGTTATGCTGCTATAGAGGCTTGCCGATAATAAATGATAAATGTAGGTAAATAAATGGTTATCTGTGTGTGTGGTGACATGAAAACAACATATGGGTAATTAAGTGATAATGTGTGTTTGCGGTAGATGGCACGAGCCATGTTTGTACAGGGTGTCCACAAATACAACAAATTATGCGTTGTATCTACAAATAAAACAATTTAAAGTACATTAATTTAACACCAACGAGTTTCAAATAGAGAGATATGGTAGTTCTAAAAATACCGTCACCTATGATGACAATCATATTATAGGCAGCCATTTTTAGGTTAGTAGATTTAAAATACCTATCTAATATATTTATAGTAGGTATTTAGTCAAAACTGGGTTGAACTATATGTGTAGATTATTTATTGATATATATGTACACATAAAAAATACACAATTTGAAAAATTTTAATTGTTATTTATTTCAAACAAATATAATATCTATATAAAATATTTTACAAAGGTAATAATGAATGTATCCAGTTACTCAAATCAACAAGGGAAGGTCTCAAAAAAAACGAATTTCTTATGGGAAATAACAAAGTGGCGAGGGTACACAAACATCTAGCAGCAGTAGGATGTCATACCAATATACAGGGTGGTACTAAACATACTTTTATGGGAAAATAAAAGTGGTGGGGGGGTAAATAAACAGGACGCTATACATGGTGAGTCTAAACATGCGGAGTTCTGACGACATATCAATATACAAGGTATTAAGTTGGAGATTAATGTTCATATCTTATGGAAAATCATCACAAGGGAAGACCTCAAAAAAGAAAGTGGAGGGGGTATTAAGTTGGAGAATAATGCTTATTTCTTCTGGAAAATAACATACTTTTATTAAATATTTTCTAACTGATATAGTAGAGTGTAACTATAAGGTAGAAATTATTCTACTGCAGGCTCTGATGTTAGATTTTTAATATTGAGCTCCTTGAGCGTACAGGGTACCCATTAGTGTTAGGTCATTGACACCTTTAATGTATAGAACAAGCGGAAGAGGTCGTTCTAAAAGATGTATATTTCAAACAATATATTGAAAAAGTGGAAGAGGGTACCGTAGTCCTAAAATTGTTATACAGCGAAGGCTCTGACTTCTTTATTCTACTGCAGGCTCTGATGTTAGATTTTTAATATCAGACTCCTTGAGCATACTTTTGAGGGGCCCCTTTACTATATTTAATGTTAAGACATGATAGCGTTGAACATAAGGTCATTGACATATGTATACTTCAAACAATGTATTGAAAAAGTAGAAGAGGGT
The DNA here is from genome assembly GCA_911728435.2 of Apoderus coryli. Classification (NCBI taxonomy): domain Eukaryota; kingdom Metazoa; phylum Arthropoda; class Insecta; order Coleoptera; family Attelabidae; genus Apoderus; species Apoderus coryli. The sequence goes on along the minus strand of OU452200.1, from coordinate 22,245,663 downwards.
ACCGTAGTCCTAAAATTGATATACAGCGAAGGTTCTGACTTCTTTATTCTGCTGTAGTGAAGTCTGAGACTCCTTTATATTAAATATTTTCTAGTGTTAGGTCATTGACACCTTGAATGTATAGAACAAGCGGAAGAGCTCGTTCTGAAAGATGTATACTTCAAACAATGTACTGAAAAAGTGGAAGAGGGTACCGTAGTCCTAAAATTGTTATGCAGCGAAGGCTCTGACTTCTTTATTCTACTGCAGGCTCTGATGTTAGATTTTTAATATCGGACTCCTTGAGCGTACTTTTGAGGGGCCCCTTTACTATATTTAATGTTAAGACATGGTAGCGTTGAACATAAGGTCATTGACATATGTATACTTCAAACAATGTATTGAAAAAGTAGAAGAGGGTACCGTAGTCCTAAAATTGATATACAGCGAAGGTTCTGACTTCTTTATTCTGCTGTAGTGAAGTCTGAGGCTCCTTTATATTAAATATTTTCTAACTGGCATCTTAACAAGCGGAAGAGGGCGTTTTAAAAGAGGCATGACCCTATTATACTGCAGACTCTGATGTTAGATTTTTAGTAACAGCGAAGTCTCAGACTCCTTTAGCATACTTATATTAAATATTTTCTAACAGGTATAAGTGGAGATATAGTAGAGTAGAACTATAAGATAAAATTATGCTATCGGGCTCCTTGAGCGTACTTTTGAGGGGCCCCCTTTGCTATATTTAATGTTAAGACATGGTAGCGTTGAAAAATAAATTAATCAAGCAAACCCTGTATTTATACAATTTTTACATCTGGACTTTCTGGAATTTCTCACGCTCACCATATTCGAATAATATACAGTGCATCCTGCGATGATCACACATTAGAATATTTCAGAAACTACTTTAAATTGAATTGTAGGATATGAGCTAATTGGGTAGGTTCATGTGTATATGTTATGCTGTTATGGAGACTTGCAGATAATAAATGAAAAATGTAGGTAAATAAATGGCTATCTGTGTGGTGACACGAAAACCACATATCGGTAATTAAGTGATAATGTGTGTTTGCGGTAGATGACACGAGTCATGTTTGTACAGGGTGTCCACAAATACAACAAATTATGCGTTGTACTGACTATCCAGAAATAAAACAATTTAAAGTACATAAATAAATAAATAAATTTATTGATAATAAATAAACAAATAAATTTTGAAAAAAAAAGATAATAGTAATACGTGTATAGAGTTAAAATTTACCACCAAAACAAATTAAAAGATTTAAATAAATCTTGATAACAAAAAAATTTGGCATGATTTATCCATCTCAATTTTATTTGATCATCTGCAGTTAATAATTTTGGTAGCATCATATCGAATACTTTTTTTGTTTACTAATAATACATTCCATATTTAATTGTTACTAATGTAGATGTTGATTGTAGTGCTATACTAAAATAAAACCGTTCTAAATTAACATTTTAAATATAAACTTTTATAATGTTTAATTTACCTTTTATTGAATTATTTCGAATATTGTCGCTGTATTTGACATACCCACGTCTTTATAAATCATTGATAAACTTCATGAAACAGTATACTTCCATTTTAGGACAATGTGGTATAGGTATATTTTTAACATTTGTTATTAAATTCCTATGATTATCACATTTATAATCACGTGCTTCTGGATAGGATTTCAAAAGGACTTCTAGTTTTGGACATCCTAATGATTCAATGTTATAAGCCAGATGTCTATATCCTACAGACGTTATTAAATCTAATTGATAATGACCATCTTTTTATCCAACGAGCTGGTTATGTTTTTTGAGCATCACAACATATGTCTAATACAAGATCATGTACGCGATTTTGAGGTAACTCTTCTCGGTTAGAATCGAACCATAAGCCATGTATGTTACGTGATACCCAAGACACATACCGTTTCGATTTCGAATCAAGATGGTGAAATCTTCCAACTCTGAAGCTTGTAATTTTAATATTTGATGTTTCAAAGTTACCAATAGCCAGTTCTTTTACTAGAAATTTGCGATGGATTTCAAAACCATCAACATCAATTAAATATCTCATTTTCATCATGTTGGATAAACTATTATATCATCTAACTAATCCTGTAGTTTATAAAGCTTTAATTTTTTGTGTCTATGCAATCTATAACAAAATATACAGGATCATTTTATTAATTAATTTCAAATATCTGCTTACGCACTATTACCTTTAAAAAACTTATTTAACTTCTGATGCGTTAAAATTCTAACACTATACGCGTATTACTATTATCTTTTTTTAAAACTTATTTAACTTCTGATGCGTTAAAATTCACCAACTATAGTTCTGGACTTAATAAAAATAGTTGCTGCTTTGCTTGCTTATATAGAACATTGGTGAAGTAAATAATACACGTAAATAAATTGATTAGCTTGGGAACAAAATATATTTATTGGTTTGAAACAATGATAGATAAAAAAATTAGCATAGCTTGTTATCGAAAATATTATTATAGTAAAAACAAAAAAACAACTTTTTTCAAAATATTTTTTTGTGGTTAGCTTATTGTGTGTGTGTGTGTGTGTGTGTGTGTGTGTGTTGAATAAATCTCTAGAATATTAGCAAAATAGAACCCATGGGAAGATATTATTATTTTTGTACTAGTCTTCATTTTAATTTTACTAAGTGGTGTATTGTTATATAACTCTAGATTAATATCATCCCAATATACATATTCCACCGATTTTTCATTATATGATAGTCCCTTTCCACTGCGATGTGTTGTTGGTTTCATTAAAGGTGCGATATATTTGTTAAATTTATCACTCTTAACATTCTTTATACGTCCTAGATAATCTAAATGTGCACCAGTTAATTTTAATATTTGTTCATAGTTTGAGAGAGTCTTCTGACTCACATTTAAAGGGTTTTTGTAAAATAGTAACTCATATAACCCAGGTTCACCACTAAATAATATTGGTAGGCTTTATAGCACGAAAAATAAAACACAAAATAATATATATATATAATAAAATAATAATAAAATAATTTGACTGTCGGCTGTGGTGATGGCTCGTTTTTTTTGAGACCTTCCCTTCTGATGATTTTCCATAAGATATGAGCATTAATCTCCAACTTAATACCTTGTATATTGATATGTCGTCAGAATCCCGCATGTTTAGACCTACCATGTATAGCGTCCTGTTTATTTACCCCCACCGCTTTTATTTTTGAAAGCAGTTGAAAAAGCTGTTGAAAAGCTGTTCAAAGCGGTTGAAAAACTGTTCAGACCAGTTCAAACCAATTGGGCTAGGGGAGGCTGGGTTAGGTTAGGTCAGGTTAAACTCTCTCTCTCTCTGATTTAAAAAGTCTTCACAATATTTGGTGTGTGTACGCGTGATTCGGACATTAAAAGAACAACTATTTAAAAAGTTTAGCTTGAAAGGATCATATCGTTGGATTGACATTCTACAGGAAGTTGTAGAGTTATATAACAATACACCGCATAGTAAAATTAAAATGAAGCCTAGTATTGTTACAAAGTCCAATGAAGAAAGCATTCTAAAGCAATGTTATAATAACATTAAAGTATCAGGTAGACGTAAATTTCAATTGGGTGATTTTTTACGAATCAGTAAGGTTAAACATGTATTTGAAAAAAGCTATACACCCAATTGGAGTACTGAACTGTTTAAAATTGTCAAAGTGTCTATTAGTTCGCCTAGTACGTATTTACTAGAAGATTTACATGGAAATCCTATAAAAGGAGGTTTTTATGAGCAGGAGCTTCAAAAGACGAAACAGCCAGATATTTATTTGGTGGAAAAGGTAATTCGAAGGAGGGGGAAAAGAGTTTTCGTTAAATGGCTTGGTTTTAATGATTCTCACAATAGTTGGATTTCAGTAAGAAACAAGCTATAACAATGTCAGAAGAAGTATCTTCATTCGACGATTTTATTAATGAAATAAATTCATTTTATAAAAATGAAATAATAAATGAGTGTGAAAATACATATTTATTCAACACCAATTATCCAATAAATAATATATGTGATATTCAATGTGGTTTAAGTATTGCGAGAAGTTTCCAACCAGCTGTTAGAATTGTATATGGAAATAAATCTAATGCAATTTCTTTCACTACTTTGGAATGGTTATATTTCATAAACTACCTCAAAAATAATTTTTCGTATGAAGGAGATGACAAAGATTCCGGTTTTCATGAAGACAATAGTAATATGTTATTGGGCAGCGATGAAGAAATTAAAATTACAAGTGAAAAATTGTAGCTTTAAGGAAATATTTTTACATATTGCTGATATACAGACAATTATAACTTTAGATGGATATTTATTAAGAAATAAAATATTTGAATTACAGTCTTATAATTTTAATAATTTTTATCATAGTTTTTTAACAATGTTTAAATTAGATTCGGATTTTGAGAAGGTTTTTGTATTATTTTGTAATATAGTTAATATCTCAAAAGAAGATTTGTTGTATTTCAAAGAAAAATTGTTTAATCACTTAAGTTTATTATAATAAATAAAAGAATAAATATACTTTATTTGTAATTTTTTTTTATTTATTTAATTATTATTACAACCAACAACAAACACAACACTAACAATACAGAGTAGCTTAAATTTATACAATTATTTGTTATACAGAGTTGCTTAAATTTATACAATACCTAATTACTATACTGAGTAGAGTAGCTTAAAACCTAAAGTGTGTGGTGTTATTCTATAATTGAATAATGTCCCCACGGGAGAGTATCGTGTGAATTAGTTAATATATATCGCTTATCATCGAAATTACTTAAACATAATTTATTCTGTTCTATACTAAATACATCATTGTTGAAAGAAGTGATAGTTCTCTACCAGTGTGAAGACAGCAGTTAAAATTCTAGCAGTTAATTCCGAACATTGCCGAATGGGGTATACGGGGGCGATTGATAATTCATAATAATATACACTTTAAACGTATATTACACGAGCACAAATGTGTTACAAATATATAATAATTAATATCAATAAAACAAATTTATTAAATATTAATATTGCAATATTTTTTTTTTCAATAAATAGGTAAATCGATATAACATATTTGAAATTAGTAGGTATATGTAGTCAAATAAAAGATTTAGATTCAATATGGTTATATACAATTACAGACAAATAACATAAATATTTCATTGATTGATCCAGGGCCGTACTCTATGCTATAAGTTCACGCGAGTTTTAACTGCTGGCCTCATATCTAAAAACTGGCAAAGCGTGCATTCTTGAAATTAATAGTGTAAGTAGCTAACTAAATGTCCTTATTAAAAATATAGGTCAGAATCACTAACACCCCGTCAGAGCCGCACTATATATTTTTTTCTTCCGGCTGCAACTTCTAACTGCTGACCTCATATCTAAAAACTGGCAAAGCGTGCATTCTTGAAATTAATAGTGTAAGTAGTCAACCCTATGTCCTTATTAAAAATATATGTCAGAATCACTAACACCCCGTCAGAGCCGTACTATTTATTTTTTTCCCCGCCAGCATCATTTAACTGCTGTACTCATAGCTAAAACTGGCAAAGCGTGCATTCTTGAAATTAATAGCGTAAGTAGTCAACCCTATGTCCTTTGCAAAAATATATGTCGGAATCACTAACACCCCGTCAGAGCCGTACTATTTATTTTTTTCCCCGCCAGCATCATTTAACTGCTGACCTCATAGCCAAAAACTGGCAAAGCGTGCATTCTTGGAATTATTAGTGTAAGTAGTCAACCCTATGTCCTTATCAAAAATATATGTCAGAATTACTAACACCCCGTCAGGGCCGTACTATATATATTTTTTTCTTTCGGCTGCAACTTTTAACTGCTGACCTCATATCTAAAAACTGGCAAGCGTGCATTCTTGAAATTATTAGTGTAAGTAGTCAACCCTATGTCCTTATCAAAAATATATGTCAGAATTACTAACACCCCGTCAGGGCCGTACCATATATATTTTTTTCTTTCGGTTGCAACTTTTAACTGCTGACCTCATATCTAAAAACTGGCAAAGCGTGCATTCTTGAAATTAATAGCGTAAGTAGTCAACCCTATGTGCGTATTAAAAATATATGTCAGAATTACTAACACCCCGTCAGGGCCGTACTATTTATTTTTTTCCCCGCCAGCATCATTTAACTGCTGTACTCATAACTAAAAACTGGCAAAGCGTGCATTCTTGAAATTAATAGTGTAAGTAGCCAACCCTATGTCCATATCAAAAATATATGTCAGAATTACTAACACCCCGTCAGGGCCGTACTATTTATTTTTTCCCCGCCAGCATCATTTAACTGCTGTACTCATAGCTAAAAACTGGCACAGCGTGCATTCTTGAAATTAATAGCGTAAGTAGTCAACCCTATGTCCTTATGAAAAATATATGTCGGAATCACTAACACCCCGTCAGAGCCGTACTATTTGTTTTTTTCTTTCGGCTGCAACTTTTAACTGCTGACCTCATATCTAAAAACTGGCAAAGTGTGCATTCTTGAAATTATTAGTGTAAGTAGTCAACCCTATGTCCTTATCAAAAATATATGTCAGAATTACTAACACCCCGTCAGGGCCGTACCATATATATTTTTTTTTCGGCTGCAACTTTTAACTGCTGACCGCATATCTAAAAACTGGCAAAGCGTGCATTCTTGAAATTAATAGCGTAAGTAGTCAACCCTATGTGCGTATTAAAAATATATGTCAGAATTACTAACACCCCGTCAGGGCCGTACTATTTATTTTTTTCCCCGCCAGCATCATTTAACTGCTGTACTCATAATTAAAAACTGGCAAAGCGTGCATTCTTGAAATTAATAGTGTAAGTAGCCAACCCTATGTCCTTATCAAAAATATTTGTCAGAATCACTAACACCCCGTCAGAGCCGTACTATTTATTTTTTTCTTTTGGCTGCAACTTTTAACTGCTGACCTCATATCTAAAAACTGGCAAAGCGTGCATTCTTGAAATTAATAGCGTAAGTAGTCAACCCTATGTGCGTATTAAAAATATATGTCAGAATCACTAACACCCCGTCAGAGCCGTACTATTTATTTTTTTCCCCGCCAGCATCATTTAACTGCTGACCTCATAGCCAAAAACTGGCAAAGCGTGCATTCTTGGAATTATTAGTGTAAGTAGTCAACCCTATGTACTTATCAAAAATATGTGTCAGAATTACTAACACCCCGTCAGGGCCGTACCATATATATTTTTTTCTTCCGGCTGCAACTTCTAACTGCTGACCTCATATCTAAAAACTGGCAAAGCGTGCATTCTTGAAATTAATAGTGTAAGTAGTCAACCCTATGTCCTTATTAAAAATATATGTCAGAATCACTAACACCCCGTCAGAGCCGTACTATTTATTTTTTTCCCCGCCAGCATCATTTAACTGCTGTACTCATAGCTAAAAACTGGCAAAGCGTGCATTCTTGAAATTAATAGCGTAAGTAGTCAACCCTATGTCCTTATCAAAAATATATGTCAGAATCACTAACACCCCGTCAGAGCCGTACTATTTATTTTTTCCCCGCCAGCATCATTTAACTGCTGTACTCATAGCTAAAAACTGGCAAAGCGTGCATTCTTAAAATTAATAGCGTAAGTAGTCAACCCTATGTCCGTATTAAAAATGTATGTCAGAATCACTAACACCCCGTCAGAGCCGTACTATTTATTTTTTTCCCCGCCAGCATCATTTAACTGCTGACCTCATAGCCAAAAACTCGCAAAGCGTGCATTCTTGGAATTAATAGTGTAAGTAGTCAACCCTATGTCCTTATCAAAAATATATGTCAGAATCACTAACACCCCGTCAGAGCCGTACTATTTATTTTCTTCTTTCGGCTGCAATCATATCATATCATATCAAAAAACTGGCAAAGCGTGCATTTTTTAAATTAATAGAGTAGGTAGCTAACCATATGTCTATGTAATTAAAAATTTAAATCAGGATGATTAGCACTCTGTACACGTTTAAAATTATTCATGTAATTAGCAGATTATGTGTTCTTGTTAATCTCAAAATGAATAATAGGTACTGCTTTAGAGGGTTCTTGCAACGAACCTATTATTAGCCGTAGTCGTCTAATGTCAAAATTCATCCTGCTTTGTGAGTGCGTTTGCTTTAATTAAATCTCTCTTTTGTTTATGTCAAATCACTTTTACTATTAATTTCCTTTATGACAGTTAATTTTAAATGAGATGTCTTTAAAAATATTTTATCTGCAATCATATCGGATCAGTTCAACTGAGGTGAGTTGAAAATCGAGAATTCCTAATAACATAATACACACTAAAAACTGTTTGGTTAAATTTACAGAATATATTTATTTCCAAAATTTTGGTTAAGGTAACACTATATATACTTGTAATAGCAATATGGATTTTAAAGTAATAAAAAGGCTTTTTTATTTCAAGCAAAATATTTTGTCCTTTATTTTGCATATTCAAGTAATTTTTCTGTTAAAAATAAGAGATATGTACCTACTTACATTAGTCATTTTAATGAATTGAAATAAACAAGAGATATTTAGTTAAATTAAACAAAGATCTGGGTTAAAATTAACAGAAGCTAATCATCTGAATAATATCATTTTTGTTTATTTGACAAAATATATATTTGTAAAATTATAAACTTGTCAAGAAATCAGATTTTTCCGGCAAATAAATATTTTGTCATACCTGCAAGGTAATTACGCTCAGTGTTGTCACTTCCTATAGGGTCTAGCTACCTAATCTGCAAAATAGCAATATGATACACACCTAGGTATATTCCTGTGTATTTTACTGCTACAGTATAAATGCATATAATAAAATATAAATCTTTACACAATCATTTGCTAATAAATATTATATTAATATTACTTAATTCGTTAAGTTTGGTTTATCGGTCTCTCCCTATACTTACAATAGACCTCTCCTTGTACTTAAATTTATTGTCAAAATGTAAATGTACGATCTGAGATATTTAGATATTATTGATATTTTAGATTAGGTACTTTAATTTCCCTAAAACTTCAACATTATTTATTTCCTATGAATGGTAATTGCTGGAATCTCTGGCAACAACGTCTGCTGGCTGTGTTTTGGTTCTAAGTAGCTTTGATTTTTGATTGTCCCAAAACCCAAAAGCCGACAGCAACCTTGAAAGCGGGGATTCCCAATATAAACATTATTCTATGGCAGTGATGTTTGGACGCTTTTTGTTGTATTTGCTTCTGTCCTTGCATTTTATTTTAGTTAGAGTTAGTTTTAGCGGTAAAAACTGTGGTTTTAGTTACTATTATAATTATAAATTACCAAGATTTGATGGGTGTTTGTTTGTTGTGTCAGTTAGTGATATCTATGAATATTGTTGAGTTGGTAAGTACCATTTTGTTTATGTTATTAATTATTATAGGTAATATGTAGTAACAACAATAAATATTATAAGAATAATAAAATAAAATATAATATATTTATTATTATATAGGTAATTAGGTAGGTAGTAGACCAAATTTTGATGTACCGCTAGCCACTGAAAACTAGTTTGGTAAACATTAGTAGGTATACCTACCTAATTCTCCCAATTTTGATAAAATCGATAACGCTTTTAATAAAATATACCAGTTTCTTTCATAAGGACTTTTAAAATTCTAATATGTGTGCTCCATGTATTTTTTTGCAAACAGTTAATATGTCTTTACTATTTCCCTACATTGAGCATTTTTGTTATAGATTGATTTAGAGTTTGAGAAGAGTGAAAAGTAGCAAAAATAAGCACTCGAAGTTTTCAACAAGAGAGTCGTGCGAAATTTATGGGTTGGTTGTGGAGTGTTTTTAATATACTAAAATAATTAAGTACCTTACAGTTATAATTCAGGTAAATAATTTAGTAATTTTCTTTACACACATTTAGTTAGGTCAATAATGCTATTTAACAAATATTTAGTCTTTGTTTCTACTTATGAAATTTGTGTATTAATTTTGAGTTTTTTAATATACTACTTATGTTTAGTTTATAGAATTATCTAATTTTCTTCTGATTTTAAGTTTGCTCTCATTTTATGCAAATTTGATTAAGCTAAATGTCTATTTCGTTAGTTTTTTTAAACCCTACAATGTCTTAATTTTTTTTTACTTTTAATTTTATTGTTAGAGAATAAAGCATACAAATAAATGTTTTTGTCTAATAAATGTTGGATTCTTATTTCAAACTTTAAATAGAAAAAAAAAGTGATTATTTAGTTAGAGTGATAAAGTGTGTAAATTCAAGTAAGTAAATCTAAAATCAAATATACTAAGAACACTTATTTTGATTAAATATAAATTGTATTAGAATAAAAAAATGGATTTTCAAATCAACGTCAATATAGTGTTTATCCTAACAGAATATATTAATTAAGAGAAATATTGGTTACTTTGATTTAACAAAATATTTTTGTTATATTAAGTAGCTTATTAAACAAGTTAATGCACATGTAAGTTGCCTTCAAAAAATATTTTGTTGAATTTACCAAATATTCATTTCTCTCAATCCTAGCTTTATTTATGGTAATTAGGACTTAGTTGGCATCTAACTAAATGATTTTGTTAGTGCAAACAGATATTTAATCGTGGATATAGAAACAAATGCTTTTGTTGGATTAACAATATTTTTGTTAAATTAACCAAACTCTTTTTAGCGTGTATGCACAATATAAAACTATAATATAGGTACCTACAACAAAATTAAAGTATTATCTTAGTTGTCTAACAATACTTAATAACTACTAAACAAAATATAGTTAGTTAATATCGTATCTATCATATATCCCAATTATCTAAGGGTATTTTCATTGTCTTGGCGCCTTTTTAATTTTTTTCAACATTTTAAACCTATTCTTTTCGGCACGCGGCACAAAGTAGAGTAAAAAAACGGGTACGCGACAGAGTAATGTACGAGTATATTATAATATACTGATTAGGTGTTATTTTATTGTTTATTTCGCAGTTTTATAATTATCGAGGATTTTATCGGAACAGAAATATTCAAAAACTTCAGTTCGTTTTCCACTGATTTTTTAAAAAAAGTAAAATTTTTTAATAAGCCTATTGCAATGCCTATAGTTGTCGGAGGTAATCATTTTTGTTTAATATTAATAGACTTTCAATTAAAAACTTTTGCATATTTAGATCTTATGGGTTCATCACGTATAAAACCGCAGAAATGTATTATGAAAAATTTAAACATTTTATGAATCAATATGATGCAATTTTCGACGATCCGTTCGATTACAACGAGTTTTCAATTATTTCCCGCCCCCATCTAATTCAAATGGATCAATATAATTGCGGTCCATATATTATATATTTTTTTAATAACATTTTGGAACAGAAGCCTCTTGATCAGTCATGTGATATTGATTCTTACAGGGATACAATAGAACAGATTATTTTAGATACATCATCGGAAATGAAAGGTAAATGTTTGTTATGTGGACATAATGTTGTCGATAAATCAATTTCATTAACTTGTCAATTTTGCCACAGAATTGTTCATACTATATGCAACAATTCATTAAATGAAAAGTAATTATAAAATACAGTACAAAAAAAAAAACATATTAATTTTAGCTTATTGAAATTCGGTGTATGTGGGCGAAATTTTAAATTTAATTAAAAAAAGGTTTATTAGTGTCAACCAAAAGTCAAAATGACATGAGTTTGAATAATTGCCGAAACACTATTATTAACTTAAAATGGCCAGCTGGATAACATGTTATACCAAAGATATATATGAGATTTAGGTACTTGTTACACTTTTCCCTTAGACAAGGAATTCTTCCCTTGTTTAAGCTATTTCCGAATATATTTTTAGTTTGGTTTTGTTTTTGACCGTCGTCGTGTCGATACTATATACAACTCTTTACATCGTCTATTGAGAGATTATTTCGACAGGTCCAACTTCAATGCAAAAACGCTACGCGTTTCTGGGTAAATTCGTATTTATTTATTTTCTTTATTTTTATATTGGCAATAATATTTTTGTTTATTTATTAACCTACTCCGTAATCTATTCAAAATAATCCTTCCTAGTCCTTTACAATAAGGCAGTTTTGGGTAAAGTGTAATTTTTAATAATTTAATAATTATTAAAAAAATATTTTTGCTCAATATTTTTGTACTATTATTAGTTAGAATAATTATTATCTTATTACCAAAAAACTGAATAAAATTGTATTTAGTCCCATTTATTAATTGTACTTTAGGAAAGTGAAAAAAGTGATTTTCGTAAAAAGTGGACTTAATACAGTTTTATTCTGGGGTACAGATATGTAAACCGAAATAGTTAAAACTTGGTTTACTCAATTGACGAAGTAGAGCGTGCCCTGTAGGAAAAAAAGTATGAAATAAAGATATTAATTTAATAATCTGAGTTTTTTTAATACATTTTAGCGCTAAAAATGTCATTTTTATTTCAAACAAAGTTCTTTGAATTGATGATTTTATAACATCAGCCAATATGCCGCATATTTGAATAAATTCCAACGGTACATTTTTAGTGCTAAATTATATTTTTATTTTCATGGCGATCGAAAACATATATTTTTATAAAGGACTCATGGTTTACTACTTAGAGTATTAATTTCAAGAATGTACGCTTTAACAGTTTTTGGCTATGAGGTCAGCAGTTAAATGATGCTGGCGGGGAAAAAAAATAGTACGGATCTGACGGGGTGTTAGTGATTCTGACATATATTTTTGATAAGGACATAGGGTTGACTACTTACATTATTAATTTCAAGAATGCACGCTTTGCCAGTTTTTATATATGAGGTCAGCAGTTAAAAGTTGCAGCCAAAAGAAAAAAATAAATAGTACGGCTCTGACGGGGTGTTAGTAATTCTGACATATATTTTTGATAAGGACATAGGGTTGACTACTTACACTAATAATTCCAAGAATGCACGCTTTGCCAGTTTTTGGCTATGAGGTCAGTAGTTAAATGATGCTGGCGGGGAAAAAAATAAATAGTACGGCTCTGACGGGGTGTTAGTGATTCTGACATATATTTTTGATAAGGACATAGGGTTGACTACTTACACTAATAATTTCAAGAATGCACGCTTTGCCAGTTTTTTAGATATGAGGTCAGCAGTTAAAAGTTGCAGCCAAAAGAAAAAAATAAATAGTACGGCTCTGACGGGGTGTTAGTGATTCCGACATATATTTTTGATAAGGACATAGGGTTGACTACTTACACTAATAATTTCAAGAATGCACGCTTTGCCAGTTTTTAGATATGAGGTCAGCAGTTAAAAGTTGCAGCCGAAAGAAAAAAATATATATAGTACGGCCCTGACGGGGTGTTAGTAATGCTGACATATATTTTTGATAAGGACATAGGGTTGACTATTTACGCTATTAATTTCAAGAATGCACGCTTTGCCAGTTTTTAGATATGAGGTCAGCAGTTAAATGTTGCAGCCAAAAGAAAAAAATAAATAGTACGGCTCTGACGGGGTGTTAGTAATTCTGACATATATTTTTGATAAGGACATAGGGTTGACTACTTACACTATTAATTCCAAGAATCCACGCTTTGCCAGTTTTTGGCTATGAGGTCAGCAGTTAAAAGTTGCAGCCAAAAGAAAAAAATAAATAGTACGGCTCTGACGGGGTCTTAGTGATTCTGACATATATTTTTGATAAGGACATAGGGTTGACTACTTACACTAATAATTCCAAGAATGCACGCTTTGCCAGTTTTTGGCTATGAGGTCAGCAGTTAAATGATGCTGGCGGGGAAAAAAATAAATAGTACGGCTCTGACGGGGTGTTAGTGATTCCGACATATATTTTTGCAAAGGACATAGGGTTGACTACTTACGCTATTAATTTCAAGAATGCACGCTTTGCCAGTTTTAGCTATGAGTACAGCAGTTAAATGATGCTGGCGGGGAAAAAAATAAATAGTACGGCTCTGACGGGGTGTTAGTGATTCTGACATATATTTTTAATAAGGACATAGGGTTGACTACTTACACTATTAATTTCAAGAATGCACGCTTTGCCAGTTTTTAGATATGAGGTCAGCAGTTAGAAGTTGCAGCCGGAAGAAAAAAATATATAGTGCGGCTCTGACGGGGTGTTAGTGATTCTGACCTATATTTTTAATAAGGACATTTAGTTAGCTACTTACACTATTAATTTCAAGAATGCACGCTTTGCCAGTTTTTAGATATGAGGCCAGCAGTTAAAACTCGCGTGAACTTATAGCATAGAGTACGGCCCTGGATCAATCAATGAAATATTTATGTTATTTGTCTGTAAGGGTATATAACCATATTGAATCTAAATCTTTTATTTGACTACATATACCTACTAATTTCAAATATGTTATGTCGATTTACCTATTTATTGAAAAAAAAAATATTGCAATATTAATATTTAATAAATTTGTTTTATTGATATTAATTATTATATATTTGTAACACATTTGTGCTCGTGTAATATACGTTTAAAGTGTATATTATTATGAATTATCAATCGCCCCCGTATACCCCATTCGGCAATGTTCGGAATTAACTGCTAGAATTTTAACTGCTGTCTTCACACTGGTACTTTACGACTTGGTTATGAAACATATGATTCATGCGGCATTGAAAATCCAAATGCTTCGTGCATGGAAGAAGGCCGTTGTAAGCGGAGATTCCCACATGAATTTTGTGAAGAAACATTCATGAAGCCAAATGGTCGAGTTAGTTACAAAAGAAGTAACAATGGCAGAGAAGTATTTATTAGAAACACGCATATTGTCAATAACAAATGGGTAGTTCCGTACAATCGTTACCTTTTACTTCGGTATAAGGCTCATATTAATATTGATATCTGTGCCAGCCAAAATGTAGTCAAATATCTCCACAAATACGTTTATAAAGGAGTTGATTGTGGTTTACTTCATTTACAAGTCAATAATGCAATCAACTATGATGAGACTGAAACGTATTTAGCTGGAAGATATTTGAGTGCACCTGAAGCTGCACATCATCTGAATCAGTTCAAAATTCATGATATGACTCATACTGTATATAGATTACCAGCACACCTACCTCATAGAAATATTGTACATTTCCAGAGAGGTAATGAAGCTGCAGCTGTGCAAGCTAATCGAACAACACAGCTAACTGATTGGTTTCGTTTAAATCAAGAAGATATTGATGCAAATCAATATAGATACCCAGATATACCTCTATACTATGTCTGGAAACTTCCACAACGACGTTGGCAACGACGACAACGTGGTGGAGACAAAATGGTTGCACGAATGTATAATGTGTCTATTCGTAGCACTGAACAATATTACTTACGAGTATTATTGCTGCATGTTAGAGGAGCCACTTCATATGAAGATCTACGCACTGTTGATGGTACATATTTTATATTAACATATCTACAAATTTATTAGTTCGTTATTTATTACTGAAATCTCTCATCTCAACACATTTATTTATTTTTTTAGGTGTATTATACGATACCTATCTTGATGCATGTAGAGCTAGACTCCTCTTACAAGATGATGAAGAATGGAATCGAGCATTAGATGAAGCTCGACGAAGCCATTCTGCAAAAAAGATTAGGAGATTTTTTGCTCACATTCTCTGTTTTGCAGAAGTGACAAATCCTCAAAATTTGTGGGAAATGTTTAAAGATTCAATGATGGAAGACTACATTGACCGTGGGTTAACCAACATTAGAGCTGAACAACAAACTTTAGCTTACATCCAAAGCATTTTGGTACGAAACAATAAACGTTTATCTGACTTCAATCTACCAGAACCACAGGAAAGATTGGAGAACGATATCGTTAATCCTGTAAACCCTGAAGAAGAGTTAAATGCAGGTTTTCAATTGCGTGCGCAATTAAATGAGGCTCAAAGCGATGTCTTTGACAGGTATAATAATTTAATTTTTTTATGTAATATTTATTTCATTGTTTTTTTCCTTCTAGGGTCTTAGCCGCTGTTGAAGATGATAATATACAACCACGATTATTTGCTGTTGACGGACCAGCAGGTTCGGGCAAGAGTTTTACGTTAAATACTCTAATTACCTACCTAAATGGCAGAGAAATTCCAGTGGTGCCAGCATCATGGACTGGCATTAGTGCTAGCCTCATAAAACAAGGAAGGACATTGCACTCTCGCTTCAAGCTTCCGATTCCTATAACAGACACTTCTGTATCAGGTCTCAGAGCCAATACGCAGGAAGGCCGCTTTATCAAAAATGCAAAACTGATCATTATTGATGAAATGTCCATGATTCCCCGTTTAGCTCTAGAACTAATTAACAGAGTATTAAAGGATCTTTGTGGTAATGACAAATTATTTGGTGGCAAAGTTATTTTGCTCTCCGGAGACTTTCGTCAAACTCTACCAGTAATGCCTGATGCATATCGTTCACAAATTGTATCAGAAACAATCAAATATAGTTATATTTGGCCAGCTTTCACCAAATTGATGTTAGTGGTCAACGAAAGAGCACGTCCAGAAGAACAAGAATTTTCCCAGTGGCTTCTACACTTAGGAAATGCTACTTTACCGTCTGTAAATATTCCTACAAGACCCAGTCTATTTACTGTTCCGCCTCACTGTATAGTAGGTTCCAAGGACCAGTTAATACAAGTTTGCTTTCCAAATTTACAACCTGGAAATGTACCCAATTGTGCTATTCTCACGCCATTAAATCAAAATTGTAACTTAATTAATCAATCGATTGTTCAAGCTATAACCGGCCCTGCAACTATCTACTACAGTGCCGATACAATTCTCTACGAAAACGATGAATATGTTCAAGCAGCCAACTACCCAGTTGAACTGCTTAATTCCCTTCAACCAAATGGCATGGCGGAACATAAGTTAGTGCTGAAAGTTGGAGTGGTGATTATGTTATTACGAAACATGAATTGTGATATGAATTTGTGCAATGGTACAAGATTATCGATCATTCGACTAAATCAGTATAGTATTGAAGCACAGAGAATAGATATGAGAGGTAACTTAACTGATCGTTCTGTTTTAATACCACGTATTGACATGACTGAAACTGTTCCGTCTTTACCATTTAAAATGAAACGACGACAGTTCCCAGTCAAAGTTGCATACGCAATGACTATCAATAAATCAAGGATTGGCATATATCTGCCATATCCTGTATTTACTCACGGTATGATTTATACATGTTTCAGTCGCACCCGTGGATTCGACTCTGTGCATATTTGCATAGAAGACACCGATTCTCAAGGCAAACTACGCCCTGGATCTGGCGATGTATATACCAAAAACATCGTCTTCACTGAAATTCTTCGTTAGAAGAATAATAGTTACATTGATGTTCTTAATGAACCTCTCAATGGATACACTGAAGTAATTCGTAAGAAATACCTCTCAGTGGTATATAGAGGAGTATCCTCAAAAACATATTTCTTTTCATTTCCATTTCATTTTTTGTTCATCTTTTACACAGGATATTATAGTTAATTTAAACATAAATATTTCAAATACATTACTGCATGTTTTCTCTATAAAAAAAAAATACACATATATGACTTTATAAATGGTTTTTACATAATATTGAACCACTTCTTTCTTATTATAAATATCTCAATTTAGAGTATATTTTTTAAAAATATTTTCACATTAGAGAATATTATGTAACTAAAATATTCTGCAAACTTTTTGAATCATTTTTTACTTTCCTATTTTCCTTTTGTATATCTGTCTTCTCTATCTACTTTAACCAGAGGTTACCCGCAAGTAAGTTTGTGTTTAAAGTAGGAAAAAAGTCTGAAAAAAAAACACATCAAAATACTTGCAATTTAGCCAATTCTTCTTCTACTTTTTTTTTTTTTAACTAATAACTTGCATTGTAATAATTGCTACAAAATGTTATATTAATTACTTCCATACATATAATTACAAACTTATAATTACTATAAATTTACGTATCTCTTCTTTAATTCAAAATAATAAAATATTTTATTGTACCTATAGCATTTATAAAATTTAAAATAATTTTACTTTGTTGAAGCAAATCTTTAATTATTAATTGTATACTAATTTATTATATTGTAAATTAAGAAAATAACAAATCCATCCAATTCTCAATTCGTCATGTTTCACTCACATACTACCAATCAATCATACAATAACGAAAGGCTAAAACAATATGGTAATCATATTTTATTGATTCCATAATACATTTTTTAATAAACAATCAATAAATTCAATATTGAGTAAAATTAATTACATATACCATATTTTCCAGATTTCAATAATTGTTCCATATCAACTATACATTAACACAAACTGATCCATTCATAAAACAAAACAATTTGAGTCAACAAATGTTTTCTACAATCATTATTATTATAATAATATATAATAATAACATAAATTCTAATTAAACCAACTTTTAAAGTAAAAATTTTCACATATTTCTTATTCGTAATTTATTGATATTAAAAATATATTTTCAGATCATTATTTGACAACCACTATGAACCTAATAATTTAAATAGTGATGGCTAACACCCACTATAAAAAAGGACGTCTTTTATTGTAACAAAACCACCTCCAAAGCGATGGACAAAATAATAATCTACAATTTTGGTTAATCCACAGATAATACATAACAACAAGCGATGCAGCACTGATACTAATAAAATTATTTTGGTAAGACACTATCTACAATTCCTAGATCGTCAAAGAATAATTAAATTCAAACTTTGTTAATTGTAAAACAACACGTTGGTAATCATTGTAATTTTCATTTTGAATAATTACTATTCTAATTTCATAAAAAAAAGTAATATATTTTTTCAGAGACCTAAGTATGCACCAACATTTTCCATAAAATTTAACAAGTCTCATATTCAAAATGAATAAATGATAACTAACTCGATATGAAATGACTAAACATGATGAAGAAGAAAAGTAAAACACTAACATCTCATCATAAATAAATAAATTTACTAATGTAAATTTCATTGATTTTATTTTTAATTTTATTAACAAATACATTTAATTTTTTTCCAGAAATGTATAGAATAACAATTTATAATTAACAGCCTATCTTTTCATGGATTTATGAGTGAACATGAATTTCAACAATAAATATATTCTTACAACAATTTTGTAACATAATTTAGCATCTATAATGAAAAAAATTATTTTATTAAAAAAATTATTATATTTTTTTCAATTTCCCTATTATTTTAAGATTATTTCTTTATAATTTGTTATTAAAATACCTATATTAAATATGTTTTATTTCGCTATTGTATTTATATACATATACTTAAATAAATAATTTTATATTTTTTTAAATATTATATATTCCATAATTATTATATGGTAAAAATTGCTTATACGTAGGATAAAAAGAGACGTTTCGGATATAACACTCGCCACCACCACGTTAGATCAAATATAAAAGTAGAATTTTGGTTAGTCCACATCATACATAAATACAAACAATGGTACTGATACTGAAAAAAATTATTTGGTAAGACTATTCACAATTCCTAGATCGACAAATAATTAAATTTCATGAACAAAATTACTAAACTTTTTCAAACACCCCCATATGCATTAACCATTTCCATAAATAATTAATTCCTCATATTTGATCAAAGATGTTTCAAAATGAATAAATTACGGCTACAATTTTTTAGTAGTAGTTTATGATAAAAAAATGTTGTTAATGAAACCAACATTTTATCATAAATAAAAAAATTAATGTGATTTTTATTTATAATTTTGTTAACACATATATATAACGTTTTTCAGGTATCTATGGATTTACGATTGATAGCCTATTTGTATGGTTTTATGAATGAACATCAATTTCAACTGCAATTATATTCTTTACAATAATTTTTTAAATTTAATAATGAATTATTCTTAAAAAAATGATTTCTATTATTTTAAATTTATTTTATGTTATTAAAACATATTAAATTTGATATTGATATTTTATATATTGATATTTCCTTATTATATAGATAACCCTTAATATTTGTAAATTTTTTACATTAGTTTTGCTGTATGTACCTATAAATATAAATGCTATTATATAAAATTTATTTCAAACCGTATATATTATTTTATTATAAAAATATCTATGAACACCAACTATTCTGTAAATATTAAACTATGGTTCTACAAACAAAACAAATACAAACTGTGAGCAGAATGAGGAGAATAAGCGTTAACATGCGCAAATTTTCTAAACACGGGAGCCGCCATCTTCTAGCTTAGGCAGGATATGGTCAAATTTCTTTTTACGATACGACAACCGTTAATAAATTTTAGGTTAATAATTGCAAAAACAACTGATAACAATAACTGTTGCAAATATTAGGGAGTTAAGGCAAAACCAAGGACGTATACGTATCTCCATACGTATACGTGAGATTTTGGTTATGTTTACACTAGATAAGCACTCATTCAAAATAGAGTTAAGGTGCCATCCAATAGGTATCGTAAAAAAGGATTTTTTTATTAATTAAAATATAATAATACCTGTTTAGGGTAAAACACCCAAATAGTTGGCACTACGCCAGTTATTAGCACTCGCGCGGTTTTATTTAAATTCCTTATATCCTGTTATATATTACCTATATTTCAATATTTTTTGGAATTACGGCAACATTTGTACCGCGTTTATTTCATCTCTCCGCGTGTTGAGTTGAGGTTAGTTTGTTCGGAGTTATAGAAAAGTAGACATGTTGGTTCAACCTAAAAATCTTACGATTTTGATATGTTGTTGTTGTTGTTGTTGTTTGATATTGGTTCGGAGTATAGATTATTATTATTGTTTGGACAATCAAACAGACAATCAAACAGAATATGTGAAAGGCTACCCAATTGACCGCACTGGCATAAGGGACTGTCAAGGACCTTAATCTTGTGAAGATGTTCTGGATATAAACAATGACCACTACGCATCCGAATAATGGTGGTAAGATGTCGTCGGTCTATGAACGGAAACTTGGAATACCAGGGAGTGCCTGGAAACACTTCCTGAATGTTAGAATACCAGACACCCTTGCTGGCAGATATATTTTTCCATTGCTGCCTCCAGTCCTCAAGCAGGGATAATTTAATATGAGGAAGAAAGTCCGTTCTGTCTAATTTGATTGGATGTGGGACTCTAAGAATACGTCCAGCATTGGCAAGCCTATCGGCCATTTCGTTGCCTTCAATGCCCGCGTGACCAGGTATCCAGCAGAGTCTTATATCTTTATCACTTTGAAAAGCCTCAATCAAAAGCCGCTTAGTGAGAAACGGAATGTGTTGGAGTTTTGCACTAAAAGAGCTCCCACAGATCTTAGCTATGGCACTTTGAGAATCACTAAATATAATGGCTTTATCAATATTTTTTTCAGTGCATAGTTCAATTGCTTTCTTCATAGCGACAATCTCTCCCGTGCATATTTGGGTGTTCCTAGGTAACTTCGATGATAATTTAAAATTAAGTGAAGGGATGAATATCCCATAGCCTGCAGTTTTACTGTCTCTTTCACACGAAGCATCGGTATAAATAAAAGTATATAAACTAGCGAAACGGGCAACCCTACTTCGAAATTCTAAATTCAGGTTGTGGTCTTCCTTCTTCAAGTGGAGGTTGACTGTGGGGATGACTTGGTATTGGTCTTCAAGATTATATTCAAAGCAAGGTAATATATCATAAGTATGTAGATGAGGAAAGATATACGTCACTTCATTCTGAGCCGAAAGAAGCAAAGGTGGCTCTCTTGTACGCCAATAGCCTTGACGATGTTGGGTATAGGCAGATAATTGATCCAATATTCGGTGCAGCGGGTGAATATTAAACTGCATAATTTTCATGATAAATTTCTGGGATAGCCATCTTCTTCTATAACCCAATGGAGGTTCAGCACATTCCGCCAAGAGAACATTGGTGGGAGTGGACTTCATACACCCAGTGATAGCCCTCAGGGCTTTAAATTGAACACGATCTAATTTCTGGATATTAGTTTTTGTGGTTGGAATGATAATTTGGCATCCATAATCTAGATGGGAGCGAACAAGCCCCCTATATATATTCGACAGTGTCTCCGGATCAGCACCCCACCATGTACGGCAGACTGCTCGTAACACATTTATTCCTCTTTGTGCCTTGACTGATATGTTCTGAATTTGCTTATCCCACTTCAAGGTATCCGTAATAATGAAACCCAAATAGGAATATTCTTTTGACCAGGGTATAGGAGAATCGTTATATAAAATCGGCATGGAGGGTGCCTGTATGCTCTACCCTTTCTAAAGAGCATAGCGGCTGATTTACTTGTGGAGAGTCTGAAATTATGATCGACCAGCCATTCATGCAGGGAAAGTAGGTATGAATTTGCTCTGACAATTAGATCAGAAATATTTGTACCCTCCAGAATAAGGAGAAAGTCATCAGCATATTGGAGCACTTTAATGTCACGAGGGGTAATCTCCGCCACCGAGATGGTGTAGATGTTAAATAACAGCGGACTGAGAGGTGAACCTTGAGCAAGGCCAATAGATGCAGGTCCGGGGCCAACATTATGCCCATTCTTGTCCTTTACATAGATAAGCCGATTGTTTAAGAGATTAAAGATAAAATTAACTATCGGGATAGGGATATCATATTCCACAAGATACTGATAAAGCTTCGAGAGATTTACACTATCGTATGCTGCCGAAATGTCAAGGAAAATTCCTAGCGTAAAGTAGTTACGGCTATTATTTAAAAGAACCGTGGACGATAGCACAGCAAGATTGTCAACGCATCCCTTCCCTCTGCGAAATCCCATTTGAAGTTCTGGGAATTTCCGGGCACGTTCAAGTTCCCACTCTAATCGATTCTTGATAATAGACTCTAAGAGCTTACAAATGGTCGATGATAAGGCAATCGGTCTATAACTATTAGCCGCTGCAGGATCTTTATCTTTCTTGAGAATTGGAATCATTTGTATACTTTTCCAGGAAAGGGGAATATCGCTGGAGTTAACTATGTTATTGAAAATGTTAACCAAAATTTCTTTGCCCTGCATCGGTAGGTTTTTAATCATTGAGTATGGTATGAGATCCATCCCGGAAGCAGAGTCTCTTTTTGAAGTTAAGATAGATTGCAATTCGGACACGTCAAAATGAATATCCCTATGCACATTAGGGAGTAACTGAAATTCAGGATTAATGTTGCAAGCTGTAAGGGAGTTGAGGATTTCCCTGGCAGTATTCTCAGCTGGGAGCCGTTTAGGAATATCGTCACTTATGGCATTCGAGAATTTTTTGATTGTTCTCCAGACTGCGGATAACGAAGAGTTTCTATTTAGCATAGCACAGAACTCTTTAAATTTTACCTTTTTCTTAGCCTTAAGACCTTTGCGAGTTAGAGCAATAATTCTTCTAGCTTCGACATAGTTAGTCAAGGAAGGGTGATTTTGGAAGCTTCTGATTGCTTGCTTTCTTTGTGTTATAAGTCGGGAACATTCATCATCCCACCATGGGGTGGGAGGCCGTCTCCCACCCGATGGAGATAGACACGGAGTACTGAGTTCAGCGGCTTCGTTCAGAATTTCTATGAATGAGTGGTAGTTTGGGGAGTTTTCAATCGATAAGGTAGTCAGTAATCTATCATAATAAAGGGACCAGTCCATCCTCTTGAAGTTTTTCCCCGCATTTAATTTAGTAATATATTCCTAGGAAACGGACATATTTAATATTATGGGGTAATGGTCGCTGTTTCCACAGTCCTCCAATGTTTTCCAATTAGCCTTAGTTGCTAAATTGGGAGAGACCAGAGTAAGGTCAACCGCTGAGCCCACTCCCGAGTGACAAAATCTGGTAGGAGAACAATGAGATCAAGAGTCTCCAAAGAATCATTAATAACAGTTCCCAACCTATTAGCAGACAAAGCGCTCCAAGCTGGGTTATGAGCATTCATATCACCAACAACGATCTTGGGACCCTGAACAGAAGCAATCAACCTGAGCCAATGATGATAATTCAGTGGAGAATTTGGAGGAATATACGTCAGAATAACTGAAATGCCCATTTTTTCTAGAAAAATTCCCATAACTTGCATATTTGTGGTAAATATTCCGTATTAAAATTTATGGGATGGAAGTCAATGTTAGACTTGATTAGGAAAGCAAGGCCCCCTTTGTTATCATTTCTATCCTGTCTTAGGACTTCATAGTTGCTAAATCTCGTTCGAATCGGCGGTGACAGCCACGTTTCGCATAAGGCCACAATAGATGGAGATTCAGAATTTAATAAAATTTTCAGATTATCTAAATTAGCGCATAGGCTACGAATATTCCACTGAAGGAAGCTTAACATCTTTCAAGGAAATCATCCCCCATGGGGGAGTCCACAATTTCCTCCATAAGAATGCTTTCTAGATGAGTTTTAAGTTTTGAGATATCTGCCATTGATAAATTATTAACTGTTAAAAAGAGATTATTTAGTTGCGATAATTGGTTAGGTTGAGGATGTCTTCTAGTTTGACTTAAAAATGACTGTTGGTTAATAAATTTAGGACTAACCGAGTTGCTTGAGCAAGAGGGCTTATCGATTTTCCTATAGGCTAGAGATGAAGTTGATTGAAGAGAGGCTGTACGGGAAGCAGCTGGAAAAAGACATTTATTATGTGCATCTTTGTCATATCCGGGCAGCGATGTTTTACGTTTTTTCAAAGCCGAGTCATACCCTTGAAGTTTATTATTTTGGTCATAAATTTCTCGTTTTTCATTTACATGTCGGAAGTTTTTTTGGGGTAAAGAGGATGGAAGTGCAGGGAAATCATTCTGATATTCTATAAGAGGGGCAAATCTATTAGTTTTCGGGACCATTTGATTAGCATCCTGAAAGGATATACAATCTAAAGACATATATTTGCGAATCGTTTTTTGTCTCTCATATTCCGGACATTCACGGGATGTGGATATGTGATTTATGCTATTGCAATGGTAACATTTGTTCTGAGTTGGACATTCACCCTCGTGTGAAAGAGAACACTTACTACATTTCGCCTTACCTCTGCATTGTTTGGCAGTATGACCAAACAGCAAGCAATTGTAGCACTGAATGACTGGTAAAATGTAGGGTTCAACGGAAAAGTCCAGTCCATATATGTTGAGCGATCTCGGCATAATCTTCCCTTCAAAGGTGAATAAGCATGTACTTGATGGTTTGTATTCGATTTTGTCGTCTACTTTGGTTTTATAATTTAACCTACGAACACCCAAGATATTGCAAGAGGCCTTTGTTGCTGAAATTAATTCAATGTCTGAAATATCTTTATCTATAAACTTTATTATACCTTTACAGGTAATATTGTAGGAAGGAACAAACATTTCATACCCCTTAGATATGAGAGTTTTGTCTTCAATGAAGTTATTTGCACTGAGATAATCTTTGAACTCCACTGAGATCCTGTTCTTTCCTTTCCTTTTAGATTGAACGATATTATTAAGTTTCAAATTATAAACGTCTTTAGCTATAGAAAGCGGATGGTAATTTCCCAGATTGGTATTATCTAGCTTACTTTGTACGATAACAATGAATGGTCCAAGACTGTTTGTTAGATAACGATTATCAAACTGGGATTTTTTGGTAATTGGTTGGTCAATTGGTGAAAGCTGGGAGAGGCTCACGCCTCCCCCAGGGGCTTCGTCCATGTTTAGCCTACCTTGTAGCCGATTTTACGAGAACTACTCAAAAATATAAATAAATATCACTTACGCGAAGAGGAGGATTGAAAGGCCTCTAGTATACAAAACACACACAAAAAGATGTTAGTCTCCTATAAGAAATAAAAGTAAATTAATATAACTTTCGCAGAAACAAAACACCTTCGTCCAGCTTAGGTTATAATCATCTTACGATTTTGATAAGAAAGTGCTTACTCATTTTGGAAAAATTAAAAGGTAGTGTAGTAATTTTTGATTTAGTTATAAAATATAGACGTTTGGCCTGTGAAATTTGTTAAAATATATACTTTTATTTAAAAATTTAGCCGGTATTTTGGTGCCAATAATTAGCATAAGATACGGGCGAAATTCAATGATTGGCATTGCACTGCCAATAACTCAGTTTAGCGGCTTAAATGCAAACTTAATTATTGGCATTTCTCTTTTCAGACTCATATACCATTATACCAAACGTTAAAAAAACCTGCCGGTACATAAAGAATTTCACTGAAGAATCGATTCAAAAGATATGGACTACTTCTTTAGAAAATGTATTAAACTAAACATGTCAAAAAACAACCTCCGAAATTGAAACACACTTTATTTTATAAAAAAAATATATAATATAACAATTTAACAAAAATAACTAAACATATTTAAACAATTTAACAAAAATAACAAACATATTTAAACAAAAACAAAAATGTATACAAAAAAACTATTTTCTCTTCTTACTACTACTCCCCCCCTGCTCCTCCTCATCTTTACTAGAAAATGTCGCTCGGGCGACATTTATGAAATGTTTCGATCCAGCTCTGAATATTTCAAATTATAATTTATTACTCAAAAAAACAAGAATTGCTTAATAACAAATTGATAAATTAACTGTATTGCTTCATACCTATTCGGGGCTCTGTTGTTCTCTTTTAAATGACTAAAAAAAGGCACACATATTAATATTACATTAGTTCTTATGAGAAAAACAAACTTACTGAATTTCTCTCATCATTAATTGATTCATTTCTTTCAATTCTCTAAAAAGAAATTTTTATTAATGAAAATATAATACCTCTTTTACTTTAAACTATATCTTATCAGAACATAAGCTTACTTTAATTCTCCTGAAATCTTCGTCTGTCCTTCCTTTAACTCTCTAAAAATAAGTTTTTATTGAAATATAATGATTCTTTTACTTTAAAAAAATTCACTTACATTAACAATTCTTCAATGGACTTCATATCTCTAAAAATTACATTATTATTTATATTATTATATCATATAAACTACATTTAAACAACTTACTTTACTTCTTCTCCAATATTCATTTTGTACTTAGTTATAATTTTATGGTAATATATTTTTAAAAGAAAATAGGTAAATGCGTTTTAATTTGTTAGCGTCCTTTATGCTATTTTGTTTTATTGACACAACAACCAAAGATAGAGTGATTATTATTAATAATTACGTCTTAGTCGAAAAAATGCAAAAACAAGACACTATTACCTGAATTAACCATTGCGATGAATTGGATGAACACAACATAAATTTTAAAGTCTACTAAGTACAATAATTTTTCCTCAGGTGTTTTTCAATAGAACATTACCAATAACAAGAATCCTATATTATGGTGGTGCATTGTGTATAGTTACAATGTTTGCTTTTAATTATTAATAACAGCTACTCAAACAAACATCTACAAATATTAACAAAATAATACAGCTACATAAACTTTTTTAATTGCCAATATCCACCATACATATTTTAATCCAAACTTTTTTGCAAGTACTAAGTAACACAATTCTATTTCAATCTTTATTTTATTTCAAAAAACACATTTTATTCACATTTCTATTTAATTTTGATACTTCCAAAATTATTTTCCATATCTTAATTAACTATACACTTAATTATTGCATCATTGATTGTCTCCCCCAAAACATTATTTTATTCTTTATAAATTACAAGTTATTGCAGCTGATAATAATATTCTTCACCATTTCTATACTTTGTTATTATCCAAATAAATATTAATTTTAGGAATTCGCTTTTCTCGTTTTTCTCAGGAGTTTCCAAACAAAAAATCCCATATAATTCAATCTTATCGATAAATTATCATAAAAATGATACAACATTTTAAAGGTTAACCTTCAATGTGAAATATTAGTAAATTTCGCTGATCATCTGTTTGAAATACATTACTACATACGTCAACTTAAATGAGCAATTAACCTCCAAATGCTCTATAGCATAAGCGAGGCACATCCTATTAAACTAACACATCATCGCCTATGTTCTCTCGGTACGGGACAACTTACAAAATTATAATTAATTCTCAGTTAAATGTCAATCAAAAAAATACTGTGACATTAGATGACATAGTCAATAACCAATGAAAATTTTACATTGCATTTATAACAAACAAATGATTTGAGCCCTAACTGATAATCTCACATCAGCCCAGTTAAAAAAAATATTTGATCTCTAAAGCAGCATTCATACTTTTTCCTATAGGTATTTTTCAAAACATTTACACAAACTGCGATTTGGATTGAGCTAATTCACTATTATAATCATTTATTTGCAATCAACAACTGGTATGTATGAGCGGTGTTTCCAGCCAAGTCGTAGTCGGTAGACTATAGACTTGCCTATGCCAAGCCAAGTAGTTAATAAATACATACGTCATGGGTACTGGCGGATGGCAATCAAAGGCCGTGATTCAAAATCACATACTAAACTGCATATCCATACTTACACTGATTGGATATAAATTCCGTAAAAAATGCCAATTGGTAAAAATATTTATTTTAATAAAATAATATATATCCTCCAGTATAATAATTGGTATATATAGTATATACGGTAAATATCACATTATGCTTCATTAATACATACCTATTTGTTCCAGCACATAAAACATAACAAACATATTCAGGTTATGTTTATTTATAATAATAAATACTTCATTTTTAACCAAAATTAAATTAATTTACAGGACAAAAACTTAACAGTGATGAAGACAATAGTGCTAAACTACATTACTAAAAAAATGAGACTGGAAATCGAACCATGTAACATACATGGACCAAGAAATCGAAACCAATAAATGTTACCAAAAAAATACTATAAACGCGAAAATTGACAAAAGATAGTAATTAGTTAATTATAATATTCTTGAAAATACAATCATATCGATATCTAAAAAAATCATCGCGTACTTAGAACAGGCAAATAAATCAACAACAGCTCAAAAATGAGGCAACCTCAATCTCTACATCTCCAAAGACACCAACCCGACTGAAATTTAACCTAGGCCACATTTAATAGGTAAGCAACATTTCATTATTTACAATATCTACAAAAACAATCAAAATTACATTTCAGAATATCTCAATAATGATTAGAGGAATTCTAAGATGCAACACCATCACAACTAATGTAAAAATAAGATGACAACACTAATAATCAATCAAAAATCAATATACTTGACATTCCAAGTACAAAAATGTTTTTATTCCATATAAAATAAACATAGAAATTTAACTACAGTAAGTATATTTTCATAAGAATAAATATTTTTTTTAATAATAAATTTTAAGAAATTGCTTCAATTGTAACACGTACCCAAATTTTGCCATCACATTATGTGATACAATCAATTGTCGCTCATTTGCTACAAAATTATATTTTTTCTTGATAGTTTCACTATATACAGAGGGTTATTTGTAAGTTGTGTACTTATACAATTTAGAAAAAAGGGAACTCAAAAATGTTTCCATATATTTTTTAAAATTTTTGGACACGGCAAAATCTAAATAATAGGAAAACTTTTGAGTTTTCTTAGTTTGTTAGAATGGTCTCATAAAATTTATTTATATACAGGGTGTCTCAAATGTAATTCTATTTATATAATTAGGTTTCCAAACCATATTTTCAGTTTTTGTTTATAACCCTCAATGACTTTTGTCATAGATAAAACTACCACAAAACGACTGGGAAATCCCAAAGGGATTTCTTGTAATTTATAATAAAACAATAAACAAGAACGTATAATTAAATGTAACATCCTCTCATAATAGATTATAACATGATGATGCTATTATAGTCACGTGTATCAACAGTTAAATATAACTTAGAGATGCTTAATTGGTTGCATATCAGCATTGTATGTATTTATTGAATGTATAACCATTGTCGAAGACATCTATGAATAAATTTGTAGAACTAATCGTTTACTATACCACAATAAGATAACTGTAATAAAATATAAACTTGTGCTTCCTGTGTGGATTGTAGTTTCCTAGATAACATATACAATAATATACATATTGTTAATGTTGAAGTCTGCAAAATAAGACAGCGCTCAAAACAACAAATTCCTATAATTTATTTATTCAATTTAATTATACCTCCACCCACTAGAGGGAACAACATACACACCACCAATTTTGAATATTATTATTATTAACAATCGAAATATCAACCATTTTGTCTATCAGGTACTGCGTAGAAAGACAGACCATTAATTTGTAAAAATTCTATTCTTGAAAATGATCACAAAAAAGAAAAACCAGATATAATATGTATTAACATAATTTTATTTTTTAATAATATTAACAAAAATTTTTCCTCAAAATGGTGAGTTATTTAATTACAACAACGTAACTACATTATAACAAAAAAGGTCCTTTTTCAGACTTCAACACATTACTCTCAACCTAGTCATATGTAATATTTGCAAATACAATTTTCTCTCGAATTTTACCACTGATGATGAAGATAGTGAGCTTCGAAACATGTTTGGATGTAACACATTGAGTGTAACGTATTAAATTGATTTTGTGGAGTCAGACTTTTATTTCCTATTACAATACATTCACTCCACTTCAGAATGGACTACTTCTTTAAAATAAAATTCAAATAATGTTAATGTATACATTTCATGTAAAAATAGGTAACTATAAAAAATAAAACAATATTTTTAAGTAGATATGTGTGTTTCCCTTTTATTACCTCAACAGTGCTATCCATATTATTATATAGTGCAGGTTTTAACAGCTCCTATCATAAACTACTACATATAAAAGAATTGTAATATCTATCTATTTACACATATTAATAAAATTTAGTTTTTGTATACGACCTACTGTACACTTATTTTTAGCTCTCCATATCATATATGTAATATATATATGGAGACTATTAGTTTCATGAAAAAATTTTTTTTTTATTTCACCGGAAATACTTGTTTTTGGTTATTTTATACATAAATAAGTAGTTTTAAAAAAATGTCTGTCTGTATCCACGAAAACGCAAAAACCGCTTAACAGATTTTAACCAAATTTGGTACAAAAATACTATTGGACATGGCAAGGAGCTGATTAGATTTTGGGAAACATTGAGCGTAGGCAAAGAGTTTCAAAGAGGGTTCAAAAATTAAAATAATAATAATAATAATTCCGTGTATTTGCAAAAAGAAAAATATAGAAAACAATACAAAATTTTATAATTTATACAATATTTAGTCTTAAACTTATTTGCAAAAAGGGTTAGGAGGCAGATAATCTGGTATTTAATCCTAACCCAAAGGTATACGAATAGAAGAAAAAAAAAACATACATAAAAAGAACTAATTCTGGCAGTAGCACAACCTGACTACAAAAAAAATCCTTCATTATAATTAAGTAAACGAAATAATATAGATATTAATACTTAGTGTAGGTTAGCAAATGAGAAGACTTGTTATATAATTCAGTTTCAATACAACTGAAACAAAAAATTTCTGTATGCTACTCTAAATGCATTTAATTTTAAAAATTTTAAATGAGAGGGCAATCCATTATACAAAGCGTAGACATTATAAGAAAAACATCTCATAAACAAAGAAGTACGATGTGGAGGAGGTGAAATCATCCCTCGGAACCTCAATCCCAGAGTATGAACATCCGATCGAAACTTAATTTTCCTAAACAAATACGGAGGTGATTTATGCATAATAATTGAGTGAAAAAGATATGCGGAGTGTAGCCTCCGTCTATGTTCCATGTTAAGCCACAGAGCATCAGGCAACTTAAAGCTTACCGGCTGAAATTTGCGGATACCAAAGATATACCTCAGACAAGCTTTCTGAAATCGTTGAATTCTGTCTCTATCCGCTCTCAAAAGACAGGGATCGTACAAGACATCAGCGTAATTAAAGTGCGATAGCACTAAGCTATCGGTTAATTTTATTTTTAGTTTTTGCGGCAAAATGTGTCTTAGTGGATACAGCATTTTTAAATTATAATAGCCTCTCTGAAGCATTTTACCGACATGATCCGAAAATCTCAGATGGACGTCCACATATACTCCAAGATTCCGAGCAACCGCAACAGATCCAATCTGTTGATTATTTACGTTAATGCTAAGATTGCGTTCAGCATACTCCCTAAACCTTCCGAAAAACATGACTTGAGATTTAATTGGATTAATAGTTAATTTATGGCGATCGGAAAGGTCCACCAGTTTTTTCAGGTCCTCTTGAATAATGTTGCTTATAGTGTTTAAGTCAAAGGTTTCGAAAGAGAATTTGAGTTGGGTGTCATCGGCATAAGCATATGATGTGCATCTCTGTAAACAAGCTGTAATATTGGCTGAGTACAAGCAGTAAAGTAGTGGAGCCAAGACTGAACCCTGGGGTACTCCGCTATGAATTCTACCTAGCTCTGATTTACCTTTATTTGTCTGAACGTACTGGAACCTATTGTTAAAGTAATTATTAAGCAGGTTTATTGAATATTCTGAAAATCCTAAAAAATGTAAAATTGCAAATAAGGTATTGTAATTTATTTTATCAAAAGCTTTACTATAATCTAATAAGATTAATGCGGTTGTTCTTCCAGTATCGATATCATGAACAATGTCGTCTATTAGATCTAAAAGCGCCGTGGTGCAACTGTATCCCTTCCGAAAACCGGACTGTCTTAAAGGCAAAAGATTAAATTTCTTGACGTGCTCATAGATTTGATTATACATGATTTTTTCGATTACCTTAGAGATTGGAGACAGAATAGCGATAGGTCTTAAATCATTCTTATTCTTAGGTAAAGGGAAAATTTTAGAGACTTTCCAAATGTCTGGAAATGCGCCTGATAGTATACAAGAGTTTATAATATTAAGAAGGTAAGGCAAGTTAAAAGGACAGCAAAGCAGAATCATGTCAATAGACACCTCGTCATAACCAGTAGCACTAGACTTGACTTTTAAAATAGCATTAATTAGAGTTTGTTCGTCAACGGTAACGAATTCGGACAGCTCCGAAAACTGCTGCTGAGTATTTGTTAAATAGTAGTTAGTCAGATCATTATCGGCATCACTACCACTAACATGTTGCAAGAAATAATCATTAATGGTTTGAGGAGAATTTAGTGAATACGGCAGCTCCGCCAGAGATCCATCTTTACCAACCCCAAGGTTTTTCAATTTTTGCCACAGAGTTTTTTGTCTATTTGCATTATTTTTAACAGTGTGCTCCAGGAAAGCCTTTTTTTCGCGATCTATTGCACCCGTCAGTTAATTTTTTAGTGTCTTATAAAAATTCCAGTCAGCTGGTAATTTTGAGTTTTTAAATTTTTTAAACGCTCTTTTTTTTAATAGAATCAATTTCCTAATAGTAAAAGTCATCCAGGGTTTAGATCTCTTTCTACAAGTTATAGTTCTCTCCGGTGCAACAGTATTAAAAATATTATATATATTATTAATATATTATATATTAATATAAATATATATATATATATATATATATACAAAGAAAAATGAAATAAACTAACTTGTACGAATCAAAAAAATCTCGTGACACAAGCTGGATTTGAACCAACATCTCCCAATTGCCGGTCAGGTGTTTTAACCAATTAAACTATCGTGGCACATGAATGAAACTTCTTTAACTCGTACATGCCCTGCTTCCTATGTGCTGTGCTACGCCTCGACCTTTTAATTCATTTATTTAAATTTAGCTGGATATATATATAAGTATATACTAAGGGAAAATATTCACTTAAAGTGACTCAACTGTTGAATAAATTCTATATATATTATATAGAAAAGCCAAATGAAGAAAACGTAGGAATAATAAAATCGTTAAAGAATAGAGTACTTAAACTATCACATCCGAGTTTTCATAGTGACAATTTTAACTTAATTAAGAGAATTGCTTCTGATAATGGGTTTCCCAGATATATCATTAATAATATTTTGTTTAGACCTACACCAAACAATGGCAACCGTAATAGCAATTTTTCAGGTAGGAATGACAATTCGGATAATATGACTAATCTTGATGAGCATGCTATTAAAAAAAGCTATATGAAATTGCCACAAGTACATGGATTGACCAATAAACTGGTCAAATGCTTAAAAACTGAACACACCAATATTGTCACTTATTCAAAGAAGAAGGTTGGTAACTTATTTACTAGGATTAAAGATAGAACGGATAAGATGGACAAATCTGCGGTCATTTATGCCATTCCCTGTAACGATTGTGATAGGTCTTACATAGGTATGACTAAAAATAAATTAAAGCAAAGAGTAAATCAACATAAGAATGACTGTAATCGTAACAAGCTTCTCATGCCTAACAAAACAGCATTAGCCACACATCACTTTGAACAGAATCACAATTTTCTGTTTGACGAAACAAAGATTTTAGATCAAGAACCTAATTACCATAAACGATGTTTGTCTGAAATGCTGCATATTAACAAGTATCTTGATAAAACCGTAAATTTTAGGGCTGATGTGATGAATTTAAGTATAGTGTATTCTGGCATGCTTGCCAACTAAAAATTGACGACTTGTAAATCTGCGAATTAAAAAAATAAAACTTTTACATATTTTAAAAAATTGAAAGAAAAAATATCACTAAATTGAATTTCAAATATACCTAAATAAATAAATCAGATTAGATTAGTTTAGTTTTTGGTTTTTTACTTGAAAATTGTTGGAATGTTGATGTCGTGTTTTGTTTGTATTCTGTTCGATTTAAGACCGTCTACATCTACGGTAAATTTTTGATGCACAGACCATGATATTTGTTTACAACTAAATTTTGAATAATGTTGAATTATTTTACGCAATTTATATATACGATGTATCTATTGATATTTCACGTGTGTTTTGTATTCGATGTTTTGTTTCTGTTCTGATTCTAGATGACGTATGTACTAATGTTTTTTAATCTTGTTGATATTTGTAACTTATGTAACAATTTTTACAGGCCTTGAAAAAGTTTAAGCTTATTAAACGAAACGTCGGCAGAAATCTAGTGATGGTTTAATTTATGTCCTTAACTGACGATTTCAAATCATATAGGACCATTTAAACTGTGTTGTAACTCCTACCGTTTCCAAGATTCCAATGCTATCCCATTCTTATCTTGGACACAGTGTATATTTATTGAATAGAAGTAACATTTTAAAATTGCTAACCTATTTTATCTTTGTCCGCCAAGTTCAAAATAAATTTAGTTCGATCTCCCATATTATAATCATAAACATGGATTTTTTGAAATAGCAATCATAAAATATGTGTAATATAATATAATAAAACGGGCTGCGTATAGTTGTTCTTCTCAAATCATGGGAATCACATAAACTAGTATTTCCCCACTGTAGTAACAAAAACGTTCATGTCAAAAATGTATTCTCCTAATCCTTCTAGGCGCACAAGTCGGGCCTTGGAAGCTCTTTAGAGTGTATGGGGGTCGCGTCGTGTCGTATAGGTAGCTGAATTTCGCCTTCTGTGATGTAATAATTTATTTTTCGATACGACAAAAGTTTTTTGGAATTCAAAAGTTAAAACAAAAATGCCGATTTTTTGACATGATATATACAGGGTGATTGCTGGTAGATTAGCAGTTTTGGGAAAAGTAATAATATCAGCCTATAATATTGTCATATTTGTACGACTTCCGGTTATACCGGAAGTTGAAACGAACTTTCTTATTGCAAATGGAATACCCTATATATTATTATACGTTTGGATTGCCCCTCCTTTTTGGAGTATTTTGTATTAACCCATTCCCTCAACTCTTTTTGAATAAATTATTTATTTTCAATTTTTTTTGGTCCAAAACAGGTCTCCGGAAAATTTTATTCATTTCATGACTGGAATAAACAGAGTCTTGAAATTTTGAATGTAGTTCAGGAATACTGAGTGGGCTGTTTTCATAATGACAGCTTTTTATAATTAAAAGTATTTCAACATTTTACTGAGTGTCAAATTTTTAGAAGAACTGCCCTTTATAAATTATATGTGTGCATTTAAAAAACCATGAAAGAATTGATACGAATTTAGCTTTGTTAATGGCTATTAAAATTCTTAAAAATATAATTTGCCTTAAATCAGAATTTGGATGAATAGTGAAAGAAAGCTTTTAATTTTATTCGAAGTTTATATATTTTCTATACAAACTAGTTAAAACATTGCATTTTTTATCATATCTCAAACCCGTCAATTCTAAATTTAGGTATTAAAAGTTGCTGTATAGTACCCTAAATGATTTGTACAATGTAAAAATCTTACTTGTACCAGGCGTATCATTTAAAAGTCTAATTTCGATAGCATTTCTGATAACTTAGATGCTATGTCGATTAATAATTTTTCTGGAAAACGGAATATTTAAGTTTCAAATATCTATCTTCTTGTTTCAACTTTCTGTCGTAACCCGGTATGTTGAATATAAGCAAATAAATGTACAAATACGATTCAATTTCTTTATTCAAATAATAAAAGTTATGCCTTACGTTGTTGCCAGGCTTTCGGGCGTCGCATCATACGCAATATGATGTGGGCTTCCTATCATGCGGTGCGTATAAAACACTATATACGTATTTAACGACGCGCCACCTACACGTTTTTCTCTTGAACTATTTCCATATATAATGTCC
Organism: Apoderus coryli; assembly: GCA_911728435.2. NCBI lineage: Eukaryota > Metazoa > Arthropoda > Insecta > Coleoptera > Attelabidae > Apoderus > Apoderus coryli. Next base: position 22,208,975 of record OU452200.1, on the reverse strand, counting down.
ATGTGTATATGACTATACGACGCCCACACTAAAATTCGTCTATGGGTTGGTAGGGGCCTATAGAACAACATATCAAGAATATACACGTGAATTTTTCCAACGCCCGAGGTCGGGCGTCGTATCTCCAAAATGGCGTCGTATCATCCGAGCAATGTAGCGCTCTGGGCGTCGTGTCATACGATTGGTATGTATATATATATATATATATATATATATATATATATATACACCTGACCGGCAATTGGGAGATGTTGGTTCAAATCCAGCTTGTGTCACGAGATTTTTTTGATTCGTACAAGTTAGTTTATTTCATTTTTCTTTGTATATCGGTGATATACTATACTCTGTCAACTTAGTTGAATATCTTTGTTTGTATATATATATATATATATATATATATATATATATATATATATATATATATTATATATAGAATTTATTCAACTACTAGTTGAGTCACTTTAAGTGAATATTTTCCCTTAGCTTATATATATACAAAGAAAAATGAAATAAACTAACTTGTACGAATCAAAAAAATCTCGTGACACAAGCTGGATTTGAACCAACATCTCCCAATTGCCGGTCAGGTGTTTTAACCAATTAAACTATCGTGGCACATGAATGAAACTTCTTTAATTCGTACATGCCTTGCTTCCTATGTGCTGTGCTACGCCTCGACCTTTTAATTCAAAGGCAACATAGACTACACACTGCCATAATGCAATGTTATTTCTCTTTTGCTCATCGCAAATAAATATAAATATAAATAAACAAACAAAGATATTCAACTAAGTTGACAGAGTATAGTATATCACCGATATACAAAGAAAAATGAAATAAACTAACTTGTACGAATCAAAAAAATCTCGTGACACAAGCTGGATTTGAACCAACATCTCCCAATTGCCGGTCAGGTGTTTTAACCAATTAGGCGTAGCACAGCACATAGGAAGCAAGGCATGTACGAATTAAAGAAGTTTCATTCATGTGCCACGATAGTTTAATTGGGAGATGTTGGTTCAAATCCAGCTTGTGTCACGAGATTTTTTTGATTCGTACAAGTTAGTTTATTTCATTTTTCTTTGTATATCGGTGATATACTATACTCTGTCAACTTAGTTGAATATCTTTGTTTGTTTATTTATATATATATATATATACAACTGCAGAAAATTTCTTGGGGTATAGGCCTATATAATAAATACTCCTTTCTACTTTGCCAAGCTTTCGATAACTTTTTATTATCTTCCTCAAGGCTATAATATAATAAAAACAATTAGTACTACTTACAAAGTTAAAAAAGAATATACAACATAATTATAAAGAAACCCTACCTGGTTAGTAAATTGAGTTATGGTTTAATTAAACACATCAGTTTCAACATTTATAGTGCGATTTTAAAATTAACAAAATTCAGTTTATTATAGACATCTACTTCATTTTATGCAAAACAAATTTATATTGGACATTGAAATCATATACCTTTGTGCGTTTGTCTAGGAATTTTTTTAAAAAAGTTTTTATTAAAGTGTGAGTATCTATATGTGAATATTTAAGTGTATAGTCTCGATCGTGTTTCATCAGTTTTGTGACTTGTAGTAAATCGTCCGACCAGAAACCAGTTGCCACCCTAGTCTCTGATCCAACGCACCACCGTCAATTCTAAGTCTGCCTGTAGTCTACCATTGTACTAATGGTCGATTTCCCGCATGGCTCTCACTACATTTAAGAAACCGAACATGTTGTTAATGCAGAACTCAGATTGTGAAGCCCCATTAAATTAACTGATTAGGTCATTATCATTATTTCTGTAATCATCCAGTGTCAACAGGTATGAATACATCAGGCTTGCCTCATCAATATCTTTTCTTTTATTAATTGCGTTATCGCTGAAGTTTGTTTCCACTATTTCCAGAAAACGTCTCTTAGTTTTGTTTCTTTCCCTATGTAATATCGAAGTATTTTGAAAATCAGGTACATGACCTGTATCGATGTTATGCTCGGCTAAGGAACACGAACGTTTATTCAATTTACAATCGCTTTTATGGGAGGTTATACGATCTTTTAATACTCTAGCAGTTTGTCCAATGTACACTTGATCACACTCCGAGCAAGGAATACTGTATAGTACTTCAGGTGTTTTGAGTGTGTCCCTTTTGTCTTTTTATTGTGAGAATAATCTGCCTATAATTTTCGTATACTTTTGCGCAATTTTGAGGTTAGATCTTTAAAAATACTTGTGATCTTTACAGAGATCTCTTTGATAGCAGGAATTGAATAATATCTGATTTGTGTCTTCATTTGCGTGTGGTATATTAATTTTGTTTGTGTCTTGGGTATGAATTTTCCAAAAGGGTCTTGAAATTCACACCCAAGACACCTATTAACAAAATTAATATACCACACGAACGCAACTAGAACAAATAATCACGTAAATGACCCTCCGAATACAGCAAATGAAGACACAAATCAGATATTATTCAATTCCTGCTATCAAAGAGATCTCAACTATGTAGTTGAATATAACTATATATATTATATAGAAAATCCAATGAAGAAACCTAACATCTGTGAGTTTAAGTGAATATTTTCCCAGGTATATTTAATACAACGTGCAGGACATGCAATAGGAGAAACAATGCGACGTGGTCTGTGTCCTTGATGCCTTCGAACTGAAGGTCGAGACAGCAGCAGAACCACAAAACAGCATAGCGTTTGTGAGTTGGAGGGGACATTGGTGTTTAGTACGCGTTTATGCACTACTGTCACCAGTGCTTCGGTAGCTCAATGGTAGAGCAAATGCCCGGAAAGCGTAAGAAGTGGGTTCGATTCCCACCTGAAGCGAATGTTTTTTCCAACTCACAGATGTTAGGTTTCTTCATTGGATTTTCTATATAATATATATAGTTATATTCAACTACATAGTTGAGTCACATATTTTCCCAGGTATATTTAATACAACGTGCAGGACATGCAATAGGAGAAACAATGCGACGTGGTCTGTGTCTTTGATGCCTTCAAACTGAAGGTCGAGACAGCAGCAGAACCACAAAACAGCATAGCGTTTGTGAGTTGGAGGGGACATTGGTGTTTAGTACGCGTTTATGCACTACTGTCACCAGTGCTTCGGTAGCTCAATGGTAGAGCAATTGACCGGAAAGCGTAAGAAGTGGGTTCGATTCCCACCTGAAGCGAATGTTTTTTCCAACTCACAGATGTTAGGTTTCTTCATTGGATTTTCTATATAATATTTATTTATTTATTTATTTATTGTCTAACAGGTTACACCCAATTACAAGACAATTCTTTGATTCCATAATATAAACAATTGAACTTAATCTACACTAAAACTATAACAAAAACTTAATATCAAATTCTTAAATTAACTAAATGAGCCTGCAAACTATGTTTAAATGCCACTAAATTATTACTAAAAAAATTGGTATGAACAGATATTTTATGCTTATTACACAGTTTGCATGCACTAATCACGGGAGCCCTCGTCTCATAATTCGTATGAGCTTGGGGAACCCTAAATAAGGGCATGTTCCTTGTACATGCCAGTGGTACGTTGAGGTTCACTTCCCGCAAGAGGTGAGGGCAATCCAGCATGGAGTTGATTAATTTAAAAAGAAATATTTGAGATGCAGACACTCTTCGACACTGCAACGACTGAAAACCAAAACGGTTTAAGAGTTCGCTATGATCAACCCCCCTGTCCGGATATCGTCCATCAATCCTGTACGAAATGTACTTTAAAAACTTACGCTGAACCCGCTCAAGTTTATTGATATATACCTGGTAAATCGGTGACCACACGACAGATGCGTATTCCAACTTTGACCGCACCAGCGACTGGTAAAGGGCTATAAGAGTGTCTATATTCTGAAATTCCCTTGTTGACCTTATAATAAACCCAAGTGCTCTAGTCGCCTCTTGGCAAATACTGTGAAGGTGAGGATTGAATGACAATTCATTGTCAACAATGACACCCAGATCCCTAACTTCCCTGCATCTCTGAAGAATGTCGTCGCCAATGCTGTACTCATACCGGACGATATCAGCGCTCCTGGCGAACGACATACATTTGCATTTTTTTGTGTTAAGTGGAAGCCTGTTATCTGCACACCAACGCTCCAGCGCCACCAAGTCCGTCTGAAGCAGCTCATATATATATATATATATATATATATATATCCTGCTATCAATGCTACGTCCGTATTACGCCCTTTTACGGTTAATATTGCGTCCAAAGAATTGCTGCGTCCGTATATAGGACGCACTAAAGTCACGGCCTTATATCTTCGCTCTGTGAGCAGATACGACTATGATTTTTAGATGGACTCGTCGGATTGCTACTCAGCTTGAATATATTTGATATTACATTTTCCGGTAGATCTGCAGAAGACTGTAAAATTGGAACAAAAAGGGACGCAGCATCATACAAAAATTCCTATGAAGGTTCAGCGTGTTGCCGTAGAGGGCTCTGATGTTATATACATTTAAAGAATTATATATGGGAAAGTGTACATTAGTGCGTCCCTGATGTGGCAACATTGTTTGCTTATTTTCTTTTGACCCTTTTGCATTTTAACATTTATTTCATTCGAACAAGTTTGATATGATATTTACATTATTTACTAGTATTTTTTAGGGGAATCGTGTTAGACAGACAAAAAAAATTATTTTGATATTGATTAGGAAGGCTTAATTAAATATAAGTGTTTTACAAAATATAAAACCCAATCAAGATTTCTGTTCAAATATAAAAATATAAACTGGCACGACATTCTTTCACATAACAATATTAACATCAAAACTGAAATGTTTATACAAACCAAAAATGACAACATAAACCGAGCTACTTCAGAAATTAAAATAAAACTAAAACCTTGGATTACATCTGCAATTATTGAATTAATAGGAAAGCGGTGATAAATGTTCTTTCGTGTCCTTTTTGAGATCAAGACAGGCTAGTATTTTCGATTACTCACTGAACCAAACAATCCCTAAATAACTAAACTAGATATGGGAGTTGCTTGATAATGGTTGAATTTTTGTATTCCACATATAACATAATTGAATTAAACGCTGGTCACGGGGGTTTACGCATGTTAATTCTCTGAAGCTTCTTTACACAAGTTTGGTCAGACCATGCCTTGAGTATGCCTCAGCGTTTGGTCTCCACATTATGCTGTATAACTAGTGAAAATTGTGCTTGTTCAGCACAAATTTCTCAGATACCTTGCCTACAAACTGCATATTGACTTGGTATTTGATGATCGTTTTGAATTATATGGTGACTTAGACTCCTATCTTGGCATTGACACGCTGAGTGGTCAACGCCATTATTTGATTTAATTCTATCTTATCAATGGAAGGTTGACTTGTCCTGATCTTTTAAGCAAAATTGAAATTCGTGTTTCATATCGTTCAACGCTTGCGAGCCGTGGTGTCATCAAACACATTCCAGAAAAAATTATGGTTGCAATTCGTTCTTGGCGCGCTCGGTTCGTCTTGCCAATGACAGTGAGGTGACGCTTTTTTTAATTTTTTGTCCCGAGAAGAACCATTTTGGGCTCAGTAAGGCACTTATTTGATACCTAATTGATGTATTGTCTTATATTGCTTTGTAATAGTGTAGAATGTTATGATATTGTTATCCAATTTATGCGTAATTAATTTGAATGTTGATTGTGTACTTCTTTTGAATTATTTTGAACTCAAGTACCTTGGCTGTTATTAGGGACAACACGTCTCCATCTTGCACGATTTCATGCCCCAAGTATTTCTTGTGTTGGCTTCTGAAAGCGGTGCATTCTGGTACTAGGTGATCAAGAGTTTCTTTAGCCTCCCTACAGAATCTGTAGTCATCGATCTCTTCTAGGCGTAATTTTGCCATATGTTTCCTAAGGCGACAATGTCCTCTAAGAATACGTAGCCCGAGATCCAAACAGATCTTCGATCTTTCTTGGTTGAAGTTTCCAAGGAATTTCTTGGAGTGTATCAATCCAGGTAGATTTTGCCTGAGTATTGCTCTGTCTGTTTTCTTCTTAATTCTGAACTTCTCTTTGAAGGTGTGTTTCCATAAGTCGCAGAAAGGTTAAGGCTTTACAAAAGAGATTGACACACCCTGCTTTGCTAACTTATTGGCTGCATCGTTTCCCCTGATACCAGAATGTCCGGGTATCCAAACAAGGGAAACTCTGTTATTCTTGCTAAGTTAGAAGACCTGCTAAGCATTCTCATTTTTGAGCTAATAACATATGAACTCAGCGATAATGTTGTCGGTTGTGTGGATCACAATGTCGCACCGTAAAGGTTAATTTGTACGCATCTACCGATTGCGTGAATTTCCGCTTGGAAAACATGACTGAATGTATAGACATTCAGTCATGTGTTTGTTTTGATTTTCTTAGCAATATCGTCAGCATATATAATTGAAGGCACTTCGGGTAACATAATACAAAAGTGTCTCCGGATAACTGAGTAACGGTGTACATCTGTGGGGCTGAGCATAAATTCAGCAAAAACCGCAATTATAACATTCATTAGAACTCTAAATATCAGACGAATTAGCCTGAATTGTGAGGTCATTGAACAGAATTTGGAAGTAAAATATCTAGGAATCACCCTTGATATTAAACTTCTTTGTAATAAGCATGTTGAAATAACGGTTAGTATAAAGCAACAAAAGCTCTGATGGTGTTCAGAAATCTGGGAGACTTGGGGTTGTTACCCCAAAATACTGCGGTGGATGTACATCGTGATTGTGATACCTATCATAACATATGCGGCAATAGTCTGGGTTCTAAGGCAGAACAAAGTACAACAAGGAGAAAACTTGATAGGGTACAAAAACTAGGAGGCATATGCATTAGTGGGGCTATGATAAACGTGTCCAACTGGAGACTATTATTACGAATTTCACACTTTTTTTCTTGTATAGACATTCAGTCATGTGTTCGTATAGATTTTCTTAGCAATTACTGAATGTATAGACATTCAGTCATATGTTCGTAAAGATTTTCTTAGCAATTTCTATCTTCCTTGTGAGGATTTCTGGTGGATTCCGCTTCTAATTCATTTGAGGGGTTTGATCTACTACCCGAGTCTCAAGGAGTAGGATGGCTCGCTCCTCTCCCCCTTCCGTATTGATCCCATCTGGTTTCTTAAGTACCACCGTTGGGTTTCTTCGCCCCTGTAGAACTGGAAGCGATATTTTCAAAAATGGTCTTTTGACCTTCCTGATTTTTTTTATTATTCAAAGTTAACCGGTTAGTGTACCCTGTCAATTTCCGTCACGTTTGGCTTTATTAAAAACCCAACGGACCTCAAGCCTGAGTTTTGACAGTTTGTCATTCCACAAAGGAGCGTCCTTACTTGCTTTATCAGCTTGCAGTGTGAGTGGGCAATTGGAGTCCAAAGGTTCCATTATTGCTTCACTGACTTGGTTTACTCTCCACTCAAGAACGTGGTTAGCTAAACCTAACCTAAAAATTTTTAATTGGATGCAAGACTGTATGGAGGTGGAACATGCTAAATGCACACCAAACTCAAATTTAAATGTATAGTAGGGATAGTTGCAGTTTAATAAAGAAAAAACTTGATAAAAAAACTATTCTATTAGAACGGATGCAGTATCATATGTAGAATATTTTATGTTGGTTATAGTATACAATATATCTAACAAATGGATGCAACAAAGTATGCAAATAATTAAATAACTCTAACCCAAGCTAAACCCAACCTAAGAATTTTTATATGGACGCAAGAGTGTATGCAGGTGGAACATGTTAAAGGCAGACTAATCGCAAATTTCAAAGTATGGTAGGGATTGTTGTAGTTTAGTAAGAAAAAAATTGATAACAAACTATTCTATTTTTAGAACGGATGCAGTATTATATGTAGAATATGTTATGTTGGTTATAGTATACACTATATATAACAAGTGGACGCAGCAAAGTATGCAAATAATTAAATAAGTCTAACCCAAGCTAAACCTAACCTAAGAATTTTTATTTGGTCGCAAGAGTGTATCGAGGTGGCACATGTTAAATTGACACCACACTCAAATTTAAATGTATAGTAGGGATTGTTGCAGTTTAATTAGAAAAAACTTGATAAAAAAACTATTCAATTAGAACGGATGCAGTATCATATGTAGAATATTTTATGTTCGTTATAGTATACAATATATCTAACAAATGGATGCAACAAAGTATGCAAACAATTAAATAACTCTAACCCAAGCTAAACCCAACCTAAGAATTTTTATTTGGACGCAAGAGTGTATGCAGGTGGAACATGTTAAATGCAGACTAATCGCAAACTTAAAAGTATGGTAGGGATTGTTGCAGTTTAGTAAGAAAATACTTCATAAAAAACAATTCTATTTTTAGAATGGATGCAGTATTATATGTAGAATATGTTATGTTGGTTATAGTATACACTATATATAACAAATGGATGCAACAAAGTATGCAAATAATGTAATAACTCTAACCCTAGCTAAACCCAACCTAAGAATTTTTAATCGGACGCAAGAGTGTATGCAGTCGGAACATGTTAAATGCAGAGTAATCGCAAATTTAAAAGTATGGTAGGTATTGTTGCAGTTTAATCAGAAAAAACTTGTTGAAAAAAATATTCTATTTTTGAACGGATGCAGTATTATATGTAGAATATGTTATGTTGGTTATAGTATACAGTATATATAACAAATGGATGCAGCAAAGTATGCAAATAATTAAATAACTCTAACTCAAGCTAAACCTAACCTAAGAATTTTTTATTGGACGCAAGAGTGTATGAAGGTGGAACATGCTAAATGCACACTAAACTCAAATTTAAAAGTATAGTAGGGATTGTTGCAGTTTAATAAAAAAAAACTTGATAAAAAACTAATCTATTTTTAGAACGGATGCAGTATTATATGTAGAATATGTTATGTTGGTTATAGTATACACTATATATAACAAATGGATGCAACAAAGTGTGCAAATAATTTAATAACTCTAACCCAAGCTAAACCCAACCTAAGAATTTTTAATCGGACGCAAGAGTGTATGCAATCAGAGCATGTTAAATGCAGAGTAATCGCAAATTTAAAAGTATGGTAGGGATTGTTGCAGTTTAATAAGAAAAAACTTGTTGAAAAAACTATTCTATTTTTAGAACGGATGCAGTATTATATGTAGAATATGTTATGTTGGTTATAGTATACAGTATATATAACAAATGGATGCAAAGTATGCAAATAATTAAATAACTCTAACCAAAGCTAAACCTAACCTAAGAATTTTTAAGAATTGCTTGTTACATAGAGCAACAAGACTTTAAGTTATGTTGGAAATTTATTTCACACTACCATGCTTCCACCAGACGGCCGTTTCGTCGATCCACGACTCATCAGTGGTGATCGGCAGGCAGTGTGACCTAAATTTCCAACATTTACAAAGAGCTTATACTAGCACGAGAATTGATTGAGAAAGAGATGTTTGTGGCGACACCTAGCGTGAACAGGCAGGTAAGAATTTTTAATTGCTGCAGTTTAGTAACAAAAAAAATGATATAAAAACTATTCTATTTTTAGAACGGATGCAGTATTATATGTAGAATATGATATTTTGGTTATAGTATACTATATGTCTAACGAAAAAACGCAGCAAAGTATGCCCATAATTAAATAACTTTAACCCATGCTAAACCTAATCTATCAATTTTTATTTGGACGCAAGAGTGTATGTAGCTGGAGCATGCTAAATACAACTAATTTCAAATTTAAAAGTATAGTAGGGATTGTTGCAGTTTAATAAAAAAAAAAACCCTTATAAAAACTATTCTATTTTTAGAACGGATGTAGTATTATATGTAGAATATGTTATGTTGGTTATAATATATAATATATTTAACAAATTGATGCAGCAAAGTATGTAAGTATGTAATTGAATGAGGCTAACCTAGACTAAACATAACCTCAATTTAAATATATATTTTTAGGGCGCCGCACAGTGGTACAAGAGTCTAAATAGCTGGCCAAAACCATTAATAAAGTTTTTCTAAAAATGCGGATTTTTACAATTACATAAGTTCGCCAACATATTAGAGTATCGCGTAGCGTTAAACATACGTCTCAAGGTCAACGACCTGCCGCGATACGCAGTACGAAAGTGACTCTCGAACAAGTGGGATCGTTAAACACGCACGCGCTTAAAAATAGGCATTAGTTTGCGAGTACGTAAAAAAGTGTAGATTTAATTCATTTTTAATAAAACAAAATGGCTGAAGTAGGAAAAGGTACGTAGTATTCGAATATGCTAGTAATAATAATTAATTATTTATTACTAATTAATAATTTAAGTACAAAGTACAAGAAAAAGTTAAACCTTTCAAGAACATAATATTTATTTTGGTAGAGATACAAAAAAAATTCCACGGAATTCCGCAACAAATCTTGTTAGATATTGATTATTGTTGTCTACTTATTCAAGAAAAGTGACATTTGTCTGCCACTAGCTGCCACTCTGCCTTTGGAATTTTTTTTAAAACCTAAATGCACGAAATATCGGAGCATTTCCGCTCTTTTTTTTAATAAAGGGCCACTTGAATCAAAATATCCAGGACATATGTGACATTGTGCAAAACGAAATTAATAGAAAATATAAGTGCGATTTTGAATTAACTGAGAGTGATAAAACTAATTTACGTAATACCGTACAAAAAATAAAAATGAAGTTGCAGGAAGTGCACCGAACCGAGGATAAGTTTTTAGGCAAATTTCAAAACTGGCTAAACGAAATGACTATTGTGATCAATGACGATAAGCAGAAACCAATTTCGAGTACTCCTAGAAGTGGTCGTCCTTCATGCTCTTTTTCCGAATCTAGTGACAGAACAATGCGGAGAAAAACTGAGGAAATTCGTAAAGTAAGAAGTAGCAATGAACTAACCTATGCAACACATATGAAGTTAAGAGCTGAGGGAAAATTGGATTCTGCATATGTTTTACATGAAATTACGTTTGTTACACCTACTAAACCGTCCAAGTACAGAAAATCAATTAATTCGGTTCAAGAGAGAACACTTTCTGAGCATGAAGCTTTTTCATTGCTAATTGAAACAAGACTTTCCAAAAATCAATATCAATTGCTTCGACAAACCAGCCGTGGAAAGAATTGTAAACTTTTTCCTCATTATTTTTACCTATAGGAGCATGATATATCATTTGAGAAAGTATAGTTCACACTACCCTGTAACTAGGCAAAAATATAAAAATCTTTGGATATTATATTGACTGTATATAAGTAACCAAATTTTTAGGATGATCGTAATTATGTCTCTTAATAATCGTCGAACCCAACATCAACCATAAATCACCCTGTATATTTTTGCCTCTCTATTATTATTTTTCAGTTTTGAAATGATTTTTGTTGGTAAATTAATTTAAGTTGTTTAAGCAAGTTTTCTAAAAGTCTCCAATTTAAGTTCGCCATTTTGTTTTTTTTAAATTCACCACTTTTTTTGTAATCTGTAATTATAAAAGGCTATTATACAAAATCTTGTTTAATTCAAGGTGAAATTAAGATTTTGGCCAGCTTTTCGGAATTTTGTACCACTGTGCGCCGTAACATATCAGCAAAAAATAACTAAACGTTGTTCATTGACATGTCGAAACATGAACGGATGCAATATTGTATGCATGTTATGTAGGTTTTCATTATATATAATATATTTTCTTGAGGGACGCAGTATTATATACAATCGTGTTAATTTATAGGTCTACTAATTTAAAATCCCTCGAAAAAGAGAGAAAATAACGATGCGGCAGCACTGTGGGACGCGGCAATATCCGTAAAAACGAGGAAAAAATATATTTTGGAGTTGATAATGATAGCAAGATGAAAGGAGCTAGTAATGATAGCACGACCTAAAAATTTGTATATTAAAAGTTGCTCCAATCAATACGAAAATCCGTTTCCCCCGATAAAAAAATTCGCTGATTAATATACTTGAATCAGATTTGCTCTAACTATAGCCCTTCCAGGGGACGCCATAAGGTTGGAATATGTAAAGACGCAGTAAAGTCTCAAGATGTATATATATATTTGAAACCGTGAGCCTCGTTATCTTGGTCTCGCTCTCGATCCGAGACCATGATCTTACGAACCCATACTACCAATGTTTGGAAGTTCGAAGTTTTGACGTCACCAAGAATTTAGAACTCTTGTTGCCGACTAGTGTGAGAAGGTTTGATCACGTGTCACCCTCTGTTAGATCATTGGGCTGGCTGAAGATGGGTTATATCTGACTATGTGTAGTGTTAAACGCGTTGTTGACACTTCTAGACCACCTTATTTCAGGACTAAACTTTTAAACTATCCACACTCTCAATCTGAGATATCAGAGTAAGCTCGATGCCCTTATATTGGACAGCCATCTTTCGAAGAAATTGCACTTATAATTCTGTACAACTGTTATGAACAACATTCCGATTTGCTTAATGTGACTACTTATATGTTTAAGCGCTGGTTGAAACAGCATTTACTGTCGTGTCAGTGATATTTATATTGCAAGCTAGTGTGTGCTAGTTTTATTTTAAAATATTAGTATAGTTTATTTTGTGTATTGCATTTTGTCAAATCTCCATCAAATAATTTTATTTGGTGGAGGTTATTTTTCATCCCTGAAATTATCACTCCACTTAAGAATTTTTCAATTTGAAAAGAGTATTTTATTAATATTGTCACAGTATGAAGATTTATTATATATTTTATAAATTAATTTACTTATTAAATAAAGATATACATTCATTTTTGCATTAGAGAAGATACTTCCTGTTACATCACCTTACGTTTTTTTATTTCCAACGAGAGTAATTTTAGACAAAACTTCCTTTTGGAATACATAATTTACATTTTACAAAATTTACTGACAGTCGCTATTTTCACTCGAGGTGCTTGGACTTTGTTTTTGCGGTCTAAGCAAAATAGGAGAAGCATCGGTAATTAGGTAGGAAAAAAGTAAATAGCGTGGACCAATAAAAAAGTAGAAAAATATAAAACAAATTAATGAAAGGGGGAAAAGAATTAAATGAAAAATTGACTCAAACAAAAAAGAGCAGAGTTTGGACGGGACAGTAAAAGAAAACGGACGTACTGATACGCGGGAAGCTCGGGAAGTTTTTTCTTAAGTAAGTAAGAGTTAGACGTTAGGAAAAAGGATTCTCCAGCGTTCATCTAAGAGTAAATAAATAAGAGTTTGTGAAAGCGCGTGTAACTTTTACTCCTTTGAAGACGATCCATTTGAGTGAGTGCAAAATGTTAGTACCAACAAAATTTAATTGCGTATAGTGTATGTAAATTCCTCTTTTGTATCTTTCGTTATTTTTTAAAAAAAGTCATTGATTAATTTGCATTTTTAATTATTTAAAGTTTGTACATTTTTATAATAAACAGTAATAAAAGTTTTATTTGATTCACTTCGTTTCATTTCTACTTAGCTTTTAAACTGTTGTGTTTCTTAAATAAACTCAGCCACTTGTTAGTAGGATTGTAGCCTTTTGAATGGCTTCCGTCTGAAAACATGATACTAGGAGGGACCCAGTATCGAGAACTAGCCAAGCAAGTCCTGTTAGATTAAAGATCGTAGAAAACATTTTTTAATAAAATTAGAATACATCTAGCCCCTTTAAAAAAACCAAAGAATGTGACAGTCCAGATAGAAGCCTGTTCAAATTCAAGGCCGCTCACTCCAATTTCGAGTGATCGTTTAGACTAGACTATTAAACTATTTATTCTTTTTAATTTAAAATATTCAGGCAGTTTTAGAAATTAAACTCATAGGTCAACGTCCTACATAAATATGTATTTAATATAATAGTATGGTTATTTTATCTGACAACTCCGTTAAACTTATTTCACATGAGATCTCTAACCAATTAATTAAAATTATACAAATACAATTTTTAATAATTTTACATGTACACAAACTCAAATCCGTTATATAACTTTTGATAAAAGAATTATGATTCCGACTATATGACTAGAAAAATGTATTCTTGTACGAAGTTGCCAAGTTAAATAGTTAAAATCAATTGCAAAAAAATTAACAATGACATAAAAATAATATAATATATTCCTTAAATCAAAAAGTTGATTAGTTAGTACTATCCAATAAACAATACTTGCTAAAAGGATCATAAACATTATCACAGACGCATTGTTAGGCACCAAGTAATCAAAAAAAAAAACAAGCTCTTAAACATATTTAGTGTTTATATTTTGCATAAAACTGCATCAACTTCGTGTAATAAACCTATGTCCAGAAAAGTTTATTTACTTTTTTATAAAACAATTGTCATATAAATAATGACTAATTCAAGGCAGAGGTTTTTGGAGATATGAAAATCAATAATGTATCTAGTCCAAATATTCTCTTTTCTCCACAGTTTATTTTGGGACAAATTCTTGTTTCATATCGGTTCTTTATTCGTTGTGGTTTTATGTAATAAACTAACTTTTTTTTATAAGATTACCTATCGTAAGCATATATTAGCCTCCCTCAGTTTCATATTTCCTAAGAATGTGATTGATCAAAAACCCCAAATTTCGCGGATCACTTAGGTTATAAAGATGAAGAACAAATAATAATAGATTAGGAAAATGTTGTAAAAAAATATATCAAAATTGTGTATTATTAAAAATTACATTTATTTTATTATAATATTTATTGGTCAATAAGTCACATAGTTTTCTGAATCATCAGTTTTTCAAATTAACTATTTTTGTGTCAAGTACTTAATTTTTTTAATACAAATTGCTGTTTCAGGACAAGGTGTTCACCAAGTAATCGCAAAAAAGTTTATTATGAAAAGTTTCGTGTATATATCAACAATATGATGAAAATATTATGAGAATAAAAAATAGAATGGTTGTCTGTTACAAATGTGAATTAAATTGTTTCCCAAAAATGAAACTACGTGTTAGTGAAATCAATCTAAAAATTTATATTTTGATAAAATCAGAAAATATTAATTCAAATCTCTGTTTATTTTCTACTACAGAACTTGATTAATGTTTAATGCAATTGGTCTTATGAATAGAAAATTATAACGTCGGATATAGAAAACTACCAAAAAGTTGTGGTTGCCAAACCTAGTTGCAACAAATTTTGGTCAATATACATATTTAACGTTGCAGCACCAGAAATTTTTCGAAAATGTATGTATATTACTATCAATGGTGATAAATTGTATAGAAATGATGTTTTGGTTTTTGGTTCATATAGTTATAATACAAATTTAGACTTGGTGCTAATTAGAGTAAAAAATACTGGTCTGACTTTGAATGTACATAAATCTCAATTTGGTAACAGGAAAATATTTTTTTTTAGGTCACGTTCTAAACGAATAGGTGCTCAAAATTAAAGGGTATTCGAGATGTAAAACCCCTTCTTAACCAAATTTATCTCTAATTTACGCAAAGAATCTGGTGATTTAAGAAAGATTTTAAGTGAAAATAATCATTGGTCTTCGTCTCTAATGAAACTCGCTGTTTTGACCAAGTTAAAAATTTATTCTGTCATAACTAAATTTTTAACTTGGTCAAAACAGCGAGTTTCATTAGAGACCAAGACCAATGATTATTTTCACTTAAAATCTTTCTTAAATCACAAGATCTTAATTCAATATGCTTCCTAAAATTCAGCGTTTGGCTATTAAACTACTTATAGATATCAATGTGATTATTTTATTTACTATTTGCAGACGACCTGAAGATTTTCTACAAGGTTGATACGAATACTGATTATTTGCAGCTTCACTCATACCTATTGATCCTGGAGGACTGATGCATGCGCAAGAAATTATCTCTAGATTCTGGAAAATGCCAACCTATAGAATATCAATTCAATTCATGACCGATGCATGATTTCGAAGGATCATAGTGTAACTATTGATTCCGACTGATCATTTAATCAGCACAGACACAACTCTCAGCTCTAGTATTTATTTTGAGATCACCAATGATTTTCAGAATCCATGTTGTCCCCTATCATTGTACCGAGCGTTGGTCGGATCCAAGTTGACATATGGCGCATTTATTGGTATCAAATTTATCAAGTTTATATTAACAAGCTTGAGCATGTGCAGCGCCAACTTCACAACAGCCTTTTAGGATCGCCACTCAGTTTCTAGAATGAGCATATTATTCTGTTGAATAAATGCCATTTCACACCACTAGAATCTGGTAAAATGCGAGCATGGCAGCTTTTGATTTTTAAGCTGAAATGACCTATCTGTACGCCCTTATCTGTTTGAACAGATTAGTTTTCATGTCCCACAATTTAACTCATTTATTTAGAAATCCTCAAATACATGCAAACTATGAGGTTAGAGCCACACAAGAATCTTAATTATTTTCTTGAGAACTTAGGTATATTAAAAAGCATCTTGTATGGTCTTATTAATAGTTTAAATATATAATATTTCTGTTAGGCAAATAATAGATATTATGTTTTATACCAGGTACCAAAATATGTCCAGATACTTTAAGTAGAGACCCATTCAGTGAAAACTTTAACACTTCGAATTTGGCAGAAAATTTAAAAGTATTTTCAGTTATAGCTATGTGACCAGAAAACGAAGCCAAATGAATTGAAGAGTGAAATATGCAAAAGGGCCTATGTGCCAATTTCGCTGTATTAGAGTTTGTTACGGTTAGGGGGTCTAAGTGCCATGAGAAACTTGCATATGTAAAATTTGTTTCATAGTGGTGTCATCTTTTAGAGATATTTTAAATCCCTATCAAACGGATCCAAGTGCCATAAAATTGCACTTGTTTTTTAACCTCACTTTTTGTGAAACTTTCACTTGTTATCGTAAACAAACGTTTGCGTCGTTGATTTTTTGTGTTATAATAAAGTAGTAAAGTACGAAATGAGTCAGAATTTGGAAGTAATTAATGAAAATATACCATCGACGAGTAGTGATATTATACCATTGGAAATTCAAAGAAAGAAAAGAGTGAAATCCGGTGATGTTCGACAAGACAGTAAAGATCGGAGAAACAGTGGCGAGCCTTACAAAAAGAAAGATTCTTTCGTTCCAGGGAAGAAAGGCCCTTCTAAGGTTCGTTATATTTAATAGAATATAATTTGCTTTTACGTTTTAACAATCTTTTTGTCAAAAACTTTGCTTTGTCATCTATTATCTATTACACTGGTTTTTTTCTTCAGATATCCTGTAAGTGCAACTTTGCCTGCAAGTCCATTACACTCGAGGCAAGAATGCTACTTTTCAAGAAGTTTTGGACACTTGGAAAATACACAGAACAGAATTTTTTGTTACGATTAATAGAATGTGACAATATAAATCGAAGAAGGCATGGCACTTATGAGTCTTCAGATTCAAGCAGGAGACAGCACACATTCAGATATTATTTACAACTGCCAGGGAATTCAAAAGTCGAAGTTTACAGGAATACTTTTTGTGGCACCTTTTTGATTGGGGAAAAACGAGTTAAGCTTATCTGTCAGAAACTTGCTGTATCCCGGGATATTATAATACGAGAAAAACGAGGAGGAAAACGCTAAAGAAGAGACCAGTCTTGGAAATCCAAAATCATCGAATTTATATTGTCAATCCCTACAAGAGAAAGTCACTATGGGCGAGAAAAAAGTTCGAAGAACTATTTAGCTGAAGATTTAAACATTCGTAAACTCCATTCAGCCTTTATTACAAAGTACACTACAGAAAATAATATTACACCACCTCTATCCAGGCAGTGGTTTAATAACATCTTTAAACATAGTTTTAATCTATCCTTTGGTCCCCCACGAGTTGACACAGGCCCCAGGTGCGATTTATATAAAATGGAGTTAAAAAAAGCAGCAACTCCTGCTCAAAAGAAGGACGTGGAATCGAAGCAAAGGCTACACCATAGAAAAGCAGAATCTGCCCAAAAGATGATGAAGAATGATTCTATGGGAGCTAAGTTGGAAAATTCTAGCTGTGTCGTAAGTTTTGACTTGCAGAATCAGTTTTATATACCATCATTCACCCACACCCGAATGTACTATAGTCGCCAACTAGCTTGTGTTAACCTTGGTGTACACCTTGAAGATAATGGCACTGGATTTTTTATCTTTGGGATGAAACCACGGGAAAACGTGGATGCAATGAAATAGGTTCCTGTATCTTTGATTATCTAACAAAGGAATTGAATACTCCCAAGAAATCTTTAATAATGTGGTCTGATAACTGCGGAGGCCAAAATAAAAATCAAGGTATTTTGGCCTTCCATATTACTTTGATTGCAAAAGGATTTTTCAATGATATTGTGTAGAAATTTCCACAGACAGGTCATACATTTTTATCGTGCGATAGAGATTTCGGTCTGATCGAAAAAGTAAGACGGGTAAAGAAGCCGGAAGTACCCCACGACTTAAGGGGGAATGGTTGAAATTAAAAATAACTACTCTGAAATTAAAAATAACTACTCTGAAGTAGCTCCATATCGCAGAGTAAAAGTTTTTAAAGAGACCACCAATCTTGACTATTTTAGAAACTTAGACGTGAATTTTTCTGATTCAAAACCTAAAAAACCATGGCCAGACGCTAAAATAAAAGAAATTCAAAACATGATCCCTTACTTAAAGCCCGAAAATCAAGTTTTTTATGACCAACTTATCCAAAAGATGCAGGAACATAGAAACTGAAACAGTTTGTGTTGATTTTGCCTTATCTACAGATTTAAATGTTTTTTAAATTACTAGTTGCAATAATAAAGGCACTTAGGCCGTTTTAATATAAAAGTGCCTAAAATAAATATTTTTTTTGTGAAACATCTTCAGTTTTGTTAATTTTATATTATTCTAATACTAGTAGATAATAAAAACATTATTTAAAAATGTATTGGTTTTTTTCTTTCTGCAAGCAATTATTTGTGTCTGGTGCTAAATTTGTTAAATGGTACTTAGGCCCTTTTGCATATTTCACTCTTCAATTATACATATATCAAAGATAATAATATTCTTCAAAAAGTAGTTTTTATGTTAAAAATAGTTCAATATCTCATAAAAGTCAGATTCAAATAGATTAGAAAATATATTGGAAAAAGTGATACTTATGCTATATTATTTTCTAACAAAAAATAATAATTAAAACTCAATTTGATTCAATTAATCAGATTCACGAGTTTCATTAAGGAATAGTGTACTCAAGGATTGTGTTACTTACTGACATAGATAATATAGTGTTTAGTCGTCATATTAGATCATTACATTAGATCTGATTTAAAAATCAAAGAAGCAAAACAAAAATCGTATTATAATATAAAAACCAGAGATTTAGGCATTTTAAATTATAATCAACCTGTGTACGTCCAAAAAATCAGAACAAAATAATAATCTCTACAGGTTGGACCTTTTGACAGATTCCGAATGCCGATTGTGCTTGGAGGAGGATGTAACGACGGAACATGTATTATATGCTCGCCCATCTGTACCTAGAACTAGAGTCGCAATATGCGGTTAAGTATACCTTATACCAGCGAGTCTAAAAGAAAGGTCACCCAGCACAATAATCGTCATTAAGAAGATTGATCTGCTGGGTGAAATATAAATAGTTATGAGCCACAATAGACCCTCGGGTGATCGCAGGGGAGGGTCCGGGCGGTCCCATTCATTTTGAACCTACCTGCCCTACATACGCCCAAAAAAACTTCCTGATTGGTTATCTGGTAGAAGCAGTTTGAAAGTCTGGTTGAAATGAATCTCCCTGACTATCCAATACCATCTCAATATAATATTTTGATTACAAGAAGTTGACAAGCTCACAAACTCTTTTTAGTATTTTCAATTATTAGTATTAAATTGGTCTGATGTATTATTAAAAATATATGTGTCGTTATATTTACTGGCCATTAGGTGTGTCATCGCTTTATGAGTTCAATTCAGTCAGTTTTTAATTTATATTTGTTTATATATTGTTCACTATTAATTTAATATTTAATTATTAATTTTAGAGTCAAAGTAACCTAATCACCCAGAAAATTATTTACATAAAAATAGGTTTAAAATCAAAACATGAACTTGAAATGTATAAGCATTTCCGGACATAGGTAAGCTATAAATACAGAAATTTTTGAAGGTCCTTCAACCCTTAGTTAATGAATTATTTTTGAATAATCCTGTATAGCAAATTTTTTTAGTTACTATAGTTTATGTATAATAATACACACCGCATTACTAATGTGTACATACTATCTTTGTACTAATATAGTTTTTTAACACAAGCTGTTTATACAATAAACATCACTTATTCAAAAGTGGTGTTTCTCCATCAGGCACAACAATTGTATGTTGAGCAATATTTTTTGACGATTTTGTATCGTCTAGTAAAACTGGATCCAGTAATATTGGTGGTGTGCTTAAATTATTCGATGATGGTGCCTTTGTTACCAATTCATATTTATCATCGATTTTTAACATAATATTCGCGTGTTTTTTATTACTATTGTAAAATGATAGTTTCGAATGTGGCAAAGCATATCTCAATTTTTGCCAAAACCACGGATCGCCCCACTTTACATATGTGTTAGTTTTAAGATATGTTCGCAATTCGTCATCTAATAAGTCTTCGTTGAATTCGCCGTAAATGATAACAATAACTCTTGCCCTGCCGTCTGATATCGCTTGTGAATGGGCGGTACGGAATTCCATTTTACCCCAAACACTCTCTATAAAATTATTAGATAGAACTACTAAGGTTCTTCGAGAGTCTAGAACAGATTCGGTGACTTGTTTCGCTATAAACTGTCCTGGCCTCCAATTGCGATAATGGACACATACTTTAAAGGGTTTTGGTCCGTCTTCTAACACAGGCAATAATTTCTTGGTAACAAAATCTTCATCGTTATGCGAATAACTCACAAATATGTCATATGTTTTATCTTTATCTAACTCTTCTTCTGTAACCCACCAGAGACATAGGCTCTTCGCATACAAGTATACTTTGATTTCTGTCTGAAACCGATAATATATTGCCAAGAATGTCGCCAAAAAGAGGAGCAACGATAGTGAACCTGCTATGCACACAATAGCCGCTGTAGAAATATCACACAAATCTTTCATATCTACGAGATGATTCCCACTATCTTTGCAAACAACATCGTTTGGATCAACCTGTAACATAACGATAATAATAAAATTAACAATAATGGTTGCATGTAAGGATCGAAAAAAAAAAATTTGTATTTTTCATTTTACGACAAAAACTAATTATTTATAAAAAGGTCTGCTTGTCGAGAAAATCAATTTACAAAATAAAATTTTCGATCAAAATAAAATAGGAAAAATAGAAATTTCCTCAAGAGAAAAGTATTAGTATTTATTACTTTAATCAAAAATGATATGAAACGAAGTTATTTATAAATTAACATAAAGTCTACATACAAATTTTGAAATGAAAATTTGAATATTTAAAATTTTTCTACATAGTTCTACTTCCATGTTGCAAAAACGGGCACCTACCTATCTTCTTAAAATAGCCGTCATTGAGCTTTGGATAATCCTAATTACGTTATAAACAAACAATTTCAGAGTTATAAAAAAGTGAATGTATAATGTGGAATTTTTTTAATCGAATTAGTGACCATATGAGAAGAAAATTTAAACCAGCACGTGTATTTGAACATTTTGGAAACATTTGTCTTACCATTTGTTAATACATTAGAACCAGATGTATTTAAGACGGCTGTCCTCATTCAACAGCATTGGTCAGGCAATGGTTACATAATCCATTTGGCGAAAAATGGTAGGGAGGTTTAGCCCAATCCATTATAAAGCTAGGTCGTCTGACCTTACATTATCGGACTTGTTTTTGTGGGTGATGGAAAAGGTTTATTCAGGTTACCTGCCATGACAGGGAAATATTAAAAGAGGGCATACAAGAAGCAATTCATGAACTCAAATAAATTGTGTGCGGAAAAGTATGTGCACGTGGGAACGTAGAATAATTTTAAATATTCAAATTTTTATTTAAAAATTTGTATTTAGACTTTATGTTAGTTTATAAGTAACTTTATTTCATAACATTTTTGATAACAGCAATAAATCATCAAAAAAAAGTTTTCGAGCGGAAAGTTCTGAAGGTGGTTTTTCTCCTCACCTCAGGAGCTGCACCTACCAGAAGATGGCACATAAGAAATTCAAATCCACTGGCGAAGAGTCCGACTATAGGGAATTTTGCGGATTGCGTTCTGAATGTAAGCGACTTTCTCAAGAGTGTTACCGTGCTTTCATAGCTGACACTGAATATAATTTACAGCATAATCCAAGGGCACTTTGGAAATTTATAAATAGTAAACGAAAAGTGCGTAACGTGTTTCCTATGGAAATGTTCTATAATGACCAACGAGTAATGATCGACCCTGAATTGGCAAATCTGAGTATTTTGCGTCCGTGTATTCCGATCGTGACTATGGAGAGGCGGGTCTGCCGTCGGGTTCTGCTCTAATTGCCATTTCAAGTTGTGAGATATCGATTTCAGATGTATATACGTGTTTGGCTGCGTTGGATGTGAAAAGTATGTGCACGTGGGAACGTAGAATAATTTTAAATATTCAAATTTTCATTTAAAAATTTGTATTTAGACTTTATGTTAGTTTATAAGTAACTTTATTTCATAACATTTTTGATAACAGCAATAAATCATAGTACTTCTCTTTTGAGGCAATTTATATTTTTCCTAATTCCTAATAAAACATCCCGTACATTTGATGGAAAATTTGTTTTTCGCCTGCCTGCACTTAAACAGAGTTTTACTGCCTGCATATGCATATTATTAAATGGCCATTTAGCACCCGCTCTTTTTAATTTTTTCATAGATGGCGCTACTGTTAGATTTCCAATAATAACGTTAACATCAGTAAAATACTTAGAGGAATTTTAAAATTTGCAAATAAACAATCTATAATAAATAGAGTAGTAAATAAAAGCTGTGAAAGAAACCAAATCAACTTGCAAATATTAGTTTCTTTGAAAGTATATTTTATATTGTCGTTAACAACCCAATTTTAAATTTGAGAAATATTTAGAGTTATATACACACATAAGTGGTTTCTTCTGCTGGAAGGTCACGAATTTTCGGTATATAATTTTTCTAACTACGATGTGGAAACAACACAGTAAGACTGTATAGGATACTCTGATCTCCACACATACATTTGGCACAAAAATATATATTCATTGGTGGATTGGTACGTGTACCGCTAATGGCATAGGATACGCAGAAAAACTACCTACTTTATTCTAATACTATACAAGTAGCGCTAATGGTATAGTATATGCAGAATACATACATATTACATTACCTATGCGATTAACACACCCTGTGCCATTAATTTGGAAAACTTAATAATAATTTTTTCCCTGTGTATTTTTGTGGATGCAAGTCATTCTTTTCGCCCCAAGGTCACGAAAACTGGTACCCTCAACTTCAAAGGTGCCGACAGGTTTTGGCGTTTCTCTGTGGTGGCTATTATCGGATTTAAGCTTCAGTTGGAGATAGTTCCTTTACGAGTACAGTTTTCAGAATTAATTATGGACGCAATCATTTCGAAAATTGCTGGAGAGTATAAAATTATTCATGATTATGATACCAATGCCTATAAAAAACTTATTGTATGGAGGAAGGTCAGGTAAGACTGTGATTACAATGAACTCCTCTATGGGAACTAAAGCGGAGGACGTGTACAACGAATTCTATGATAGAGAGAGAAGAAACAAGAATGTAATTATCTTCGGTCTGCCTGAAGGCACACCCCAGGAGAAGGCCAGATGGGTTTCGCTGTTTGGGGAAATTTGTCCGGATGTTGCACTGAGTGAAAGCACTATCCGAACCTTTCGTAGAGGTAAGTCGAATGAAAGAGCGCGCCCTTTGCGTGTGATATTCAATTCCCCAGATGTGGCAACTGGGTTTATTCGTAATTCATATAAAATCAAAACCTTACCCGGCCAGGAACATAGGATTTCAATCAGTAGTGATAAAACTGCATCTCAACTGAATGAATACAAATCGGTAAAGCGCGAGTGGCTTGACCGTCGAAGCAAGGGCGAGTTAAACTTAAGGATTAGGTACGTTGGATAAAAGTGTCTCGGTATACTATCAAAACGTCAGAGCTTTACGAACTAAACTATCCAATTTAAGAGTGAATGTTCAAAGGTCGTCATAAGATCTCTGTTAGCAGAGCGTGGTTGAACAACCTTATGAAGTAAAATAATATATTAACTTTTAACAACTCTTATACGTTTTATTTATATTCTGACAACTATCACTATTTTTACTATATACAATATGATGCAATATAACAACTTCCAACACCCCCACTTGTTATGTTGCTGCAAGACCCATCTTTCTACAGATTTCTTTTAGTTTTTCGTTAGATATCCCTTTTGTGAGTGCATCTGCTACCATATCTTTTGTAGAAATACTCTGAACTTGAATTTCACCACGGTTTTGCATCTCCCGTACAAAATGGTGTTTTATATCGATGTGCTTGCTTCTTGGTCTGTATCCTGCATTTTTACTTAAATCAATCGCTCCTTTATTATCACAGTATATTTTTATGAAATTCAAACTATCTGGTATGATTTCATTAATAAGATTCTTTAAAAATATAGCTTCCTGGGTAGCGAAACTTAAAGCCATATATTCGGCTTCTGTCGTTGATAGTGCGACTGTAGTTTGTTTCTTTGACGCCCAACTGACGGCACCTCCACCAAGCAGGAAAACATATGCCGCTGTAGACTTCCTATCATCTTGATCACCGGCCCAATCAGAGTCACAATAACCACAAATATCTTCTAAACATTGATTAAATTGTAACTTGAAATTTACGGTGTTTTTTAAATAACGGAAGATTCGTTTGACTGCTGCCCAATGAACTTTGCCAGGATTTTGATTGAATCGTGAAAGCACCCCCACTGAATAAGCTATGTCTGGGCGAGTACATTGTGCTGCGTACATAATGCATCCGATTGCCTCTTGATAGGGAAACTTTGACATTTCTTTCTTTTCAGCATTTGTCTTAGGTTGTCCATCTTTGGTAAATGCTTGGTTTATATCCAAAGGAGTGGATATTCCATTACAATTTGACATGTTGAAACGGGTAAGAATATCCGTAATATATTTTTCTTGGTCAAGAGTAATGGTCTTTTTTCTTCTATCTCGAGTGATTCTCATACCAAGGCAATAATGTGCTTCTCCAAAATCTTTCATCTTAAAACGTTTCATTAACATCATTTTAAGATTATTTTTTTCATATATATCATTTGAAAATATTAAAATGTCATCTACGTATATTGCTAAAACTATATCTTTACCATTTTTTCTTCTAGAATAAACACATGGGTCGTACATTGATTGCTTAAAACCTAGTTCTTTTATGGCTGAGTCCAGTTCTTTGTTCCACATCCGACTTGACTGCTTTAGGCCATAAAGAGTTTTTAATAATCTACAAATTCTTCCATCAGGTAGTTCCATATATATTTCTTCATCAAGCTTTGGGTGTAGAAAAGCGGTGACAACGTCCATCTGATCGATTTCCCAATCGTATTTGGCGGCTAGTGCGAGAAGAAGTCTGATGGAACTGTACCTAATTACCGGAGAATATGTTTCTTCGTAATCAATGCCTGAAACTTGTGAATAACCTTTTGCTACCAATCGTGCTTTATAGCGATCTATTTCACCAGTTTTTGTAAATTTGGTTTTAAAAGTCCATTTACTTTTTACAGGTTTCTTGCCGGAAGGAAGTTCACAGATTTCCCAAGTGTTATTCCTTTTATGTGCTTCCATTTCCTCGTTCATTGCTTTATGCCATTCACTTGCATTTGTCCCCAATAAAGCTTCATCCATCGTATTTGGATCGAGCGAGAATGATTCGAACGCAGCTTGACATATAAAATCTGAGTTAAAAATATTTTTGTTTGGCACATGAACACGATTTGATTTTCTGATCTGGTTTTCTTGATTTTCATCTCTTTCGTTTTCTTTTAAAATATCCTCAACTTCGCCTAATTCGTTCGATGTTTCTTCAAAAACTTCTTCCACAGGTTCAATAATTATTTTTTTTGTTTCAAATTCTGTAGGCAATTCCTCCCCCACTTCAACAACAGTTTCTGTGATTTCTAACTGCTGTTGATGGTCATTGCACTGATTTTCAGACATTGGAACCGGAAATATATTATTGTAATATTCTTCATTAGTATTTTTATTTAATGATTGGTTTTCGAAGAATTCAGCATCACGTGATATCAGAATTTTGCGTGTAATTGGATGTATAAAACGAAATCCTTTTGTATGTTCTGTATAACCGACAAATATATATTCCTCAGCTTTTCTATCTAATTTTCTTCTTTTTTCTTTGGGAATGTGTACCAAGGCTTTGCATCCAAAAATGTGTAGATGTGATAAATTTGGTTTCTCACCTGTCCACGCTTCCTCTGGAGTGCAATTTGCAAGAGCTTTTGTTGGGGATCGATTTTTTAGGTAAACTGCTGTGGATATAGCTTCAGCCCAAAAACAGTTTCCAAGCTCTGCATCTATTAACATGCTTCTTGCAGTTTCCATTAGGGTACGATTTAGCCTTTCTGCTACACCATTCTGTTGTGGAGTATATGCCATAGTTTTTTGATGTTTTATTCCAGCTTTTTTAAGTATACCCAATAACTGACTGTTGACATATTCAGTACCATTATCGGTATGTAGGCATCTTATTTTCTTTTTGGTTTCATTTTCAACGTATGCTTTATACTCCATAAACTTTTCAGTTACTTCGTTTTTTGTTTGAAGAAAATAAACTTCAGTTTTTCTGGTAAAATCGTCAGTAAACGTCAAGAAGTACTTGGCTCCACCGATTGACTGAGCTTGCAAGGGACCGCAGACATCAGAATGTACCAATTCTAGTGGTTCTTTTGCGCGTTGGCAACTAGCTTTATTAAATGGTTTTCGATGTATTTTACCCTTAATGCATGCTTCACATTTGGAAAAATCGTCGTTATTGAAACTAATTCCAGTTGCTAATTTATTCTTCAGTAGCTTCATGGATACATTGTTCAAATGACCTAAGCGACGATGCCAAATTTCTTGAGATTTTAAAGTCCTTACTGTATTTACTAATAATTCTGCTACATCCAGTTTGTACATACCATTTGTTTCAGTGGCAGTGCAAATGATATTCTCTGTATCTAACTTAATTTTCTTATTTGTAATGCGACATCCAAATTCTGAATCGAAAATAACAGTTCGACCATTTTTGGTTATTTTACTTACAGACAAAAGATTCATTGCCAAGCCTGGTGCATGTGTAACATTTTTGATGGTTATGAAATTTTCATTTTTCAGCTGAATTTCAATATTACCATATCCAGTACAATGCATTTTCGTTCCATTAGCAATTCCGATTTCCTGATTTTTACATTCTTCAAAATGATCTAATATGTCTTTTGATCCTGTAAAATGTGAAGTTGCTCCTGAATCTATGTACCAGCCTTGATTCTCAGTGAATTCATTGCATGTTAACGCTTGATTTGATCGTTTGGTTTTGTCGTTACCTCGTATTGGTTTCTTAGGTTTCTGACATTCGTTGGCCTTGTGATTATATCCATTACAATTGTAACATCTAGGTCCAGATTTATTAAATTTTTGATATTTCTTACTTGCGAAAGCAATTTCAGTAGTATTTTTGCTACTTAAACCTTTTACATTTTCTTGCAGTAAAAGATTTTTAACAAAATCGGTACTAGTCGTCTGCTTTGAGCCTTGAATTCCTAATATCAAAGGTTTGTATTCATCTGGAAGACCACCAAGAATAATACCACCAACAACATTGTCTTTAAACGGTTCACCAATATTTTCCAGTTGTTCAGCAATATGAATAATTTTATCAATATATTCTTGCATTGAGGAACAGGAATCAAAATTAGTTTTGAAAAGACTTGAATATAAACTAACTAAACGTACTATACCACTATTTTCGTAAGCTTTTTTCAGATTATCCCATGCTTCTTTGGCTGTTTTGGCTTTTTTTGTTTCTGCAGCTGCACACGGCTTTAACGATAAGTTAATTTTTGCTAAAGTTCGTTGATCTACATCTTCATCAATGTTTTGTCCGACTTTAGGTTCAATACAGTGCCATAAACCTGCGTCTATTAAGTAGTTCTTCATCCAAAACTTCCAATCATTGTAATTTGTACCATCCAGGTGTTTATTTTCAGATAAACCTCCTACAGCGGTTGAGATAATTGTTGTGGATTTTCGTTTATCGAGTTCCTTTCTTAAAATATCAATCTGAGCCTCCAATTCTTCGTTAGTAGACATTATTTAATATTTTTTTTTTTAACTTTTTTGATATATGTCAAATACTGTCAGATTTTTTCTTAAATTCAGAATTTCGGAAAAATTTACAGTTTTTGTGGATTAATTAACTTCCAATTCTTCTACTCACACTTCTAATACAGTTGCGGACCCATAACCTGTTAGCAGAGCGTGGTTGAACAACCTTATGAAGTAAAATAATATATTAACTTTTAACAACTCTTATACGTTTTATTTATATTCTGACAACTATCACTATTTTTACTATATACAATATGATGCAATATAACAACTTCCAACAATCTCATAGTTTTCACCCACCCACCTTGCTCCATGATTCAATATTGAATGCCAAGCTTGGTATGCAAGATTATGTTGTTTATCGGAAAGATCGATCTGATTTGACGAGTACCTTGAAAATGAGCGGGGGAGTGCTTATAGCCGTACGGAAGAACATCCAAAGTGTTTTGATAGATTCTAATTCTTCGTTAGAGCAGTTATTTGCCTGTGTTGGGTTGGGTTGGGTTCTTGATATTCGTGCGGCATGAGTCAATTGTCGTGAACGTTAGTAGGGATATTTTGATTC
This sequence comes from Apoderus coryli, assembly GCA_911728435.2. Classification (NCBI taxonomy): domain Eukaryota; kingdom Metazoa; phylum Arthropoda; class Insecta; order Coleoptera; family Attelabidae; genus Apoderus; species Apoderus coryli. Next base: position 22,180,014 of record OU452200.1, on the reverse strand, counting down.
ATCCGGATAGTTATCATCCGCCCTTAAATTTCTATTTAGATAGGATCACTTCTCAGAATGACTTGGGACCTCAACCTGCTGGGGGGCTTCTTTTATGATTTCAAATCAGCTGATTACAATTTGTTGTCAGAGGTCCTTGGGTATGTTCCGTGGGATCTTATATTGATCGGGGGCGTGAAGGAGATGTGCGAAACATTCTATCCTTTACTCTTATATCGATGCATTCGTTCCAAAAAAAAGTTTTCGAGCGGAAAGTTCTGAAGGTGGTTTTCTCCTCACCTCAGGAGCTGCACCTACCAGAAGATGACACATAAGAAATTCAAATCCTCTGGCGAATAGTCCGACTATAGGGAATTTTGCGATTGCGAATGTAAGCGACTTTCTCAAGAGTGTTACCGTGCTTTCATAGCTGACACTGAGTATAATTTACAGCATAATCCAAGGGCACTTTGGAAATTTATAAATAGTAAACGAAAAGTGCGTAACGTGTTTCCTATGGAAATGTTCTATAATGACCAACGAGTAATGATCGACCCTGAATTGGCAAATCTGAGTATTTTGCGTCCGTGTATTCCGATAGTGACTTTGGAGAGGCGAATCTGCCGTCGGGTTCTACTCTAATTGCCATTTCAAGTTATGAGATATCGATTTCAGATGTATATACGTGTTTGGCTGCGTTGGATGTGAATAAGGGAGCGGGCCCAGACGAAATTCCACCAATTTTTCTTCGTAATTGTGCATTTATCTTGGCTAGGCCGCTTCATCTGATTTTTTTGCACATCATTGAGTTCTGGAGCCTTTCCGGATTATTGGAAGTCTAGCTTCGTAACACCAATTTTTAAGAAGGGAGATAAATCAGATGTTTCAAACTACCGGCCGGTTTATATCCTTAGCGCTATACCCAAACTCTTCGAAAACTTCATTAGCAAAAATCTAGCACCAGTTTTCAAATTGGACATGGTTGACGACCAGTATGGATTTTTGTCCGGTAGATTTAATCTTCTGGCCTTCGTCGACTATTTGACTACGGCGTTGGAGGAGGGTTGTCAGGTTCATGCTGTGTATACAGGCTTCTCCAAGGCCTTCGATAGGGTTAGTCATCAGGTGCTGGTGGAAAGCTTGCTGCGTACGGTGTTGGAGAACCGATGTTGCAATGGCTTACTAGCTACTTATCTGGGCGTACACAGATCGTACGCATATGTGGTTTCAGATCTTCTGATATTCATGTGACATCTGGTGTCCCTCAGGGTTCACATCTGGGACCTTTATTGTTTAATTTGTTTGTAAATGATATTGCCAAATGTTTCTTAAACAGCAACTTCAAGCTTTTCGCAGATGATCTGAAGATGTATAGAAGGGTTCTGACATTAAGGGATGCAGAGATTTTGCAGGCAGAGTTGGATAGATTGGTCTTGTGGTGTGAGGCGAACGGCATGGATCTGAATATATCTAAATGTCTCATTATAAATTTTAAAAGATCAAGAATGCCTATAGATTATAATTATAGTATTGATGGCTCTGAATTGAGCTTTGTTTACATAGTAGAGATCTGGTGTCCTGCTGGATAGTTCCCTGTCGTTTGCTCTTCACATTACTGACATAACCAATAAAGCATTTAGAATGCTAGAATTTCTGCGACGAAGTACTGCTCACTTCAGCGGCATGAAGTGTTTGTACTCCTCATTGGTTAGACCACATCTGAAGTCCGCATTGTGGAACCCTTCTTATCGCTACCATATTCACAGTTTAGAGAAAGTACAAAACAGATTTGTACGTTATACATCGCATAAACTCGGACATCCTATTGGGATGAATGCTCCTTTTGATTATCGATCTGCACTAGACCATTTGCATCTCACTACTCTCGAGGCTCGCAGAGACAAGAGGGACCTCATTATTTTCTTTAATATATTAAATTACCAGGTTCATTGTCCTGAGCTTTTGGCTAGAAACACGCGGGCCATCGCCTTATTTCACGAGCCTTTTCATAGGAGAAATTACGCCTCAAGCTCCTTTATAGCTAGAGTTCCGGCTCTAGCTAATCGATTGCGGCAGCGGCTCGATTTTTTCGGAGATTCGCGTATCTTTATGCGCGAGCTAAACAGGATATTTGGTTCCACTGACGTGATATAGATTTGTGGTGCTCTTCTCTTGGAGTTCTGTTCTATAATTTGTAGTGTAATTCTTTAATTTTTAGTGTTATATTAGGTTAGGAATAGGAAATTTATTTGTTTAATTTTGTTTAACTTTCTTCTTTTAATATATCCTTATGGGACTGTTTTTCTTTCCTTTTTTAATTATAAAGTTATCCAATTTAAGAGGTTGTAATTATATTTATATCAAATTGTTGTTATCAAATTGTATCAAATTGAAATTGGACATCATGTCCGTTAATAAAGAAATAGAACAGTGCGATACATTTATAGAACAGTTTTCTACGGAAACTTGTACACAGTGGATTGTTTTGGGAAATACACTAAATACGAGTGTCAGTTTGGTTTCGCAGAATTACCGTATTTATACGCGATTTTTGCATGGTTCAAGGATAAAACAATATTTAAAAAAAATAATTGCACATGTTACTTTTTTGTGTTTCACTATTTTGAGCTTATTAAATATCCCGCATGGGTATAGTGTTTGACAATTTAGACTTTTGATTGTTGTTACTGTAGCAACACAGGATTCAGGCACTGGTCACTCATAGAAAAAGTATTGTTCCTAACACTTGCGCAAAGTGTTTTTCCCGCACTTAAAGCTTAACCAAACCCGTCTAACTGTTTTGGCGCGCGGGAAAATGTAACTTCGCGCACTTATTCGGAGAGTAACTATTACTACATTGAATTCTTTTCCATGATCCGATCGGGAAAATATGTGTATATAGGCAGATTTTGCCGTTAGGCGGTTCCACGAATCAGTCCCGTGACATTTTAGGAGCGATATGTAGACGCTATGCTGGGGCGAACACGACAAATATTTTATATTCGTATTAGTATGAAAAAAAAACTAAGATAAAATGTTGATTTGAACAGAAATCAAATTTCGGGCACCCGTGAAGTTAAAAGTATTGTTGACAAGCTTGTGAAAAACAACATCATTTTCTGACGAAATAGTATTTTTAGATTGAAGTGCTTCTTGTGACCAGGGTCGATCCTCAATAGCGATACTTTTAGGAGTTAGTAAAGTGGGTGGAATACCACTTGGAGTTATTATACATAATTTTCAAACTCAGGAAGGCTATGAATTAAGTTTTATAATATTAAACAAGTTACTTGGTAATGAAAGATTTAAGCTAGAGGATTTCCTCTGGTTTTTATGACGGATAATATAGTTCTGCTGAAATCGATGACCAACAGAAAGTTTTTCCTTCTTCACAGCATCTTTCATATTCTACAAACAATTCTTGTTGGTTATGGGAAACATGCCACTAAATAGAAAAACAAGATAGACGAACCTTTATGATCTTGTTTCGCGATATAGTTAACGCACAAAATAAAGTATACTGTGAACTATATAAAAATATCCATCATGAAAATGAGGTTGCTACACCGGAGCAGACGTGTGTTATATTTCCAATATCTTTCAGAATTTATCACACATTCTTTGGAAGAGTTTTACAAGCAAAAATGTATCTTATATGCAAAAGGTCGTGGTGTAAACTTCGATCTTCATTTAAAAAAATTTTGCTACAAGGCTATAATCTCCTGAAAACGACAAAAGAAACAGATACACTTTTTACGGTCACTTCATCCCACGATGTCAATATTTTATACACTGTTGATACGCATATAGAACAGTGTGATTGTCCTGCGGGAAGTTTTGCAACAAATCTATGCTGTTTTCAATACTGCAATAAATTTGTTGATAACACCTAACTTGTTGTATAAAGATCGTGTAGATCTTGCAAACTTGGCACTTGATGATGATGTTGATGAAAATTTCTTTCATTATATGAGCATTGAAGAAGAAAGTCAATCATCAAACGAAGATTCATTTAAACGGCCAATGTGTTTTTACAATATTTTAGTCGACATCGAGACCATAAATGACACAGAAAATATCACCGAAAATACACTCATTGGTATCAGTACCTCGACAAATAGTTTTGAAGCAAAATACGAAATCATTTTTAAATGCATCATAGAGCAAACACAAAATTAGGACATATCGAAAATGAAGATGCATTTTCTAATATATGCTGATCTATCGTTAACATGAAACGAGGTAGACGCATTAAAGTGCAACCCACATGGAATATTTAACTGTTCTAAGCGAAAAAGATATTTAATTCAAAATATAGTTTGTAATCAGCCCAACGCTAACAGTCGCGGATCTCATATTAGTTAGAAAAAAACAGTTGTGTCACCCCAAAACTTTTCCGACATGATATAATATAATGAAAAATATATGACTTGCGTAACGAAACAGAATTGTAATTATTATTATTATAATTGTATTATTTTCATTATTTCCAATAAACTAACGTAACAAACTAACTACTTTATTTAAAAATTTAAAACTAGCTGTTGCCCTCGAGGCACGAATAGCTCTCCATATTTAAGTGTAAAAGTAATAATTTTATGACCCTTTTGTCATTTATCTAAATTTTTGTTTTGTTTTAGACATCAGCTATTTTTTTTTTTTGTATCGGGTTTTGTGCCTTTTTCTTCTATTTGGAGGCACTATTTATACGCAGATATTTTATATTTCAGATCTAGGCCAAATTCTTGTACGCAAAATAATTGATTTTTTTTTAGTTTTATTATAAAATTTATTTTGCCCCCTTTTCTACTATTTACGAACGTCTATGTAAACAAAATTGTTATGCTGCATGTTGTAGGTTATCCGTTAAGTGGTTTTTGAGTTATCACGGATACAATTTTTTCCTGACCCTTTTATAGAATTTTCACGGACGCCTATGGAACATTAATTTTTGTCGTGTATTTTTAACACCAATTCAACTAGTTAAATATAAAATTTTTTACATTTTATTTTTTTTTTCATTTTACCCCTTTTTTTACTATTTACGAACGCCTATGTAAATAAAAATTTTATGCTGCATTTTTTAGGTTATCTTATATGAAAGCTATATATAATTAGCCAATTTTTCTGGTATATTTGGGAAACATTTTTTTTTCGTTTTTGACTCTTGTTTTAAGACTATTTTCGAACGCCTGTGTGAACTAATTCTTTTATGTAACATTTTTTAGGTTATATTCTATCACACCTATAAAAAATTATTCAATATTTCGGATAAGTTTAAGAACTATAATTTTTTTAATTTTTGAACCCTCTTTTAAACCCCTTGCCTACGCTCAATGTTAATCACCACCTATAAATAGCCTGTAGTATTTTCGTACCAAATGTGGTTAAAATCCGTTAAGTGGTTTTTGAGTTATCACGGATACAAATTTTTTCTGACCCTTTTATAGAATTTTCACGGACGCCTATGGAACATTAATTTGTGTCGTGTATTTTTAACACCAACTCAACTAGTTAAATATAAAAATTTTTACATTTTAATTTTTTTTTTTTACCCCTTTTTCTACTATTTACGAACACCTATATAAATAAAAATTTTATGCTGCATTTTTTAGGCTATCTTATATCAAAGCTATATATAATTAGCCAATTTTTCTGGTATATTTGGGAAACATTTTTTTTTCGTTTTTGACCCTTTTTTAACACTATTTTCGAACGCCTGTGTGAACTAATTCTTTTATGTAACATTTTTTAGGTTATATTCTATCACAACTATAAAAAATGAACAAAAAAAAAATAAAATGTAAAAAAAATTATATTTAACTAGTTGAATTGGTGTTAAAAATACACGACAAAAATTAATGTTCCGTGATAACTCAAAAACCACTTAACGGATAACCTACTACATGCAGCATAACAATTTTGTTTACATAGGCGTTCGTAAAAGGGGGCAAAGTAAATTTTATAATAAAACTAAAAAAATCAATTATTTTGCGTACAAGAACTTGGCCCTAGAAGATCTGAAATTAAAATATGTACGTATAAATAGTGCCTCCAAAGAGAGGAAAAATGAACAAAACCAGATACTTCAAAAAAATAGCTGATGTTTAAAATAAAACAAAAATTTATTAAATTTAGATAAATGACAAAAAGGTCGTAAAATTCTTACTTTTACACTTAAATATGGAGAGCTATTCGTGCCTCGAGGGCAACAGTTTATTTTATGTAAACTGTAGACGGCGCGCGAATTACTTTGCAAAACCATAGATGTCGCCACTAGTAGCAAATAGTTAAAAAATCATTAAATTATACACTTTTTACAGCATAATAGCCCGTTACTGCACTTGTAGATTAGCCTTACTATTCAAACTAATTTTTATATACACTCCATTAGAGTTATATTAAACTTAAGGACATGGTTTCTGAATAATAAAAATCTTTATTGTCTAACACGTTAATACCCAATTACAAGACAATGTTACCAAAATACATCCACAGTGGATTTTGCGAATTAGGGCGACTATCAACATACGATTTTTATTCGGGAAGAACTATTCCCAAATTTTAATTCCACAATGAGGTCATTAAATAAAAGTGTCTCAGCGCTTGTCCCAGAAAAGTCCTTGTTACCAAAATTTGCGTAAAAATATTACTTTTTCAAGAACAAAAAAAAAACTAAAATTTAGTTCGAACTTTAACACGCTGTATATTAGTTACTATCAACATTTAGCTGGTATTAGTTAGATCCCATGGTGTGCGCTCTTTAAATCTAAAGCTTGTTTCCAAGCCGCTAGAGGCGCGTTGGTCGAGTTTATTTGACAGTAGTTGTCATGTCACTAACAATCAATAATTTGCAACAAATAAATGTTGTCATCTTTTGTGTTATAGATAAGATAGTTTTGTCAAAGATTAATCTACACAATAGATAGTCAGCCCAATGCATTAAAATCAGAACATCTCTAAGTATGCCTGCCACTACGTGGCGTAGACTAGCGTGTAAAGCATAGAGCAGTATTGTCACAGCCAGAAACCGTTTTGTAGTTTATTAATATCAAAAACAAAACGCAACGTATAACAATTATTTAGATCATTTGCAACAGATATGCACCGGCAATGCTGTATTGTCAGAGAGAGAAATTGATGAAATTCTGTATTAATCTGGAGGGGATACGCAGGGAGGGTAGAAAAAAAAACAAGCGAATGTGGTGTGTGTCGTGCTGTTGCCAATTCGTCGGTAAAAGAAACACACAGGGTGATTTATTACAAGTACAGTATTGAAATAAAAGCCTAATCCCTATGAATTAAATTTAATATAATAATATTTAATCCATGTCATACATGTTTCAAGACTAGACCAGTCCCATGATCAGTGGCGAACAATCGTTAAATGAAAAGCTTTTAGATAGAAACATACTTTTGACTAAATATTTCACGTAGACAATGTGGCAAAGATGTAACAAGATTGTTGTAGATCTTATAATACCTATAATAAAAAAATTATCAGTGCTACCTATATTATATTAGGTATACCTATTATAATAGTCTGTCTCTTCATCAGGTATAAGTTCCACTTTATCGGTTTAGGTACTTAAATTTTACTTCTTTTTAATGTTTCTTCGGGTAAATAATAAGTTCGGTAGGAATAGGGCTTTGGGTATGAAACAAAAAAGATAGAAAATAGAAATTTGATATAGGGGTAGTTCTAAGCATTTACAAGTTTGTGACGTGTAGCGATTTTCGATGCCGCCCCCGAAGGTATACATGAGGGCGGCGCAATGCCGTTTTAAATATCTCGTTTCGCTTTCTTGGAAAATAAAAAATTATAACTGATAACTGAAACTTAGTACTTAATACGTGGGCGTAAGAGGTAAGCTCACTTCACAGGTCTCTATTAATGAAAGAAAGTTAACATTTTGAGCATCTGCGTAAAATTAAATGTATCCGTTTGGTGGGTAGTTTTGATTACAATAAGTCGGTGCCAAGCCCAAGCCCGAAACAAAATAAATCTATATTTACCTACTACCTATTTGGCTTGGTACCGACTATTATGTGCATTGTTGTCTTTTGAATGATATTTGTATTTTGTTATTTTTCGTATTTTTTATTAGTTCTTTTGACAGCTCTGGTGTCATCAATACACCTGTATCCCGAATTGCACCAAATTGCGATGCTATTGAACAAGCATATAATCCTAAATATAATATTCTTTTTGAACTACCTGTATCTCGAAAACCAAGCCGTAGCGGACCCATGTACATATGAAATTTGTATCTTAAAATTAGTCAAAGAATCACCCTTTAAAGTTTGTACAAGTACTTATGCAACACCCTGTATACATAGATACTTTGATTTGCAATTTGCAAATCTGTCAAACTAGGTAATGCTGTTTTTTTTTATTTACTTTCAAATATGGTGTTATGTAATTGTATTCAAATTAAATGTTTGGGGATGATATTTACGAGTTTTATTTTTTTATATAGAGAAACTGTTATTCAGTTTTTAAGGATCAATCTGAAGCAGACGATTGTACTTGTTAAAACATAAAAAAAGTTATTGTCGTGATACTTTTAACACCCTGTTGGTGGGTTTTTAAAGCTTTTTACGAAACGTGTTAACAATACAATCTACATAAATCGTTAGTTTTTTAAAGTTTTATGATCATTGCACAAAAACCAATATTAGGGAGACTGTAAGTTTTTTTTCAATTCGGCGTTGCAGAATTTGAACCTAATTGTATTAATTGTGTTATTTTACTAGTATAGATATTTTTGAGTAAATTAATTCGGTTATAATCGATGAGTAGAATCTTTGGAGTAAAATACATTTCACAAAAACCCTGAACCATATTTCTCAATAGATTTAAATTTTCATTAAAAACAGATTAAAAATTCTAATTTTTTACATCCTGCATTTCGAAACCGTATTTTTTTAAATAATTATTGTCATGCTGGAAATTTCAAACCTTATTTACTTCAGCAACTTGTAAAAAGCACAGCCTTTTTAATATTAACATTTCTTAAAATCGATATTACGCGATAACGATGACTTTCTATCAATATCACAGAAGGATACATTTATTACGTATATAATTTGTTAGATTTTACATCTCCGAATTGAAACACACGCAAAAAATCTGCATAAAAATTTAGGGTAGCATTTCACGCCTTTATGCCCCTTTAATTTACCCGCCTCTGAGATTTATTTTTTCATAATGTTAACGACAAGTTGAATCTGCTGTTTGAGTTTGATCCTTAAAACTGAATCAGGTAATAACCGGAAGTCCTATCTATAACGCCAAATTTCGTTAATTTAAATATAACTTTTTGATGCATCCTTATATCCGAAATTTAAAATTAAATGACTAAAATAATATTAGTAGGGGAAAGTATACTCGTCCTTGTCTAACATTGCCCATATGATTATTTTATTTCAACACAATACATATAACGCCATCTACAATTCCATGGTTGCATGTTTTTCTAATAGATGTAGCTCGTGTCGAGACAGTTTCAATTTTTGTTTTATGTCCCATATACGCTGACTATCTATTGTGTAGATTAATCTTTGGTTTTGTCATTGTCTTTAAAAATGGTTTTATACTGGTTTCTTAGTTTGTTTTCTAAGTTTTTGTGGGAAGTGTCTTAATTATTATTATTATTAGTTTATGTGGAAACAAACGTTTGGTTACTGAAATGACTGCAGAGAAAATTTACAACAATTGTAGGGTTTGTTGGGAGCATTTTATACCAGAAGATTTTGGACCTAATCAAACTATCAAAAAGGGAGTACCTATTGCCTGCATTAAAACTGCCAGGTATGTTCATTCTATTTGGTTTTTTCACATTTTCAGTATACCTATTTTGTTGTTTGTTATTTGAAATTAAAAATAATCTAAACAAACCATTAGTTTAATTTATAGTAGGTACCTAGTTTTTTAAATGAATAATGATACATAATTATGTTGAAACGTTTTATACCTTGTTATAAATATGTACACATTATGGTTTATAGTCCTATATTTTTAACAAATTAATGAAGATTTTCGTTGTATTTTTAATATAGAAATTGTTACGGAAGATTGTAGGTAGACATTATCAAAGTTCGATGTTTTTTAGAACCATTGCCATTACCAGAAAAAGCAGCTGAAAGAGTGGTACCGTCAGATGTTTCAGTTCCTAGCACAACTACTCAAAATCCCATCTCTTAGATGAGAGACAGACTTTATTTTTTGCATCCACAATATAAAATTTTTGTAAAATCGACTTTGTTTATAAATAAAGTATTGTTTAAAAAACCTTTTAATTTTTCACTATTAGTAATAATTCAAATATCGCGTCTAACACAATAGAGACCTCTAGCGGTCGAGATTCCAAGCTCGTCTACTATGCATTACGGTTATCTTTTCCAAACCAATCGATGGCGCAATTATATCGACATATTCGTCAACACGGGTGAGTCTATTCTATTCCAATATATAAACATGATTCTATAGTTAGATCCTAATTAATTTGGATAAGGAACCAGTAGCTGTTCTGTGTAGCAGTAATTATGGCCCACCCTATATGGACCATAACTTCTTGAGCAAGCACGTTGTATTAATAACTATGGATAAAAGTATATTGTCCACTTACTTTTTCGTAAGAAACCATTAGGAACTTTTGCAAATCCATTGACGAGCACTGACATCTCCAAGGATTGTTATATAGGGTTAAATGTTGCAAATTAGCACTGTTTTTCAATATATCCACAATCTCACTGTCCATTACTTCCATATTGTTGCAGTCTACTCTCAATACCTATAATATTGAACATATTTAATATAAAATAATGTATTTGATATAGATGAAAATAAGTAATGCGCAGTTTTCTAGGAATACTTTAAACTAAAGTTTAGGGTTAATTTAAACCGTAAAGACAGTTTATAAATATGTAATGTTCAACAAATTTCTATAGCAAATGATAAAAACTTAATTTAAGAATATAAAAAACTGATATAAGTATACGGTGATTCACGGACGATGGCAGGTTAGACGTTTATGGAAATCGAGACTGGATTATTTAGAAAATTTGGTTGCTTACATGATGTGTCAATTTATTATATACTTCTAAAATAGTTTGACGATTGTGACACCGATCAACGAAGTAGAATTTTCTAACGCATAGTTAAATGCAGAAATTTCAACAGTTTGTCTTTTCGAACAACGAAATTACAATTTTTGTCCGCAGACTTCTTTGTTTTGGACAAAAAAAAATTAATATACATTTTTTATTCAAAAACGCGTTAAAATAATTTGTATGGCATTTATTTTGGCGAATAAAGTTTTATTTAAAAGCGTATAAGAAAAATTTGGTGTATTGTGGACAATTATTGATTGGTAAAAGAAGTAGTTGAGGATATCCTAACCTATCATACCACAAGTAGGTGTAATTTAACAGTTGTTTCCAGTGGAGGGTATTGACGATTATATATATATATACATATATATATATATATATATATATATAAACTATTATTCAAAAATCTGTAACACGTACTTGTATAATAATAGGTGTTTGTTGAAATATTGTAAACTTTTTTGAATAATTTTAATTACGGATTTAGTTTCGCCATTAGGATCAATTTAATAGTAAAAAACTCCTCCCAACTTAATATTTTTGTAGAAAATTATTTATTTTACTATATAGCATTAATAATGTACTACTCAGTTTTGTAATATTTTAAAAGAAAATTATCTAAATTAATGGACAAGCCTGTATTAATAATATAGAACTTCGTATTTAGTAGTTTACCATCTGTCAGCTCCAATAAGAATTTCTATTGCTGCCGGTGAAGTATCAGTTAATTATATCTGCAACTCATCTAATGCTTTGGTCTAAGGTCCGATATGAACATTAATAATATTGTTACAAATAACTGATGATATGAAGTATCCAAGTTTTGCAATTTTAGTCTATAACAATTATGTATGTATATTTTAAGTCTGCAAACCTCCAAAAAGCTGCTGAATCATTTCTTCTTCTCTCCATTTCTGTAGCTGTGGCTCTTACAATGTAAGATTTCTGAGACCCCGTATTAAAAATTACTCGAACATTTTTTTATTTTTGTCCCATTATGAAGTTTAACAATTATAATAATAATAATAATAAATGGCCTTTATTAAATCAGAACAAATTACATAATTATGTTTGAAGAAAGACATGGTTGTAGGTTTGATTCGTAAGATTTTCGGTAGCTAATCATATCAGCAACTTGAGTAGTAGTGGTTTGCTTTTATAGCACATTTTAGTATTATGTTTAATATGACAAGTTAAATATTGTAATTTCGGTGCTGTTCTGCATATTTTCGCTATATGGCCAAATTTGAGACATAGATGACAACATCCTTTCTTAGATAGAATTTTCTTTTTTTCTTCTATCGGCATATTCTCAGTTATTCTTCACTTATTACAAAACATACATTTTTGTGATATAAAGTTTGACAAAACTGTGTCTTTCTTCTGTTTGTTCTTCTGTAAATCGAACGTCGAGGATATAACATTGCTGCATACGTCTCACAAATCACACCAACGATTTCTAAAGACCGAATATGTGTTTCCAGCTTATCATACATTGGAGAGAACTTGCTCTTTTGATTATAATTTCTGATAATTTAATTTAGTAATTCTCTCACATATACTGGAGCTATTAACAAATCTATTCGACTAAAACAGCTTTTTAAAATTTGAATCACTTTAAGATAAGCTTTCAGCAGGGCATGCAACGATTTGTCGAACACGAGAATGTGGTATAAATGTGATTGCTTCATATAATCAACTTGTCTTGTCTGGAATGTCATTATTGGAATATATCCTCTTAAAATTAGTTTCAAAATGGCAACCAGTCTTTGCTCTACTCTACTCTTAATTTAATAGTATTAAACCTTAATAAGAAATTCATCAACCTTTTGCACTTCAGCAGCGGTATCAATATCTGAATCATCATCAAGCATGAGGTCTAAAAATTTCTTGTCTAGTTCTGTCATAATACTAAGTTTCTACTCTAAAAGTTTTAAGTTACCTTGTATTTCAAAAAGGTTGTTATTTCCAGATAATTTTATGCTTGATCATAAATATATCTTGGTAAATGACGTTCGGTGGATGTCCAAAGATTTAATTATTATTATATTATCTTCTTACTTTAAGGTCCCCAAATGTTGCAATTATAATTCCTAACCGGAAATTATCAATCGTCAAATTGAAAGAAAATGGAGAACTCTTATTGATACTGTAATATTATATTAAAGACTGACTGATATACCTACCATTAACAACTCTAACTTTCGATATTATGAGAAATCTATCAAGAAACGTAAGTCATCATTATCATCAAATCATAACAATGGTTATAACTTGCTTGTGGACACTAAATTTCACAGCATTTCAGAATGAACTCAGATGTAACGGTACCAACAAGCAAAAATCAATTAAAATCTTTTCTGATAGTCCAGCCGCTATAAAGGCCAAACCCTCATCAAGATCCATAAAAAGAACAGTGTGTGGAAATATCTAAACAACTTTCAGTGTTATATGACGATCCGGGGTGTCACCGAGTACTATCTTTTGCAGGCGGACACCACTCGGTTGGTTCTTTGGTGCGAGATTAACGGCATGGATTTAAACGTCTCGAAGTGTTTTTGTATCAATTTTACTCGTGTTAGAAATCCTCTTTTTCATGATTACTTCATGGGTCAATCGGCCCTAGAGTTCAGGACCACGGTTAGGGACCTGGAGGCCAACATGGGCTTCGATCCTCACACCCAGCATTCTGCATCGCATTCCTTGCAAATGTTGGGATTCGTCAGGCGTTGCGCGGCAGACTTTAGAAGTGTGAACACATTTAAATTGTTATATACATCGCTTGTCAGACCTCATTTCGAATAGGCGCCTACGGTTTGGAGCCCCCTCTATGCCTGTCATGTGGCTCGTATCGAGAGAATTCGGCACTGTTTCCTGAGAACCACCTGTTTACCATGTCTACAATTATGATGTACTGATGGAAGATATGAGATTGACGACGTTGGGAGCCCGTAGGAGCGTGAGAGACCGTATCATTTTTTACGAAATTATTAATAACATCATTCGTTCATCTGCCTTGCTCTCGCAGATTGGGCTCCATGTTCCTCCCAGAGCTGGTAGGGCGACTCATGTGTTTCACGAGGCATATTACCGGACAAATTACGCCGGGGAAATTTTTATTCCTAGGGCATGTCGTTTGGCCAATGAATGTTCGGACCTGGAACTGGACTTTTTCTTAACGATTTATGAGTTCCTTCATAATATCTATCAGATTAAACATACAGTTATGGATGATGTGTCAAATGACAAAGCAACTCAAACAGTTTTACCTAAAAGCTTACAAGTGTTCAATATGAGAACCATTTGTCACCCGGCACATATCAAGTATATAGCCGACTTTTTCCTAAACGTTGTAAAGTGTGTCTTGAGTAATTGTTGAAACAGCTGCTTCAATACTGTTTCTTAATTCGGGGAGGTCAGCTGGTAGCGGAGGCACATACACACGACCCCAAAGGTAGAAATCGCATGGCGTTAGATCGGGTGACCGTGGAGGCCATGCTAAACAAGCTCTGTCATTAGGCCCTTTGCGGCCAATCTTGTATTAGTTTAGTTAGATATCGAAGTATTTGTCACCTGGCCTGTTTTTTTGTTTCTATTTTCGTATTGTTATAATGGACTTTGTCCGTAAATAAATAAATAAATAAACTCTCAAATAACGGAAAAAACCATAGTCCCTGCGACATTCGATGAACTAACCCTTCCACCATCGTGTCTAAAAGAAAGCTCATATATCCAAGTACGGTCGCACTCATTTTGAACCTACCCTAGTTAGACTTCTGGATAGTTACATGTAAGGTAAGTTTTTATCGTAAATTCATTAAACATTAAGTTTTTGGATCGAGGTGAATGGTCGATAACAATCTAACTCTGCGAGGATCTCTTTAAAAATATTAAACTTACTTTTATATTAGGTGGAATCCAACTAATATTATTTAGCAAATTTCCAGACAGATCTAAACTTGTCACATTATCGTAGCCAGAATATCCATCAGGTCCCACTCTTAGAATGTTACCTGCCAAATTAACATAAGTTTGATTATACTGATAGCCAAAACGCTCATAAGTTATGTCAAAGGTTTCCATGTTTATTTTTGGCGGAGATGTTAGATTCTTCTTGGAACAGTCAATCATAATAGATAAATCATATGGTTTCCAATCACAAGAACAATTATTGGGGCATCCCATTGTTGAATTCAGTGGACATGACACATATTGTGGTTTAAGATCTTTAACGAATTTAACTGGCTGTGAACCTAAAACAAAGAAATACATTTTTTAAAATAGGTTTATTTTTAAGGCAGACCTAAAATGTATATTTCCTATTGACAGCCAAGCTTCTACTTTTCAAAGGTGACAAGTTGGGTCTGGGTAGACTGCATTGTGCTTGCGCACGTCGAAGTTGTCTATTTCATGATTGCAACACACAACAGCTATACAAAACGCATTGATTAGGAAAATGGCTTGGTTCACCACAGTTGAAACGGTCAGATTATACGGTCAAGTTAATTAGGCAACGGTCCCACATTTCCACCATTTTATGTGTGCAAACCATGTGCTGAACAACGTTCGTAACCTTTTAAGTATACAAGTACAATCCGCAGTATGCAATGAGGAGACCGATCAAACCAATAGTTATATTTTTATACAAGGTTGCTCACGCTATACGGCACGTAATAGTATTGCCAAAATGCATGAAATTTCACTTGTTTATTTATCTACAACTTTCATGTAATAGGTACGATTTGACACTATTTTCAATGTCACTGTGTTATTTTTTTTTATTAAGCAATCAGAATACAATATATTCTACAAGCTACAAGGGACCTGTTTGAGCTCCCAAGTGGCGTTGTAAGGACTGCTCCAACGACCAGTCCTCTTTAATCGTCCTGCAGGTCTGCTGACGAATTGCGTTTGAGTCTTCTATTGATTGGTCGTTCAAGAAGGGTATGAAGAAGTGTATTTGTATGACGTTCCAGTTTTGTGTGATGTTTCTTGCTTTTTCCATTTATAACGTCTTTTACATGACGACTTGAAAATACCATATCTAAAAGACGTTATAAATGGATAAAGCAAGAAACATCACACAAAACTGGAACGTCATACAAATACACTTCTTCATACCCTTCTTGAACCACAAATCAATAGAAGACTCAATATCAATAATACAACGAACCCGTCCAAAATACTTAGAATGGTAACAAATGCTCCATGGTATGTGAGTAATCAAATGGTAACAAATGCTCCATGGTATGTGAGTAATCAAACATTACTGTTTGATTACTCACACATACCATGGAGCATTTGTTACCATTCTAAGTATTTTGGACGGCTTCGTTGATATGTTTGACTTACTTGTACACCCCCATAGCTCTATTCCATATGCCCATATAGGTTTGATTATGGTTTTCTATAACAGTAGTTTATTATGTAGTGACGTTTTAGAATTTCTTCCTATAAGCCAATTAATCTAATTGTTGTATTTGCTACTTAGCATAAATTTTGAATAGTCAGGTTAAGCTAGGAGACCTAGTCTCAACTTCGCCAATCGTATTTTTGATATGATGCAATAAAGCCCAATCATTATTATAATTATCTCTTTGATTTTTAAGTCAATTTTGATTATATGTTCCTTCCAAGTCATAAGTATCTCAATATCTTATAGATGTCGCTTCGGGTATTTCTCTTCCACTCATAAACACTGGAGGGCATTGCACTTTTCGTAAGGTGAAGTTTACTTGTACAGATATGTTTTCATTGATTTTAATTGGCCATTTATGTAGCCTGAATTTGATTTAAGTGATTTTGTAGTATAAGAGATGCCGTGACTGGATTTTCATGACTTGCAAGGATCACTGTATCGCCAGCAAATGTTCCCATAATAGTATTTTCATTTTCTTGTAGATCCGTAGTAAAGAGTATTATATGCAACAGTGGACCAGTGGTACTCCTGATTTTATGATATGATTTGTTGATACTTTATCATTCACTCGAGTTTTGAATTTTCTGTCATTAAGATAAGATTTTAGTATTTTGAAGTACGCTGAAAGAATTTTTTAATTTTGTATAGTAAACCTAAGTGCCAAACATTGTCAAATGCTTGACTAATGTCGATAAATACAGCAACGCTGTAATTTTTGAGTTCTAACACTTGATTTATTTCTTGGGTTACTGTGTGAATTTGTTGTGTGGTCAAATGATTTAGCGAAATCCAAACTGGTAAAGAGGAATCCACTCTTCAGTATTGGGATCGTTGTTTATTCTACTGATCAAGAGCCTTTCCAGTACTTTTGATATGATTGGTAGTAAACTGATTGACCTGTATGAGGAAACCTTGTTTGGATCTTTTCCAGGTTTGAGTATAAGAATTATTTCAGCAGTTTTAAGTGATTTATGCCAATGGTTATGTTTTATAATTGCGTTATAAATGTATGTTTACAGCTTCTCTTGGCAATTCTCTTACCATTTTTGGTGTTATTTTATCGAATCCGGGAGCTTTTCGCATATTTAGAAATTTTATTTCATTTTGGACCTCATTTAAGGAGAATGATTTTATTGGCGATGTGTTGGCAGCCCTCGCTGATAGGGCTCTTGCCAACTCATCGGCAGGATTGTCATTAATGGGCGTAAATACTTTGGCCAGGTGCTATGCAAATAATGTTGCTTTTTCTTCATCGTTTCTAGTCCATCTCATTTCTGGTATTAATTCTTTACGTATAGGAGGTACACAGTTTTGAGGTTTTCTTGAGTGTTTTAGTGGTTTCCATATCGAATTGTCGAAACGCTTGAGGTTCATTACGTAATTATGAAACGATCTTTCATTAGTTCCCTTTATTTTCTATTTTAGTTGGTTGATTAGTAAATTTAGTACAATTTTCTGTTGGGTCATGTGTACGTGGCCATTTTGCCCTTCTCTTTCTTTTTTTGTGCGCTTAAGTTTTTAATTTGTAATAACAAGATACTTAACAAGCCAATTATAATCGACGAACAGTTCGGCTTCCAGTCCATTCTATCCACTGAGCTTAACCTTCTTGAATTTACAAATTATTTGTCACGAGCCTTGGAGGGCGGTTACCAGGTGCATGCAGTTTACACCGATTTTTCCAAGGCTTTCGACTGCGTGAATCACCGACTCCACATTCATAAGTTAGAGCGGCTTGGCGTGACAGCGCCGATGTTGATTTGGTTGGAGAGCTACCTTAGTGGTAGAACTCAGATAGTTCGTTTCAATGAATTCCTTTCTCTTCCTATTCTGGTTTCATCCGGTGTCCCCCAGGGTTCTCACCTGGGGCCGTTATTGTTTAACTTGTTTATAAATGATATCAGGCATTGTTTCATTTACAGTGAATTCAGACTTTTCGCGGACGACCTGAAATGTTACAGGCGTATTGGCGGTCCCACAGATTGTTATCTACTGCAAGAAGGTGTTGTGAGATTTGTGCATTGGTGTGAGATGCATGGTATGTCGTTAAATATTTCTAAATGGTTTTGCGTTAATTTCAACCGAACTAAAAGACGACTTTTGTATGAATATTTTATTGATCATTCGTCTCTGAAATACAGATCCTCAGTCAAAGATCTGGGAGTTTACCTGGACACCTCCTTGAATTATATCGATCATATCAGACATTCCACTTCCAAGTCGCTCCAAATGTTGAGCTTCACAAAGCGCTGCTTTGCAGATTTTAGGAATGTCAACACTATTAGAACTTTGTTCACGACGCTCGTTAGGCCGCACTTTGAGTATGCTTCGGCAGTTCGGGCCCCGTCATACAATTGCCGTATTGCCCAGGTTGAGAAGGTTCAGCGCCGATTCCTAAGGTATGCTGACTTCAAGCTTGGTCGTCCGTGACCTACTGATTTTGTGATCGATTACGGTGCTTTGATGGATGTGTTGGGGCTCACAACGTTGAGCGATCGCAGGGTTGTCCGAGACCTAACAATTTTGTATAAGCTCTTAAACAATTCGTCTTCCTATTTGTTGTCCAATATAAATTTACACGTCCCGTCCAGGAACAATAGAGCCTCTTGGCTTTTCCACGAAGAGTTTCACGGTACGAATTACGGACCACATCATTTTATCCCCAGAGTTATCAGATTGGCCAATTCTCACTCTTGCTTGGACCTCGATTTCTTTGCGCCTATGGGGAGTTTACTCGACTATTGAAGTCGCGGTGGCGGTTTGCCGTGATTGGCGGTTTTGTAGTAGCCCGAGGGTCGTCCTTGCCTGCGTCTTGCGAACTGTTTCTTTGAGTGAAATTGATTAATTTAAACTATAAGTTTGTAAGTTTATATTATTGTTTACTATATGTTTAATGTATGCTGTAATAATGGACTTTGTCCGTAAATAAATGAATAAAATAAATAAATATATGCTGTTTTGGGAGTGGCTTGCTCTACGGCTCGTTTAATAACATCACTGAACGTACTTATTGCATGTTCGATTTCATCGATGGTTTGCAGTCTCGTTTTTTGATTTAAATTACTTATATTAGCTCGGTATTTGTCCCAATTAGTTTTTTTGTTATGTAGTCTTGGAGTACGTGCGCTATCTTAAATATAAAAGAGACGGAATATTTCCCCCTCGGGGTTGTTTAGATTATACAGGGACTCTGGGTCACTTTGAGATGGTAAGTTTGGAAATAAGACGAATACTCGCTTCTTTGCACTACTTCTATAAATTGATTCATTACAAGATTCAATGTCCACAATTGCTATGCAAAATAAATGTTCACGTTCCACGGTTGGGAAGTCGAAACAATATCACATTTTATCCTATTCGTTCTCGCACCAATATATTGTTGGGATCGCCTGTAAATATTTTTTGTAATAATTTTGACCGGTTGTGTCGTCCCTGTTATATTTTTGCCTGTACATTAGGTGAGATTGATGAGTGTGTGTGCAATTATTTTTTTTCAGTTCAGTAGTTATTGTTAAATATACAGGGTGGTCCAACGAAAAGTTTGCACCTAGCTTTTCTCTTTTTTTTGTAGTCGAATGCGAAAATGCTCGGACACGTCGATTTTGCTTTTGAGGGGGACACATTTTAAACATATTTTTCGATCTGCGCCTTTAACCCCCTAGCGGGGGTGAGTAACAACCCTAAAATTTTAAATGGAAAGAGGGGTCTAATGACATATCATTTGAAAGGACACAAAATTGTCTTTCTAATGATACCCTATTTGTCGAATTTTACTAAAACAGTTAATACGAAAACGACTTTAAAGACATTAAGCCGATAATTTTGGTATTAATGAGAAATACAAATAAGTTTTAATTATTACGACTGAAAACAACTACAATCATTTCTAAATTATTTACTTTGAAGAAAAACGGGATTTCAAAAACACTATCTTATTTATCAGAACTAAATTCCTCACTAATCGTTTGCGTTTTTTGTTGAAATAAAAACTGCAGATACGTGTAGGAAAAGAATTTACACCGTTTATTTTAGTCTTTTCATTGATTCAGTTTGGTTGCTTCTCAAGTTATTTTACTTTTACCGTACAAAATGATTTATTCCATTCTAGAACGAGTTGAAATTGTTAAACTTTATTTTCAAAATAATAGTAGTGCTAGACTTACGGCT
The DNA here is from genome assembly GCA_911728435.2 of Apoderus coryli. Lineage (NCBI taxonomy): Eukaryota > Metazoa > Arthropoda > Insecta > Coleoptera > Attelabidae > Apoderus > Apoderus coryli. The sequence goes on along the minus strand of OU452200.1, from coordinate 22,159,334 downwards.
CGCTTATTTAATGAGAGACATCCCGATAAAAATGTGAATGATGTGTACGTTGGCAAGTTAGTTAAAAAGTTTGTAGATACCGGATCTGTCTGTAATGTAAAACACCAGCCGCAGAAACCGATCAGAAATGAAGCTGTGGAAGTCGCTGTTTTAGGGCATGTTGAAATGGATCATAGTCAAAGTACCCGTCAACTAGCTGAAGCCTCAGGTGTCTCCCGTTCGTCCATAATACGAATTTTAAAAGCGTACAAATTTCATCCGTACAAAATCAAATTAGTACAGGAACTAAATGAGGATGATCCTGATAGAAGGCTGCAATTTTGTGAAGCAATGAGCCAGCGTTTAATTGAAGATCCGCAATTATTATTTAACATTTGTTTTTCCGACGAATGCACATTTTATTTGAATGGAGCTGTAAATAGGCACAATTGCCGTTACTGGGATGACAGTAACCCACATTTATTCCGTGAGGTTCATACCCAGTATCCTCAAAAAATAAACGTCTGGTGTGGCATATTAGGAAATCATATTATAGGACCACTTTTTATTCCTGGAAATTTAACTGGTGAAGTGTACCTAAACATGCTTGAAGACACAATTGATCCTTTAATAACACAAATAATAGAAGATGACCAAAATCATACTGCTGATCGGCTTTATTTCCAGCAAGATGGAGCACCTCCGCACTATGTGGCTCCTGTAAGACAGTTCTTAGATGACCGGTTCCCTGGACGGTGGATTGGAAGGAGGGGCCCAATTGAATGGCTTGCCAGGTCACCGGATTTATCGCCTTTAGACTTTTTTCTTTGGGGGCACTTAAAAAATAAATGTTTTGCCACGAAGCCCGAGTCCATAGAAGATCTTCGCCAACGCATTACAGAAGAGTGCAGAAACATAACACCTGATATGCTACAAAATGTTAGAAATAGATTTGAACAAAATCTGTATTATTGTATGGAATCAAATGGGTCACATTTTCAACATTTGTTAATGTAACGTTTTAATAAATCAATTTAACAGCTTGTTTACTTTTTTTACAAAGCAATGTTAAAACTAACAAACATTGGAATGTACTAACGATTGCAGGTGTTTTCACTCGCAATAATTAAAACTTATTTGTATTTCTCATTAATACCAAAATTATCGGCTTAATGTCTTTAAAGTCGTTTTCGTATTAACTGTTTTAGTAAAATTCGACAAATAGGGTATCATTAGAAAGACAATTTTGTGTCCTTTCAAATGATATGTCATTAGACCCCTCTTTCCATTTAAAATTTTAGGGTTGTTACTCACCCCCGCTAGAGGGTTAAAGGCGCAGATCGAAAAATATGTTTAAAATGTGTCCCCCTCAAAAGCAAAATCGACGTGTCCGAGCATTTTCGCATTCGACTACAAAAAAAAGAGAAAAGCTAGGTGCAAACTTTTCGTTGGACCACCCTGTATATGTAAAATTGTTTCTGATAGTGTTGGAAGTTGGGATTTTTTGCTTCAGAGAATATATCACATGTTTATTTTACGGTACTATGTATAATAATAAGTGTGTGTTAATTGAGTTATTAATTGATAATATGTTTGTATTTGTAATCTAATTTTGTCCTGTAATTGGTATTTATACTGTTGGGCAATAAATGTTTATTATTATTATTATTTATGAATAATTATGCTACTGGTTGTGACTATAATTGGAGAGTGGTCCGAAAATAAGTCATAGCTTGGAGTAATATCGATATATGATTGTGAAATACCATTTTTGTCCAAAAGATCGGGAACTTTATTTGGATCTGTTGGCCAGTAAGTGGGCGTGCCCGTTGAAATAAAGGAGTACTTTTTTTCTTGAATCATATTAACAAGTTCTCTTCTATTTGTTGTTTTCGCCAAATAGTGTATGCTTCCTATTGATGTCTCCACCTGCGATGAATTTGGACCCTAGTGTTTGGAAAAAGTCAGTGAATTGCTCTTTTTTGATGTTGTGCCGTGGAGGGCAATAGATTGCTGCAACTGCTAAATCATATGATTCTATTGAATTTTTATGACTGTTGCAGGAATTCTTCTGCGAACTTCGATAATTCGTAGTGACATAAAGTGTTTCTTACAATGCTGGCTGTGCCAGCATGTGCTGTGTTGTCCGGGTGATTTGTGTAATAAATTGTGTACTCGGTATTTGGAAGTGAGATCTGTTTGTAACGTTTCACTTCCTGAGTTGTTTTGAAGGAAAATATGTACCTCCCTTTTTCTGAGGAAGCCCATTGGTATTCCATTGCGCAATTCTTATAAACTTGGCGAATTTTACTTACAAGCGTTATTAACATGTTTAATACCTTGCCGTTCTGTTGAATAAGTTGCTGGAACATTACTTTAAACTCTTCCATAAATTTGCTCAAGAGACTGCTAAGGTTTTGTTCTTCTATAATGGAGCTGGTTTTGGTTACGTCTGTATAAGATCTGGTTTGTTGATGTTGCTGACGATTTTGATGGTTACTATTTAAAATTATTTTGATATGATACACGGTGTCTGAAAAGCCTTACAAATATTAAATTTGTGTTTTTTTAAATAGAAGCATGTTATTGGATATTATTTTTGTTGTTGTAGTAATTATTGGAGTTGCGATGGTTATTTGAGTATTATAATGTTAGTCAAAATGAATTTTATTCAAGTACTCAAAGAAAGAATGTATAGATAAGATATTTATCCATCAAAATTGTTTATTGGCTTCTTGGTTTATGCTCGAAGGTTTATCGAAAGAAATCATCATATACCAACCGTTTTTGCTCGCCGTTCTTTGGTCTTTTATTGTGTCTATGTGCCTTCAATAAATTCGAAATTTATATGAACGAGTTGAGCATAAAATAATCTAGTGATTGATAATATTAGCGAAGTGATATAATCGGGAATAATATAGTAGCCTGTCGTTTTATCTTGTGTGTATTCAAATTGTAATAGTAAAAAACTATCAACATAGAGGAACAGTTAGTGATAAAACTGATTTATTTATTTATCAGTTTTTTGTTCTGTGTACCTACACAGTGCGTTCCTGCTGCATGCTTGCTGATGCCACAGAACCGTATTCGGGAAGATTTTTGCTCTGATTTAAGAATTATCAATTTGTGTTTTTAATAAAAATTATGTCGCACGTGTGTGCCACAGGTAATTTGAGCATCACTAAGCGTCACTACTCAATTCTCTGTTATGTTTGCGAGAAATGGAGTCACATCAAGTGCGTAGAACTATCTGTGACTGAGCTGAATTACTATGAAGCTGAGCTGAAGAAGAAATGTGGGGATCGCTGGAGATGTCCTATTTGTATGAGAGAAACTGTTAAACAGTATACTCGAAAGTCTTTGTGCAACGTCCAAAACCAAAATGGAAGTACTACTGGCGCGTCCAGCAAGACAAGTCACATTGGAGGACATAATGTCTAAACTGAATCATATGGATCAGAATTATAAAGACCTCTTAGCGAGATATAATCAGCAGGTTAAGGTTAATGAAAGGCTTGTTTCCGAGGTTCAGGACCTAGACCGACGTATTGCATCGCTGGAGGGCCAACCCAGACTTGGTATTGCTCCCAGTCGCGCAGAAAAAACATTATGATTTTTGGGCATCAAGTGAACGTGAAGATAAGGAGGCGGTAATCAATATTCTGCAGCGGATCCATTCCAATGTCGATGCTTCCAGTGTTGTGCGGGCCAAGCGACTTGGTCGCCGCCCCAATGCAGGCGAGTCCGGTGCATCTACCAAAACCCGACCGATTAAAACGGGAAGCTTTACGCTGTTTGCGGATGATACGACACTCCTTTGGCATGATAGAGATGCTAATGTTGTCAAGGAAAACATTCGACGTGATTTGGGAAAGTTAAAGGAATGGTGCGATTCGAATTATCTCTCATTTAATTTATCAAAAACACATGTATTATCTTTTAATTTTAAATTTGATGATTTGATATTTGAAAATAACCATATTGATAGTCCTAATTGTGTTAAATTTTTGGGACTCCAAACTGATTTAAAGCTGAAGTTTGATGAGCATGTTAAACTGTTAGGCAAAAAGGTTTCATCTGGCGGTTATGCTTTGAGAGTTGTGTCAGGGGCTCTTAGACTGAAAGTTGCACGAAATGTGTATTTTTCTTTAGTGGAGGCGTATCTTCGATATGGAATAGCGTTCTGGGGTACTTGTAGCCAAACTTTGTTTAAGAGTATATTTACACTGCAGAAGCGGGCTGTTCGTTATATGTGTAAGACAGATTTTACTGCAAGCTGTAGAGAATTATTCAAAAAACATCGAATATTGACTCTTACATCACTTTTCATTTTAGAAACTGTATGTCTTATTCATAAAAATGTAAGAAACATTAACAGCTCAGCTCCACCTAGTCACCCTTACCCCACGAGACTAGTTCAGCGGGTGCACTTGCCTATACCGAGGTCTGCCTTGGTAAAGAAATCACTCCTTTATGACAGTCGCAGAATGTACAATCATTTGCCGCCAAACTTGACGGCTGTAAAAAATCCCAAGCAATTTAGGGAGGCTGTTAAGCGCGGTCTTCTTGGGAAGGCCTATTACTCGCTGGAGGACTACTTTGCTGATGCGTGGTGATGTTTGTTTTGATTTTGTTGTGTTGATCCGCTTTTGGCTTGGTTTGATGATTTTAATGTATTATATTTTTTCTGTTCTGCTACTTGCATTTATATACATATTTATGTTGTGTTGTTATTTACATATTTTACTTCATGTTTGTTTGGGGGATTTGACATTTTACTCTTGCCTTCCTACTAACACTGACAACATAATGTAGTAGGTTTACGTATGTTTTTAAAATATTTTTGTTATATTGTGTTTTAAACGATTAATTATATAAATCTGTTGTACTTGTATACGTCTTTGTTATATATTAATTTAAGTATGACTTTGTCTACAAGAACTTTTGTGATTCTTTTATGACAATAAAGTTAAAGATAATAATAATAAAATCACATTCAATAATAGTGATATTGTCCTGGATCTGTTGCGCCAAAAACCCAAATTAAAATCCGATCAACACCTCAAACACATCTATATATCATCTGATAGGACTCCGAGACAGATTCAGGAATATAAAGCCATAAAGCAAATGTATAATGAGCGTAAGAGTGCTGGTGAGGAAGATATTAGAATAAAATATGTAAAGGGGGTGCCGAAGATAGTCAGACTGCCGTCACATTCCAATGTATCAAAAAACGATTAAATACGAAAGAAGATCGATCGAACATTACTTGTTATTACCAGAATGTGCGAGGGCTGCGTACTAAAACACAAGAACTCTATATAGCAAGTGACCTTAGCCAGTTTGATGTTATAGCTTTGTCGGAAACTTTTCTGAATTGTGGTATTATGATCATGAACTCTTCCCACCTGAGTACCAGGTATATAGAAAGAACAGAACCGTTGATTTAGTTGCTAAATGCGATGGTGGTGGAGTGCTGCTTGCCATCAGAAGTAACATTAAGACTGAAATTGTTAATCTCACAGATTTGTATATACTTTTTCCTGTTATTGAAGTTCTCGGCTGTAAGTGTTATTTCAATCATCATAATCTCTTTATTTTTGTTATTTATGTACCCCCATATACTCCAAGTAATATCTTTGAGCAATTCTTTGAACATTTTGAGCATTTTTCTAATTTGTGCGCCGGTGGGGTGGTGATAGTGGGTGACTTCAACATTAGTAACTATGTAAGTCCTAATATCAATGATATCAGGAACAACGTGTTGAACGGCTTTTTGAACGCGACCGGTTTTACACAGTTCAATCACATCTTGAATAGACATGGTAGGATACTGGATCTTGTGATTGCATCGCTGCATTGCTCTATTTCTAGGGAGCCCGTTCCGCTGTTGCCTGAGGATATGCAATACCACCCTGCGACATTGAAATAGAGGGATTGCAATTTAAAGAGCCAATTTTTAAAACAAATATTACGGGGAAAAATTTTAATTTTAGGAAGGCAAATTATTTAGTCCTCCATGATTTGCTTCTTCGGCATGATAGGTCTTATCTTGGAGCTATCGTTGATGCAGATGATGCGATCTCATCAAAATCAGTGGCTTATTACAATGAATTTAATCATACCAGAGGTACTACCAAGCAATTAATACTAGTGGCATATAACAACTATGCGCGTAATATCGAGGATCGAATTGGCACTGATCATAGAGCTTTTTGGTCATTTATCAATGCTAACAGTCATAAATCTAGAATACCCAGTGTCATGGAATTTAATAACAACGAATTTGAAAGTCCACAACATATCATTGAAGCATTTGCAGAGTATTTTGAGAGTGTGTTTGTGGCATCCTGTGGGGACGATTCTGACATCAGCTCGCTTGCGGGGTTTTGTGGTAGTGATGTCTGCTTTGATGACAATACTGATGCAGAGATAATAAAAGCCTCGCGTAACTTAAAGAACAAGTTCACTTCTGGCCCTGATAACATTCCTTCGTTTCTCGTGAAGGATACAATTGGAGTCCTTAGTGGTCCTCTGTCTATAATTTTTAATTTAATAGTTAAAACCAATCATTCCCCTCGGTTTGGAAGACTGCTAAGGTTTGTCCTGTATTCAAGTGTGGCAATAGATCGCAGATAGAGAACTACAGGCCGATCTCTATTCTTTCCAATTCTCAAAGGTGTTGGAGGTGGTTTTATATAATCGAATTTATACAGGTGTTGGAGCACAGATGGTCTCTTACCAGCACGGATTCGTAACCGGAAGATCGACCGTTACAAACCTGGCCGTTTTCACGCAGTATGTCTCCGAAGCTTTGGACTCTCGAGGTCAGGTTGACGTCATATATACCGACTTCAGTAGTTCAATTTTTTTATTAAAGACCTGGGAAAGAATTTCTGCTGATGATCTGAAGATCTACTCCACTGTGGAGTCTGTTGACGACTGTCATGTTTTGCAAAACAGTCTGAACTTGGTCGGGGATTGGTGTGATGCCAATAATCTTATGCTGAACCCGGTAAAGTGTAAAGTTGTGTCATATACTAGGAGAACGTTCCTTATTGATTTTGAATACGCGATTCATGACGCTGCATTGTCACGTGTGGAAACTACCAGGGATCTTGGTGTTGTGTTCGATTCACGCTTTACCTTCAGCGAACACATAATGACGATGATAGCTAATGCATCCAAGGCACATGGTTACATCGTTAGAAATGGCAGATCTTTTCGCAATATTAATACGCTAAAAAAACTGTACTTCGCGTACGTCAGGTGCAAACTTGATTATTGCTCTCTGATCTGGTATCCCTGCTATGGTTGTTACAAGCAAAACATCGAAGGAGTACAGCGCAAATTTTTAAAGTATCTTTGCTTTAAATCCGATGGTAGTTATCCTGAGCTTGGTGTCCCATATGGCTATCTAACGGGCAGATTTGGTGTGGAATCACTGCAATTGAGGCGGGTTTGTAAAGTGTTTAATGGCGTTATTGATTGTCCTGAGCTGCTTGAAGGATTCCGTCTGACTGTTCCGCGAATAAACTCAAGAAATTACCAATTATTTCATTGCTCGAACAAATATTATGTTGAGGTCCCCATTGTCCACTATGTCTCGCACGTTGAATGTGGTGTGCCGGAATTGTGATTTGTTTCATGATACATTGAAACATATTTTGGGGGCCGCAGAACTTGTACTTGGTTGTGATGATTGAATTTGATTGTTTATATATTTTTTATGTTTATTTCTTTATTTATATCTCTATTAATTTAATTTACTTCTGTTATGTAAAGTTATCAAGTTATTGATTGTCTTATATATATTTATATTCTTTGTATTGATCTTTTGTGTGGTTGCTCTGTAACTGGAAATTTTCTGTTGAGCAATAAAGCATTTATTTATTTAGGGAGACTGTTATATCAGTTTAAGGAAAGTGTTAGTTATAAGCAATTCAAAACAAGAAAACCTGTCACCGAAGATGTAAATGTTTTTACTATAGTTGTTTCAATTAGTCAAAATTAGGTATCCAAACAATACCAACCGTCAAGTATTCGTGAGGTCTTAAAAACACAGATTTCATTCGTATAAAATCCAGCTTTGCTAAGAACTTTATGGAAATGATTTTGACAACCAAATTGAATTTTGCTTAATAAATAAAAATAATAATAATAAAATTTGGACGCGTTATTTAGTAATATATATACAGGGTTATTCACGCTTTATGGCGCGGAATATTGTGGCGAAACTACGTGACTTTCAAAAAGTTTCATTTATTGGACGTGTAGGCATCTACTATGGCTACTTTTTAAAATTAGTTTCATATTATACAGGGTGTCCCAAATAACCTAAAAGTATCATAGTTGTGTTTTTTAAATGGAATCCCCTGTATATTATTGCACTTTTAGATCCTGTGATCAAATTAAGTGTCTGTTTCATTAAGGTTAATACCTAAACCTTAAGATTCTTTAAATAAATTGAATTTTCTCAAAATCTAGCCTAATTTTCATCTTTCAAATACTTAGAAGTATTTAAATCATATTGACGAAATTAACTCTAAAGTGTAATAATAGATCACATTTGGTATTCCAATTGCAATAAACTTGCAATCTTATACAGGGTCTCCAAAAATGAAAACTACTCAAATAAGAACTTTAAGTTGCTATAACCTCATTAATTTAAATGGAACGTCATATTTTTAAACTTACCTAGCAATGTACTTACTAATTACCTGTCGAATGGTATTAGGGTGTACTATAGCTAAGTCTGCGCGTTTTGGCAGAAAAAGCGAAATAATTGTTTTGTACACCATTTGGTGTTTTTTAAATAAATGTTTTAATGTTTCTAGTAGCCTATGGTATCAGAAATGTCAAATGATCTGCAATTATAAAAGTCAATATGAATTATTCTTAATTATGCATAAATAGCATTGATGATAATAAAAAGCACAGATAAATTTCTACCAAAATATTCATAACACATGTATTCGAAATGTTGACTGTCCATTTCGAGACACTTCGATATTCTTTTTTGAAAACTACGGCTAACTCTGGTCAACATTTGCGGGGTACCAGTTTGAAAAGCATCTCTTAAGCGTATTTTCATATCGTGTGGTGTTGTTGGAGGCGTCTTGTAGACAATTATTGCTTTCACGTATCCCGATAAAAAGATATCCGGATATATGGGACGTCAATTCCAATTCACCTGTGATGATGAGCTCCATATCGGCCCAATGTTCCACCCCACACATCAATGGACCACCTATTTGGATTGCTGATGATTTGGTATTCATGGGGATTCGAGTCAGAATAATAATGGTCGTTGTGTCTGTTCACGTGGCTATTGTTGTGAAATGTATATTCGTCACTAAATAACACATTATCAGAAAATGCTTCATTGGCTGCCACTTTATCTAACACCCACTTGCAAAATTCAATTCTATTGTCAAAATCATTTCCATAAAGCTCTTGACAAAGCTGAATTTTGTAAGCATGAAATCTATGTTTTTTAACCACTCGTGAAATACTTGCCTGACTAATATTGGTGTTTTCGAATATCTGATTTTGACTAATATTAGGATTTTCGATTACTGAACCAAAAATAGTTTGCTTGTAACGTAGTTCTTATAGCTAACACTTTCAGTTTCTTTAAACTGATTTAAAAGTCTCTGAAAAGCAGCTGGTCTTGGATGATTTCGTATGGGAAACCTTTGAGCATAAACTCGAGAAGCCAATGAAGAATTTTGATGGCATTCTCCATGGATCAATATGATATCAATACGTTCTTCTTTTGAGTAGATAATCTTCATTTTAATAAAGCAACACAAAAACTAACAATTGTAAATCAATAACATTTAGTAACGCATGAACAGCAAATTAAATTGAAATATAATTATAGGCTGAAGGACTTCGGTCAATGGCCACCAATAAGTACATTCTATTATTATTATTTTTGATAAATAAAATAATTTATTTGACATTATTCATTCCATAGGCTACTAGATCAATTAAAACGCTTATTTAAAAAACGCCAAATGTGTACAATACAATTATTTGGCTTTTTCTGCCACAACGCGCAGACTTAGCTATAGTACACCCTAATACCATTCGACAGGTAATTAGTAAGTACATTGCTAGGTAAGTTCAGAAATAAGACGTTCTATTTAAATTAATGAGATGAAGCCAATAATTGTCTACAAGACGCCTCCAACAACACCACACGATATGAAAATACGATTAAGAGATGCTTTTCAAACTGGTACCCCGCAAATGTTGACCAGAGTTAGCCGTAGTTTTCAAAAAAGAATATCGAAGTGTCTCGAAATGGACAGTCAACATTTCGAATACATGTGTTATGAATATTTTGGTAGAAATTTATCTGTACTTTTTATTATCATCAATGCTATTTATGCATAATTAAGAATAATTCATATTGACTTTTATAATTGCAGATCATTTGACATTTCTGATACCATAGGCTACTAGAAACATGAAAACATTTACACCACCAAATGGTGTACAAAACAATTATTTGGCTTTTTCGGCCAAAACGCGCAGACTTAGCTATAGTACACCCTAATACCATTCGACAGGTAATTAGTAAGTACATTGCTAGGTAAGTTTAGAAATATGACGTTCCATTTAAATTAATGAGGTTATAGCACCTTAAAGTTCTTATTTGAGTAGTTTTCATTTTTGGAGACCTTGTATAAAATTGCAAGTTTATTGCAATTGGAATACCAAATATGATCTATTATTACACTTTAGAGTTAATTTCGTCAATATGATTTAAATACTTCCTTAAGTATTTGAAAGATGAAAATTAGGCTAGATTTTGAGAAAATTCAATTTATTTAAGCAATCTTAAGGTTTAGGTATTAACCTTAATGAAACAGACACTTAATTTGATCACAGGATCTAAAAGTGCAATAATATACAGGGGATTCCATTTAAAAAAACACAACTATGATACTTTTAGGTTATTTGGGACACCCTGTATAATATGAAACTAATTTTAAAAAGTAGCCATAGTAGATGATAAATGAAACTTTTTGAAAGTCACGTAGTTTCGCCACAATATTCCGCGCCATAGAGCGTGAAGAACCCTGTATATGTACTTTTCTTAACAATCTCTCTTGAACAGACACAACTACCATTATTATTCTGATTCGAATCCGCATGAATGAATAGTCATGAAAAATCAAAATAGGTGGTCGGTTAATTTGTGAGATGGAACACTGGGCCCATTTTATTGGACCCTATTTATTGGAACCCTTTAATGATATGATCTTTCTCGATTTTCTTTTACACTGGGTTCCTGTTAGAAGAAGTAGCTTCAAACATGAGACCAGCCATGTGGTTTCAATTAGATGGAACACACTTTCATTATCCTCACGACATTCGGCAATATTTCTATGCCAACTTACAAAACAGGTGGATTGGAAAAAATTGGTTTTATTTGAAAATTAGCCCTCCAGATCCCCGGATTTAACTCTACCAGATTTTTTTAATGGGGATACATAAAACGAATTGATAATACGCCTCCAACAAGGCCCCGCCATATGAAATTATGCATAAGAGGCGCTTTTGAAACTGTTACCCCGCAAATGTTGTCCAGATTTAGAAGTGGATTTCAAAAAAGAATATATGTGTCTGGAAAATGGACTGCGAACATTTCAATTATTTATTATGAATAGTGTGGTCCTGTTTTATGTTATAGATGCTATGTGGATTCCATAGGCAACTAGATAGATTCATTAGAACGTTCACTTAAAAAAAGACCATATGGTGTAAAACACTGTCATTTGGCGCTTTCTGTGAAAACGCGAAGACAGCTATACCACACCATAATACAATTTAATATTTGATCGGAGAATCCAAAAATCCAATAACATACGGGGAGGTTCTATTTAAAAAACACAACCTTAATATTTTTAGGCGTATAATAGGCTGTATAATATGAAAATGATTTTAAAAGGTTTTTGCTCACAATATTCCGGCCGTCTAGCGTAATAATCCTGTATATTACATTGGTACCAATACACCGAAAGTTAATATAAAACAGCATGTTAAAATCGTAAAAACAACCTATGAATGCCCTTCTTGATAAAAACAATGTTTGGGCTGAAATTTGAGTTATGCCTGAACAATGCATCTAGGCATTTGATCGTTTGGTTAAATCTTAGTTTAAGAAAGTGTTTGTTAAAATACTAGAATACATACCAGTACATGTGAGACCATTCTGTACAATATTAAACATTGCATTCAATCCAGGATGCATCATGTAATTATTGAATCGTACAAGATCAAATAAGTAACAATCGCATGCAATAGAATTATTGCTTAGGATTATCACAGTTTGTGGTGATTGATTATGAATTGCATCACTAGTTTTTAAAATGGGCATTTTTTCTGTAAATTGAAAGTTAATGTAGGTTACATTGTTTGCAGACAAGTTTATTTCCAATGGTCCATGAGATACACTGAAGAAGTCCGATATCTGTAAAATAAAATTAAGTGAAATATTAACTATGCAAAAAAACAAACACACAATGCAGAGAGCAATATATGTAATTTATACACACAAAGCAACATACCTAAGCAACAAATGCGATTAATTACACAGTCTTCTCGGCCAAAATGTTTAAGGATTTTATATTAATAATAAAGTTCTTTTATTGCATCAGTAGTAAACAATTACAATTATAACATACCTAATGCAATTGGGCGAGATTCAGTACGGTTCAATATACAGTACATATAACCGTCTGTTCAGCTAACCCATTAGTAGAATATAACCTGTTAGAAAAAGTATCGACCCCAAAAATATAAGTAGAATATGTTCGACTTGGTACCCACGCATTTCTGCATATTCTACATTTATTCTATTAAAAAATTAATAGCATTAAAAGCAACTTCAAAACTAAGTACATAAAATTTTAATAAATGCCCAAGAAGAGGTGTTCCTCTAAACGATTTCCGCGGGGGTATTCACTGGAGCTGAAACAGCTCATATTTGAAAAGAAGAGGGCTCACAAGCGTTACAAAATCACAGGCTCGCAGACCCATTATGCGGACTTTAGCAGACTCAGAAGTGAATGTAATCGCCTTTCTCGCGTTTGCTATATGTCTTTTACAAATGCAATTGAGAGTGAGCTGCCTCAGAACATTGGAGCTTTTTGGAGGTTCATTAATTCTAAAAGAGGATCTTCAGATCTGCCCTCGCGTCTATCATGGGGTGAACGAACGAGCGACACCGATCAGTGTGGGGCGGATTTGTTTGCTGCGTATTTTGAATCAGTGTATAACGACAGATGTCTTGACTCTCCGGTTGGCTGTGTCGGGGACACCCTGGTGAATGTTTCCGATCATCACATCTCTCTCTCAGATATTTTGGAGGCAATTGTTGGCTTGGAAGTGAGGAAGTCGGCCGGTCCCGACGGAATCCCAGCCTTGCTTCTCAGGAATTGTAGCTTTTCGCTTGCTAGACCGCTTCAAATTATTTTCAATCATTCGGTCTCCACTGGCACTTTCCCTGTATTATGGAAAACTAGTTTCATTACCCCTATTTTTAAATCCGGCAACAGAAATGAAGTAACAAATTACCGACCGGTCTGTATATTGAATTCAATTCCGAAACTATTCGAAAACCTGATCACTCGTTATCTGACGGCCACTCTGGGGCCATTGGTGATCTCCGATCAATTTGGATTTCAGGCAGGTAAATCTACCGAACTCAATCTCCTCGAATACACAAACTACTTGTCCCGGGCTTTGGAGCACGGATATCAAGTTGATGCCATTTACACCGACTTCTCTAAGGCTTTCGACAGTGTCAACCATCGACTTCTCATTGAGAAGCTTGGGATTGTTGGAGTCTCTGCGCCTATGTTGGACTGGTTGGGGAGCTACTTATGTGGTAGAACTCAGGTTGTCCGGATCAATGAGTTTCATTCCAGGCCCATATTAGTTTCATCTGGTGTTCCTCAGGGGTCTCATTTGGGCCCCTTATGATTTAACTTATTTGTCAATGACATAGCGCAATGTTTTGTTCATAGTGAGATCAAGTTATTTGCTGATGATCTAAAGTGTTATAGGCGTATTGCAGGCCCATCCGATTGCTACCTTTTGCAGGAGGATGTTATTCGGCTTGTGCATTGGTGCGAGGCGAATGGGTTGGATTTGAATATATCGAAGTGCTTTTGCGTTAATTTTAACCGTACTAGGGATCCACCATTTCACGAATACTTTATTGACCGGGACGCTTTGGATTATAAGACTTTGGTCAAGGATCTGGGAGTCTGCTTGGATTCTTCACTGAGCTATACCGACCACATCAGGCGCGCGACATCGCGGTCCATTAAGATGTTGGGCTTCAGCAGACGTTGTTCGGGGGATTTCAGTCAGATTGGTACATTCAGAGCCCTGTACACGTCCCTTGTGAGGCCGCATTTGGAGTACGCCTCTGCGGTGTGGTCTCCATCTTATGTTTGTCACACTGTCTGTATCGAGAGGGTTCAGCACCGTTTTCTGAGGTACGTTCATTTTAGACTCGGCCGTGAACGACCCGTTGATTTTAACTTCAACTACGGCGTATTGCTGAGTGAGCTGGAGTTGGCTACATTGGGCGCCCGCAGGGTTGTCAGGGATCTGACTATACTATATAAGATTTTAAACAATACTCTTTTATCTTCTAGTCTTTTATCCCAGATTGGTTTTCGTGTTCCCCCTAGACAAAGCAGAAGTTCTGATCTCTTTCACGTCTCGTTCCACCGCGCGAACTACGCTATGAATACCTTTGTCACCAGAGTGGCGCGACTGGCGAATCGTTGTTCTAATCATAACATCGATTTCTTCGCACCATTTGGTGAGTTCGCCGGTCGCTTGAGGAGGGGGTCTAGAGATGAATGGTTTCCCTAATTCTTGTTTTTAAAATTTAAAATGATTTAGCATTCTTTAATTCCTTAACATCAGCGAGCGTTGGAGTCCTGCGAGCTGTTGTACGTCGCGCATTTGCTGGTTTTTTGTTTTTTTTTATTAAGTTCAATTGTAATGGATAGTCTAGAGTTATGTAAGTTTTATAATTTCTGTATTATGTTGTATGCTATTGTTTTGTACATGTTGTAATAATGGACTTTGCCCGTAGATTAATAAATAAATAAATAGTCCTATTTTGAGTTTATATATCTAGAAAATAATATTATGACATTTTAGCCATTCAAATTGAGGCTGTTTAATTATTAGGTCCTGATTTTGAAATTACTACTGTTGAGGTTTAATAAATACAATAAATGCTATGTTTGCCACAAAACTACTTTCCGTTTAATAAAAGTTTATGTTTTATTTTATTGTATCGTACACTATATAGACTATGGTGAGTAAACCCAAGATTACATTATAATATTAAAGCTAAAACTTACCATTATTTCAGAGATTGTATTATGAGCTAAGTCCAACTTTTCCAACCGTACTTGAGATTGCAATAAAGACGTCGGAAATTCACGCAATAAATTTGATCTTAAGTTCACTATTTTTAACTTCAGACATGAGTTGAGAGGGTTGATATCTGTAAAAATAGATATAAAAATGATTAGTGCGTATGATGATGTCAAACATTACTGAAGTGCAAAGTGAAACAAACATAGGCACGAAGAAACAATGCAACGGAAGCAGACTGTTGTAAACCACCAATACACCTTTTAATTAATTAACACTTTAACATGATGTGCAGGCATCAAATAATTAATCAAGTTTAGCATATCAGTCAAATATGATAATGTTTTTCTCAAGAAAAAAAAAAGAGTATCACTATTCCACTGCAATGTTGAGATTTCGAAGCATTTTCCACGAATTACAAAGTTGTCAATTCATCACAATAAATTCTCAGTTTGTAACAGAATCAGATTCCGAAATTGTATTATATTTCTGTAATTTGGCAATTACTCATTCGGCTATGTTTTATATCAATAAAACATTTGTTTACGTGCGTTATTACTATTTTTTAAGATACTTTAAGGTTAGCATTATATCAAAATAGCTGATGAAAACAACCAACAACAACCTGATGAAAACCTAGCGATCCAGTTCTGGAGGATGAATCTGTAATGTAAAGCCAGTTAATTAATCTTGAAATTTGTATAATCAGTAGTTAGCATGTTAACATGACTCAAGTTTTTTGTTTATGTTCTTACAGTTATTTACTTTTTTTTTCTTTTCTTTGTTGGTGGTTTCTTTTGTGGTGACCTCATTTAATGGAAGGTTGTTGTCTATAGTTCAGTAAGTATGAACTTTCTGGTATTTCCTTGCCATAAATTAAATTGTCCGGAAAAATATTATACGCAAAACGATCACAAATAGTAAATAAATGTCACTGAGCCAGCACAGGAATACAACAACGCAACAGTGAGTGCGGACCAAGGAAACAGGATCTTTCTCTGCTAGAACGAAGGACATGCATGAACACTGTCAAGGCAAGGAAAAAAATGGACAAACTGACTGACAACGCCGCAAACTCCATTCCTGAGGTCCGGCTCTATACATTGTCTATAATACGTTTGGATGAGACAATAATCTGCATGTAACTTCAAAGATATTCCATGTGACAAAAAATAACTGACCATACTATTGAGAATGTTAGAAAAGCTTCATGAAATTATGTTACGCAACGATACAGTATGTGCCATACAAGTGTAGCAGAGTTTCTGACTTAGGAAACAGTTGTCAGCAAGTAGTGGAGTCAGAAAGGACGGCCTCGGGATATCATCAAATACAATGATTTTAATTAGCACATTGGGATGGGCGATGGCTTGGACTGGTAGGATTCATTACCAACTTGTGTAATACACCCTTCACAAATTCTCGATTCACAAAATGCCAAAATACAAAACAATTCCAGCTTATGATTATTCGATGTTACTCATCATGCTTGTTTTACGCCAATTAGGTTTATGTGCCTAATATATAAAATTACTGATATTTTTGTGATGATTGCAATTTGTTATCCCAGACAAAGCTGAAACAGATGAGCGTTAGTCAAATAAAAATAAAAAAACTTACTGTCAAAATTTATTCCATATGTATTACTCCAATGATTGAATGACAGGTTAATTTCCTCCAAATTATGCAAATCCGAAAATGCGTTCAAGTGGATCGTTGTTATTTTATTGTACGACAAATTTAATATCCTTAGCTTATTTAATCCATTAAATAAATCTTCACTGATTTGCTGCAATTGGTTGTTTTGCAAATATAACTCTTCCAGTTTAGATAACGCAGAAAATAAATCGGTTGGCAAATTTATTAATTCATTGAAGGATAGATTTATTTTACTTATGGTTTTAATTCCTTCAAATAAGCCTGGCGGTACTACTTTAAGTTTATTATTGGATAACGAAACTTCATCCAAATTAATACATCCATGAAATGTATTCGCTGGAATAGCAGATATTTGACAGTTGTCTATATTCACACACTTAAGTTTAGTTAAGTTCTGGAACAACGTTTCTGGTAAAATTAAATTTGGATTTGAACCAAAACGCACATTTTCTAGTTGTAGGTTATGTTTAAGTAAGTCACTATCAATCAACTTTAGATTATTGTTTTTCAAGCTCACATTTACTAAATTAGTTAACCCGGTCAAAGAATCACTATGAATTGTTTCAATTTTATTTCTGCTTAGTTCCAATAATCTTACATTCTTCAAACCACTAAAAGTTTTACTGCTAATTCTTGATATATTGTTACTCCACAAATGCAGTATCTGCAGATATTGCAATGATTGAAACACATTATCTTGAATTTCCAATATGTTATTCCTTGACAAATCTAGCAGCATTAGATTCGGAGTGTGATTAAAAATGTATCCAATATGTTCTAAATCATTTTTTGGTAACATAAGTTTTTTTAAATTGGGGGTGTTCGATAGAAAATTGTCTTTTATTTGTAAACGACTGTAGCTAACTGATAATGTATCCAATTGATTGAGACCTTCAAATACATCTTTTGTAACATTAATATAATCCCCATCGGTTTCAAATTCTAACCATTTTACACTCTTTTGCATACTAAACTTCTTTAAAATTTTTGCAAAGGGAAATGCTGGAAGTGGGCAATAACTCATGACAAACAAATCGGCTCTACTGGCATTAACCTTCGGAAATAAATCCATGTCATAAGTGGTGAGATTTTCACAGAAGATTTTAACATATTGGTCAGATGATACTTTTATATTAAGTTGAAAATCATCCGGCGGGCATTGATACTCCAACTCGTTGAACTGGAAACAAGTACATTTATCTCCTGTATCTACACAACTTGGTGTTGCTTGGCCGTAAGAGATGGAGACGATAATAAAAATCACTATTCCAAATTTGCTGAGCTTCATTTTAAAATAACTGAAATAAAAAAAAAACAAGTTAGTTTAAAGTATAGTCAATTAGAATATTGTGTTAACAAAACTCGGAGACTCTTAAAATGTATATTTCATAAAACATAAAACACATGATTCGATTATTACTTAGCAACAAATATTGGATATTATACAGCCACTTCTCTATCCAGATCAATAAAAATACAAGCAACATGCAGCTTGTACTTATAGTAGATATTTTGTGCCGCCTTTGGTCTTGAGAAAACACCCTTTATTTATGGAGCTAGAGAAAAGTGAACATCCGTTTTCCGGACTGAAATTTTCAATACTTTTGTTTAATTAAATCTACATGAGTGAATATAATGCACGTTGCGAATAGCCCTTACTATTTCGGTAGGTGTACATTAGAAAGATCTGTGCACCACTATACCACCGTCTCAAGATATTCTAAATGACTATACATATTCCCGGTGTATCATTCAATTAACTCCTCCGTCGTTAAAGAAAACAGTTTGAGATGTATTTTGGAGAGATCTTTGTCATTATTGTGTTCAGTTATTCTCATTTTTAAGTTTTCTTTTAACAAAATGATCTATATATTATTTATAACTTAATACATGTTTGACAATTTTTCCTATCAAAAAATACAAGTACTGAAGGCACACACAGGAGAAGAATCAGCTGATTTGGGTTTGGCCATGTCAACATCACAGAGAAATAGGTTAAGTGCAACCAACGACTGTATCGACCCAGATAAAGTAAGTATCAGATACGACGGCCGGCGGAATTTCTTTGATGTTTGTGTCCTAAATCTCGTGACCTTGACGCCATTATTATAATAGTTTTTCCGGGTTTATTCCTTTTGCCTTTTCGTTTGAGTATAAAGTAATGCCAACAATTAGGAATATTCCTTTTAATTTCAAACCTATTTTGTTGACGACAAATTAATAATTAAACATAGTGTGTGTATAGTACTATTATCATCAATTGGAACTAGGTACTCAATTGTTTGTTTTATAATGCATTTTGAAATCTAAGTTAATAATAAAAGTAAAAATAAAGTAAATTTTAGTAAAATTATTTGATTATAAACCATTAAGGGCTAAATAATATTTCCAAAATTGAATTTAATATTTAATCATTCATCCTATTGGCATAAAATTGAAAATAACATAAAATGTATTATAATTTTAAATATTCTACTACTAGTTACTCTTAAATATGCATGTTTTATTTAAAAAGCGAGATCTCAGCATTTTGAACCATCATATTTCATGAAATATGGTTGTGATACCTACCTATATATACCAGGATTATTTCAAAGCTTTTCAAATTCATTGTTTCATTTTAAACAATGACTAAAGAGCAGTAAAAATGGCAGAATGTAGACACTTTCACTTTAATAAAGAGGCCAAATTGTATTTCATTTTTGCTGAGTTCATTAAACAGTAATTTTTTACGATGTCTAAAAATAGAATCATGATCAGTGAGAACTTGTAGTTCTCACTTGTGTTGCCGCAATTTAGGGATATTTTCTAATATGTCAAAAACAACAACAACAAACAAAAATATCTTAATTCTTTAATAATATAAAATAACTGCTGTAATTATTATTATAAACTTAGACTTTCCAATGTATAATTTCATATAGGTACGTACTGAGTACATGTAAACAAACCTTTCAATATCTTTCGGAAATTGGAAAAATGAACAATTCTTTAACACTGTTCTTGAAATACATCCAGGTACTAAACAATAAAATCCACCGGTTTTTGATCCCATGTTTTTTATAATAGCTTAATTATAGGTATAAAGAAGAAATACTAGTAGAGTAGAGTAGTAAAAACTACTGAATATACCTAACCTATACAAGTAACTATATATTACGAACAATATATGATTTAAAGTACAAAATTAATAAACTATTAATAATAAATTCTAATAACAAAATAGCAACGTTAATTTGAATATAAAAATATTAAATAATCAGATGATCACTTTAATTTAAGCATATAAACATATTTTTACATAACCTCAAAAATTTTCTAAACAATACCAGCTGTTTCAAATAGTTAAATGGTCCGGCAGAAGTGTGAAATATTTGGGTTTACTAAAGAAGAAATTATAAAAAAATTACTAAAACATATATTTACTTGCTTTTAACTAATATTGAAATTTTCACGAATTTAATACCATTTAGTATTGTCATATTTACTTGAAACTTTTTTTAATCATTAATAATAAGTAATAATTGTGCAAGCATGTATTCATACTTTTGGCAAACACTATAAAAACTACTATAATAATGGCCGCCAACTTTTCCCAGTGTCTCATCTGTCCTGTTATCTGGGGTATCAATGCATTACTACTACTTATAATAGAATTAAAGGAAGATATATGCGTGATGCTCGGCGTGATGTGAAAACGTCATTGCAGTTTCTCTCAGATAAATATGATGAAGAAACAGCAGACAAAAGTTCTGATAGAGGAGGTTAGAAGAGAGAACACTTATTTAAAATCTGAACTGAAATATGTAAAAGGTGAGTGTAGTGATTTCGATACTGAAAAAAGCGTAATAATCTACTAATAAGTGGTTTATGTGATGATACCATGGATAGCGTCGATGCAGTTAAGCTAGTATTCTACAGAAAGCTAAACAACATCGACATCTAACAACTCAAGAATGCAACAATAATAATCTTTATACAAAAGTATATAAGTATACTTAAATGAGGATCTAAACAGGTTTATGACTTGTTCAGAGAGGCTAGAAAATTAAAGCACAAGCAGTATGTCTGGCATAAGGGTGGAAGAATTTATGCGAGGAAGAACGAAGGGGAACCCCACGTACAACTGAAGAATGTTGAGCAGGTGGAGGAACTATTGCAGTGAGTTTTCTTGTGTTCACTGTTGGTTTTTGTAGTGAAGGTAATAAATAACATTAAATCACATTCAATCCGATTTATGCAATGATTACCATCGAAATAACACTTTAATATGTAATAATATTAAAGATGTTACTTGGTATAGTGGAACAGATAACGACTTAAAAATTATTCATGTAAACATAAGAAGTATCAGAAAGAATTTTGATGAATTACTTGTCTTATTAGAGTATTTAAAAACTACCTTTCATGTTATTCTATTGTCCGAAACGCATAAAGTACCGGACACTTCATGTTTTTCATTAAAGGGATATAATATAATATTTTATAATGGTAGTGATAATAATAAATGCGATGGTACAGTTGTATATGTAAAGTCGGATTTAGTTTTGGGTCACGAAATATATGAAATAGGTACTTCCAAATTTATGAGAGTCTTGCTGCGAAACAATGGTATTAATGTAGGAGTAATTGCTCATTATAGATCGCCTTCGTCGCATTAGTAACTTTTGTGCTGAACTAAATAATCTCTTTGCTCATAACGACTCTTCTGATTGTAAGATTAATGTGTTTGGAGGCGATATCAATATAGATTTATCTTCAAATGCGAGAGATGTAAATGATTATCAAAATTGTTTAGCAGAATTTGGATATGTACCAAAAATTAATGACTACACTCGAGAGACAAAATTTGATTCGTTCGTGTATTGATCATTATTTTATAAAGTATTCGGGACCTAGTAATGGTATTATATTGAGAAACTGTTTAACGGATCACTATCCAATTATTTTGAATATCTACCTTGGTGGGCCGAGTGAACAACGCAAGAATATGAGGAGGGTGACAGATAGTTGTTGAAACATTATCTAGAGAGAGAGGACACATCCCCCCGTGTTAGACAGTGATGATCCGTCTGAAATAGCTGATGCATTTGTGGACCGTGTATGTGGTCATATTTCTCGTGTAACTAAATTTATCTCAGTGCGGAGTAAATATAAATGCATAAAACCATGGATAACGGCAGGCATTTTAAAATCTATACGTTACAGAGACAAACTGAAAAGAAAAATTGCTATGAACCCTAATAATAATGATCTCCTTCAGTGATTTAAATCATATAGAAGTTGTTTAACAAAAGTCATAAAAAATACTAAAGTAATATACTATAGAGATAGGTTAGAATCTTCTCGAGAAGTTAAAAATGTTTGGAAAACTATAAAACAGGCTACAAATGAATATAAAATGAAAGATGAAATAAAGTTTATTCATACTGAGGATGGTGGGGAGATGTCAAAACAGATGGATGTTGCTAATTACGTTAACAAATATTTTAGTAGTGTTGGGAAACGCCTGGCGACAAAAATCACACCATGTACAAAATCATTCAAAGAATATCTCGAAAGAATTCCCCACACATAATTTTCAAACCGATAGAGAATTCTGAAATTATAGAAGTAATCCACACCTTGAAAAACACTGTAGCAATATTTCTTGACTTAGCAAATGCCTTTGATACAGTCGATCATCGCTTACTATTGAATAAACTTGAAATTATTGGTGTTAGAGGTATCACAAATGATCTATTGCGTTCTTACCTGTATCAGGGATCTCAGACTCTTAAAATTGGCGATGTTTTCAGTGAAGAATGTATAGTGGAGAGCGGCGTTCCACAAGGGACAGTGCTCGGACCTCTCCTCTTTTCAATATATGTTAATCGTTTGTTTAAGCTAACCAGTGATATAAAAATGGTTTATTATGCGGAAGTTACTGTAATACTATCAAGTGATACAACATGGGATCGTGTATTTAGAAAGGCGGAAAGCGCTATGAACTTGATAAAAAATTGACTGGATCATAACTTGTTAACTTTAAATGTCGATAAATCATTTATTATGCCGTTTTCGTTTAGTAAACGTGGATTACCCAATAAAAACAGTATTACTATTAATAATAAGGACTGAATGATTAATAATTGTGAAATAAACTACACACAGAAAATTAGGGTGAAGGATAGTATAACCAAAGATTAATGTACACAATAGATAGTCAGCGTATATGGGAAATAAAACAAAAATTGAAACCTCGACACGAGCTACATCTATTAGAAAAACATACAACCATGGAAATTCTAGATGGCGTTATATGTATTGTTAGACAAGGACGCGTATACTTTCCCCTACGAGGTCGGAGTTTGTTTTTATATTATATTATAGGTACTTATCATATACAGGGTGGTCCAACGAAAAGTTTGCACCTAGCTTTTCTCTTTTTTTTGTAGTCGAATGCGAAAATGCTCGGACACGTCGATTTTGCTTTTGAGGGGGACACATTTTAAACATATTTTTCGATCTGCGCCTTTAACCCCCTAGCGGGGGTGAGTAACAACCCTAAAATTTTAAATGGAAAGAGGGGTCTAATGACATATCATTTGAAAGGACACAAAATTGTCTTTCTAATGATACCCTATTTGTCGAATTTTACTAAAACAGTTAATACGAAAACGACTTTAAAGACATTAAGCCGATAATTTTGGTATTAATGAGAAATACAAATAAGTTTTAATTATTACGACTGAAAACAACTACAATCATTTCTAAATTATTTACTTTGAAGAAAAACGGGATTTCAAAAACACTATCTTATTTATCAGAACTAAATTCCTCACTAATCGTTTGCGTTTTTTGTTGAAATAAAAACTGCAGATACGTGTAGGAAAAGAATTTACACCGTTTATTTTAGTCTTTTCATTGATTCAGTTTGGTTGCTTCTCAAGTTATTTTACTTTTACCGTACAAAATGATTTATTCCATTCTAGAACGAGTTGAAATTGTTAAACTTTATTTTCAAAATAATAGTAGTGCTAGACTTACGGCTCGCTTATTTAATGAGAGACATCCCGATAAAAATGTGAATGATGTGTACGTTGGCAAGTTAGTTAAAAAGTTTGTAGATACCGGATCTGTATGTAAAACACCAGCCGCAGAAACCGATCAGAAATGAAGCTGTGGAAGTCGCTGTTTTAGGGCATGTTGAAATGGATCATAGTCAAAGTACCCGTCAACTAGCTGAAGCCTCAGGTGTCTCCCGTTCGTCCATAATACGAATTTTAAAAGCGTACAAATTTCATCCGTACAAAATCAAATTAGTACAGGAACTAAATGAGGATGATCCTGATAGAAGGCTGCAATTTTGTGAAGCAATGAGCCAGCGTTTAATTGAAGATCCGCAATTATTATTTAACATTTGTTTTTCCGACGAATGCACATTTTATTTGAATGGAGCTGTAAATAGGCACAATTGCCGTTACTGGGATGACAGTAACCCACATTTATTCCGTGAGGTTCATACCCAGTATCCTCAAAAAATAAACGTCTGGTGTGGCATATTAGAAAATCATATTATAGGACCACTTTTTATTCCTGGAAATTTAACTGGTGAAGTGTACCTAAACATGCTTGAAGACACAATTGATCCTTTAATAACACAAATAATAGAAGATGACCAAAATCATACTGCTGATCGGCTTTATTTCCAGCAAGATGGAGCACCTCCGCACTATGTGGCTCCTGTAAGACAGTTCTTAGATGACCGGTTCCCTGGACGGTGGATTGGAAGGAGGGGCCCAATTGAATGGCCTGCCAGGTCACCGGATTTATCGCCTTTAGACTTTTTTCTTTGGGGGCACTTAAAAAATAAATGTTTTGCCACGAAGCCCGAGTCCATAGAAGATCTTCGCCAACGCATTACAGAAGAGTGCAGAAACATAACACCTGATATGCTACAAAATGTTAGAAATAGATTTGAACAAAATCTGTATTATTGTATGGAATCAAATGGGTCACATTTTCAACATTTGTTAATGTAACGTTTTAATAAATCAATTTAACAGCTTGTTTACTTTTTTTACAAAGCAATGTTAAAACTAACAAACATTGGAATGTACTAACGATTGCAGGTGTTTTCACTCGCAATAATTAAAACTTATTTGTATTTCTCATTAATACCAAAATTATCGGCTTAATGTCTTTAAAGTCGTTTTCGTATTAACTGTTTTAGTAAAATTCGACAAATAGGGTATCATTAGAAAGACAATTTTGTGTCCTTTCAAATGATATGTCATTAGACCCCTCTTTCCATTTAAAATTTTAGGGTTGTTACTCACCCCCGCTAGGGGGTTAAAGGCGCAGATCGAAAAATATGTTTAAAATGTGTCCCCCTCAAAAGCAAAATCGACGTGTCCGAGCATTTTCGCATTCGACTACAAAAAAAAGGAGAAAAGCTAGGTGCAAACTTTTCGTTGGACCACCCTGTATATGCTACTGTGCAGCAGTGTTTTTTGTCGGGTAATATAAAATTATATGGTATACCTACCTACCTACGCAAAGATTAATGTGTATGTACGAAAATAAAAAAAATTACTACTTATAATAGTATAAATATACAGGGCAGGTTCATTAAATGTTTTTGATAATAATTTTAAATATCTATACTAGTAAAATAACAATTATTACAATTAGGTTCAAATTCTGCAATGCCAATTTGAAAAAAACTTACAGCCTCCGGAATATTTGTTTTTGTGCAATGATCATAAAACTTTAAAAAACTAACGATTTATATATTGTATTGTTAACACGTTTCGTAAAAAGCTTTAAAAACCCACCAACAGGGTGTTAAAAGTATCACGACAACAAAGCATTTGTCAACATGTGTTGACAAATGAACTTTTTTCATGTTTTAACAAGTACAATCGTCTGAATAACAGTTTCTCTATATATAAAAAAATAAAACTCGTAAATACCATCTCCAAACATTTAATTTGAATACAATTACATAACACCATATTTGAAAGTAGATAAAAAAACAGCATTACCTAGTTTGACAGATTTGCAAATTGCAAATCAAAGTATCTATGTACCGGGTATTCCATTAAGGGTGGACAGGTAGTATAACTCAGGAAATAATAGTCGTAGGACAATGGGAAAAAAATTCTTTTAGGGAAATCGACAATGGGAAATCGCTGGAAATAGTTTTTTTGTTCCTAACTATACCGCTAGGGGGCGTAATAGATACAGTAATGCGAAAAATGCATTTTTATTGAAAATTTCGCAATATAAGACAGAAAAACAATACTACCACAGTAATGCTACTGAGATTCGGCATCTTTTTGGTGTATCACTTTTTATTGCGGCTTGAAATAAAGGCAGCAGGGAAGGACTAAATTTTACCTATGATAATGTGTATAACTTTGGTTTGGTTTAACCGAATTTATCAATCTAATTTTTGTTTAAGAACTCAAGCCTTGCTGATGAAGAAAAAAAAGATTTCAAATCATAGTTGTTTTTTGGGGCTCCGCTAGATGGCGATATTTGCATCGCCTAAGGTTTTTTTGATTTTTTCTTTAAAAACTTAAATGGAATGATACAAATATTTTATCAAAAATGAAAAGTAAATTAAATTTGCAACAAAAATGTCCAAAACCGCACAGGAAAATCTTTATTCGTTTGAGAGTTATGGCCAAAAGAATGTTGTTAACCAAAATTCGTTGTATCTTTAATTTTCCGTGATCAAGAATGCCATGGGAAATAAAGAAATAGGTTTAAACTGATAGTTTAACAAATAAAAATAATGAAAGATCCATTAAAATTACCAAAATGCAGAGCTTTCATAAAATTTGTTAAAAGAGGTAGATCTAGTTACCCATGGAACAAAATTGGGAAGTTTCCATGCATGGAGACAAATAAATAAACGCGAATATGCTGCTAAATACCCTGACCAAAGACACCATAGCAGAAAAGTGTTCCGTCGGTTAGCAGTCCGTTGACGACAAACGGGAAGTGTAAGAGTTGATCCAGTCCCGCTCAGACAATGGGAAAAAGACGTCCAGTTAGCAGTGAATATAATATTATAAGCGTTTTTGCGTATGTGGAAGCGAATCCTCATGTAAGCGTCAGTGAAATTTCTTCAGACTTAGGAATAAATCGCACTTCAGCATATTGGATTTTAAAATCTTTTAAACTGCATCCTTACAGTATGGTTTTCCATCAGGCACTTTCAGATGCCGATATTGACAAGAAGCGCCTATAGACTTTTGTTATTGGCTGAGAGATATGTGCACGGAAAACCCGCAATTTCTCTCACAGATTTTATGGACTGAGCCATTTTTTCTAGGTGTGGTAGTATTAATTTACACAATAGCAGCATATTCGCGTTTATTTATTTGTCTCCATGCATGGAAACTTCCCAATTTTGTTTCATGGGTATCTAGATCTACCTCTTTTAACAAATTTTATGAAAGCTCAGCATTTTGCTAATTTTCATGGATCTTTCATTATTTTTATTTGTTAAACTATCAGTTTAATAAATTTTAAACCTATTTCTTTATTTCCCATGGCATTCTTGATCACAGAAAACTAAAGATACATGATTTTTCAACGAATTTTGGTGAATAACATTCTTTTGGTCATAACTCTCAAACCAATAAAGATTTTCCTGTGCGGTTTTGGACTTTTTAGTTGCAAATTTAATTTACTTTTCATTTTTGATAAAATATTTGTATCATTCCATTTAAGTTTTTAAAGAAAAATCAAAAAAACCTTAGGCGATGCAAATACAAAATAAAAACTTATATTGCGAAATTTTCAATAAAAATCCATTTTTCGCATTACTGTATCTATTACGCCCCCTAGCGGTATAGTTAGGAACTAAAAAACTATTTCCAGCGATTTCCCATGGTGAATTTCCCTAAAAGAATTTTTTTCCCATTGTCCTACGACTATTATTTCCTGAGATATGCTACCTGTCCACGCTTAATGGAATACCCGGTATACAGGGTGTTGCATAAGTACTTATACAAACTTTAAAGGGTGATTCTTTGACTAATTTTAAGATACAAATTTCATATGTACATGGATCCGCTACGGCTTGGTTTTCGAGATACAGGTAGTTCAAAAAGAATATTATATTTAGGATATGCTTGTTCAATAGCATCGCAATTTGCCGCAATTCGGGATACGGGTGTATAAATATAGATATACCTATAGGTTGTTTCGATCTCCTGAAAAGTTAGAATTTTTTTCAAAATCTAAAACTTTTTGTTGGTAGTATATATTCCAATTAGAAAAAATGCCTTTGGATATTTCATATTTGCAAACACTATTAAACATAACAACAATATGTTTTTGGCGACATCTAATGTGAGCAGGCAATATGCCCGGTGAGAGAAAGTTGATAGACGATGGCCGGACGAGAAGTAACAACTCGATTATATCCTATTGCCAACACAAGATATTCCCTGACGGGAAGCTTTATTAATGAATGGCTTGTTACATACATACATGACTTTTTAAGTTATGTTGGAAATTTGTTTCACACTACCACACTTTCACCAGGCGGGCAGTTTCGTTGATCCACAACCCAGTGTGACCGAAATTTCCAACATTTACAAAGAGCTTACACTACCTGTAATTATGATATGTCATTCATCTCTCATGCTAGTGTAAGCTCTTCGTAAATGTTGAATATTTGGCTCACACTGCCTGCCGATCACCACTGATGAGTTGTGAATCAACGAAACTACCCGTCTGGTGAAAGCATGGTAGTGTGAAACAAATTTCCAACATAACTTATTGTCTTGTTACATTATATAGCAAGCAATTCATTACTATTAATCATGTTTATTTAAAGTACATTTTAGAGGCGGCTATAAAAATTCTTATAGAATGTGGATTAAAAATGGTTGCTATTATATGCGATCAATGAAAAATCAATCAGCCTTAAAAACTTGGGTGTATCAGTGGAAAAGCTATGTTTTCATGTTAACTCTGCAAAAATATATTGTATTTACGACGAAGAGCATATCAATCGATTTAAATTACATATTAGACATTGTCAAAAATAAATTAGTAGATTTTAATAACGTAATTGAAACCGATAATATATTATATAAAAAAAGGTTAATCGAGTAATATATAATTTTCAAAAGATTAATTCCAGGTTAGTATTACAAGTGTTGATTTTCTTTTATAATAAAAATTATTTTGCCTCCTTTTCTACTATTTACGAAGGCCTATGTAAACAAAATTGTCATGCTGCATGTTGTAGGTTATCTTATATCAAAGCTATATATAATTAGCCAATTTTTCTGTTATATTTGGATTTTTTTTTTCGTTTTTGACCCTTTTTTACACTATTTTCAAACGCCTGTGTGAACCAGCTCATATATGTAACATTTTTTAGGTTATATTCTATTACAACTAAAAATACAATAAAAAATATATACTTCCTATATTTTTTTATTTCGATCTCTTTTACACTATTTACGAACGCCTATGAAAACAAATTATTTAAAACACATTTTATAGGTTATATTCTATCAAAGCTATAAATAACTAGTCAATATTTCTGCTATTTTTAAGAAGTATGTTTTTTTCTAACCTTTTCACCCCATTTTATACTTTATTCGTATGTCAATGTGATCTAATTGTTTAGGTTAAATATTTTAGGTTATATTTAATTAAACGCACAAAAAATTAATCAACATTTCGGATATGTTTAAGATGATGATTTTTTTAATTTTTGAACCCTCTTTTAAACCCCTTGCCTACGCTTAATGTTAATCACCACCTATAAATATCCTGTAGTATTTTCGTACCAAATGTGGTTAAAATCCGTTAAGTGGTTTTTGAGTTACCACGGATACAATTTTTTTCTTGCCCTTCTATAGAATTTTCACGGACGCCTTGGTACATTAATTTTTGTCGTGTATTTTGTAATTCAACTAGTTAAATATAAAAAAAAAATATTTTTTATTTTATCCCCTTTTCGACTATTTACGAACGCCTATGTAAATAAAAATTTTATGCTGCATTTTGTAGGTTATCTTATATCAAAGCCATATATAATTAGCCAATTTTTCTGGTATATTTGGGAAATGTTTTTTTTTTGTTTTTGAACCTTTTTTTAAACTATTTTCGAACGCCTGTGTGAACCAATTCTTTTATGGAATATTTTTTAGCTTATATTGTATCACAACTATGAAAAATTATTCCATATTTCGAATAAGTTTAGGAAATATATATTTTTTATGTTTTGACCCCTTTTCCACTATTTACGAACGCCTATGAAAGTAAGTTATTTAAGACACATTTTATTGGTTATATTCCATCAAAACTATAAATAACTAGTTAATATTTCTGCTCTGTTTAAGAAATACGTTTTTTTTTAAATCTTTTTTACCCAATTTTACACTATTTTCGAACGCCAATGTGGTCTAATATTTTATGTTCAATCTTTTAGGTTATATTCAATTAAATTCGTAAAAAATTATGCAGTATTTCGGATAAGTTTAAGAACTATGAATTGTTTTAGTTTTTGAACCCTCTTTTAAAACCCTTGCCTACGCTCAATGTTTCCCAAAATCTAATCAGCTCCTTGCCATGTCCAATAGTATTTTTGTACCAAATTTGGTTAAAATCTGTTAAGCGGTTTTTGCGTTTTCGTGCATACAGACAGACAGACATTCTTTTAAAACTACTTATTAGCTCTCCATATCATATTATATGTAATACCTATATGAATATATGGAGACTATTAGTTTCATGAAAAAAAAAAATATATTTTCTAAATCTCTACATGCCTGAATCAGTACTCAATAATTATTGTAACTTAGCACAAAGTATTTATTAAAAGGTGGTTATGATTACTTTGACAAATACAAAAAGATGATCTTATTGTAATGTCATTTAACCTAATTTGCGTTTAGAATTTCGTCTTTTTCTTTTTATGGTTTATCTCTAAGTCATTATGAATTTTAACTACGTATTTATGTGTATTAAGTACTGATTCAGGCTTGTAAGGATTTAGAAAATATTTTTTTGTCTCGAAACTGTTTGACAAACAAATTTTTTGTAAGAGAGGAAATAGTTTCTAAATAAAATTAACTATTCATAGAAAAAAACTGGTATTGATTATACGAGGGTTACAAAAAATATGGGCACTTAGATGAGTTATTGTGACCAAGCTTTTAAACACCCTGTAATTCTAGAAATGGGAGTTTCTTCAATAAAAAACTGTAGTTTATTGGTGCAAATGTGTATCTAAAAAATGAATAAAATCTATCAAATATTTTTCGATTTTTTTGATAAAACGTAAAAAACTATTTTAAATTGTACATTGTTTTAATAATAAGCTTGTGTGTAACATGCAAAGGATTTAAAGTAGTAGCACAGGCCGCCCCCCATGTTATAAGTCCATAAGATAAAACTGAAACCGCTAAAGAATCATAAACCATTTTTAAAGTTTTGATACGAGTAAAATTGTCTCAACTGATAAAATTTATAGATTAATTTTCTTAATTTACATTTGATATAATCAATGTGTTTGTCCCACCTTAAAAATTGATCAAAAATCACACGAAGATATCTTATACCAAAGATTAATGTACACAATAGTCAGCCCAATGCATTAAAATCAGAACATCTCTAAGTACGCCTGCCACTACGCGACGTATGCTAGCGTGCACCTCATAGAGCAGTATTGTCACAGCCAGAAACCGTTTTGTAATTTATTAATATCAGAAACAAAACGCAACGTATAACAATTATTTACATCATTTGCAACAGATATGCACCGGCAATGCTGTATTGTCAGAGAGAGAGATTGATGAAATTCTGTATTAATCTGGAGGGGATACGTAGGGAGGGTAGAAAAAAAAGCAAGCTAATGTGGTTTGTGTCGTGCTGTTGCCGATTCGTCGGTAAAAGAAACACACAGGGTGATTTATTACAAGTACAGTATTGAAATAAAAGCCTAATCTCTATGAATTTAATTTAATATAATAATATTTAATCCATGTCATACATGTTTCAAGACTAGACCAGTCCCATGATCAGTGGCGAACAATCATTAAATGAAAAGCTTTTAGATAGAGACATACTTTTGACTCCATTGTAATAATTTGTTGATGTATTAAAAAAAATCTAAATATCTAAAAGCTAAAAGCTTTTGATTTAATGATTGCTCGCCACTGTTTATGGGACTGGTCTAGTCTTGAAACATGTGGTATGGCATGGATTAATGATGATTATATTTAATTTATTTCGTGGAGATTAGACTTTTATACCAATACCGAAATCAAGTAGGTATTAATGTACATTATTTTTTGTCAAAATTATAACTCCACTTAAGAATGGACTAGGTACTTTTTCAATTTATTACAGATATTTTAAATATTTCACGTAGACAATGTGGCAAAGATGTAACAAAGATTGTTGTAGATCTTATAATACCTATAATAAAATAAACTGTTGCCCTCGAGGCACGAATAGCTCTCTATATTTAAGTGTAAAAGTAATAATTTTATGACCTTTTTGTCATTTATCTAAATTTGATAAATTTTTGTTTTGTTTTAGACATCAGCTATTTTTTTTAACTATCGGGTTTTGTTCATTTTTCTTTTCTTTGGAGGCACTATTTATACGTACATATTTTATATTTGATTTTCTAGGCCAAGTTTTTGTACGCAAAATAATTGATTTTTTTTAGTTTTATTATAAAATTTATTTTGCCTCCTTTTCTACTATTTCCGAACCCCTATGTAAACAAAATTGTTATGCTGCATGTTGTAGGTTATCTTATATCAAAGCTATATATAAGTAGGTAGCCAATTTTTCTGTTATATTTGGAAAAACATTTTTTTTTTTCGTTTTTGACCCCTTTTCGAACGCCTTTGTGAACCAGTTCATTTATGTAACATTTTTTAGGTTATATTCTATCACAACTATGAAAAATTATTCCGTATTCCGCATAAGTTTAGGACGTATATATGTTTTTATTTTGACCCCTTTTACACTATTTACGAACGCCTATGAAAACAAGTTATTTATAACACATTTTTTAGGTTATGTTCTATCAAAGCTATAAATAACTAGTCAATATTTCTGCTATGTTTAAGAAATTCGTTTTTTCTAACCTTTTTACCCCATTTTACACTTTTTTCGACTGTCAATGTGGTCTAATTGTTTAGGTTAAGTATTTTAGGTTATGTTTAATTAAACGCACAAAAAATTATTTAATATTTCGGATAAGTTTAAGAACTATGATTTTTTAAATTTTTGAACCCTCTTTTAAAACCCTTTTTTAGACTATTTTCGAACGCCTGTGTGAACCAATTCTTTTATGTAACATTTTTCAGGTTATATTCTGTCACAACTATGAAAAAATATGCAATATTTCGGATAAGTTTAAGGACTATGATTTTTTAAATTTTTGAACCCTCTTTTAAACCCCTTGCCTACGCTCAATGTTAATCACCACCTATAAATATCCTGTAGTATTTTCGTACTAAATGTGATTAAAATCTGTTAAGTGGTTTTTGAGTTATCACGGATACAAATTTTTTCTGACCCTTTTATAGAATTTTCACGGACGCCTATGGTACATTAATTTTTGTCGTGTATTTTTAACACCAATTCATCTAGTTAAATATAAAAATTTTTACATTTTAATTTTTTTTTATTTTACCCCTTTTTCTACTATTTACGAACGCCTATGTAAATAAAAATTTTATGCTGCATTTTTTAGGTTATCTTATATCAAAGCTATATATAATTAGCCAATTTTTCTGGTATATTTGAGAAACATTTTTTTTTCGTTTTTGACCCTTTTTTTAAACTATTTTCGAACGCCTGTGTGAACCAATTCTTTTATGGAATATTTTTTAGCTTATATTGTATCACAACTATGAAAAATTATTCCATATTTCGAATAAGTTTAGGAAATATATATTTTTTATGTTTTGACCCCTTTTCCACTATTTACGAACGCCTATGAAAGTAAGTTATTCATGACACATTTTATAGGTTATATTCTATCAAAACTATAAATAACTAGTTAATATTTCTGCTATTTTTAAGAAATACGTTTTTTTTTTTTAATGTTTTTTACCCCATTTTACACTATTTTCGAACGCCAATGTGGTCTAATATTTTATGTTCAATATTTTAGGCTATATTCAATTAAATGCGTAAAAAATTATGCAGTATTTCGGATAAGTTTAAGAACTATGAATTTTTTTAATTTTTGAACCCTCTTTTAAACCCTTTGCCTACGCTCAATGTTTCCCAAAATCTAATCAGCTCCTTGCCATGTCCAATAGTATTTTTGTACCAAATTTGGTTAAAATCTGTTAAGCGGTTTTTGCGTTATCGTGCATACAGACAGACAGACAGACAGACATTTTTTCAAAACTACTTATTAGCTCTCCATATCATATATGTAATATATGTATATATGGAGACTATTAGTTTCATGAAAAAAATTTTTTTTTTAATTTCACCGGAAATACTTCTTTTTGGTCATTTTATACATAAATAAGTAGTTTTAAAAAAATGTCTGTCTGTCTGTCTGTCTGTCTGTCTGTCTGTCTGTCTGTCTGTCTGTATCCACGAAAACGCAAAAACCGCGTAACAGATTTTAACCAAATTTGGTACAAAAATACTATTGGACATGGCAAGGAGCTGATTAGATTTTGGGAAACATTGAGCGTAGGCAAAGGGTTTAAAAGAGGGTTCAAAAATTAAAAAAATTCATAGTTCTTAAACTTATCCGAAATACTGCATAATTTTTTACGCATTTAATTGAATATAACCTAAAATATTGAACATAAAATATTAGACCACATTGGCGTTCGAAAATAGTGTAAAATGGGGTAAAAAAGATTAAAAAAAAAACGTATTTCTTAAAAATAGCAGAAATATTAACTAGTTATTGATGGTTTTGATAGAATATAACCTATAAAATGTGTCATGAATAACTTACTTTCA
The DNA here is from genome assembly GCA_911728435.2 of Apoderus coryli. Classification (NCBI taxonomy): domain Eukaryota; kingdom Metazoa; phylum Arthropoda; class Insecta; order Coleoptera; family Attelabidae; genus Apoderus; species Apoderus coryli. The sequence goes on along the minus strand of OU452200.1, from coordinate 22,124,291 downwards.
TAGGCGTTCGTAAATAGTGGAAAAGGGGTCAAAACATAAAAAATATATATTTCCTAAACTTATTCGAAATATGGAATAATTTTTCATAGTTGTGATACAATATAAGCCAAAAAATATTCCATAAAAGAATTGGTTCACAAAGGCGTTCGAAAATAGTTTAAAAAAAGGGTCAAAAACGAAAAAAAAAACGTTTCCCAAATATACCAGAAAAATTGGCTAATTATATATAGCTTTGATATAAGATAACCTAAAAAATGCAGCATAAAATTTTTATTCACATAGGCGTTCGTAAATAGTAGAAAAAGGGGTAAAATAAAAACAAATTAAAATGTAAAAATTTTTATATTTAACTAGATGAATTGGTGTCAAAAATACATGACAAAAATTAATGTACCATAGGCGTCCGTAAAAATTCTATAAAAGGGTCAGAAAAAATTTGTATCCGTGATAACTCAAAAACCACTTAACGGATTTTAACCACATTTGGTACGAAAATACTACAGGATAATTATAGGTGGTGATTAACATTGAGCGTAGGCAACGGGTTTAAAAGAGGTTTCAAAAATTTAAAAAATCATAGTTCTTAAACTTATCCGAAATATTGAATAATTTTTTATAGGTGTGATAGAATATAACCTAAAAAATGTTACATAAAAGAATTAGTTCACACAGGCGTTCGAAAATAGTCTTAAAAAAAGAGTCAAAAACGAAAAAAAAATGTTTCCCAAATATACCAGAAAAATTGGCTAATTATATATAGCTTTCATATAAGATAACCTAAAAAATGCAGCATAAATTTTTTATTTACATAGGCGTTCGTAAATAGTAAAAAAAGGGGTAAAATGAAAAAAAAATTAAAATGTAAAAAATTTTATATTTAACTAGTTGAATTGGTGTTAAAAATACACGACAAAAATTAATGTTCCATAGGCGTCCGTGAAAATTCTATAAAAGGGTCAGGAAAAAATTGTATCCGTGATAACTCAAAAACCACTTAACGGATAACCTACAACATGCAGCATAACAATTTTGTTTACATAGGCGTTCGTAAATAGTAGAAAAGGGGGCAAAATAAATTTTATAATAAAACTAAAAAAAAATCAATTATTTTGCGTACAAGAATTTGGCCTAGATCTGAAATATAAAATATCTGCGTATAAATAGTGCCTCCAAAGAGAAGAAAAAGGCACAAAACCCGATACAAAAAAAAAATAGCTGATGTCTAAAACAAAACAAAAATTTAGATAAATGACAAAAAGGTCATAAAATTATTACTTTTACACTTAAATATGGAGAGCTATTCGTGCCTCGAGGGCAACAGCTAGTTTATGTATAAAATGACCAAAAACAAGTATTTCCGGTGAAATTAAAAAAATATTTTTTTATCTCTAAACTGTTTGACGAACTAAAATTTTGTAAGAGAGTAAATAGTTTCTAACCAAAAATTAACTATTCACAGAAAAAAACTGGTACTGATTATACGAGGGTTACAAAAAATATGGGTAGATAAGTTATTGTGACTAAGCTTTTAAACACGCTGTAATACTAGAAATTGGAGTTTCTTCAATAAAAAACTGTAGTTTATTGGTGCAAACATGTATCTAAAAAATGAATAAAATCTATCAAATATTTTTCGATTTATTTGCAAAAACGTAAAAAAATATTCACTTTTTTTATTTTTAAATACAGTGGATTTGTTTCATATGTTTCGGGACAGTGAAATATGTTTGATGGTTAAAGAATATAATAATAGCATTTATGCGGCCAACAGTTTATACAAACCCTTTACAGGACAAATTTCTTAAGTTACTAACCAAATTTATTGTTGTAACTTGCAAATTGTAACCTAATTTAAACCTAAATCTCTTTTGTTTAATTTGATCTCATCTGGATGTGTTTTTTTTTGTTTTCTTTTCTAATGTAATAATTATATAACTTCTTCTTCATTGAATTAATGTTTTTGTTTTTAATTTATAGTTAGTTAAATAGTTAATATGCACACACAAACTTGCATAGTCAATTGTGCATTTGTTATTGATTAGGATTTTTGTATTGATTTTTACTAATTTAAATTTGTTATTGATTAGGATTTTTGTATTGATTTTTACTAATTTAAAAAAAAATCTAACTATTCAGGAGATCGACACAACCGAAATTTTGAAACATTTTTATGCAATCCTTCATTTCATGACTCCTGGATCCTAAAAATGACCTCAGTTCAAAAGTTTATATATCTATATGCGATATAGAAAATTTTGCGGCACGTTCTGGTCGCATTTTTGGACCAATCCAAACAAAATTTGGTTAAGAAATCGGCTAGGTCATGGAATCGCGTGAATTTGTTTGCGATTGAAATCGGAGGGCTAATTTTAAAATGGCGGCCTGTCAAAGTTTTAAAAAAATCATATTTTTTTCATTGTTAATAGAAAATACCATTGTTACATATCAAATTATAGAGCACTTAAATCTCTACAATGTTTATTTGGAGAGTTTTTTCATCGCTGGCATATTTAAGTAAATGTAAGTCAATATAAAGTAACAAAAAATAAAAAAAAAATATTATCGCCCGCTACACCTGTAATTATTTTTGACAAATAAACACCTGTGAAATAACAATAAGATCGTACTTACGTATGTATTATAGTATAATGGGTATAAAATTGCATATATTCAAGAAAAGCCTAATTATACAGGGTGAACTATCACTCAGTACAAAAATTTTAACCACATGCTCAGGAAAGCATGAAAAACCATAAAAAATTTGTTTCGGAATTTTTATTCGATGTTTACAAAATGGGGCAAATCCACGTTTTTCCCTGGTAAATCGGCGCCTATGACAATTATTTTTCACGATGGCTTCCAACCTACAAACCGCGATACGCAGCGTTGCCAATTGTAGAGAGGTGAAAATGAACATTTTTGAAATAATTATTATAATACCTGATAAATAAATCCATAATTACTACTGCAGATGTACACTACTTCTTCGTTTTTGCAAACAACAAACTCCTAAAACGATATTTTTGGATACTTATTGAATACACTAAAAACACAACAGATTTCCGAGAAGTAGATACACTAAATGCACACTTTTTTAATATTGACTGATGCCGATTTATTTTAAATTTAACGAAATATTAAACTATGATAGCCAGTTGTAGCGGCGCTGTCTTATAATATTTGATCAATAACAATCAAACTGGAATACTCCAAATTGCTTTTTTTTTTTCGTACTAGATGGCGCGTCAATTTCGTACTAGATTTACAATTTTCGTACTAGATTTACAATTTCCTTAAATCTATTTAATCGAGTAAAAAAAAAAAAAAAAAAAAAAAAAAAAAAAAAAAAAAAAAAAAAAAAAAAAAAAAAAAAAACCGTTTGATGAATTATTTGTTATAGGTTAAATGAGATCTTTCTTTCTTTGTTCTATTATCTCACCTCTTCCTTCCTGATTCAGATGCACACAGCAGACACCTAAAGATGGTTAGATGAGATGACAGTAAAGTTTCACTTCGTATCGCCATTTCGTCAGAATATTTGGTTTTCCTTGAGTTAGGGGATAAATATTGATTTGATTAAAAACGTACTAAAATATCGTTCCGGCGTATTAACGTATAAAGTCTCTCAAAACGTACTAAATATAATACGAAAAAGCACCTGGGAACAACACTGTGCCCGGGACACCTGATCTACTTCGACGTCATCTGTCAACCAACAGCCTAACGTGTTGTCAAGTTTATAACACACATATTTCTCAGATCAGATTGGCTGATGGGGCATAATCACCTACCACTCGCCCTCACTTGAAATTTTTTATAAAAGGAACGTAAAACTCAAAATCATAATTAGCTACGAAATAATTTGAGGTTACTTTCTCACGTAACTATGGTTATTTTTACATTACATTAGACGTTAGAAATTGCACATTGCATACTTTACACATTACGCAGAATAAAATACACATCTGATAAAACGGATTACCTACGTACACTACACAAAAATTTTGTCGGAAATATTATTATCATTATTATGAAATAACATAAATATTAATGATGTGATGCATGGTGAATTAGATTTGGAAGCCAAGAGCTAACTAAGAATATTTAGCGCCTATTGACCATCGCTTTTTTGGCCAAATCTGGCAAGCCTGCATTCACGAATAATTATTATGCAGATTTTGTTACTATCGATCGAGTTTGTTATGAAATTTGAACAATCGATATCGTACATTTTCAACCGATAAAATGGTAATATTTTTAGTATAAATACAACAATAACTAGAAACTACACTAATGTTAATAAATACCGATGTTTGATCCGATACATCGGCACTATCGTTGGCAAAGCCCAGCGGTATATCCAATAAAATGTATTGATATATCTTGCTAAATTTTATATCGTTATAATGAAGCGTAAATTGTCGATTTGACTATGGATATTTTTTATTCCGATATATCGATATTTTGATAATATCGATATGGCGATGTTTTCCTTTGTCATTTGTCATCGCGTTTCTGACGTCGAATTATTATAATACTTTATTGATAGTGAATGTTTGAAAATTGAATTGAATTATTGAAAAACGCGGAATTAACAGGCATGGTAATAATATTATACCTACCTATGGGAAATGCAAAGAAAGAGCAAATCGGGCGGCAGTGGAATACCGGAGACGTTTTCCAAATAGGAAAGACATGCCTAATCTAGTCCTCGCACATTTGTAAATGTTGTAAGTACAACGTTTGTGAGATACTGGTACATTGCAAGCTCAAACGGGTGGACAAGGAGGACAGAATAATTTAGAACATGTAGTGGCTGTACTAAATTTAATAGAGGAGGAACCGTCCATAAGTACTACGGAGATTACAAAAAGATTCTCAGAACAAGGAGGATTCTGAAGGAGAACTGGTTTCAACCGTATCACATACAAAAGGTACAGGCACTAGAAGTAGTTCAGTGGTTAAGCGCATCCACAAGTGTGTTGAAGTTAACGATGGTCTCTGAACATTTGGTGTTGTAGTGCTTTGAAGTGCTAGTGTTATTTGCATTTGAGTGTTTTTTGTTGCCCTTTGGGGTTTTCCTAACGGATGGGATCCACCTTGTGATCGTCGGGCTGAGTACCTGACATTAAACAAGAAGAGTGGACGAGGTAAATCAAGCGGTCCCCAGGAAGTTCAAAAATCATGGCGGCATGGCATGTTAGACCTATCCGAAAGGTAGGAGCTTACGTAATGTTTAATATTTCGCATGATTGAAGTCACATAATCATCTACATTTTCTAAATAAATGTTTTACATTAAATGCTCGGTAAATCGATACACTTGGCAACATGGCGCTGTATCATAACCTTTGCTAATGTATTAGACATTAGTTGGGCAGGCGTTCATAGGCGTCGTAAAAAGGGAGTTTAACATGATTTACAAAAAAATTATTTTCAGCCTTAATAAAAATGTTGGAAATTTTTTGAAAGGCGATTCTGTTAAATCTTATTTTTCTCTACCTCTAGTTAAAATTTTTGTACTGAGTGATAGTTCACCCTGTATATGTATTATTATCTTTAACATAGCGCTTTGACGGGATTTTTCAACACATGCTTTCATTTATAGTTCAGAATCAACTACACTAATGTAGTTAATTAGTATATTAATTTAATGTATCATCCTATTTAATAACTCATTCGAAATAAGTAAATGATAATATTCATAATAATCATCAGAATTGGAAATAAAAATAGAAATCTCAAATAACCAAATTTAATACCTTGAAAAATTAAAATTTGGGGAAACCCAATATTTTATATTGGTAGGTATAGGTAGGACATTTTTTTTGTCTATTAAGTTGGTAAGGTAGACCTAAATATCAAGCCATGGGTAAAAAAAACATTTATAGCTTAAAAAAAACAAAATTCGTTACCGGCCACTGTAATAACAAAACAAAAAATACAAAACTCTTGTGTTTCAATGCTTAAAAATGTTTTATATGATACTTTTAAGATTGGGCGTTGTTTGGGACAATTTTACAATATTTATATATAAAAATATCGGTTGTGTAGCCCCAAAATTATCCCGACAAGATTTTATATAATCTAAAATATATGACCTGCGTAGCTAAACAAGACCTGATATTTGAACACAGGACCTTCTCCATGCAAAGCGCGCGGTCTACCAATGACTACACCGAGCCTTAGACAAATAACTTTACTACAATATAATAATAGATATATTGATGTAAATAGTTAAAGTGACTTTATACGGATACAGTGGCGACAATTAAAGTAAGGCACGCCCCCGCCGCCATATTCTTGCAAATTTTGTTAATGTTAAAAATGTAATATAGATATATTATCATAAGAATGTAAAAAAAAGTTGGCACTATCTTTTCGGATCTATTTAATAGGTTCATATCAGAAATCTACTATCTACATTGACACAATTTGCTTGCTTCGCATAACGCAAAATAATACAGTCCTGTGAAGTCGTTAAGACAAAGTGATATGCTTTCTTTTCTAACAAATCAATTCTGACTGGAGTTCTAATACGCTCTGAGAGACCACTTAAATAAGATGGGGCTGTATAATGGGGACCTGCAATGCAGATTGTGCAATGAGGCAGTTGAAACAGGTTACCATGTAATATGTGGGTGTGTAGCCTTACACCGAAGGCGACACGCTATTTTTGGGCATTCGCTGATTGCGCCAGCAGATATTGGCACCCAACACCTATTACTTGCATATTTACCTCGATGACCTGAGGCGAATAAACGTCTTTTGATATAATGGCCGAAAACTTTTAAGTATTTGTAATTTACAAAAAATGTGTTCCCAGTAAAACAAGTTAACATAAATTCGTAATTTAATTTAGATTAAAATCACTTATACGAAACAACAGATATCCAAAATCAAATGTCTAATGAAAGATATTTTATCGGATTAGTTTTTTGTCGCTAGCAATAGTATTAATAAAATAGCGGATGTGGTTTCTGACCGTTTCAACATTTTGTCCAGCGAAATAAATGAAATTGAAATTAACATAAATGATTTTGAGGAAAAAAATAATAAATTACGAACTAATTAGCGGTTCGGAGGGCTATGAGTATGATTTAATTCAACGCAAACTACCTACCTTTCAGAAGATTTTAAAAATCGAAACACATTAAATTGTTTGACGATATATTTCAAATGAAAATGGTGTAGGGTAGGACATCTGTTTTTAAATAGGACTAAAATCAAAGGGCACAACCCATTGTCGTGTAATTTACGGAAATTATAATTAAGTTTATCTGCGTCAAAATTCACAATTTGGTAGAATATGATGCAGACTTTTGAGAGTAAAGTACACTGGACTAAATATTGAACTAACGCAAATTAAAACTTGTGATCTTGAAACGTAGATCGCCTCACTATTCAATAAAACAAAACATTAAAAGTTTCTTTCTTTCTCACAGATTTCCACCATGTTAGATAGTTTCAAGTTATTTGTAATTATTCTTAAGAAACTTTTTTTATTCATTCATTGTTAATATTTGCACTGATCGGATTCTGTTGAACACTATAATTTACTTAGATACTGCGTCGTATTTGGTTTACATTACTCATATCTTTAACCATCTAAATCGACTTTTGATTCAGTTGTAGCTGATTTTAACTTTTAATTCTTGACTAAAATTCTTAAATTTAATAAAGAGTTTTAGAGATATCTCATATTTTCTAGAACTTCATTCTTTTATCCCCCCCCCCCCCCTTTTATTTTAAGAGATCTGTCAAAATGTTAAGGAATAAAGATGAAGATTATTAAAAGTAAGATTCGAACATGTAACCTAATGCCTCCACTTCTGTCAAAAATGACGAACATGATCAGGCCAAACGTAGTACATAATTTAAAAGCGGGTTTTCGAAAATGAGGGATGGTCCCCTTAAACCCAGAAGACTAAATATTCATCCCGGAGAAAGCGTTTGTGTTGAAAATACACAGTGATGAAGATATAATAATGAGGTAATAGCGGACGCTTAAATGCTGGAAGAAGCACATATTACTTCATCTAGGAGAAAACAGAAAGAAATTATATTTGACGATAATTCTTCAAGCGATGTCGACTTTGCTGAACTGGTTTAATAGTAGTAGTAGTAGTAGAAAAGACCTTCTTGGGCCATATAGAGGGAAAATCAGCCAGCGGTAATACGCTCCAATTTAAAAATACAGTTAGAGAAAAAGGAAGCTTCGTTAATTTTTGTGGTTGTACAAGGTTTGTTATATCCTGGTAAAATTCTAAGCTTTGATGAAAACGAAGTCATCGTTAGCATCATGGAAGACCTTCTTGGACCATATAAGTAGAGGGAAAATCAGCCAGCGGTAATACGCTCCAATTTAAAAATACAGTTAGAGAAAGAGGAAGTTTCGTTATTTTTTGTTATTGTACAAGGTTTGTTATATCCTGGTAAAATTTTGAGCTTTGATGAAAACAAAGTCATCATTAGCACCATGGAAAAGTCCACTACCCTCCACTAACTTGTGGAGTTCAGTTATGTGTTGGATGTCAATATCTGCTGGCCCAATCAGCGAATGCTCAAAAATAGCGTGTCGCCTTCGGTGTAAAGCTAAACACTCACATGTTACATGGTAAGCTGTTTCAACTGCCCCATCACACAATCTGCATTGCAGGTCCCCTTTGTCATTCCCCTTTGGCATTCGTATACCAGTTTAGTTGTCACCTTGGGACTTTTTAGAAACCCTTAAGAGGGGCGTTTGAATAAAATCGCTTGCAGACCTATTTTTGCGCATGGTAGACTCCACTAATACGTATCTGGTAGCAAAAATTTTGATAGGGAGTTAAAGAGTAAAGATGGGATTAGGTATTGAAGTATTTCGAAGTTGAAATATTGGGTAAGTAGTTAGTTCAGAAACAGAGTTAGAAAATCATCATATTTCGCTTTGCAGGCATAATTTTGCGCATGGTAGTCGCCACTAAGACGTATCTGCTAGCAAAAATTTTCATAGGATTTTAAAGACAAAAGATGGGATTAGGTAATGAAGTATTTTCAAGCGGAAAGATTAAATAGTTAACTCATAAATTGAGTTCAAACATGGGTAATTTTTTCACATTTACAGATATATTTTTGTGGATGGAAATCTCCACTAATACGTATCTGGTAGCAAAAATTTTAATAGGGTTTTAAATACTAAGGTTTGGATTAGGTAATAAGGTATTTTGAGGCTACAACAATAAATAATTACTTCATAAATTGAGTTCAAAGTCAGCAACTTTTTCCTCATTTTGTGCTATGATTCTAATATTTAATAATGATAATATTACTTTATTACCATATTTACATATTTAACAATCACTTGTAATTAAAATTGTACGTGAAAACTTTCTGTATTAGACAATATCCATATTTAAAAAAATCCCTCATATTTCCCTTCAAATATCCGCCATTTTCTTATAATTTTTTTATAAACGTAGGCAACAAACAAATAATGCGTAGTTGGGACAGTATTGAAGAGATGGCGCTGTTTATACACAGTGACACAAAAATCTAATGGTTTTGTCGTACTTATATTATTAATATTTAGTTGTATGTGGTATAGTATATTATGTATATGCGTATGTACTAGGAGTAGGGATTATTAACTTTAGCCATGTACAGTAATATCAGAGAATAAATAAACATCTATGGTAATATTATGTAGGTATACCTACTGTTAGAGGATAAATACAAGAAGGAATAAAGTACGAGTAGTTAGTTTGTTACGTTAGTTTAGTGGAAATAATACAATTATAATAATTATTAAAATTCTGTTTCGTTACGCAGGTCATATATTTTTGATTATATTATAACTAGTCGGGAAAGTTTTAGGGTGACAACCGATTTTTTATGATCTATAGAGAGATTACAAGAACTCCCGACTGGTAGTTATTATAAAATTATAAGATACCCTTGGTGGGGGTTTAAATACCAGTTAGGTAGTTGGAACGTATATACAGGGTTATTCACGCCATACGACACGGAATACTGTGGTTAAACTATTTAATTTCCTTAAAGTTTTATTCGTGGGTTCGATAAAAATGATTTATGGCTACATTTTAAAAATATTGTGAGTCTATACAGGGTGTCCCAAATATAAGAAATTAACCATAGTTGCATTTAAATGGAATGCCCTGTATATGAATAAATTTTTAGATTCCCCGTTCAAAATAAACCTAAATTTCATTTAGGCACATCTAACCTAAACCTGATAGTTTTTTAAATATTTATGTTTTAATAAAAATATAGACATAATTTGAATGAAAAAATTCACACCTATTTGTTTGTTCTTTTTAAGCCAGTCTAGGCTGATAAATATCTCATCACTTGTTACGCCAAATATAAAAAATCACCAATACTAAATACAACTTATATGAACGTAAAGTTTAATTCGAAATAACTTGTTTATTTCAAATGCAACACCCGGTATATGAGGTAAAAATTAGATGCACAAAGTAATTCTCTGTCAAATATTATAATACTTTCCTATGGATAACTCTTGACGTTTTCGTGGAAAATGCACATATTTATAATATTATGCGAATTTTTAATTGAACCTGTTAATTTCATGTAGACCACCCTGTATTTGATCATGATGAAATTAATTATCTATTAATCACTATGAGGTTTTCTTATAGATATGTATATTTTTTTAATGTATGGAAAAAGCACATATTGGTAGTAATAGGCAGAATTTTTTTAAATTATATTTGTCATGTCGGCCATGAGAATTTGACAAACCATAATTTAAACAATAACATAATAAATAAATAAATTTTTCACTTAAATAAATAACAAGATATTATACCTACATAAAAACTGATAAATTTTATAATAAATGTTCAAAATGATTGGACTCTAGGCACATATGAATCCTTTTCTTAAATCCTTCAACAACTTTAACCTGGTGTAACGCTTCTAAACGCTTCATTTATTTGGTTCTTCATCTCCCCTATTAAAAAAGTTTTCATTTGCGATGATTTTGTTCCTGGCCCATGTACAAAATTCAACACGATTTAAAATCAATATTGAAAAGTTCTTGATGCAGTTGCACTGTGTTTGGGTGGTATCTTTCGTTAAACTGCCTTAACAGTCTCTCGAAGACCGCTTTTTTGGGGTGATTTTGCGCCAGGAGCCTTTGAGCGTAAACTCGCGATGCCAGTAAAGCGTTTTTGGACCATTCTCCCAGAATAAAAATCATGTCTATTCTTTCTCCTTTGGAATAGGTTCGCATTTTTGAATTGAATTAAATCAAATGTCACAGATAAAAAACTGTTTTCTGGAAAATTCTCAACTCTTAAGTAAGAATTTTCAACAGACTATTTGACAGTAAATATCAAATTAAAAGAAATGTATTCTATCTTCTCAAATTCTCATGGCTGACTTGATAAATATTATATTTTTGAAAATTCTTCCTCTTATTGCCAATATGTGTGCCTCTTCCATGCAAAATTAAAGATAAGTATACATATCTATAAGAAAACTTTAATTTAACTTTAATTTTTGCATCATCAAATACATGGTGGTCTACATGAAACTAAGAGATTCAATTTCAAATTTCCCTAATATCATGAATATGTGCATTTTCCAAGTATTATAATATTTGACAGATAATTACTTTATGCATCTAATTTTGACCTCATACACTGGGTGTTCCATTTGAAATAAACAAGTTATTTAGAATTAAACTTTACGTTCATATAAATTATATTATTGGACACCCTGTATTTAGTATTGCGGGTTTTTTATATTTGGCGTAACAAGTGATGAGTGGGTATATTTATCAGCCCAGACTGGCTTAAAAAGAACAAACAAATAGGTGTGAATTTGTTCATTCATATTATGTCTATATTTTTATAAAAATTTAAATATTTAAAAAACTGTCAGGTTTAGGTGAGATGTACTTGAATGAAAGTTAGGTTTATTTTGAACGGGGAATCCAAAAATATATTCATATACATTTAAAAAAACACAACTATGGTTCATTTCTTATATTTGGGACACCCTGTATAGACTCACAATACCTAATACCCTACTTAATTTTTAAAATTTTTACTGTTAAAATAATCACTGTACCAATCGTAAATCAAATAGATAGGTACTATGTTAAACCGCATATTAAACTAAAACTTAATTTTTCTCGAAAATGCAGCATTCTATCATATTGAGATAAGAATACCTCATATTTCCTAAGAATGATGTCTGAATTCTCCAAAAGTTAGTGAAAAAGAAGTTTTTATTAAAAATGTCCGTTGATACCCGTTTAGACGCCTAAGTTCGCAATTTAATTCAGCAGTGTATGGCTAACGAATGCTTCTATTTAGGGAAATATCTTTTTCACCTTTCACTCCAATGGCTAAAGGCGCTTTCGCGATACCTTTAAAAACCCTATGCTAAGCCGCCATCTTTTAAAAACTATAACTCCTGTCAGAAGCAATTTTGCATTAGAAGTTTGGCGTTGAATTGCCATGAAATCTGCTCTAGAATTTGTGGCTTTCGCTTGGTCCATTAGTTTCTGGACACATTGTATACTATTAGGAAAGACACTCTTTGATGCATGAAATAAGCGTCTCATGGTTTTGAAACTGACAAACTAAAACAACAGGGCTAACCTAATACATTTTGAAAAACACTGCAAGCATACAGGGCGGTCCAAAGAAGAGATAAGTATGTATTATCATAGTTCTAGTTTTTTTTAAATAGAACACCCTGTATGGGAGTATTTTAATAGTCCCTCAAAAATAACTGGGATTCGTTTTAAGGTGTCATTTACCTATGTTTTACGGTTTTCACAAAAATCATCAATTTGTGAAAATATTTAAAAATCTTGACTATTTATCGCAAATAAAACCAGTTTGTTTACATTCATCCTTTTTATGTATAATAGTATATAACTATAACTAGTCTAAGCGAAGATAAGCATCAAACGTATAAGAATACGAGCACAAAAAAGAATGTGAAAATAATTTACGCAAAATAGAAATATGACATTTTAGGGTCACTATGTATTAGTTTTTGGCGACACCTATTGAGGAGAAGAATGTATTAAAATATTCTATAAAATTACTCTAAGTTAAGAAATGAATAATTCGGAATGCAATGAGATTCACTAGCGCCACCATCGGACATTTTTGTAAGTAACCATTTCGGATTCCCCTCTTAAGGCCGCCTGGCTATCTGAACATATATTGATTCGCTTGTTTGTATAAGCCCTCAATTTGTTTAGTTTTGCACACGTACAAGTACTTGATTATTCTTCTCATGTTTTTAAGACTAAAGTAAATAGAACCTAAACAAATAAATTTGTTTAAGTTCAATCGACGAATATCATTTTTTGCAATTGTAGGATGTATTTTTACGTTTTCTGAAATAAGATATATTTAAAAACGACTTTTTGACCATTTTTTTCATACAGAAATATTATTTGGAACAAAGGCAATCAAATGCCCGGGGTAACTTTATCTCAAATAACTTCACTTCAATTACTTCTGATATTTGTTCAAGAAAATGCAGCAAAGTACGGTCCATGGTGTGTATATTATAGGTTATGGTTGTGTTGGGATTGCAGTTGATTCAGAGTAAGAAAAACTCGATTATCAATCACTACTTACCACATAAAATTATTAATTTATTGTAATTTGAATAACCCTATGTAAGTTATATATTATATTTTGTGTGGCCTAATAAAGATTTTTAGTAAGCATTTAGTATTTTAACACTTGACTTGCCAATATGAAAGTTTTTGATGGATGATACAAAATGAACTTGTTACATTATTATTTGATACTAGTGAAATTATCATAATATTAATAAATGTTTAAACTAAATTTAAAAAACTGGCAAAATCCGGAAACAGAATTTGTCGTCATTAAGACTAATTTAGAATCAATTATCAAACTATCATCCCACTTTGTTTCAATTTATCAAGTTTTCTTGGGTATTGGGACAAAATCTAAACTCAGTAATTCTGAATTTTAAATTCTATTGCATTATTACATTCTGTTTGGTCATCGTCCTTTTGTTGAGTGTTTTTATTTATATAACTTTTACTTTATTGAGGTTTTGTGTTTTTTTGTAGCCTGATGTTGTGCACATATTGCACGAAACGTTGCAATAGAATTTAAAATTCAGAATTACTGAGTTTAGATTCTGTCCCAATACCCAAGAAAACTTGATAAATTGAAACAAAGTGGGATGATAGTTTGATAATTGATTGTGTTGAGATGGGTTTTTACGAGAATATTGGCCGAAATTTTGGATATGATGCAGTTTGCTATTTGAAGAAATGGGCCAACTTAAACAAAAAACTAGCTTCGATGAAGAATAGACGAATATTCTTATTAAGATGTTGGACGAAAAACGTGTTTCCGAACCACATTCAGCAAAATATCAAATGTGTTAACAATATACAGATAGAGTCAAGAAGAGTTTCACGTGAATTGGACAGAATAAGTTTGAAATATAAGCAGAAAATTCTTAACATAGAAATCAGAGAGACTATTTATGATTAGTGATCTAGTGGAAAATATTAATCAATGTAGAGATTTTTTGACCGGAGTCTTGCCTTTACAATTGGTCGAAAATTTTAAAACCAATCAAGAAAGATTTTTTCAATCTCTTTATAAAAAATCAGAACTGTACAGCTGAGAAAGTTTAATAATTTGTATGAAAAACATAAACCAAAATCAATCAGGGTAAGTGACTCATGGCTTTCTAATTTAACGAATGTTGACCTTCCTAGCTATGCCGTTAATGTCTTATCGTTGGGACCAAAATTCGTACTTCCATATACGCAGAGGGACTTCCCAGTTATAGATATGTTATCGGATGTAGAACATATTATAAACTCGAACTCTAATAGAAATCATAACAGTTTAAGAGCGTTATGCACTAATGTGTTAACTAATTTTATAAATACCAAGGATAAAATTAATTGTCCTTACACAATTTTAGACGAGTACCACATGACAGGGAGGTTTCTCAAGCAACATGATAATATGATAGTGACTATGTCAGATAAGGGTAACAAAACGGTTGTTATGTACAAGGATGACTATAAAAGCAAGATGACTGGCCTTTTGACTTATCAGAAAATCAACAAAGACCCTACTAGTTTTTAGACAAAAAACTTCCACAGGCGATTGAACTTACTGAAACTATACTTCTGGATAAATCCTGCGTCAAATTTAAACTAGCTAACGTTTCGCTGATCATCCTGTCAGCTTCTTTTTTTTTTTTTTGAAAACAAATCATTTATTCTTTCTAACAAAATTACTACAATACATTTTGAGTCCTCTAAACAGTGCTAAAAACACTGGTACCAAGGATACTAATAATACCATACGCTACGAACTTCATAAGATAAACAATAATGTAATTTAATCCTTACAATAGAAAAACAAACAGGAAGTTGGGACAAAATATAGACAGATACAACACAATGCATGGTTCTAGACTCTAAGGTGAACTCAGCTCAAGGTGCATCTCTACATATTCTTCTTTAAATTTAGCTTTACTAGGAGCTTGCCTTAATAATTCCGGCAATGAATTGAACGCCCGTGCCGCCTCGTAAATTGGATTTTGCAAACCCTTATTTGTTCTTATATTAGCCTGATGAATATTATGAGAGGTTCTTGTGAAATGATGATGTAGCTCGTTGGAAAATATAAAAGGAGTGTTACATTTCTGGTTTTTTCTAATGACATCATACATATACTTACACTGTTCTAAATTTTTTTTTTGTTTCAAATTAAAGACACCCAACCCCTTGTGCAGATCAACCGTGTGCGTAAACCTACTATATCCAAACATGATTTTTAAAAGTTTGTTTTGTAAAACCTGAATCTTATTAAATTCTGCAACACCACAGGTGCCCCACACTGGAATTAGGTATCTTATGCGACTTAAAAAGTATGCGTTGTAGATATCCCTTTTACTTTTAATAGTTAAATAACTTCTACATCGATACATTGCCGACATCATAGGCAACAATTTATCGCTTATATAACTAACGTGTTCTTTCCAGTTAAGGTTCTCATCTATAATCAACCCTAGATATTTGATTTTCTCTACTCTTTCAATAATACTATTCTTTATTTGTATGAGAGGTTCTCTTATAGTTCGATTTTTTTGTTTGTATAATATATACTTAGTTTTGGTTAAGTTTATCTTTAACTTATTTTGCAATAACCAACTGTAATACCTGACAAGATCCCCATTTACTAGTTGTTCAAGATAATCCAAATTAGCATGGCTATACAACAGGACAGTGTCGTCAGCAAAGGTGAAATATCTGGCACTGAGACCAGCATTTTTTAAAGATAGAACATATAATGAATAAAGCAATGGGCCCAAAACAGAACCCTGTGGAACTCCAAAAGCATTCGTTGCGACCCCGCTGACCACACTGCCAATGCTCACGTATTGTTTTCTACCCCTCAAGTACGACTCAATGAGTCTAAAGATAGTCCCCCGAAAACCCATGCCTCTCAACTTAGCCAACAATACATCGCAACTAACCACATCGAAAGCCTTCCGCAGATCTACAAAAACAGCAATAACGATGTTTCTATTATCTAATTCAACTGAAATTTGATTTAGTAAATCCATTGTCGCACTTAGAGTATTACTTTTCTCAATGAAACCGTATTGATATTCATCCAAATGTATGTATTTGCCAATGAATTCAAGCATTCTTTTTTTAATAACTTTTTCAATAATCTTAGAAAATACGCTTAGAACGCTTATGGGCCGATAATTGCCCATTTCATCCTTCGCTCCCGCTTTAAAAATGGGACTAATCCTACTTAATTTTAGTTCTTCTGGAAAATTGCCTGAGATCAAAACATTATTTATTAGCCTAGTAAGCACTTCCAAAATATCATTTTCCAGATTAATAAGATCATAAACTGTAATTTGGTCATGCCCAGGAGCTGAGTTTTTCCTTAGATTTTTTACAATATTTTTAAGTTCAATGTCATTTGTCAAATCAAGAAAGAAACTGTTAGGACAATATATTTCATTAAATTTCAAAACATTTGGATTATTAAGTAAAAGATTTGTTGCTTCTAAATTAATGTCTTCCACAATATTTTTACCTACAGTAGAAAAATATTCATTTATTCTGTTTACAATTTCAAGCGGTTCCGATACTAAATTTTTATCAATTTTTAGTTCTGTTATACTAGTAGATAAGTTTTTATGTTTAACAAAATTATTGATAAAATTCCACTGCTTTCTTGGATTGTTGCCAGTTTCATTCCATTTGTTATTAAAATAATGATTTTTTAACGACTTTATCTTATTATTTACTTTATTTTTAATCATCTTAAATTCAAGATCCACCTCCCTTCGGTTTTCCATACGTTTTCTTTTAAATAGTCTGTCACGTTCTTTAATTAGGTGTAACAACTCACTGGTTACCCAATGATTACCCTCACGACATTTTATCGTCTTCTCATACTCACATTCAGACTTGCACAGTTGTATTACATGTATAAGATCACCAAATGAATTGACATAACTAGTACCTATACTTTCGTGGAACTTCCTCTTAAACTTATCATGATTTATTTTTTTAATTATATTTTTAATCTTTGGTTTATGAATCTTTACGCTCTCCTCCACAGTAATTATCAACTTTCTATGATCCGACAACGCATTCTCTTGCACCAATAGTTTACACTTATTTTTGTAATTATAGTCAGCAATCACATGATCGATCACCGTACTTGTATTCGGTGCAACTCTAGTAGCACATTCCGCACTTTTTGTATTAAGAATAGAGAAATTATTTGCATAGACAAGATTTGTATAATTTCTTACATCGTGGTTTGCACCATCCAACAAATTCAAGTTAAAGTCACCAATTATCACATGATTCTTCGGGCATCTAAGCAGTAAACTCTCCATGTAGCACGAAAACTCTCTAAATAAACTTGATGGCGGTCGATAAACTAAACTAAGCTTAAGACCTTTTTCACCTATTAGCACAGTCATCCAGCCGACAACATCATCTTTTTCAGATTTATAGAGCTCCCTGTATTTAATATCATTTTTTATAAACATAGACACACCTCCGCCTTTTTTGTCCCTACAACAATGAACAGCACGATAACCATTTATTTCAAACTGATATGACTCACCGTCCGACAACCATGTTTCACTCAGCATCAAGACATCACAATCACTAACACATGCAAGACATTTCACCTCATCCAGTTTATTTCGTAAGCTTTGAATATTAACATACACGATATTTAACGTTTTTTCTATTAGTTTTTTAAATCTTCCTCTCTCTTAACAGTAATTATCTTACTCCTCTCGTCTTTCCGCAGAAGCACCTCGCCACTACCAACCCATAAAAACTTAAAATTATTCTCCTCCTTGAACAGCTTAGCTTTCTTGAACAATTCCAAGTTTCGCTTCGTGAGGTCGTGATTCACAAATATCTTGTTGGCCGAGGAGAATCCCAAACTATTCGCAGTCAAGTTAAATTTTCGAGGCGACTTAATCAACTTATGCTTCAATTCCTCGCTCTGTAGTTGTAATTTTATTGGTCTGTGCTTTGTTGCATCTCTGCCGATTCTATGCACAATTAGTTTCTCATTTTGAAGATCTACCTGTAGTTCTTTACCGATGTTCAAAACTATATTCTGCAGATCTTCGTTTGGCTCACTAGGAACTCCTTGAATTATAACATTTCTGCTAAGCTCGATTTGATCCTTTCTATTTAATTTACTCTCAATAGCCGCAAGTTTGTCTTTAAGTACATCATTTAGTTTGGTCTGCTCCTGATACTTATCATAGAGGATGCCATATTTTTTATCCATCTGCTCCAGTTTGGCCATCACATCATCTATGGTATACTTCTGCTGTTCTTTCTTTTTCATACATCTATCACAGTACCATTTCTCTGACGACTTGTTAATCTTCTGATACGTTTTGACAGGCATTTCCAGACAGGCCCTATGCCTCCAGATCAGACACCCATCACACAGAACAGCCTCTTCGCAATCCCGCACTTTCCTGTCACAGATATCACACACCTCAACCTCCGACATACTGGCAACACCGTTTTCGTATGATGCAAAATTAAAATATGAAAATATGAAAATACGAATGAAAAACCCGTGCTTTTCAAATTAGATTTGACGATTCACTTATGCAAAATACTTAGTACAATGAATTTTTGCAAAAATATATAATATTTTCGTTTTAAAAACACGATATTTCCGAATTTAAAGTACGAGCAAAATATTAACGTGTCCGTAGCGTGTCGTTCGAATATACTTTTCTTTCTTCAGAGCAACTTCACGTAAACGCGGTTAAACTGAAACTAAATTCTCTTGCTGTGTACATATCCTTATATAGTGGTGCCATCGGTCTGTGCCTTGCTTGTCGCTTCGTGGTTGGTCGGTGTTGGTAGGGGTGGGGTTGGTTTCTTGATGACTGCGTGCCATATGGGTGAAAGATATAAACCCGTACCACGGTTTAAGTTTATTGGTTGTTTGAAAATTTCTATTGCCTCCCGTATTTTTCTTTGATAGTAGAACGGTGTATTTACTATTAACTTAGAATTCTGAAATAAGATTTTATGTCCGGTTTCGACAAAATGTTCGGCGAGTGCTGATGAAGTTATATTTCGAAGTCTGACCGATCTTTCATGTTCTTTCAGTCGTGTTGAAACTTTTCTTCCTGTTTCTCCAATGTATTCTTTACCACATGAGCATGGTACCGTATATACGCCTGATGCCTCTAGAGGTATTCGATCCTTTATTGGTCTTAAATAAGCAGATAATTTCGAACATGTTGCGAATCTAGATTTAATGTTATAGTTTTTCAAGATTTTTGAGATGCGGTCAGTTGTGCCTTGTACATACGGAAGAACTACCTGAGCAACTGGAGGCTGAGACTCGCTACTGTTATTTCTATTTGAAATAGGTGATTTATATTTCCTTATCGATCGTTGGATATCTTTTAATTTATAGTTATTGGATAGTAGAACAGATGTGAGATGTGATAGTTCTGATTCAAGCGATTCTGGTTGTGACAGAGAAAATGCACGATGAACTAATGAATTTATTACGGATGATTTCTGCCTTGGATGATGATATGAGTCTGCGTTGAGATATCTATCAGTGTGTGTTGGCTTCCTATATACTGAATAACCTAAAGTCATGTCTGGTTTACGGCTTATAAGAAGGTCTAGAAAAGGCAACTTGTTGTTTTCTTCAATTTCTATAGTTAATCGGATACTAGAATGTATAGAGTTTACATGGGTAAGAAAATCCTGAATAGTGTCTCGTCCATGAGGCCAGATTATAAAAATGTCGTCAACATATCTTTTCCATATTTTTGGTTTAAGTGGGTAAGAACTTATTGCTTGGTCTTCGAAATTTTCCATGAATATATCTGCGATGACTGGAGAAAGTGGAGATCCCATGGCAGCGCCGGAAATTTGCTCGAATATTTGGTCGTTGAACATGAAATAAGTTGAGCTGAGGCACTTTTCTATGAGTGTTAGTATGTCTGAGCTCATATTGTTATCTGCGATGATGTCACTGATGATGGTTAACGTGTCTGGAATTGGGACTTTGGTGAACAGAGACTCAACATCAAAACTGACTAATATATCATTCTCCTCCAATTGAATGTCTTGCAATATTTGTACTAGGTGTTGTGAATTGAGTACGAAACTTGGAGTATAATTGAGTTCTTGACGAGTGTGAAAGTGAAAACCAATTTTGTGTTAGTCAGCCTGGACGTTTCGTCTCTTTTCACAAATGTTCCTAAGTCTTTAGTTATTGATTCTATAAAAAGACGTTGGGCGGTCATAGAGACTCATACACAGTTATCTCTAGCCAGCTTTCTCAAGTTGGTCGATTTCATCCTTGAGCAAATTATTGCGTATATGAGGGTAATTACTACAAACAAATCAGAGGCGCACCTATGGGGTCTCCCTCTTCACCGGTTTTTGCAGAATTGATCATGACCGATTTGATTGCTACTGTTTTAACTGAACTCAATAGTGCGGTGCAGTTTATCAAATTGTACGTTGATGATATTTTGCCGTGCGTTGATCTCAGTCAGTTGAATGACATTTTGACTGTTTTTAACAATTAAGTACCATCTGGATCTACAGTTTACTTGTGAATTTGAGAGTGAGGGCAGGATTCCATTTCTAGATATTATGATTCATCGTCGAGACGCTGGTGATTTAGTTACGGAGTGGTACATGAAATCTGTATCATCGGGGCGATGTCTAAACTACTTTTCTAACCATGCAAACACACATAAGATAGGTTTGGTTAAATTCATGTTAACGAGAGTCAAAAGGCTATGTCATTCCACCTTGATAGAAAACAATCTGACAATCTTAAAAGGTCTCCTAACAAATAATGGCTATCCTGTGAATTTGTTGAACAAGATCTTCAATGAACACCGAATCCGAGATAGAGCAGTACAGAATGACAATCAAAACATGTTACCATTGATCAGGTTACCACTGATATATATACCGGGTGTTTTCCATAGACTTAGCAACATATTAAACTCAGATTTAGTTTCCATTGCCCCGTATTACAAGAAAACGACACGATCCTTGTTCAGTAAACTTAAAGACAGACCAAAGAAGGAACATATGTGTGATGTTATATACCAAATACCTTGTACACAATGTTCAGGTAAATACATCGGTCAAACGAAAAATTATATCAAGGATCGTATCAATCAACACCGTTTAGACTGTCGCTACAAAAAAAGTTGTACCGCTCTTTCTGAACATCATAGTGATACGGGGCACTTATTTGATTTTGAAAACTATGTGATATTGGGCATTGAACACAAAGAAAGATCGAGACTCTTCAAGGAAATGGTGTACATTAATAAGGAGCCTGATGCCATTAATAATCAGAGAGACATTAACTGTTTGAGTGTCATTTACACTAACTTAATTAAAACATAACAAAATGGTTGACCTACGCCTATGAGTTAATTTAGTTCTTTTTATGATATCTATTTTATCTACTTACTTTTTTATGATCCGTGTGGTGAGATAATTCCCATCTCTCATTGACACTGTGAATATTAATTTTATTATATTTTGTTCTATTTAGCTGTTATAGGTTCGAAAACAATGTTAATATTTTTACGGAATTTGACCAGATTTTCTATGGTAGGTATTAGACTCTGTGTCAGTATGATCTAATTTTTTAAAATGTTATGTTAGTCTGTTGTTGAGTGTTTTTATTTATATAACTTTATAACTTTTACTTTATTGAGGTTTTGTGTTTTTTTGTAGCCTGATGAAGTGCACATATTGCACGAAACGTTGCAATAGAATTTAAAATTCAGAATTGCTGAGTTTAAATTTTGTCCCAATACCCAAGAAAACTTGATAAACTAATTTAGGATAATTTATAAATAATGTAATAACTAAATTACTTAAATATATTTTTGGAGAAAGAATTAATGTTTGTTATATTTTAAGTATTTTAAACTGCACTGCAACATTTAGATACTAACAAGTGGTTTATAAGAATACAGTTTCTGGTCGTATTGGAGAGGTTTTGTTTATATTTGTTCGATTTGAATAGCAAAAAGTTATGGAACCTTAGAAAAATAAAAAAATTCGAGATATACCTTCTTGCAGAGAATTGATTTTCAATAGGTAGGTACGTATCTCATTTCTAATTTCAACAAGTCTCCCTGTTTCTTTAATAGAAATATTTTTTATAAATTTTTATTTTAGACCACGCTATACCTACATGTAAATCGTAAGTAGGTACCTAGTTAATGTATTCTTTCATAGTAAATTTGGTGCTAGCAATTATTTTTTCTATTGGTATCAAAAGCATTAATAGTATATTGTGCAACGAAAATGAAATGACACATATTTCCTACGAGTATGATCGTTTGCAGCATGAGCCGCAGGGGAGTGCTGCAAATCATACGAGTAGGAAATGGTCATTTCATGTGAGTCTCACACTATACTTTTTCTACGACTGTTTTAATGCTTTTGAATAAATTAAACATAATTTTTAGCAAAATATTTGTTTTTCGAAACTTACCCCTAAATACCAAAAGTTAGAAGTATTAAACTGACTAGGTGGTGATAAACTATATTCACTATCACTGTTTTCCATTATATAAATAGCTTTGAAACCTTCGTAATTAGTGAAATAATTATATTATTAATTATAAATAAACTTTCAATTTGGTGTGTTTGTATTATCGGCGTTGCTATGGTGATTTTTCATGCCCGAGGCTACTTTTGTCATTACCAGGAAATTTACCCGTGCACAATAAATATTTCACAACTAGTGGGAAATATTTATTTTCTACGACTGTCTTTAAATGCCTTTATTATATGTTCAATCATGATTTGACAATGTAGTACGTTGTAATGCTGTTTATCATTTATCCGTGCGTAATAATATTTCCCACTAGTTGCTAGGCAACTAGTGGGAAATATTACGCACGGATAAAATTTCATTGTGTAATCAATTGTAATGACAAAAGTAGCGGCGGGCATGAAAAATCACCATAGCAACGCCGAAAATACAAACACCAAATTGACAGTTTTGGTATTTATAATTAATAATAATTATAATTAAGTATTTCTCTAATTTCAAAACACATAAACAGTGATAGTGAATATAGTTTAACACCACCTAGTCAATTTAATACTTCTAATTTATCGTATTTATGCTTATACGCTAACAAGGGTAAGTTTCGAAAAAGAAATATTTCCCTAAAAATTATGTTAAATTTATTAAAAAGTATTAAAAGAGTTGTAGAAAAAGTATAGTGTGAAACTCACATGAAATGACCATTTCCTACTCGTATGATTTGCAGCATGAGCCGCAGGCGAGTGCTGCAAACGATCATACTCGTAGGAAATATATGTCATTTCATGTTCGTTGCACAATATACTATTGTGCACGGGTAAATGAAAAACAGCATTACAATGTACTACATTTTCAAATCATGATTGAACATATAATAACGGCATTTAAAGACAGTCGTAGAAAAAATATATTATAGGCGTCCAAGAAAGACTAACCAACAATTACCTATCAAAAAATGTATATTAATATCACAATGAATATTTGTTTTATACTAAAATAGTAATTAATTTTTCACTTACCGAAATTCAAAAATTTTCACACAATGAAATTTTTAGGAAACAAAAATCGTAACACCAAAATAATTATTACACATAAGTACTTCTATACTAATAAAGGTTATATTTTTGGGGAGTATATTTTTATATGATTTGAAATATATTTAAGTAACTAAGTTCAGATTGGTTACAAGTTATAATAATCAAACAGAAATGAAAGAGATAAGTACCAATCTAATGTAGGTATTAAACTCGGTATTAAACTACTCCGGTAAATATGAATAATACACTAGGTACATCCCTCAGTACTTCCCAAAGCTATTAATACTTATACTCGTATTATCATTACTTCTACCTGTATAAGCCAAAACCCTCAATTATGTGAGAACAGTACAACAGAGTATTATTACTATATTGTCATTAATGGTGTATTATTTTATCCATTCACATTGGGTGTTTAAAATTTCCAAACACAAGTAGATATACTGATAACAAATTTGATTTTTATGTTTGGGTATATACATTTGCATTCATGTGTATAAAATTAATACGTTGTAATTATAACAGTTTGTTATTTATGGATAATCTGTTTCGTAGAAACAGCGGCGTATCTGCGTAATAATTTTCCCACCTAGAAGATTAGAAAGTTCAATTACGGGTCAGTCTATCATGTCAGATCAAATAAAAATTTAATTTCGATCTAGGCTGGGGATTTTATTCATTTTTGGATATTTATACCTAACCCAATTTAGTCACAAATGCTCCACTAATAATAGCTGCGTTCGCGGAAACGATTCCTTACTGTTTCCGAATCGAATCGTGACATCACAGAACTTGTTTTAATGTGCAGGCGCCGTTCGGAACGCATCCGTAAACTTGCCTCAACACGAACGCAAAATAAAATCGCGTACAGCGTGAAATGTGGGTTATATTTATGATTTTTGTGTTAACGTGTTCAATCTTTAATCACAGTTCAGTCAAATATCATCCCTATTATAAAGATTATGTCCCGCAATTTAGTGAAGAAGAATATCGTTAACATTTTAAATTGTCTAAAATAATGACAGAAGACCTTGAGCAGCGATTTGCAGTATATTTTATTTTTTAATAATATTTTAAGTAATAAAGTAAAGGAAACACGAAACGTTGTCTAATTGAAACTTATTTAGTGTTTGTTTTCAATTTTTTAAGGACGTCATTAAATACTTCCTACTGTTTTTATTTATAATACTCAGTGGACCCAAGAGGAAGAAGAGATGATAAATAAATTCCAAGGAGAAGGAGTTCTTATCTATTTGAAATCAATTATTCTAAACAAAACAGTAGGTATAAATAATAGAATCATGATCAGAAATTAAAAATAATCATAAAAATATGTCATGTGATTTTAAGAAATAATAATGTGATACTTAATATCTCTGAAAATATAATGCGAAACAGGCTCTAGTCTATAGGTAAGACATAACAAGACTTATGCACCTTAAAATACAACACGATATAAGCGATATAAGTTTTTAAAACAGAAATGAACATCTAAGATCTCCCATTTTATTGCTATTGAATGACTCTTATTATTTAACCAATAACATAAGTAACACATTAGTTATTTAAGTACCTAACAAATGCGGAAAGTAAGTAGTACTTTTCCGCACGGGACGATAGTTCACCGAACGACGCGCAGTGGAGTTCCGTCAACCGTCAAGTGCGGAAAAGACACTTTCCGCATGTGTTAGGTACACATTTTTTTCCTACGAGCACCTCAAATTTCGCAAAACCAAAGAGTTGACACAGGCAAAACTGTAGAAATAACTCACAATAATTTAAAATACGTTGTTATTACCAGAGAAAAAGAGCCATGATGGTAACAATCTAGCTTAGATTTGTGGTTTAATACATTTGAAAAACCATGCGGAAAAATATATTTTCCGCACTCAGTGCTGTAATAAGTAGTATATTACATAACATGTGCTGTAAATAATATTTTACAAGCGAGCGACTAGTTTACCCACGAGCCGCGAAGCGGCAAGTGAGGCAATAGGCAATAGTCTCGAGCATGGAAAATTATATACAGCTCGAGTTATGTACTATACTTTTTCTACGACTTGGCAGAATCAGAATCCATTTCAGAATTAAAATTTAAGCAGAAATACTTAACACAGAAGAAAAGGTAATTATGACATTTAAATATTTGAATTTATTTGACATTTGTGTTTGACATAATTCCAAAATAAAAAAATAAAAATCCCCAAAGTGTTATGTAATATTCATTACGAACACTTTGGTGACCATTACGTAACACTTATGTAAAATTTAATACATGTCACGTTAACAGTTTGGCAATAGACGGCTTAACAAAACAGGAGTAGAAAAAGTTACTTAACAGCACTGTTTTTTAATATTGCTATAATTACCTAATATAAAATCAGGTAAGTACCTACTTAGTGCTACATTTGTCATAACTCATAAATATTAATAACTATTTAGCCACATTAAAATAAGAAGTACTTACAAACAATACATAAAAGACTGTTAAAATTTTCGAATTTTAGTTCATTTATCATTTTTCTCTTATGACACATTAATAAGTAAATAATAACTGACAAAAGACAAGTATTTGACAAATTTTCAATTGTTGTTACCTGAATTGTCAGTTTGACAGTTACTTATAGCAATATGAAAAACAGTGCGGAAACTAACTTTACAGCAGTGAGTGTGGAAAAGTGCAACTTTCCGCACGAAAAAAATGCGGACAAATGCACTTTACCGCACGCTCGTCGGAAAAAGTATTATTAAATAGTCGTGGAGAAAATCACTGTTTTTTTTAGTAAGCATGTACATTCATAAACTGTAAATTTTAATTTGAGTCCGGTTCGGTTTCCTAGACGTTGAATAGGTTCATTTGATCCACGACGCCAATGCCGCATGTTTTTGTTTGTAAACGTCATAATTTCTGGGTTTTTGTTATCACCGGTAGATTAATCTATTGAGTTATCTTTTAGATGCATTGATGAAATCAAAACCACATTTTTGTTTCTTTACGGAATACTTATATCAAACCAAAGTAGCTTCCTGATGTACAAAAAGCGAAGATTTGACAGATCTTGCCTTAATAGTGGCAGTATATCAAATTAAAATAACACAAGTGCACACAACATAACAAAATGATGAATATATATTTTTTATAATATTCACACATAATTCGTAACAGTAAATCAGGCTGTGTTTAGGCACTTAATGAGTTATTGACAGTTGGCTTCCAAGTGCCCAATTTTTTCTAGTTTATTGGTGTAGACATGCGACCTACAACATATCCCTAGAGAAAATAATCTAAAGGCATCAAATCGCAAGAATGAGGTGGCAAATTAACAGGTGGTGTTTCTTTCGGTCCGTTCACCAAGTCGGTGCGAAGGATGATCGCAAAGATCTTCATGCACAATTTTGCACACCATAACATACACCATAACATGTACGAATTGTCCGCCACCGCCGCGCCGCCGGTTGTAACAGAATCATGTTTTTTAAAAATAAATTTGAATAAGTTGCAGACGTTGCAGCCTAGACAGGGTGTTATTTAAGTGGTCAAGAAGGAAAGTCTCTTGAGGAAGGTACCTACTTATACAGAGTTATTATTTATTATTCATCTCATTCGACACGGAATATTGTGGTTAAATAGTTTGATATAGGTAAAATAAAAATAATTATAGGTACCTACTTATATAGGTATAATATAATAAGTAAGTATAATACCTATAATTTTTTAACAAAGAAGTTTTTTTCTTTACAAAAGTTGCTTAGCAAAATTAGGTCTTTTGAACTATGTAAACAATATGGGTAAGTATGTAGATATGTTTCTGAAAACAAAAAGTTTATGACGTCATTTAAGTACTTCAGTTTCCAAATTTGGAAACAAAATCAAATGTGGGTTAAGGTTACTTAATCCCAGTTAAGAATCTCTTTTCAGAATTTTTCTATCGTTTTTCATTTTCTCATAACAGAGCTGGGACGAGTTTTGCTCACCCTGTACATCCGTTCCTTACTACAATATTAAACTAACTACCTATTATTAGGCTCAAATTTTTATATTTGCTAAAACGACTACTTAGATCTTAGATTATTAGTGTTAAATATGGAGGATTTTAGAATGAAAAAAAAAGTAATAATTAGGTACCTAATTAATTTAACTCATATTAAAAATAAATAAAATAAGTATCTACTTATTTTTTCTGAATACTTAGTAATAGTATGTATAATGTGTAAACACTAGCTACTTACAGTATTAGATATATTATTATAGTTTATATCCTTGAAAACTTTCACAAAAACATTGCATGTCGGACTGACGTACACCGTACACACTTGTTGCACTTTTTTGATATAAAACTATTCACAAACTTAAAACGTAGGTATGGACAGTTCTTGTAAGTTATTACTAAAATCTCATGCAATGTAGATTACAGTAGGAAGGAATCTGACATTTTGTAGATAGCTGTATATTAAATTTGTTAATTATTGTTTGAAATTCATCTACTTCCATAAACACACATAATCACAACAAATATTAAATACATTTTCTTTTCTGGATTCTCGATGCTACACTTTACACTGAACCACAGTTAGAGAGAGATCACAGATCGCAAACTAAAAACTAAGTATCATAAACAGCGTTGCCACAGCTGTTCAAGAGAATGTGATAAAATATAACAAAAATTTTATCTTCAATTAGTTTAACTTTTCTGCACGTGATTACGACGAATGGAAATGTGCGCAGGCGTGATTGTTGGTTTTGTAGGCTATAAAAAGTACTTTTACCTACGTTGAAATTTTTTTTATAACAATTTTTTAATGAAACACCGATAAAAAGAAAATTAACATAATATGGTTAGATCGTTAGAATAATGACTTTTTTCGAGACCAGTACTATAATAATACACTTATGCCCGTTTGCACCACATACAGTTTAAGTAGAGAATAGTTAAGGGTAACCTAAATTTTAAGGATTACTTAGAACGGAATTGATTGCACCGAATCATGAGTAGGTAGCACTTAGTATCGGGGAAATTTGTCAACATAGCAAATTTAAGGTAGCCGACAATAGGGTTATTCTTTCGTAGTGATTGATCTGAACAAGTGAATGTGATTAAACTGAATGTGATTATACTGAACTGAATATTTGGCAAAACCGAAAGATCATCTTTTTTGTGATTGTCTTTCACTTAACTTCGAAAACTTGTGAAAACAACCAAATCTGCTCTTAAAACTGGAAAATTATTTCTTCCATGATATTATTATCCATGTTTTAAACTTTTACAATTTATTGGTTTGATTCGAAATCATATTCCAATTATTATCTCTCAATATTCAATACTTTTAGAGGTTAACTGTTAACTGAACGAACTAACCGGTACCTAGAGGTTGATCAGTAAGCGGCAAGGGGGGTAGGAATTTTAATCAGTTTGGTAGAAGTGACCGATGTCGAAAGAATACGCGCAATCGTGAATGAACTGATAATTTTCAGATTGTTCACTTAGTTCAGTACGAACAGTGTCGTTCCCAGGTGCTTTTTCGTATTTTATTTAGTACGTTTTGAGAGACTTCATACGTTAATACGCCGGAACGATATTCTATCTATTAAAAAACGTACTAGATTCTAGTACGTTTTTAATCAAATCAATAGTTATCCCCTAACTCAAGGAAAACCAAATATGGCTAATAGACACGAAGAAGAAGTGAAACTTTACTGTCATCTTATCTAACCATCTTTGGCTGTCTGCATCTGAATCAGCATAAGAGAACAAAGAAAGATCTCATTTAACCTAACAATTAATTCATCAAACGGTTTTGGTTTTTTTTTTTTTTTTAGAAAAAGTGATTCATTACATTAAACAGCAAGGCAAGGTTACAATCACTCGATTACTTATAGATTTAAGGAAATTGTAATTCTAGTACGAAAATTGTAAATTTAGTACGAAATTGACACGCCATCTAGTACGAAAAAAAAAAACCTGCGAACAACACTGAGTACGAAAGAGTAACCCTAATGAAGAAGAGTTTTTTGGTCGGGCAGTAGGTGTAGGTAATATTTTAACATTTAACCTCTTCAGTTTTGTTTTCATAATAATTCACAATGTAAATATTAATGTTGATTGTGAACGAAAATTATTAAATAAGTACTAGAGTGAAATTGTGTCCGTAAATATAATAAAAACAAAATAATTTTCTGGCATAGCGGACAAAATAACTGGTTTTACCTACACAGGGACTTTGTCTAGACTGAGGCCCCGCTAAACACAACAACACAAAAGTCCCTTGTGTAGGAAAAACCAGTCATTTTGTCCGCTATGCCACAAAATTATTTTCTTTTTCTTATTAAATACATTTTTAATATAAAATATAATACGATGGAAGTTAGTGTTAGTGATACATAAAAAAAGAGAAGACCTCCAAACCACACTTCCAACCACAGATCTAGAAAAGGGTTCTAGATCTATGCTTCCAACGAGAAAGAAGTTCTTCTATCGATAGTGTTGGATCATAATTGTGGCATCATTCAAATTAATAAAATTAAATTTTTGTTATTATTTTCCATTGTTAAATTTATCTATTGTTATATGGTCTTGTCCAATTTGTAGACATTAAAACCACACTGGTGGAATCTTACCAGCTTTTCAAAAACTTACAATTAAATATGAAGAGAAAAGAAAAACACAAACAAACACATGTTGAAATGATACACAAATTTAATGTTTAAAAACCAATTTATTTTTATTATGCTTAATTTTTAAAAAACAAATTTCGATAAGGTGACATTATATAAACGTTTAAATTGAAGATCAATGTGAAAATACCCTACTCTAAGTTCATATGAAGTTTAACCCCCTCATCTAACCGCATTATATAAGGTTCCTTAGCCACTGATGATGGACGTTGTAGTCCGAAACATGTCTGGCAAATTATAAACGGTTTCAACGTATATATAAAGATTTTTTGTGGAGTAGACGTCTTTTATTCAAACAATATTGTTATATATTTGAAATGTATTATTTATTACATATACATACCTAATTGTTAAGTAGTGTATATATTCTAGCGTATTCAGAAATAATACCAAAACAATAAAAATCTTAATAATTCTCTATCAAACTTAGAAGAAAAGTCAGAAAAAGTCTTAAGTGGCCGACAACCGGCGCACGCACCCTAGTAATTGATTGTTTCTATTATAAGATTTAGCTAGATGAGTGCTACTACTACTTACATATTTTATGATTTATATTCAAAAATAGTTTTAGTTTATTATTTACCTGGGCACATAATTAGAGTTGTTACCTTATTTATTCTTTTGTGGATTAATAATTAAATAAAGTGTAAATGTGAAGTTATGGTTTTAATTTATTGTTATTGATACCCTAGTACAATAATATATATACCTCTATTATTTTTTTTAATATCGACTCTTTCCTCATAACAATAATAGGTATGTTAAGCACAAAGACGCTTTTCGGTCTTTCCTACTAACATATCTTCTATTGAAAGCTGTCATATCTCATCAAATTCTAGTAAAAATGCTCAATTTGGTCTAGGATAGGCCGAATCGTAGTCTTCGTCAGTCGAAATCTTTGAAAAAAACTTAAGTTGTCCATATCTAAAAATCATTCGGCCTTTCATAAACCCTCCTTGGAAATCCATGTTCAATTAATTCTAAAACACCAAGATCATCATCAAATAATTCCATATTTTTAACTTTTTAATCGCCACACAAAGTAAACAACCCAATAATGAAAAATATAAAAGCAATATTGAGGTTAGAATTCCATTTAAGAAGAGAATTTTCGAGTCTTAACCAGAGATATAGAGGGGGGAGAATGAGTTTGACAGATGCGCGAACTGCTAATGTAGTAGGCCGCCATGTTCCTTGTTGACAGTGGTGTATCGTTTTAAGGGGTACTATTTAAATTGAAAAAAAGTTTATATAAAATTTTTTTCGAATTGTCACTGCCAGTTTTCAGTGTGATTTTTTTAAATTTATAATACAACAAATATAGATTATTTTAAATTTTTTAGCATTTTTTATAAAAGAAATGGCTCGCGGCATATGGAACAAACGTTTTTTCGAGACACCAAATAGTTTTCACATACAACGGAAATTTAGAGGGGTCATTCCGAGGCTTGCAGACTACGACTAAACCTTTAATATAATCTAATTGCATTCTTATGCTAAAACTAAAATCGGGTTGTAAAGTAGGTTTGGAATGTTATTTCCATGGGTTGCAAAATAATAAAAATACTCCGAAGTTTTGAAAAAGCGATTTTATTATTATCTGTTATTTGGTACAATATCAAAACAAAATAATGTTCATGGTCAATGGAACTTCTAAACAGCATATATGGTTAGGCGCCTAAGGGCGGAATTTTGCTCCTATTTGATCGACTAAAAAAAAGTAACCATCAACATAATCATCTTATCTTGTTTACTATGTGATTACAAAAACAGCCAGAGATCGATAACTTTATTGTGAAATAATTATAATGAGGAATAGATTAAATTTTTTAAGTAACCGCCGCGGCTATCTGCTGTCTTGTGTGTACTCTATATATATTTAGATACTGTTAGCAAAGATTAATACATTAATCTTTGCTATTAGGTTTTATACTTTTATTTACATCACTGTTTGAATCTTAATTAATGGTTTAATATTCATTTGGTACAAGAATTTATGGTTCCGCGTTTACTGTTAATTTTTATGATGTTAGCACTACGACGCATCGCATCGTATAGAACGGTCTTTATGTTTTTGAATATAAAGAATTTGTTTTTAAAAAATATCTTTTAATTAAATTTTATTAAAACTCAAAATATAACTTAGAAAAAGCAAGGGAATATAATATAATAATTATTAATGTTTACTTCTTCGTGTCTATGTCTATTCTAATTAAACATGTTGTTATACAGAACTAAGTAACTTTTGATACATCGCACTTTTGCTATTTTACTGGAAATGATGGATCAGCAACTTGTCGTCGTGGGAATATCTTATTATATTTATACAGGATGAACCATACATAACTCGGACAGATAGAAAGTGACCCTTGTCCTTCCTGCCGGACGGGTATGCAACTCCCTTAGTTACTGAATTTTCTAGGAACGCCCACGCCAGTGATGTACAATTTTATGAGATTCACTTGCTTAATATCTTTATGTTATTTGAATAACCTTTATACAACAATTAGTAGAACACTAGCCCCTTCACTCTAATGAGTTATTTATAATGCCTATAATCCTAATACGTCGACCGTAATATTTTTTTATACATTTTTAACTGAGGAAATTTTATATGAAAATGTTAAATATTAAAATCAATATTCTTACCAGTTACGCCAATTACATGCTATTTACATATTTTACGATGTTTATATATAACAACAATAAAATACATACATACTACAAAATACAATCAGACCAACAATTTAAACATTAATATCTTCGTCATCAAGATTTATGACGTAATCTCGAAACCTTTCAGGTCTTTTCGTTGACCTACGTGCTCGTTGTGATGTCAACTTTACAGATGGTGATACCGGAAAAGCTGTTCATATTGTTGACGGCAATAATGATGCTTCGGATGTTAACGTTGTTGCTGACGTCAATGATGATGATGATGTTTCTGATGTTGGTGATGATGCTTCGCTGCTGATGTTGATGATGCTGACTCTGATATTACCTAGTGATCCTGAAGCTGGTGACACCAAAGACGTGTCTTATTCTTCAGCAGCCAACCTGTTATCAGATATATTTATTTTAGTATTCAAATAGCTATTATTAAAAATACCTTTTTATTAACCGTCTCCACCAAACAATCAACCACCGGCCCGATTTCAGCAGACGGCTGAGAACCGCACTGTTCTGGATCGTAGGCGATTCTAGACATATGATATGTTTTAACAAAATTCACTATCTCGCCCTTTTCCTTCCTTTATCGGCAACCTAGACAAAAAATCAGATTGGCAATTAGTTTTGGCTTTTATGCACTCAATTTTATACTGAAAATTTGCTAAATAAAGAGCCCAGAGTTGCAAAC
Source organism: Apoderus coryli (assembly GCA_911728435.2). Classification (NCBI taxonomy): domain Eukaryota; kingdom Metazoa; phylum Arthropoda; class Insecta; order Coleoptera; family Attelabidae; genus Apoderus; species Apoderus coryli. Next base: position 22,090,071 of record OU452200.1, on the reverse strand, counting down.
GACTAGCGTATGTTTGGGGTATACCTTTATATTCTCCAAAAATATGAACCAAAGGTTTATGATCAGTTCTGAGAGTAAATTTAGTTCCCCATAAATATTGTTCAAACATTCTTACCCCATATACGATTCCCAATGCTTCCTTGGATGCATGCGTACTTCTTTTCAGCTGGCATTAATGTTCGTCAGACACACGCAATCAGTCTCTCATTTTCCCCGTGCCATAGCGTTGCTGTGATAGCATTATTGGATGCGTTTGTTGTTAATACTAAAAGTAACGATGGATTGAAATTAATCAATGCAATACCGCTGGCTATTTCCTTCTTGATACTTTCAAACGAACCTTCGCATTCTTTTGTCCATATAAACTTAGCGTTTTCCTTAAGAAGGCTGTACAACGGCTTCAATTTCATAGCGAACCTGGGGTATGAAGTTGCTATAATAGTTTACCATACCCACAAACGACCTCACTTGCCTTGATCTTGTTGTCTGTTTTCTCTGCATAGAGAAGCGAATCTAGGGCACACTGTATTTATAAGTATTGTTTTGTTAAACAAGCTCGTATCTTATTATTATTATACTTGGTGTGGTATGATTCCGACTGTTTTTTGAATTTTATTGGTGATTAAATAAAATTAATTTATTTAATTCCCTGCGTACCAAAGTGCTCTGGATTTGTGATGTGTATTTCTTCGCAAGGTTGTATAATCTTATTTTGGTGTAAACATTGACGATCTCTTTTATTAGTTTAATTCTATGGTTTTCTTCATTTGGCAAGTTCTCTTCCAAGTGATCTTCTAAATCAGGAAACAAGTGTAGTATCAAATGGAAAAACTTTTGACTAACAGCTATAACAAATTTTTCCAGGAAAAATTCGCCAACGGGAATTTTATTTTCCGTTATTCTCAATAAATTTCTGATATTTATCTCGGTGTTGAGACATATTTTTACTAAGCCTGAAGATGGTACTTGTAAACCACCTATAGGTGCTTATAAGCAAGCAAGAAATATTGTAGTAGGAAATAAATAATATCGAATTAAAAAAGTACCTCTATTTTTTCTGGATATTAATTTATATTGGAAATCTTCCTCCTTTGTTTCCATTGTGGTAGTACATGATGTAATGCAGTCGATACATTTAATCTTTTTTTTCAAAACTGTAATCACAAAGCCAGCTATGTATGTGACTATATACGCAGATACTTCGTCTAATCCCACAACAAATGGCAATACATCATAATCATGCTCAGATAAATTCATGTCCTGAGGGTCAATACCGTACTTTCGACAAAATGAAACGTCCACTGTATCATTTATGAACATACTTCTCAATTCTCTATTTTGGCTTGAGCTACTAGAAATTGTTAAAACTGCCGTTGTATCTAAAACAATTGCCCCCTCTAGGTGAGATTTTGGATTGCAGTAACAATTTCCTAAAAGTACGCATAAATTGCAGTGCAGATGGATTGTTGTTCCAACCATTTCTGCACCTAAAAATTTAAAAATTCACAAATACTAAATTTAAATTAAAACAAATGTTTGGTTGCATATTTTTGTTTTTAAAAAAACCAAAGTTTCTAACTTTTAAATCAAGAAAAATTTTGTACATGTACATATAAGTCTATGAGCAAAGCAAAGCCAAAGAGGGTACTAACCTTATTATTATTATTAGGTGGCCTTAGACTTTCATTTCAAACATTAACATTCAATTTTACGTTATTTTTATGTAAATATTTCCAGTTTTGTTGAATTTTTCACGGTCCTTGTTGTTTAAGCTTTATATTTTATAACAATCTAACCTGTAACTGTGGATAGTTTTAATTCTTTGTACAATTCTACGTCTTGTACTGCTATCCGTGCTGGTACCAGAGCTCTGACGAGGCATTAGAGGGCTGTAACAAAAAAAAAAAAAGATAATATAAATTTAAAGAAAAAAACTATAAATAAATTACCTATAACTGGAGGCAATTCTTCGACGCTTTGTTGTCCTGTCCGTGATTGTTTTCAAGTTGTCCAGTTGGTTTTCTGAACTAAAATGAAAAACGCGGTGCGTTAATTACGTATGATTCTTTAAATAAAGCAATTATTACAATGTTAGCTTAAACAAATTATATTAACAAAACCTTTGTTTTCCAATTCTTATTTCTTCTTCAGAACGTAAGCTGGTGCTCGATGAGGATGTATTAGATGGAATAGGAGTTTTTAGTTGCCCTGGTTGCGTTCCCTTTTTTATTCCAGAAATACCTGGCATTGTTGGACAAACTTTAAGTTGTACAGGAACAGAGTTTTTCTTCAACAGACGCTTTCCAGGAAAATTTAAAAAAGCCTTAGTTTTAAAATGGTTGGAGCACACTAACTTACCCAATTTTCTGGCTGAATTCCCAACGTAGTAAGCCATATATGTCGTAAATTTTCATATTTTGGAATTCTACAAAATGTATAATAGTATTTGTATAGATGGCTCATATTCATATAAAAATACAAGTCTTGGCAATTGAAATAAATTAGTATTTTGTCTTTAGGTATTAAAGTTTACTACCAATCAACCTAGATTTGAATACACGACACTGCATTTTTGGTTATGCTCACATTATTACTTACTGATGAAATGAAATTCCTTCTGGACTACGTTTTCTATAGTTTTTGCACGATTTTACAACACAAGCCATTGTTTATAGAACTTACACAAATACTAAAACGATCAAAACCAACAAATCACAAAGAGATTAACACGAAAATCTAATGAATATAATATTAAACAAACAATATAAACATAAGTCGTTTTCAGTTTTCAAACTAAAGACAGACGCTCTACTATTTGCCGCTGCCAACATAAAACAGCTGACTCTTATTGGGCGGATTTAAAAATTCCCGCTTTAATAGACGAATCATAGTTTAACAGCAGATTTGTTTTCCTACAGTTGGTACGACAACAAGGAACATGGCGGCACCCTTACCGTCCTCGAAAAATCGGATGCGCACTCGTCGAAGCGCGTTCTCCCCTCCTCTATATCTCTGGTGCGCATACGATTTTCCGAGGACGGTACGGGTGCCGCCATGTTCCTTGTTGTCGTACCAACTGTCGGAAAACAAATCTGCTGTTAAACTACGATTCGTCTATTAAAGCGGGAATTTTTAATTCCGGCCAATAAGAGTCCGCTGTTTTATGTTGGCAGCAGCAAATTGTAGACCGTCTGTCTTTAATTTGAAAACTGAAAACGGTTTATGTTTATATTGTTTGATATTATATTCGTTAGGATTTTCGTGTTAATTGCTTTGTGATTTGTTGGTTTTGATCGTTTTAGTGTTTGTGTAAGTTCTATAAACAATGGCTTGTGTTGTAAAATCGTGCAAAAACTATAGAAAACGTAGCCCAGAAGGAATTTCATTTCATCAGTAAGTAATAATGTGAGCATAACCAAAAATGCAGTGTCGTGTATTCAAATCTAGGTTGATTGGTAATAAACTTTAATACCTAAAGACAAAATACTAATTATTTCAATTGCTAAGGCTTGTATTTTGATATGAATATGAGGCATCTATACATATACTATTAAACATTTTGTAGAATTCCAAAAGATGAAAATTTACGACATATATGGCTTACTACGTTGGGAATTCAGCCAGAAAATTGGGTATGGAAACTATTGAAGTTAGTGTGCTCCAACCATTTTAAAACTGAGGATTTTTTAAATTTCCCTGGAAGGCGTTTGGTGAAGAAAAACTCTGTTCCTGTGCAACTTAAAGTTTGTCCGACAATGCCAGGTATTTCTGGAATAAAAAAGGGAACGCAACCAGGGCAACTAAAAACTCCGATTCCATCTGATACATCCTCATCGAGCACCAGCTTACGTTCTGAGGAAGTAATAAGAATTGGAAAGGTTTTGTTAATATAATTTGTTTAAGCTAACATTGTAGTAATTGCTTTATTTAAAGAATTATACGTAATTAATTAACGCACCGCGTTTTTCATTTTAGTTCAGAAAACCAACTGGACAACTCGAAAACAATCACGGACAGGACAACAAAGCGTCGAAGAATTGCTTCAAGTTATAGGTAATTTATTTATAGTTTTTTTTCTTCAAATTTTATTTTATTATCTTTTTTTTCTGTTGCAGCCCTCTAATGCCTCGTCAGAGCTCTGGTACCAGCACGGATAGCAGTACAAGACGTAGAATTGTACAAAGAATTAAAACTATCCACAGTTACAGGTTAGATTGTTATAAAATATAAAGCTTAAACCACAAGGACCGTGAAAAATTCAACAAAACTGGAAATATTTACATAAAAATAACGTAAAATTGAATGTTGTGTTGTGATCAAGTATCAAGAAAGAAATAGCCAGCGGTATTGCATTGATTCATTTCAATTTACTTTTAGTATTAACAACAAAAGCATCCAGAATGCTATCACAGCAACGCTATGGCACGTGGAAAATGAGAGACTGATTGCGTGTGTCTCACGAACATTAATGCCAGCTGAAAAGAAGTATGCATCCAAGGAAGCATTGGGAATCGTATATGGGGTAAGAATGTTTGAACAATATTTATGGGGAACTAAATTTATTTTCAGAACTGATCATAAACCTTTGGTGCATATTCTTGGAGAATATAAAGGTATACCCCAAACATACGCTAGTCGTTTGCAACTCTGGGGTCATTATTTAGCAAATTTTCAGTATAAAATTGAGTGCATAAAAGCCAAAACTCTTTGCGTATCTGATTTTTTGTCAGTGCGGTTCTCATCTCATCTGATAACAGGTTGGCTGCTGAAGAATAAGATACGCCTTTGGTGTCACCAGCTTCAGGATCACTAGGTAATATCACAGTCAACATCATCAACATCAGCAGCGAAGCATCATCACCAACATCAGAAACATCATCATTGACGTCAGCAACAACGTTAACATCCGAAGCATCTTTATTGCCGTCAACAATATGAACAGCTTTTTCGGTAGCACCATCTGTAAAGTTGACATCACAACGAGCACGTAGGTCAACGAAAAAACCTGATGACGAATATATTAATGTTTAAATTGTTGGTCTGATTGTATTTTGTAGTATGTAGGTATTTTATTGTTGTTATATATAAACATTGTAAAATATGTAAATAGCATGTAATTGACGTAACTGGTAAGAATATTGATTTTAATATTTAACATTTTCATATAAAATTTCCGCAGTTAAAGATGTATAAAGATTACGGTCGACGTATTAGGATTATAGGCATTATAAATAACTCATTAGAGTGAAGGGGCTAGTGTTCTACTAATTGTTCAAGATGGGGTTGTATAAAGGTTATTCAAATAACATAATCTGATAAAATTGTACAATACAAAATATATCACTGGCGTGGGCGTTCCTAGAGAATTCACTAACTAAGGGAGTTGCATATCCGTCCGGAAGAAAGGACAAGGGTCACTTTCTATCTGACCGAGTTTTGTATGGTTCATCCTGTATAAATATAATAAGATATTCCCACGACGACAAGTTGCTGATCCATCATTCCCAGTAAAATAGCAAAAGTGCGATGTATCAATAGTTACTTAGTTCTACAGAACTGTAATTAAACATGTTGTTATACATAACAACATGGTGAATTAGAATAGACATAGACACGAACAAGTAAACATTAATAATTATTATATTCCTTTGCTTTTTCTAAGTTATATTTTGAGTTTTAATAAAATTTAATTAAAAGATATTTTTTAAAAACAAATTGTTTACTACGACGCGTCGTAGTACTAACATCATAAAAATTAACAGTAAACGCTGAACCATAAATTCTTCTACCGAATGAATATTAAACCATTAATTAAGATTCAAACAGTGTTTGATTGAAGTAAAAGTATAAAACCTAACAGTAAAGATTAATGTATTAATCTTTGCTAACAGTATCTAAATACATATATGGTACACACAAGACAGCAGATAGCCGAGGCGGTTACTTAAAAAATTTAATCTACTCCTGATTACAATTACTTCACAATAAAGTTATCGATCTGTGGCTGTTTTATATAAGATGATTATGTTGATGGTTACTTTTTTTAGTCGATCAAATAGGGGCAAAATTCCGCCCTTAGGCGCTTAACCATATATGCTGTTTACAAGTTCCATTGACCATGCACATTATTTTGTTTTGATATTGTATCAAATAACAGATAATAATAAAATCGCTTTTTCAAAACTTCGGAGTATTTTTATTATTTTGCAACCCATGGAAATATCGTAACATTCCAAACCTACTTTACTTTACAACCCGATTTTAGTTTTAGCATAAGAATGAAATTAGATTATATTAAAGGATTAGTCTCGGAAAGACCCACTCTAAATTTCCGTTGTATGTGAAAACTATTTGGTATCTCGAAAAAACGTTTGTTCCATATGCCGCGAGCCATTTCTTTTATAAAAAAGGCTAAAAAATTTAAAATAATCTATATTTGTTTTATATTAAATTAAAGAAAAGCACACTGAAAACTGGCAGTGACAATTCGAAAAAAATTTTATATAAACTTTTTTCCAACTGAAATAGTACCCCTTAAAATGATACACCACTGTCAACAAGGAACATGGCGGCCTACTACATACTACATTAGCAGTTCGCGCATCTGTCAAGCTCATTCTCCCCCCTCTATATCTCTGATGCGCACTCGTCGAAGCGCGTTCTCCCACCTCTATATCTCTGATTAACAATTACCAAAGACCTTAATAACACAGTATAGGTCTTTGACAATTACAGCACAGCATTAATAAGTACAGCATTCCGTCTCCACGTTCGCACTTTGAAAAAAAGTGTGACGTAAGATGCCGCCATTTTGGGTTACAAAACAGGTCCTGACTAAGAATAATTATAGTTTTTGGTTTCTAACCACAGTACTGTATTTTTATTTTTGTAAAAATATTTAAGTACATAATAATATCGCTGTCAATTTCAGAAATATTTGTGGTGTGTCATAGTGATTGAAAACAACCTTGAGTGGTGTTATCAGTTAAATGTTGACATGATTGGGTGATTTTTAATAACAATAATAATAACTATTGGAAAAAGTTGTTATTGTAAAAAAAAATTAAGATTGTCAGATTTTTGATTAGTTTTCAATTTCTATATTATATTGGTCAGTTAAAATCGTTTCAGTTTTGTATTTAGTTTGTCATTTTTCTTTATTAATAAATCGCGTTTATTTCAATTTTCGTGGTTTATTATGAATATCGTTGTAGTGAGTTAAACGGGTAGTTTAATTCACAAATTACAACAACAGCAACTTTAAAGGCAAATTTTGGCAAAGACTTCTTGAAACTTTATAATGATATTGTCAATAAAATAACAACTAGCCACGCGACAACTTGTGTTTGTTTCACTTGTATTTAGTTTAAAAACATATTAGATACTGTCATTTCGTAATACACACACATGTCCTCCGTGATTATTCATTGTATGAATCCCAAGACACGTTAATAAAAATAAAATCCTTTGAATTCTCACGAACACTATACCAAAAACACAAAACACAGATTTAGATTTAAACACAATATTTATTTATCTCGTACACGCCGACAATGAACTACATATTGAACACAGTAGTGAACTGTATCTATCTACGTCAATGCGATTATTTTGACGTTGTAACCCATAATGGCGGCATGCGCGACGATATGCGCAGGACGGCTTGCAAACGTGAAATGGTGAAAGACAGAATACTGTATTATTTATTATACTGTGATTACAGTGACTATATATTCAAACAGTGATGTCATTAGAGTAAAAAAGTTGTCTTGTTTTTTATTGGCTCACTGAAAAACGTGGTTTCCGGTCCCGCATTAATCTGCACACTTTTTGTTTGTTTACTTTTTTTTACATGGGGTTCTTATGGAGGCATTCGGACGTTGAAAGTTTTTGTACAAATTTTAGTGTTAATTATTATATTTATAAACATTTGTGATTGAAGACTTGTTAACAATGTGTTAGTGATTGTTTTAAGACTATAATTAATATTTCAAACCCTGTTTAAAAGAGTGGGTTGGCTGAGAAAGTAAGTATGCCCAATCGCGTATTGCACGGCGTTACCATAGAATAAGAAAGCTAGCTAACCAGAAGTTTGACTTCGTGTAAATAGCATTGATTTGTATGGGATTTTTTGAAACTCGCGCAGATTTTGTGCGCATCATAGTATTGTTCACAATATCAAACAAGCGGGCAATAAATTCTGTACTAACAATTAAAATAGTACACAATTTCACATAAGCGGAATATTTTCGCGCAACTTTCGCAATAAAAAAATATGTTTAATTTAAAAAAAAACTTTATTATAATAATATTTATTTCGTCTCATTCGTACTTATGTACATACACGTCGGTAACCCAAAGTATAAAACATACGTAGTTCATTTTAATATATAATAAAAACATAATAATAGCTACATAAATATCTATAAATGTGTGTACAAAAAAAAATTTAAACAAAACAGAATGTTATCATTGGTCAGCATTTAGAAATTTTTGCAAATGTGTTGTCAATTAGTAGGTTTTTTAATTAGCTCTCCATATCATATTATATATGAGGTCTGTTTCATGAATTTTTTGAATTCCACCGTGTAGAAGGGGTTAAAAACTCAAAAAAAAAATATTTCCAAAACAATATAAATATTGCCTAGTTATTTATAGCTTTGATAGAATATAACCTATGAATTGTATCAGAAAAACGTGCTTACCCAATGCGTTCGTAAATAGTGTCTAGTCACATAATCATGATTACTACGAGAATGATGTTTTGTTTTAATCATATCTCAGAATTATGATTACTGCGAGAATCATGTTAAGTTTTAAAAGTATCACAGAGCTTTAAAGGCCTCCAGACAACTACCTCTAAGCGTCTTTATAATGCAATATCAGCTACGTGGGAAGGGTTCAAATGATGATCTTACAACTTTTATTAGGGAGTTAAAGCTGTACATGAGACGAGACGTATCTATGCTGACGTAACGGAAATTATTTAGGATAAGTCAATTGAAAAATCTAGGACCGAAAATGAGTTAAAGTTTGATTAGCAACGTAACGCATTTTTCTTAGGTTATGTTTATATTTGTTTAACTCGTACGGATACCTCCGGTCATACAATCGAGGATTTCCGGTAGAATGCGTTCTCGTCTGAATGACACGCAAGAGACCGTATGGATACGGGATACGTATCCGCAAACGAGATGAAAATTTCATTTGCGCATGCCTAGCTGTCAATAGATACGTATACCTTCTTGTCTCATGAACAACTTTAACTCCTTATTATCTGCATTTACATGCATTCATTTCTTAATTCTTACAGCTAACAGGAAATCGACTTATGTCAACAATCAACAATGTCACTTATAAATTAAATTTAAATTCAACTTTACATGAATTGTGGATAAAAAAAAATGCTAAAGGTTGCTTCCATTTGTGCCTGATTCCCCTTGCCATTAAAACTAAAGCAGAATTAGCAGGATCGTAACTCCGAGAACCATTATTTTGGTGAAAACCAATAACATAATCCTTACTTCTATTGTAAAACAAGTTCGTCTTTAATGACATTTCATCTATGCAAATTATACAGGTTTTAGCACTCGGTTCTAAATTGTTAATTTTGAGTGAAATTGTTTTAAAAATAAAATCATTTAAGCCAGAAAAAATATGCCATTCAGAAGTTATTGTCCAGAGGGTTGACTTACAAGGCAAAAAAAAAATGTCTTGTAAGTGTCGATATAGTTTAGGTCCAAGAAAATATACAGTTAGGGCAAATTTCTTGAACTCACTTGTATATCTCCGACCTTGCAATGATTTGTTGGATAAATTGTACTGCATAATTACAAAATTAGCCAAACCTTCCTTAAAATTAGTTTTAACAAACTCAATGAAATCTTCTTTATTGAAAGGTCTGTTCGAAAGTTCCGATGATTCCGAAATTCTGTCAAACTTTCTCTTAAGGTTCTTCACCTCCAGTCTCAAGGCTTTTTTTCTTGGAGATTGCTCAGATATGCCTGGAGATGTTTGCAGTTGTTCTGTAATTGAGAATTTCATCTAATACATGAAGATAGAATTTGTAGTTAAAAGTAACTTACTATCTAAAGGGTTTTTTTCCAAATGCAGGTCATCAAAAACCAGAGAAGATCCATCCGAAATCATGCCTGACGTCGATGGTTGTGGTGAATCGGCGCGCACTTAAAATAAATTAATTAAATATGTACATACGACTGACACAACATTCATTAAACATTTACCTTGTTTGCTAGCCACCTTTTTAAAAATAGTTGGTATGGCTTCATTTTTCAACTTGCTGTTGCCAAAACCGGCAAACATTTTCTTCTCAAAATGTTCGCTACAAACTTTGCGGTTAGACACTTTCTCCGGTTCGTTCGACATCAAGTCTAACCTGCCAATGTTTTCCAACCATTGAAGTTGCCTTTAAAATTATTTACAAAATAGCTAAAACATGCAACTTTTTGTGTAGGTACATACATACCTTATTGGATCACTCGGAATTCTGAAATAACTTATTAAGTTTCCAGTTTTGCGGCTGTTGTTGTCACAACCGTTAACACTACAAGAATTTGGCATTGTCTTTCACCAAAGATTTACTTATGTACACAATCATAGATCTATGCTTTCAGTAACACTTATTAAATAAACACTATTACACTACTGTTCTTAAAACTAGAATTAAATAAATCTTATAACCAAATAACTAATAAAAATGGAAAAACGTTGAAAACTTTTTAGAAAATGAAATAAACGAATGTAAACAATCATTAATATTCGTCCATATTGGAATTTTACCCAATTTGACAGCTGCGCACAAAATCGCGCGAACGAACACTAAATCCCATCGAAATCGTCAAGTCAAACTTCTGGTTAGCTAGCTTTCTTATTCTATGGCGTTACAGAATCAGTTATAAATAATAATAATAATTAGTTACATAAATAATAATTAGTTACATAAATGCGTAGAAATAATGCTCACACATAAATGTATTTCCACGGCTCATAAAGTTCGTTTGGATCATTTAGCTCGTCGATTAAAATAACATAACCTAAGACTGTGTTGTGTTATAAAAAACAACAGTTTTTTGTCATTATTTTGCACGAAAATATATGTGTACCTACAATACGTTTGTTTTAAATAATTCTGTTTGTGTTTGTAGTAGAACAATAATGCCTGGCTGTGCTGTTGTGGGTTGCAGGAATTCTGCCAGAAAAGGATTTGTTACGAAAACCTTCCCAAAAGATCCTGAAAGAAGAAAGCAATGGTTAATTAAAACCCGGAGGGGCAACTGGCAACCTACTGATTAGTCATGCTTGTGTGAGGTTAGTAATAGTAATATACTTAATCTAGGCGTAACAGCACTACAAAAATATATTATGCTTTATTTTTATACATAATTTAATAGTTATTTCTCACTTGTACTTGATATACGTATTCAGCGAACGCGTTACCAGCATTGGCAACATCGGATTCGAGATCTAACAATTTAGTTTTAATGGCGTCAGTAGATATGGCAATCCCGGAATGTTCAATAGCCATAATCATGGGACCAAATTTTTCCGGTAATCCAGCCAATAATAATGACCCAATCCATTCATCATCAATTTTGAAACCTGTGCCTCTTAACTTCTGTGAGATTTCTACAATCTGATTTACATATTGTGCCATCGAATCGCAATTTTCCCGCCTTGTCGATATCAGACTTCTGAGTAAACTGATTCGCCTTGTAAAACCAGAGTCATCATACAGCTTCTTTAATATATCACAAATTTCTTTGGCTGTTTTTGCTTCTTTTACATGAATGAATAGAGCAGGATCTAATGTGAGTACCAGTTTCGCTTTTGCTTTAGCAATTTTGTCGGCGTCTGTTTCTGTACCGTCAACACATTTCGATAGTCCTTCTAATATCATGTAATTTTCAATCGCAAAAGACCAATCACTGTAATTTTCGCGACCAAGCAATTTTGGCACAACCGGCATATAATTAACTGCCATTTTCGCGAGCCTTAAACACTCAACTCAAGAAAACGAGTTATAATTATTTCGCAAAAAAACAACACGTGCAATTTGGGCGCATAACCTGTTAAACTTTTGAAATAAAAACAACGTTTACAGTTTGAAGGTTGTAACAAGACTAACTTTATTGAAGTATCAAAATGGCTACACTCAGTTATTACATAGAACTTAACCTAGATGGCGCTAATGAGTAATCTTAAATTTTGAAATCAACTCACAACAATGTGTACCTACAATACGTTTGTTTTAAATAATTCTGTTTGTGTTTGTAGTAGAACAATAATGCCTGGCTGTGCTGTTGTGGGTTGCAGGAATTCTGCCAGAAAAGGATTTGTTACGAAAACCTTCCCAAAAGATCCTGAAAGAAGAAAGCAATGGTTAATTAAAACCCGGAGGGGCAACTGGCAACCTACTGATTAGTCATGCTTGTGTGAGGTTGGTAATAGTAATATACTTAATCTAGGCATAACAGCACTACAAAAATATACTTATGTATTTGGTTAATAATTAAAAAAACAATAATATTAACAACATAGTAAATGGAAGTAGAAAGATCTAAAATAGTCTTTTTCTCAAGTAAAGTGTTATCTCTACCTTCCGCATATACGATACGTATTGGATGGCACCTTAACTCTATTTTGAATGACTGCTTATCTAGTGTAAACATAACCAAAATCTCACGTTTACGTATGGAGACACGTATACGTCCTTGGTTTTGCCTTAACTCCCTATTAATAGCATTTTCGTGCATAAGAACGTAATATAATTTTTGTATTAACGTTTTGTAGGATGGCTGTGACGTATCGAAGCTGGAGCACATGCGCTAGCGATTACATATATAGCGGGACATGACAGTCTCTCGTCTCCTTCTCTACATCTTGACCTGGGCTGTAGGCTGTATTGTGATAATATGTATATGTGACAATAGTGAATAAATGAATAACGAGTAATATGATAATCTTTACAGTAATAATAGCCTATCAGGCCACCTAAAGACATAACAATGGATAATGATAAATTACTTTGCCAGATTTGTAAAATAAGTTTTGTTACCAGTGGCACAAGAAATAAGCACTAGAGGAATTTCCACGGTGAATTAGTTCAGGACAAGGAGCTGACGAAACACAACATGTGTCCCATCTGTACAAATCAAGAAAAATTTTCCCGGCACGCTAATTTAATTACACATTTGGACAATATTCATAGCGCAGCGGCGCGGTCAGACCATAATTTATATACATGTATACTGCAAGATTACAGCATACATTAAAATGCCAACGTGCCGAGCCAATCAGAGCATTTGGGGCGGGGTTTTCCTTGGCGCGCTTTTGAATTTGAATTTAACCGCTATTCAACCTATTTTGAAACTGAAATTTAGTCGATATTTAATTGGAATGAGTTTTTCAGTAAAATAATTTAAATATTAATATGTATAAGGTATTCGCTAAGAAATTCTGTTGAACTTTCCTTTGTAGTAGGTATTTCTTGATATACCTAGCTGAAAACCCGTCATTTCGTATACGGAAAAACGATACTCAAATATATTTATGTATAATTTGGAGATACCTATCTAATTTTAAAATCATTTTATGCATTACAGATAGTAGGAAATAAAAAAGGCACATTATTCTCAATAGTTTATGTTTAGCTATATATATTAAATTATACACAATGATAATAAATAATAATTACTATGAACATACAAATTAATACAACACCACTACCATACATACATATTTATTATAAGGTACCACACCAAACAAATCTAATATAATATTATACAAGTCACAATAAGAAAAAATAGTATGTGAAAAAGTGATACAATTAAAAGGAAAATATCTAAATTGAAATAATACGCACTCTGAAAAAGTAATAATAAATTAAAAACGTTAACTAGCAAATGCACACTTATAAAAAACCCACCAAACCAAATAAAAATTCTACTGTTAGATACTCCTGCCATTAACTGGGAAACAATAGTGTGTTGCTCTGCATTTGATAATCTTTTTGTTCTTAAGGCGTCGCTGGGTCCCACATGTGTTTCAGCAAGTTTTACTTGTACAGAAGCTGTTAAAAAATTAATATAAACCTATAGCAGTAAAATTACATTAATTTGTTACCATCTGTGGCTACATTTACTTAAATTCGTGAGGGGCACATTCCACCAACACGAATAGAACCTCCAGTCTTTATGCTACGTTTTGTACATGAACTTACAACACCTAAAAGCAAGAGACCTCTAGAATCGCTTCTATTGCAGTTATATAATATAATTTCTTCTCTATTATGACATTTATTCCTACTACGGCAAGCATAGTCCACTTCTCTGTTTTCTTGTTGTCTCCAAGCTGTAAAATCTTCAAAAGCTCTAAAATGTAAAACGGATTTAATATCTATCTCATGAATGTTGTTGAAATGAGTAATCAAAGTATTATGTATGGAAAACTTCTCTCTGTTTGTGCATATAGGGCATATGAAGTGGTTTAGGTTAAGAGTTCCAATCTCAACATAGATGTACTTACCTACCGAATCCATTTTCTTAACTACAACCACAGAATAAGGAACCGTAGCGTAGCTTCCTTATTCTAAGCTATAACCACAGCTAATATTAGCTGTGCTATAACTATAACCAATGGTAGAACCCAAGTTTATCCAATATAAATATAGACTTTGCTAGAATTAAACACAAAATATTAAATAACAAAGAACAACAATGGAATTTCTGTTTAAAAGAAAACAAAATCGACACAGATGGAATATTAGCAATGAAAATTGCTCTTTTAACCAAAATAAACAAAAATATGATTGGTATATGAGGAAAATTGAGCATAAATTTGCAAAATTATTTTCAATGTTTGTTTTTTTTTTGGTATTGGGCCAAACGAAACATCAGGTGAATTGCCCACATCCCGCATGCGCATAATATACAGATTTTGATTGGCTCGGCCCGTTGGCATTTTAATGTATGCTCAAGATTACCATGAAAACATAAAAGCTTTATTCGGGTTCGTACAGAACTGTTCTAGAACTGTGAGGAGTGTGCACAGTTCAAATTTACATGTTCGAGTTTTCTTGAACTGATTTAGAACGGTTCTAGAACCACCAGTTTGCTGTTCGGGTTTGAAATAAAAGTCCGAGAACGGTTCTAGAACTGTCAGAATCGATCCCTGCTGTGGGGCAAGAACTGATCTCTGACTGTTGTTTATTTGCTACACATGCGCATATCAATAAACGTGTTATTTATGATTTTAGTTTAATTGTAACATATACTAAACACGTACATCTTAGCACATAATATATTTAATTATATATTAGATGATTAAATGTTATATTATAATTAAATTTATCTATATTTAAAAAGGTGGACTACATTTATTACAAAAAAACACAATATTATATATTTAGTATATCTAAAAGAAGACAATGATAATTATATTAAACATTTGTATTTTGTCTTCATGAAATTTTTATGCTTTGTTAACTTATGTTAACTACCCATTTTGAATGAAAATGAAAAATTCAAATAAAACGAAAATAAAATGAATAGATACAAGAAATGTTTGGCTCTTATTTTATTAAACTTTTTGAAGAAAACAATGTTTTTAAATAATTTTGTGAAAATTTATTACACAACACATAACAATTGTTTCACCAACACAGTGGCTATCTGAAGAAGCCAGATGTACCATATTTTGTAAAATTATTTAAAAACATTTCTTGTTTTCTTCAAAAACTGTAAAATGAATTTTCATCAAGTAGAAGTAAAGACCATCCACGATATTATTTTATTGTTTGTACATTAAAGTTAGGTTATATATTATTTATGTTTGGTATTGATGATGATGAAGCGTTCGGGTTTTTCACAATTTTGAACAGTAATAGAACGGTCCGAGAATTTTATCTAAGGCGCAACCAGTTCGGCGCAATTCTCAAACAGTCCGAGAACTGCCCTAGAACGGTTCTAATTTCCAAACCCGAATAAAGCTGTAAGTTAAAATATTACCTACTGCCCGAGCAAAAAACCCTTCTTCATTGTCGGCTACCTTAAATTTGCGATGTTGACAAATTTACCCGATACTTAACTAAGTGCTACCTACTCATGATTCGGTGCAATCAATCCTGTTCTAAGTAATACTTAAAATTTAGGTGACCCTTAACTATTCTCTACTTAAACTGTATGTGGTGCAAACGGGCATAAGGTCTTTGATTATAACAGTGATGTCATTAAGCGGCAGTTTCACATAGCAGTCAATTGGCATAGCAGCGACTGTTAGGTAGGCGTGGTTATACTGCTAACTGTGAATCATACGATTGCGACCGCAGCTGAGTGTTGTGCCAGCTACTGCGATAACTAGAAATTTTTCTACTTTTTGTATCGCAGTCGCATACTCAACAAAAACAACATGGCGCAAAACATCAAACGCATTGCGTTTTCAGATAAACCGATTTTTTCACTTATTGAATTGTATGAAGAAAATGAATGTTTATGCAACTTTAAGTCATTGGATTATAAAAATAATATAAAAAGAAAAAAACGGGTAAAATTTTGAAAATCCCCATTTACTACCATTTATTTAGTTAATAACTCCGTTAATAAATTATTTTCGATGTTGAAACGTGAATTATCTCACAACGCCGAAGATCTTTATTTTTAAATACTTTATTACATTACTAAATTAAAAACTACAATTGTGTAAAGGGTTGTTGGTTTAGTAATTATTATCACACCGAAAAAATATACTTCTTTAAAATGTAAAAACAAAAAAATAACTAATCAGAATAAAAAAAATAAGTAACAACGAAAATATTATTATACGTCTGTAACGCGTCGGCGTTCGGTAAAGCGTAATGCTTTTTTCTTTCTATTTGCGTCGTCTTGCAAAACAAGTTATGATGCTTTTTGTGTGATGGCAGCACTAGTCGGGCATTGCACTAGCTGGCCACCAGTGGTGGAGGTTATTAGAGGGTTTAGTTTGTTACAATCTCCCCCTTTGCTCCACATGAACGTCCCGTATGTGGTGCAACTTCTGGATTGGGCTGAGACGTACAGCAATCGCACTGCACTCGTGGTTTAGGTCGTCTTCTACCATTGGCGGAGGCTGACATTGGCTGTTGATCGTTACTGACAGTGACAACTTCCTTGTCAGTGGTGGTTGGCGGTGAACTACGTACATCGTTCGAGGTTGGTTTGGGCGGTCTACCCCGTTTTCGCTTCGGATTCAGCGGCGTAGGAAGGTTATCCTTGGTATCACCTCGATACAAGGTGAGGGCGGAGGCGTGGTACTTTCCCATAGGCGTAGACGGATCGTCAATGGTCGAAATCTCATAAGTGGTTGGAGTCACTACCTTAGAGATACGATATGGCCCGTCACGTTTAGGCGCGAATTTCGAAGTATAATTCTTACTGGAATTACTTAAAGTATGAGTATCGACGAGTACTTTATTGTCGATATTAAACGGACTAGTGTCGCGACGCGTAGAGTCTTTGTAACGGTTACGGCGGTCTTGAGTCTGTTCGTGTTTATCGCGGGCTTCACTAAGGGTTTCACTAAGTGTTAATAGATAAGGTGTTATCTACGCGACAAACGTATCATTTTGCACTATAGCGTGCATATCTCTATTTACATCATCGGGCGTACGGAGTTCGCGTCCGAATGTTAAATACGCAGGCGTAAAACCTGTAGACTCGCACTTAGCAGTATTTATTGCAAATCGGATTGCTGGGATTTTGTCAGGCCATGTAGTATGGTCGGAAGAGGTGAGAATAGCGAGTGGTGTTTTCATGTCACGATTTTTGCGTTCGACAGGGTTAGCTTCAGGATGGTACACGGGGATGAGGGTTTGTTGGTATCCCAAGCAGTGGGCAGCCTGTTGCATGACGGCGCTGACGAACTGCGACCCGTTATCACTGATAACTCTTCTAGGTACTCCAAATCTCAGTATGATTTTGTCTATAAGGCATCTGCCGCACGCTTCAGCTGTGGCAGCCTTCAACGGGAACAACTCAGTCCATCGACTGGCGGTATCCTCGATGATGAATATCCAATGGTATCCTTCACTTGACATAGGTAGAGGTCCGAACAGGTCTATCGATATGACTTCGAACCGTTGAGCTTGGATAGGTGTCTGTAGGAGACCGGCGGGTTTCAAATTGGAAGCTTTGAATCGTTGACAATCTATACATTTGCTTATGTAGTCTGTTATTGTCCGGCGCATGCCAACCCAAAAGTATCGTCGGGCGATGCGCTGATAGGTACGTTCTATGCCGTAATGGCCGGCTGTCTCTGAATCATGGTATTCATACAGAATCTTCGGTATTCTGGTCACAGCAGCAACTAACTGGGGTTCTTCCCTGTCCACGTCAGGATTATAACGATATAGAACACCACTAGACAGGAGGTATCCTCTTTCGGCCCACTTCTTGAAATGGATGTCGGGCTCGACTTTGTTTTCGAAACAATCAATAATTTTCTTGAGTTCAGGGTCTGCTATCTGCTCGTTACGTATTTCGGCAGCAGATAAGTTCGGAAGATCTATGAAGATGAGATTAACTTCGGTGTTATCTCCAGTATCGTCAAAAGTATCTTGTGGAGGTCTGCTCAGCGTGTCGGCTACAACGTTCTTCTTGCCTACGATGTAGTCAATTTTCAAATTGTAGGGCATTAACGATAGGGCCCACCGAGCCAACCTTCCCGTCGGTGACCTCAGGCCCATAAGCCATTTTAACGCCTGATGATCACTCTGGACAATGACAGTAGATCCTTCTAGGTAACCTCTGAATTTATTTACAGACCAGACTACCGCTAGAGCTTCGCGCTCCGTGGTGTTGTAGTTCTGTTCGGCAGACGTCAGTAGCCTTGAAGCATATTCAACCGGTTTCTCCTGCTCACCCTCCCCCTGGAGTAGACATGCTCCGATAGCATAACTGCTTGCATCTGTGCGGAGTACGTAGGGCAATTGACTATCAGCCTGTCGCAGAATAGGTGAGGAACACAGCAGACTTTTAAGTTGGGCAAACGAGTTTTGTTGTTCCTGTCCCCAAATCCACTTGGCGTTTTTCTTGGTAAGTATGGTTAGTGGTTTAGCAATGTGCGAAAAATTGTCAATGAACCGACGAAACCAGGAACACGTTTGCAGAAAGCTAAGTAATTGTTTGACATTTCTCGGGGGAGGCATGTCCAAAATGGCAGAAACCTTTTCCGGATTTGGGCGGATCCCCTGAGGCGATATAATGTGTCCTAGATAGTGAACTTCTTGACACGAGAATGAACATTTTGGTCGATTCAGAGTAAGTTTGAACTGTTGAAGTCGTACAAATGTTGCGCGTAAGTCACTAAGGTGTCCATCAAAAGAGTCTGAGATGATGATTATGTCATCCAAGTAGGCAAGTACCAGTACATTAGGAAGTCCGGATCGAAGCCTGTCAATCAGTCGCTGGAATGTTGATGGCGCGTTTCTGAGACCGAATGGCATTCTTATGTAGCGAAAGGTACCGAAAGGTGTAATAAAGGACGTCTTGTCTCTATCAGATTCGCGTACATTTACCAGATGATACCCACTTTTGAGATCTAGGGTAGTCATGTACTTAGATTTCTTCGCAGCATGGAGCAGATCATCAATCCTAGGTATAGCGTACCTGTCAGCCCTTGTGACAGCATTTAGGCCCCTATAGTCGACAGTGAGTCTAACACCACCTGTTTTCTTAGGCACCAACACCACAGGTGCGGCGTATGGCGATTCACATTCCTCAATGTATCCACATTGTAGCAATTTGTCAATCTCTTGCCGAAGTAATTCCTTCTTAGGCTCGGGCATCCGGTAAGGAGGTACTGCAATTGGAGTGTCGTCTAGAAGAACTATGGCATGTTCGGCGTATGGAGTAGCTTCAGTTTGAGCCTCGAAATTACAAGAAAATTCCGCAAGAAGATAATAATAATAATAATTTTATTTGCCTATAAACACATTACAAACATGTTAGATGCACTTGAAGTAGATGTACAAATAAAATAGAGAGTATTAAGCATCCACGAATTACTTAAGAAAATCTTGTCTGTAAATTTGCAGATACCGCTCCACTCACCATCCATCCCACAACACACTCTCCAAGGAACAATTCATACTATTAACACTATGCTCGCATAACCCATAATTGCATGTTACAAACGAAAATAACGTATATAACTAAAAAATATCTTCATTTTAAACAATTACACAAAAATTGCACCTCACACATATTATACAAATCATTGTAGCGATACAACAACCCTGTTGAGGCAGCAACAACATCCAGCACATCCATAATTTAAAGATAATCAAAGCTATGTCGCATCAGCCAGTGCGTAACAAGTCTTCTAAAATTTGTTTGATTCAGTTTACTTCTTAATTCCGGATTCAACCGGTTATACAATTTTGGCACAATAAATACAAAACACCTCTGACCAATGGACTTGTTCATTCTAGGTACGATAGCGTCCTGGTTAGTCCTTGTATTATGCACATGTTCAAAAAAAGATAAAGAGAACTTGCCACGCGACAAGTATATTAGCGCTGCTTTATAGAATAAATTTCTTATGTTTAACACTTTACAAGATTCAAATAAAAGACTAGAAGGAAATCTAACATCTAAACCGTAAATAATTTTTAAAATTCTTTTTTGGATTATCTGCAATGGCCGTAGTGCCGTAGCATAGACTCCACCCCACCCAATTATTCCATATGTCAACAAAGATTGGACAAGTGCGGAATAAGCCATCCTCAACTCTGACTCAGAAAGTATAGGTTTCAGCTTAGTAAACATATATAGTAGTGATCTCAGTTTCTGCGTTAGATTCTTAATTTGTAATTCCCACTTGAAGCAGGAATCAATGTTTATTCCTAGGTACTTTACATTATCTGTCATTTCCAAATTCCATGTCGCATATCTATGTGGCAATGCTATATCAAGCAAGTTACAATCGGGTAGACCAGATCCAGTGCAAGAAAACGGGACATATTTTGTTTTTTCAAGATTTATTGTAAGAAGATTCATATCCAGCCATTTAATGACCTTCCTTAAATCTTTACACAATTTCTCTTGCACTTCCTCCCAAGAGATTCCCCGCGACAACAAAACAGTGTCATCTGCATATGACAGTATTCCACCATCCAAACCAATATCCAGCAATTCATTGATGTACAAAGTAAAAAGTATTGGACCGAGAACCGTTCCCTGTGGAACACCAAATGCTACGTCGGCAGGCAAACTTCGACAACCATGAATTTCTACCACTTGAGTTCTGTTACTTAAGTAGCTTCGAATTATATCACATGCCTTACCTCTTATACCATAATTTTCAAGCTTTGTTAATAGTTTAACATGTGATACAGTATCGAAAGCTTCCGCAAGATCAATAAAAACACCACCGCAACATAATGATTTATCTAGGTTCTGATAAATATAGCTAGTCAAGTTGCCAATGGCGTCATTAGTCGATAAACCCTCTCGGAATCCAAATTGAGAGTCAGAGAGTATTTTCTGTTTCTTAATAAAATCTGTCAAACGTAATTTAAGAGCTTTTTCGAAAACTTTGGTTAGATGTGATATTAAACTTATAGGACGATAATTCATGATTTTTTCTTTGTTGCCCGATTTGAATATTGGCCTAACAATGGCCTCTCTAAAGACTTTCGGACATTCGCCCTTTGCAAATGCTAAATTTATAATATGACTAAGAGGTGCACTAATATATGGTGATATTATTTTTAACGTCTTTACATTAATCTCATCAGGTCCAGATGCTGCACATAATTTCAAAGATAATATACTACTTTCAACTTCCTCCTTATCAACCGGCGTAAGAAACATTGAAAACGGATTGTTTTGTGTATTAGTTTCCAGGGGTTCCAAGTTAATACCAGAAGCAACTATCTGATCTGCCATAACGCTTCCGATACTAGAGTAATGCCTATTAAATCTATCCGCAATTTCTCTGTTATCCGATATCACCGTGCCATCTTCCTCCACGATCCTACAAATAACGTTATCATTCTTATTGTTCCGATTAGTAAACTCATTCAATGTTTTCCAAACCACTTTTGAGTTACCAATATTATCTGTTATAATTTGTTTGTAATAACTCTGCTTCAATATCCTTGTAATGTTATTTATGTGGTTTCTGTGGTTTTTATATTGAGAATAAATTTCAACATTTTTTGATTTTTTGTATTGAGAATACAACCTACCTCTTTGTTCAATGGAACAAATGAGACCCTCAGTAATCCACGGTTTTTTCTTCTTACTCCTCTTAATAAGTTTAGAATATGAACTCGACTTTATAGCACAATTAATCACATCATAGAACCCGCGCACAGCCAGGTTAGGATCATCAGCTGAATATACCCCTGCCCAACTTTCGCACCCTATTATTTGCTTGAGCTTATCATAATTAATATAGGACTCAAATGACGTCGGTGTCTTTTCTTGAGAAGGTACTGATGTTACGCAATTAAGACCTAATATTGTAGGATAATGATCGGTAATTTTGGACTGTAAAACTATTGGTACCAAGTCATTATCTCTAACATTTCCACTTTTAAACATTATGTGATCAATGCAAGAATTTGAGTTGCCATCCACTCTAGTAAATTTGTTTATCAATGACCGAAATCCATGCTCATAAAAACTGTTAAGATAATCATGAACATCGACCGAATCATCCAGTAGGTTGATATTAAAGTCTCCAATGAAAATTTCTGTATTATTTGATCTTTTAACTCGAAGATATTCACCTAAATCCTGTATGAACCTTTTTGTTTCAATGAAATGAGGTCTGTAAAATGCATTTATTATAAGTGTGTCAAAATTCAATTTTAGAATAAGTCTAATGCATTTTATTTCGCCAACGTTTTCAATAATAAACTCATAATTATATATGTTCTTAATGTATATTATTACACCATCGTTTTGATTTATTGTGCCCTGATTGTAAATCATTTTATAGTTTGCTAGTTGAAAAAGATTTAAATTTTTTAATTGCCATGTCTCCGTTAGTATTAGCACGTCAAATAGCTCATTAAACGATGCATTACAACTTCAAGATTACAAAAGTTCTTGGAAATGTTTCGTATGTTTGTATGAAAAATAGTAAAAGAAGTCTTTAAGTCATTGTTCAAATATCCCATACATTGGTGTGCATCGGCTGCCTCCAAGGTTGTGATTTCATGCAAATCGAAATCCCTCAAATAACCATCCATCAGATAACAAAAAAAAAAAACAGAACAAAACAATACAAAATGTATGCAAATTCAATCACTCAACAGTATCAAAAGCAATTTTCCACAATAAAATGGAAGAAAATACTAAATACTAAATGTCCAAACCGAAATCAACAAATTTGCGTGCGTACAATATATTATCAAACACTGATAATAACAAAATAAAATGGCACAACAAACTAAGCACAACTTAATTGATTATGTACTTGGATTACGCGTGCGACTAGATTGTCTGACAGTCCTTTTCGAGTCTTTAATTTTTTTGCTCTGTAGGAATGTTCAGGACTCTCGATTGGTTTTCTTTTCTTGTCGTCCTCAACGTTATCGATAGTTCGCTGTTGGACATCCACTGTATCTTTACGAATATATTCCAATGCTCTGTCGTAGGAGATATCTTCACCATTTATCTGCAGTCTGTTGCCCTTAAGTATCGCTACCTTATTTTCAGATCTAGCTTCCTTCAAAGCGCTGTGCAGTATTTTCCGTTCCTGTATATCTTCTTTAGTCCGGTCTTCGTTAATAAAAATGTTTGTACCCTTAAGCTTAGACTTATTTGTCAGAACTTCGTTCCTCTTTGTACCTCTAACAAACTCGACAAGTACAGGTCGCGGTTTTTTTTCTCTTTTACCGAGACGAAAAGAGTTAGAAATATCCCAAACTTGAAGATCTACAGATAATTTTGATTTTATAATCTCCGTAATTCTTTTTGTAGTCTCGCTTTCACTTTCAGGCTCTCTGGTTAAATCTTCTTCAACCCCTACAAACACTAGGTTGTGTTTTTTTAATTTTCGTTCAGAGTTCCGTAATTTTTCCTCCAATATTCTATTTTTACCCTCCAGTACACTTATTCTTTCATTCAATGAATCAACTTCAGTATCGAATTTGTTATTAAGCCTTTGTAAGCCAGTTGCCACAGTATCTATTTTTTCGGTTAAATTTGTATTTACACTTTGTAACAATAGATAGACGTCGTCTAGTGTAACGTTTCCCTGAGACATATTAAATTACAGCTTTCTATTCACTAATGAAAGCCGTTCCCGTGAGTAGTATTCTGTAGTACGAAACCGTACAGGGCAGCGAACTTATTTGGTTTAGCGACAGCCAACTTCCAGTATTGCTATTACATATGAGATGGCGCCACTTGCTATGCCGACACAATGATGTTGGTTGGCTCTTTTATGTAATATATTTTGTCAGAAATCAGTGTTAAATAGAGTCTAGACTAACCTTATGCAAGCAGATGGTCTATGTCCCTTGATTGAACACAAATCAACAATTAACTTTGGGTTTTTACTAGTCTTTTTTTATATAATTTGGGAGCAATAAACAATAAAAACAATAACAACAATGACCTTCAATAAAAAATACCTTCGTTTAAAGCATCTTTCTGATCAGCATCCAAACTTAGTCCTTCATCAGATCGTAGTTTGATTTCATCAAAGCTGATGTTGTTTACAACGCACGAAACGTCGGGATCAGTAACAAATGAAAATTTGTTTGAAGGTTCGTTTCCAAAGTAAAACCTATTATTTGGAATGTCGACTATGACATTGGCAGCTTGTATCCAGTCTACGCCTAAGAGAGTGCGACTGTTTTCATGCTCTGGTACCGATATAAAACGAGTAGTTACTGTTTTATCATGTAGCGTGACATCCAAGTTGAATATTTTTACTTGTACTCTGCGACGAATTCCATCAGCGAGAGTCATCAAAAGGGTATCCTCAGTATATGGAACCTTGTCTTCCAGTAAAAGTTTCAATAGTGACGAACCGGCAACACTGGACCTCGCTCCGGTGTCTACGAACGCATAACCATTGTGTCCGTGTATGTTTAGCGCAACCAGAGGGCGTACGCGTACTCTTGAAAATTATTGAAGAGAAATTCTGTAGTACTGGGACTGCTTTTCAATTTGCATTTTGGGCACGTACTCTTGATATACCCCGGGTTACCACAACCATAGCAGGAAATACCTGATGATGTAGGTGAGGAAGAAACTGTTTGGGTTAGAGGTTTCTTTTGGGGACTACTGGTACTAGTAGTGGGAGTACTTTCGACCGATTTCAGTTTTGAGAGCTTGCGGCACTCATCTTTAGTATGACCGACATTTTTGCAGAAGGTGCAACGTTTTTTAATAGTGTCTTTTACGTCATTAACTTTAATATCTACGGACGCATCAAAAGTTTCTTCCGCAACGCGAGCTTGCGAAAGTAGGTGCTGAAACGAAGTAACTTTATCGCGCGGGATTTTTTCACGCACTTTACGATGTAACAGCCCGTACACCATATCGATTTGTACAGTCTCAGAAAGCGTATTCGATGGAAGCTGAGCTAGAATAGATCGCGCTTTACAGATGAATATATCCGTTTTAGTCTTTGAATCCTGTTCTTGTGAAAACAATTCGCGATATACGCGGTAGGGCGGTTTAGTAGGACCGAATGTAGATTTAAGTAAGTCTATAGCATTTTGCCAAGAGTCTAGTGAACCTTTTACGCCTTGGAACCACGTAGCAGCAAAGCCGTCGAGTAACATTGGTAATCCGCTAGGCGCGTTTTCGTCAGAAATATTGCAGCAGTCCTTGTATATTTCTATAGAATCGGTAAATGCGTTTACATCGGCCTGCGAGGAACCGTTAAACCTGCTGTTACAGTTCGCAAAGTTGCCTGTGTATATATTTGTATTTACCGGCGCGGAAGTATCGACTGTTAGCCGCGAAAGTAGTTATTGGAACTGATTATCTGTGAGAGTTACAGACATTGTTTCTACCGTTTAAAGTTGAAGCAGATAAGATATATAGTACTTATGTACATGCACAAATTGGAACAAACTTACGATACACTGGAATTGGTACTGGATTTGTCCTAAGTGGTAGATGCTTTTAACACAGTAGCAAATTGTTTCTAATCGTCCTACACTTTGTAGAAGCAATTAACACAGTCACAAATTGTTTCTAAACGTCCTACACTCTGTAGAAGCGATTGAAATTGCAATTTTGATCGAAAAACTACGCGATTTGTCCTACACTGTAGAAGCAAAAAAAACGCGGGAGATTTTTCTTCAACACAACACTGATATTTTTACACTTTAAGAAAAAACTTTTCGGTTCCACGTTATGGGCGCCAGTTGTAAAGGGTTGTTGGTTTAGTAAAATATACTTCTTTAAAATGTAAAAACAAAAAAATAACTTTAATCAGAATAAAAAAAATAAGTAACAACGAAAATATTATTATACGTCTGTATCGCGTCGGCGTTCGGTAAAGCGTAATGCTTTTTTCTTTCTATTTGCGTCGTCTTGCAAAACAAGTTATGATGCTTTTTGTGTGGTGGCAGCACTAGTCGGGCATTGCAGTAGCTGGCCACCAGTGGTGGAGGTTATTAGAGGGTTTGGTTTGTTACAATTGTAAAAATCCATGTTTTACATTCAAATGCTTCTTACTGCCTGCTACTCCTAAATGAAAAATGGTCTTAAGCAAAGTAATGATAAATAACTACATAAACAATTTGCATAATCTTATGCAAGGTAAACAATATTTATAATATACATTTCATATGAAGACTTATTGTATAATACGTGGCCTATTTAATAATGCCATTTTTACCCAGTACTTTTTTTTTGCTATAGGTTCTTTTTCGTTTTGAAACACATATTGTGTGAGTTATGTGTTTTGAGACTAGCCTTTTCTTCAATAACAAACAAAGTATTGCACAACCAACCAGGGTTTTTTTATTTCGCGCCATTTGAAAGAAATCTATTTATCAAATATATGTTTATCTTGTCAAACAGGACGTCGCAGTAAATCATATCGCAGTTGCTTATTCCCCACTACAAAGTTGAATCGCTGTAGCAGTCAACTGCTATGTGAAACTGCCGCTTAAAGCCGATATGTGGCGCAACTGACTACTTTTGATTACAGTGACTATATCTTATAACAGTGATGTCATTAGGGTATAGTTCAATGTTAAAATAATCCCGATGGCAGCCAGTCGGAAAAGTAGATTTTTGATTTATGTATTTTTTATTTATACTTAGTCTACCACTGACACCCACTATTAATAAACAAATAATGGAATATTCTGACAGTCGCCAAATATAACCAAACTGTCATATTGACAGTTATTTTAACTGAAATACCCATTATAGGTACTATAACACATACGTAAGTACGGTCTTATTGTTATGTCACAGGTGTTTATTTGTCAAAATAATTACAGGTGTAGCGGGTGATGATATATTTTTTATTTTTTGTTACTTTATATTGACTTACATTTACTTAAATTTGCCAGCGATGAAAAAACTCTCCAAATAAACATTGTAGAGATTTAAGTGCTCTATCATTTGATATGTAACATTGGTATTTTCTATTAACAATGAAAAAAATATGATTTTTTTAAAACTTTGACAGGCCGCCATTTCGAAATTAGCTCGCCGATTTCAATCGCCAACGAACTCACGCGATTCCATGACCTAGCCGATTTTTTAACCAAATTTTGTTTCGATTGGTCAAAAAATGCGGCCTAGACCGTGACGCAAAGTTTCTATATCCCATATATATATATATATATATATATATATATATATACTACGGAAAAAATTTTTTGGGGTATAGGCTATAAGGTTTGATAGTGAAACTCTTGTTTGCTATGCCAAGCTTTCGAGAATATTTATTCCCTTCATCGGGGCTAAAACAAATATGGAACAACGGTGTTAAACAATGGGCATTTTGATAATGATAAAATACAATAATCCACATCCACATATAACTAACTAACCTTAGGTATGCTAAGTTGAGTTTAACAATTTTTTATTGAAAGGCATCACATTGAAACAGTACTTAGTATTAATTATTAAGTGCTTAGCACTACATTCCAATAGCAAGTGAATACTGGGAATAAAATAAATTAAAAAGACAAACACACATCCTCTATTAATCAACCAGCTATCTTTTCTATACATACAAAAAACCTTCTCTTTTTGTTAATTTGTATGTATAGAAAAGATAGCTGGTTGATTAATAGAGGATGTGTGTTTGTCTTTTTAATTTATTTTATTCCCAGTATTCACTTGCTATTGGAATGTAGTGCTAAGCACTTAATAATTAATACTAAGTACTGTTTCAATGTGATGCCTTTCAATAAAAAATTGTTAAACTCAACTTAGCATACCTAAGGTTAGTTAGTTATATGTGGATGTGGATTATTGTATTTTATCATTATCAAAATGCCCATTGTTTAACACCGTTGTTCCATATTTGTTTTAGCCCCGATGAAGGGAATAAATATTCTCGAAAGCTTGGCATAGCAAACAAGAGTTTCACTATCAAACCTTATAGCCTATACCCCAAAAAATTTTTTCCGTAGTTGTTATACAACAAAAAGGCTAAGAACAATTAAATTCATTTATATATATATATATATATATATATATATATATATATATATATATAGATATATCAACTTTTGAACTGAGGTCATTTTTAGGATCCAGGGGTCATAAAATGAAGGACTGCATAAAAATTTTTCAAAATTTGGGTTGTGTCGATCTCCTGAATAGTTAGATTTTTTTTTAAAAATCTACTAAAAGTTGTCTTGTTTTTTATTGGCTCACTGATAAACGTGGTTTCCGGTCCGGCATGAATCTGCACACTTTTTGTTTGTTTACTTTTTTTTACATGGGGTTCTTATGGAGGTAGGTATTCGGACGTTGAAAGTTTTTGTACAAATTTTAGTGTTAATTATTATATTTATAAACATTCGTGATTGAAGACTTGTTAACAATGTGTTAGTGATTGTTTTAAGACTATAATTAATATTTCAAACCTTGTTTAAAAGAGTGGGTTTGCTGAGAAAGTAAGTATGTCCCAATCGCGTATTGCACGGCGTTACAGAATCAGTTATAAATGATAATAATAATTAGTTACATAAATGCATAGAAATAATGCTCAGGCATAAATGTATTTCCTCGTGGATTAAAATAACATAACCTAAGACTGTGTTGTGTTATAAAAAAAAACAAGTTTTTTGTCATTATTTTGCACGAAAATATATGTGTACATAATAATAATGTTTTAAATAATTCTGTTTGTGTTTGTAGTAGAACAATAATTCCTGGCTGTGCTGTTGTGGGTTGCAGTAATTCTGCCAGAAAAGAATTTGTTACGAAAACCTTCCCAAAAGATCCTGAAAGAAGCAAGCAATGGTTAATTAAAACCCGGAGGGACAACTGGCAACCTACTGATTAATCATGCTTGTGTGAGGTTAGTAATAGTAATATACTTAATCTAGGCGTAACAGCACTACAAAAATATATTGTTGACGCAGGTTTTGTATATTTTGATTGTTTGGTTGCATATCATTTTTAGCATAAAACTTTAGACAAAACAGCGGGCAACAGCGCCGCCGATTGCGCATTCGTCATGCGCGCATTCGCCATTAAGTCGTTCGTTGGATGAAAAGACCGTTGATTTCTGTCCATTTAAAACATTTAAATTTCGCATTATATTCGTATTGTTAATTGAACTATATATTAGTGATGCATTTATGCATATAAATATTACGACGTGATATATGTCAGATGTAAAAGTTTGTGTGTGGAGCAGGAAGGGTAGTCCGGGGGCCCCCAACCGTCGCATTAGCAACAGCAGCCCTAAGCTGGGAAGTCCCGCTGCTATATCGTTTTGTGCTATTCAGATTATTTAATTATTTATAATTATTTCTATATAACTTATGACCTGCGCCGTCATTCTGGTCCTTCGAGCCGCATAGATAATTCGATAAAATTTAAATTCTTTGTATCAGCCATTTTTGTCTATATAATTATAAATAAATAATAATATATATATATATATATCTCTCTCGCTTTCTCTAATTAAATAAACTGTTGCCCTCGAGGCACGAATAGCTCTCCATATTTAAGTGTAAAAGTAATAATTTTATGACCTTTTTCTCATTTATCTAAATTTAGTAAATTTTTGTTTTGTTTTAGACATCAGCTATTTTTTTTAAGTATCGGGTTTTGTGCCTTTTTCTTCTCTTTGGAAGCACTATTTATACGCAGATATTTTATATTTCAGATCTAGACCAAGTTCTTGAACGCAAATTAATTGATTTTTTTTAGTTTTATTATAAAATTTATTTTGCCCCCTTTTCTACTATTTACGAACGCCTATGTAAACAAAATTGTTATGCTACATGTTGTAGGTTATCCGTTAAGTAGTTTTTGAGTTATCACGGATACAAATTTTTTCTGACCCTTTTATAGAATTTTCACGGACGCCTATGGAACATTAATTTTTGTCGTGTATTTTTAACACCAATTCAACTAGTTAAATATAAAATTTTTTACATTTTAATTTTTTTTATTTTACCCCTTTTTTTACTATTTACGAACGCCTATGTAAATAAAAATTTTATGCTGCATTTTTTAGGTTATCTTATATCATAGCTATAATATATAATTAGCCAATTTTTCTGGTATATTTGGGAAACATTTTTTTTTCGTTTTTGACCCTTTTTTAAGACTATTTTCGAACGCCTGTGTGAACTAATTTTTTTATGTAACATTCTTTAGCCAATGTGGTCTAATATTTTATGTTTAATATTTGAGGTTATATTCAATTAAATGCGTAAAAAAGTATGCAGTATTTCGGATAAGTTTAAGAACTATGAATTTTTTTAATTTTTGAACCCTCTTTTAAACCCCTTGACTACGCTCAATGTTTCCCAAAATCTAATCAGCTCCTTGCCATGTCCAATAGTATTTTTGTACCAAATTTGGTTAAAATCTGTTAAGCGGTTTTTGCGTTATCGTGCATACAGACAGACAGACAGACAGACATTTTTTTAAAACTACTTATTTATGTTTTTATACATAAATAAGTAGTTGTTTTTGGTCATTTTATACCAAAAACAAGTATTTCCGGTGAAATTAAAAAAAAATTTTTTTTCATGAAACTAATAGTCTCCATATATACATATATTACATATATGATATGGAGAGCTAAAAAACAATAAAATTGTTACCAAAATCCTTCACATATGGCTTTTATAGTTAGCAAAATTTCGAAATGAACAACGTATAAAGCCGCATGTGAAGGGATTTTTAGGGTTAAGTGGTTTTTGAGTTATCACGGATACAATTTTTTCCTGACCCTTTTATAGAATTTTCACGGACGCCTATGGAACATTAATTTTTGTCGTGTATTTTTAACACCAACTCAACTAGTTAAATATAAAAATTTTTACATTCTAATTTTTTTTATTTTACCCCTTTTTCTACTATTTACGAACGCCTATGTAAATAAAAATTTTATGCTGCATTTTTTAGGTTATCTTATATCAAAGCTATATATAATTAGCCAATTTTTCTGGTATATTTGGGAAACATTTTTTTTTCGTTTTTGACCCTTTTTTAAGACTATTTTCGAACGCCTGTGTGAACTAATGTTTTTATGTAACATTCTTTAGGTTATATTCTATCACAACTATAAAAAATTATTCAATATTTCGGATAAGTTTAAGAACTACGATTTTTTAAATTTTTGAACCCTTTTTTAAACCCCTTGCCTACGCTCATTGTTAATCACTACCTATAAATATCCTGTAGTATTTTCGTACCAAATGTGGTTAAAATCCGTTAAGTGGTTTTTGAGTTATCACGGATAAAAAAAAATTCTGACCCTTTTATAGAATTTTCACGGACGCCTATGGTACATTAATTTTTGTCGTGTATTTTTAACACCAATTCATCTAGTAAAATATAAAATTTTTTACATTTTAATTTTTTTTATTTCACCCCTTTTTCTACTATTTACGAACGCCTATGTAAACAAAAATTTGATGCTGCATTTTTTAGGTTATCTTATATCAAAGCTATATATAATTAGCCAATTTTTCTGGTATATTTGAGAAACATTTTTTTTTCGTTTTTGACCCTTTTTTTAAACTATTTTCGAACGCCTGTGTGAACCAATTCTTTTATGGGATATTTTTTAGCTTATATTGTATCACAACTATGAAAAATTATTCCATATTTCGAATAAGTTTAGGAAATATATATTTTTTATGTTTTGACCCCTTTTTGACTATTTACGAACGCCTATGAAAGTAAGTTATTCATGACACATTTTATAGGTTATATTCTATCAAAACTATAAATAACTAGTTAATATTTCTGCTATTTTTAAGAAATACGTTTTTTTTAATCTTTTTTACCCCATTTTACACTATTTTCGAACGCCAATGTGGTCTAATATTTTATGTTTAATATTTGAGGTTATATTCAATTAAATGCGTAAAAAAGTATGCAGTATTTCGGATAAGTTTAAGAACTATGAATTTTTTTAATTTTTGAACCCTCTTTTAAACCCCTTGACTACGCTCAATGTTTCCCAAAATCTAATCAGCTCCTTGCCATGTCCAATAGTATTTTTGTACCAAATTTGGTTAAAATCTGTTAAGCGGTTTTTGCGTTATCGTGCATACAGACAGACAGACAGACAGACATTTTTTTAAAACTACTTATTTATGTTTTTATACATAAATAAGTAGTTGTTTTTGGTCATTTTATACCAAAAACAAGTATTTCCGGTGAAATTAAAAAAAAATTTTTTTTCATGAAACTAATAGTCTCCATATATACATATATATATATTGGCTAACCTATCTTACTTGCCTCCACACATATAACAGACGCACATGCCTCCACCTTTTCCGCTAATGCTACAGCTGTATATTATATACCAGACGATTCGCATTTGCCATCTTACTAAGGGCACGGTGAGAGGGGTAAGGAAATACAAAATAAAACTTATACAAATAAAAATGAAACACAAGATAGCAAATGGCCTCCATACATGTAGCGACAAATTGGCCTCCAGTGTGTATATAAAACAACACGGATGCGACGCAGTGGCCTCCAGCGCTGTTGCACGCTTTCCCCTCTTATTTATTTGATTGTTTTTACGTCGCCGAAATAGTTCAGTGAAATATTTGAGCTTATGTATGTGACTATGAATAAAAAAGTGTTTAATACCTTACTTAATACTATACTATAATACCTAATATATAGATACGATTACGTGGTATTGGTGCGAAAGATACAGAATTATCTCGAGTTTTAATTATGTTATTAACTTCATTAAGGGTGATCCAAAAAAAATATAATAATAATATTTTGCACTTGCATTGTAACTTTTTTAAACGTGTACCAATTCTTGTAAATATTGGCTTGTCTGAAGAACTAACTGCAGATTTAGTCAAAAGACTTTCGGTTTCGGCGATCGCTATAGCAGGTAAATATGGATATTTTTCGAGCAGATATCCTGTAAGAATTTGTGGTACGAAAGTAATTGAATTTTTAGAATCATAACTGGCCGAAGCAAAAGATTGGTCGCAATGGCAACAAACAAGGCCGAAAAAGGTAAATGAAAATTAAATAACAAAACTTAAAAATATATACAAGGACCTTAGCTGAGGTAGCGTAGATTTTTTTTAATTGATCTAAGATTGACAGGAACTAATAGTTATGCTTTGAATAACCAAATATGTAACTGAAATTTCACTTTCTCCAAAATCTAAACCAAAAGAAAGTTTTACAGGAACTTAAATGAAAAGATGGCTTTTTCCTCTTTTTTTCAAGATTAAGTAGGCCTCGTATATGACAAAATTCAAATTGCTTCGATATCTTATTAGTAAAGCAAATTACTGCGATTCCTTTACATAATATTAATATTTTATTGCATTTAAATAGATTGATTTATGGATTATAGTCAAATTATGATTATACTTATAGATTTGTACCTATGCAAAAAATTTAGCGAATTATCTTAAGAAATAACCAAACGAGCTATTTCAAATGTTAAAAAGATTGCGTATCCTAGTTCAACATATTTTTGAAGTTTTTTTAAATTTTTCATTTATCGGTTTAAGAAATATTTTTTAAAATTTTTGTTCGTTGACGCAAACAGCGTGAGTCATTTGTACAAACTTAATGAATTAGTCGTGGCAGCTAAACAGTAATCGAAGTTAACAAGGAAAGGGATCATAAAAAACTACATAAACAATATGCACATATCGTACGGACGGACAGTTAACATCAATATTGCAAGCATTCAATAAAAAAAAATTACACGGATAAATAAGAGAGTTGAAAGAGGTGATGAATTAGGCTACTCAAGGGTTGGTTATAGCGCAGCTAATCTTCAACTTTCATAAGAAATAAACATACTAGTCTGAGATAAACAACAGTTTGTACAAGTTCTGATGTTTGACCTCGACTGTTGCGTGACGAAACCTGCACAACAAAAAAAGAATCGCATGTGTAGGAGTGAAACTTTGTGATTTTTTACCCACTTCAATTATCTATTATTCAATTTCAAATGTCAGTGTGTGAAAATCTTTTAAATATTTCCGGAGCCTGAATGTTACTTGGATGTTAACATAACGGGTAGAAATCCATTAAAAAGGTATAATATGGAAAGTAAAAATGATTTTAACTAAAATTATATACACGGTGAGTTATTAGTGCGTTGAACCTCAAAGACCAAAAATTTCACGCATAACTAAGCAGCCAGTGTTTAGACAGTCATAAAGTACGTATTTTAAAATTATTGATATTTGTACAGGGTGGCTCATCTCATCAGGATGAACCAAACTTACGTTTTTTTAAATGGAAAGCCCTATTTGTTATTCCACAATTTCATTGGTTTAGACTTGACAAGTCAAATATTTTAATAACCAGAAGAGATACGGACATGTGATTTTCAGGAGATCAAAGACAAACCATTATGTGACTAGAGCCATGACTGTAGATTTTTTAAATTTAATCGATACTGAAATTTACAGGCTGTAAACAAAACTACTGATTTTTTCTCGAACTTAAAGATCCGAGATTTCCGTTAAAATTTGATTATTTTTTTATAAACACTGAAATGAAAAAAAAAATGTTAGCCTAATTAAAATTATAAAATAATAACAATGATCTGTTAGATAATTATTTATTAAATGTTGATTTTTGGTTAAATATAAATAAATTTCTTGAAAAAGTAGTTCATTCTTAAGTGGAGTTATAATTTCAGTAATGAAAAATAAAATAAAAATAATTTCGTTGAGATTGGATTTTTATTTTTCAATACTGAACATTAAATTTGTCTAAATTCGGATTATTTTTACAGTAGTGCTGTAAATTCATCGCTAAAATGCTGTAAATTCATCGTTAAAATATTGCATCATAATCACCTTTTATACGGACTATAATAGACTTTTTATGGAGAAAAGGAAAAACCTGTTTCAGCTT
Source organism: Apoderus coryli (assembly GCA_911728435.2). Lineage (NCBI taxonomy): Eukaryota > Metazoa > Arthropoda > Insecta > Coleoptera > Attelabidae > Apoderus > Apoderus coryli. The sequence goes on along the minus strand of OU452200.1, from coordinate 22,054,507 downwards.
ATTGGCCAATAGTTACAGAAAATGTTTAAATACCTTTTAACCTAAACATATAGATACTTCATAATTTCGCACTTATAACCGGTAATATTAACTCGCAATTGAAACTCAAAGTCCAATCTACTATTTTAATTCAAAACGTTCTATCAAACACACCAATGGGCAAAAGTACATTTCCAGAACACTGGTTCTCATCATCAACTTTTAACGATACAAAGCAATAAAATCAATATACAAAGTCAATATTGAAAATGGTTTGAAAAGCCTCCATTGGCTGGTGGAACGCTCACAACTGTGGATTGCAAAACCGGCACTCACTCGCAAAATCAGCATTCACTCGCTAATGAGTATGAATTATTCCATCTCAGGGATTTCTGTTCTGAACTCTAAAATGGCTAAACAGACCGATCCTCGAGCCACAAACCTTATAACAAAATTGACACACCCAATCGCCAACATTTACCGGCTGTTGTAGGTGTGCTGCCCCATCGATGCGTTCTCTCTCTTTTCGATGCTGTTTCTTTGCACCCTCATGTCGCCGACGCTGCTCTTCAAAAACTTGATGACCCTAGTAAATGGTACGCCTCCATCTTGGTCGGTCGTTCCCGATCTGCTCCCAGTTGCTCTTTACATCTAAGCCATACTTCTTTATGTTGGTCTTAGGAACATCCTTGTACCTCTTTTGTTGCCCTCCTTGATTTCGTGAGCCGACCTTAAGTTGTGAACAAAGGATTCTCTTTGAAAGGCGTTCCGTTGGCATGCAGATTACGTAGCAGCTGGTGGCTCACAATGATCGCCTCAATGCCAGTGGTTTTGTCTTCCTCTAGAACGCTGATGTCTGTTCGTCGGTCCTGCCATTTGATTCCAAGAACTCTTCTAAGACATCGTTGATGGTACTTCTCTAAGGGTTTTAAATGCCTCCGATAAGTGGTCCAAGACTCACAGCTGTTCGTAAGGGTAGGAACTACAATAGCATTATACACTCGCAATTTATTTCGAACGTCGATGTTATGATTATGGAAGCCTCTCGGCCTCAGTCGGCCAAAAGATGCGCTTGCCCATCTTCTGCGATGCTGAATTTCATCATCGATATTTGCGTACGCCGCGAGAATACTGCCGAGGTAAGAGACACTCTCGATGTTCTGAAGTCTGTCTCCGTTAACTTGAATATGTGGTGGGACAGCCCTATTGTTTGGTGCAGGCTGGCAGAGAATCTGTGTTTTCTTTATATTTAGTTCATGCGCGATCTCCTGTATGCGCTGTTAAATGCATTTAGTATATATTGCAGATCCCCTTCTGTATCAGCTAGTACAACGTTGTCATCCTCGCATTGAAGCTCAATAATGTGGATACGATCTTTGTCTCAGCTTGCAGTCTAGGAAGCTTGAAGAATCCGCCGCCATCAAATCTGTAGACGATCTCTATTCCCCCCGGTAGTTCATCCTTAACAAGTTGAGTGACCGTTTCCACAAACATCGAAAACAAAATCGGTGCAATGACACAACCCTGTTTTACGCCAGTGTTATGGGAAAGGGCTCTCCCGGTCAGTTGCTGATTAGAACTGCTGCTGCAAACTTTGTAATAAACGAAAGAAAACTAGCAGTGCCATTAATTACTTGTGAGCGTTTCGAGAGGTTTTCAAACATTTTTATTTTACTTTTATTAATTTTATCGCTTTGGGCCGTTTAAAGCTGATGATGAGAACAACTGTTCTCGAAACGTGTACTTTTGTCCGTCGGTTTGTTGGATAGGGTGTTTTCAATAATTAAAATAGTGATTTGGATTTTGAGTTCCATTTCCGATTTATTGATTCCACTTTGAGTAAAGATTACATGTTTTGGTTAATTTTAAACTTTTTGTATCATGAGTTTATTTTCAAACAAACACTAACACACAAAATTCTATTGTCGGCAGAGCAATCTAAATTAGTAAAACGATACTTTAAGAGCCATATTCAAAATAAAAATGAAGAATTGATTAGGAAACATCCTAATTTATTGAGCAATAAGGGCTGGGTTAGAATGAAGACATACGATACTTACCTTACATAATGTAACAGTTTATTATGTTTAGCCTAAATAATAGTAACCAAAATATTACCATTTGATTGCTAGAATTTATTTGAATTTGACGATATTTGTTTTTATGTTAATTACCTTTTTTAAAAAACTTTCTAATTTTTAGTTCAAAGAGAAAACTGTTCAAATATCGTAACTGCCTCCACCACCTATCTTACACTTGTAATGCAAGTATATTAATACCACTATTGTTTCAAATGCGTGATTGCCAAATCTCAGAGGCCAGTAGGTCCATTAGATGTATGGAGGCAACTTCGTTCAGCTCACATATAATTTGTATATGTGTATATGTCCAAGGCGCCACCTGAACTTTTTTTCTCGAACTAAACTGTATAAGTGTAAGTGGCGAACTGGCCTCCACCACAATTTTCGGCAGTGGCCTCCTGGGGTCTATTCTAATCATTTAAACTACTTATACACGAGGGTACTGAGTTGCCTCCGAAATTTCGCAGTTGCCTCCGTTTTGGAGGCAAGTTCGTTCAGCGAATGTACTGATACGGAGGCCAATTTAACACTATGCATATATATTACATATATGATATGGAGAGCTAAAAAACAATAAAATTGTTACCAAAATCCTTCACATATGGCTTTTATAGTTAGCAAAATTTCGAAATGAACAACGTATAAAGCCGCATGTGAAGGGATTTTTAGGGTTAAGTGGTTTTTGAGTTATCACGGATACAATTTTTTCCTGACCCTTTTATAGAATTTTCACGGACGCCTATGGAACATTAATTTTTGTCGTGTATTTTTAACACCAACTCAACTAGTTAAATATAAAAATTTTTACATTCTAATTTTTTTTATTTTACCCCTTTTTCTACTATTTACGAACGCCTATGTAAATAAAAATTTTATGCTGCATTTTTTAGGTTATCTTATATCAAAGCTATATATAATTAGCCAATTTTTCTGGTATATTTGGGAAACATTTTTTTTTCGTTTTGACCCTTTTTTAACACTATTTTCGAACGCCTGTGTGAACTAATTCTTTTATGTAACATTTTTTAGGTTATATTCTATCACAACTATAAAAAATTATTCAATATTTCGGATAAGTTTAAGAACTATGATTTTTTAAATTTTTGAAACCTCTTTTAAACCCGTTGCCTACGCTCAATGTTAATCACCACCTATAAATAGCCTGTAGTATTTTCGTACCAAATGTGGTTAAAATCCGTTAAGTGGTTTTTGAGTTATCACGGATACAAATTTTTTCTGACCCTTTTATAGAATTTTCACGGACGCCTGTGTGAACCAATTCTTTTATGGAATATTTTTTAGCTTATATTGTATCACAACTATGAAAAATTATTTCATATTTCGAATAAGTTTAGGAAATATATATTTTTTATGTTTTGACCCCTTTTCCACTATTTACGAACGCCTATGAAAGTAAGTTATTCATGACACATTTTATAGGTTATATTCTATCAAAACTATCAATAACTAGTTAATATTTCTGCTATTTTTAAGAAATACGTTTTTTTTTAATCTTTTTTACCCCATTTTACACTATTTTCGAACGCCAATGTGGTCTAATATTTTATGTTCAATATTTTAGGTTATATTCAATTAAATGCGTAAAAAATTATGCAGTATTTCGGATAAGTTTAAGAACTATGAATTTTTTTAATTTTTGAACCCTCTTTTAAACCCTTTGCCTACGCTCGATGTTTCCCAAAATCTAATCAGCTCCTTGCCATGTCCAATAGTATTTTTGTACCAAATTTGGTTAAAATCTGTTAAGCGGTTTTTGCGTTTTCGTGGATACTAGTTATTTATAGTTTTGATAGAATATAACCTATAAAATGTGTCATGAATAACTTACTTTCATAGGCGTTCGTAAATAGTGGAAAAGGGGTCAAAACATAAAAAATATATATTTCCTTAAATTATTCGAAATATGGAATAATTTTTCATAGTTGTGATACAATATAAGCTAAAAAATATTCCATAAAAGAATTGGTTCACACAGGCGTTCGAAAATAGTTTAAAAAAAGGGTCAAAAACGAAAAAAAAAATGTTTCCCAAATATACCAGAAAAATTGGCCAATTATATATAGCTTTGATATAAGATAACCTAAAAAATGCAGCATAAAATTTTTATTCACATAGGCGTTCGTAAATAGTAGAAAAAGGGGTAAAATAAAAAAAAATTAAAATGTAAAAATTTTTATATTTAACTAGATGAATTGGTGTTAAAAATACACGACAAAAATTAATGTACCATAGGCGTCCGTGAAAATTCTATAAAAGGGTCAAAAAAAAATTGTATCCGTGATAACTCAAAAACTACTTAACGGATTTTAACCACATTTGATACGAAAATACTACAGGATATTTATACGTGGTGATTAACATTGAGCGTAGGCAAGGGGTTTAAAAGAGGGTTCAAAAATTTAAAAAATCATAGTTCTTAAACTTATCCGAAATATTGAATAATTTTTCATAGTTGTGATAGAATATAACCTAAAAAATGTTACATAAAAGAATTGGTTCACACAGGCGTTCGAAAATAGTCTAAAAAAAGGGTCAAAAACGAAAAAAAATGTTTCCCAAATATACCAGAAAAATTGGCTAATTATATATAGCTTTGATATAAGATAACCTAAAAAATGCAGCATAAAATTTTTATTTACATAGACGTTTGTAAATAGTAGAAAAAGGGGTAAAATAAAAAAAAATAAAATGTACAAAATTTTATATTTAACTAGGTAGTTGAATTGGTGTTAAAAATACACAACAAAAATTAATGTACCATAGACGTACGTGAAAATTCTATAAAAGGGTCAGAAAAAATTTGTATCTGTGATAACTCAAAAACTACTTAACGGATTTTAACCACATTTGATACGAAAATACTACAGGATATTTATACGTGGTGATTAACATTGAGCGTAGGCAAGGGGTTTAAAAGAGGGTTCAAAAATTTAAAAAATCATAGTTCTTAAACTTATCCGGAATATTGAATAATTTTTCATAGTTGGGATAGAATATAACCTAAAAAATGTTACATAAAAGAATTGGTTCACACAGGCGTTCGAAAAAGGGTCAAAAACGAAAAAAAAAAACAATTTTGTTTACATAGGGGTTCGTAAATGGTAGAAAAGAGGGCAAAATTAATTTTATAATGAAACTAAAAAAAATCAATTATTTTGCGTACAAGAACTTGGCCTAGAAGATCTGAAATATAAAATATGTACGTATAAATAGTGCCTCCAAAGAGAAGAGAAAGGAACCAAACCCGATAATTAAAAAAAAATAGCTGACGTCTAAAACAAAACAAAAATTTATTAAATTTAGATAAATGACAAAAAGGTCATAAAATTAATATTTTTACACTTAAATATGGAGAGCTATTCGTGCCTCGGGGGCAACAGTTTATTTCTGTAATTTTTAAGAATACTCTATAATATTGCATTAAGCAAATTAAAATTACCATTTTATGAAGACAGTTTGTTGTCATAACAAACAAAAAACAATAAAATTCTTACCAAAATCCTTCACATATGACTTGTATGGCTACTAAAATTTCGAAATGAACAACGTATAAAGCCGCATGTGAAGGGATTTTTAGGGTTACGCCCAAATGTCACACGATTTTACAATATGTAGGTAATCACTAATTATTTCTAAACATTTTGATAAAAAAATCAAGATCCTACGTTAAATATCAACCGAAATAAATTCAAATGAAAAGTTGCAGATCTTTAAACGTCATTATCTCAAAACTATCCGAAGTGTACATGCGGCCTTTTTCCTTAGCAGGGCAGATGAAAAGGTTGATATTTTACTTACTTACTTTTAAGGTATAAATATGTTGTCAATTTAAATCTGACGCGTAATCATTATTATAATTTATAAAAATTAGCCTAGTTCGATCGTTATACAGGGTGTTTCTAAAAAAGCTGGCCAAAATGTGAGCGAATTGGGGACATCTAATCATGAAAAAAACCTAAATTGTAATTTTTCGAAACGTCCTTATTTACAAAGATACAGGGTGTTAAAGATGCCTGAGGACGATTTTTTTGAAATATTTTCGAAACGAATAAAGATGAATTAATCAAAGGTAGTATATTAATTCACCTAGATAAATGTCGTAAACTGACATGAAATTAGATAAAAAAGGATAACCATAGGTGCGTAAACGGGGGGACTCTTGCCTTAATTATGACCTAACTTTTTTTCCTTGTGATTTTTAGTCATTTTGTGTTAAAAATGTGATAAAATCAAGTTTTCTACATAAAAAAGGCATACTTCTTTTTTCTCGAAAAACTTAAAGATTTTCGAGAAATTCGAGTTTGAAAATTTTAGGACAAAACTGGTCCTTAGTAAACAGCATTAATAAAATTACTGAAATACGGTTTGCTAACGGAAAGTGTTCCAATAGTATATTAAGTATTGAGAACAGTAAGTGTAGTTTACCGATCGACGACAATGTTTGGGGACTGAGCGAAGCGAAGTCGCCAAAATTGAAGGAGATCGGTGAACTACTTACTGTTTGAGATGCTTATACTATTTTTTGTACGATCGAAATAGCTGAAATTGCAATTTTATTATTTTTAATAATTATTATTTTCAATTAAATACAAATTCAGGTTAGCTGAATACCCTCTACAAAGTTGCAGTTGAACGTTGCCATGGAACTAATTGTTATTGTTATGATTGTTATCGTATTTGCTATTTTTTATGTCATGTATTTGTCAGTACTTATTTAAATAAGTGTCATTATTTAAAATGAGTGATTCTGAATGCGATTCTCTTGATGAAGCATGGAATATTGGAAGAGCAGCTATAATTCCAGATAAATCAAGAGAACGGTATGAAAATACATATAAACTATTTAAGAAGTGGTTACATAGCAAACACAGAACAACTATCAATGAAAAAGTATTATTGGCTTATATGGTCGAAAGAAATCAAAAACTGCAAGCGCCTGGTAGTTTGTGGGCAGAATCCTCTATGCTAAGATCTACAATCTTTTTGTATGATTCTATTGATGTCTCAAAATTTTCAACACTAATAGCCTATCTCAAACGAAAAAATATTGGTCACACACCGAAAAAAGCCCCTGTTTTTAGCAAAGATGAAATTGTGAAGTTTTTGACAGAAGCTCCGGATAAAATTTATTTGGTTCATAAGGTAAATTGACAAATAGGTTCAAACTAAATTGATTATTTTTGTATACCTATTGATTTTTAGGTTGCAATGGTACTGGGGGTCGCTGGTGCATGCAGACGAGAAGAATTATATAACATAACTGTTCGGGATATTGAAGATAGAAATTCATTTATCATTGTAAAAATTCCAAACACAAAAAATCATATTTCGCGGTCTTTTACAGTCACAGACAAGGAAGATGAAACGTTCTCTTACTTGGAAATTATTCACAAATATATGAAGCTTCGGCCACAACATACTAAATCTGATCATTTTTTTTTAAATTATAGCAATGGGAAATGTACTGTGCAAGTAATAGGAAAAAGTACAATTGGAAAATGGCCTTCAAAAATTGCAGAATATTTAAAATTACAAAATCCCAACAATTATACTGGGCATTCATTTAGGCGTACTTCCGCTACTCTTCTGGCTAATAAGGGAGTGGATGTTTTGGGATTGAACAGACATGGCGGGTGGAAATCGTCAGCTGTAGCTGAAACATATGTTGAAAACTCACTACAAAATAAAATTGAATTTGCCGAAAAAATTTTACATGGCGGCAATAAAGACAATAATGTTTGTTATGCTAGTTCTGAGTCATGTACAAGTTTTTCACTTAATACAACCAGTGCTGAAAATAACAGACCTTCTTTCCCCATATCAATAAATAACTGTAATAACTGTACCTTCACGTTTAATGTTATTGATAAATAAAAAAATTACGACAATTATTTTAGTGTTTTATTTATACTAGATATCTATTTTATACAGAGGTTCGCGAGACCTGGTCTCGATCTCGCTCTCGTCTTTAGAATCGAGACCAAGATTTATCTATGCAGACCGAGACTAGTTAGACCTCGGTCTCAGTCTTGATTTTGCGAACCCCTAATTTTGTATAAAAAAAATGTTTAATTTGACTAATTCTATACATTCAAAATACAAATGATTTAATCGTGAACTTATTCAATAGGGCTTGTTCTCTCGAGAGTTAATACAATGTTTACTATTAGTTCATAATGCCGCTTAATATAGGTACAATTTTAAAATTCGACAATGACGTCAGCATAAATGGGCAATGACATACCGTTGTGAATTTACTTACCGTTCTCTGAACGGTAAGTGAATTACTTACCGTCGTGTTTGGGTTGTCAGCCAGTAAATGTCACTTACTGTCATAAAGACCGACACGGTAAACAATCAAAAAAGGTCGGTCGTACAAAATAGTATATTAAGTATTGAGAACAGTAAGTATAGTTTACCGATCGACGACAATGTTTGGCGACTGAGCGAAGCGAAGTCGCCAAAATTGGAGGAGATCGGTAAACTACTTACTGTTTGAGATGCTTATACTATTTTTTGTACGATCGAAATAGCTGAAATTGCAATTTTATTATTTTTAATAATTAATATTTTCAATTAAATACAAATTCAGGTTAGCTGAATACCCTCTACAAAGTTGCAGTTGAACGTTGTCATGGAACTAATTGTTATTGTTATGATTGTTATCGTATTTTTTATGTCATGTATTTGTCAAAACTTATTTAAATAAGTATTATTATTGAAAATGAGTGACTTTGAATGTGAATCTCTTGATGAAGCATGGAATGTTGGAATAGCCGCTATAATTCCAGAGAACGGTATGAAAATGCTTATAAAAGTTCATACCTCATGCCGTTTAATATACAATTTAAAAATCAAAATAATGACGTCAGCATAAATGCGCAATGATATACCGTCGTGAATTTACTTACCGTTCTCTGAACGTTATGTATGATATAATCTTATAAAATATTTTATTTTTTCAAAAAATGGTGAGTGTAATATAAAATAGAACATTCATATAAATGTAACATAGTTATATTGTATATCATTAAGGGTAATGTACAGGGTGTCCCAAACTCGGCGCCCCAGGCCTATTGTATGAAAACCAGATAAGATAATAGAAATCTTTTTAAAGGGTAAATTGAGTTGCGCTAAGGTCCATTTTGGGAAAGCAAAATATTTGTTTCCAATTTCGCAAAATGACGTCATCAATGTTATTTTTCCACGAACATACCTATATTTTGCTACTACAATCAAAAAGATCTATTTTTTCCAAACACTTTTCGAAAAAAAATAATTTCTATATCTTTTCGTTAAAAAGTTAGCGCGCCCACAAAAAAAAATACTTAAATATTATTTAATTTAGTAATGTTACCAAACAAGTGCTCCATGGAAAAAATTATTCTTTTCATTATTAATGTCTCATCATCTTTGTTTCTTTCAATTGTCAGCCATATTTTTTCGACAAAGAAAATAATAAAAATTAAATAATAAACCAAACTAGCTGTTGCCCTCGAGGCACGAATAGCTCTCCATATTTAAGTGTAAAAGTAATAATTTTATGACCTTTTTGTCATTTATCTAAATTTAATAAATTTTTGTTTTGTTTTAGACATCAGCTATTTTTTTTAAGTATCGGGTTTTGTGCCTTTCTCTTCTCTTTGGAGGCACTATTTATACGCAGATATTTTATATTTCAGATCTAGGCCAAGTTCTTGAACGCAAATTAATTGATTTTTTTTAGTTTTATCATAAAATTTATTTTGCCCCCTTTTCTATTATTTAGGAACGCCTATGTAAACAAAATTGTTATGCTGCATGTTGTAGGTTATCCGTTAAGTGGTTTTTGAGTTATCACGGATACAAATTTTTTCTGACCCTTTATAGAATTTTCACGGACGCCTATGGAACATTAATTTTTGTCGTGTATTTTTAACACCAATTCAACTAGTTAAATATAAAATTTTTTACATTTTAATTTTTTTTTATTTTACCCCTTTTTTTACTATTTACGAACGCCTATGTAAATAAAAATTTTATGCTGCATTTTTTAGGTTATCTTATATGAAAGCCAATTTTTCTGGTATATTTGGGAAACATTTTTTTTTCGTTTTTGACCCTTTTTTAAGACTATTTTCGAACGCCTGTGTGAACTAATTCTTTTATGTAACATTTTTTAGGTTATATTCTATCACTATAAAAAATTATTCAATATTTCGGATAAGTTTAAGAACTATGGTTTTTTAAATTTTTGAACCCTCTTTTAAACCCTTTGCCTACGCTCAATGTTAATCACCACCTATAAATATCCTGTAGTATTTTCGTACCAAATGTGGTTAAAATCCGTTAAGTGGTTTTTGAGTTATCACGGATACAAATTTTTTCTGACCCTTTATGGAATTTTCACGGACGCCTATGGAACATTAATTTTTGTCGTGTATTTTTAACACCAATTCAACTAGTTAAATATAAAATTTTTTACATTTTAATTTTTTTTTATTTTACCCCTTTTTTTACTATTTACGAACGCCTATGTAAATAAAAATTTTATGCTGCATTTTTTAGGTTATCTTATATGAAAGCTATATATAAGTAGCCAATTTTTCTGGTATATTTGGGAAACATTTTTTTTTCGTTTTTGACCCTTTTTTAAGACTATTTTCGAACGCCTGTGTGAACTAATTCTTTTATGTAACATTTTTTAGGTTATATTCTATCACTATAAAAAATTATTCAATATTTCGGATAAGTTTAAGAACTATGGGTTTTTAAATTTTTGAACCCTCTTTTAAACCCTTTGCCTACGCTCAATGTTAATCACCACCTATAAATATCCTGTAGTATTTTCGTACCAAATGTGGTTAAAATCCGTTAAGTGGTTTTTGAGTTATCACGGATACAAATTTTTTCTGACCCTTTTATAGAATTTTCACGGACGCCTATGGTACATTAATTTTTGTCGTGTATTTTTAACACCAATTCGCCTAGTTAAATATAAAATTTTTTACATTTTAATTTTACCCCTTTTTCTACTATTTACGAACGCCTATGTAAATAAAAATTTTATGCTGCATTTTTTAGGTTATCTTATATCAAAGCTATATATAATTAGCTAATTTTTCTGGTATATTAGAGAAACTTTTTTTTTTCGTGTTTGACCCTTTTTTTAAACTATTTTCGAACGCCTGTGTGAACCAATTCTTTTATGGAATATTTTTTAGCTTATATTGTATCACAACTATGAAAAATTATTCCATATTTCGAATAAGTTTAGGAAATATATATTTTTTATATTTTGACCCCTTTTCCACTATTTACGAACGCCTATGAAAGTAAGTTATTCATGACACATTTTATAGGTTATATTCTATCAAAACTATATATAACTAGTTAATATTTCTGCTATTTTTAAGAAATACGTTTTTTTTTAATCTTTTTTACCCCATTTTACACTATTTTCGAACGCCAATGTGGTCTAATATTTTATGTTCAATATCTTAGGCTATATTCAATTAAATGCGTAAAAAATTATGCAGTATTTCGGATAAGTTTAAGAACTATGAATTTTTTTAATTTTTGAACCCTCTTTTAAACCCCTTTGCCTACGCTCAATGTTTCCCAAAATCTAATCAGCTCCTTGCCATGTCCAATAGTATTTTTGTACCAAATTTGGTTAAAATCTGTTAAGCGGTTTTTGCGTTATCGTGCATACAGACAGACAGACAGACATTTTTTTAAAACTACTTATTTATGTATAAAATGACCAAAAACAAGTATTTCCGGTGAAATTAAAAAAATTTTTTTTTTCATGAAACTAATAGTCTCCATATATACATATATTACATATATGATATGGAGAGCTAAAAATGTGATACAATAATAAGGTTAAAATTGCTTTCCATGTAGCATTTGATGATTTATATGGTTAAGTCAAATATCTTGAAAAACATTTTTAGCTCTCCATATCATATATGTAATATATGTATATATGGAGACTATTAGTTTCATGAAAAAAAATTTTTTTTTAATTTCACCGGAAATACTTGTTTTTGGTCATTTTATACATAAATAAGTAGTTTTAAAAAAATTTCTGTCTGTCTGTCTGTCTGCACGAAAACGCAAAAACTACTTAACAGATTTTAACCAAATTTGGTACAAAAATACTATGGGACATGGCAAGGAGCTGATTAGATCTTGGGAAACATTGAGCGTAGGCAAGGGGTTTAAAAGAGGGTTCAAAAATTAAAAAAATTCATAGTTCTTAAACTTATCCGAAATACTCCATAATTTTTGACGCATTTAATTGAGTATAACCTAAAATATTGAACATAAAATATTAGACCACATTGGCGTTCGAAAATAGTGTAAAATGGGGTAAAAAAGATTAAAAAAAAAACGTATTTCTTAAAAATAGCAGAAATATTAACTAGTTATTTATAGTTTTGATAGAATATAACCTATAAAATGTGTCATGAATAACTTACTTTCATAGGCGTTCGTAAATAGTGGAAAAGGGGTCAAAATATAAAAAATATATAATTCCTAAACTTATTCGAAATATGGAATAATTTTTCATAGTTGTGATACAATATAAGCTAAAAAATATTCCATAAAAGAATTGGTTCACACAGGCGTTCGAAAATAGTTTAAAAAAAGGGTCAAAAACGAAAAAAAAATGTTTCTCAAATATACCAGAAAAATTGGCTAATTATATATAGCTTTGATATAAGATAACCTAAAAAATGCAGCATAAAATTTTTATTTACAAAGGCGTTCGTAAATAGTAGAAAAAGGGGTCAAATAAAAAAAATTAAAATGTAAAAATTTTTATATTTAACTAGATGAATTGGTGTTAAAAATACACGACAAAAATTAATGTACCATAGGCGTCCGTGAAAATTCTATAAAAGGGTCAGAAAAAATTTGTATCCGTGATAACTGAAAAACCACTTAAAGGATTTTAACCACATTTGGTACGAAAATACTACAGGATATTTATAGGTGGTGATTAACATTGAGCGTAGGCAAGGGGTTTAAAAGACGGTTCAAAAATTTTAAAAATCATAGTTCTTAAACTTATCCGAAATATTGAATAATTTTTTATAGTTGTGATAGAATATAACCTAAAAAATGTTACATAAAAGAATTAGTTCACACAGGCGTTCGAAAGTAGTCTTAAAAAAGGGTCAAAAACGAAAAAAAATGTTTCCCAAATATACCAGAAAAATTGGCTAATTATATATAGCTTTCATATAAGATAACCTAAAAAATGCAGCATAAAATTTTTATTTACATAGGCGTTCGTAAATAGTAAAAAAAGGGGTAAAATAAAAAAAAAATAAAATGTAAAAAAATTTATATTTAACTAGATGAATTGGTGTTAAAAATTCACGACAAAAATTAATGTACCATAGGCGTCCGTGAAAATTCTATAAAAGGGTCAGAAAAAATTTGTATCCGTGATAACTGAAAAACCACTTAAAGGATTTTAACCACATTTGGTACGAAAATACTACAGGATATTTATAGGTGGTGATTAACATTGAGCGTAGCCAAGGGGTTTAAAAGAGGGTTCAAAAATTTTAAAAATCATAGTTCTTAAACTTATCCGAAATATTGAATAATTTTTTATAGTTGTGATAGAATATAACCTAAAAAATGTTACATAAAAGAATTAGTTCACACAGGCGTTCGAAAGTAGTCTTAAAAAAGGGTCAAAAACGAAAAAAAATGTTTCCCAAATATACCAGAAAAATTGGCTAATTATATATAGCTTTCATATAAGATAACCTAAAAAATGCAGCATAAAATTTTTATTTACATAGGCGTTCGTAAATAGTAAAAAAAGGGGTAAAATAAAAAAAAATTAAAATGTAAAAAATTTTATATTTAACTAGATGAATTGGTGTTAAAAATTCACGACAAAAATTAATGTACCATAGGCGTCCGTGAAAATTCTATAAAAGGGTCAGAAAAAATTTGTATCCGTGATAACTGAAAAACCACTTAAAGGATTTTAACCACATTTGGTACGAAAATACTACAGGATATTTATAGGTGGTGATTAACATTGAGCGTAGGCAAGGGGTTTAAAAGAGGGTTCAAAAATTTTAAAAATCATAGTTCTTAAACTTATCCGAAATATTGAATAATTTTTTATAGTTGTGATAGAATATAACCTAAAAAATGTTACATAAAAGAATTAGTTCACACAGGCGTTCGAAAGTAGTCTTAAAAAAGGGTCAAAAACGAAAAAAAATGTTTCCCAAATATACCAGAAAAATTGGCTAATTATATATAGCTTTCATATAAGATAACCTAAAAAATGCAGCATAAAATTTTTATTTACATAGGCGTTCGTAAATAGTAAAAAAAGGGGTAAAATAAAAAAAAATTAAAATGTAAAAAATTTTATATTTAACTAGTTGCATTGGTGTTAAAAATATACGACAAAAATGAATGTTCCATAGGCGTCCGTGAAAATTCTATAAAAGGGTCAGAAAAAATTTGTATCCGTGATAACTCAAAAACCACTTAACGGATAACCTACAACATGCAGCATAACAATTTTGTTTAATAGGCGTTCGTAAATAGTAGAAAAGGGGGCAAAATAAATTTTATAATAAAACTAAAAAAAATCAATTAATTTGCGTTCAAGAACTTGGCCTAGATCTGAAATATAAAATATCTGCGTATAAATAGTGCCTCCAAAGAGAAGAAAAAGGCACAAAACCCGATACTTAAAAAAAATAGCTGATGTCTAAAACAAAACAAAAATGTATTAAATTTAGATAAATGACAAAAAGGTCATAAAATTATTACTTTTACACTTAAATATGGAGAGCTATTCGTGCCTCGAGGGCAACAGCTAGTTTTGTTCATAAAATCATATATTTTCGTTTGTCGAGAACATCTTTTTGGTATAGACTTTGTAAATAATTACCTTCCGTATACAGGGTGTCCTACGGTGGCAACCCATTAGATTATTTCAGAAACTACTTCGAACTCAATTTTGAAAATTTCAGTGCCTATATTGTGAAATATGCTCCACTCAAATAATATAATAGCAACGGCATAGCACTTCCGGTTATACCGGAAGTTGATGGCAACTTTGTTATGTTGAAAGTCAATTTTTTCAAATGGAATGGGTATATTATTATTATTTTATCTTCCTTAGCATTAAAAAATAATGCAATTTTGTAATAGGTTATCATTTTCTAAAATGCATAGTTTTCGAAATATCGTCATTTAAAATTTTTCTGCAGCGCCTACCGTTGTCTCTCTGGAAGCTAGCTAATTAATTTAGTTAGCCATGAAATTATAGTCAAACGTCAAACTAAACGTTAAAATAATAAAAATGAAAAATACTTATTGATATTATAAATTTATTATTAATTCATGGAGAATAAAATAAAGTGATTAATATCACCTGTAGAGTATTTAACGAGAGAAACCCCCATTTGCTAACGATGACTAGAGAAATTAGGAAGAATTTTGAGAAATCATTTAGAGCAGGTTGGGAGGTATACAAATCAAGTATTACAACGAACTAAGACTAAAATTTAAAATAATACAGCAGAAATGAACAGAAGATTAAACTAAATAAATTTTCAACTAAAAAAAGTTAATCAACTAACGATAACAAAACTAATTTAATTGTTCGATATGACCCCCATTTAGTCTTAAACACTTATTTACCCGTTCAATAAATTCACTCGTGACAGCTCGTGGTAACTCCAGGTAAGGCTTCGAATGAGGTTCGGATGCGTCCTACTAATTCTTCTTTTGAATTAATTGGGGTGGAATGCACCTTCTGTTTAATTGCACCCCAAACATAAAAATCTAGCGGTGATAGATCTGGAGATCTCGCTGGCCAATCCCGAGCCCTAAACGTCTGATCCATCGATCTTCAAACATTTCATTAAGCTGTTGTGTGATTCTATTTCCACAGTGAGGTGGTGCTCCATCTAACTTGTACCAACAACTTCTTAATTCATTTAATGGTAGATCATCCAAAAAATGCGCCACAACATTTTGCAAAATATAAAGATAACCCTCCGTATTTAAATTATGCTCGTAAATAAAATATTCAATATGTTTGTCTTTCACCATACAAAAAACGTTCACACTAAATTTATTTTGAAAATTTCGTTCACGAATAGCGTGCGGATTCTCAAAAGCCCAAAAATGACTATTTTGTTTATCAAGATTCCATCTCTCGAAAATTTCGACTCATCTGTCCAAATCACTTTTTGAAACCCAGGATCTTCTTGCATTCGTGTTAAAATGGTTTCGCAGAACCGTACACGTCGTTCGGCATCACGTGCTTCCAGAACACAAAGATATTTCAATTTAAATGGATGTAAACCACTACTTTTTAATATTTTTTTGACAGAGGATTTTGAAATTCCTAGATCTTGTTCAGCAGCACGCACTGATAAATCAGGATTTGTATTAAAATATGCCAAAACATTTACCACATTATCCTCATTTGTAGTTACAGGTTTTTGTAGTACTCGATTTGCATGACACTGCCCCCACCGTATTTGATTTCTCAAAATTCTTCTTAATTTTTCTCTAGTCATTGTTGGCAAATGCGGGTTTCTCTCGTTAAATAATCTACAGGTTCTAATAATCACTTTGTTACATTCTCCATGGATTAATAATACATTTACAATATCAGCATATGAATAAATATTGTCCATTTTGCAATAGTTATTGTAAAATATAATGGTCACAAATATTGATAAATAACGACTGGTTGGATAGCAACAACTAATTTCATATTTAGTTTGACGTTTATGCTAATTCAGAGAAATGTCGTTATTTTCATGGCTAACTAAATTAATTAGCTAGCTTCCAGAGAGACAACGGTAGGCGCTGCAGAAAAATTTAAAATGACGATATTTCGAAAAGTACGCATTTTAGAAAATGATAACCTATTACAAAATTGCATTATTTTTTAATGCTAAGGAAGATAAAATAATAATAATATACCCATTCCATTTGAAAAAATTGACTTTCAACTGTTTTTCTTGAACCGTTTTCAATATAATTTTTTGACCACCCTGTATAAACTAATCAGAAAATGTCTTGTCAATTCGAAAAAGAAGATCCCACCTGATAAGAAAATACCTGCAAAATAATTCTTAAATACTGATTTACAAGGAAAAAACGGAATTCTTATGGAGCCCTAAACTGTCAATTTTGACATAAATCTTGATATAAGTCAAAAACGACTGCCGTTAGGTATAGGACATGATACATGAAATATGTCTGACATCATATTTAGAATCCAAAAATGAAATAATATATAGGGTGTTCCATTTAAAATAACAAAGTTACCATCAACTTCCGGTATAACCGGAAGTGCTATGCCGTTGCTATTATATTATTTGAGTAGAGCATATTTGACAATATAGACACTCAAATTTTCAAAATTCAATTCGAAGTAGTTTCTGAAATAATCTAATGGGTTGCCACCGTAGGACACCCTGTATAATATTCATTATTTTGAAAATTAAATAATAATTATTGTGACAACAGTTGTCACTAATAATGAAACAGAATAATTTTTTCCATGGAGCACTTGTTTGGTAACATTACTAAATTAAATAATATTTAAGTATTTTTTTTTGTGGGCGCGCTAACTTTTTTACGAAAAGAGATAGAAATTATTTTTTTTCGAAAAGTGTTTGGAAAAAATAGATCTTTTTGATTGTAGTAGCAAAATATAGGTATGTTCGTGGAAAAATAACATTGATGACGTCATTTTGCGAAATTGGAAACAAATATTTTGCTTTCCCAAAATGGACCTTAGCGCAACTCAATTTACAAGGGTAAATTGAGTTGAGAAATCTTTTTAAAGGTAAAAATATTTCTATTATCTTATCTGGTTTTCATACAATAGGCCTGTGGCGCCGAGTTTGGGACACCCTGTACATTACCCTTAATGATATACAATATAACTATGTTACATTTAAATGAATGTTCTATTTTATATTACACTCACCATTTTTTGAAAAAATAAAATATTTTATAAGATTATATCATACATTACAAGAAATACAAATGTTTAATTAATACCTTAAAGAGTTAATAAATTCGTTTTTTTTGCGTTTGTTACGCATATCTTTAAGAAATTTTATAGATAATCAAAAGTTAATTAAATGTTAAATTTGCGACCATCAAGTGTGATTTGAAATAAGCAACCGGAAGTCCTGCAAATATGACAATATTATAGACTGGGTTGACCTGCCTGAGTAATCACTTAAATTTTCAAAACAATGGTATGGTTACTTTTCCCAAAACTTCTAAGGTACCATCGACCAGCAATCACCCTGTAGTAAAATATTTTAAACCTAATTGGTAGAATATCCTCATCAGGTATTAGGTATTTAATAATTTGACCTTATACAGAAAAATTGTTGGGACTTTTATGGTGTGTAATTAGGAAAAAGGATTACTGTAACAACCACCTTCTACCTTAATCTAGGTAGTATGGGTTTTATTACTTTTAAGTTATTATTAAATCGTACCTACCTGATGTGTCCCTTAAATTGTATATAAATATGTAGATATCCCAGCTATCTCTCAAACAGATCTGTGTAATAGACCATTTCGTTTATAAACTCCGTAGACTGTAAAAATATTGTATTTTCAAGTGGTACTAATAGTAAGTTCAATCAAAATCTTTAATAGTTTCGTTTCTTTGGTGACACCAATCTAATTTTTAAAACTACAAAAACAATGACGACTCCAGAAGAAATTAAAGTAGAATATACGTCAAGCTTGGAAGACTTAACATACAACTACAAGCCGTTAATCAACATGTTGACAAGTTTAGCGGAGGAATACTTACAACATGCTGAAGTGATTGTTGAAGCAATTGAAAGTCAAATTAGCAAAGTCAAGCCTAATGTAAAATTAATACTTTTGTATTTAATGGATTGCATCGCAAAGAACATAGGACGTCAGTATATTAAGCTTTTTGGCGTCAATATTGTAAACGTATTTTGCCATACATTTTTAGTGGCTGATACACAAATACGATTGGATTTGTTAAGGCTACGTTCTACGTGGAATGATGTATTTCCTACTTCAAAACTTGACGGTATAGATGAACTGATATGTAGGATATATCCAACTGATGCTTCAGAATTCCGACAAATGTGTGTGGGTGACCAAAATACTGAACAATGTGTAAGTGATGATGACGATGTCATCTTAATTGAAGTGCCGCCGGTTAAAATTGTGATTGTGGACGATGATGATGATTTTCCGAGTGGAAATACAGGGAAACGACGTTTTAAACGTCATTGGTATGTAGAGGAACATACAGATGTTAGTTTTAAGAAATTTAAAACTGGGTAAGATTGTCTCGTGTTTTTTTATTTGTTTATGTATATTTAAATTTTATTTTTTTGTTAATTTTTATTTAAATGTAAGATTAATATTTTGACTGTTGTAGTATATTCGAGAGTTTACTTTTATTATTTCTTTAGGTTGGTTTTATTTTTTTTATTATTAAAATCTAAATTTTCTTGCCTGTGTAATATATTGTCATGTTTTCTATTTGTTTGTAAATATGTATATTAATTTTTATTTTGTAGTTAAAGTTGACTTAAATGTACCTATATTAAGTAATATAATTCATATTTTCGCTATTTATATATGTGTTTTTTTTTGTTTGAGTGTTTTTGGTCTAATTAGAATTTATAACTAAAAATGTGGGATCTTTTTGTTCTGATTTCAAAAAATATAGCTAATACCAGCTATTTAACTTTTTCCATTTTATAAATTAATTTGCACAAATTAAAATCAAATATTTTCTAAAACAAACCCAATAAATATAAACGATTAAAACATATTTTTATATACAAGGTGTTTCTAAAAAAGATGGCCAAAATTTGTGAGCGAATTGGGGACATCTAACTTGAAAAAAATAATTAAATTGTAATTTTAATTACTTTTTTTTATTCCTTTTGGGTAATTAGGTTCGAATTTTTGAAATGAAGATTCCTTAATTCATACTTGTAAATAATTGGTTTAGCCAAACCATTAAAATTTGTCTTTTATTTTTTTAATGTTATCATTCGACGTTTTGACAATGGTTATTGTCTTCTTCATGGATCATATTATACTATTTCCTAATATCTTGTTTCTAACCCTACAACATCGTGTTGAATTGAATTTCCTGTAGTTGATTGTAGTTCCTAATCATCATATTGATAGGAGCCTTGTACTGGTAGTTTGTTCTTGGTGCTGTTATGAGAAATGTTTGGTGATTTTTGAGGCGTATTTTACTGATTGGAATAGTGAAGTTAATAGAATAGATGTTAAAGATCTGTGGTCGTATGTCATGTTATTAATAATCTTATATAGGTACAGGATACTTGAAATTAAAAACCAAGGTTTAAGAAAACAAAACGAAAAAAAAAAAGAACTAAATTGTAATTTTTCGAAAAGTCCTTATTTACAAAGACACAAGGTGTTAAAGATGACTGCCTGAGGACGATTTTTTTGAAATATTTTCGAAACGAATAAAGATGAGTTAATCAAATGTAGTATATTTATTCACCTAGTTAAATGTCGTAAACTGACATGAAATTGAATAAAAAAGGATGACCATAAGTGGGTAAACGAGGGGACCCTTGCCTCAATTATAACCGAACTTTTTTTCCTTGTGATTTTTATTCATTTTGTGTCAAAACTTAAAGGTTTTCGAGAAATTCGACTTTTAAAATTTTAGGACAAAACTGGTCCTTAGTAGAAAGCATTAATACAATTTTGGAAAATTTTTCGTTAGCAAACTGTATTTCAATAATTTTATTAATGCTGTTTACTTAGGACCAGTTTTGTCCTAAAATTTTAAAAGTCGAATTTCTCGAAAACCTTTAAGTTTTGACACAAAATGAATAAAAATCACAAGGAAAAAAAGTTAGGTCTAATTAAGGCAAGGGTCCCCCCCGTTTACCCGCCTATGGTCATCTTTTTTTATTCAATTTCATGTCAGTTTACGACATTTAACTAGGTAAGTAAGTAAGTAATTTATTTATTTAGTAATAAATCTTTATTGTGCCATTAGGTAATACATCAAAAATTACATTAGCCTCGTCAATAAAAATTAAACTAAAATAAATAAATAAATAACAAAATACAAACATGAAACTGTAACTAACAAAAACAACAAATCAAAGTAACAATATCCACAATACCAAATCAAGCACTGAAAAAATCAATCATTGGTATTGTACAACACTTTGTCAACAACATAATTTTTAGCTCTCCATATCATATATGTAATATATGTATATATGGAGACTATTAGTTTCATGAAAAAAAAAATTTTTTTAATTTCACCGGAAATACTTGTTTTTGGTCATTTTATACATAAACTAGCTGTTGCCCTCGAGGCACGAATAGCTCTCCATATTTAAGTGTAAAAGTAATAATTTTATGACCTTTTTGTCATTTATCTAAATTTTATTGTTTTGTTTTAGACATCAGCTATTTTTTTTTTTGTATCGGGTTTTGTGCCTTTTTCTTCTCTTTGGAGGCACTATTTATACGCAGATATTTTATATTTCAGATCTAGGCCAAATTCTTGTACGCAAAATAATTGATTTTTTTTTAGTTTTATTATAAAATTTATTTTGCCCCCTTTTCTACTATTTACGAACGCCTATGTAAACAAAATTGTTATGCTGCATGTTGTAGGTTATCCGTTAAGTGGTTTTTGAGTTATCACGGATACAATTTTTTCCTGACCCTTTTATGGAATTTTCACGGACGCCTATGGAACATTAATTTTTGTCGTGTATTTTTAACACCAATTCAACTAGTTAAATATAAAATTTTTTACATTTTAATTTTTTTTTCATTTTACCCCTTTTTTTTTACTATTTACGAACGCCTATGTAAATAAAAATTTTATGCTGCATTTTATAGGTTATCTTATATGAAAGCTATATATAATTAGCCAATTTTTCTGGTATATTTGGGAAACATTTTTTTTTCGTTTTTGACTCTTTTTTTTAAGACTATTTTCGAACGCCTGTGTGAACTAATTCTTTTATGTAACATTTTTTAGGTTATATTCTATCACACCTATAAAAAATTATTCAATATTTCGGATAAGTTTAAGAACTATAATTTTTTTAAATTTTTGAACCCTCTTTTAAACCCCTTGCTTACGCTCAATGTTAATCACCACCTATAAATAGCCTGTAGTATTTTCGTACCAAATGTGGTTAAAATCCGTTAAGTGGTTTTTGAGTTATCACGGATACAAATTTTTTCTGACCCTTTTATAGAATTTTCACGGACGCCTGTGTGAACCAATTCTTTTATGGAATATTTTTTAGCTTATATTGTATCACAACTATGAAAAATTATTTCATATTTCGAATAAGTTTAGGAAATATATATTTTTTATATTTTGACCCCTTTTCCACTATTTACGAACGCCTATGAAAGTAAGTTATTCATGACACATTTTATAGGTTATATTCTATCAAAACTATCAATAACTAGTTAATATTTCTGCTATTTTTAAGAAATACGTTTTTTTTTAATCTTTTTTACCCCATTTTACACTATTTTCGAACGCCAATGTGGTCTAATATTTTATGTTCAATATTTTAGGTTATATTCAATTAAATGCGTAAAAAATTATGCAGTATTTCGGATAAGTTTAAGAACTATGAATTTTTTTAATTTTTGAACCCTCTTTTAAACCCTTTGCCTACGCTCGATGTTTCCCAAAATCTAATCAGCTCCTTGCCATGTCCAATAGTATTTTTGTACCAAATTTGGTTAAAATCTGTTAAGCGGTTTTTGCGTTTTCGTGGATACAGACAGACAGACAGACAGACATTTTTTTAAAACTACTTATTTATGTATAAAATGACCAAAAAGAAGTATTTCCGGTGAAATTAAAAAAAAATTTTTTTTCATGAAACTAATAGTCTCCATATATACATATATTACATATATGATATGGAGAGCTAACCATATATACATATATTACATATATGATATGGAGAGCTAAAAATGTTACATAAATGAACTGGTTCACACAGGCGTTTGAAAAAGGGTCAAAAACGAAAAAAAAATGTTTTTCCAAATATAACAGAAAAATTGGCTACTTATATATAGCTTTGATATAAGATAACCTACAACATACAGCATAACAATTTTGTTTACATAGGGGTTCGAAAATAGTAGAAAAGGGGGCAAAATAAATTTTATAATAATACTAAAAAAATCAATTATTTTGCGTCCAAGAACTTGGCCTAGAAGATCTGAAATATAAAATATGTACGTATAAATAGTGCCTCAAAAGAGAAGAAAAATGAACAAAACCCGATACTTAAAAAAAATAGCTGATGTATAAAACAATACAAAAATTTATTAAATTTAGATAAATTACAAAAAGGTCATAAAATTATCACTTTTACACTTAAATATGGAGAGCTATTCGTGCCTCGAGGGCAACAGTTTATTTTTTTTTAATTTCACCGGAAATACTTGTTTTTGGTCATTTTGTACATAAATAAGTAGTTTTAAAAAAATGTCTGTCTGTCTGTATGCACGAAAACGCAAAAACCGCTTAACAGATTTTAACCAAATTTGGTACAAAAATACTATTGGACATGGCAAGGAGCTGATTAGATTTTGGGAAACATTGAGCGTAGGCAAAGGGTCTAAAAGAGGGTTCAAAAATTAAAAAAATTCATAGTTCTTAAACTTATCCGAAATACTGCATAATTTTTTACGCATTTAATTGAATATAACCTAAAATATTGAACATAAAATATTAGACCACATTGGCGTTCAAAAATAGTGTAAAATGGGGTAAAAAAGATTAAAAACAAAAACGTATTTCTTAAAAATAGCAGAAATATTAACTAGTTATTTATAGTTTTGATAGAATATAACCTATAAAATGTGTCATGAATAACTTACTTTCATAGGCGTTCGTAAATAGTGGAAAAGGGGTCAAAACATAAAAAATATATATTTCCTTAAATTATTCGAAATATGGAATAATTTTTCATAGTTGTGATACAATATAAGCTAAAAAATATTCCATAAAAGAATTGGTTCACACAGGCGTTCGAAAATAGTTTAAAAAAAGGGTCAAAAACGAAAAAAAAAAATGTTTCCCAAATATACCAGAAAAATTGGCCAATTATATATAGCTTTGATATAAGATAACCTAAAAAATGCAGCATAAAATTTTTATTTACATAGGCGTTCGTAAATAGTAGAAAAAGGGGTAAAATAAAAAAAAATTAAAATGTAAAAATTTTTATATTTAACTAGATGAATTGGTGTTAAAAATACACAACAAAAATTAATGTACCATAGACGTCCGTGAAAATTCTATAAAAGGGTCAAAAAAAAATTGTATCCGTGATAACTCAAAAACTACTTAACGGATTTTAACCACATTTGATACGAAAATACTACAGGATATTTATACGTGGTGATTAACATTGAGCGTAGGCAAGGGGTTTAAAAGAGGGTTCAAAAATTTAAAAAATCATAGTTCTTAAACTTATCCGAAATATTGAATAATTTTTCATAGTTGTGATAGAATATAACCTAAAAAATGTTACATAAAAGAATTGGTTCACACAGGCGTTCGAAAATAGTCTAAAAAAGGGTCAAAAACGAAAAAAAATGTTTCCCAAATATACCAGAAAAATTGGCTAATTATATATAGCTTTGATATAAGATAACCTAAAAAATGCAGCATAAAATTTTTATTCACATAGGCGTTCGTAAATAGTAGAAAAAGGGGTAAAATAAAAAAAAATTAAAATGTAAAAATTTTTATATTTAACTAGATGAATTGGTGTTAAAAATACACAACAAAAATTAATGTACCATAGACGTACGTGAAAATTCTATAAAAGGGTCAGAAAAAATTTGTATCTGTGATAACTCAAAAACTACTTAACGGATTTTAACCACATTTGATACGAAAATACTACAGGATATATAAATATCCTATATCCGTAGTAGCCTACGCTCAATGTTAATCACCACGTATAAACGTGGTGATTAACATTGAGCGTAGGCAAGGGGTTTAAAAGAGGGTTCAAAAATTTAAAAAATCATAGTTCTTAAACTTATCCGGAATATTGAATAATTTTTCATAGTTGGGATAGAATATAACCTAAAAAATGTTACATAAAAGAATTGGTTCACACAGGCGTTCGAAAAAGGGTCAAAAACGAAAAAAAAAACAATTTTGTTTACATAGGGGTTCGTAAATGGTAGAAAAGGGGGCAAAATTAATTTTATAATGAAACTAAAAAAAATCAATTATTTTGCGTACAAGAACTTGGCCTAGAAGATCTGAAATATAAAATATGTACGTATAAATAGTGCCTCCAAAGAGAAGAGAAAGGAACCAAACCCGATAATTAAAAAAAAATAGCTGACGTCTAAAACAAAACAAAAATTTGTTAAATTTAGATAAATGACAAAAAGGTCATAAAATTAATATTTTTACACTTAAATATGGAGAGCTATTCGTGCCTCGGGGGCAACAGTTTATTTCTGTAATTTTTAAGAATACTCTATAATATTGCATTAAGCAAATTAAAATTACCATTTTATGAAGACAGTTTGTTGTCATAACAAACAAAAAACAATAAAATTGTTACCAAAATCCTTCACATATGACTTGTATGGCTACTAAAATTTCGAAATGAACAACGTATAAAGCCGCATGTGAAGGGATTTTTAGGGTTACGCCCAAATGTCACACGATTTTACAATATGTAGGTAATCACTAATTATTTCTAAACATTTTGATAAAAAAATCAAGATCTTACGTTAAATATCAACCGAAATAAATTCAAATGAAAAGTTGCAGATCTTTAAACGTCATTATCTCAAAACTATCCGAAGTGTACATGCGGCCTTTTTCCTTAGCAGGGCAGATGAAAAGGTTGATATTTTACTTACTTACTTTTAAGGTATAAATATGTTGTCAATTTAAATCTGACGCGTAATCATTATTATAATTTATAAAAATTAGCCTAGTTCGATCGTTATACAGGGTGTTTCTAAAAAAGCTGGCCAAAATGTGAGCGAATTGGGGACATCTAATCATGAAAAAAACCTAAATTGTAATTTTTCGAAACGTCCTTATTTACAAAGATACAGGGTGTTAAAGATGCCTGAGGACGATTTTTTTGAAATATTTTCGAAACGAATAAAGATGAATTAATCAAAGGTAGTATATTAATTCACCTAGATAAATGTCGTAAACTGACATGAAATTAGATAAAAAAGGATAACCATAGGTGCGTAAACGGGGGGACTCTTGCCTTAATTATGACCTATTTTTTTTTCCTTGTGATTTTTAGTCATTTTGTGTTAAAAATGTGATAAAATCAAGTTTTCTACATAAAAAAGGCATACTTCTTTTTTCTCGAAAAACTTAAAGATTTTCGAGAAATTCGAGTTTGAAAATTTTAGGACAAAACTGGTCCTTAGTAAACAGCATTAATAAAATTACTGAAATACGGTTTGCTAACGGAAAGTGTTCCAAAATTTTATTAATGCTTTGTACTAAGGACCAGTTTTGTCCTAAAATTTTCAAACTCGAATTTCTCGAAAACCTTTAAGTTTTTCGAGAAAAAAGAAGTATACCTTTTTTTGTAGAAAACTTGATTTTATAACATTTTTAACACAAAATGAATGAAAATCACAAGGCAAAAAAGTTAGGTTATAATTGAGGCAAGGGTCCCCCCGTTTACCCACCTATGGTCATCCTTTTTTATTCAATTTCATGTCAGTTTACAACATTTAACTAGGTGAATAAATATGCTACATTTGATTAATTCATCCTTATTCGTTTCGAAAATATTTCAAAAAAATCGTCCTCAGGCAGTCATCTTTAACACCCTGTATCTTTGGAAATAAGGATTTTTCGAAAAATCACAATTTAGTTTTTTTGTTCGTTTTGCTTTCTTGAACCTTGGTTTTTAATCATAATTGCTTTTTTTTATTTCTTTTGGGTAATTAGGTTCGAATTTTTGAAATGAAGATTCCTTAATTCATATTTGTAAATCATTGGTTTAGCCAAACCATTAAAATTTGTCTTTTATTTTTTTAATTTTATCATTCGACGTTTCGACAATGGTTATTGTCTTCTTCATGGACCATATTATACTATTTCCTAATATCTTCAATTCAATTCAACATGATGTTGTAGGGTTAGAAACAAGATATTAGGAAATAGTATAATGTGATCCATGAAGAAGACAATAACCATTGTCGAAACGTCGAATGATAAAATTAAAAAAATAAAAGACAAATTTTAATGGTTTGGCTAAACCAATTATTTACAAGTATGAATTGAGGAATCTTCATTTCAAAAATTCGAACCTAATTACCCAAAAGGAATATAAAAAAGTAATTAAAATTACAATTTAATTATTTTTTTCAAGTTAGATGTCCCCAATTCGCTCACAAATTTTGGCCATCTTTTTAAGAAACACCTTGTATATAAAAATATGCTTTAATCGTTTATATTTATTGGGTTTGTTTAAGGAAATATTTGATTTTAATTTGTGCAAATTAATTTATAAAATGCAAAAAGTTAAATACCGCCTAGGATTGGTAAAATATCTAATGTCAAGAACGGCTGCAGCTGGTATTAGCTATACTTTTTGAAATCAGAACAAAAAGATCTCACACTTTTAGTTATAAATTCTAATTAGAGCAAAAACACTCAAACAAAAAAAAACACATATATAAATAGCGAAAATATGAATTATATTACTTAATGTAGGTACATTTAAGTCAAATTTAACTACAAAATAAAAATTAATATACATATTTACAAACAAATAGAAAACATGACAATATATTACACAGACAAGGAAATTTAGATTTTAATAATAAAAAAATAAAACCAACCTAAAGAAATAATAAAAGTAAACTCTCGAATATACTACAACAGTCAAAATATTAATCTTTCATTTAAATAAAAATTAACAAAAAAATAGAATTTAAATATACATAAACAAATAAAAAAACACGAGACAATCTTACCCAGTTTTAAATTTCTTAAAACTAACATCTGTATGTTCCTCTACATACCAATGACGTTTAAAACGTCGTTTCCCTGTATTTCCACTCGGAAAATCATCATCATCGTCCACAATCACAATTTTAACCGGCGGCACTTCAATTAAGATGACATCGTCATCATCACTAACACATTGTTCAGTATTTTGGTCACCCACACACACTTGTCGGAATTCTGAAGCATCAGTTGGATATATCCTACATATCAGTTCATCTATCCCGTCAAGTTTTGATGTAGGAAATACATCATTCCACGTAGAACGTAGCCTTAACAAATCCAATCGTATTTGTGTATCAGCCACTAAAAATGTATGGCAAAATACGTTTACAATATTGACGGCAAAGAGCTTAATATACCGACGTCCTATGTTCTTTGCGATGCAATCCATTAAATACAAAAGTATTAATTTTACATTAGGCTTGACTTTGCTAATTTGACTTTCAATTGCTTCAACAATCACTTCAGCATGTTGTAAGTATTCCTCCGCTAAACTTGTCAACATGTTGATTAACGGCTTGTAGTTGTATGTTAAGTCTTCCAAGCTTGACGTATATTCTACTTTAATTTCTTCTGGAGTCGTCATTGTTTTTGTAGTTATAAAATTAGATAGGTGTCACCAAAGAAACGAAACTATTAAAGATTTTGTTTGAACTTACTATTAGTACCACTTGAAAATACAATATTTTTACAGTCTACGGAGTTTATAAACGAAATGGTCTATTACACAGATCTGTTTGAGAGATAGCTGGGATATCTACATATTTATATACAATTTAAGGGACACATCAGGTAGGTACGATTTAATAATAACTTAAAAGTAATAAAACTCATACTACCTAGATTAAGGTAGAAGGTGGTTGTTACAATAATCCTTTTTCCTAAATACACAGTATAAAAGTCCCAACAATTTTTCCGTATAAGGTCAAATTATTAAATACCTAATACCTTAGGATATTCTACCAATTAGGCTTAAAATATTTTACTACAGGGTGATTGCTGGTCGATAGTACCTTAGAAGTTTTGGGAAAAGTAACCATACCATTGTTTTGAAAATTTAAGTGATTACTCAGGTCAACCCAGTCTATAATATTGTCATATTTGCAGAACTTCCGGTTTCTTCTTTCAAATCGCACTTGGTGGTCGCAAATTTAAAATTTAATTAACTTTTGATTATCTCTAAAATTTCTTAAAGATATGCGTAACAAACGCAAAAAAAAAACGAATTTATTAACTCTTTAAGGTATTAATTAAACATTTGTATTTCTTGTTATGTATGATATAATCTTATAAAATATTTTATTTTTTCAAAAAATGGTGAGTGTAATATAAAATAGAACATTCATATAAATGTAACATAGTTATATTGTATATCATTAAGGGTAATGTACAGGGTGTCCCAAACTCGGCGCCCCAGGCCTATTGTATGAAAACCAGATAAGATAATAGAAATCTTTTTAAAGGGTAAATTGAGTTGCGCTAAGGTCCATTTTGGGAAAGCAAAATATTTGTTTCCAATTTCGCAAAATGACGTCATCAATGTTATTTTTCCACGAACATACCTATATTTTGCTACTACAATCAAAAAGATCTATTTTTTCCAAACACTTTTCGAAAAAAAATAATTTCTATCTCTTTTCGTTAAAAAGTTAGCGCGCCCACAAAAAAAAATACTTAAATATTATTTAATTTAGTAATGTTACCAAACAAGTGCTCCATGGAAAAAATTATTCTTTTCATTATTAATGTATAGTGCAGGCTATGTCTCATCATCTTTGTTTCTTTCAATTGTCAGCCATATTTTTTCGACAAAGAAAATAATAAAAATTAAATAATAAACCAAACTAGCTGTTGCCCTCGAGGCACGAATAGCTCTCCATATTTAAGTGTAAAAGTAATAATTTTATGACCTTTTTGTCATTTATCTAAATTTAATAAATTTTTGTTTTGTTTTAGACATCAGCTATTTTTTTTATATATATAAATAAAAAAAATTAAAATGTAAAAATTTTTATTTTTAACTAGATGAATTGGTGTTAAAAATACACGACAAAAATTAATGTATTATAGGCGTCCGTGAAAATTCTATAAAAGGGTCAGAAAAAATTTGTATCCGTGATAACTGAAAAACCACTTAAAGGATTTTAACCACATTTGGTACGAAAATACTACAGGATATTTATAGGTGGTGATTAACATTGAGCGTAGGCAAGGGGTTTAAAAGAGGGTTCAAAAATTTTAAAAATCATAGTTCTTAAACTTATCTGAAATATTGAATAATTTTTTATAGTTGTGAAAGAATATAACCTAAAAAATGTTACATAAAAGAATTAGTTCACACAGGCGTTCGAAAGTAGTCTTAAAAAAGGGTCAAAAACGAAAAAAAATGTTTGCCAAATATACCAGAAAAATTGGCTAATTATATATAGCTTTCATATAAGATAACCTAAAAAATGCAGCATAAAATTTTTATTTACATAGGCGTTCGTAAATAGTAAAAAAGGGGTAAAATAAAAAAAAATTAAAATGTAAAAAATTTTATATTTAACTAGTTGCATTGGTGTTAAAAATATACGACAAAAATTAATGTTCCATAGGCGTCCGTGAAAATTCTATAAAAGGGTCAGAAAAAATTTGTATCCGTGATAACTCAAAAACCACTTAACGGATAACCTACAACATGCAGCATAACAATTTTGTTTACATAGGCGTTCGTAAATAGTAGAAAAGGGTGCAAAATAAATTTTATAATAAAACTAAAAAAAATCAATTAATTTGCGTTCAAGAACTTGGCCTAGATCTGAAATATAAAATATCTGCGTATAAATAGTGCCTCCAAAGAGAAGAAAAAGGCACAAAACCCGATACTTAAAAAAAAATAGCTGATGTCTAAAACAAAACAAAAATGTATTAAATTTAGATAAATGACAAAAAGGTCA
Source organism: Apoderus coryli (assembly GCA_911728435.2). Taxonomy (NCBI): domain Eukaryota; kingdom Metazoa; phylum Arthropoda; class Insecta; order Coleoptera; family Attelabidae; genus Apoderus; species Apoderus coryli. The sequence continues at coordinate 22,023,389 of OU452200.1, read as the reverse complement.
TAAAATTATTACTTTTACACTTAAATATGGAGAGCTATTCGTGCCTCGAGGGCAACAGCTAGTTTTGTTCATAAAATCATATATTTTCGTTTATCAAGAACATCTTTTTGGTATAGACTTTGTAAATAATTACCTTCCGTATACAGGGTGTCCTACGGTGGCAACCCATTAGATTATTTCAGAAACTACTTCGAACTCAATTTTGAAAATTTCAGTGCCTATATTGTGAAATATGCTTCACCCAAATAATATAATAGCAACGGCATAGCACTTCCGGTTATACCGGAAGTTGATGGCAACTTTGTTATGTTGAAAGTCAATTTTTTCAAATGGAATGGGTATATTATTATTATTTTATCTTCCTTAGCATTAAAAAATAATGCAATTTTGTAATAGGTTATCATTTTCTAAAATGCATAGTTTTCGAAATATCGTCATTTAAAATTTTTCTGCAGCGCCTACCGTTGTCTCTCTGGAAGCTAGCTAATTAATTTAGTTAGCCATGAAATTATAGTCAAACGTCAAACTAAACGTTAAAATAATAAAAATGAAAAATACTTATTGATATTATAAATTTATTATTAATTCATGGAGAATAAAATAAAGTGATTAATATCACCTGTAGAGTATTTAACGAGAGAAACCCCCATTTGCTAACGATGACTAGAGAAATTAGGAAGAATTTTGAGAAATCATTTAGAGCAGGTTGGGAGGTATACAAATCAAGTATTACAACGAACTAAGACTAAAATTTAAAATAATACAGCAGAAATGAACAGAAGATTGAACTAAATAAATTTTCAACTAAAAAAAGTTAATCAACTAACGATAACAAAACTAATTTAATTGTTCGATATGACCCCCATTTAGTCTTAAACACTTATTTACCCGTTCAATAAATTCACTCGTGACAGCTCGTGGTAACTCCAGGTAAGGCTTCGAATGAGGTTCGGATGCGTCCTACTAATTCTTCTTTTGAATTAATTGGGGTGGAATGCACCTTTTGTTTAATTGCACCCAAACATAAAAATCTAGCGGTGATAGATCTGGAGATCTCGCTGGCCAATCCCGAGCCCTAAACGTCTGATCCATCGATCTTCAAACATTTCATTAAGCTGTTGTGTGATTCTATTTCCACAGTGAGGTGGTGCTCCATCTAACTGGTACCAACAACTTCTTAATTCATTTAATGGTAGATCATCCAAAAAATGCGCCACAACATTTTGCAAAATATAAAGATAACCTTCCGTATTTAAATTATGCTCGTAAATAAAATATTCAGTATGTTTGTCTTTCACCATACAAAAAACGTTCACACTAAATTTATTTTGAAAATTTCGTTCACGAATAGCGTGCGGATTCTCAAAAGCCCAAAAATGACTATTTTGTTTATCAAGATTCCATCTCTCGAAAATTTCGACTCATCTGTCCAAATCACTTTTTGAAACCCTGGATCTTCTTGCATTCGTGTTAAAATGGTTTCGCAGAACCGTACACGTCGTTCGGCATCACGTGCTTCCAGAACACAAAGATATTTCAATTTAAATGGATGTAAACCACTACTTTTTAATATTTTTTGGACAGAGGATTTTGAAATTCCTAGATCTTGTTCAGCAGCAGGCACTGATAAATCAGGATTTGTATTAAAATATGCCAAAACATTTACCACATTATCCTCATTTGTAGTTACAGGTTTTTGTAGTACTCGATTTGCATGACACTGCCCCCACCGTATTTGATTTCTCAAAATTCTTCTTAATTTTTCTCTAGTCATTGTTGGCAAATGCGGGTTTCTCTCGTTAAATAATCTACAGGTTCTAATAATCACTTTGTTACATTCTCCATGGATTAATAATACATTTACAATATCAGCATATGAATAAATATTGTCCATTTTGCAATAGTTATTGTAAAATATAATGGTCACAAATATTGATAAATAACGACTGGTTGGATAGCAACAACTAATTTCATATTTAGTTTGACGTTTATGCTAATTCAGAGAAATGTCATTATTTTCATGGCTAACTAAATTAGCTAGCTTCCAGAGAGACAACGGTAGGCGCTGCAGAAAAATTTAAAATGACGATATTTCGAAAACTACGCATTTTAGAAAATGATAACCTATTACAAAATTGCATTATTTTTTCATGCTAAGGAAGATAAAATAATAATAATATACCCATTCCATTTGAAAAAATTGACTTTCAACTGTTTTTCTTGAACCGTTTTCAATACAATTTTTTGACCACCCTGTATAAACTAATCAGAAAATGTCTTGTCAATTCGAAAACGAAGATCCCACCTGATAAGAAAATACCTGCAAAATAATTCTTAAATACTGATTTACAAGGAAAAAAACGGAATTCTTATGGAGCCCTAAACTGTCAATTTTGACATAAATCTTGATATAAGTCAAAAACGACTGCCGTTAGGTATAGGACATGATACATGAAATATGTCTGACATCATATTTAGAATCCAAAAATGAAATAATATATAGGGTGTTCCATTTAAAATAACAAAGTTACCATCAACTTCCGGTATAACCGGAAGTGCTATGCCGTTGCTATTATATTATTTGAGTAGAGCATATTTGACAATATAGACACTCAAATTTTCAAAATTCAATTCGAAGTAGTTTCTGAAATAATCTAATGGGTTGCCACCGTAGGACACCCTGTATAATATTCATTATTTTGAAAATTAAATAATAATTATTGTGACAACAGTTGTCACTAATAATGAAACAGAATAATTTTTTCCATGGAGCACTTGTTTGGTAACATTACTAAATTAAATAATATTTAAGTATTTTTTTTTGTGGACGCGCTAACTTTTTAACGAAAAGAGATAGAAATTATTTTTTTTCGAAAAGTGTTTGGAAAAAATAGATCTTTTTGATTGTAGTAGCAAAATATAGGTATGTTCGTGGAAAAATAACATTGATGACGTCATTTTGCGAAATTGGAAACAAATATTTTGCTTTCCCAAAATGGACCTTAGCGCAACTCAATTTACCCTTTAAAAAGATTTCTATTATCTTATCTGGTTTTCATACAATAGGCCTGGGGCGCCGAGTTTGGGACACCCTGTACATTACCCTTAATGATATACAATATAACTATGTTACATTTATATGAATGTTCTATTTTATATTACACTCACCATTTTTTGAAAAAATAAAATATTTTATAAGATTATATCATACATAACAAGAAATACAAATGTTTAATTAATACCTTAAAGAGTTAATAAATTCGTTTTTTTTTGCGTTTGTTACGCATATCTTTAAGAAATTTTAGAGATAATCAAAAGTTAATTAAATGTTAAATTTGCGACCACCAAGTGCGATTTGAAATAAGCAACCGGAAGTCCTGCAAATATGACAATATTATAGACTGGGTTGACCTGCCTGAGTAATCACTTAAATTTTCAAAACAATGGTATGGTTACTTTTCCCAAAACTTCTAAGGTACCATCGACCAGCAATCACCCTGTAGTAAAATATTTTAAACCTAATTGGTAGAATATCCTCATCAGGTATTAGGTATTTAATAATTTGACCTTATACGGAAAAATTGTTGGGACTTTTATGGTGTGTAATTAGGAAAAAGGATTACTGTAACAACCACCTTCTACCTTAATCTAGGTAGTATGGGTTTTATTACTTTTAAGTTATTATTAAATCGTACCTACCTGATGTGTCCCTTAAATTGTATATAAATATGTAGATATCCCAGCTATCTCTCAAACAGATCTGTGTAATAGACCATTTCGTTTATAAACTCCGTAGACTGTAAAAATATTGTATTTTCAAGTGGTACTAATAGTAAGTTCAATCAAAATCTTTAATAGTTTCGTTTCTTTGGTGACACCAATCTAATTTTTAAAACTACAAAAACAATGACGACTCCAGAAGAAATTAAAGTAGAATATACGTCAAGCTTGGAAGACTTAACATACAACTACAAGCCGTTAATCAACATGTTGACAAGTTTAGCGGAGGAATACTTACAACATGCTGAAGTGATTGTTGAAGCAATTGAAAGTCAAATTAGCAAAGTCAAGCCTAATGTAAAATTAATACTTTTGTATTTAATGGATTGCATCGCAAAGAACATAGGACGTCGGTATATTAAGCTTTTTGCCGTCAATATTGTAAACGTATTTTGCCATACATTTTTAGTGGCTGATACACAAATACGATTGGATTTGTTAAGGCTACGTTCTACGTGGAATGATGTATTTCCTACATCAAAACTTGACGGGATAGATGAACTGATATGTAGGATATATCCAACTGATGCTTCAGAATTCCGACAAATGTGTGTGGGTGACCAAAATACTGAACAATGTGTAGGTGATGATGACGATGTCATCTTAATTGAAGTGCCGCCGGTTAAAATTGTGATTGTGGACGATGATGATGATTTCCGAGTGGAAATACAGGGAAACGACGTTTTAAACGTCATTGGTATGTAGAGGAACATACAGATGTTAGTTTTAAGAAATTTAAAACTGGGTAAGATTGTCTCGTGTTTTTGTATTTGTTTATGTATATTTAAATTTTATTTTTTTGTTAATTTTTATTTAAATGTAAGATTAATATTTTGACTGTTGTAGTATATTCGAGAGTTTACTTTTATTATTTCTTTAGGTTGGTTTTATTTTTTTTATTATTAAAATCTAAATTTTCTTGCCTGTGTAATATATTGTCATGTTTTCTATTTGTTTGTAAATATGTATATTAATTTTTATTTTGTAGTTAAATTTGACTTAAATGTACCTATATTAAGTAATATAATTCATATTTTCGCTATTTATATATGTGTTTTTTTTTTTGTTTGAGTGTTTTTGGTCTAATTAGAATTTATAACTAAAAATGTGGGATCTTTTTGTTCTGATTTCAAAAAATATAGCTAATACCAGCTATTTAACTTTTTCCATTTTATAAATTAATTTGCACAAATTAAAATCAAATATTTTCTAAAACAAACCCAATAAATATAAACGATTAAAACATATTTTTATATACAAGGTGTTTCTAAAAAAGATGGCCAAAATTTGTGAGCGAATTGGGGACATCTAACTTGAAAAAAATAATTAAATTGTAATTTTAATTACTTTTTTTTATTCCTTTTGGGTAATTAGGTTCGAATTTTTGAAATGAAGATTCCTTAATTCATACTTGTAAATAATTGGTTTAGCCAAACCATTAAAATTTGTCTTTTATTTTTTTAATGTTATCATTCGACGTTTTGACAATGGTTATTGTCTTCTTCATGGATCATATTATACTATTTCCTAATATCTTGTTTCTAACCCTACAACATCGTGTTGAATTGAATTTCCTGTAGTTGATTGTAGTTCCTAATCATCATATTGATAGGAGCCTTGTACTGGTAGTTTGTTCTTGGTGCTGTTATGAGAAATGTTTGGTGATTTTTGAGGCGTATTTTACTGATTGGAATAGTGAAGTTAATAGAATAGATGTTAAAGATCTGTGGTCGTATGTCATGTTATTAATAATCTTATATAGGTACAGGATACTTGAAATTAAAAACCAAGGTTTAAGAAAACAAAACGAAAAAAAAAAAGAACTAAATTGTAATTTTTCGAAAAGTCCTTATTTACAAAGACACAAGGTGTTAAAGATGACTGCCTGAGGACGATTTTTTTGAAATATTTTCGAAACGAATAAAGATGAGTTAATCAAATGTAGTATATTTATTCACCTAGTTAAATGTCGTAAACTGACATGAAATTGAATAAAAAAGGATGACCATAAGTGGGTAAACGAGGGGACCCTTGCCTCAATTATAACCGAACTTTTTTTCCTTGTGATTTTTATTCATTTTGTGTCAAAACTTAAAGGTTTTCGAGAAATTCGACTTTTAAAATTTTAGGACAAAACTGGTCCTTAGTAGAAAGCATTAATACAATTTTGGAAAATTTTTCGTTAGCAAACTGTATTTCAATAATTTTATTAATGCTGTTTACTTAGGACCAGTTTTGTCCTAAAATTTTAAAAGTCGAATTTCTCGAAAACCTTTAAGTTTTGACACAAAATGAATAAAAATCACAAGGAAAAAAAGTTAGGTCTAATTAAGGCAAGGGTCCCCCCCGTTTACCCGCCTATGGTCATCTTTTTTTATTCAATTTCATGTCAGTTTACGACATTTAACTAGGTAAGTAAGTAAGTAATTTACCCTCTTTTAAACCCCTTGCTTACGCTCAATGTTAATCACCACCTATAAATAGCCTGTAGTATTTTCGTACCAAATGTGGTTAAAATCCGTTAAGTGGTTTTTGAGTTATCACGGATACAAATTTTTTCTGACCCTTTTATAGAATTTTCACGGACGCCTATGGAACATTAATTTTTGTCGTGTATTTTTAACACCAACTCAACTAGTTAAATATAAAAATTTTTACATTTTAATTTTTTTTTATTTTACCCCTTTTTCTACTATTTACGAACGCCTATGTAAATAAAAATTTTATGCTGCATTTTTTAGGTTATCTTATATCAAAGCTATATATAATTAGCCAATTTTTCTGGTATATTTGGGAAACATTTTTTTTTCGTTTTTGACCCTTTTTTAACACTATTTTCGAACGCTTGTGTGAACTAATTCTTTTATGTAACATTTTTTAGGTTATATTCTATCACAACTATAAAAAATTATTCAATATTTCGAATAAGTTTAAGAACTATGATTTTTTAAATTTTTGAAACCTCTTTTAAACCCGTTGCCTACGCTCAATGTTAATCACCACCTATAATTATCCTGTAGTATTTTCGTACCAAATGTGGTTAAAATCCGTTAAGTGGTTTTTGAGTTATCACGGATACAAATTTTTTCTGACCCTTTTATAGAATTTTTACGGACGCCTATGGTACATTAATTTTTGTCGTGTATTTTTAACACCAATTCATCTAGTTAAATATAAATTTTTTTACATTTTAATTTTTTTTATTTTACCCCTTTTTCTACTATTTACGAACGCCTATGTGAATAAAAATTTTATGCTGCATTTTTTAGGTTATCTTATATCAAAGCTATATATAATTAGCCAATTTTTCTGGTATATTTGGGAAACGTTTTTTTTTTCGTTTTTGACCCTTTTTTTAAACTATTTTCGAACGCCTGTGTGAACCAATTCTTTTATGGAATATTTTTTAGCTTATATTGTATCACAACTATGAAAAATTATTCCATATTTCGGATAAGTTTAGGAAATATATATTTTTTATGTTTTGACCCCTTTTTCCACTATTTACGAACGCCTATGAAAGTAAGTTTTCATGACACATTTTATAGGTTATATTGTCACATCTTTGGTTCTTTTAAAGGGGCTAGATGTATTCTAATTTGATTAAAAAATGTTTTCTACGATCTTTAATCTAACAGGACTCGCTTGGCTAGTTCTCGATACGTCCCTGGGTCCCTCCTAGTATCATGTTTTCAGATGGAAGCCATTCAAAAGGCTACAATCCTACTAACAAGTGGCTGGGTTTATTTAAGAAACACAACAGTTTAAAAGCTAAATAGAAATGAAACGAAGTGAATCAAATAAAACTTAATTACTGTTTATTATAAAAATGTACAAATTATAAATAATTAAAAATGCAGATCAATCAATGACTTATTAAAAAATAATACAAGATACAAAAGATACAAAAGAGGAATTTACATACACTATACCCAATAAAATTTTGTTGGTACTTACATTAAAAATTTTAACATTTTGCACTCACTCAACTGGATCGTCTTCAAAGGAGTATAAGTTATGTTATGTGCGCGATCAAAAACTCTTATTTCTTTACTCTTCGATGAACGGTCGAGAATCCGTTTTCCTAACGTCTAACTCTTACTTAAGAAAACCATCCCGAACTTCGCGCGTATCAGGACGTCCGTTTCCTTCGACTGTCCCGTCCGACCTCTCCTCTTTTTTGTTTGTGTCAATTTTTCATTTAATTCTTTTCCCCCTTTCATTAATTTGTTTTATATTTTTCTACTTTTTTATTGGTCTACGCTATTTACTTTTTTCCTACCTAATGACCGATGCTTCTCCTATTTTGCTTAGACCGCAAAAACAAAGTCCAAGCACCTCGAGTCAAAATAGCGACTGTCAGTAAATTTTGTAAAATGTAAATTATGTATTCCAAAAGGAAGTTTTGTCTAAAATTACTCTCGTTGGAAATAAAAAAACGTAAGGTGATGTAACACTGGAAAAATGAATGTATATCTTTATTAATAAGTAAATTAATTTATAAAATATTTAATAAATCTTCATACTGTGACAATATTCTATCAAAACTATCAATAACTAGTTAATATTTCTGCTATTTTTAAGAAATACGTTTTTTTTTAAATCTTTTTTACCCCATTTTACACTATTTTCGAACGCCAATGTGGTCTAATATTTTATGTTCAATATTTTAGGTTATATTCAATTAAATGCGTAAAAAATTATGCAGTATTTCGGATAAGTTTAAGAACTATGAATTTTTTTAATTTTTGAACCCTCTTTTAAACCCTTTGCCTACGCTCAATGTTTCCCAAAATCTAATCAGCTCCTTGCCATGTCCAATAGTATTTTTGTACCAAATTTGGTTAAAATCTGTTAAGCGGTTTTTGCGTTATCGTGCATACAGACAGACAGACAAACAGACAGACAGACATTTTTTTAAAACTACTTATTTATGTATAAAATGACCAAAAACAAGTATTTCCGGTGAAATTAAAAAAATTTTTTTTTTCATGAAACTAATAGTCTCCATATATACATATATTACATAATATGTTAGGACGGCGATGGTAGTTACTTGTTTTTAAAAAAAATTATTTATTGAATAAAAATCTTAATTAAATTTAAACAGTCGTTTTAATCATAGCCAAATTTATAATGTTTATAATGATGTTTCTTCGTTGGAAGATTTAATGAGACTTCTCCTTAACATTATTTACAATGCAGTTTTATATTATTGAAATAAAGGTAATGCAATTTGAGTAAGCATAATTCTTATGATAAGGTGTCTAGACATAATAACCAATATGAGAAACAAAGCTGTGAAAGAAGTGCATATTATAATTAATAATATTATATAGGGTTTTAGGATGTAACACCTCCCTCTTTAAGAATTTTTATTAATCGTAAATGATTGAATATCTTTGAAGATTAAGAAAAATTTTATATTCTTATACAATAGTAAAGTAATGAGATTTTTATTGAAATATTAGGAATTAAAGGCTTTATTATTAGGTATACAATGGAAATAAGGGATGATGTACGATTTAATATAGAAATAATTCGACAGTAATTAATTATACACTTAATGCTAAATCTAATAGAATTAATACTTAAATATAAACTTAAGACTAATAAAACTTTTATGAAGAACGTGTACATATAGAAAAATAATAAAATATTATAAAAATGAAACTTTAAAGTTTTTTAGAACTACGTGAAATTGTCAATGGCACTTGAACATTACTACATGTGGGTTCATCATAAAATACATCAGGATCGTTTCTAAAATGAACAGATTGTCTTCTGGTAGGGGTTGATTTAACATTGCAATAATTAAATATTTGAGTACAACAATTTACAGGTGGGTGATCATCGTCGGAGTCACTAGGCGAATTGTTTTTGAAAAAACGAAACTTTCGTTTTATGCAGCATTTTAAAATAATCCACAAAATTAATATAATGATTGATACTATACAAATATACGTAAAAATTGACATATGTTTTTCTGCGAAAGATTGATTCATTATTTTATCAAGGGTTGCATCATATTCATGGAGTTTTTGCTGTGCTATGTTCAGTTCATCCATATTAAAGTTATTTATTTTAATAGGTTTTAAAATTGGAATGTCTTTCTTATTAGGGTAATTTTCGCAACAGTCAAATTCGATATTAGGGATATACGTTTTTAACGAAATTGTTTCATTTTCTTCTGAAGATGAGAAAACTCTTGTAGTACCGATAAATGCATTACATCCGGTTTGTAAGGTAAGTATTGAATTTTTATTTATAATATTTGTTATCGAGTTAGCACTTGGGCACGTCACTGTTACAGGTAAGTCATTAGAAACTGTTATTAACCATTTATTTTTAACAAGTTTTTGCACGTTATAACCGTCAATGTCTATAACATACTTTTCACAATTTTTAGAAATTTTAGATTCCATTAGGATTGATATTTCACAAGAAGCATCTTCTGACAACGTTTTTGGAAAATGGTCGAAGCACAGACGAATTTCGTTTTTCATCAGTGATGAACAGTCTTCAGGTTTTACTATTAGATATTGCTTACTATCTCTGGAAGTTGCTACATATTTATAAGAGGATAAAAGGGCATGAAAAAGGTTTGTATTAGGATCTCTAGTTGGGATCGAGTAAATATGATAAAAATCGTAATCAGATATTTCTACAATAGGGATATGTAAAATAAAAACAATACGTTCATTTGTTTGGAATGCTTCGATTTTTATAAGAGATATTATTTCTGACAAATGTTCATGAGTTGGGGGAAATGCTAAATTTCCATGAGTTAGTTTTGAAGATATTTTATTTAATTCTTCTAATAAAATAATGGGTTCAATGACAGATGGGTGAAGAATTTTTAATCTACTAAATGCTATACTGTTTATTATATTATTTAGTTGATCTAATATAATTGAATTTGAATTTGGTTTTTCATTAAAATTTTAAGTTGTGTATCATCTTTTTCTAATTTATTTATACATTCGTTATAATATTCACCATCAGATGAATCTAAATTACCAGTAATTAATTTCCAAAATGAACCTAGGCCGTTTATTATGCCGCGTTTGAATCTATTTGTATTTACAATAAATATTTCAGAAAACTTTGTTTCTATCTGCTTGTTAATAATAGATAATAAATTTAAATGAGTAGAAAAAGTAATTTTAAAGGATGGATTTATATTTTCTTTGTTTAGTAAATTTTTCATTTGTCTTGAACATTAATATTTTTTCTATAAGAATCATAAATTGAACTTAAGTTTTTATATGCTATAATTTTATAATTATTGTTAGATATTCTAACAGTTCCTTCTTTTTGGAATAGGATACCAGTAGGGGTATTTATTGGTTCAATTGATGCTCTGATTCCGAGGATTGCCCTGGAATAACAGAAGATAATTTTAATCTATCAAAATTTATAATAGAAGTTAAATTTTCTTTCATTTTGACTTTCGCTGTATTCGGATTTACAATCTCAACTATTTCGAAAGGACCATTGTATTTATTTTTCATTTTGTTTCCAATTTGTGAATCTTTCACATAAACATAATCACCTGCTTTAAACTGAGTTTGATTTTTATTTACATTTTTATCAAATCTTTCTTTTGCTTTTTCTTTAGAGGTAATAATATTATTTTTGACTTTATTAAAAATATAGGAAGCTGTGTTTTTAAATCATTTAAATATTTTGTGTTTAATTCTTCTTCATTTAAATATTCTTCTTCTTCTTCATGATCTCTAATGTGTCCGAAAATTATTTCTTCTGGGGTAAACTTTGTTGTTGTAGATTTACTACGATTATAAGACTTAATTGCAAAGGGTAAACCTTGAAGTATGGGTTTATTAGCATTATCTGCGTGATAAGCACGTAAAGAGTCTAAAATTGTAGCGTGAAATCGTTCCACGACTCCATTTGATTGGGGGTGAGCGACAGCACTATGTGTTAACTTAAATTTATACATTAATGACAAATCTCGTAAGAATTGGTTATCAAATTCTAAACCTGCGTCAGAATGAATTCGTTTAGGTATAGGATAATGTTGAAAGTATAATAATAATTTTTCAATTACAGAAATTGCTTGTTTATTTGGTATTGGGTAGGCTTGTGCAAATTTTGAAAAATTATCTACAATAGTTAAAAGAATGTTTCCTCTATTAATATCTAGTAAATCAATGTTAATATGTTCGAAAGGTTTTTCAGGGGTTTCTGTTACAACAAGGGGGTAGTTTAAGTTTTTTCTGTTTGTTTTAATTTTATTACAAACATCACAAGATTTTATAAAGTTTTCTACTTCTTCTTTCAGATTTTTCCATACGTATCTTTCTCATATTCTTCTAAATGTTTCGTTTATTCCTTTGTGCAGAGAAGTTTTTGAGGAATGACAATTTTCAATAATTTCTTGTCTTTCGTTTTCGGGTGGTATTTTGACTAAATCATGACATATTGTGAAGTTAATATTTTCTTTCTCACGGAAAATAAAACTAAGGATATCTAAGAAAGGTAGGTGTTTAATAGTATTTAGAAAATAATGATTGTCGGGTAAATCATCTTTTAAAGTGTAAAATATTCTAAAGCAATCTTTTATACTTAAACATTCTAACGTAAAGGTAGGTATTTGAATTATATAGTATTTTCTATTTTGATATCTAAGGCTTTGTTTAATTGTTAATAATTCAGTTAAATTAAGATATTGATTTTCAGGATCTGGACAAGTGTCTTTAATAATAGAAGGTAAGTGAGGAGTATTTACATTTTCATTTTTAGGGCATAGAAAAATAATATTATTATGCGTAATAAAAAGTACATTATCATTAGTTTGTTTTATTTTATCTAGATTGATTAAACTTTGGATTTTTCTTTTGTCTAAAAATTCATAAAATTCAGATTGAAATTCTCGATGAAATTCTGGATCGTTTTCATTAGTTTCAGAGTTACTACTTTCTGTGTCTGAGGTATTTTCAAGAGCATTAATTCTTATTCTGGATAATGCGTCGGCATTTTTATTATTTTTTCCGGGTTTATGTATTATTTCGTAGTTATATTCCATTAATTTTAATCTCCAACGGAGTAATCTAGAACCAGGGTCTTTTACAGAGAATAACCAAATTAGAGGTTTATGGTCAGTTATTATTTTGAATTTATTTCCATACAAATAAGGTCGGAAGTGTTTTACAGACCAGACTATACTTAATAATTCTTTTTCTATCGTTGAATACCGTTGTTCTGCACCATTCAATGTGCGTGAGGCATAAGCAATGGGTAAATCATTTCCGATATCTCCTTGGGATAATACGGAACCTATTGCAAAATCACTTGCGTCAGTAGTTAGCAAAAATTCTTTTTCGAAATTAGGGTATTGAAGCAAAGGGGTAGAAGTTAATAATTTTTTACATTTTTCAAAGGCATTGTGACATTTTTCGTCAAAATTAAATGATTTATTTTTCTTTAGAAGAGTAGTTAAAGGTTTTATTATTTCGGAGTAATCTTTTAAAAATCTTCGATAATAACCAGTGAGACCTAGAAAAGATTGTATGTCTTTTACACATTTAGGTATTGGGAATTTATTAACTGCATCGATTTTTTGGGGATTTGGTTTTACACCGTCTTTTGTTACAATATGACCTAAATATTGAACTTCTGTTCTCAAAAATTCACATTTACAAGGTTGTATCTTAAAGTTATATTTTTCTAATCTTTGAAATATTTTTTCTAAACGTTTGATATGTTCATCTAAGGTAGTTGAGTAAATGATTATGTCATCCATATAGACCATACACATTTCGTTTTGTAGGCCGGTTAAAATGTTATCCATGACACGCTGAAATGTCGCTGGGGCATTTTTTAAACCGAATGGCATTCGTTTGAATTGATAATGACCGTTTTCAACCGAAAATGCTGTTTTCGGGACGTCTTCTTTGTTTATTTCGATTTGATGAAATCCGCTTACTAAGTCTAATGTTGTAAAATAATTACATTTTCCGAGTTGATCTAGTAAATTTTCAATATTTGGTAGAGGGTATTTGTCACCTATTGTTACATCATTTAACTTTCGATAGTCGATGACTACTCGCCATTTTTGTTCATTTGAAGAATCAAGTTTTTTAGGGACTATCCACACAGTGCTAGACCAAGGGCTAATTGAGGGTTCTATTATTTCTTGTTCCAACATTTTTGATATTTGAGTTTTCACTTCATTTTTATGGACATGAGGATAACGATATGTTTTTGTAAATATTGGTTGTGCATCTTTTGTATTTATTTCGTGTTTGATTTCGTTTGTGAAAGAAAGTTGATCGCCATCAAGATAGAAAATTTTTTCATATGTGAGACATAGTTTTCAATTTCATATTTTTCTTCGTTATTTAAGTGATCTAATCTTAATTGATTTAAAATGTGGTTTTTTCTAGTTACATTTGGAGAAATAGAACAAATTTTATTTGATTCAATTGTATCATTTTCAGAAATTATGGGTAAGGGATTTATTTTTACAGGGGTTATTTCAAAAGTTTGTTCTTTTGAAGAGACATTTAAAACAGTTGTGATAATATGACTGTTTCTAACACTTACTAAGGCATTAGGTATTTTTAAGTGTTTGTTAATTTGAATTTCGTCAAACAATCCTTCTTTAATTTCTTCGTTTTCTACAGGTATTTGAATAGTTTGAATACTACGAGGTGGTATTATACTTATTTACAATTTTACATTTTTTGTTAGTATTACAATTATTATTATTTTCAGGAATGAAATTATTATTTTCAGAATTATATTCTTTATTTTCTTTTCCAGGTATATCAGGTAAGTATTCTAAGTCTTCGTTAGAATGGGTATAAAATGGATACATGGGGAGTTCTTTAAAATTGAGTAATAGTTTTTTATTTGTAATGTCTATTTTTGCATTAAATTTTTCTAAAAAATCTAGACCTATTAGACCATCAAATTCAAAATCAAAGTCGAATAGATAATATTTGTGAGATAAATTATTTCCTAAATCTAGAATTATACTTCTTTCTAAAATAGTGTCTCCAGTTTTTCCGTTAATACCATGCATTGGGAGATTTTCCTTATTAATAGTTAACCAATTTTTTGCTAGAGCAATGTTTGTTTTTAGGAGTGAAATTGGTGCTCCTGTATCAATGAGGTAAGTTGTATTTTGTTTATCTTTAATATAGAAATATTTTATGTTTCCTAAAAGAGGTGAGAATTGAATTGATCGATTTCGAATTCGTTCGTTTCTGAGAAATTGTTGTTGTTGGGCATTTGATTGTTGGTCATCGGAGTTGGATCGCCCGAAGTATTCAACTCCTCGTTGAAGTTTAAAGTATGAACTCTTTGATTTGTTGAGTTATTATTATTATTCGGAAAACTTTGAGGATTTCTTTGTATTACAGAGGGTCTTTGTTGAACGTTCTGATTATGATTATTAGAGTTTGGTAGATTACGAGAGTTATGTGGGTAGGAAGGTGTTCCTCCTCCTGAACTTGTCGATGGACGTCTATAACAGGTTTCTATTAGATGTCCTTGTTTTTTACAATAATTACAATATTTAGAATCTTTGTTTGTAAATCTTGGATTTTTATTAAAATTATGATTATTAGAATTATTATTATTTCTTTGATGGTAATTATTTCCGTAATTTTCTTTAGGAAATACTCGATTCATTGATTGTTTAGTGTCAGATGATTTCGATACTCGAAAATTTTTAAGATAAGCTATGTTTTCTTCTTCAATAAGAAGTTGTTCAGCTTCATCTAAGTTTTTAGGTTTTTGAGCTCTAATAAGTGATCCAAATGGGTCATTTAGTCCTGCTAAGAATGTTTTTAAGGCTATTTTTTCATGTGAAGTATTTAAAGCTTTTTTAGATTCTAGAGTTAATGAAGAATCTAAAGCTACGCTGTTTCTAAGCTTTGTAAGTAAATCTTCGATACGTTGAACAAATAATCTAGGAGTTTCATGAGATTTTTGGAATGCTGAGGTTAAATCTCTAAGTAAAGCTTCGGTGTCTCTACAATCTCCATAGTGTCCTATTAAAAGTTCTCTTATTTCCTGCCATGTATTAAGTTGTCTACTAGAAATGAATCTTTTGGCTTTTCCACTAAGTTTACTTTTAATCATAAAAACTAAAGCATCTGCAACATCATCATCAATATTATGAAGAGCAAAATTACATGCTTCGATAAAATCGTTAAGAGTTGCTTGATCTCCATCATATTCAGGAATCATATCTCTTAATTCTCTAAGTGAGAAGTTACTAGCATCACCGTTTTGAGACATTTTGTATTATTATTTTGTTTTTGTAGGTTTAGGATAAATTTTAGGAATTATAGGAAAATATGTGCAATTTAAATAAAGAGATTAAAACAATAACTTACAGAGCTGCTACGAAGACTGATAGCTTCATCCAGTTGCAAGTCGAATACGTTTGATCAGGAAAGGTGCCGCTGAACCAGAATCGTATTTTCAGTTACTAATCAACTTTATTGTTGAAGCTTCTCTTCAGAAAAGGGGTCGCTGAATTGAAGTCTTCTTTTGTACACTATATTTTTTAAATTACAAAGTTTATTGTTCGTCGATAAACCGGAAACTTTAAACCCTAGAGTATCGCGAAGCACTTTGTAACGCCACAGAACTTAACTTCTTCGATATTTCGGAAACTACTTTTTTTTAAAAACCCTAAAATATCGCGAGTATCCTTCCGTGGATCCTACAGCCAACTGCGCCAATGTTAGGACGGCGATGGTAGTTACTTGTTTTTAAAAAAAATTATTTATTGAATAAAAATCTTAATTAAATTTAAACAGTCGTTTTAATCATAGCCAAATTTATAATGTTTATAATGATGTTTCTTCGTTGGAAGATTTAATGAGACTTCTCCTTAACATTATTTACAATGCAGTTTTATATTATTGAAATAAAGGTAATGCAATTTGAGTAAGCATAATTCTTATGATAAGGTGTCTAGACATAATAACCAATATGAGAAACAAAGCTGTGAAAGAAGTGCATATTATAATTAATAATATTATATAGGGTTTTAGGATGTAACATATATATGATATGGAGAGCTAAAAAGTTCATACTTTTGTTTGTAGGTAGGTATGTATCTACTTGTTTGTTTATTATAATATTGAAAATAATAGATACACGCACACACACATATACCTATTTTTTCGTCAGTTTAATAGTTGATTTAAAATAGCATTTTTCTATTTTTGTGATAAATCTCATTAATTTATTTAATTCAAGCGTGATTGCGACATCGCCGAAATGTCGACAGTTCATGATAAAATTAAAAAATTGATTAAAAAACGGGAGATTTCGTTTAATCGAATAAAGTAAACTTTAGATTTGGCCAAACAAGCGCAGACCTCCCCTGAGAGGCGAATTATTTTAAAATATCGTGTCGATGATCTTGAGAATTTTAAGCAACAATTTTATGAAATACACAATCAAATAATCGGTTTAGATGACAGCGACGAGTTTTTCGATGCACAGGTGGAGGTTCGCCAATCTGTTGACCAGTCTTATTATTTAATTAAGGCAATTAATGATAAGCTGAATGTTGCTTCTGTCTCTGCTGACTCGTTAGATGTTCCTAAAGTAATAAACGTCAAATTGCCAAAAATCAGTCTACCCGTGTTCGACGGAAATTTGAAATCATGGCCTTCGTTTATAGATTTGTTTAATAAATTGATTCATGAAAATGGTAGTTTGTCCGATATCGAAAAATTTCAATATTTAATTACTTCTGTAATTAAAGAACCGTTAAATCTTGTGAAAACTATTAAGCTGACTGAAAATAATTACAAAACTGCTTATGAAACTTTGGTACATCGTTACCAAAATAATCGATTGCTTGCTACGGGGTATTTGAATGAAATTTAAGAAGCCTTTTCTGTGAAGTCCAATTCTCCACAGTTGCTCAGGCAGTTAGTTGACACTTTTACTGAAAATCGTTCGGCCTTGAAGGTATTGGATTTTCCGGTCGAACAGTGGAGTTTTATTTTATTTAATTTGTTGTTTTCAAAAGTTAGATACCAATACACGTACTGCGTTCGAGATGAAATATAGCTCTACTGATATTCCCACCTATGACCAGTTAATAAATTCCTTGCAGGACCATTGTAAGGCTCTCGCTTCGATTCAAATATTGCCTGGACCCTCACAAAGTTCAAACAAATCTTCGCCTTCTCGAACTACTATTTCGTTTACACCACATGGAAAATCGACTTCTAGTTTTATCACTTCTAGCTCGCTCCCTGCTACCGACAATTGTACTTGTTGTAAAGGTCATCACATCCTTACTAAATGTTCTCAATTTTTGGCTAAGTCTTCGTTCGATAGATTTTCATTTGCCAAACAAAATAAACTTTGCCTGAATTGCCTTCGCCCTTCGCACGCGTTAAATTCGTGTACCTCATCCTTTTCGTGTCGTATTTGTAATTCTCGTTACCATACATTGTTACACTTTAATAAAGTTTCGTCGTCGCAAAATCAAACAAATCGTTCGTCAAATAATAATCGTCCTATACAGTCCACTTCTACAAATCATTCAATTAATGTCAATGCACATCCTATTGAAACCCTTGGTATCGCGGGTAGATTGGCAGAAAAATCATCATCAACATCAAATTCATTCTCGACCAACAATCAGCCCGCGATTCATAGCCCGTCGTTAACTTCATTGGCAACCTCAAGTTCTTCAAATACTGTATTGATATCAACTGCCGTTGTCGAAATTTTAGACATTGCTGGTCATTACCAGAAAATTCGCGTCTTAATTGATAGTGCATCACAAGCGAATTTCATAACAGAAAATTGTATTCGTCGTCTTGGTATTTCTCGAAGGTCATGTGCCACGGGAATTTTCGGTATTAATTACATGTCCTCCAATTCAGCAAGGGGTTTAACTCATTGCATTATTAAACCAGTGGCGTGTCCCGAACCCAGTTTTGCAATAGATTTCATCGTTTTAACAAAAATTAGTGCAGATATGCCAGCTGCTTCATTTCCAATTAATACGTTGTCACATTTGAAAAATTTGACCCTTGCCGATCCTAGCTTTCATACTTCAGGACCGATCGATGCCTTACTAGGTGCAGAGTTATTCTCGTTCATACTCCGTTCTGGAAAAATTATTGGTTCTTTCGGTCAGCCCTCTGCATTAGAAACTTGCTTTGGTTGGATTTTACTCGGAAAGGTTTCATGTCCTATCGATTCTACTGTCTCATTTTCATGCTGCACTACCTTGAGCACCTCTCTTGAGAACGTCGTTCAAAAATTTTGGGAAGTTGAGGAGGTTGCTGTAGACATCCCTCCCAGTTCCGATGATATCATTTGTGAGGAGATATTTTCTTCCACTATTGCAAGGAATGCTAATGGTCGATTTAATGTTGCTCTTCCCTTTCGAAATGGCCCACCTGATTTAGGTGATACTTATAATCAAGCTCTTCGACGATTGGTTGTTTTGGAATCTCGTTTTCATAGAAATGCTGATTTCTATCAACAATATAGGGATTTCATGCTAGATTATCTCAAGTCGGGTCACATGTCGCTTGTCAAAAATGATGAACCGAGACCAAATTTCGTCTATTATATCTCTCATCATGCAGTACTTCGTCCTTTAAATATTACTACCAAAATTCGCGTTGTGTTTGACCCGACCAAAAATAAAAATAATCATGCTGTGTATTATTGCCCGAATCCCGCATGCGCATAATATACAGATTTTGATTGGCTCGGCACTTTGGTTATGCTTGTTTTTATGACTATATGTTGGATAAACGCTCGTTTTTGTTATGCATTATACACTAAAACTGTGACAAAATTATATTCACTGCGTTATACATAAAACGTTGGCTAAACCGGGCTTTACAAATCATAACAACTTGTAAAGTAAACGTTGTATAAACGATACCATTTGAAATAATGTATTTTAACTAGTTGTGCTTGTGACAATAAGTATACACTAATCATATTCTTATGCTTATTCGTTGGCTAAACCAGCCTTAATATTATTATTTATTTTGGACTATTTAAACATCCGTCATACCTACCTTTCCATGGAATTACTCATGCTCTTTCTCGGAAGGACACCTTGTACCTATAGATAAGAATCAAAACCTCCTATCCAAATTAGAAAATTTTAAACCTTACCAATCATGACTTAACAAAATAATTAGTATACGAAACTTGATTGATAGTTATTTGTTTAAAATTCCAACCAATAATTAGTATTCGTAGTAGTTCAGTTCGATCACAATCCAGATATATCGAGAGATCGTCACAATTGATCGATGCGATCGGTATATCTCATAATTGCCAACGCCATTGTCTTTATAAACATAGTCTGTCAGCGCTTGATTAGTACCTGTCTAAAAAAACCAGACGGCGTTGTCGTAAAATGTCGTTCATTCATTAATTTGGGTTTATAGTAAATGTGTAGCAATCTTGGAAAAGTGGGGGAGCCATGTTTTTAGACCAATCAGGTCGTGATTTGAACATACGGACATTTATAATAAGTTCACGTATTTTTCCACAGATATAGAACTTTTCTAGATCTGTGTATTTTTCTTTCGCTTCCAGCCATAGACAATGTTGCCAGCCGTCACATAATTATCAGATGCTACCTTATTTTTCATTTTATAAAACGGTTCCAACATTTTTTGTGACGAATAATTCAAAAATATAATCAAATGTTATTTTGCTTGATCGAAATTTTCCACATTTATTAACTTAGTTTTAACGATATCTATTATAAAAAAGTTTCTTTGACTTCATTATATAGGCGATCACATAATATTCAGTCGTCATAGTCGCAACACTGTATCTATTAATAATAAAATAAGAAATAAATACATATATAAGGTAGGTCCTACTCGTACATAAAAAATATACGAAGTTTTATACTTAACAGAGATAGCTATATACAGGGTGGTCCAACGAAAAGTTTGCACCTAGCTTTTCTCTTTTTTTTGTAGTCGAATGCGAAAATGCTCGGACACGTCGATTTTGCTTTTGAGGGGGACACATTTTAAACATATTTTTCGATCTGCGCCTTTAACCCCCTAGCGGGGGTGAGTAACAACCCTAAAATTTTAAATGGAAAGAGGGGTCTAATGACATATCATTTGAAAGGACACAAAATTGTCTTTCTAATGATACCCTATTTGTCGAATTTTACTAAAACAGTTAATACGAAAACGACTTTAAAGACATTAAGCCGATAATTTTGGTATTAATGAGAAATACAAATAAGTTTTAATTATTGCGAGTGAAAACACCTGCAATCGTTAGTACATTCCAATGTTTGTTAGTTTTAACATTGCTTTGTAAAAAAAGTAAACAAGCTGTTAAATTGATTTATTAAAACGTTACATTAACAAATGTTGAAAATGTGACCCATTTGATTCCATACAATAATACAGATTTTGTTCAAATCTATTTCTAACATTTTGTAGCATATCAGGTGTTATGTTTCTGCACTCTTCTGTAATGCGTTGGCGAAGATCTTCTATGGACTCGGGCTTCGTGGCAAAACATTTATTTTTTAAGTGCCCCCAAAGAAAAAAGTCTAAAGGCGATAAATCCGGTGACCTGGCAGGCCATTCAATTGGGCCCCTCCTTCCAATCCACCGTCCAGGGAACCGGTCATCTAAGAACTGTCTTACAGGAGCCACATAGTGCGGAGGTGCTCCATCTTGCTGGAAATAAAGCCGATCAGCAGTATGATTTTGGTCATCTTCTATTATTTGTGTTATTAAAGGATCAATTGTGTCTTCAAGCATGTTTAGGTACACTTCACCAGTTAAATTTCCAGGAATAAAAAGTGGTCCTATAATATGATTTCCTAATATGCCACACCAGACGTTTATTTTTTGAGGATACTGGGTATGAACCTCACGGAATAAATGTGGGTTACTGTCATCCCAGTAACGGCAATTGTGCCTATTTACAGCTCCATTCAAATAAAATGTGCATTCGTCGGAAAAACAAATGTTAAATAATAATTGCGGATCTTCAATTAAACGCTGGCTCATTGCTTCACAAAATTGCAGCCTTCTATCAGGATCATCCTCATTTAGTTCCTGTACTAATTTGATTTTGTACGGATGAAATTTGTACGCTTTTAAAATTCGTATTATGGACGAACGGGAGACACCTGAGGCTTCAGCTAGTTGACGGGTACTTTGACTATGATCCATTTCAACATGCCCTAAAACAGCGACTTCCACAGCTTCATTTCTGATCGGTTTCTGCGGCTGGTGTTTTACATTACAGACAGATCCGGTATCTACAAACTTTTTAACTAACTTGCCAACGTACACATCATTCACATTTTTATCGGGATGTCTCTCATTAAATAAGCGAGCCGTAAGTCTAGCACTACTATTATTTTGAAAATAAAGTTTAACAATTTCAACTCGTTCTAGAATGGAATAAATCATTTTGTACGGTAAAAGTAAAATAACTTGAGAAGCAACCAAACTGAATCAATGAAAAGACTAAAATAAACGGTGTAAATTCTTTTCCTACACGTATCTGCAGTTTTTATTTCAACAAAAAACGCAAACGATTAGTGAGGAATTTAGTTCTGATAAATAAGATAGTGTTTTTGAAATCCCGTTTTTCTTCAAAGTAAATAATTTAGAAATGATTGTAGTTGTTTTCAGTCGTAATAATTAAAACTTATTTGTATTTCTCATTAATACCAAAATTATCGGCTTAATGTCTTTAAAGTCGTTTTCGTATTAACTGTTTTAGTAAAATTCGACAAATAGGGTATCATTAGAAAGACAATTTTGTGTCCTTTCAAATGATATGTCATTAGACCCCTCTTTCCATTTAAAATTTTAGGGTTGTTACTCACCCCCGCTAGGGGGTTAAAGGCGCAGATCGAAAAATATGTTTAAAATGTGTCCCCCTCAAAAGCAAAATCGACGTGTCCGAGCATTTTTGCATTCGACTACAAAAAAAAGAGAAAAGCTAGGTGCAAACTTTTCGTTGGACCACCCTGTATATATTATCATTATTATTTATCCTTTTTCTCTATGAAATAATATTTAGCGTGATTTTAAATTTTGAAGTTAAAAAATATTTTAGTAATGTCTTTTTCTTGAACCTTGTTACAGTTTTTTATTTCTTTTTCTTTCTTGGGTTTTAAGGTTCTTCTAAGCAAAATTTTTTTTCTTCTTGAAATATGTTTATTTCAATGTCACACACGTACAACGTTTCGGCTCATTAGCCTTCCTCAGGTACATCTCTTTCTAAAAAAAAATTTTTTTTTTTTTTGTAAACAGAATTAAAACTAACAAGTAAGTGGTACATGTACCCTACATCACAACAACATTCAGTGTAAATAGGTAATATATAAAACACATACACAATTACATATAATATTCTTAAATTATTTTCTATTTTGAATTTTTTTTTGTTTTTACCTTACCAACATCGCATGGTTCTGTGGAATATACCACTTTTAGTGGGTATTTTGTTTGAATTAAAATTTTTGTTCATTGATGGGTATACACACATAGGTATCAGTTGGAGTTTTTTTTTTTCCTTTTATATATTTTATTTTACCACTTTATCAGCCAACTACCACATCGTTTACGAGGGATGTATTAGAAGTTTTTTTTTTTGTTTTATGGATAGTGATGTTTTTTACTTATTAAATTAGAGGACATACATTTACATTTTTTATTAGTTGTTGATTGCCAGTGTGCCATGTTATATGATATTATTATAAATTTGGCTAAGAAATTGTATGTCTGTTCTATCATTAATGCTGTTCGTGTTTTTTTTTATGTGAATCATCTCCAATATTTCTCTTTTTCGTCTGTCATGTTCTTTTGTTAGTATTGTGGTACTGTCAAAGTCAAATTGATGGTTGTGTGATTGGGAATGTTTCTTCAGTGCTGTTTGTCCTGAGTTAGGGTTTTTGTGATTAGGGTTTTTGTGATTAGCCAACCTTAATACTTAATACTTAGAAAAAAGGTTGGCTAATCACAAAAACCCTAACTCAGGACAAACAGCACTGAAGAAACATTCCCAATCACACAACCATCAATTTGACTTTGACAGTACCACAATACTAACAAAAGAACATGACAGACGAAAAAGAGAAATATTGGAGATGATTCACATAAAAAAAAACACGAACAGCATTAATGATAGAACAGACATACAATTTCTTAGCCAAATTTATAATAATATCATATAACATGACACACTGGCAATCAACAACTAATAAAAAATGTAAATGTATGTCCTCTAATTTAATAAGTAAAAAACATCACTATCCATAAAACAAAAAAAAACTTCTAATACATCCCTCGTAAACGATGTGGTAGCCCTTACCACTTACTTGTTAGTTTTAATTCTGTTTAAAAAAAAAAAACAATTTTTTTTTTAGAAAGAGATGTACCTGAGGAAGGCTAATGAGCTGAAACGGTGTACGTGTGTGACATTGAAATAAACATATTTCAAGAGGGAAAAAAATTTTGCTTAGAAGAACCTTAAAACCCAAGAAAGAAAAAGAAATTAAAAAATATTGTTTAGTGGAAATTTAAATTCAGTGTTACTTATTGTAAGAGTAAAAACAATAGGGTAATCTTGCAGCATACATGTGTGAAAGTATGGTCTGACCGCGCCGCTGCGCAGTCAGACGAATTTTAGGTGAGAAAGTGTCACTATTCTAGCGATGTTGCCAGGTTGGTATCTATTCACTATATCGACTGATAGAATAAATAATATAATTTTATGATATTATAAATTTATACAGTGGATGAAATTATTATATCATTGCAGGGGGTTGGGAGTAAAATGCTGAGTATGGAAGGTTAGGTAGCAGGCAGGGATGTGTTGTAAGGGTGTAATAGTGATGACCAGGAAGAGTTAGGAAAGGAGGGTGTGTATAAGCAGAATTGAGATGAAATGTAGAAGGCACATAGTTGTTATATTAGTCCGATTGCAGGCTTTGTTAGGTAATCATTGCATGAGGTTGGGGGTAATATGCTGAGTATGGAAGGTTAGGTAGCAGGCAGGGATATGTTGTCCTAACAATGACTGCTATCGAACTAACAACTATATGCCTACTACATCTTATCTCACCCACCCTCCTTTACTAACTCTTCCTGATAATTACTGTTACACCTTTACAACACATCCCTGCCTGCTACCTAACCTTACATATTCAGCATTTTACCCCCAACCTCCTGCAATGATTACCTAACGATGACTGTTATCCAACTAATTGACACAAATATAAATCACATAAATACAACAAATGTGTATAACCTAGAGTAGCATTTACATTTAATGGTCAAAAATTAAGCGCCAAATATTTAACCGTTTCAACATAATATGTGTGTTTTAAACCTGGCAACACCACACTTCGATTACAATCTCAACTCCCAAAATTCGTCTGACTGCGCAGCGGCTACTACTTTTTCAAACAAATTTTATGTACGAATATTTTTGTTTGTCCTTCCTCAAAATTGTATGGTCTGGCAACCTTAGTTGTAGAGACACATCTACATCAAATTTTCTGGTCTGGCACCCTAGTTCGAGTGAAATAAACTAACAGAGGGGAACTTTTCAGTGTTTGAAGAGGTCGTTCACCCGCGCCTGCTCACCTCTACCAACATATGTAAAAGAGGAGAATTTTGATTTTCATTCATAAATCGTACTTCAAAGTTTGGCCACCAGAGTCCCGCACCTGCCGGTACATAGCGCTGACAGACGATCCTTTTAAAGACAATGCCAGCGCTAAATCTCTCGTTTGGTGCAAATCCAATGTTTTATAATATTGAATATACTTGAAGATCACTGTTTATAGACTGTAATCTCGATTGTGTAAATTACTGGTACCGACTGTAACTACTTACTATTAGCATTGTCCTTTTAAATTAATAACATATAGGTGGATAATACTATTTATCACAATGTATTGACCATGCGTCGCTATATTTCAAAAAGGTTAAATGAAAATGGAAACACCTATAGCGTCGTTTCCCGGCAGCTTTTTAGAAAATCGCTGTCGTGAAACTTAGACAATTGCGTATAGTTTATCAAACCGAGAGCATCCGATAGCAACACTTTCATTTTGACCAGAATCGCGCGGGTAGTATTTTATGTTTTGAAATTAGTTTCGACATAACAGTGTAGAGTTAAACAGATAGAAATACAGGATTGGACCATCATATTTAGATATAGTTGTATCATAAAGACGTGAGTTGATATTACATAGAATAATATTGCAACATACCTATACGCATTTTTTATGTTTTTTTTTTTTTTTTGAAAAACGTAAATGCTTGCCGTAATTATGTGTTTGTAAAATTCTTCCTTTTTAAACATAAAAATGACAGGGGCCTACTTAGTGAAACTTTCATTTTGTGGTAAATACGCTAAAAAGATTGATTTAATAATTTTTCTTATTTTTAGTAAATTAAATAACATTTGGGAACAAGTGATACAATGTGCAGGCAGTCTACCAAAGAAAAGAACTTTGATTCTCTAATATCTTTAAAAAACTATTATTTTTTACTATTTTTTTTGACAAGCAACTAGGTATATTCTACGTAAAATTACCTAACTCTTATGGCACCAAACTCGGCTTGGAAACATGGAAACTAATCAAGTTAGCCCCGATATGATTGCAGCATTAAACTAAACTCTTATATTTCATTGCGTTTTTTGAATTTATACATGAAAAATAAGATAGCACTTTATATGGGGTATATTAAAATGCAGAGACGTTTTCATTTCATATTAAGATCTTTTAAAGTTCTCGAAATAAGCTAATGCCACCAAATGAAACTAGAGTTTTGGCAGTGTCATTGAGTCTCAAATAATTTATTCTGTTACTTTCTATTCCAATTTAGAAAATTAAAATACTTTACCTGCTATTTAGAGTTTTCAGATTTATTATTACACAAACACATTTACACAAACTGTTTCATACTTAGTTGTTTCAAATGGGACGTCAGTTGCTTTCCTGAACTACAAATCAACGCGTATGCGCTTGAAACCATATTCCCACAGGCAAGCACTGTTCAGTTTACTTGATTCAATTTCGTTAATCAACCAAAAGTAGAAATTATAAACATGCATGCATTTTGAAATGTAATTTACTGAACAATAAGGTTGGTTTCATTGAATGGTGTAGATTCAACAGCAAAGATCAAGGAATTAATGAGAACGCGACCTAAGGCCGCAATAAAATTGCATTTTAATCAATGTGAAAGGAATTTCTACTTTTGGTTCATTAACGACATTGAACAGTGCTTGCCCGTGAGGACATGTTTTTCAAGCGCGGTGATTTGTGGTTTTAGAGGTTGGCTTAGCTTAGCTTTATGAAGAATATAATCGAACTTTTTATATTATACATTTGTTGTGAGACATGTCGAATTTTAAGTGGAGGGATAATCATATTCCAAAGCAAAGTTTTTGGCGATATACCAGTAAGAGCCGTGCATATGCAATGAAAAGTGAGGAATATAAAATTTTAACAATGCCGTAAAAATGTTATGAAAATAATCGTTTCGGGATGGAAATAGAAGGTCTGACTGTTAACGATATAAACCATAAAATTAAAAGGATATGCTCAACGTATATAAAGTTGAACTAAATAAAATCCGGGTAAACTTTCGTTTAGCTGAAATCACTTATATAAAAAATGTTTGTATAGTCCCATATGGGAGTGTCTCTAAATAGCAAATCACACAAATTTTCCTGCGGAATTGTAGAATTTTCAATTTTCCAACTTTAAAATAGCCGAAATCAGTTACACGAAAACATGTACTTTCTTTACATTCTAGACGCTTTTTCAAACATAAACACGCAAAAAACTTCTTGCGGAAATGCCTCATAATTTTTTTTCCCGTAAAATATCTGAGACTTTAGAATACCCGAAATCACTTACATGAAAACATGTTCATGCATTATATTATAGACATTATTCTTAACATAACCACACAAAAAACTTCTTGCTTTAACCCCGTGATAGGGGTGTGTCCACCCTTCAAATTTTCAAATAGCAGTAGTGGCGTAGTGGTCGAGTGATACTTCATTTGAAAGCATTTTTTATCTGCTTTACATCGATATGTTAGTTTTGATATTTGACTCCATAATTCTCGAGAAAATTGTGTTTAAAATTCCACCAGTTAGGTAATTGGAACCTATAACATTTATTAGAATATATTAAAGTAATTTGATAAAAGGTTTTTTGCGTCATTGTTAGAGCGTGCGCTTGGCATGCGGAAGGTTCTGGGTTCGAATCCCAGCTCTGGCAGTATTTTTTTTTATAAAGTAGTTAATTTGTTACGTTAGTTTATTGGAAATAATGAAAATAATACAATTATAATAATTATTATTATAATTCTGTTTCATTACGCAGATCATATAGTTTTGATTATATTATATCTTGTCGGGAAAGTTATTTATCTCTGTTAATCGATTTGAAAATCAACTACCTTTTATTCGATACCAGGATTACTTATAACCAAGTAGTTTATAAGATAAATTGATTTTTTTCTTAATTTATTTTATATTATTTATCAGATATTTGCATCCATTTGTACATTTTTTAAATCAAAGTAGCTATGAAAAATAACAATAACTTTAATGCAACTAAGTAACACAAACAAATACAATACACTGCAGCAAAGACTTAACATCAAATTAATATTATCCACGGAATCAATAATCAAAAATGAAATAAAAACTCAATTAATTTAATAAATGTTCGCTATGGCGTCCATAGTTTTCTAAAATTTGTGTGCTCTAGAAAGCTGGTGTGACAGTAACAAATTGTCTCTTAACATTCGTAAATGCACGTGTCTGAGTTTTACACGTAAAACAACCTTTATTGACTATCGGTATACAATCTCCACAAATAAACTGGAACGATGTCGGGTAATCACGGATCTTCACCTTCGATCAGAAAGAATGGTTGGTGAGGCATCTCGCATGTATGGCTTTATAATGCGTAACTGCAAAGGCTTCAATAATACCTCTGCCCTTATCACCTTGTTCAATGCCTATGTGAGGTCGAAATTGGAGTATTCTTCTATCATCTGGTATCCTCAGTATAATATTCATAAACTAGAAGTCGAATAAATTCAACGTAATTTTTGAAATATTTAGTTTTTAGAACCGATGGTGCTTATCCCGTAAGAGGTTTCGATCATGAATTGTTACTATCACGTTTTGACGGTCAGAGTCTGGAGTACCGAAGAATTCAGAGCTCATTAACCATCTTATATAAATTGCTTAGAGAAAAAATCGACTGCTCTTTTCTGCTGTCTTGCTTAAATTTGTTAGTTCCTAGGTTAAATACAAGGTCCAATTTAACATTTCACTTACACAGAGCTAGGACCAATGTACTGTTAAGATCGCCTGTTCAGGTCATGTGTTCTAATTTTATTAGAGTTTCTGATAGGTGTGACATTTTTACAACTACAGTCAATCACTTGAAAATGGTAGCTGCAGAGACATTTGTGGTTTAGGTGTGTGTATGTGTGCAGAATTAATTAAGATTTATAAATCAGTATTCATAAGTTTATTTAAGCATTTAATTTTTTCGTTTGCAATATTGTCCTTTAAATAATAATAATAATAACGTTTATTTTTCCAAAATAAAACAATTATAACAATATTACAGAAAAACAACAAAATTCGCTACAACAACAATGCTAAAGTAATCAGCAAAATAAACATGTCTAACTCACAAAATCTTTATAAATATTGTCCGTGAGTGTAACATATCTACTAGGCCGCAGTAGCAGCACATCTGGCTTCTAATAAACCTGAATAAAAAACAAAAACAAAATCACTACATACTACACAACGAAAAAGGATAAGATTGAATGACTTTAGTATATAAGGGAAAAAAATGCAAATATGCTTCCTCTTCATAGAATTAAAGAAAACCGATAAGAGTCTGAAACTCTTCTCGAGTCTTGCCATGCATGTATTTTTTTACAGATGCCTTAAAACTCTTCAAAGCGGGGTTGGATCTGATTTCTGGAGGTAAGAGATTGTAAAACCGTGGGGCCAAATACTATTGATTTAGACGAGAAAGGAGTTCTGTATGAATCTAGTCTGGTTCGCGTATGATAGACATGTTGAATTGGCTCCAGCAAATGTTTGGTTCTGTGTTGGTGAAGGACAGCGGAAAGCAAAAAAAGCTTCCTAATATCAAACACTCTCGCTTCACAAAAAAGTTGACTTGTTGGATATAGTCGGCTTTTATTAAGTATAATTTTTAAAATATATTTTTGTGCAGTTTCCATGTTTTTAAATATTATACTGTTAGTACAGCTTTGGAGCGTTTAAATCTATGGAATAGGGATCTTATACTCGTAGTTTGAGTAACTTTGTCTATATGAGTGTCCCAGCGAAGATGGGGATCAAAGAAAATGCCAAGGTACTTGACTGAGCTGACCGTTTGCAAAACCCGATCATTGTGACCTCACAAGTACCTTGGCATTTTCTTGAGCAGGATTTGGTTCTGTTGAGGGATTGGTTTAATTCTAGATTCCTCACAATCAATTTTGAAAAAACAGACTATCTGCCCTTCTCCTGGGTTTGCATGACTTCCATAGAATTTGTGTCTGGACACCTGTCCAAAATTATTTTCAATGTTTGTTTTTTTTTTTGGTAGTGCGGCAAACGAAAATAATAACATCAGGTGAATTGCCCGCATTCCGCATGCGCATAATATACAGATTTTGATTGGCTCGGCACGTTGGCATTTTAATGTATGCTAGTATAAAGAACTAAGTAAGTAAAAACAAGATTTGACACGATGACAGATGACATACTTACTGTTTGGGTTACTGCGAAATAAACGCACTCGTTTTTAGGTGTATCTGTTTTCTACAATCCGCAGGAATGATACACACATATTATTGATTATTGATTAATTACTTGTTTTGAAGGTATTTATAGAAAGGAAAGTTTTTCTAAAAATATTTAATGATATCATTAAACATTATTTACTTCTATTACGGTAAAATAAATATATAATTTGAATTTATAGCTATGAGGAAACTTTTTATTATACAGAGTGACTCAGTTTTTTAGCAGGTCTCTAACAGCTTAAAAAAGCCAATATTCTAAGATTAATATATTTTTTTATTATCCGCGAGAACTTCGTTTTCGAGATACTGACTGTCAGAGTGTTAAGATTTTTTTTTTCAAATTCTGTCTACATTTTTGAAAATGATTATTTAATAATAATATAACTCTTTATTGCCACCTACTTATTGAAAACTAAGGGAGTGGTTTATAATATACCTAACTTAATCTACCTGAAGATCAACCCTTGAGTGAGAGTGAGAACTATAATATGAGACTCTTATACTACAGGGGATAATTAAATAATGGTGACATTAAAAGTACTCACTCCCGGCAGCTCAGAGTATACAGGGTTACTCCAAAATCTAATAAGATGGATAGCGCCACGCAGTTTTGTAGTTGACCCTGTATATTCGCTAGCTATGATCACTTAAACTTCGAAACCTATCAAAGCTATTTCGACAAGAATATTAAAACGAACTGAAACGAATGGTTGAGTTGTAGAAATATTATTTAATAAATAAGTAGGCAATCACAAACCATGCAATATATTATAAACTTAACAACAAAAAAACCTCAAAATTATCACAATAATTATAGTCTACAAAAGTGGTTACAAATAAATGTAGGCAGTTCTAAGGCTATTAAATTAGGGATCCTTGTGGGCAACACCCGCACACGCAGTCAATATAGATAAATTGAAACGATAATCGTTTATATTAAAGGAATATTATCACACGTATAAAAAAAAAAGAAAAGGATAGATGTACGGTATACTGGCCTCGACTTGTCCAGCGGTGATTGGGACGATCCTGGTGACACCCCGTGAGGGTTTAAAAGTTGAGGGTTGACGACGCCAGTGAGTCCAGCATCAACAATCCAGGGTTCGACTCGGATATTAAATTTGGTGCTGGTCAGGTGTTTCGTGAACCGTCAGGGTTAGGTACTTCCAGATATTAGGGATTAATTAATATTGAATCAAGATCAATTAATGAAATAAATTATAGAAGATTGACTTCTTTTTAATTAACCAATCATTAAGGAAAGGGAATATAGATTTGTTTTTTTAAAGAAAAATTCATGAGAAAAAAAATAATTACAAATCTTACCATTAGCATACCTCTTAGTGAAGGGTTTTTTTCTCCTTAATTGGCGTGGAAAATATTATACAACCTGTAGACACAGGTACAAACAATTACGACACTTGCATTGCCAGATCTGGAAAATTCCCAATTATTCGGAGATTCATTTAATAGGGAAAAAACGAAATCACTTACGTGTTTTGAGAGTGGTCAAATCCAAAATTAATTGGTTATTGTGGGTCGGGTACAAAATTTTCATCCACTACCCTAAACCACAACTATCAACGGATATCCCGATAAAATCCAACACTGATTTTACATAAGTTGTTCACTTAACGAAAATTATCTGAATCAGGAATCCACCCACATATCAAAACTACAAGTGACCGAATGTTCTCCAAATCACGAGAAAGAACCTCGCAGGTACCTAAATTAGCAATAAAAAGAGCCGATATGTGTCCAGCTAAACAATCGCCAATATGACTCTTATTTCGTCTTACATTTGGAATCCAATAGTAAGTAGTATAAAAATATTTAAATTACAGGCATGTAGGGTTTTAATAGTGACCAACGATCTACACCCCCGCGCATCGGTTGTCGCCCACGCTAAACATTAAAAATAATTAACAGTAGGTACTCTGTCACACAAATGTGTAGAGTAGTACATAGACTTTGCTATTACCTATTTGATAAACAGTTATATTTGACCACTCGGTATAAATATTTTTAAAAAAGCTTTATTCAAGTTTATGGTTACAATTGTACTGTCTTTCTTCTTAAGTCTACATGCATTTATAATATTTTAACTTAAGATAAGAAAATGCTGAAAATGCTGAACAAGTAATATGTAAGTGAATACAATGCAAAAATAATTACAAAATGCGTGGATGTAACTCCTCCACCCTTAGCGGAAAATATACCCTGAGGGGTTGATTTGTAGCAAGCTATAAAATCATTAAATAATTATCAAATCATTATCAACTTAAATTACAATATTTTCTGATTCATGTTTTAAAATATTGATATTAAAATATTTCTTAAATATTAACTTATATACTAATAAAACACAAATGGTCAATAATAATAGATATAATAAAATTGTCCATATATTAATTCGATTAGTCTCAATTGGAGTTGATAATTCTTTGATTCGTCTCTTCTGTTCTTGAAGCGTCGTAACAATGTTTTGAGTTTCTTTCAGGTTGATTACGTTTAAGTCTAATGTTGGTGGATTAAAGACCATATTGTCTTTGCGATTATACAATTCTGATAGGTTTACTCGTGGCAATGATGTTTCGTCATACATTAATGAATTTGATTGATATGTTTGAAGTAAAAATGTTTTTATTTGTATTTTACAGTCACTAATTGATTCGGCTAGATATGATCCGAATAACATTACATTGTCTTTAGTATTTTTACAAGAAATAGGAACAACTAATTTTTGTGGCACTGTCACTATCCATTTTCCATCTATTATTTTATTTATTTGAACTTCTTTTAAAATAATTCGGAATGGTTTACATGTGGTTATATTTGATTTAAATAATATTAATTGGACGTCACATGGTGGATCTTCATTAATAAATGCTGTATGTGCTTCTTTACATAGGTATTCGTTTGGAAGTAATTGAATGCAAGTCCGGTCCATATAAGAATATTTAACATCGCCAAGTGCTAGGTAAGGTTTATGAGGTAAATTGATATAAAATTGAGAAGATTGATTTTCTGGGATTGGTAAAGGGTATAATTGATAATAATGATATATACCCGATTCAACTAATGGTATTTCTAATATGAATGTTATAACTGAACCTTTTGAATAACTTTTAATTTCAATTATTTGTTCAAAATTTAAAATATTTTCACTAGTTGCTTCTAGCGGTAATTTATCAGAACTTAGTATATTTTCAAATTTTTGTATTTCTTTAATCAATTCAATTGGATCAATTATAGAATTATGAAGAGTATTAAGTTTTGCAAATGATATAGCTATTTCAGTTTTTTCAAAAATATCATACATTGTTTGATACAGCATATATATTTGATTAATAATTACATGAATTTTAAAATATCCATGATCTGATATTGCTTGTAGAGCTACATCTTTAATAGTTTGTTCTATTTGTAAAATTCTTGATTTTAGTATCAATTGGTTTGTAGTTACATTTGAAATTACAGTTTGAAACTGACTAATTGATTTTTCAAGAAGCGTAATTTGATTAAACATTACTTCTTTTAACTTGTTTTGATTTTCTTGTAATTGTCTGATTTGTTTGTCATAACGTTCTGCATCTTCCTGATCTAGATTGCCTGTTAAACTTTTTATGAATGTACCTAGCGGATTAATTAAGCCACGTTTTTGTATTTTCTTATAATTATTTGGAACTAATTGCTTTATTTGATTTTCAATTCTTTTTTCTAATGTGTTTAAAGGTATTAACGAATTTTCATATTCTTGTTTATATGACGTATCATTATTAATGTGATTTACTAAATATTTGGTATGCGATTTTAAAATATTAAATTCTGTAATTAAGGGAGATAAATCGTGTATATGTATTAAGGACCATTGGCTTGAAAGTATTTTCGCGGTGCCTAATTTATAAGGAAGTATTCCTGGAAGGTTATTTATGTTATGGAATTTTACTCCGATAGCTCCGATGCTGAGGATTCCAATCCATCTGTAACAACGGATTTTATTTTAGTTTCATTTATATGAATAATTTCTTTATGTTTTGTTTTTGGATTTTCAATTTCAATTTTGTTATTTTCTAATATTTGTGTTAATATATAAGGACCTAAAAATTTATTTTTTACTTTTGATGCTCTATTATTTTGTTTCTTGTATACTTGTGCGCCTATAACTAGATTTTGAGATTTCTTTAATTTATTAGCTTTGTCAATTATTTTCTGTTTTAATAATTTTGATTCATTTTGAATTTTATTATATAGTGCATTAGTGTTAGTTTTATGGGTATTAATATATTCGGTGTAAACTTGTACGGGTAATATTTTCATTGGATCACATGATTCTATATGTCCTGTAACTAATTCGAAGGGTGTAAAGTTCGTACTTGAGTGTATGGTACTATTATAGGCTATAACTGCATAAGACATTAATGTAATTATATCAAGTTGATCATCTTTTTCTTTCAATATTCTAATATGCTCTATTAATGTTGAATTCAATCTTTCTACTGGTCCGTTGGATTCATGATGATTAGGTGTAGTAAAATGTATTTTTATATTATGGGTTTTTAATAATTCTTTTACAACTTCATTTTTAAATTCTGTACCATTGTCAGAAACGATTTGTTTTGGTATTCCAAAGAATGAAAAGAAATGAATTAATGTTTGGCAAGCAGAAATTGCAGTTCCAAAATATGGTAAAGCTTGTCAAAATTTTGAAAATTTATCTAGAAATACTAAGAATTTTTGTTTACCTATTAATAACGTATCGATGTGTATTATTTCAAATGGTTTTGAAGGGGTTTCTGTTAATATTAAAGGTTCGTTTGGTGGATTTCTATTATATTTTGCTCTTTGACAAATTTCACAATTATTAATGAATTTTGATACATCTAGTTTTAATCTTTTCCAATAATAATTAGATTTTAATCTCGTTATGGTTTCTTGAATTCCTCGATGGTTACTTTTTCCTTCGTGAGAAAATCGTATTATCATTTCTCTTTCATTTTCTTGAACATTATTAATTAGTTTTGAACATTCTACAATTTTAAATTTACAAAAATGTTTTGTTAGGGCTTCTTGGAAATAAGGTCTTAATTCTTTGGAAAGAAAGTGTATATATGTTGTTTTTTCTTTTAGATACTCCTTTAAGAATTTGGTTATTGTATCAGAATTTGGGGGTAAAGTAGCTTTTATTATATGATTTCCGTCAAATGTTTCATGAGTTGCTTTTACATAAGAGTCATATGGTGATTTTTTTACAATTATTTGGTTATTTTTATTATTTATGATTTCGTCTAATATTGGTATATCGATTAAAGGTTCATTATCGGCTATACTATGAATAGTATTAGATGATTGATAAGGGGGTCTAATTTGAATATCTTGTAATATTTTTATTTTTGATGTAGATGGTTTTTCAATTTCTTGCAAGGTTTCATCTACAATTTCGTCCGTTACTTGATTTGGGTCGAATTCTATTAGGTTATCTGTTAAATATTTATCTATATCGAAATCTATATCTCCGGGATTATTTAATGTAGATTCATTCTCTAAAGCAAAATGTTGTATACGAGAAAGAGCGTCAGCGTTGGTATTTTGTTTGCCACTTTTGTAGATTATTGTGTAATCATATTCTTCAAGCTTGAGTCTCCATCTAACAAGTTTAGAATTAGGTTCTTTTAGATTAAATAGCCATACTAATGGTCTATGGTCCGTGAATATTTGAAATTTTCTACCATAGAGGTATGGTCGAAAGTATTTACATGCCCATACAATTGCTAGTAATTCCTTCTCAATTGTGGAATATTTTTGTTCAGTTTCGTTTAATGTTCTGGAAGCATATGCTACTGGATTATCTTTTGGAGGTGTACCTTGTGATAAAACTGCACCTAAGGCAATGTTTGAAGCATCTGTAGTTAATACGAAGGGTTTTGTAAAGTCTGGATATTTTAATATAGGAGAATTAATTAATAAATTTTTTAAATGATTAAAAGATACAATAAATTTTTGGGTATGTTCTACTTTTGCACCTTTTTTTAAACAGAGTGTTAATGGTTTTGCTACTTTCTTTTATAAATCGTCTATAATATCCTGCTAAACCTAGAAAAGATTTGATTTCTTTCTGTGATCTGGGTATTGGAAAGTTTTTTACTGCGTCAATTTTCTCTGGGTTGGGCTTAACTCCGTCTTTTGTAATTTTGTGTCCTAAGTAATCAACTTCTTTGTGTAGAAATTCTGATTTGTCCAGTTGTATCTTAAAGTTTGATTGTTTAAGTCTGTCAAAAATAATTTTAAGTCGTTCAATATGTTCTTGTAATGAGGTGCTGTATATTATAACATCATCTAAATAAACACAGCATATTTCGTTTTGGAGTCCTCTTAATACGTTATTCATTACACGTTGAAATGTTGAAGGAGCATTCTTTAGTCCAAAGGGCATTCTTTTATATTCATAATGTCCTGTGTCTGTTGAAAATGCAGTTTTTTGGATATCGTCTTCATGCATTTCTATTTGATGGAAGCCATTCGCTAAGTCCAAAGTAGTAAAGTATTGCGCTTTTCCTAACTTGTCTAATATGTCAGAAATATTTGGTAATGGGAATTTGTCATCTATTGTCACGTCATTTAGTTTTCTGAAATCACACACTATTCTCCATTTTCTTCTTCCTGATTTGTTTAATTTTTTTGGTACAACCCATATGGGACTTGACCAAGGTGAATTTGAATTTTGGATAATTCCATTTTCTAGCATTTGATTTATTTGTGTCTTGACTTCCTGTTTATGTATTTCCGGGTATCTATAGGTTTTGGTATAAATGGGTGTCTCGTTTGTCAGGTTTATTTTGTGTTTAACTTGGTTTGTAAATGTCAAAGGTATTCCTTCACAGTAAGTCTCGTATTTTTTTATATTCCTCAGAATTGCAATGATTAAGTCTTAAATTCTTCAAATTTTCTTTTTGTTTGTTGTCTATGTAATTGTCATATTCAGTATCAGTTTCCATTTTTTCCAAAAAATTATTTTCATTTTCCTCTATAAGTTCTATATCTAAGGGTTCATGAAAGGTCACTTTAATTGGGTTATCTCGAGAGTTGGTAATAACAGTGATTGCAAAAAAGTCTACAATGTTTACGAGTGCTTGTGGCATTTCAGCACCATTTAAATTGATATAATTTAATATACCTAAGCCGTTTTTTTCTTTTACTGGTACTTTTATTTGTTGTGTAACTCTAGAAGGTATAATTAAAGATTGAAAAGGTTGTATTTGTTTTGGAACATTTCTCGTTTTATTATCAATAGATAGTATATTGTTTTGAAAATAAAGTGGTAACTTAATATGATTTGTTTCCAGCTTCATTGTGAATAGAGGTTGCATGTGCACTCTTAACTGAAAAATATTGATTATAAATGTAGTATCCGGGTGGTAAGGCGTTATAATTAAACTCGGTTATGTAATATCACAGCTTTTATTATCACATTAATCGATGCCATAGTGTTTATAAATATCCATATGTCTCTCAGGTTCGACGGCTTATTCTAGACTGACTAGTACTTAATTTTAACTATGTACGCGCGCATGTGCGCTACGACTAGGCGATGTTGCCTACATCGCACCTCCCCCTTAAGATTTTTAATCATCACACTTGGAGGTGTTTTTGAAGAACATTGTGCAAACAAACTTTCAAATTGTGCCTTTTATTTGGCTGAATATGATTTGCACAATTCTCCTCAATATATTTATGTACACATCAATTTAAAAATCGTTGTACGAATGGCTAATACACTTAATAAAAACATTGTGACGGATCGCTCTATTCGTAATCCAATATGTAGTCTTTTAACTTTACAGAAGGTTTTCTTAACCTAGTTGATTTGCTACTGTTAGCTTTTTGACAGTCTGCGGAGACTTCCGCGCGTGTTTTTATCGAACCACTGGATAATTTTCCCGTTTTTGTTACATTTTTAGGATCGTTATCCTGTGTTTCGTCTATAATTACATTTTTCCTAACAAAAGGTTCCTCTCTTTCACACAAAGATTCGTCACTAATGCTCAGCCTACTCTCCCTTTCACAAACATTTTGTCTGTCAGTCATACCTTCAATCTCTCTCTCATTACCTGATATTTTGTTAACTGTACTTTCAATAATACTTGCACCTAATGCACATTCGTCATCACATTCGTCTGAATCATAATTATTTACACAAATAGTTCTCGGTAATGAAGGGCTCACGCTTGACCTTGTTATTACGGTTCCCTTACTAGTACTGGGTTCTGGGTTGACCTGTAACATAGAATTCGGTAAATAACCAATTTTAACAGATTTACTAACGTTTTTATTAGTAGAAAACTTATCATTGACATTAAAATCAAAATTTTTGCCATTTCTGTTATTAACATTGTCTAACTCGTTCATTTCTTCTCTACCTCTGATCTGGTTAACGTGTCTCTTCCAATAATTACCGATCTCTGCCTGACATATATATGTTGCTCTGCCCAATTTTTTCTTGACGATTGCTTTTGTCCATTTAAACTTGTTTATATCTCTGTAATCTTTAACGTATACCTTTTCTTCGATCTGAAAACTTCTTTTGACTCCTTTGTAATGTTTCTTTTGTCTAGCTTGAGCTTTCATCATGTTTTCTTGAACTTTCTGTCCCAACTGACTCTGATCTTGATCGTTCTTGTCTTCTCTTATCATGGTTATACGTGTTCGTATATTTCGGTTGAACATAAGTTCTGCTGGAGTCTTTCCTGTCGTCGAATGTTCTGTTGTTCTATAATTTAGAAGAAATCTAGATATTAATGTGTCTAAAGGTATATTTCTATTATTTTCATCTGATAACAATGTTTTTATTTTATTTTTAAATATTTTTACTGCCACTTCGGCTTGTCCATTGCTTTGTTGGTTGTACGGTGGTGAAGTTATGTGTCGAACTCCATTAAATTTAAGAAAATTTTCGAATTCTGCCGATACAAAAGGTTTTCCATTGTCTGAAACTAGAGTTTTTGGCAAACCATATCTTGCAAAAGTTTCTCTGATTTTTTCAACAGTGAATTTCGAATTTGTCGTCTTACACGGAAATACTTCTATCCATTTGCTATATGAATCAACTATCAACAAGAAATTAGTCCCATTCAGAAATAAGTAATCCACATGAACACGATCAAATGGTGTAGATTCAATATGCCATGGTGTATACTCTGATTGTGGTGGTGACTGTTTATTTACTTTACATGCATGACAAGTTGCTGCAGTTTTCTCAATCTCCTTTTCCAAACTTGGCCAATAAAACATTGATCTCGCTTTCGATTTCATTTTTGACATCCCAAAATGTCCTCCATCTTCGTGAAGTTCGCTGAGTAGCCGCCCTCTTAACAAAGTTGGTATTACGACTCTCATACCCCACATAAGAGTGTTGTTATCTACGAAAAGCTCATTCTTTCTGTTAAAGTATGGTTTAATTTCATCCGAAATTACCCTAGGCCAGTCTTCTGTATTAACAAAATTTATCACCTGTCTCAGAATTACATCCTTACTTGTTTCCTGCTGAATCAACTCATTATCAATGGGCCAGTCTTTACATCTATTAGCAAAATAAAGATAACTCACCTTTTCGTCATCTTCCTCATCTTCTTTAGACGCTTTTGCCGGAAATCTTGAAAAGAAGTCTGCTACAATGTTCGCACGACCCTGAATGTATTCAACATCATAATCAAATCCTGATAAATAAGCACTCCATCGCTGAAGACGGTTTTCATACATTTTTGGAACTCCTTTGTATTTTCCAAACAGTGAACACAACGGCTTATGATCTGTTCTAATTACAAATCTCCTTCCAGCTAAATAATGATATAATCTGGAAACGGCGTAGTAAATACTTAACGCTTCTTTATGTATCGTTGAAAATTTCTTCTCCGCTGGTAACAATGTTCTTGATATAAAGCTTATTGGTCGCTCTTCTCCATCCTGCATTCTATGACTCAATACTGCTGCTATTCCAGTGTCTGATGCATCTGTGGTAAGAAAAATAGGTAAGTCAGGATCAAAATGTACTAAGATTATATCTGATGACATTATCTTCTTTATTTCATTAAAAGCTTGCCCTTGTTTCGAAGTCCAAGTAAATTTGACGTTATTTTTGAGCAAATCATAAATAGGGGACATTATAGTAGCTAAATTTGGAACAAATTTTCCATAAAAATTTACTAATCCTAACAATGATCTTGTCTCAGTCACGTTCGTTGGTCGAGGAGCTTCTAAAATTGCTTTTATTTTATCTTTTGTTTTCATTAAACCATCCTGTGAAATTCTATGACCCAAATATGTCACACAAGGTTGGAAAAATTGACATTTACCTACTTTAATAGTCAGACCTGCATTTTGTAACTTTTTTAAAACTGTTTCCAGAACTTCCAAATGTTCTTGGACTGTTGAACCTGTCACAATTATATCATCTAAATAACAAGCACAATTATCAATACCCTGCAATATTTGCTCTATATATCTCTGAAATTTAGCACTAGCCGGTGCTATACCAAACGGTAATCTGTTCATTCGCATTAATCCTTTATGCGTAGACCAAACTAAAAGTTTTTTTGCTTCATCGTCTAATTCGAATTGATTATATGCTTGACATAAATCTAATTTAGTAAAATGCTTACCTTTATGTAGCTTCGCGAACAACTCTTCTATTCTCGGCAGTTGATATACTTCTTCCTTAAGATACCTGTTAACTGTCGACTTGTAATCTGCACAAATTCGTATATTTCCATCTGATTTTATAATTGGTACTAAGGGTGTTGCCCAATCACTCGTTTCTATCGGTGTTAGTACTCCAATTTTAATCATATTGTCCAATTGTTCTTCTAAAGGTTTCTTATACGCCAATGGAATAGATCTAGGCTTACAGAAAATTGGTTTAGCATTATCTTTTAATGTCAGTGAAATTCTATGATATTTAAAATGACCTAAAGAATCACTAAAAACCAGTGGGTACTTCAAAGTAAGATTATTTACAATATCTTTAACATTAATTTCATCGTTTATTGAATTTACTATTTTAATTTTCAAATTAAAAGCTTCAACGAAATCTCTACCCAGCAAACAAGGCCCTCCATTATCGATAACATGGAATTTCAAACGCTTACACACATTCATATAACATACACACGGTCTAAAATAGCCACTAGGAGCGAATACACTTCCATTATAACTTTTCAAAATTGTATCATCATTTTCTAAACAATATTTATCCTGAAAATATTTCCAAAACACATCTTTGCTTATACAACTTACTGAACTTCCTGAATCAAATAACATTTTAAAATTCTTATTATCCAATTTTAAATCTAAATAAAATGGGTTTGAAGATTTATTTTTACTTAAATCTATATTAAATAGTGTTTCTCCTTTAGTATTGTCTATAGTTGCATTATTTATTTCATATCTACTTACATTGTCATTAATGTTTCTTGTTCCTATATTGTCTTCGAACCTAACTCTGTCCTCTAAGTAGTTCATACTCTTATTTCTACATATTTTAGCTAAATGACCTTTTAAATCACATTTTGAACAGCGATAATTTCGATATTTACACAAACCACTATGATTTTTACCACAATGTTTACACTTATCACTTTTCACATTGTTTACGTCGCCATATTGTTTGTAATTTCTGTTCTTCTCCGGATGATGGTGTTGTCGGCGGTCATCTCTCACGTTGCTGCGGTGTTGTCCTGCTCTCATTGGTTGATATTGCTGCTGACGCGTGTCGTGTTGATTATTAGGTTTGTTCCTGCTTTTAACGTACCGAATATTTTCGATTTGACCCGATCGCTCTAAACTTTCGCGTTGAATTGCTATTTGTTTAAATCTTTCAAGGCTTTGACCTGCGCTTTCTTCACACAGACGATTTAAAATAGCACCAGGTTTCATACCTGTTATAAATTTATCTCTCATGACGTCAGTTAAGATGGCACCGAAATCACAATTAACACTTAAACTGGATACTCTTATATACCATTCAGCTATCGATTCGTTTTCTTCTTGAACAGCCTGATAAAATTTGCGCCTTTCTCTCCACACATTACGCTGTGGACTGCAGTGCATCCTTAGCATAGCACACAGTTCCTCATAATTTCTATCTTTCGGCAAGGACGGGAAACATAAATTACGTAACAGTTTATATGCTTCGTTTCCTATTGCACTCAACAGATTTGCTACCTTGGTTTGTTCTTCCCTTATGGCATTTGCAGTAAAGTACTGGTCAAGGCGTTCCTCGTAGATTGTCCAATCATCAATCTCGATGTCAAACTCAGCAAATTTACCGGTCGCCATGATGGTTTCCTCAGTGCACGTTTTACTTTTATTCAAATTTAAGTCTTAATGCTTTAAATTCACTTTTTTCTCGTCGCCATTTGTGGTATCCGGGTGGTAAGGCGTTATAATTAAACTCGGTTATGTAATATCACAGCTTTTATTATCACATTAATCGATGCCATAGTGTTTATAAATATCCATATGTCTCTCAGGTTCGACGGCTTATTCTAGACTGACTAGTACTTAATTTTAACTATGTACGCGCGCATGTGCGCTACGACTAGGCGATGTTGCCTACATCGCAATAAATATATTGAGGATAGACATTATATGCTAGTTGAGGATTAATAAAACTTTTTCCACTACCAGTGTCTATTAAAAATTTTGCTTGTAATTCAGGTATAAAGATTACAGGTAAATCGGTATTATTGTAGTTATTTAAATATATCAAGTGATCTTTGATGTACTCGTCTTCAATTGAAAATTTTCATATTCGTTGTATTCATTATCATCATTATTGTAGCTTTCATAAGACTGATTATAATAATCATATGAGTTAAAATCAATATTTTGTTGTGGATCTGCATAATTATTTGTTAGATTTTCATGAAATTGGTTTACTTCAATATCATTTTTATAATTATCTTTATAAGTGGGTTCTACAGATTGGTGAGATAATTCATCTACTGTAATGTTGTTT
The DNA here is from genome assembly GCA_911728435.2 of Apoderus coryli. Taxonomy (NCBI): domain Eukaryota; kingdom Metazoa; phylum Arthropoda; class Insecta; order Coleoptera; family Attelabidae; genus Apoderus; species Apoderus coryli. The sequence continues at coordinate 21,979,730 of OU452200.1, read as the reverse complement.
ATTCTTGGTTGTTGAGTTTTTATACGAGTGTTGGATGATGAAGTATCCTTTGGTTCCGGATAATTATGTTTTGGAATAGCACCTGTATTTGCATTATGGTTATGAAATCGATTATTAAAATTATTATTATTTTGATGAAATATGGGTCTTGGTTGATTATTAAACATAGGTGATCTATAATTTTGCGATGAAAAATTCGGTCTGGGAAAATTGTTAGACATAAATGGGGTATTAGGATTTGAATACATTGGTCTAAACGGAATATTATTTGTTCTTGGAATAGACGATGGATGAAATACATTTCTTTGTGGAATTGACATATTGAAATTTGATTTTTGAATTTGCGGTGGGTGTTGTGGAATGGATTTATTGTTAGGAGTATTTGATCTATTTTTATAATTTATAAAGTTTTCTTCTTCACAAACAAATGCCATTGCTTGTTCTAGTGAATTAGGATTTTTTAGTCTTACTACTAGTTGCATATGATAGTTGAGATTATTTACAAAAGTTTTTAAACATAGGTCATCATACTGTCGAATTTTTAAAATTTTCATATTAGATTCTTCAAGTGAATTATTAACCTTTGTGAATAAAAGACTTCTAGAATCTTGTATTCTTAAACCGAATTGATGAAATGTTTCATTACGTTCATGGCGCATACAAATTATGTCTTGCACCAAACAATCTTCTGATCTTTGATCTGAAAATGTTGTAATTAACGCGTCTTTGATATTTTGCCAAGTGTTTAATTCAATACGCGAACCAATTAAATCAGCAGCTCTTCCTACTAATTTTCCTACTACTGTATCAAATAAACATATGTTTATAGCAGCATTTGCGTTATCTCTAACTTGATGATTTTGAAGAAAATGTTCACAAGAATTCAAAAATCTACTCAATGTTTTTGGATTACAGTCAAAATTAGGAATATTATCTGCTTGATAACGAATTAATTGATAATTTGGTTGTGCCATTTTTGTTTTGTTTTTCTTATTAGCTTTTATGCTTAAATTATCAAATAAATTCACTATGTCTTCAAGATTTTCCAGATTTAAAGCTATTCAAAAAAAATTATTCTATGTTTATATCATTAAAATCAATTCTTAAACTAAGGTAAATAAGGAAAAGGAATTCGCACTTACGATATTAATATTAACTTATGCTGGATTTTGGACATTCTTTGCTTTGTTTCTTCTTCTTAATTATGGAATTTGGACGATTTTTGTTCCTCTTTCCGCACCAATAGGGCTCTGGACGATGCTTGTTCCGTTGTCCCCTAGTCTGAGCACTTGTACCACAAACTTTCACTTTTTTATTTTATTTTGTCCGATTTGGAGTATAACGTTCGTTTGAATAGTTAATCGTTGACACGAACTACGATTTTTGCGACTTTTTTGGGCTCGATTTTGGAAACCTCAAATTTTTGAAAAAAAACGTATCTACTCAATCCTACAGTCGACTGCGCCAGTTATATTTGACCACTCGGTATAAATATTTTTAAAAAAGCTTTATTCAAGTTTATGGTTACAATTGTACTGTCTTTCTTCTTAAGTCTACATGCATTTATAATATTTTAACTTAAGATAAGAAAATGCTGAAAATGCTGAACAAGTAATATGTAAGTGAATACAATGCAAAAATAATTACAAAATGCGTGGATGTAACTATACTTATAGGTAATATTAGTACAATAAAAGTAGCACCTAATCAATAGAAAAATAGTACAGTTAAAATCGTTATTAAAATAATTCTAGAAGCCTGCCTCTGTAAAGTAAAATTGAACTGTCACATTATTCAAAGGGTCCAACATTGGTACATCGAATGCGTAAGTACATAAGTACTTAATACTATACTACGTTTAACAATAAATTGTATGTATAAAATCAACAATAAAACAATTACAAACATTAATGAAATAAGTAATTATACAATAAAATATTGAGTAAAAGCTGAGCTATAACAGCCAAACTTAGCCAGTTTTAAATAATAAATAACACTGTACTACATTTAACAGTAAATTGTGTAAATAAAATCAACAAAAAAACTATTACAAAAACAGTAATGAACTAACAATTATACAATAAAATATTCATTCAGTGAATAGAAGCTAATCTGCAACAGCCAATCTTTAACCTTCGTCTTAAATGATCTGGGGTTCTTTATTAGTTTCAACTGCTAAGGCAAGTGAAGAAAAATTTCTACAGGCATTACATGTGAACTATTCGCTCAAAGAGAAAGTCTATGCACAGGCAGTCCCAGATTTGAGTCATATCGAAGTCGATAGTTAGATATTGCCATTGCTGGTACAATTCACGATGTTGGTATAGACGTAAAATATACACTCTAAAATGTAAACACATACCACGGTTAAAATTTACAGATCCCTGAACAACTGTCGACAAGAAAATGTAGCTGTTTTAAATACCATTGTTCTGATAATCCTCTTCTGTAGGATAAGTATATCATCGATGCGTCGTGAGTTACCCCACACCACAATTGAATAACTCAACACAGAATGAACATGCGCAAAATAAAAGGACCTTAAAACGTCAACAGAAACAAAGGCTCTCAATTTCCAGATCAGAAACGAAAATTTACAGAGTTTGCCCGAAACAGTTGTTTATACCAACTTAACAGGGAGTCAATTTCAACACCCAAGAACCTCACCGAAGACGCCTGTACAAGCCGGTGAACTCCGTTCCCAATCCTAACACTGTAATTAATCTCTCTAGCTGAGAAATGCAAATGGTTAGTCTTTTTTAAGTTGTTCGCCAAATCATTACCAGCACAATAACCATGCATTTCCCTCAAACATGCATGTCCCCGTGCACTCAGATCCTTAATACCGTCATCATATATTATGGCTGAGGTATCATCTGCAAAAAGCGTTATATGTTTGGCAGATTCTATTTGTGTGACAATATCGGAGATAAGCAGTATAAAAATTAACGGTCCCAACGAACTGCCCTGCGGAACGCCAACGTCCACCTCAAGAGTTGATGATTCAAAAAAAACTCCATATTAAGAGACTTTAATCATCTACAGGGATATATCATTGCATGTTTGTGGTGAAGGGTCGAGATAAATGCGAAAAATACTTTATTTGTAATGAAACTGTATATTTCAAACACAATTTTCATATTTATTAATATTTTTATATACTGTATTGAAACAACCTCTGAATAAAACTAACTAAATACCTATAAATAAATTCTGATACGTACAGTAAATGCTGCGAATTGAACGTCTCGGCTACTTGGCTATCACGCATTGCTTGTTCGAAATGTAAGCGCGTTTATGGTTTGAATCGTTCTGGTCAACAACTAATGCCTATAAATTTCAGTCCGGTTAATAATCTTACCGGAAATTTATTGGTCAGTTTACATGGGTATTATAGTGAACCTTCACAATAACGCATAGGGTGAAATTCATCGGTACATAAGTTAAAACTAAACTCTTGCTAGAAATTTCTTGATCGAATTGCATGGGGGTTTTTATGTGTAAAAAGCGTTTCTAGTAAAGTTTTTGCACACGTCGACTTCATGTAAAATTCGCAATTGAACTTTATTGTGTATAAATTATAAATCCATTGGGATGTGTGATAATATATTGCAGCTTCAGCTGAATTTCCTTTTGCGATCCCGTAAACAAAATGAATATCCGCTTCTTTTAAAAATAGGGGACATTTTATATCCTTAATAACATTTCACAGTACTTTAGATTTAGACTAATTTTTCATTAAAGGTTAAACTACCTTTGCAATGTGTTAAACATGTTGTTGTTTTGTTTCATGAGTCATTGCGGCAATGATTTTTAATTTATGTCGCACGTCGCGTTGGCTTGAATTAATTGTTTAATTTGAATATAAATTATATTAGGCTTAATTTGTTTTTGTACGTTTAACGAATAAAATAAGCGATAGGTATTAGTAGCTATATTGAATTATTAAATATCATTAGAGTGATTGAAAAATGCGCTGTTATCTTCATAAAATATTTTAGCATTTGTTTTGAAATCGGTGAAGTTTACGAAAAATATGCTATTTACTAGAAACTAAAGGCTTCAAGAGGACGGTAAATTGGGTACGGTTCATAAAAGTCAATCACACTGTGGGTTTTGTAAAGTGTGGGTATGTGTTTACATGATATTTTGAATTATAATCTGATGCCCTTACTCTCCATACAGAAATTTGTGTTGTTGGTTATTCTTGTTAAGACTGACTAGGGGCTGCTTCCCCTTAAATCATATGAAAATCTATGTTAAATATTTTAATGTTCTTTATTATGGTTGTTTTGTATAATATGAATTAAAAAATGATTAAAAGTAAGCCGAAACTAGACACACTTAATTGTTATTTTAGACAGGCAACAAAACTTATATAAACAATGCTCCTGGATAAATCTTGCGTCAAATTTATACTAGCTAACGTTTCACCCCAGCTTTGCTGCTCATCATACCATAAGCAAAGATTTAGATAACAATCTTTACCATAAGCAATACACATAGGTACCTATTGCACATGGCTGGAAAAGCGTGTGGGTCATTTTAGACGTAAATAAGCATTTTGGTAAAATGTCATTCTGTTAGTGGGAAATACTACGTACCTAATTTTCTTTGTACCAATAAACCTTGGGCGAAAAAGACAGCGATTTACAATTAATATAGCAGGGCGTTCGTAACTAATTTGTGACATTAATTTCGAGTATCGAGTTTGGTTCGAAAGATATCCGATATAATAGTATGCATAGCCTAAATAAATAAATAAAAAAAAGCTTTTATGTACCAATGGTTTTAATTTAAAAATTATCTACTTAATTTAAATAACAACTAATATATAAATTTTACCGCCATCGTAAGAATAATTTTTAAACATGTGTGCATAGATGCCCCCGTATTACGCTTTAGCTGTTATCTTTTATTGCTGCATGTCTCGATAGGCAGTATCGCTCTATAAATGCAATTTACGATGCTACACATTGAGATATAAGGAGTCGCTATAAGCATTATTTTACATTGTACACAAACGGGTGCATTGGGTGGGGCGTAATCGTATACCAATATGGCGGATTCTCCAGAGCCGCATTAACTATTTTTGTTGACGTTTTTGCTTTTAATTTGCAGCTTGGGTTTATACTTTATTTTGAAATATTATGCAGTGTACACAATACTTAAATATAGGTAATTATTGATATTTGATACCTAAATACAGGAATAAAAGACGTTAGTACTTTATAAATTATATATTAATACCCCTTAAACAAAACAATTTTATTTAAATGTTGCGCTATGCTTATCCACTTTATTTTTACTTAAATAATACATCCAGGTATTAACATATTTAGTCGCAATATATTTGATCAGTAAATGTATATGGTTATCAAACACTGATTGATCAAAACCGTGCACAACTAAATTAGGAAAAATATTACTATTTACAAATTCCTTTAAAACAAGGTTTATTATGAATCCTGCGGACAACTTTTCATCAGTAGCTACTACACGATTTTTTATGACCTTTTCGGATTGGAAGCAAACGTCTAAAACATCTTTTGAAGGAATTTGTAAATCCTTTTTTGCCTTCATTTTAATAAAAGAATAACACTTATTAATGCATCTCGACATTCTCTGCAAATAATTTGCTTCTTTAGACCAAAAACAACAAATCCAGCAACATAAACAATAATGAATTTCGAAAATTCTGGTAGAATGGTATGGCGGCGAATTGCTTTGTAGACGAGAGATAAAACGTTCCGACACGAAGTGAAGTAACTGTATATTAAACTGTGGTTAATACATTATTAGGACACTTTTAATAGAAGAATGTAATGAAAGTTAAAATAATTTTCTAGCTTCATTTGTTTTCGAGATATTTACAAAAACTTTGTATTTTTTTATGGACGCAATCTTGTTTTTTTTTTTGTATTTTTGAAAAGAGTTTTGCAAGAGCTTTTCATTGATGTATCACAACCGTAGCTTATTGTTTTGTTTAAATTCTAAAATGCGAAATTATAGTAGGCCGGGAGTATGACGCGTAGCGGCCACTATGACACACATAAAGTCTTTTTCAGTTGTCAGTCAATTCTGTGTGTGTGTGTGTGTGTTTAATGTAGTTTTTAGTTAAATGAAAAGCGTTTTGACGTATAAGAATGGCTAATAATAATTGTTTTACTTAAGTTCTTAAATGCGAAGTTCTTGTTTTTTACACACAGTTACAAATATCACTTTATACTCTAACAACAACACACACACAACAAATTCCATGCAATGCAAATTACGGCACATGTCTTCCTCCATTCTCCATACATTTTTCGCACTTATCTAACACCTTACGTGTGGCTGTTCTTAAGAGGGGAATCCGAAATGGTTACTTACAAAAATGTCCGATGGTGGCGCTAATGAATCTCATTTCATTCCAAGTTATTCATTTCTTAACTTAGAGTAATTTTCTAGAATATTTTAATACATTCTTCTCCTCAATAGGTGTCGCCAAAAAGTAATACATAGTGGCAACAAAATCTCATATTTCTATTTTGCGTAAATTATTTTCACATTCTTTTTTGTGCTACTATTCTTATACGTTTGATGCTTATCTTCGCTTAGACTAGTTATAGTTATATACCATTATACATAAAAAGGATGAATGTAAAAAAACTGGTTTTATTTGCGATAAATAGTCAAGATTTTTAAATATTTTCACAAATTGATGATCTTTGTGAAAACCGTAAAACATAGGTAAATGACACCTTAAAACGAATCGCAGTTATTTTTGACGGACTATTAAAATACTCCAATACAGGGTGTTCTATTTAAAAAACCAGAACTATCATAATACATACTTATCTATTCTTTGGACCGCCCTGTATGCTTGCAGTGTTTTTCAAAATGTATTAGGTTAGCCCTGTTGTTTTAGTTTGTCAGTTTCAAAACCATGAGACGCTTATTTCATGCATCAAAGAGTGTCTTTCCTAATAGTATACAATGTGTCCAGAAACTAATGGACACAGCAAAAGCCACAAATTCTAGAGCAGATTTCATGGCAATTCAACGCCAAACTTCTAATGCGAAATTGCTTCCGAAAGAAGTTATAGTTTTTAAAAGATGGCGGCTTAGCATAGGTTTTTTAAAGGTATCGCGAAAGCGCCTTTAGCCATTGGAGTGAAACGTGACAAAGATATTTCCCTAAATAGAAGCATTCGTTAGCCATACACTGCTGAATTAAATTGCGAACTTAGGCGTCTAAACGGGTATCAACGGACATTTTTAATAAAAACTTCTTTTTCACTAACTTTTGGAGAATTCTGACATCACTCTTAGGAAATATGAGGTATTCTTATCTCAATATGATAGAATGCTGCATTTTCGAGAAAAATTAAGTTTTAGTTTAATATGCGGTTTAACATAGTACCTATCTATTTGATTTACGATTGGTACAGTGATTATTTTAAAAATTAAGTAGGGTATTAGGTATTGTGAGTCTATACAGGGTGTCCCAAATATAAGAAATGAACCATAGTTGTGTTTTTTTAAATGGAATGCCCTGTATATGAATATATTTTTGAGATTCCCCGTTCAAAATAAACCTAACTTTCATTAAAGTACATCTCACCTAAACCTGACAGTTTTTTAAATATTTAAATTTTTATAAAAATATAGACATAATATGAATGAACAAATTCACACCTATTTGTTTGTTCTTTTTAAGCCAGTCTGGGCTGATAAATATACCCACTTATCATTTGTTACGCCAAATATAAAAAACCCGCAATACTACAGGGTGTCCAATAATATAATTTAAATGAACGTAAAGTTTAATTCTAAATAACTTGTTTATTTCAAATGGAACACACAGTATATGAGGTCAAAATTAGATGCATAAAGTAATTATCTGTCAAATATTATAATACTTGGAAAATGTAGACCACCATGTATTTGATGATGCAAAAATTAAAGTTAAATTAAAGTTTTCTTATAGATATGTATACTTATCTTTAATTTTGCATGGAAGAGGCACACATATTGGCAATAAGAGGAAGAATTTTCAAAAATATAATATTTATCAAGTCAGCCATGAGAATTTGAGAAGATAGAATACATTTCTTTTAATTTGATATTTACTGTCAAATAGGCTGTTGAAAATTCTTACTTAAGAGTTGAGAATTTTTCAGAAAACAGTTTTTTATCTGTGACATTTGATTTAATTCAATTCAAAAATGCGAACCTATTCCAAAGGAGAAAGAATAGACATGATTTTTATTCTGGGAGAATGGTCCAAAAACGCTTTACTGGCATCGCGAGTTTACGCTCAAAGGCTCCTCGCGCAAAATCACCCCAAAAAAGCGGTCTTCGAGAGACTGTTAAGGCAGTTTAACGAAAGATACCACCGAATCACAGTGCAACTGCATCAAGAACTTTTCAATATTGATTTTAAATCGTGTTGAATTTTGTACATGGGCGAGGAACAAAATCATCGCAAATGAAAACTTTTTTAATAGAGGAGATGAAGAACCAAATAAATGAAGCGTTTAGAAGCGTTACACCAGGTTAAAGTTGTTGAAGGATTTAAGAAAAGGATTCATATGTGCCTAGAGTCCAATCATTTTGAACATTTATTATAAAATTTATCAGTTTTTATGTAGGTATAATATCTTGTTATTTAATTTAAGTGAAAAATGTATTTATTTATTATGTTATTGTTTAAATTATGGTTTGTCAAATTCTCATGGCCGACATGACAAATATAATTTTAAAAAATTCTTCCTATTACTACAAATATGTGCTTTTTCCATACATTAAAAAAATAGACATATCTATAGGAAAACCTTATAGTGATCAATAGATAATTAATTTCATCATCATCAAATACAGGATGGTCTACATGAAATTAACAGGTTCAATTAAAAATTCGCATAATATTATGAATATGTGCATTTTCCACGAAAACGTCAAGAGTAACATAGGAAAGTATTATAATATTTGACAGAGAATTACTCTGTGCATCTAATTTTTACCTCATATACCAGGTGTTCCATTTGAAATAAACAAGTTATTTAGAATTAAACTTTACATTCATATAAGTTATATTATTGGACATCCTGTATTTAGTATTGGGGATTTTTTTATATTTGGCGTAACAAGTGATGATGCCTAGACTGGCTTAAAAAGAATAAACAAATAGGTGTGAATTTTTTGAGTCAAATTATGTCTATATTTTTATTAAAATTTAAATATTTAAAAAACTGTCAGGTTTAGGTAAGATGTGCTTTAATGAAAGTTAGGTTTATTTTGAACGGGGAATCTAAAAATGTATTCATATACAGGGCATTCCAAACACAACTATGATTAAGTTCTTATATTTGGGACACCCTGTATAGACTCAAAATATTTTTAAAATGTAGCCCTAAATCATTTTTATCGAACCCATGAATAAAACTTTAAGGAAATTAAATAGTTTAGCCACAGTATTCCGTGTAGTATGGCGTGAATAACCCTGTATATACGTTCCAACTACCTAATTGGTGAAATTTTAAACGCTATTTAAACCCCCACCAAGGGTATCTTATAATTTTATAATAACTACCAGTCGGGAGTTCTTGTAATCTCTCTATAGATCATAAAAAATCAGTTGTGTCACCCCAAAACTTTCCCGACTAGTTATAATAAAATCAAAAATATATGACCTGCGTAACGAAACAGAATTTTAATAATTATTATAATTGTATTATTTCCAATAAACTAACGTAACAAACTACTCGTAACTACTTTATTCCTTATTATATTTATCCTCTAACACTAGGTATACCTACATACCTAATATTACCATAGATGTTTATTCTTTGATATTACTGTACAGGGCTAAAGTTAATAATCCCTACTCCTAGTACACACGCCACATACAACTATATATTAATAATATAAGTACGACAAAACCATTAGATTTTTGTGTCACTGTGTAAAAACAGCGCCATCTCTTCAATGCTGTCCCAACTACGCTAAAACTGTTCCTTGGTTAAATGTATAAAAAAATTATAAGAAAATGGCGGATATTTGAAGGGAAATTTAAGGTTTTTTTTTATATATGGATATTGTCTAATACAGAAAGTTTTCAAGTACAATTTTAATTACAAGTGATTGTTAAATATATAAATTAGGTAATAAAGTAATATTATCATCATTAAATATTAGAATCATAGCACAAAATGAGGAAAACGTTGCTGACTTTGAACTCAATTTATTAAGTAACTATTTATTGTTGTAGCCTCAAAATACCTTATTACCTAATCCAAACCCTAGTCTTTAAAACCCTATTAAAATTTTTGCTACCAGATACGTATTAGTGGAGATTTCCATCCACAAAAATATATCTGTAAATTTGAAAAAGTTACTCATGTTTGAACTCAATTTATGAGTTAACTATTTAATCTTTCCGCTTGAAAATACTTCATTACCTAATCCCATCTTTTGTCTTTAAAACCCTATGAAAATTTTTGCTAGCAGATACGTCTTAGTGGCGACTACCATGCGCAAAATTATGCCTGCAAAGCGAAATATGATGATTTTCTAACTCTGTTTTTGAACTAACTATCCAATATTTCAACTTCAAAATACTTCAATACCTAATCCCATCTTTACTCTTTAACTCCCTATCAAAATTTTTGTTACCAGATACGTATTAGTGGAGTCTACCATGCGCAAAAATAGGTCTGCAAACGATTGTATTCAAACGCCCCTCTTAATGTGTTTCCATTTATTGACTTAAAAACATCTCGTACCCTGTCTTCCATTTCCTGTGGATTTCCGGGCGGAGATAATTTTTGACGTAACCGTATAAATAAAAATCGAGCGGTGTGATATCTGGTGACCTCGCCGGCCAAGCAATGGGGCCATTATCCGAAATAATGTTTCCACCAAAAGTATTTCTGGGGACCTCCATTTCCCCTGGTACTGTGGGCCGGACACCCATCTTGTTGGAACCATGTATTATGTAGTTCATTTCGTGGTACAGAACCTCTATATTGAAAGGCAGCATTTGTTCTTGCGAGTGACGCAAAAATCTATTTCCAGACAGATTTTCTTTGAAAATAAATGGCCCAATCAAACTGTTGTCTAAAAGACGAAAATAAATGTTTTATTTAATTGTGAGAACTACCTACCTTTAATCCCACACCACACTTAAAGCCAAATCTTCTTTGCAAATGTCTTTGGTCTACATGATGTGAATTTTTTGTATTCCAGGAATGACTGTGTGTTTGTTTGTTTATTGAATATTCCGCAATTCGTAAATCGGGTTTCATCGGTCCAAATAACTTGAGATTGGAAATTAGGTATTTCTTGAGATTTATTTATAAATCATTCACTAAACGTGATGCGTCTTAAAATTATTACATTGAAGACCTTGCACAATTCGCGGTTTATTGGATGATAGTGATGTTTTCTCAGAACTCTCTGCAAAGATGATTTAGGAATTCCTGTTTGTTCTTGCACTTTTTTTACCGATGTTGTTGGGTCATGTATGACGTTAGTCGCATCTCTTATTCATTATTTTTTTTAGGTTTGGGGTTTCGGTTATACAAAAGATGCATACGCTAATAAATTCGTAACTATGAATCTAAAATATCTTTGGTTAGGTTGACGCCGTCCCGGAAACTCTTCTTCATACGACTGCGGTGCAGCGATGGTATTCCTGTTAGCTTTAAAATAAAGTTCTAATATATCGAAGTTTTCTCCGTTGGAATAATCATAATAATTATTATTATTAGCCATTCTTATACGTCAAAGCGCTTTTCATTTAACTAAAAACTACATTAAACACACACACACACACACACAGAATTGACTGACAACTGAAATTGATTTTATGTGTGTCTTAATGGCCGCTACGCGTCATACTCCCGGCCTATAATTATAATTTCGCATTTTAGAATTGAAATAAAACAATAAGCTAAGCTTGTGATACATCAATGAAAAGCTCTTGCAAAACTCTTTTCAAAAATACAAAAAAACAAGATGTCGTCCATAAGAAAATACAAAGTTTGTGTAAATATCTCGAAAACAAATGACGCTAGAAAATTATTTTAACTTTCATTACATTCTTCTATTAAAAGTGCCCTAATAATGTATTAACCATAAAACAATACTACCAGTCATTTACAAGCCTCAGGCAAAAATTCAAAATGCAGTATTTTGGTGTTGCCTCATTATCTCAAATACCACAAAAGATAATGCAAATCTTAAATCAGATTTTAATTTGTAATAAAATTCTCTAAATCTTTCCAAATTTAACCGACCTTGTAGCTTTAACCGTTCCCAAGATAGCAATGCATGTAAGCCAAATTTGGGACACACTGTATAGTAGTATTCGATATCACCACTCAAAAAAATGATTGACTCATTGTAAGAATGCGGGTATATATATATATATATATATATATATATATATATATATATATATATATATATATATAACAATTTTTTCTTGATATTGGTCAACTTGTTGATATATACAACTGATTGAAAGTTATTGGGATGTGTGACCAGGGCTAGTTGAAATTAAACTCTTGTTTACAACGCCAAGCTTTCGAATTACCTTTAATTCTTCCTCAGGGCTAGAAAGTACAAAACAGACATCAATAAACTACAATCACAATACCCATGAAAGATCCTAACCAACAACATCAACATTAACAATATCTTACCTTTCGGGTAAGTGAGTCTAAAATTCTTATGTAGTACAACATCTCATATGAGCACAGATGAAACACCAAACACAGAAACATTACATTTACATAAGTTGGATAATTACATTTAAAATAGTAACATTTAAATTTTGTTATAATTACTGTACAATTTGTTTCTCCAATTAAAAGTGATTTTTTTTTTAATAAAAATCATTGTTTATGTTTTTTATTTTATGTTGACAGATGCAAATCTTCTGCGTTATCGTTGGTATTTCACAGCAAACACCTGACAGCCTACCAATGCTGTTCGGTGGGTACTTTTATATCAGAGTCATGATAATTAAAAATTAGATTGTAGTGGTAGTGACAGAAACGTTTCACTATCAAAGATAATAGTATCCTGCCTGATTCTAAACAATGTACGATTATATTGCTCCACATTTGCCACTAATGTTTCACAATGATATTATGTGATAGGGAAATTTTGACGCTCCAATTCCGAAACAGAACACTGTCACTGATCTCTCGAACACCGGAACGTGCAGACAGGACTGAAAACTCCTAACCCCACTTAGAGTTGTTCAACAATTGCCACTATTGTTTTACAACGTTCTTGTTCAAACAATTTCTCTCACAAACTGCTTTGTTTGGTTGTTGTTGTGTTGTGGATATCATCAGAGTAATCCCTCCCATCTTAATTCCCTATGTTATACTGAAACGTCTGAATTGTTTGAACCAGAAACATTGTTGTTATAATTTAGCGTGAGCAAGTATGAATATGCAATACTAGCTTCATCTATGTCTTTTCTTTTGTTTAGTGTATTTTTATTTTGGTTAGTTTCCATCATTTCCAAGAATAATCTTTTTTTCGTGTTTCTTTCTCTGTGTAATATTTCGGTATTGTCATATTGTGGAACATGACCCGTGTCTAAAAAATGTTCCTCTAGTGCGCAGCTCGGTTTTCTTAGTTTACAATCACTTTTGTGAGACGTGAGTCGATCTTTTAGAACCCGGGAAGTTTGACCAATGTATACGCATTCACAAGAAGAACATGGAATGGAATATACCACCTCACTACATTTCATAGTTTCAGTCTTGTCTTTTAGGTTAGTGAATATATTTCCTATGGTTTTGGTAAATTTTTGTGCTATCTTTATTGTTGAATACTTGTTAAAAACCTGACATATTTTTTGTGAAACATCTGAATAGCCGGAATTGAGTAATAGTAACATCTAGGAGTTTCACTTTCCACTGAAATATTACTGTTGCGAAGAGGAGGATCTAATAATCTGGAACTGCTATTATATATCAACCTCCTGGATAGGTTTTTCGGATAAGAGTTCTCCAGAAGTGTGTTGTACAATAAGTCTTTGTTTTTTTGTATAAGAGTAGGGTGGCAAATGCGTTCAATCCTATTTTTTAGTCCAAGAACAAGATTTATTTTTATTTTCTCTGGATGGAAAGAGAGATAATTCATATATCTGCCTGAGTCTGTTGGTTTTCTATACCAGTCTAGAAGGATTTGATTTTGGTTGTTTCTAATAACTTTCGTATCTAGAAATGGGACACTGTTTTCTTTTTCTCTTTCTACTGTGAATTGTATGTTTTCATTGTAATTATTAAATGTTTCCAAAATCTCGTCTACTTTATTTGATGGTACCGCGCATATTATGTCGTCCACATATTTCTTAATGAATGGAAGTTTAAAGCTAAGTTTGGGAATCCTGTCATCCAAAAGATCATCCATGACAAGTTGTGCCACTATAGGGGAGATAGTTGCTCCCATCGGCGTACCAAAGATTTGTTTATAATACTTGTCATTAAATCGAAAATATGTACTACCAAAAATAAATTCTACTATATTCATGAATTCAGTTTTGGGAATGGACGTGAAACCGCAATCCCAAATCATATTTTCGAACGGTTTAAGGAAAAACAACAATTAAGCTATAATAAATTGTTTCTAACTTGAACATTTGTATTCTGATTTTCTGGTGTATAATACCGAAAATACGTTAAACAAAAAGAAAGACTCGAATGAAATCAGTAATATATATTCATATTTATTTACTATTAATAACAACACCCATGATGACAGTAATATTTCTTTTGAATCTACTTTCTAACCTAATTAAAAAACTTGACATTTCACTTAAAAAACAATTTACCACAAATTAACTAAACAAAATATTTTTGAATAAACATGTCAGTGTCAATCACAAAAAAAAATCAATTAACTCAAAAATGTTAAATGTTAATCATTATTTTGCAAAGTTGAAAATATTTTTTATAATAATGTTCTTTAATTTACAATTTATATTATTTTTACTAATGTAAAACTTGCCACGTATACTAAGGTAAACATATTTTTAAATTTTATATATATTTATACTTAGCTTACTTTTATATTTGTAGCCCCGAGGAAGATATAAAAATATATCGAAAGCTTGGCATAACGTAAAAGAGTTTTAATCAAAAATATTTGCTGATCAACCCAAGACACAAAGTTATCTATATATATATTATATAGAAAATCCAATGAAGAAAACGAACGTCTGTGAGTTGGAAAAAACATCCGCTTCAGGTGGGAAACGAACCCACTTCTTACGCTTTCCGGGCATTTGCTCTACCATTGAGCTACCGAAGCACTGGTGACAGTAGTGCATAAACGCGTACTAAACACCAATGTCCCCTCCAACTCACAAACGCTATGCCGTTTTGTGGTTCTGCTGCTGTCTCGACCTTCAGTTCGAAGGCATCAAAGACACAGACCACGTCGCATTGTTTCTTCTCTTGCATGACCTGCACGTCGTATTAAATATACCTGGGGAAAATATTCAGTGAAAGTGAGTCAACTATGTAGTCGAATATAACTATATATATTATATAGAAAATCTAATGAAGAAAACGAAGGTCTGTGAGTTGGAAAAAACATCCGCTTCAGGTGGGAATCGAACCCACGTCTCACGCTTTCCGGGCAATTGCTCTACACCATTCAGCTACCGAAGCACTGGTGATAGTAGTGCATAAACGCGAGACTATTATACCAATGTCCCCTCCAACTCAGAAACGCTATGCTGTTTTGTGGTTCTGCTGTTGTCTCGACCTTCAGTTCGGAGGCATCAAAGACACAGACCACGTCGCATTGTTTCTTCTATTGCATGTCCTGCACGTCGTATTAAATAAGCTAAGGGAAAATATTCACTTAAAGTGACTCAACTAGTAGTTGAATAAATTCTATATATATTATATAGAAAAGCCAAATGAAGAAAACGAACATTTGTCTCGCGTTTATGCACTACTATCACCAGTGCTTCGGTAGCTCAATGGTGTAGAGCAAATGCCCGGAAAGCGTGAGACGTGGGTTCGATTCCCACCTGAAGCGAATGTTTACTTACAAATGTTCGTTTTCTTCATTTGGCTTTTCTATATATATATATATATATATATCTGTGTTATTAGTTTGGTCGTGTTGCTGGAGTTTTTTCTGGTGACGCCGGCAAAGTCGTAACAATTGGCCTTCCTGTCACGCTGGCGAGCCCGTCAGCGGTATAGTATTCATACTTGTGGCAGTTATTTCTGACCCAGAAAATTGTTTTCTTTTTAATTTCGGTTTTGTACTTGCTTTAGGTATTTATGCCATTTATACATAAATATGCTGTCAATAGAATAGTCGTGACCTTTGTTACCACATTGTACTACTTTGGTCGTTTTTCTGTGTGACCATACACAAATATGTATATTTCAGTTTTTTTTTATTAACCTTTTTTTTTTTTTAAGTAAACATCCAATGAACAGTGTTTTACAACTACCTACATTATAAGAAATATTTGGTACTTGCCCTTGTAATATTTTAACCTCCTTGTCCTTGCGGTTATCCATTGACCAGCATTTCACGGTAACATGTCCCACTTTTCCGCAAATTGTACAGCGAGTAGATGTTCTAGGTGTTGTCCAGCATTCTTCTCCTTTATGACGTATTTTTCCACATTTCGCACTTGCCTTTTGTCTCTGCCCAGCAGTCCCATTGTAAATACCTACCTTTCCACAGATTCAACATTGAATTGCCGGTTGTTGCCTTGCGGAGCCTCGAAATACATGTGTCTTTTTTAACACACACTGCCTAGCTTTATGTCCAATCTTGTTGCACAAAATACACCTTATTGGCTGTGACAAACTTAGTTCGGTTTCATTGTTGTCTCGTTCCACTATTCTTGTGCTATAAGAACCAATGCTACTCACTTTACTTAAAAATCCATAGAACAAATCGTCCGGGGTCTGGTAATTTCCGCCTTTTGCATTTGATTTAAGCTCAGCAGACAGTCCATCAATGATACATGAAACAGCGTTGGTTCCCGTTAAACCGCACTTTTTTACCAACATATTTTTCGAATAAACCATCATAGTCTCTTCGTCTTCTTTTTGTCTGCCTAACATTTGTTTTAGCAAATCAACATATTCTGTATGCGATGGGAAAGCATGAACAATGGCCAGTTTCCATACGTCCCAGGACAAGTTATAATTGATTAAACCATTGTACCATACTTTAGCCAACCAAGCAAGATGCTACTGCATGCAAAATGATTTGGTTTCATCATTCCAACTATTTATTAAACCAATTTGCTCAATTTTATGTAACCATGCCATAGATGTAACTTTCGAATTCTCTGGATCAAATGACTGTACCAAGTCTGCTTTTCCGGAATATTTGTTCAAGTTGGTATCGTGCGATAAACCAATATTTTGTTTTAGTATCTCACTAACTTTTTCAGACACCCAATTTTGGATTCTTACTCATTTATTATTTCTGAACATCTTTAATTTCGAAAAATCAAGTGTGCTTTGAAAATATTCAAAAAACTTTTTTTTTTCCACCAGTAAAGTGCAGGATTTGTAGGTGTTACAAAAAATGTTATTAAGAAATAACATTTTTTGTAACACCTACAAATCCTCATTGTTCAAAAATTAAACTACTATTCGGCGGCTCTGTGCAAAAACTGCAAAAAACGACAAAAGTACGTCAAATTTGACTCAAATTGCACCGCAATGCCCAACAGCGGTGCTGTCTATATAGAAATTATTTTTTCACACGGTCGAATGCGTAGAAGGCGGCAAAATTATAAATTTTACAACTTTTTTCCGGTCTGTAAAAATGAGTATGGTGTGTAACGCAGAGGTGAATACTATATACACAAAATGCTACTATTACAATCAATAAATTTACCTCTTTGTAACATGCAGACGTACAATAAAAGCCTTTTGATTTCTACTAAGATCTTTTCTAAAGACACTGGGTACATTTTTACGGTATGGTACGGCCCTTTCATGACACTGTCACTTCGGGCGTTGATTGAAATATTTCTTCGGGATATTAACACATAAACACACATAAAAATAAGTGGGACCAAATGGCCAAATGATGACGCGACACTAGAGCAGGTGTCACCTTTGTATGAAATTTGTCGATATATAAAGCAAAGTATAAGACTCGCTACTTTACGTGAGCCAACGAATACAAATTTGAATAAAATAAAGAGTGTCCCGTTTATGGTATCATTTTGGTATATAGTTTTGGCACAGCATACATACAGCAAAACAACTATATTGTCGGCACTTAGAAGTGGGAAACTTTGAGCTCCGTGACCTTGATTACGCTACAGTGAGTATGTACTTGAAAAACCACCCGAGCAAACGGATTCATAGACTGCTAAGAATATGCGCAGCAGCATACACACGCGTACTTTTGATTTTGGACAGAGTGATTTTGCTATTTTTATCAAGGTTGCCGCGGAATAATTACATACTGTCATATATCTAATTAATTTTAAAGTACTAATTGGTAATTATAATAGTAAAGACTAAAACTATAGAATTATAATACGTTTTAATATTGAACATTTGGCTAAATCTAAATGATATTGTTCATATTGATGCTGCTGTTGGCAGCACGTCAATATGTGTCAACTGATTAGCGTATTGATTTATTCTCTGATTTTGTCGGTGTGGGGGTATGTGGCAGTTTTGAGTATGACTATGATATTCTGACGTTCTGACAAGGTCATGTTATATTCTGACAAGCTCATGTTATAGAGAGCAAAACTAATGCCTATATGTATCTGCCATGCCCCTGATACAATTATTTAATTGAGGCTCGTATGATTTGAACAAAACATCCTTTTTATCTAATCAGACCGAATCTCCTTGTGTAGAGGAGTATAAGGATGCAAAAAAACGGCTCAAATGGGCTATCGCGGAGTCTACGAAAATGCACTGGAAAAGTCTCTGTAAGGAGATTGACAATGACACGTGGGGAGCTGGCTACAAAATAGCCACCAAAAGATCCGGCTTTACTGACACAGATGTGGATATATCCTACGAGAGAATGTGTCTGGCTGCGGATCACTTGTTTCCTTCGGGTCAGGTATGTACATGGATGGACCAGGAAGTCGATGTGTTTGATCCCTTCACGGAGGAGCAGCTGCGGACGGCCTAAAAAATAAATAAAGCCCCGGGTATAGATGGAATACCCTCTGAAGTTGTCCGTCTTTTGTCGAGGAAGGTACCAGAGGCCTTGCTTGATGTAATGAATAAATGTTACCATGAGGGAACCTTTCCACAAAGATCGAAGGAAGCGAGGCTTGTATTAATACGCAAAAAGGACGGACCTATAGACGATCCTTCGTCGTACCGTCCTCTGTGTATGCTGGATTCGATGGGTAAGCTGTTAGAACAGCTGATTTTGGTGAAACTTCAGCAGTATACAGAAAATCCGGCTCCCATGCCTTTGTCGGTGCACCAGTGTGGGTTTAGGCGGGGACGCTCCACGGTTGACGCTTTAAGGGCGATTATGACTGCTGCTTCTGATGCTCGACGCAACGGTGATCATTGTGCTGTGATTGCAATTGACGTTAGAAATGCTTTCAACACTGCACCCTGGCCACACATAATGAACGCATTACAAAAGAGATCAGTAGGTGGACGCATCATAAACATAATCGGAAGCTATCTCAGTACGCGCAGTATTCGAATCCAGAAACAAGAGAATCTTACCAGTAGGGCTGTATATTGTGGAGTCCCACAGGGCTCAGTACTCGGTCCTACACTTTGGAATTTGATGCACGACGATGTTCTGCAACTGGAGCAGCCTGATGGTGTTACATCGATAGCCTATGCGGATGATCTTGCTCTTGTGGTCACGGGCCACAACAAAGATGAATTCATCTGCAGAGCTAATGAAGCTGCAGCGCGAGGTGGACACTGGCTTTTTGAAAACGGGCAGGAGACGGCTGCAGAAAAGACAGAAGCTGTTATGCTGACGCATCGCAGGCCGACGGATATCGTCGTTGAGGTAGAGAGCACTACTATTCGGCCAAAGAAGGCGATGAAGTACCTTGGAGTGTGGATAGGCAGAAGTTTTGGCACGCATATCGTCGAGACGACGGGAAGAGCTATGAGGACAACGGCAATGCTCGCAAGGCTTATGCCAAATATTGATGGCCCGCCAACAATGAAGAGAAGAATGCTGGCCACCGTCTGCCAGAATATTCTACTCTATGCGGCTCCGATCTGGATCGATGTGCTTCGATATGACAGGTACAGATGTATGATCGAGAGCGTCCATCGAAGAATGGCCATAAGGGTGTGCTGTGCCTACAGAACGGTGTCCTATAATGCTGTGTGCGTGATTGCTGGCATACCGCCAATAGATCTGCTGGCGAAACAAAGAAGTGAAGTGTCTGAAGGAATATCCAAGAACGTGGCAGCGGAAAGACTGCTGGCGAAATGGCAAGAGAAGTAGCAAACTACAAGCACCGGGCGCTGGACACATAGGCTGATCTCCAACATAGAGCCGTGGATAAATAGGAAATTTGACGAAGTGAACTATCACTTGACGCAATTCCTCTCCGGGCATGGCGCATTTCAGGGCTACTTGAAGCGATTCAAGAGGACCGAAAATTATAGCTGTTTGTTCTGCGGTGAAATTGATGATGCCGCTCACGGTGTTCTGTACTGCTCCAGATTCGAACGTGAGCGAAATATCTGCAAGGCTAGTTTGCCCATGGTGATATCTGAATTCAATGTTGTTGAGCAGATGCTGAGCTCGAGTGAAGGGTGGATAGCTATCGATAGTTTTGCCCGTATGGTAATGAAAACCAAATTCCAAGCAGAAGTAGGCGCGTAGTCTTTGTCTCTTAAAAGACTGATAGCCTTTTCCCTATGAGGAATATGTACTGTATGTGTATGTGCTTGTAAAATGTATAATTCATGTTATGTCATACCCATCTGTTTGTTATTGTACTCTACTCTTGTATGTTAATGTGTTGCTACAAACTCTGACGAATCTGAAGACAGCCTCTATCCGAAGTAATGCTCACGCGGTTCCAGATAGAGTGCGGTTCATGAGGGCCTCTTGCTCTGTAAGCCCCCATTGGCGCAGACTACGTCCTCAATAAAAAAAAAAAGAAGCATCACATACTCTAACCTACACAACTTTTTTCTACGTTCTATGTACCTTAATTTTTTCCTTTTCTTAAACTTAATTGGTTTCTGGTTGTGATGAACGACTACAATTGAAATGAAAAAAATTTAGACAATAAAAATATTAATTTTTATCCAATTTATGTAACATAATTTCTAGTTAAAATTTTTAATATATATTTTTTTCAGATATCCAGACACGAAAACAGTAACCAACACATTTGTGATCAATTTGGCGGCTGCTGACCTACTTTTCTTAATTACAATACCAATAGTAGCTTACACAAGAATTTCCAAGTCATGGCAACTAGGAGACACAATTTGTAGGATTGTACCATATTTCCAGGTAAAAACATTTTATTATTAGTGTTACGTCCGTATATAGATTAGATCTTTAATATAAAATATAGGTATTAGTATATTCTTATTTCAAATTATCTTATTAATGTCCTTAATTTATTGAAAGATAAAGCAAAGATCTTCTTTTTCAAAATATCAATTTTCTGTATTTTAAATTATCTGGAACTCAGCTTCTGCCGAACTTCTGCGAGAATCCGGGCAGTAAATTCGAATTAATTCGTAAATGAAACTCACGCGTTTTGTGCTGCTCTTCCAAAATGTAACAAAACCTAAGAAATACTGCCCCACCAGGAAGAAAGGTAACCTAAATGTCAGTTTTTCTCATTTACAAACATCTCTAATTCTATATTTAATTAATAAATTTTAATTATTTTAAATAAGATAAAACGTGATGCCTCTTGTTGTTAATGTTGTTTTTTAACTATGTGGACTGTATTCTCTATTAACTATTAATAATTACTATATAACAACATTGCTAACTATTTATTTTTAACTCTTCAAAATTGACAACAACAATTACTATGACAATAATACCACAACTCTTATACAATATGTTATATTTCTAACACCTCTTATTCACTTTAATGCCCTACGAAAACAGGGTTTAAGTGAGGGTAGATTTTCCCAAAATCAAAACGAGTGTAAAATGTCTCATGTGTTTGAAAATAGTATATTACATAACATGTGCTGTAAATGATATTTTACATGCGAGAGACTAGTTTGCCCACGAGCCGCGAAGCGGCGAGTGAGGCAATAGTCTCGAGCATGGAAAATTATTTACAGCTCGAGTTATGTACTATACTTTTTCTACGACTTTGCCGAATCAGAATCCATTTCAGATTTAATATTTAAGCAGAAATACTTAACACAGAAGAAAAGGTAATTATGACATTTAAATATTTGAATTTATTTGACATTTGTGTTTGACATAATAAAAAATAAAAATCCCCAAAGTGTTTTGTAATATTCATTACGTAACACTTTGGTGATCATTACGTAACACTTCTGTAAGATTGAATTTACATGTCACGTTAACTGTTTTGCAATAGTTTAACAAAACAGGAGTAGAAAAATGATATTTTACATGCGAGTGAGGCAATAGTCTCGAGCATGGAAAATTATTTACAGCTCGAGTTATGTACTGTACTTTTTCTACGACTTTGCAGAATCAAAATCCATTTCAGAATTAAAATTTAAGCAAAAATATTTCACACAGAAGAAAAGGTAATTATGACATTTATATATTTGACATAATTCCATAATAAAAAATAAAAATCCCCAAAGTGTTATGTAATATTCATTACATAACACTTTGGTGATCATTACGTAACACTTATGTAAGATTGAATTTACATGTCACGTTAACAGTTTTGCAATAGACGGCTTAACAAAACAGGAGTAGAAAAAAGATAAAACGTGATAGCTCTCAGTCACTTTAATCCTCTACCAAAACAAGAGAATTCAAATGCGGCTAGAATTTATCAAAACAAAACACGCGTAAAGTTTGCTATATGTTTTTACATACGTTTAAATATTCAGGGCAGTGCAACGTTTACTTTCGTTGAGGGTTCTTTAAAGGGAAAGATTTTTAAAATAGTAAATCGCAAATTTTGTCATTAAAGTAATGTCATTAGAAAAAAAAAAAGATGACTCTTCTTATGGAAATGTACTCACCTAAACAACATACCACCTAAGGTCCATCATATGCTCTGCTGAGAGACTTTCTTTGAAAATTTCACGACAAACATATTCGAGCACATTTTCTAAGGAAAAAAAAGTTTGTTGAGACAAACCCACAGAATGCACAATATATTTACACATGGGTCGCATTCAGAAGACGAAACCGTTGTGCAACTATTATTGCAAAACACAAAAATACACAATATATTTACACATAGAATAGGATTAGATATTTTATTCTCCAACAAATTTAACTTATTCAACTTCCACAATGATATAACAAATATTAAAACATAATTATATCTGGAAAAACTTCTACTTTATACTTATTTTTATTTTAATACTATTGACTTGTACTGAATCTGGCAGAATTGTTTTTAAATAACACAAGTTGTCAAATATTTCTTCGATTATGTCTATTTTACCATCGTCACCTTCTGGGTTCTGGGCGTCTGAATTTAACGATAATTTTAAAACCTCAATAATAGTATAGCCGTTATTCTATGTATTAACGTAAAATATTCGTAGTCGTAAGGTTGAGAAAATCTGGGCCATGAGACTTTTTTATTGTTAGTGAAATTGTAGCCGGTGGTGTCCCAGCCTGCAGGTCGAAATAACTACTTTTTTTTTATTTTTATTTTATGGGATTAATAATTAGACTATTTTTGAACATAATTGGCTTGGTATTTTAACTTTTTTTCAGTTGATTATAGAATAGACTAGATTAGGTACTTGCGAATTTCATATACCTACTACTCGGCCTTAAATATTCACACCTCTTTTAAAATTATTGTATAAATGATTAAGTGGCCTCTTTTAAACATATTTTAACAAAAAAGCAGTAAAGCAATTAATTAGTCTTTTTTAAAGAAGTAGTCCATTCTGAAGTGGAGTGAATGTATTGTAGTAGGAAATAAAACGTCAGACTCCACGAAATCAGTTTAATTCATCACACTTAATGTGTTATGTCGATTAAAGCACCATACATGTTTCGAAGCTCACTAGCTTCATCATCAGTGGTAACATTTAGTAGAGAAACTGTATTTTGTAATTATTACATTATATATGATTATATTAAGAGTAATGTATTGAAGTCTGACAAGGATACTTTTTTATAATATGATCGAATTGTTGTAATTAAATAACTCACCATTTCGAGGAAAAATTCTTATTATTACTAATGAATTTAAATATAAGCTATTGCATATTGCTGTTTTTCTTCTTTTTGATCATTTTAAATTTTATAACTACTATATAATTGAAATAAAAGTTATAAAATTTAAAATGATCAAAAAGAAGAAAAACAGCAATATGCAATAGCTTATATTTAATTTCATTAGTAATAATAAGAATTTTTCCTCGAAATGGTGAGTTATTTAATTACAACAATTCGATCATATTATAAAAAAGTATCCTTTTCAGACTTCAATACATTACTCTTAATATAATCATATAATGTAATAATTACAAAATACAGTTTCTCTACTAAATGTTACCACTGATGATGAAGCTAGTGAGCTTCGAAACATGTATGGTGCTTTAATCGACATAACACATTAAGTGTGATGAATTAAACTGATTTCGTGGAGTCTGACGTTTTATTTCCTACTACAATTAATTAGTCACCAAATAATGATAGAAATTAATAATTCACAACTTATTTAGTAAGAATTTATAAGAACAATGAGAGGTAATATTCTAACATTGACATATTAATATGTCAATGAATTGAAACCAAACATAATTAAACAGTCAACGTTGCCAGATTTTACCTACCTCCTACCTACAACCTACCCACCTACATATCGGGCCTGCACATGACAAGGGCTGCCTACCTACATACCGAACTAGGTTCCTTTCCTTTTACTATAAAAATGGAAATGAAAATATTGAATATCAAATTGTTATGTAGAATGAAAATAAAATCTGGCAACTTTGAATACTGATTGAATAATGACATTTGTTTCAAATTAAATAATAGTATAATATTATGCAACAATCATGTAATGATGGTTATTAATACACGAATATTATCCGGGATACGAAATGAGTCGAAGGTGAGTTTCGTATGGTTACATGAGAGTTGCATACAGTATTTTTTCTACACCCGATAAATAATGAAGAACTCTTAGACAAGGAACGAGAGTGGACCCGTAACTGTGCCGGTCGTTGTGTTACCACCTAGCACATATCCTTTAGATTCAGAGGCGTAACATACATAACATATATGATATATTTTTGAAATTTTATTTAATTTTGATGATTAATAGTTTTATGGCCGATTGCACCGACTATTTTGAGGAAGCCTTAAGGAATAAGGGATCCTTAAATGCAAATTTATGTTGCACCACAATTTAAGTTGACTTTAAGTTTTCTTTAAGGTTTCCTTTCTTAAGTCGTGGATTTTTACGACTTAAACTCTCCTTAACAAGATTGTAAGGTTATGTATCGTTGTTTTTTTGATTATTCTATAAAGCGATGTTATTTTTCTGTGTGAAACTTATTAGTCGGATTTAAAAAATGGACTTTTTTGAAGACGACCTCGAAGTTTTCGATTTCATTGAACATGGATTTCCACGAAGAGTGTATAATAGGCAAAATTACTACCAGGAAATGGATGAGTTGAGTTTTTTTAAACGATTTAGGCTCTATAAAAATACCGTTTTAAATATTCTGCAGCAAATTGAGCAAGAATTAGAATATCCAGACTCTGATTCTCGCGGGGGGTAAAATTAGAGCTTCTTTTTTTCCTTTTCTTATCTTTTTCAATTTCGATATTCATGTTCCCAGGTATAGGACCAGTGACTGTAGTACGCAAATCACTTTAGACTAGTTTATAAAGACAATGACTATACCATAACTATAGTACGCAAATCCACAACACCAACAAAAATATCAAGCGAATTGACAAGTCACAAAATATTTATTTGTTAATAATATTACCAATTACAAATGACAATATACAATATTTACCAAATATTTTCAAAGATAATTTTAAAATGTTGACATTGTTCACACTTAAAATGCAAATTTCCCTAACGCACACCAACGTTGCCAAATTGAACCGACACTTAACAAAGGAATGCCAGATTACGGACGGTGCAACTTATTCAGAATTAAGGGATCCTTAATTTTTAAGGATCACTTTACTATTCTTTCCTTATCTGCGAGTCGGTGCAATCGGCCATTAATAAAAAAAGACATGTGCATGTGGATATATTAATAATAATAATTCTTTATTTCAAATAAATGAAACGACGTCAAAAAAGAGAAAAACAAAAAAAAATTGATACTCCTAACTACATATCAAAATAATCCGCCAATTGATATGGTTCTAGTTCCGCTAGTAATTTCCTAACTTTATTCTTAAATATCTTCAATCCATTTATTTCTTTGATACTGATTGGTAGTTTGTTCACAAATCTAATTATCATATTATATAATGCTGATTTTTCGGTTAGTGATAAACTGTGAGTGAGAGGTACTGCAGTAGACACAACACCAATACATAACGTTTTTATTGTCCTTTAAATAGAATGAGTTTTGTTAATTGATTTCGAGAATGGGATTTAATTTTTGAGACTGTAGTTTTGTTATGAAATATACACGAACATTAAGATATTTGACACAAATAGATTTTATTAAAAAGTATATTATGTGATTTGCTGGGCTATCTAGTGCATGTTGTTCTAAAGATTGAAATAATTAAAAAGCTAAAGTGACATTATTTTATTCACTTTTAACGCAAAAATGTGTACAAACCAAATTTTTTGGAAAAATATAATGTCTACGCCCCTCATAAAGTAAACATCTGTAGAGGTTTCTATCAAAAAATAATGCTTTATCATGTTGATTTTAAATGAATTGTTGTATCAAACAGTTTTAATTAGGTAAACTGAAACCTGTTATACTACATACTAAAAGATAATAGCCTAAAGATTACTTTTAATTATTAAAAACTAACAAAAACTAGAAGCGACTTGATACATCATTCTAAGTTTTACCTATGAAACGAAATTCTGGACTCCTTTTGTTCACTGCGACTTCATCCAAAAGCCACACAACGTACCATTTGATTAATATACAAAATAAATTTCTATTCCCAATTTTCACAAATAAAATCATCAAAAATGCAAACTTAGTTTTCTGTTTTTCAGCACATAAAAAATGGCCGCCGCATTAAAAGCGTAACACTTGCATGCATTGAGACATACGAACGTGCGGTATCCCCTCTCTTTCCTAATCTAAGGAAGAACTAATAGTATATTTATATTTGTATTGACAAACATCAAATGCACAGCATGCTTGATTGAAAAATTATGTGTTTCTATTGGTTAAAAATCTGTATCGTTACTGAAATTAAAAGTATTTAAATATTTGAACTTATTGTCCAATACGAGGTCCAATATATACAAAATTATCCAAGGATTGATGTAACTATGAAACTTCTATTAAACTGAATTGATATAAGTACTATTTTAACACGTGTAGTATCTATTATATTATTTTATAATCAACTTAAAAAAAAAAGCTAATTATGTTCAAAATAGTCTATTTAATGGTCACATAAGATAAAAATCCAAAAAAAAGTAGTTATTTCGAGCTGCAGGCTGGGTCACCAGAACCCTGACATGTATATTAAATTCTTTTTAGCAGATATTTCATTAATTATACACTGTCATGATATGAATTTACGGTTATCATATATGTATCAAATATTCATATCATTTGTTTTGAAGTCCACTGTATATTCCTAATTTCTTCTAAAACTAAATTTGTTATAATCAAAAATAGTTTTCTTATGCGTTTCTAATTTCTCTCTTTGACAAGTAATAAAATACATTCTGCTACTCTCTCATATTCATATAGGTCTAAATAGATTGGTTGATGTCTCTCACTCACTTATTTTTGTACATAGGTACAAAATTTACAATATGTACTAGAGCCCCAAAAATACGTGACGTGACATATAGGGTTAGTTTCTAAATATGTTCTTGGGCTAAGCAACACAGACTTTGTGCGCTATTTAGCCCTAGTACATATTGTGGCATATATTAGTAACTAACGGAATTCGTAGGTCCCATTGCATTTCGTGAAAGGGTTTGGGAGCTATGTTTTTTTTTAGTTTGACCGTAGACATATAGGGTTCGTTTCTAAATATGTTCTTCGGCTAAGCAACACAGACTTTGTGCGCTATTTAGCCCTAGTACATATTGTGGCATATGTTTGTAGCTAACAGAATTCGTGGGCCGCATTGTATTTCGTGGAAGGGTTTGGGAGCTATGATTTTTTTAGTGTGACCGTAGACATAAGGGGTTAGTTTCTAAATATGTTCTTGGGCTAAGCAACACAGACTTTGTGCGCTATTTAGCCCTAGTACATATTGTGGCATATTTTATTAACTAACAGAATTCGTAGGCCCCATTGTATTTCGTGAAAGGGTTTGGGAGCTATGATTTTTTTACTTGGACCGTAGACATATAGGGTTAGTTTCTAAATATGTTCTTGGGATAAGCAACACAGACTTTGTGCGCTATTTAGCCCTAGTACATATTGTGGCATATGTTAATAACTAATAAAATTCACAGGCACCATTCTATTTCATGAAAGGCTTTCGGAGCTATGATATATTTTCTTTTCTAGACATGTGGGGGTAGTTTTCAAATTATTTGAATAAAATATCTTAATAGCTAAAAAAATCACAAGCAGCAACTATTTTTGCATAAAAGTTTCGGAGCACAAGGAATTTTTCTAACCTAATAAATATAAATATTATTTAAGAATTGCTTGTTACATAAAGCAACAAGACTTTAAGTTATGTTGGAAATTTATTTCACACTACCATGCTTCCACCAGACGGCCGTTTCGTCGATCCACGACTCATCAGTGGTGATCGGCAGGCAATGTGACCTAAATTTCCAACATTTACAAAGAGCTTATACTAGCACGAGAATAGATTGAGAGAGAGATCTCAATAAATATTATTTATTTAGAGGTTATGTTTACTGTTATATGCGAATTCACCTGTTTATTAAATTATTAAGTATTACAATTGCTGCTAAATTAAATAAATGTCAAATTACTGCATTGTTTTCAGTCCACAATAGCAAAGATTAATCTACACAATAGATAGTCAGCGTATATGGGAAATAAAACAAAAATTGAAACTGTCTCGACACGAGCTACATCTATTAGAAAAACATGCAACCATGGAAATTGTAGATGGCGTTATATGTATTGTGTTGAAATAAAATAATCATATGGGCAATGTTAGACAAGGACGAGTATACTTTCCCCTACGAGGTGGGAGTTTGTTTTTATATTATAGGTATCATATATGTACTACTGTGCAGCAGTGTTTTTTGTCCGGTAATATAAAATTATATGGTATACGTATACCTATCTACGCAAAGATTAATGTGTATGGACGAAAATAAAAGAAATTACTATAATAGTATAAATATACAGGGCTGGTTCATTAAATGTTTTAGACAATAATTTTAAATGACTAAAATAATATTATTTTAGTCATTTAATTTTAAATTTCGGATATAAGGATGCATCAAAAAGTTATATTTAAATTAACGAAATTTGGCGTTATAGATAGGACTTCCGGTTATTACCTGATTCAGTTTTAAGGATCAAACTCAAACAGCAGATTCAACTTGTCGTTAACATTATGAAAAAATAAATCTCAGAGGCGGGTAAATTAAAGGGGCATACAGGCGTGAAATGCTACCCTAACTTTTTTATGCACATTTTTTGCGTGTGTTTCAATTCGGAGATGTAAAATCTAACAAATTATATACGTAATAAATGTATCCTTCTGTGATATTGATAGAAAGTCATCGTTATCGCGTAATATCGATTTTAAGAAATGTTAATATTAAAAAGGCTGTGCTTTTTACAAGTTGCTGAAGTAAATAAGGTTTGAAATTTCCAGCATGACAATAATTATTTAAAAAAATACGGTTTCGAAATGCAGGATGTAAAAAATTAGAATTTTTAATCTGTTTTTAATGAAAATTTAAATCTATTGAGAAATATGGTTCAGGGTTTTTGTGAAATGTATTTTACTCCAAAGATTCTACTCATCGAATATAACCGAATTAATTTACTCAAAAATATCTATACTAGTAAAATAACACAAT
Organism: Apoderus coryli; assembly: GCA_911728435.2. Classification (NCBI taxonomy): domain Eukaryota; kingdom Metazoa; phylum Arthropoda; class Insecta; order Coleoptera; family Attelabidae; genus Apoderus; species Apoderus coryli. Next base: position 21,949,387 of record OU452200.1, on the reverse strand, counting down.
TATCACAATTAGGTTCAAATTCTGCAACGCCGAATTGAAAAAAAACTTACAGTCTCCCTAATATTGGTTTTTGTGCAATGATCATAAAACTTTAAAAAACTAACGATTTATGTAGATTGTATTGTTAACACGTTTCGTAAAAAGCTTTAAAAACCCACCAACAGGGTGTTAAAAGTATCACGACAATAACTTTTTTCATGTTTTAACAAGTACAATCGTCTGCTTCAGATTGATCCTTAAAAACTGAATAACAGTTTCTCTATATAAAAAAATAAAACTCGTAAATATCATCCCCAAACATTTAATTTGAATACAATTACATAACACCATATTTGAAAGTAAATAAAAAAAAACAGCATTACCTAGTTTGACAGATTTGCAAATTGCAAATCAAAGTATCTATGTATACAGGGTGTTGCATAAGTACTTGTACAAACTTTAAAGGGTGATTCTTTGACTAATTTTAAGATACAAATTTCATATGTACATGGGTCCGCTACGGCTTGGTTTTCGAGATACAGGTAGTTCAAAAAGAATATTATATTTAGGATTATATGCTTGTTCAATAGCATCGCAATTTGGTGCAATTCGGGATACAGGTGTATTGATAACACCAGAGCTGTCAAAAGAACCAATAAAAAATACGAAAAATAAAAAATACAAATATCATTCAAAAGACAACAATGCACATAATAGTCGGTACCAAGCCAAATAGGTAGTAGGTAAATATAGATTTATTTTGTTTCGGGCTTGGGCTTGGCACCGACTTATTGTAATCAAAACTACCCACCAAACGGATACATTTAATTTTACGCAGATGCTCAAAATGTTAACTTTCTTTCATTAATAGAGACCTGTGAAGTGAGCTTACCTCTTACGCCCACGTATTAAGTACTAAGTTTCAGTTATCAGTTATAATTTTTTATTTTCCAAGAAAGCGAAACGAGATATTTAAAACGGCATTGCGCCGCCCTCATGTATACCTCCGGGGGCGGCATCGAAAATCGCTACACGTCACAAACTTGTAAATGCTTAGAACTACCCCTATATCAAATTTCTATTTTCTATCTTTTTTGTTTCATACCCAAAGCCCTATTCCTACCGAACTTATTATTTACCCGAAGAAACATTAAAAAGAAGTAAAATTTAAGTACCTAAACCGATAAAGTGGAACTTATACCTGATGAAGAGACAGACTATTATAATAGGTATACCTAATATAATATAGGTAGCACTGATAATTTTTTTATTATAGGTATTATAAGATCTACAACAATCTTGTTACATCTTTGCCACATTGTCTACGTGAAATATTTAGTCAAAAGTATGTTTCTATCTAAAAGCTTTTCATTTAACGATTGTTCGCCACTGATCATGGGACTGGTCTAGTCTTGAAACATGTATGACATGGATTAAATATTATTATATTAAATTTAATTCATAGAGATTAGGCTTTTATTTCAATACTGTACTTGTAATAAATCACCCTGTGTGTTTCTTTTACCGACGAATTGGCAACAGCACGACACACACCACATTCGCTTGTTTTTTTTTCTACCCTCCCTGCGTATCCCCTCCAGATTAATACAGAATTTCATCAATTTCTCTCTCTGACAATACAGCATTGCCGGTGCATATCTGTTGCAAATGATCTAAATAATTGTTATACGTTGCGTTTTGTTTTTGATATTAATAAACTACAAAACGGTTTCTGGCTGTGACAATACTGCTCTATGCTTTACACGCTAGTCTACGCCACGTAGTGGCAGGCATACTTAGAGATGTTCTGATTTTAATGCATTGGGCTGACTATCTATTGTGTAGATTAATCTTTGACAATAGTATAAATAAATATTAATTTCTATAAACGTGCAGGGTTGCTATGCGCGTAATTGCGCAGAACATGTAAAATGCGCCTACGCGCATGCAGAGGTAATGGAATGGTGGGGGAAGCCCGGAGCTGAAGTGTGGCGCAGACTTCACACAAGTTAGATTTTTCATTTTTAAAAGAGAAATCTTTGTCTGGATCCACAAAAATAGATCAAAAATTCATGAAATGGTAAACTAGGTAGAGCAGCTCCATTGTTTTAACTTGACTATATCCAGTACTGTTCCCGTAAACTTCTTGCCCTTAAACAATTACACAATTTTGACTTTAAACATTTCGCACTTTTTGTGAACTATCAATAAATTTAAAATTTTTTGTTGTTTGTTAACCGGAGTGGAATTCATCTTTACTTTGTTGTTACCTTTTAGAAATCTAAATTTATTCGAGTGTAGTATTAAGCTTAAAATAGTATATTTCTACGTTACTTAAGGTACCTATCATCATGTACTTATAATAATCATTGTAAACCGGCGATGAGACGCACACAAGTTTTACTTAAAACTTACGCGCCTAATCTTAAGTAAGCCAAATTATTGTAAACATTATTTTATATGTGCAAATAAAAACTACTACTACTATGGGTCAATTATACCCTTACTATTTGATGAAATATTTTCCCGGCAATGACTTAAGATTACCTTTTCAGATTTTCTATGTTGTATATTTTAATGAAAATATTTAGAAGAGTTTCTTGATTATTCTTTTTTTAATTAATTCTGAACTCAGACGCGTAGCAAGCTTGTTTTCTTGATTTGTCTTAATAATTCTAATGGTTATAGTGGGTATAACAGAAAAATATATAATTTATTAAAAAATATACTTAGTCTTAGTTAATCCTCCTACTACTTAACCCAAAATTCTTAAACGCCCACTAGTTGCATAGAAAAATCCCCCGGACCCCCCGTTTGATGGAGGTGTTTCATGACCCCCAGACCACTCGTTAGTAGGGCGAGGAAACACACATTGACTTTTAACGACATATTTATATTGAATGTGTTACAGCTAGTTACTCCCCATGACTTGAACCTAAATCCGCCCTTGGCGCGTGCTTTGTTTCGCCGGGCATGTTACCAGCCCAAACAAATACTAAATGTCGCAATATACATCGTAGTGAGATAATAAACATAAAAGGTGAAATAGTGCCCAGTAGAAATTTAGATCGTGTCATCAAAAGAAAGAATAGTTCTAAACAATCAATTCAACTCAAATGCTGTGTACAAACTGCCACTGAGGATAATACCTACTTGATGGGTGTTCTGCCCTTTTGTCATTGGCATCGTTCACTGAATGATCACCACGTGGAGATAGCCAGAAGGCAGCTAGGTAAACGGTATAATGATAATGCGAGAGATTTTGGCTGTTTCTGGAAGCCTATTCCGAAGGTTTGCGTCCTCGTTGATCATGTCCTATGGTTCCGGGCGCTTAAACTTGACCATAGAGATCCACTTGCAATACAGGGTGCTCCTCCAGCCTACTATCTGTCACTGGCATTGGTACATTCTGCAGTCGGAGGCCCCCTGACATAACCCTTTCTCTGCAGGTACGACATATAGTCTCGCAATTGTTGTGTAGTAAGTGATCGATACTCAGCGTGCATCTCACACCACTGCGGATTCATTCTCAAGCTCCTACGTTGGGAGATGCTGATATTCGCGTCGCTCCACTCAAGACGACCATGGGCGTTGTGAAAATCGTCGTTTGGGCTTAAGTGTCCTGCCATATTATGTCAAGCAAGGCTCTTCTTTGAGATTAGCGTATGTCGCATGCTTCTTAATGACCTGATGATCAGAACCACAAAGACCATAGAGGACATCCCGATACTTCGTCCGTTTCTCATTCTCTCTGATAATAATGCTCTCCGCCGAGAATTCAATGACAAAAATCTTGTTGTTCCTCGTATCAGGAAGAACGATGTCAGATTTATTTATTGTTCTAAAGCTGAGTGTAGGTAATGGTCTCTAATAAATGATACATGCCTAATTTCGTACGTACAGCAGCACCGGGGTTTTATTAATATTGTATCAGTGCCTTAGATGGAAATACAGCGCCCTTAATGCCGCATCATAACGATGATTATAACCAGAGCCTATTGTTTGTTTAGTCATCTAATAGTCATTTTCATTTATTAGAAGCATACAGATTTTTAGAACGATCCAAATTGGAGATGATCATGGACTACTAGAGTGACTTTGTCTAGCATGTCTGAAATTATGTTTCTAGCGATGATTATAACCAGAGGATATTGTTTTTTTAGTCCACATCTAATAGTCATTTTCATTTATTAGAAGCATCCAGATTTTTAGAACGATCCAAATTGGAGATGATCATGGACTACTAGAGTGACTTTGTCTAACATGTCTGAAATTAGGTTTTAGCCCTTTATCTTCATGTACGTGAAATATGACTAATATGTACGGAAATATCTACATTTTCTATTAAAATTATTTTTGATTGCAAGTTAGTTTGTCTTCAGGTTCGAAAAATATACTTGAAAATAATGTACACAATTTAAATATTCAAATTTTTTCTTTGTTCATATGACTTATTTATATAAGATTTCCAGTATCTGGATTTTGATGCTGGTTATATATTTTTCAAATTTTTCGTAGTATTTACGATATATTTATCTCGAAATATCAGTTTCAAATTTTTTTGCTAAGATATCACCACGATCGCTAATATACTAGGAATATAGTGAGTAGTACGTGTGCCATTGCAAACACACGTGTTTATTCTGCTGTCTACTATTTCTTAGTTTTTAACGAGTTCTATATCAGTAAAATTTCGAAAAATTATCCCATTGGAAAGCCTAAAAATTCCTAGTTCGTGATAGGCTAGTTGTGTATTTTTGTCTATTTGCTATTATTGTTTAATTGAGCATAAGCATCAAGTAAAATGAGTAAATATTGTAAATTGTGTAGGGGTTTGGTGAATAGAAAAAAGCCCGGCATACAGTGTACGGGTTTTTGTGCGGCATTTTACCATGGTGCGTGCTTAAGCTTGTCCCACACGCAACTTGATACCCAGTGGACATGTGGCGATTGTCGCCGTGTAGAGGAACGCAGGCAAAGCAGGCGTTATTCAAGATTGATACAACCCTCAACTCCCGAAATCGATGATGATGTACAGCTTATATCTCAGCCAGGACAAAGTAGAATAACTGGTCATTCTGGTCTAGCAACTGCCATGAGACAGATGCAATCAGAAATTAAGGCTGTATCGGAATCAACAATTTCTCTCTGTAGTGAAAAGATCTCAGAGTTTGAAAAGCATCTTACTAGGTTAGATGCATATCTCAAACGAGTGGATAAGTTGGAAGCTGAGAATGCCAAACTGAAATTGACTGTTGAGTCATTGAATCAGAGAGTCAATGAGTTTGATCAAAATTCTCGTGTCAAAAATTTAGAATTTCATGGAAATCCTGAGAAGCCAAACGAAGATTTAAATGCTATTTTTAATGCTGTTGCTCAGAATCTGAACTGTAATCTTAATGAGAGTGCTATTGAGTTTACACATCGAGTTCCTATCAATGAACCTTATTCTCAGCGAGGCAACCCGAAGAATATCATTGTTGGCTTGATCTCACGTAAACACAAGGATAATATTCTATTGGCAGCAAGAACTAAGCGAGAGCAAGATGCTTCCCTGAAAATTGTAAACATATCGGATAAGTTATATATTAACGAACATCTTAATTTAGCAAACAAACTTCTTCACAAAGATGTGCGGGCTGAAGCTAAAAAGAAAAACTACAAATTCGTCTGGGTAAAAAATGGAAAAATTTTTGTACGTAAGTCGGAAGTTTCTTCAGTTCTCCATGTCAAGAATACTGAAATGATTCAGAAAATGTAAATTTGTCTCTTTGTCAGCGGTTGCGTTGAAACTATTATAAATATACCTTTAGATGAAAAATGTCTGCTGCATTGGATATTTACTATCAGAATTGTAGGGGATTAAGAACGAAAACGAACGATTTCTACCACAGTGTCGTCGCATCAGAACTGAATGTGTTGTGTTTAACAGAAACATGACTGCCACCCAATGACATTTCGGAATATAATTCTTTTTTTAGTGCACTACGTTCAAATCAAGAATTTTTTGAAAACAATATTTGCATACTCTTAGGAGATTTTAATTTTTCCAGTGTCAATGGGATTCCAATTGCAAACGAATCATATCTTGAGCCAAGGAATGTAGATGTTCAATATAGTAATATAATAGATACACTTTCTTTTCTGGGCTTTATGCAATTTAATGACATAAGAAACTCCCATGACAGACTTCTTGATTTGTGTTTTTTTAATAGAGGCATTAGATATGTATCAAAGTGTCACGACCGTCTTATTTCTATGGATCCCTATCATCCAACAATAAACATAAGTTTTCAATATCGTAAAATAAAAATACTAAATTCAAACAAATTGGAACTTTTAAGGTGCTGATTATGTTCAAATAAATGCCGAGCTTTCGGGGGTTGGGTTGGTCTATTTGCCGAGCGTGATGTTGACACATGTGTTCAGATTTATAGCAATGTGCTACATACACATAACTAATACTGTTCCTATATTCAAAATAAAGGGCAGTTTCCTCCCATATTTTACACACGAAACTATTAATATAATATCTGAAAAGAATAACATAAGAAATTATATTTTATGTATATTTTAAATTAAAAATTTTGTGATAAATTCATTCGACGGAAACATGTATTGTATTGTGAATACTGTTGTGGATTCTTTTGTAATCTGTTTGTATTCCTAATGGTAAATAAATAAATAAATAAATATACGTGGATCCACGAAACGACCGTCTGGTGGATATAAATGATTTTTGGACATGTAATATTTGTACATGTAATCTTTGGTGTGATAAAAATGTCTAGATTTGTATATTTCTTAGATTTGTATTTATACAAACCAAGAAATAATATTTAAATCCTGCCTCTACCCTGCTGTAATTTAGTCCTAGTGACATTTTTTCTTCTTGTGCGACTGCATGCATATCATATATATATGGTCGTGACCAGTAATTTGCCACTGTACCGCTCGATGCCGCCGCGCTATATTGTTTGACATATACTAATTATAATTAATTCTCCTCATCCACATGGGTTTTTAATTATTTATCCCTTATAAGATGCTACTGGTAAATTATTAATCCTAATTTCAAAAGGGTTTACAGAGACAGTAACATATTTATTAGTATCTAACGATAAGTTTGTTTATTCATTATATCAATATTTAATTTATCGTACCTATTATACATCAAAGTATTCATGGAAATCAAATAAGATATTATCCCTTTCAGCAGTTTTTATTACATTGTTAAAATAATAAATATACTCCTGCTATTCATAATATTATTAAGAAGTAATTTTATTTCAGTATTTCATCATTAGGAAGTATATACTGAGGAGATATTTAAATCAACTACGTTTTATCTTCTTTCGATGCTATTTTGTGAAATCTTGCGTTTGTTTAGTTTCGTCTTGCATGAAGTTCTAGGTATATCGTTATTATAGGTAATACAGAGAAAAAATCTTGCAAGTAGTAAGAATAATTATTATTACCTATATATATTATTCCGTTTATATGTCATGTCCTGAGTCCATAAAATAAGTATGAAGTTTGTCATATTCATTCCAATTGTATTCATTAGAATGCAATTCTTGGAAATGAATTGTCATGGTTTTAAAATAAGCAACTTTTGTGAATTTTGGAAATTGTTTTGTGGCGAATTTTGACGTTAACTTTGTTGAGATAGTTTCAAACTCACGCGATGCAGCTTGAGTTTTTGTCGACATCGCTATTAGTCTGTGTAGTTGCTTAAGGGGTATTCAATTATTTTCGAAAAAAAATATTTTGCCCGACCGAATACATTATTTGTCGGAAATACAATAACTATTGTTTATTGGCAGTTAATAAAAAAATCCTGTTGTAGGTACTGAAAAAAAAAATGGTGTTCTTTTGTCTTAACAAATTTAATTATTGTAATTTTACATATTGATTCTTATATTAATTTAATTTATTTCATTTTCTACGTTAAACCTTTAAAACGTCCCCTTTAATTCAATAATTATCTGTAGGTATAATATAACTACCGCAAAATAGGTTTACCGCTGGTGCTATAACCCACTACCGAGACTTCGCATTTTTACAGGCAACTGTTATCGTCGCCTACACCGTATACTCGTATCAAAGATTAATCTACACAATAGATAGTCAGCGTATATGGGAAATAAAACAAAAATTGAAACTGTCTCGACACGAGCTACATCTATTAGAAAAACATGCAACCATGGAAATTGTAGATGGCGTTATATGTATTGTGTTGAAATAAAATAATCATATGGGCAATGTTAGACAAGGACGAGTATACTTTCCCCTACGAGGTGGGAGTTTGTTTTTATATTATAGGTATCATATATGTACTACTGTGCAGCAGTGTTTTTTGTCCGGTAATATAAAATTATATGGTATACGTATACCTATCTACGCAAAGATTAATGTGTATGGACGAAAATAAAAGAAATTACTATAATAGTATAAATATACAGGGCTGGTTCATTAAATGTTTTAGACAATAATTTTAAATGACTAAAATAATATTATTTTAGTCATTTAATTTTAAATTTCGGATATAAGGATGCATCAAAAAGTTATATTTAAATTAACGAAATTTGGCGTTATAGATAGGACTTCCGGTTATTACCTGATTCAGTTTTAAGGATCAAACTCAAACAGCAGATTCAACTTGTCGTTAACATTATGAAAAAATAAATCTCAGAGGCGGGTAAATTAAAGGGGCATACAGGCGTGAAATGCTACCCTAACTTTTTTATGCACATTTTTTGCGTGTGTTTCAATTCGGAGATGTAAAATCTAACAAATTATATACGTAATAAATGTATCCTTCTGTGATATTGATAGAAAGTCATCGTTATCGCGTAATATCGATTTTAAGAAATGTTAATATTAAAAAGGCTGTGCTTTTTACAAGTTGCTGAAGTAAATAAGGTTTGAAATTTCCAGCATGACAATAATTATTTAAAAAAATACGGTTTCGAAATGCAGGATGTAAAAAATTAGAATTTTTAATCTGTTTTTAATGAAAATTTAAATCTATTGAGAAATATGGTTCAGGGTTTTTGTGAAATGTATTTTACTCCAAAGATTCTACTCATCGAATATAACCGAATTAATTTACTCAAAAATATCTATACTAGTAAAATAACACAATTATCACAATTAGGTTCAAATTCTGCAACGCCGAATTGAAAAAAAACTTACAGTCTCCCTAATATTGGTTTTTGTGCAATGATCATAAAACTTTAAAAAACTAACGATTTATGTAGATTGTATTGTTAACACGTTTCGTAAAAAGCTTTAAAAACCCACCAACAGGGTGTTAAAAGTATCACGACAATAACTTTTTTCATGTTTTAACAAGTACAATCGTCTGCTTCAGATTGATCCTTAAAAACTGAATAACAGTTTCTCTATATAAAAAAATAAAACTCGTAAATATCATCCCCAAACATTTAATTTGAATACAATTACATAACACCATATTTGAAAGTAAATAAAAAAAAACAGCATTACCTAGTTTGACAGATTTGCAAATTGCAAATCAAAGTATCTATGTATACAGGGTGTTGCATAAGTACTTGTACAAACTTTAAAGGGTGATTCTTTGACTAATTTTAAGATACAAATTTCATATGTACATGGGTCCGCTACGGCTTGGTTTTCGAGATACAGGTAGTTCAAAAAGAATATTATATTTAGGATTATATGCTTGTTCAATAGCATCGCAATTTGGTGCAATTCGGGATACAGGTGTATTGATGACACCAGAGCTGTCAAAAGAACCAATAAAAAATACGAAAAATAACAAAATACAAATATCATTCAAAAGACAACAATGCACATAATAGTCGGTACCAAGCCAAATAGGTAGTAGGTAAATATAGATTTATTTTGTTTCGGGCTTGGGCTTGGCACCGACTTATTGTAATCAAAACTACCCACCAAACGGATACATTTAATTTTACGCAGATGCTCAAAATGTTAACTTTCTTTCATTAATAGAGACCTGTGAAGTGAGCTTACCTCTTACGCCCACGTATTAAGTACTAAGTTTCAGTTATCAGTTATAATTTTTTATTTTCCAAGAAAGCGAAACGAGATATTTAAAACGGCATTGCGCCGCCCTCATGTATACCTCCGGCGGCGGCATCGAAAATCGCTACACGTCACAAACTTGTAAATGCTTAGAACTACCCCTATATCAAATTTCTATTTTCTATCTTTTTTGTTTCATACCCAAAGCCCTATTCCTACCGAACTTATTATTTACCCGAAGAAACATTAAAAAGAAGTAAAATTTAAGTACCTAAACCGATAAAGTGGAACTTATACCTGATGAAGAGACAGACTATTATAATAGGTATACCTAATATAATATAGGTAGCACTGATAATTTTTTTATTATAGGTATTATAAGATCTACAACAATCTTGTTACATCTTTGCCACATTGTCTACGTGAAATATTTAGTCAAAAGTATGTTTCTATCTAAAAGCTTTTCATTTAACGATTGTTCGCCACTGATCATGGGACTGGTCTAGTCTTGAAACATGTATGACATGGATTAAATATTATTATATTAAATTTAATTCATAATTCACCCTGTGTGTTTCTTTTACCGACGAATTGGCAACAGCACGACACACACCACATTCGCTTGTTTTTTTTTCTACCCTCCCTGCGTATCCCCTCCAGATTAATACAGAATTTCATCAATTTCTCTCTCTGACAATACAGCATTGCCGGTGCATATCTGTTGCAAATGATCTAAATAATTGTTATACGTTGCGTTTTGTTTTTGATATTAATAAACTACAAAACGGTTTCTGGCTGTGACAATACTGCTCTATGCTTTACACGCTAGTCTACGCCACGTAGTGGCAGGCATACTTAGAGATGTTCTGATTTTAATGCATTGGGCTGACTATCTATTGTGTAGATTAATCTTTGCTCGTATACACATATACCTATGTACATATCAAAAGTTTTGCGCCACCGGTCACCGGGTAGTAGTATGCACTACCAAATACGGCCTAAAATACATGTATTTTGCTCAAAATTGTTGTACTTTTTCTTGAATATATTAAAATAAATATACAGAAAAAACTGGTGGTGATTGAGAACTTTTATATAATACCTATTGAAATAATATGTGTGCTATTGCGTAGGAAGTCGTTTACGTTGAGCACCTACCCCGGCCGCCTTCTATCTATTGTAGATAGGTAGGTATACTATTTGCACGAATTTCGATTTGTACTTAGGTATTTTTGTTTACTGTTTTTGTTTTGTTACATTACGTTTGAACTATTTGTTCGTTTGTTTAAATACTAGTGCCATTGATTAAAAAGTGTATGTATTTAATTATTTAATAATAATAGTAATGATATTTTGACTAGTACAAGTAAAGTTTAGTGGTTTTGCTGCACAACTTGTTGCGGTAGCGGTAAGTAGTAATTAGGTAGTAATATTAATGTTTATTCAATACAAATCATTTTGTATTTGATTATGTATTGGATTTCGTAGAGTAGTGAATGGGGCATAATTTTTAAATATAAAAAAAAAAAGATTTACATTACGAAACCCGTATTTTAACGTGTTCTTTTTTACTTTGATAATTTTCTACTTTTCATCTAAGGCGCTTGACCTTGACAATCTAAAAAAAATTTAGCATGCGGCGCCTTTTCTTCATATCCATTTTTTACTTAGTGCCTACCTAATGAAATTACCCACGAGCCGCCACTGGGTATGGTATATGAGGCTTGGATTCGATCGTATTGTGAGGTTTTACTATCTCCTTAGCATTGTCTGAACCAGTCATTGTCGAACATTGGTAATTCCGTTGATTCTTCCCTGGTGGAATAACTAATCTTATCATAGTAGATTTTACAAAAAAATTATTTGGTTATCTTTTAGAGGTTCTGAATTCCTATGGTTACATAATGTACCAAGACTTTAAGTTATGTTGGAAATTGACTTTAGACGTTGATTGAAATATTTAATAAGATTCGGAACGCTGGTATCATTTTCGTGCTTTGCTGAACTGCACTAGCGCATCTGTGAACGGGCAAACTAAGTTCTTATTCAAGATGCCTGATATTGCGGTATAATAGCAACAGATGGCATAGCGGCGTTCTGCCCCATTCGTTTCGTTAATGAGACGTTGCCGTGAGTAGATTTTTTTCTTTTATTCTCTAAAGATTCTGTATATTGTCACACCCGGTATATTGTAATAAAAATATTGCATCCGGTCAAACTAGCTATTTTGCGCTGATTTAATAATTTATAAAAGTTCATCAAAGTTTATACAAGTCATGACTTTAGCATCGGTATTGTACCTAATAGACAAATTGCAAAGTCAACAAAGTAAAGTTATAAATATTGTTGTAACAGGAAGTTACAGGGGATTTTGATTTCCACTTCGGTGTAGTAAAGATTGAAGAGAGTGGTTGGAGACTTGGCGGCTCGGACCATGAAGTCTCCCCGCGTTGGAGCATATATGTGTCCGAATGCTCCGCCAGGTTCTCTAACCACAAAACTCTCTTTTTTGGGGTTCTTGGGTAGTGTCATTTAAGTTTTACGGTTTATCAACGCGAAGTTATAATTTAATATTAATATTAATAATTCTGAACGATTCTTTTTAAACTAAAAAAAAGATCAGCTGTGTCGAGGATGATGTTTGAAATGTAAGTACCAATTTTTATATATTGTAATTGCTGAATTTATTTGTTCTTTTTCCATTGAATTGATTTTCTTATATTTTAAATAGTTGATTTAATAAATAATAGTAAAATATATTTGACTTTCCTTTTTATTTTAATATAGTTTTCTATATCAAATTAAGTAACTATTAACTGAGAGACGCCGCTCTAATACAGACCGTCACTCGTTTACGAGGGAGAATCAATAAGATCCTCTTTCGTGAGCGTGATGTAAGTGGGCGATTCCCGAGTAGCTAAACATGCCAAGCGAGTAACTAAATTAATTAACATAAAATTATAAAACACAAACCCTTCTATAAACTATTTTATAAAGATTTAACTCAGTAGAGCATGCTTACCTGAGTCTTCAAATACTAAAAGACGTAAGGGAGGCTCTACCCTTAATTTCTAACTCTCAAATTGGGACTAGGTGAAGGCACCGTCCCATATAAAATCCATACTCTATACTAATCTCTTTCTTATTTGTGACAATATTCCTTGACTACTTTTATTAAAAATATCGTTGACTGAAATATTTTCCTTTAAGAAATGAGATAATATAACATGTAAGATCCCTAATATATTTAATATACAATTTCATGCTTAATTTATAAACGATTAAATAATATACAAGGGTTTTAAAAGAAATAAATGACTAGGGAAGTAGGGTTCAAGTCATTCTAGACGAGGAAGTAGTCGTGCGGCCCAACGAATCCTTATTTGACACATATAAATTAAAAAATGGGTTGGTAGAAACTATAAAACATGACTTAATTTTAGTTATACGGGAACATGACCAGATTTGGTTTGATCAGTGTGGTGACCATCGCAATATTATTGTTAAACAATTAATAAAAATAAAATTATTTAGGGCTGTTAAGTGGGTTAGTTCTAGTAATAATAAAATTAAAGATAACGAATCAGGTAAACCACATAGGAAAATAAGAATATTACATTAGAGTTTGGACTTATAGGTATATTAGTCATCGGCCAACCTGTTTCTTATGTTATGCAAATATAGTTGTATTCACGGTTAGATGCGGAATGGGTTTATTTTTTATTTATTTTCTCAAGTTGCTGTTAAATTTTGGTGTATTGTTTAATTATTAATAAATACATACTGAGACTAACGAATAAAAATATATAAAAAAAACTTTCTAAATTACGAGTTTCATTTTTTTTTGTCGGACACTGGAGTCCACAGGGGTTTACCAACTCAAGTGTAAAGATTGTCCAAAAGTTTATATTGGTCAAACTGGACGCAATTTCAAAACGCGTTTGAAAGAACATAAAAATTCATATATCACTAATAATACAAATTCTACTTATTCCAATCATTTCATAGCAGATAACCATAGTTTTAATAGCAAAAAATTGACTTTACTAGAAGCACTAGAAATTAACAAATTAAGAAATACAGAAAATCTTCTAAACGACAAAACCAATATAAATAAACTGTTGCCCTCGAGGCACGAATAGCTCTCCATATTTAAATGCAAAACTAATAATTTTATGACCTTTTTGTCATTTATCTAAAATTTATATATTTTTTTTTTGTTTTAGACATCAGCTATTTTTGTTAAGTATCGGGTTTTGTTCCTTTTTCTTCTCTTTGGAGGCACTATTTATACGTACCTATTTTATATTTCAGATCTTCTACGCCAAGTTGAAAATAGTTGATTTTTTTTATAATAAAATTTATTTTGCCTCCTTTTCTACTATTTACGAAGGCCTATGTAAACAAAATTGTTATGCTGCATGTTGTAGGTTATCTTATATCAAATTAGCCAATTTTTCTTTTATATTTGGAATTTTTGTTTTCGTTTTTGACCCTTTTTTACACTATTTTCAAACGCCTGTGTGAACCAGTTCATTTATGTAACATTTTTTAGGTTATATACTATTACAACTATGAAAAATCATTCTGTATTTCGAATAAGCTTAGGCAGTATATATTTTTTTATTTCGACCCCTTTTACACTATTTACGAACGCCTATGAAAACAAGTTATTTATAACACATTTTATAGGTTATATTCTATCAAAGCTATAAATAACTAGTCAATATTTCTGCTATTTTTAAGGAGTACGTTTTTTTCTAACCTTTTCACCCCATTTTACACTTTATTCGTATGTCAATGTGGCACAAAAAATTAATCAACATTTCGGATAAGTTTAAGAACTATGATTTTTTTTAATTTTTGAACCCTCTTTTTAAACCTCTTGCCTACGCTCAATGTTAATCACTACCTATAAATATCCTGTAGTATTTTCGTACCAAATGTGGTTAAAATCCGTTAAGTGGTTTTTGAGTTATCACGGATACAATTTTTTTCTGACCCTTCTATAGAATTTTCACGGACGCCTATGGTACATTAATTTTTGTCGTGTATTTTTAACACCAACTCAACTAGTTAAATATAAAAAAAATTACATTTCAATTATTTTTTTTATTTTACCCCCTTTTCTACTATTTACGAACGCCTATGTAAATAAAATTTTTATGCTGCATTTTGTAGGTTATCTTCTATCAAAGCCATATATAATTAACCAATTTTTCTGGTATATATGGGAAACGTTTTTTTTTCGTTTTTGACCCTTTTTTTAAACTATTTTTGAACGCCTGTGTGAACCAATTCTTTTATGGAATATTTTTTAGCTTATATTGTATCACAACTATGAAAAATTATTCCATATTTCGAATAAGTTTAGGAAATAATTTTTTTTTATGTTTTGACCCCTTTTACAATATTTACGAACGCCTATGAAAATAAGTTATTTATGACACATTTTATAGGTTATATTCTATGAAAACTATAGATAACTAGTTAATATTTCTGCTATGTTTAAGAAATACGTTTTTTTTCAAATCTTTTTTACCCCATTTTACACTATTTTCGAACGCCAATGTGGTCTAATATTTTATGTTCAATATTTTAGGTTATGTTCAATTAAATGCGTAAAAAATTATGCAGTATTTCGGAAAAACGTTTCCCAAATATACCAGAAAAATTGGCTAATTATAATATAATTAGCCAATATAGCTTTGATATAAGATAACCTAAAAAATGCAGCATAAAATTTTTATTCACATAGGCGTTCGTAAATAGCAGAAAAAGGGGTAAAACAAAAAAAATTAAAATGTAAAAATTTTTATATTTAACTAGATGAATTGGTGTTAAAAATACACGACAAAAATTAATGTACCATAGGCGTCCGTGAAAATTCTATAAAACGGTCAGAAAAAATTTGTATCCGTGATAACTCAAAAACCACTTAACGGATAACCTACAACATGCAGCATAACAATTTTGTTTACATAGGTGTTCGTAAATAGTAGAAAAGGGGGCAAAATAAATTTTATAATAAAACTAAAAAAAATCAATTAATTTGCGTTCAAGAACTTGGCCTAGATCTGAAATATAAAATATCTGCGTATAAATAGTGCCTCCAAAGAGAAGAAAAAGGCACAAAACCCGATACTTAAAAAAAAAATAGCTGATGTCTAAAACAAAACAAAAATTTATTAAATTTAGATAAATGACAAAAAGGTCATAAAATTATTACTTTTACACTTAAATATGGAGAGCTATTCGTGCCTCGAGGGCAACAGTTTATTTCCGGTGAAATTAAAAAAAAAATTTTTTTCATGAAACTAATAGTCTCCATATATACATATATTACATATATGATATGGAGAGCTAATAATTCTCCTCTTTTGAAATTGTTTGCCTGTCTTGTACCTTTAAATTTTATTTCAATGTAAAAAACTGTTATGTTGGTATTTACCACTTGAGTTCATTTCTGGGGTTTCCATATATTTTTTTTATACCTTACACTATATTACTTTACTTACCTGTTTTTATTTAATAGTATAGAAACCAAACTCCAGGTAAACAAAGTAATATTGTGTAAGGTATAAAAAAATATATATGGAAAACCCCAGAAATGAGCTTATGTCAGATATTCTTTTACCATTTTAGAAGAAGCGAAACACGTGTAATGTACATAAATTAAAAATAAAATTAGTGGAAATTAATAACTTTAATTTAATATGAATGTCCATGGACAGTTACATAATATCAAGTTTACAGGTTGGGTAGATGGGGGATAGATACTACATAGTTTGTAGGTTACTAAGATAACGTCCCATATTCCAAAAACCATAAGTTTTTCAACCTATGTTTTTAGAGGTAAACCACCCAAAAATTAGTTATTCCACATTCTGTTAAAGTTCTGATGGTAAAACCACGAACTCCCTGTATAGCATACATTTTTTTTCACATTGTTACAGACCATTATAAATCGATCTTTGCCATTTATTAAGAAAACTAAGATATGTCAAACAATTAGTTATATAAAAAAATTATTATCTTTTTGGCTTTTAGTAGCATTCAAGAACACATAATCACAAACATTTCCCTGCGGAAATGGATCATTAACATTACATTAAAACGCATTTTTGCCTTGTATTTTAGACGTTTTTCCGAAAATAGAAAAAAATCTATATATAACCTTCAACTTTTTAAGGTTCGGGTTAAAATCTTTTTATTCTCTTCAGATCGCCCATGAGGTTCAATAGGTATATCCTTAGCGAGTCGAAATCAATATAAAAAAAATTCTTGTGCATTTCCTATGGTACCATTTCCACAGTCAACAATTAACTGAATATTGAGATCTATCAATTAGCTCCAAACATGCCGTACAATTATGTTTACTCTGTGACATACTTGGGAGATAATGCTAACGAGCAAACTTAAAAAGAAACCAAACTTCAGAAATCAAAAATAATATTGTAAGGACAACCTGTATATACGCAAATATATAAGTATATTATTTGTTTTATGTATTTAAAATTCTTTTACTTGCTATCCTAAACAATTTTTTTTATAACTTGATTAATTTCATGCTCTCCTACGTTACACTTTTACAATGAATAAGCGAACAAAACTAAAAACTACCTCCGTTTATTACTACCACTACTGTTGAATCGGCAACATCTAGTTTTTCGACGGCGCGGCGTTTCAATCGGTGTTCGATGCTACGACGAAGGTATTAATTCGTATAGTCGCCGCAACATATGGGATGACGCCTGTTACCGGGTAGGTTTTCTCTAGGAGAGGGGTAAGGCGAGCATAGCGGGGCGCATTGTCCTTACCCCGCAAGCGACGACCCCCTCTCGTCCGGCGTTGCGTATCTTATTAGATATTTCAATCAACGCTTTAGACTACCATGCTTTCACCAGACGGACGGTTTCGTTGATTTTTTTTTTTTTTGATTAGGCCAAGGCAGAGAAATCATCATGACACCTAGGGAGTTCCTTACCACTTCCCTAGGTAGTGTGGGACTCTAACCCAAACTAAAACTCTGCCTTATCTTTGTAGTATTGTTGTGGTCCCTAAGACACGACACCCTATATATTATTTTCTTAGTAGTCTTCTACTTAGCATTACTATAACCTTATCAACATCACATATGGAGACAATATCTAATATCTATAAAGCTTATTTTATTTGACCTATCCTAAACTTTGCTATCACATTCATAAACAACAATTATCTACTCTAACAGACAGTAGCCATATCTACCAAAGTCACATACATAATCTTGTGAAACATCCCTTTTTATGATTGTTGACCTTAAGGATTATCTTTTATAATTTAATAGTTAGTAGCTCTATGATAAGCAGATATTATTTTATGTTTTAATCACATTTCTTCTATGTAATTCTATCTATAAGATTATATTATATAAGCATAGAAATAAGCACAAAGAAGAACACTCTAAATAAATTCATTCAATTGTACAGAAGTCAGACACATGTGTGTAATACCTATATAATATAAATAAATAAAATTAAGTTTAAAGTAGTGAAATAATAAGAATTTTCATTTAATAAAATTGATAAAAAACATACAAGATTCAAGGCAGTGTATGCCTAAAACATAATTCTGTTAACAACAGAGAAACATAACAGTATGCCTCGGCAACCCTCCCTTCCATGTCCTCGCTTGATTGTCGTCTGTTGCTATTGTCCTCTGTTGGTGCCTAGAAAACACTCTGAGACATACCTTTAGATGAGTATACCTGACCTGAAAGAAACAATATTAATTGGTGTCCTAATCCTGTGGATTCCTTCATCAGAGTTGACTCCTCGGTCTCCGGTATCGCCTGGCACCGTCTTCTACGTTGTAGTTGACTGCTTCGCGAATCAGTGGGTTTGCATGGGTCTCTGCCATTGCAAAGACCTTCTGGGCTCTCAACCTCATGACGTCCCTCAGGGCGTCGAGTTTGAGGTCCCTTCGGATCTGTGCGTTTGACACAAACCAGGGTGCACCCACTGCCATCCTTCTTGCCTTGTTCTCCGTGGCCTCCAATCGTTTCAGGTACGATGGTGCCGCGTATCCCCATGCTGAACTGGCATAGGTCAAGGCAGGTCGCACGACTGCCTTAACCATTTGGAGCTTGACCTGCAAGGGCATCTTGCTCCTTCTGCAGATCATCGGGTAGAGCTTCGAAATGATGCCTTTGGCATTCGCGATGCTCTTCTCGATGTGCGGTCTCCATGACAGGGAGCTGTCCAAAGTTACCCCCAGGTACTTTGCAGTGTCCTGTCATTGTATGTCAGTACCCTCGATGTTGACGAAGTCGTCGGGGCGCACTTGTCTTCTTCTGATGAGGAGCGCGGTGCTTTTCTCGGCATTATCTTGGTCTTCCACCTGGTGCACCATTCGGTGAAGTTGTCCGCTGCTCGCTGCAGGTATCTTGTCACCAATTCCGCAGTGCGACTGCGGGCAATCAGGGAGGTGTCGTCTGCGTAGAGTGCCAAGGTGTTCTGGTCTGTCCTTGGGATGTCGCTGGTAAAGATGGAGAAAAGATGGGGGGATAGTACAGACCCCTGCAGCACGCCGGCCTCCAGGGTCCGTGATTCCGAGACCTCCTTCCTGACGCGAATCTGCCTGTCCTGTAGGTAGGAGTCTGCTAGCTTGATCATCGCTGGTGGGTATCCTAAAGTGTGCATCTTATAGATGAGTCCTCTGAACCCAAACTGCTCGTCGGGGATTACTTCCAGTTCATCCGAGAACTCGCGAAGTCGCCAGAGGATAATTCGTTCTGCTATCTTGGACAGGGCGTTCAGTAAACTGATGGGCCTGTAGTTCTGGGGGAACTTCAGGTCCTTGCCCTGCTTAGGTAGCATCACTACTATAGCCTCTTTCCACCTCGCAGGGAAGTGTCCCAGTCGTAAGATGCCGTTGATGATGGTCGCAATTCCTGCAATGCTCTTCCTCGGCAACAGTTTTAGCGCCTTGTTGCTAATTCCGTCGGGGCCTCGTGCCTTCTTTATCTTCAGGTGATGGATTATGCTCCGTATTTCTTCTGTGGTTGCTGGTCTTAGTGGCTCTCCTTCCATGTCCCGCCGCCTGACCTGTCTAACAAACCTGTGGGCCTCGTCCTCTAGCTCCTCGTTGTCGTCAGGATGTATATTCTCCCTACACTCCCTTTCAAGGCAGTCAGCTAATGCTTCAGCCTTTTCTTGGTCCGTGTAGACGATCCTGCCTCTTTCCCCATGAATGGGGGGTACCTGAGGATTCGTGGCCCGCAGGGCTTTCATCATTTTCCATGCGCTACCGTCCTTAGTGTTTAGCTCTTCTAGCTTCCTTTGCCATTGATTCCCACGATGTTCCCGTAATCTCAGCTTCACTTCCGCGTTGAGTCTGTTGAGATTTGCTCTGTCTTCAGGGGCTAAGGTCGTCCTGTATCTTCTCCGGGCTCGATTCTTCTCCTGAATCTTCGCTCTGATTTCAGCAGGGATGTCTTTCGCGAATTGCAGAAAGTCTCTTTTCCTCCTTTTGGAGGAGGTGCAGTCTCGCAGGGCTTCTTGAATGCTGCGTTCAAGTTGCAAAATCGCGCTGTCCAGCTCCTCTGGCATTGTGATCCTTGGAACGTTGCCATATGTCCTGCAAAATTGTTCCGGAAACCGCTTCCAGTTGGTCCTGTGTTCCAGGAAGTCTTCGTCCAGTGTTCCGTCTCCGAGTTGCAGTAACACCGGGCTATGGTCAGAGGATCCTTCATTTAGCGTTATTATTTCATACGGTGCAGTGATATTCTTGAGCACTGCGACGTCCAGGACGTCAGGGCGTGAGCCACGACTGTCGATGTGCGTCGGAGTGACCGGCCCTATCACTACAGCGTCCCTTTGTTCGGTCCAGGAACTGAGATTCCTGCCGGCTAGGTTGAATATCCTGCTGTTCCACTCTGGTGACTTGCAATTCAGATCCCCCAACACCACCGTGGAAGCCCTGCCTCCGATTAGTGTTTCCACGTCCTCTTCAAGCAGGGGATTCCTAGGTGATCTGTAGGTGGATATGAATCTAACAAGTCCGCGAGTTGTCTGCACTGCAATAGCTGTTGACTCGATGCTCTGCATATCCAGGTTCGGTAGCGCATGATGCTGTATGTTCCTTTTGATGGCTATAGCCGTTCCGCCCCCATGTCTCTCCCTGTCGGTCCTGTAGAGGTGGTATCCGTGGATTTTCGCCCGCTTCGTGACGGCCAGCTTCGTTTCCTGTAAAGCTAATATGTCGATGTTGTTCCTTGCAAGGATGTCTTCCAGCTCGATCTTCTTGTTCTGAAAACTATTAATGTTATAGGTTAATAGGGACAGAGTACTTGGTACTCTAAGAGGGGCGTTATCCATTAATTAGTGCTGGGGCAGGATTTCATCATAACCGACATACTCGCGTACATCTGTTGGAATTTCTGCATGAATTCCATGAATTCCCTTGCTTTAGCCGGGTCCATCAGTTCCACATCCGGCTGTAGGCTGCTGGCGACCTGTTCTGGGGCTTTCTGCTTCAGGACGCTGCTGAAGCTTCTAGAGTTTGTTACGGCCGTGGCCGGTGCCTGTCTCACTATCTGCTTCCTGGGTTGAGGCGCCTTTGGACAACCCCCGTAGCTGGCTACGTGTGGCCCCTTGCAGTTTGCGCACTGCACAGGAGCGTCGTCGGCCATGTCGCATTCTCGCGACCAATGGTTTCCACTGCACTTAACGCAGACATTTGCGAGAGTACACCTACTCTGCGCATGCCCGTATTGCTGGCATCGGAAGCATTGTGTCGGCCTCTCTGGCTTGCTTTTTGCCACGACCTTCACAACCAGTCCAAGGAACCGGTTGAGGCCGTAAATTGACTTCTCTTCCCGAGGCACCACCACGGCTATCATCGGGAGGGCGATCCTTTCTCGCCCTTTAGTCATTCGCGCGACGCGAATAGGATGGAATCCTTGCTCCTGCAATTCTTCCTTCACCTGTTCCTCCTTAATTGACTGCTATACTCCACGTATTACTACGTGAAGGGACCTCTCCTCCAGGAGCTGGTAGGTATAATACCCTAGCCCTTCCTGGTTGAGGAATTTAACCATTCCCCTAAAAGAATCCGGGTTGGATGGTTACACCCAGATACCGTCTTTAATGACGCGTGCGCCATTGTGGGCCAGTTTCAAGGCCGCAAATCGTACGTTTATTTGGACCCACTTTTTGGAGTCCCTGATAATGATCCGGGGAGTCCCGGATTTCCTGCCCTCCGTCTGAAGGGGCCTGCTTGTCCTTGAGATTGGGGCTTAGGCTTTAAGGTTACCGCTACTTTTATCTGGGGAGGGTTCACAGCTGCCACCTTTTGGATGGGGGCTTTTGGAGGAGGGTCGCAACTGGCTCCTTTTGTGTTGGTGCCGTCGGTGACTTTTGGGGGGGAGACACGCCCGTCCGGGGTTTCTTTAGTGGAGGAAACGCTTCCGGGGTTGCCGTAGTCTTTTTCCTGAAACTTCTCTGCGTCGTCCACTGTTCTCCTTCCTCTTTGTACATTGCCTCCGTGTCCATAGCGACTTCTACTGTCGCTGGTTTTAGCCTCATTTGGAGGCTGTGGACCTCCGCTCTCAGTTTGAGCATTTCTCTGCTCATACCTTTGCTGTCATTCACCTGCTTTCTTAACCCTTCTACTAGCTCCCGCAGACTGATTACTTCCTCCTGTCCTGCAGCAACTTGTTTTGGTGACGCAAGTCCTTCTTATTTGCATCCTTGCCATCATGGGGCGACGCTCCCGAGTCACGTCTACCCATGCTCCTAGATGATTTTTTAAGAAAAATTAGAAAAAACAACAAAATCACTTAACGCTGTATCGCACTCTGTAAACACGTCTGCACTCTACAACTCACTGTGATCGAAAAATCAGACAACAATAAAAAACACTTAACGTATATAACGCTCACTACACCACACAGACTGGCACTGGTTTCGTTGATCCACATTCACGAAGACCTTATACTAGCATGAGATACTGAATGAGAACAAGATGTTTGTGGCGACATCTATTATGAGAAGGTAATATGCCTGGTGAAACAAAGTTCACAAACGATGGCCGTGCAAGAAGTAACAGCTCCTTTACATTCTATTGAATAATCTGAATTTCTTGTTACATAATATAACTAGACAATGAAACGGCGTGTCTGGTGAAAGCATGGTAGTGTGAAGCAAATTTCCAACATAATTTAAAGTCTTGTTACATTATGTAACAAGAAATTCATAAAGAAAGCCTCCCGCTAGGGAAATCGGGCGTATCTAGTGTTGGCAAAAGGATGTAATGGAGTTGTTACTTCTTGTCCGGACATCGTTTGTGAACTTTGTTGTACCGCGCATATTGCTTTCTCACACTAGATGTCGCCACAAACATCTTGTTGGAATTCCTATTTATATGACAACATTGGGCTTGTTTCTTTTATAACTAATATCTTCGGTAGCAAACGGCGCTTCCTCCGTCGATTATATTTTCTGTAAATAGGTTGGATCTGCCGAGGAACCTTCTTGTATGCGGATCAGAATGGTTTCTCAAAAGTTTGTTCTATTTTGACGCCTTGAAGTTTTGGTGTATGTCGTGATTGTGAAGGATTCTTGAACAGAAACATACCTAACTTAAACCCAAATCCACTTTTGCATTAAATAACAACTATAGTTTTAGTTACAAGTTTCGCTATTCCGCTATCAGTTTGGATTAGTAATTGATGGAATTATTTTGTAATCGTTCAAACCTGGCTAAAATTTGGTTCCATTACTTACCTATGAGAAGATGTTCTTTATTTACACTAACCTACTATTTTTAAATTTAGAATATCGAAACGTGTTTGTATGTTCTTTCTACATTGTAATAATAAACAATAATAGGTACGTAGTTGACCTAAAAAAATTAACCAATTTATTCAAAATTACTATGTAAATGTGTTTTCTACCAAATTTTTCAACATATTACCTATTAAACATCACACAATAACAATTGTCAGCTATTCATGTATCGTAAAATTTATTCGAAATAAACTTAGCTTTAATAATACTAAACCATACTATTTTAAAGAATCAACTAATTCAGAATTAAAAAAAAAAAGAATGATTTTTATTATATTAAAATAATATGCTATAAAATCATTGGTTTATATAAGATTCCATAATAGCAAAATCTATATGATTTAAGGTTATAAAACTACGACTTCATTATACCAATAAAAATTAGTAATTCAAGTGGATTTTTTTTTTGTTACTTAGCGGACAAAATTATTTGCTCTATTTAGGTATGCAGACGATTTTTTTTAAACTAGTATAGCTACAGTTTAAGGCAGTACAATCAGACATGGGAAAGATATACCTACACTAATTCGTTTCTCTTTTCTCACGGGGGAATTAGAAATCTCTTTATTATTTACCACCTCAGCAGAATGTCATAGTGCGACGCAATGACAAATATGCGACGTATATTAGGTGAGGAATCGAAAACTATACAATTTCTACAATCACATAATCAATCGATAAACAAATATATGCCAGTAAGTATAATACAAAACGTCAGTAGGAGAGTATTTTATTCTCCTGCATACATCGCCCATATATTCGGTTATCAGCAACGTACTTAGATCGGTGGATCCAAGCGTGCGCCTGTAATATATTTAACAAGTACTTACTTTGTGGCATAGCGCTAGCATGCACTCACTTATATACAGGGTGTTAGTAAATAAGTGCGACAAACTTCAGGAGGTAATTCTTTATGAAAAAATAATGACAGTTTGCTATATAAACACATGTCCGCAAATGCTTTGTTTTCTGAGATACGGGGTGTTAAAGTTTTTATTAAAAACTGAAGATTTATTGATTGCTCTGAAACTGGTGGAGATATGCAAATGAAATTTAGTGGGTTTTAAGAGGTAGTTATTGCGTATCTCAGAAAACGAAGCATTTGCGGACACATGTTTATATAGAAAACTGTCATTATTTTTTCATGCAGAATTATCTCCTGGAGTTCGTCGCACTTATTAACTAACACCCTGTATAAATGTAGGTGATTGGATACGACTTGGTTCTTCTGACGAGCGAAACGAATTCGTCAATACCTGTCGACATATACCTCTGTTAGATTGTACTACAATAGAGTGAAGCTCAGCTAATAAAAATCCTCTATATTATATCCTCTACTTGAATATATCTACGAATTTAATTTATTTTTTAGTTATTAGTAATAATTATGGAAAAAGTCGATGCAGATATTTGCAAAATTTATATTCTTCCTTTCTAAAGTAGTCCATAGTAACGAGGAGTAAATATGATATTGGAAATAATACATGTCTGCTCCATAAATAAAGCAATTATAATACTCAAACGATTATAAAACCATAAATGTTTCAGGAATCACAGTTCCAAGCATTATCAGTGGTACAATCAGAAAAACATTAAGATACGATAGCAATCTATTGAACAAAAATTATTCGCAAAAAACGGATTTTTTTTCAATTGCAACATCCTCTGTATTTCGAAAATGGTGCATTTGAGAGGGTTAGTTAATAGAAACTTTTTTTCATATTTTTGGACGAGCTCTCACATCCTAAAGTCCTGCGCATATATTATGAAACACCCTCTATATGCCAAAGGCATATAGGGTTATTAATACACTTTTGAATTAAGGCCGTCGGTCGACACTTCATACCAGCCAGCGCTATATTTTTTCTCACGTAGTGGCTGCAGCAAAATTCAAAGGAAAAAGTATATCTTGTTGATTGTTTTGTAAATGAGGAGCAATGTTCATTAAATTTTTTAGATAATAATAGTATCGGGTCCTTTTAACATATCACCGGAAGTCCGTTTATTTTTTAAGATTTCCCGAAATATTCGCAACTGCACTCCACATCGCTTTTGAGATATTATCAGAATTCGTGATTTCGTTTTCTAAATATAGAAATAATAATGATCTTTCTTTGTCTTAACCAATAATGTGTTCAAGCGATTTTTGTTCGGATTATACCCATTTTTTTAATTTACATTATATTTCATTAAAATTTAAAGCATACTACTATGATTTTTCTACAATTTTTATTTCTGAGTTATTAACATTGGTTTATTTTTTAATTGGACTATCTTTAACGGAAAGCATTTATTAAAAATGTCTAAAAATCTATCTACAGATAAATATTCATAAACATTAAAAAACATTATCTGTCTAACGCTTGCTTTCGTTGAAACATCTAAGTTCAGTGTCGAAATGGTATAAATATTTTCAACAATAATAGACCAAAGTGATCGCAGACATATAAACTTTCAAGTCCCAGTTGGTATTCAATGCAAGTTTCGAGTATATTCATCCAGTAAAACTTCGATACTCTAAGAAGTTAATAGACTCATAAATTCCTATACATTGAATTTGTTCGCCGTATAGTATAGTGGGATATGCATTACTATATGTGTATGTAAATGGTACGAGTTTACATATATCTACTGTTGTATATCTTACTGTCCTTAAACGCAGGCCAATATTGTTGATGGGCAACGACTATGGTACTCTGACGAGCTCATAATAAGAGCGAAACGAATTCGTCAGTATCTGTCGACCCATGTCTCGGTTTGGTTCCACTGAATTAGACTAGGCCCCTGCTAAATTAAACAAAATCCCTTGTCTTGGTAAAACCAGTAATTTTGTCCGCTTAATAATAATGACAGACAAAACTTATTATTCATCAATATGTAGAACACCAGTTTCACAAATATCACACATGCAGGTATACCTACCGAATGACCTTATAAACAAATATCTTTTGAATTCTACCAAGGTTACTTTTCCATTCGAATTTCATCTACATTTCAAAGAAATTGGCTCATCTACATTCGGAGACACACAGGAACAGTTCCATTTACCTTGACAGATGCTTCTTTTCTTTATGACCAAATCACTGTTAGTGTGCGAGTTTTGTATATTTTTGTTAGTTTCCATTTCGGTGAGAATTACGTAGCTACCTTTTTACATTATTCCCAGGCGAGGTTAGTTTATAGGAGCGTCAAATTAGGATTTCCAGTATATTTATATTAATATAAAATGAGTTCGATTAATCATTTCTTTTAAATCATTATAATTTTTACTGGAACTGATTTCATATTGATTATACTGAGTCAGTCACGTCTAAAAACTAAAAAATTATTGATTTTCTCTATTCCCCACCCGAATATAAAGTATTCAGTATGCTTACTTAAGTTGGAATAATATTACATTTATTTTAGACAGAAAACTTTCACAGGCAGCTCAATTAAATTTATTTTCAGTTTACTTTTTCTTGGGGTGTTCGGTTCTTATAAAAAATTTCAATATTTCAGTAATTATGAACAAAAATATGTATAAAGAAAAAATGTTGTGTTTGTTGAAGGATGAATCTACATACAAATTGCTAGACAATAATCCAACAAATAAATACCAATCAAAAAGTAATAAATTAATAAAAAAATGGGAAGATAATTTATACATTTCTCCAAAAACAGCAAAAAATCTTAAAATATATAATGCCATTCCGCCAAAAATTTATGGACTCCCAAAACTGCGCAAGAATAATATACCTCTAAGACCTATTGTATCATGTGTCCAATCTCCAACTAAACCATTAGCTGACTATTTAAAACGAATTTTGGAAGATAAATAATAAAAATGAACATTACATAAAGGATTCTTGGCAGTTTAAAGGGCAAATTAGACATATTTCCATTCCGTCAAATTACCAAATGGTATCCTTTGATGTCGTTTCTTTGAATACCAACATTCCAATTCAACTTGCCAAGGAGATTGTTGAAAAACGTTGGTCTGAAATTGGGCAACACACGGATGTCCCTTTGGAGGATTTCCTTGAAGCACTCGAATTGACTTTAACATCAACATATTTTCAGTATGAAGATAATTACTACCAACAAATTGAAGGAGTTGCTATGGGCTCATCAATTTCAAGTGCAATTGCTCAGTTGGTGCTTGAGGATTTAGAAAGTACTATCATTCCATCTTTGCCTTTCAAACACCTATTTTTTTACAGATATGTAGATGATTGCATCACTATACCAAACACACAAATAACATCAAGGCACAACACTTTAAATTCATACCATCAAAAGTTGCAATTCACTACTGAAATAGAGAATCAAAAAACAATAATTTTTTTAGACCTTACATTAATAAACACCAATTCTGAACTAAAAACCAAAGGGTATACAAAACCTACATGGTCTGGATATACTAACTTTCATTCAAACCATCCTATATCGCAGAAAAAAAGTGTGGTTATTGGTCTCGCTGATAGAGTAATAAAATTGACAGACCCAGAATATACAGAGGAATGTATTATTAAAGCGAAAAATACACTAAACAAAAACAACTACCCCAAAAATTTTGTAAACAGAATTTTTAAGAAACGCATTCAAAAATTTTACAATAACGATGAGCAAAACAAAGTTACCAACAACAATATAAAATACATATCCATTCCTTATATATACTTACCTGATTTCTCTGAGTCGCTCCAAAATAAATTAAAACCCTATAATTTGCAAACATGCGACAAAAATACAAACACTTTAAAGGCAAACGTTTTTAGCAACTTGAAAACACAAACACCACATCTAAAAAAATCACATGTAGTCTACAAAATTTTAGGGAAAAGATTAAATGGACACAAAAACTCTAATAACAAAACAGCGCTTAAAAAACATATTGAAGCCACAAACCACACTTTCAACTTTTGTAATACCACAATTTTAGACATGGAACAACACACAAAAAAAGAGAATTTTTAGAAATGATATACATAAAAAAAATAAAAACAGCGTTAATGACAGAACTGACATTCAACATCTAAGCAGTATCTACCACAATATTATAAAATAAAAATACTACTCACAACCCCTGTATTGGTTGTAATAAATGTATACCTTTCAAAGAACTCAGCTGTATATGTATTAAAAAAAAAGCAAAAAAAACAATCAAAAATGCCTTCATATCGAATTTATACTACTACTTTCAACACAACATACTCGTATCAGGCAATTTACGATATATAGATCCAGCCTTAAAAATGAATTTTATTATATTTGAATGTTTTAAATGTTGTGTTTGTAACTAGGTATTGTTCGTTATTTTTTGATATTGACGTATTGGAATTTGTGTAAGGTAATAATAAAAAAAAATAATAATAATAAATAAATATATATATTATATGTAAAAAATTTTATCGTAAATAATTTGTATGTAATTTCAGAAAAATCTTGTTCAGCCTGACGAAGTTACTAATTAGTGACGAAACGTCGTTGTCATTTTAGTTGTTATTTATTGACGAAAATAAAGATGGATGTCTTTATTTAAAAAAGCTTTGTAAAGAATTTTTTTTTATAAGAACCGAACACCCCAAGAAAAAGTAAACTGAAAAAAAAATAGAATTACGGTTCAAGAATAATAAAAAAATAAATATATTAAATTTATTTAAGTACTAAAGTTATTTTCCACAAAAAGATCTGCATGATATACTTACAGGGGCGTAGTGGTCAGTGTTCCGCGTGTTTCACGGAACACGGGCCCGGTAGCCTCAAAGGGCCCGATACTGCATTCTGCATCTTTTCTATATTAAATACGTATAAATTTTAGGATTTTTTTTACATTTATTTGACTTGATTTTCAATTTTCTTTAGTTAGGACGGTACTGCCTATTCAAGATTCCCTGATTCCCCTGCACTGTCCTGCCCTCTACTTGACTATCGAGAGGGTAGCGAGAATTTTATTTAGGTACCTAGATCAGTTATTTTATTATATCTAATAATATAAATATGTATACAGGGTAGCTACTTACTATTTAATAGTGTAAGACTATTTAACCGTGCAAGCTTAAATTGGTTAAATTAGACAAAACTTCCGGTTTTTGATGCCTATTTAAAATCTCTTTACTGTGAGGACAAATTCTTTTAGCTTTTGAAATACAGGGCGATATGTGGAAAATGCTAAATCCTATTTCCTTAAATCTGTTGATTTTCGAGAGAAAGTTTTAAATCAAAAGTTTAATGGTTCTAACATGTCTATAACATGGCACTTTCAAAATAAACACAACTTAACGTTTCGTTTTGCAGCTGCCACCATCAACTTTGTTTTTTCCAATACAGACCTGCATTTTTATTTGAAATAAAGTATAACTAAGTACGGTTTCTGACGTTTCGATTCGATAGTAGTCATCATCAATGATTTTTCCTTAATACAGACCTGCATTATTTTTTGCTTAGCTAAAATACGAAATGTGTTACTACATAATGTCCTTTAAAATACTTAATTTTTGCTGAGCAAAAAATAATGCAGGTCTGTATCACGGAAAAATCATGGATGATGACTACTATCGAATCGAAGCGTCGAGATCATACTTGAATTATACCTTATTATAAAGGTAGTGACAAACCATTGTAGAAAACAAAATTAAAAATGCATGTCCGAAATTAAAAGAAAATCAAAGTTGATGGTGGCAGCTATAAGGCAAAACAGCGGACGTTAATTTTGAAAGTGCCGTCTTGTAGACATATTAGAACCATTAAACTCTTAATTTTAAACTTTGTGTCGGAAATCAATAGTTTTCAAAATATTTTTAGGAAAATAAAATTCGGCGTTTTTCACAAATCACCCTGTAACTAAAAAGAATTTGCCTACATAGTAAAGAGGTATGAAATAGGCATCAAAAACTTCAACTTTTGTCTAATTTAACTATCTCTGTATCTTGCACGGTTTAAGAAATAACATGTATTATATTTGTTAGTTTTTATATTTTAAATTGTGCTTTGGTTAAGTTTGTTTGATTTCTTAATAAAGGTATAAATATTGGTACTTTGTTTTTCAATGGGTGTGGCGGTGAGGGGGTGGGCCCGGAAATTCCTTGGAACACGGGCCCGTAACGGCATGACTACGCCCCTGTGTACTTAGAAGGTGTCTCAGGGAATAATCGTAAAGATGGCAAAACTACAATTAATTGCGCTAGGGTCAGGGATATTAAGAGCTTTTTAAGAACAGTAAATTTCCATAGACTTAGTCACAAGGCAACGATTCGTTTTTAGAAAATATTTGAAGAAGTCTCTCTCACCACAGTGGAGGTCAATCTCATAGATAAAGCAAACTACAGCCAAAATAATGAGCGGAGTGTCACAACAGTTACAAAAGCTGTACTGCTATTCTGGTCGATATGTTTTGATATGGGCTGAGGAATTAATAAAACACTTTAAATATAGAATATGTAGGTAAGCATTATCTATTGATTTTTTTTTATTTTTCAGATTCCTCATGACAATTAGATGTCATTTTGTTAAGCATAATAACCTATTAGTTTTTCGATTTTTTTTCAATGCAAATTTAAACAAATTTCAATAAATAATGCTTACCTACCTATTTTATATTTAATTTATTAATTCCTCAGTTGTAGTGTAGAACTCTTGGCCATATCGGAACATATCGACGAGGATAGCAGTTTAGCAGTACATCTTTTGTAACTCTTGTGACATTCCGCACATTATTTTTCAATGCAAATTTAAACGTTTTCAGACATCAAAATATATATATTTTATAGGTAGGTACTATATAGTGGACCTGTCTGAGTCACTGTAAAACATTAGTAGTTCAACAAAAATAGTGACATTTTCCTATGATTATGAAACACAAATAATATACTATTATATTACAGCTTAATTGGCAAAAATAGATGACCCCCCATTTTCCTCTCTAAGAAGGATACGATAGTTGGTCTATGGCAGTCCTTGTGTTAAGACATGTTCTGAAATTACTACTTACTTAGTCTATATAATTTTTCATATAATAAAATAAAAACTAAACATATTATTATTGTTTAGTTTTTAAGTTTTTATTTTATTATATGAAAAATTATAAATAGTGGCAACATTGCAATTTTTGTATTGTGCTGTTAGTGTATAATCCCAGATAAAGAGGACTTTACTTACTTTATCTGGGGTATAATATTGTGTTGTATAACCTGAAAGAGCGAAAAGAGAAGAAAAGGACTTGTGTGCCCTCTATTTGTTTTGTCAAATCACTTTTCATCTCACTCATTTTTCATTTTCGAATTTTCGGGTAGTAAACATCTAGGTAGTTTTCAATAGGTATATATTATGTTAATTGTTTTATTCAAAAAAGTTGTTTTTTCTGTGACGGGAAAAAAGTTTGACATATTTACTCTCTTGACAGGTAATAAAATGTCACTTTTTATCTCCGGGAAAAAAGTGAGTACTTTTTTCCCGGACACATAAGTAACGGTAGATATTTAATTTTAGGAAATTTTATTATACAAAAGTTACATTTTCTTTACATATCAAAACTGGCAATAATTTGTGACGCTACTTTTGCTGCTTCTACTGACTCCGGTGGAGTGTTTGCAATTTTTAAATTAAATTACAGAATGAAATTGACAGATATTTGATTACTTTTTTAAAACTTCAAATTTCACTTCAATAATTTTCTGACTTTTTTCAATATTAAATCGAAGTTTTTCCCGTCTCAGAAAAAAATAGTGTATCATACACGGGAAAAAAGTTAGATTTTAGCTCTCGGTTTTTTGTCTCTTTGACAACACAACCTCGAGCTAAAATCTAGTACTTTTTTCCCTTGTATAATAAATAACTATTTAATTAGTATTAACTACAGTGCAAAGTGATTTAAATGGATCACATAACGTTAAAAGTGAAAAATACAGTCCACTACAACAAACTCCAACACGTATAATTTACAATAATATAGACTACTTCTTCCTTTTTCATATATCATAGTAAAAGATTTAAAAAAAATGCCACTATCTTCCACAGTTAGCCTAGCAATTGGGAGCATAGTTTTGACGTATTTATTTTGACGATCCTTTTTGTTGTCTTTAATGTCTGTACCGGCTGTACAGATAAGAAAGGACTTCGCCGGCTCTATCTCGAAAACTAATCAGGTTACGGTTTTAGGAATATTTTTTTAGTAAAGGCGGACAAGGTAAATCGCTGGAAAATAGTTTTAGTTTCCTAAAATGTCCGCTAGAGGGTGTATAACTCTGAATTGAAAAACACTGTTTACTTAAAAATATACTTATATTACGTTAGTATGAAACTGAATGAAAATGATATAACTACAATTCTAAAAATTTTTCATATAAACCTTTTTTCCCTATCTTCCTAAATAAATGGTGGAGGAGCCGGAGAATATTGGTTTGTAAAAAGTTATCTAACTTTCTTATGGATAGTCCGATTTTAATAAAATTAGGCTCAGTATAAAGGTAATGTTTGGGAGTATCAAAAGAAGTATTGGTGTTTTTATTTATTTTTTTATATATAGGCGCTAGAGGGAGCTGTACAACAATGTTCCTGATTTTATCAATTTTCTTTATTGCCGAGTGCACCGACAAATTGGTAATCCAGTATTAGTTAAGAGGTGGTTTAATATTAATCTGTGATTAATGTTTGTGGGATGCATTATTCAATAATATAGCCTGTTTAACTAAATCGCAACTTTAGGACCAACACAATCTGACAACATTGTTATTATATGTCATTTAAGGTAAACTCTACTCAAAGTAGAAGAAAAATAAAGCAGGTTAGGTATTCTAATAATAGGGTTATTCTTTCGTACTGAACTAAGTGAACAATCTGAAAATTGTCAGTTCATTCACGATTGTGCGTATTCTTTCGACATCGGTCACTTCTACCAAACTGATTAAAATTCCTACCCCCCTTCCGGCTTACTGATCAACCTCTAGGTACCGGTTAGTTCGTTCAGTTAACAGTTAACCTCTAAAAGTATTGAATATTGAGAGATAATAATTGGCATATGATTTCGAATCAAACCAATAAATTGTAAAAGTTTAAAACATGGATAATAATATCATGGAAGAAATAGTTTTCCAGTTTTCAGAGCAGATTTGGTTGTTTTCACAAGTTTTCCAGGTTAAGTGAAAGACAATCACAAAAAAGATGATCTTTCGGTTTCGCCAAATATTCAGTTCAGTATAATCACATTCAGTTTAATCACATTCACTTGTTCAGATCAATCACTACGAAAGAATAACCCTAATAGTAAACTGTTTAAATTTAAAAAATAGTCGCGTGGATGGTGGTTGGATGGGTGGACGGCGCTCCCGGTCGAGTCGGTAGACTTGCCTATGCCAAGTAGTTATTGACTATATAGTCGTGGGTGCTGGCATCTGGCGGTCGAGGACCGTGGTTCGGATTCCACGCTAAACTGTAGGTCCAAGAATTACAAAGATGGCTGTATTACATAGTGTAGAGGCCAAACAAACAAACAAACAACAACAACAACAAATTTAAAAAATAAATGAAGTAGTAGTGTTTATTTCAATTAATATAAATATTTACAATAATGTTGTATCTAAAGACGCTTAAGTTTCAAATAAACTTGTGTGCGTCTAATCGACAGCATTTAACAATACATCAATAATCCTCATAATAGAATCTATCAGCTATATATTGTCCCCGTTACCTACCTTATCGTTTTAATTAAGTGAAGTACCTACTACATTTTGCAACATGTCATACCATTTACTTTTGGGGTAAATTAGTGATATTGTTGACTTCACTATGGATCTATATGTCTATTCGTTTTAATAGATCTCTAAGAACTTCTGTGACATCCTACAACTTGTGGATTTAAGAAACCAGTAAAATGGAATCAAGCAAAAGTAAAAGGAGTAAAATTTTACACCCAACAAATAGACTTTATTATTTAATATATTTCACAAATACCATGATATCATCGAAGATAAAAAAACTGATAGGGCAAGCAAGATGTACCGCAATCTCTTAAAAAACGTTAAATAGTCGTATCAAAATGTTGGTTATGATATTAATTTGATGCGGAAACCCATAATCAATGATCTCTATAAGATCCATGTCATCTACAAATACTTTCCAATCCAAGTTCATTCTCTCTTTCCGTTTGCTTATACATACTATATTATTATTTTTACTTATTCCTAATGATATATTCCACTATTAATTAATGTTTTTCCTAGAATAATGTTTATATAAGATGTTTTTGCACTAAAAACATCTGAGTTTTAGTTAATGCTGCATTTAACCTGTCATTTTGGGCGGATTAAACTAATACTTAGATTAGAACATATAAACCATGACTAAAAAACGGTGCACTTCAAATTTCAATTTTAAACTCTGTTATTGTAAATCAGTGAATTAAAACGTCGGTGCACTCGGCAATTAGACAAATCAAATGGAATACTAGTATTAGTATTCAATAGTTGGAAAGAGCATGCAAAAATAACGAAAATAGTGAAAACCGGAGCCCTCCATCTTTTCCTGTCCATGTAAATGACTGAATATAATATGTTTGCCTAAATTTAACATTCAATAAATTTTTATAAAATTAAATAGTAGGCTGTGATAAAAAAACACCCATGTTGTTATGGCAATGAAGTTAATGTCAATGTCAAATATAATTAATATATTTGTCAAAGGAGTCTGTGGATTTATTTCTTTTGTGATACATTTGGGTTTTTTAATAAAAAATGTTTATTACTAACGAAGAAGCATTTTATTTGATTTTTGATTTCGTGTGCTTCAAAATGCCTTGATACTTTGCAAGGATCTATGCGCTTAGACATTCGCAAAGGCGATCCTTTAAGAAAAATGTCTTTATAAGATTGGCAAATCGTTTACGAACGAGTGAAAGTATTTAGCGACCATTCCAAAGAAGGAGTTATTCAGGTCGCTGGGAAATAAATGTTGTTCATATTCTGAGATATTTCCAAGTGAACCCACATGCCAGCATTAGAGAAATAGTGCAAGTACTCAAGAGTTTCACACAGAACAGTTCACAAGACTTTAAAAGATCACAAAAGAAATACATCCACAGACTATAATTTGACAAATAGGTATATCAATTATATTTGACATTATCATTAACTTCGTTTCTATAACAACATGAGTATTTTTTTTTAGCACAGCCTACTATTATTTTATAAAAAATTATTGAATGTTAAATTTACATTGACAGAAAAAAGATAGAGACTTCCGGTTTTCACTGTTTTCTTTACATGTTATAAACCTTTAAAACATATTATTTCTGTTATGTCCCCACGTTATTTCTTTTTCTTTTATTTTTTATTCTTTTTTTTTTCTTGATTAAATTTAATGATTTGGAAGTAATTGTAATTTTATTTAATTTATTCTAACTATCTTACTTTTTATATTCTCCTCGTATCTTCAATTGTTCTATGTTCTATTCAATCCAAATCAATGCCTTTTTTGTTAATAAAATGTTATCGCGTATACACCTTTAACGATAGCCCTCCGTGCTGTGTGTGCGCGACTGACCAAGAGAGATTCGTCTTGACCGCTGTAGTGATAGTTTTACGCAAAAAATATATATTTTTCAACCGCTTTATTATTGTTCAATCGCAAATATATCAAATACCGCAACGTTCTAATCGAACTTTATGTGAGTGAGTGCCTTTAAAGCTACTGGAAGAAAGTGCTGGCCAGCTGAAGATCGGCAGGAGTCGTAGATCAGGGTAAGTCTTTAAAGGTGCCGTTTTAAGATCAATCCGTTTACAGTCCATTAATAAATCTCTCCTAAAGAGCCGCTGAATTCTTTACATGGTCCATCGAACCGGATTTAAACGGATTTGTATTGATTAGAACTTATTTTCTATTTTTTATTCTTTCTAATTTTCTTGGCCAAATTTCTATTGTCATTCTTTACTAATATATACATTTTCTTATTATTTTACAAAAATCTTATTATTAATTATTCATTTCTTATTCAAAATATTCCAAATTCAAATTACAATTATTATTACTTACATCTAAAATTAAATTTCAATTCTTAATAAATATATTATTATTATTTCCATAATAGTAATTTCATCTATTGAACATTTACGTAACTATAGCAGAAAAATACACAGTATTCAACTACGGGCTGCGTTTTCTCGGTTGTTAGTGAGTTTTTTGTGTGGTGGTTTACTATAGGTACCAATTTCGATATTATTGTTTCTGTACTGTACTTTTAAATTTTGTTGTTTAGGACGATTAATTGAATTTTTGCTTTGCACGTTTCGAAGTTTGAATAAAAACTAAATTATCTTATAACTTCATTGTATTTTTTCCTATTTTTATATTTCCGTTGTTCATTGCAACTTTAAAAAAAAAAAAATGTCCGCAGATAAATTAAAAAGATACCGGGTTTCTCGCCAAGTTCATATAAATCGCATCCAAGAAGCTTACGACTTAGCTGTTCGAACAGAACAGGATCCAAATTTATTTTTTATTTTTGATAATAACGTTTCCGACCTGGATCAGATTAAAAAAGATTGGTATGAGCTACATAATGCGATTTTAGGCATAGCAGCTAGCGATGATGATGCCGCTTTTCAACAGGAAGACAGTCTCCGTCGGAATTTTGACATTAAATTTTACACCACTAAAGCTAAACATAATCAATTGGTGGAGCAGCGCAAAAGATCTCGCAATGATGAACAGTCTTTCTCGTCTATTCAAAGTAAAATCGCATTACTATCTATTGACATTCCAACCTTTAGTGGCGACGTTCTGCAATTCGAAGGATTTATTTCGCGGCTTGATTCAATTATTCACAATAATTCCGCTTTAGATAATATATCAAAGTTTAATTATTTACTTTCTTCTCTTAAAGGTAATGCTTTAAATGTTATTTCTCGTATTCCGCTAACGTCTAACAACTACGACATTGCATATAAAAATTTAAATGATCGTTTTCATAATAAACGTGCTATAGCTGCTGGTCATTGGGCTGCAATAGACAATGCTCCAAAGCTTGTTGCAAATGATCCTAATAAATTACGTGAACTATTGGACGTTTTTTCTCAAAATTTGGATGCGCTAAAAATTTTAAATCTTCCTGTCGAACATTGGGATTTCATTTTATTCCAATTACTTCTCAAGAAAATTGACGATTCCACATCCGCTGAATTTGAACTTTTTCATCAATCTTTCGACATTCCAAAGTATGCTTCGCTTTATGATTATCTGAAGAAACGCTGTATTGCATTGGATACTCATGCCATTACTGCCAGATTACAGAGTCCTAAATCGACCAAGCCTAAACCAACACATTTTACCTCTTCGTCATTGTTCGTTCAGGGTACAACGTCAAATTCTAAGTGTGTTTACTGTAATTCTAACCACTCTATTTACAAATGTCCCGACTTTTCGCAACTCTCTCCTATCGATCGTTACAACTTCGCAAAAAATAAAAATTTGTGCATTAACTGTTTTAGCAGCTCTCATTCAACAAAGCGATGTCAAAGTTCTTCTACATGTAGGAAGTGTAGTCAAAAGCATCATACCTTCCTGCATTTTTCTTCTGCTTCTGGTTCCGCTTCCAGAAACCCTAGCACGGCGCAAAACTCTCCTCCGGCTGCTAATGTTCCGGCCACCCCAAGTACTTCTGCTGCTACAGTGAACGCTGTCTTTTTACATTCTCCTGCGAAGGTTTTTCTTGCAACTGCTATGGTAG
The DNA here is from genome assembly GCA_911728435.2 of Apoderus coryli. Lineage (NCBI taxonomy): Eukaryota > Metazoa > Arthropoda > Insecta > Coleoptera > Attelabidae > Apoderus > Apoderus coryli. The sequence continues at coordinate 21,910,846 of OU452200.1, read as the reverse complement.
ATGTTATGGATTTTCGAGGTCAGTATCAAACCCTTCGCTGTTTGATTGACACTGGTAGCATGGTTTCCGCTATCTCTCGCAAAGGCGTTCAACGTCTAGGACTTAAACCCGAATCGTGCTCTATTCAATTAAAAGGTCTGGACTCAATGAGTTCTCAGAATCATACTGGGGGTGTAAGCTTATTAATTCGCTCTTCAAATACTCCTTCTTCAGTGCTATCTCTAGAAGCTGTGGTTGTGTCTAAAATTTGTGACGTCATACCATACGAAACTCTTCCCTATTCATCTTGGACTCATATTAGAGGACTCAAATTAGCTGATCCGAATTTCTTTAAACCTGGTTTTATCGACTTGCTCCTTGGTGTAGATGTTTTTCCAAAGATATTCCTTTCTCAAAAAATTCTTGGCGCGAGCGGTACTCCAACTGCTTTTAATACCATATTTGGATATGTCCTTATGGGTCAGTATAACTCAATTCCTCCACCGTCTTCAACTTCAGCTGTATCTCTATTTTGCACTTGCAATAACCTTTTGGAAGAAGATATTAAACGTCTTTCCTAGGGTTTCGGCTCGGAGTCCTGATGAGATTTTATGTGAGAAAAGCTATGTTGTCAATTTCTCAGCTTTCTACTGGTAGATTTGTAGTGGATCTCCCATTCAAAGATGCAAACCCAACATTTCCTCAAAGTCGCGATTTGGCTTTTCAACGTTTCTTATCACTTGAGAAGCGCTTACTAAAACAGCCCTCACTTTATGAACTATACAAAGATTTTATGCGTGAATACTTGGACCTTCAACATATGTATGCCGTGCCAGTATCCGAATCTCTTCATACGTATTACGGTACATTCCTCATCACGCGATTGAACGCCCTGACAGTTTAACTACCAAATTGCGCGTAGTTTTTAATGCTTCCGCTAAGTGTCCGGGGGGTTCTTCACTCAATGATCATCTGCTTGTTGGACCCAAACTCCAGACAGACATTGTAGCTTTATTACTAAATTTTCGACTTTTCGATTATGTATTAACCGCAGATATTCGTATGATGTACCGCCAAATTCTAATTTCTTCCAAGCATCACGATTTTCAACGCATTTTGTGGCGTTTTTCTCCAGGCGAACCGATTCAAGACTTTTGCCTTAATACCGTGACTTACGGTATTTCATCTGCACCGTTTCTCGCCTTGCGGACTCTTCAGTTTCTTGCTGATCAACATGCTGCTGATTTTCCTTTAGCAGCTGAAGCGCTTCGATCATTTACATATGTCGATGACATTATTGTGTCATGTTCTACGCAATCAGAGGCTTTGGCTTTAAGAAATGAACTCGTTCATCTTCTTGAAAAAGGTCAGTTCGAATTGCGCAAATGGTCAAGTAATGACCCAAGCCTTTTGCGCGATTTACCACCTTCACATGTTTGTGTAGACTCGTTAAACTTCGATAATCTTGATTCCACCTCCTTGAAGGTACTGGGACTTCGCTGGAATCCTTCTGGCGACAATTTCCAATTTCAAATTCAACCATTTGAGGCATCTTGCACTAAGAGAAATATTTTGTCTACCCTAGCTCGGATTTTCGATCCTTTGGGTATTTTGTCTCCGCTTACTTTTCTCTTGAAGCATCTGATTCAACAAATTTGGGCTTTGAAGTTAGGTTGGGATGCGGCTCCTCCTGAATTTATTGTTCGACTTTGGCAGCAATACCAGCATGAATTTTTGTGTTTAAGCGATTTTGCGATTCCTAGACAAATCGTTGTCGATAATTCATACACATGCGAACTGCATTGCTTTGGCGATGCCAGTGAAAAGGGTTACTGCGCCGTTATTTATTTTGTATTTCAAACTTCTCAAGGAAAATACTCTTCTCATTTTGTTTGTGCCAAATCGAAAGTAGCACCTTTAAAAAGAATTTCTATTCCAAAATTAGAATTATGTGCTACTGTTCTATGTGCACGTCTTACTTCCTTTGTAACTCAAGGTTTGCAAAATAGGCTCACGTTTTCCAAGATTTGTTGTTGGTCAGGTTCGCAGATTAGTTTGTACTGGATCAAAGGTGAACCACATCGCTGGAAAACCTTTGTATCTAACCGAGTTTCATATATCCAAGACCGCATACCGCCAAAAAATTGGTACTATGTTGCTTCTCATTACAACCCGGCCGACATTGGCTCTCGCGGTATTCTTCCATCTGAACTTATTAAAAATAAGTTATGGTGGGAAGGCCCCACTTTTCTGATTGAGGATTCTCGTACATGGATGAATCAGTCTTTAGAAATCCCTGAATCTCCCGAAATCCTTCAAGAAGAACGCAAGCTAACTTTCGCTCTCATAGAGGTCGCTACCCCGATGCTGGATTCGCTTATTTTATATCATTCAGATCTAAGCACTTTAATTCGTATAGTCTCATTTATGCTTCGTTTTATCCATAACCTCCGCAATCCTTTGAATAAAACTTCTTCTCCGTTTGTGACTGCTCAAGAAAAATATAATGCGCTACTTGTTCTTGTTAAATTCGTTCAGACTACTTGTTTCACTGAAGAAATTTTATGCTTAAATAATCCTAAGACCCGCTCGCTGAATAAGAAATTTTTACATTTGAATCCATTCTTAGATGAAAAAGGAATGCTGCGTGTCGGTAGTCGTATTCGACACTCCGAGCTTCCTTATGACAGTAAATTTCCGCTTCTTTTGCCAAGCAAACATCATTTAACCAATATCATTATTGATTTTTTCCATAAAAAATACCTCCACGCCGGTACCCAAACATTACAATTTTTGTTGGCTCAACAATTTTGGATAATATCATCCAAACGAGCAATACGTCGTAGACTTTTCAAATGTATCACCTGCTGGCGTACCAAACCGAAATCTTTGCAACCCCCAATGGGTGATCTACCATCTGTTCGTGTATGCAAATCAGTCAAATGTTTTTTGCATACAGGTTTAGATTTTGCTGATCCTTTCAAGGTGACCGCCTCGAGACTTCGCGGTGCCAAAGCTACCAAGGCTTATGTCTGTTTGTTTGTGTGTCTCAACACAAAAGCTCTTCATTTGGAACTAGTTTCCAGTTTGTCTACTGACGGCCTTCTAGCCGCTTTCCGCCGTTTCATCAGTCGACCAATTTCGTTGGAGCCAACAAAGAAATTCAACGTTACCTCTCTCAAGCCGCGTCACAAGAGTCGGTTTCATGGCATTTCAATCCACCTTCAGCTCCCCACTTCGGAGGACTCTGGGAGGCAGGAGTGAGATCTGTCAAAACGCATCTGTGTCGAGTTGTGGGAGAACAACTCTTATCCTACGAAGAACTCAATACTGTCCTAATACAGGTTGAAGCCGTTCTCAACTCGCGCCCGCTTATTCCCGTCAGCAATGATCCGCTTGACTTGACCGCATTAACGCCGGGACACTTTCTAGTCTCTGAACCGCTCGTGGCCTCACCTGAACCCAATTTGGAGAGTATTCCTTTAACGCGCCTCGATCGATGGCAACTTCTTCAGAGGATGCATCAAAGTTTTTGGACTAGGTGGTCCAAAGAATATCTGCATACCTTGCACACTCGTAGCAAGTGGCACAAAACTTCACGGAATATCGAAATTGGAACTTTAGTCCTAATTAAAGATGACCAGCTTTCACCGTTGCAATGGATATTAGGTCGTATTCTCGAGGTTCACCCTGGTCCAGATCAAATTGTGCGTGTAGCCTCTGTTAAAACCGCTAAAGGTATTTTCAAACGGCCCGTGGTCAAGGTCTGCCCTTTGCCTCTCAATGAGGACGAGCTTACCCAGTTTTGAAAAATACTGCGTATTTTTGCTGGGCGGCATGTTATGTCCCCACGTTATTTCTTTTTTTTTATGTTTTATTCTTTTTTTTTTCTTGATTAAATTTAATGATTTGGAAGTAATTGTAATTTTATTTAATTTATTCTAACTATCTTACTTTTTATATTCTCCTCGTATCTTCAATTGTTCTATGTTCTATTCAATCCAAATCAATGCCTTTTTTGTTAATAAAATGTTATCGCGTATACACCTTTAACGATAGCCCTCCGTGCTGTGTGTGCGCGACTGACCAAGAGAGATTCGTCTTGACCGCTGTAGTGATAGTTTTACGCAAAAAATATATATTTTTCAACCGCTTTATTATTGTTCAATCGCAAATATATCAAATACCGCAACGTTCTAATCGAACTTTATGTGAGTGAGTGCCTTTAAAGCTAGTGAAAGAAAGTGCTGGCCAGCTGAAGACCGGCAGGAGTCGTAGATCAGGGTAAGTCTTTAAAGGTGCCGTTTTAAGATCAATCCGTTTACAGTCCATTAATAAATCTCTCCTAAAGAGCCGCTGAATTCTTTACAATTTCATTAAATAAAAAGTTGTGCACGTGACGTCTTTTATTATATGCTTTGTTTTAAATTGGGTGTATTAAAATAATCCAAAAGTCAAATGATAATAGACGGCATTTTATGATTTGTTTTTTATCCTTAACCAGGATAATCTGAAGGCCATCACGTCAAGCTAGTATTATATTATACTTTTAATGACCTTTAATGTTATGAGCCAAATCGATTTTGGTGGTAGGTTAATTATTTATAAAGTCCTCTAGAGGCGGTCATATATACAGAACCACTGTATCCGCCTAATTGGTAGCATAAGAAAATACGATAGGGGTGTGACTGCGATGATGAGGGAAATTGGGTGGCTCACAATGAAGGAAAGAAGACTTTTGCATAGTCTGGTATTATTTAATAAAATAATAGTAAAAAAACGTCCAAACTATTTATATCAAAAAATTAAATGTAGGTATAATGCACATAATCTGGACTTAAGGCATAAGCAACAAGTATCACCACCTCTGCATAGAACGGCGCAATACGAAAGATCATTTAGTTACCAGGTCTATACATGTTACAATAAAGTTCCAGATAGTTTAAAAGGACTTAATAGCTTTAGGTTTAAGAATGAAGTTTGTAATATTGTTTCATTGTTTCTATAAGTAACAGTCTATTTTTTGCCTTTTCAATTAGTTGTTAATAATCACAGCAATATCTATTTCTCTTATTTTATGTATTTTCTTATTTTTTGATATTTTGTGAAAATTTTTGTTTACAGGTAGGTATATCTCAAATAAAATAAATTCCAATGTATTGCCGTAGGTAAAATACTTAGGTTAAGATAGGAAGCTAAGCTTCAACTTCGCCTATTGTAATATGTAATATGATATATATTGCAATAAAGTCATTATTATTATTATAATTAAAATATCGTATGTAAGTAATGTAAAAAACAACGGCAAAATGAAAATGTTGTTGCATAAATAATTATTTACGCACATATGATTCATAAAAAAGCTCAAAACCTTAATTGCATTACTTAGTGCTCATTTCTAAACAATGTTTTAATAATTAGAACGATGAGCAATAAAGTTATTTTATCATTGTTTAGTTTTTGAGATACAGGATGATTGATATGCGAATGGAGTTAGGGTAGTTGTTTTCTGATGATGTGGTAGTAGATTAAATGTGTTAAGTTAGTTATGTGAGTTTTAGTGTGAAGAAATGTATTTATTTATTTATCCCAAAAACAAAAAATCATTACAAACACAAATTTAGAAATTGTTTTGCTTGTTCAGTGAGCTTTTATTAAAAAAAATAGTAACTAGGTACTAGTATGTTTTATATTTATTGTGTGTCGTTTAAAAGGAGTACTTGAGTCGAATTTTCGCCATTCACCGGTTATAACCGCGGTTATGACGACAGTTGCCCTTGGTCTTAGCCCTCCATCACAACCGATTCAAATCGCTTCTAGCGCGCGTGAATGAGCGAGAAGTAACCGGTGTGAAGTTATCTATTTATTTACCATTTTGTGACTTGTGTAGTGTACTTTCTGAGGTTATGTCGTTAAGTAAAAGATTATAAACAAAATTTGTTCTGTGGTAATGGTAATGCCCCAGATAAAGTAAAGTATCAGATACGACGGCCGGCGGAATTTCTTTGATGTTTGTGTCCTAAATCTCGTGACCTTGACGCCATTATTATAATAGTTTTTCCGGGTTTATTCCTTTTGCCTTTTCGTTTGAGTATAAAGTAATGCCAACAATTCGGAATATTCCTTTTAATTTCAAACCTATTTTGTTGACGACAAATTGATAATTAAACATAGTGTGTGTATAGTACCATTATCATCAATTGGAACTAGGTACTCAATTGTTTGTTTTATAATGTATTTTGAAATCTAAGTTAATAATAAAAGTAAAAATAAAGTAAATTTTAGTAAAATTATTTGATTATAAACCAAATTCTCGATGTTCGTCAATATTATTTGTTCAACAATTAAACTAAAAATTATTTGAATTGTATTTACATTTTAAACATATGGAGTGTATGCATTAAGGGCTAAATAATATTTCCAAAATTGAATTTAATATTTAATCATTCATCCTATTGGCATAAAATTGAAAATAACATAAAATGTATTATAATTTTAAATACTCTACTACTAGTTACTCTTAAATCTGCATGTTTTATTTAAAAAGCGCGATCTCAGCATTTTGAACCATCATATTTCATGAAATATGGTTGTGATACCTACCTATATATACCAGGATTATTTCAAAGCTTTTCAAATTAATTGTTTCATTTTAAACAATGACTAAAGAGCAGTAAAAATGGCAGAAAGTAGACACTTTCACTTTAATAAAGAGGCCAAATTGTATTTCATTTTTACTAAGTTCATTAAACAGTAATTTTTTACGATGTTTAAAAATAGAATAATGATCAGTGAGAACTTGTAGTTCTCACTTGTGTTGCCGCAATTTAGGGATATTTTCTAATATGTCAAAAACAACCACAACAAACAAAAATATCTTAATTCTTTAATAATATAAAATAACTGCTGTAATTATTATTATAAACTTGACTTTCCAATGTATAATTTCATATAGGTACGTACTGAGTACATGTAAACAAACCTTTCAATATCTTTCGGAAATTGGAAAAATGAACAATTCTTTAACACTGTTCTTGAAATACATCCAGGTACTAAACAATAAAATCCACCGGTTTTTGATCCCATGTTTTTTATAATAGCTTAATTATAGGTATAAAGAAGAAATACTAGAGTAGTAAAAACTACTGAATATACCCACAGATCTAGAATGTACCTAACCTATACAAGTAACTATATATTACGAACAATATATGATTTAAAGTACAAAATTAATAAACTATTAATAATAAATTCTAATAACAAAATAGCAACGTTAATTTGAATATAAAATTATTAAATAATCAGATGATCACTTTAATTTAAGAATATAAACATATTTTTACATAACCTCAAAAATTTACTAAACAATACCAGCTGTTTCAAATAGTTTCAAATAGTTAAATGGTCCGGCAGAAGTGTGAAATATTTGGGTTTACTAAAGAAGAAATTATAAAAAAATTACTAAAACATATATTTACTTGCTTTTAACTAATATTCAAATTTTCACGAATTTAATACCATTTAGTATTGTCATATTTACTTGAAACTTTTTTTAATCATTAATAATAAGTAATAATTGTGCAAGCATGTATTCATACATTTGGCAAACACTATAAAAACTACTATAATAATGGCCGCCAACTTTTCCCAGTGTCTCATCTGTCCTGTTTATCTGGGGTAATGCGGCCTCAAATTATTTACACGCTTTATACAGAAAAGTTAAAAATGAATGAAGAAGCATTAATAATGCTCACATCAATGGACTTATTTTTTTTTTAATACTGAAGAGACAAATATTTTAAACAGTTTTGAAAATTTGTATACTATGAAAATGTGTTATTTATTGTTTATGAAAAGTAATTCAGTCACGAAAATAATAAAGGAAGAGTACGATAATTATCATTTTTTCCAATTATTTCGAATGGAAAAAGAAACGTATTATAAATTGGTGAATGTTCTGCAAAGAGCTGATAATAAAAATCTTTTAAATATACAGCATAAACACACTTTTCTTGTTCCATAATACCCGCATAACATAATAATTATAAATTAGAATAGGAATAGAGGGTTAAATTTTCGAACATCACCCAGAACAATAACAAACAGATTAGGAATTTAACTTTCTTTAGGTTATGTAAAGTAGATATTTGATGGACCGATAATAACGCAGCTCATCGGCAAGGTTAGTTTTGGTTAAACCGCGAAGGAACTATATGAAGCGCGTTTTCGTGACGTCATCATAGTGCAACCGGTAATAACCAGGGTCGCGTGAAAAGTTAAACCATTTATAACCGGTTACAATCAGTGAATGGCGAAAATTCGACTTTGGTGTGCATGGAACTTTACAGAATTAGTGTGTGAATTATTTTGTTGTTTATTGAGGGCTTTTTTGGAAAATTATATTGTTAGGCATTACCTTATTGAGTATTTGCTGAACTAAATAATATTTTATTTAAATTATAGAATGAGTTCGTCTTTTGGTTATGATGGGATTATCTAAAGTTGGTTGTTGGAACGCTGAAGATCGTTCCAATTAGGTATATGTTATATTGTTTTAACAACTATAGGCGTCCCACGAGGTAGTATAAGCGCGTCTATGTGTTGGTAATAGGTCATAATGGGGTCTGTAGCCTCCTGGAGCGGCACTCTGTAACAAAATAGCGATAGAGATTCCCTTCGCTTCGCTATATCGTACTTTGTAACCAGATTCGGTATTTTCCGTGTCTAGTTGAACATGACCAAATGGGCGATAGAGAAGCGAATGATAGAGACAACTTGAAAGGTGTTTCTATGAGTTTTTTATCTTTCTTCATCTTCATTCAATGACAATAAAATGAAAAGAGGTTAGGTTATGGTTGTTTGTATTATGATTTTCAGGTGATATTTCTTACAATAATTATAAACATTTTCAACAATCACATATACAGCGCTCCTTCCAAAACCAAATAAAGAACTACTAAACACTATCAATCTATTAAGATTAAGCCCAAAATGTCAATTAAATATCTTCTTATTATCGTATTTTTTCATGGCTTTCAGCAAATTTGTTTTATGTTTTCTAGACGCTTAGTAGTATTTTCTGTCCGATTGAGAAACACTTAACTTGTGGAACTATTACCGAGGCTATAAGGATTTGCTTATAGAGTACCGATAATGAAGTAATAGCGATCCTTATCGCTTGCTTATTCTCTATCTCTATCCTTAAAATTGATATTACAGAGTGCCGCTCCTGTTCGACGGTTTTAGAGAATCTCTATGAATAATAATAATAGTTATTCGCAATCATATTAGTAAAACAATGTGCTTCTAATTAAATTAACTAAAAGAAAACAAACAAAAACTTTCAAAGTCAACTCCACAAAAAACTTTTAATTTAGTTATATAAAGGAAACTAGTTTCGGCTCAACAAGCCATCATCAGTCCATTCTCACAAAAACATCCGTGTAGAAAAAATATCAAACATGAATATAAAGAACTAACATTACACGAAAACAAACACCTGTGTTGAGTAAATTTTTTTTTTTTTACTCAACACAGGTGTTTGTTTTCGTGTAATGTTAGTTATTTATATTCATGTTTGATATTTTTTCTACACGGATGTTTTTGTGAGAATGGAACGATGATGGCTTGTTGAGCCGAAACTAGTTTCCTTTATATAACTAAATTAAAAGTTTCTTGTGGAGTTGACTTTGAAAGTTTTTGTTTGTTTTCTTTTATTTGAAACTGACACTCCACTTTGATGATGGATAATTTATTTCGTTTAATTAAATTAACAATGATAAAATTCAAGAGAATACGAAAAGGATTAGAAGGCAGCAAGAGTTTACAAAGGTTTATTCACATTAGCGGAGATATGCTGACTGAATCATAGATTAGTATCAATTTCCAGGCCCAATTTTTTTCGTTAACAGAATTGATTTTGATGGGTTGATTAGCATTTGATGCTTTTTTGAGTTGTCTACTAAACAACCAACATTTTTATTAAATATGTCAACAGCGTCATTAATTTCATTAAATTCGAAACATCAATAAATAATAATACATTATTTAAACACTTCTAAATGTTAAATGTATACACACAAAAACTCAAAGCACCCAAGACAGAGCCTTAGGGAGCACCAGATAAGACCTTGCGCAATTTGGAGACGCCATTATCAGTTTTTACATATTGGTATCTATTGGTGATGTAGATTTTTATTAACTTATGTTGCGCTTATGCGCGGTATCAGAAAAGCCTGTGCACTTTAACAGAAGTTCATAGTTATTCTTGTCAAAAGCCCTAGAATAGTCTATAAGTAGTAGTGCCCATATACCAGAATTCCCTGTTGAAAATGCCAGATAGAACCATATAAAAAAAAAAAATTAATATGGATTAATACGGTTCATAGTGTGTATTTGAAACAGCAATTCCAAATTAAAAACATATTTGAAATAATTAGTATGAATCAGGATTGCCCACTAGAACCTGTTTACATCTAGAACGGATTTAATATGGTTTTATAAGCAAATCCAAATGCAAAAGCTATTGGGATTAATTTGTAGTTATCAGTTTCTATCAGGATTGCCCAATAGAACCTGTTTACATTTAGAACGGATTTAATATGGTTTTATAAGCAAATCCAAATGCAAAAGCTATTGGGATTAATTTGTAGTTATCAGTTTCTATCAGGATTGCCCAATAGAACCTGTTTACATTTAGAACGGATTTAATATGGTTTTATAAGCAAATCCAAATGCAAAAGCTATTGGGATTAATTTGTAGTTATCAGTTTCTATCAGGATTGCCCAATAGAACCTATTTACATTTAGAACGGATTTAATATGGTTTTATAAGCAAATCCAAATGCAAAAGCTATTGGGATTAATTTGTATTTATCAGATTCTATCAGGATTGCCCAATAGAACCTGTTTACATTTAGAACGGATTTAATATGGTTTTATAAGCAAATCCAAATGCAAAAGCTATTGGGATTAATTTGTAGTTATCAGTTTCTATCAGGATTGCCCACTAGAACCTGTTTACATTTAGAACGGATTTAATATGGTTTTATAAGCAAATCCAAATGCAAAAGCTATTGGGATTAATTTGTAGTTATCAGTTTCTATAAGGATTGCCCAATAGAACCTGTTTATATTTAGAACGGATTTAATATGGTTTTATAAGCAAATCCAAATACAAAAGCCATTGGGATTAATTTGTAGTTATCAGTTTCTATCAGGATTGCCCAATAGAACCTGTTTACATTTAGAACGTTTTAATATGGTTTTATAAGCAAATCCAAATGCAAAAGCTATAGGGATTAATTTGTATTTATCAGATTCTATCAGGATTGCCCAATAGAACCTGTTTACATTTAGAACGGATTTAATATGGTTTTATAAGCAAATCCAAATGCAAAAGCTATTGGGATTAATTTGTAGTTATCAGTTTCTATAAGGATTGCCCAATAGAACCTGTTTACATTTAGAACGGATTTAATATGGTTTTATAAGCAAATCCAAATGCAAAAGCTATTGGGATTAATTTGTAGTTATCAGTTTCTATCAGGATTGCCCAATAGAACCTGTTTACATTTAGAACGGATTTAATATGGTTTTATAAGCAAATCCAAATGCAAAAGCTATTGGGATTAATTTGTATTTATCAGATATAATCAGGATTGCCCAATAGAACCTGTTTACATTTAGAACGGATTTAATATGGTTTTATAAGCAAATCCAAAAGCTATTGGGATTAATTTGTATTTATCAGATTCTAGCAGGATTGCCCAATAGAACCTGTTTACATTTAGAACAGAATTTAATATGGTTTTATAAGCAAATCCAAATGCAAAAGCTATTGGGATAAATTTGTAGTTATCAGATTCAATCAGGATTGCCCACTAGAACGGATTTAATATGGTTTTATAAGCAAATCCAAATGCAAAAGCTATTGGGATTAATTTGTAGTTATCAGTTTCTATCAGGATTGCCCAATAGAACCTGTTTACATTTAGAACGGATTTAATATGGTTTTATAAGCAAATCCAAATGCAAAAGCTATTGGGATTAATTTGTAGTTATCAGATTCAATCAGGATTGCCCACTAGAACCTGTTTAAATCTAGAACGGATTTAAATGTAAATCCCTGTATATTATTATAAATAAATTATAACTCTTCAATTTTGTTGAAAAACGTTAAGGTCTATAGTATTATAGAATTACTTACCTCTTCGTCGAATTAATTTTCATTTATTATTATTATTTTTTATATATGTCTAGAATTATTGTTTTAAAAAACCATAACTTTGGGATTTGTGGAAGCAAAAAACAGTCTGCACTCGGTTACATGTACTTTTTTTCTATTTTAAAATTACATGTCAATATTTATCTCAATGTTCACCTAAAACAAAATATAAAATATTAATAATACTTAATCGATGAGTAGAAACAAGTACGTTTTATCACTTCACCAAACAATTTTTTTAATGTATAGGCGCGTTTTGGTAACAATGTTAGCATCTTCAAAAGAGAACTAAAATGCTTGTCAACATCACTTGAAAATAAAATAAAAGTGATTTGAAATGAAGTGGTAAGACGTGTGCTTAATTGTCTAATAATTACAATTAATAAAATAGTTTATTCTCACAGTATAGTAGTAGTAGTATAGTAATAACACAAACCACGTCAGTTATATCAAATGACATAAAAACGGTAGCAAAACATGTTTCGTACGTAGAAACTGTAATCATTAACATTAGGTACATACAAAAACAAAGATATCAAAATCATAATTCAATTATGTTTTATTTAGAACATATTAATAGTTCTTTGAGCTAACATATATTTTTTGTCATACATATATTATGTAAAATGATGAATACTAAATTTTTACGAGAAATTAATAATCATAATATACCTAATTATTTAATTTATATCAGGCAAGTGTCTAGTCTTTTAAAATCACCACACTGGCGTAGGCGTAAAGAAGTTTAAAGACGTCTTGTCTTGGGTTTCAATAATAATCTGATTATGGAAATGTTTTAGAAGATATATATTGTGAACTAAATAAGTAGCTATTAAAGTTTTAGGGCTCCATAATATATTGCGCGGCTAAGTTTAATGAAAATTATTTTTGGAATGTTATCATAAATAAGTGTTTTAGGTCATTTTATACGTAAATAAGTACTTGTTGAACCAAATTTGGTAAACCATACTACTGAACATTTCTAAGTTCTGAACTTTTGGCAAAATAAAAAAAAACATAACTACCTAAAAATCTTACTGGGCTTGCCTGAAGACAGCAGATACACCACATAGCCACATAGTAAACTTGGTCTACATACGCGATATAAAATGAGTGCCTTAGAGAATCCCGTGAAAAGTGTATAAAACGGATAAAAAGTAAACCCAATATTTTTGTCGACTATAAAATACTAATAAAAAAAAAAGATGTTAGGACTTTTTTTATAGAAAAAATTATAACATAAAATTGTTATTGAATAATACTAACTTTCCGTTCCTCATGTCTTATTGTCTAAAATATCTTCACTCTCTACGTTTATTTCTTCAGAGGTTTCCGTATTCTCTTTGAATTATTTTTCATCCCATCTAAAAAAAATTTCAAGTCCATGACTAACTTTTTGTGGAAAAGTTAGACATTGGAATATTAAAATATCAGTTATGAAAATACTGTTAAGCAGTTCATTACATAAACAATCCTTTTATTTAATTGGTACTTACCACAGCTCTGCCGGGGCGCCCTATTAATATCGGATACCTTTATCCCAATCCAGGTATTTACTTTTGATAACTGGGTACGCATGGCGAATTCATCAGTCCCTTTTTTAATTAAATAAAATGTTGTAATATCTGAAAATGCAAAACGAATCAGTTCCATGTATTGGCTTCAGATATGCCATCTAAATATGCCCAAACAGAAATAAAATTTGAATAAATAGGCCATTCTTACAGCGAGCGGTGTACAATTTTAATAGCAAAGTAAAAAACAAATGTCACCACAAATATGTTTTATATTAACGCCTTTATAGAGACACGTTTCGAGAGTATAATACACTCATCATTGGCCTGCAGCAACCTAATGCTGGAAAACCTAACAATTAAACATTCACATTTCAATGCAGAACCTGTACTGGGGAGCATTTCAGAGTTTAAATGGTAAAACGTAAGTATTTACAATACAAACATTGTAATGTCCTCGGACAGGGTTCTTGTTAATTTTCCAGACTGAATAAAAGATATTATAATTAGGTGGATGAGACAGAAATGTACTTGAAGATTAATATTGAAATATAGAAAGAACAACAAATAAGTCCACAAACAAAACCTTAAATTGCAAACGTATAAGAATCATAGAACGGCAGACTTCTTATCGCACTGAATACAAAATTTGTTTAAAAACATTGCAAATAATAATAAATTAAATTATTGGTGTGGAAATAAAATAAACTTCCTGAATTGGTTTTTTTAACTTTGTGTCATAAGGAAAATCTGACCTATAAAACGGTAGCAAGTGAGAACCCAAAAGTTCTATTTTAGTCATGATATCAATGATACTTGAACGTTCAAAATTATACGGTTTTCAAAATACCAAAGCTACCTTCTAAGGAGAAACTGTGTTCTTGGTAAGGACCAAGAACACAGTTTCTACAAAAATAGCAAGCAAACATTTTATAAACTACTAAGTACTAGATGGATAAAGCTAAATAATATGATTTCACTCTTACTTAGTTTTGAAACAACGTCGAAGACATTTTTTGCAACCATTGAACATTTAATAACTCATTTGTTGCTTTCAGTTGTTCCCTCAAATTATTTAGTCTCATTGGCTTTCGTGAATTTTCTTTCAGAATTTCCTCTGGGTTTAACATTTTAATTCGCTTTTCCCTTATCTGCGTTTTTTTCGCTTATCTGCGTTTTCAGAGCATCAATATCGTCTAAAACAACATGATTTATTTAGATTTACAGACGAATATAAATTTAAAAAGTAATCAATAATAAAACTAGCAAAAATACCTTCAATATATAAAATACAAAGGTTTGTAAGTTTTTTATATCTTCGGTGATCCAATCCAATCCAATCTCCTGTACTATATCATCATCAAGGAATCTGAGATAAGCATTTTTATCACATAGTCGTTAACAAAACACAACACACAACACAAAGTTATTTAGTTATTTTATGCTGTTAGATAGTCATAGATGAAAGATATTATAATATATATTTAGGTTAGCATTTACACTTATTTTATTACACAATTGAGATAGAGTAATTAACATATTATTGATAATGAAAAACAAAACATAAACCGACGCCATAACAAAACACGTGTTGTTTTTTTTTCGTACTAGATTGAAATTGTACCGCAGCAGTGTTGTCATAGGGAATTATCAAATTGTAACATATTTTATTCGACAATTCCAAAATCAAGATTATTACAGACTTTGTTTGATTATTATGCATGAGTTTATTCAGTTGACGATAGTTTTTTATTGTTTTCTGGAATATATATATAATGACGACATAGAGATTGCAACAGATGTTTTAATTACATTTAGATATTTTGACTTTTTATATAAAGGCAATAACAAAATATGCGCCATAGCAATTAATATAATAATAGATAATAGGTATATAAATATACGCTATTATTGTTATAGATAGAGAATAGTAGGTATTAAATAAGCTACCAAAATTGAGTTATGACGACATACATGTTGTATTCACACACACTTCTGGATGTGATTGTATTAATATTCATGTCTTCACCCATTCTAGAATAATTTTGAAATATACTATGATATAATTCTATACCGTGTCAGAAGTCAGCTGCAATCGGCAACACTGAACTCTGAACTATTCACAAGCGTCAAGCATAAACCACTATACCTACTTACTAGTTGCCAGATTTACGTCAAATCCGCAGTTTTGTCGCGATTTTCTTAATAAAATATTCATATATATTTGAGATATTTATTATAAACTAAAATATAAATGGTGATATATTTTACAGGTTGTCCATTATTTCAATTTTAGTTTTTTTCTTATTAGTTATTTTTTTATTTATTTAGTTATCATGTCATAGGCAAAACCAGGAGCAAATGTATGTTCATGCCAACGCAATTGTGACTCTTTGGATATACTTTGCCATCTTTTCTTATGTAAAAAATGTAATTAAATTTTGAATACCTATCTGTGCGTTAGTAAAAATTACTATGTATATAATTATGTATATAGGTAGGTAATATCAAAGATTAATGTCTTTGGTAATAGTGAAGACTATACCTCGGCAACACTGAGTATTAGTAAATGGTCAGCGTTGCCGGTTGTAACATAATAATTATTATTACAATTTTGCACTAAATCTGGTACTAAATTTGTACTGTAAGATGAATTTAATGAATCTGTACTAGGATTTTTTATATACTAAATTGGCCAACAATTGACCTTTTTTTCTTGGTGACGTAACATAATATGTTGTAAAATCTGAGCAGCTATAACATTATAATATTAAGTTTAAGCATGTTATCGGCAACAGTGGATACGGTAAGAAAATCATAACTATTTTTTCAAAACACAAAAAACAAAGTAGTAGTTGTCTTTATAAAGACAATGACCTCACCTATCTATAGGGTTATTCTTTCGTAGTGATTGGTCTGAACAAGTGAATGTGATTAAACTGAATGTGATTATACTGAACTGAATATTTGGCGAAACCGAAAGATCATCTTTTTTGTGATTGTCTTTCACTTAACCTCGAAAACAACCAAATCTGCTCTGAAAACTGGAAAATTATTTCTTCCATGATATTATTATCCATGTTTTAAACTTTTACAATTTATTGGTTTGATTCGAAATCATATGCCAATTATTATCTCTCAATACTTTTAGAGGTTAACTGTTAACTGAACGAACTAACCGGTACCTAGAGGTTGATCAGTAAGCGGCAACGGGGGTAGGAATTTTAATCAGTTTGTTAGAAGTGACCGATGTCGAAACAATACGCACAATCGTGAATGAACTGACAATTTTCAGATTGTTCACTTAGTTCAGTACGAAAGAATAACCCTTACATTATTAATGTTTAGGTATATATTTTATTTTAATAACTTAAGACGCCGTGTTGTTTTATGCAATAATTTCTTAAAATAAGGAGCTCAAGAAATCTGCATTATTTAGGATAACGGACATGAATGAAATTTTTTATTGAATCCGTATTGAAACCAATCGCATCGTGGAAATTCTTATTCAGCAATTCTATATTAAACGCAATTGAAATAAGCAGTTTTATGCCGCATAAAAACTAATTCAAACTGATAAAACCAAATTAAACATTTGATTTGGAATACCTTATTGAAACCAATAAATTCCAATTAAAGAATTTCTTATTAATCCATATTGAAACCAATTCGTTTCATGATAATTTTTATTCAGTACTTCCATATTAAACGCAATTGAAATAAGCAGTTTTATGCCGCATAAAAACTAATTCAAACTGATAAAACCAAATTAAACATTTGATTTGGAATACCTTATGGAAACCAATAAATTCCAAATAAAGAATTTCTTATTAATCCATATTGAAACCAATTCGTTTCATGATAATTTTTATTCAGTACTTCCATATTAAACGCAATTGAAATAAGCAGTTTTATGCCGCATAAAAACTAATTCAAACTGATAAAACCAAATTAAACATTTGATTTGGAATACCTTATGGAAACCAATAAATTCCAAATAAAGAATTTCTTATTAATCCATATTGAAACCAATTCGTTTCATGATAATTTTTATTCAGTACTTCCATATTAAACGCAATTGAAATAAGCAGTTTTATGCCGCATAAAAACTAATTCAAACTGATAAAACCAAATTAAACATTTGATTTGGAATACCTTATTGAAACCAATAAATTCCAATTAAAGAATTTCTTATTAATCCATATTGAAACCAATTGGTTTCATGATAATTTTTATTCAGTACTTCCATATTAAACGCAATTGAAATAAGCAGTTTTATGCCGCATAAAAACTAATTCAAACTGATAAAACCAAATTAAACATTTGATTTGGAATACCTTATTGAAACCAATAAATTCCAAATAAAGAATTTCTTATTAATCCATATTGAAACCAATTCGTTCCATGGTAATTTTTATTCAGTACTTCCATATTAAACGCAATTGAAATAAGCAGTTTTATGCCGCATAAAAACTAATTCAAACTGATAAAACCAAATTAAACATTTGATTTGGAATACCTTATGGAAACCAATAAATTCCAAATAAAGAATTTTTTATTAATCCATATTGAAACCAATTCGTTCCATGGTAATTTTTATTCAGTACTTCCATATTAAACGCAATTGAAATAAGCAGTTTTATGCCGCAGAAAAGCTAATTCAAACTGATAAAACCAAATTAAACATTTGATTTAGAATACCTTATTGAAACCAATAAATTCCCAATAAAGAATTTCTTATTAATCCATATTGAGACCAATTCGTTCCATGGTAATTTTTATTCAGTACTTCCATATTAAACGCAATTGAAATAAGCAGTTTTATGCCGCATAAAAACTAATTCAAACTGATAAAACCAAATTAAACATTTGATTTGGAATACCTTATTGAAACTAATAAATTCCAAATAAAGAATTTCTTATTAATCCATATTGAAACCAATTCGTTCCATGGTAATTTTTATTCAGTACTTCCATATTAAACGCAATTGAAATAAGCAGTTTTATGCCGCATAAAAACTAATTCAAACTGATAAAACCAAATTAAACATTTGATTTGGAATACCTTATTGAAACCAATAAATTCCAAATAAAGAATTTCTTATTAATCCATATTGAAACCAATTCGTTCCATGGTAATTTTTATTCAGTACTTCCATATTAAACGCAATTGAAATAAGCAGTTTTATGCCGCATAAAAACGAATTCAAACTGATAAAACCAAATTAAACATTTGATTTGGAATACCTTATTGAAACCAATAAATTCCAAATAAAGAATTTCTTATTAATCCATATTGAAACCAATTCGTTCCATGGTAATTTTTATTCAGTACTTCCATATTAAACGCAATTGAAATAAGCAGTTTTATGCCGCATAAAAACTAATTCAAACTGATAAAACCAAATTAAACATTTGATTTGGAATACCTTATTGAAACCAATAAATTCCAAATAAAGAATTTCTTATTAATCCATATTGAAACCAATTCGTTCCATGGTAATTTTTATTCAGTACTTCCATATTAAACGCAATTAAAATAAGCAGTTTTATGCCGCATAAAAACTAATTCAAACTGATAAAACCAAATTAAACATTTGATTTGGAATACCTTATTGAAACTAATAAATTCGAAATAAAGAATTTCTTATTAATCCATATTGAAACCAATTCGTTCCATGGTAATTTTTATTCAGTACTTCCATATTAAACGCAATTGAAATAAGCAGTTTTATGCCGCATAAAAACTAATTCAAACTGATAAAACCAAATTAAACATTTGATTTGGAATACCTTATTGAAACCAATAAATTCCAAATAAAGAATTTCTTATTAATCCATATTGAAACCAATTCGTTCCATGGTAATTTTTATTCAGTACTTCCATATTAAACGCAATTGAAATAAGCAGTTTTATGCCGCATAAAAACGAATTCAAACTGATAAAACCAAATTAAACATTTGATTTGGAATACCTTATTGAAACCAATAAATTCCAAATAAAGAATTTCTTATTAATCCATATTGAAACCAATTCGTTCCATGGTAATTTTTATTCAGTACTTCCATATTAAACGCAATTGAAATAAGCAGTTTTATGCCGCATAAAAACTAATTCAAACTGATAAAACCAAATTAAACATTTGATTTGGAATGCCTTATTGAAACCAACAATTCCCAAATAAAGAATTTCTTATTAATCCATATTGAAACCAATTCGTTTTATGGTAATTTTTATTCAGTAATTCCATATTAAACACTATTCATTTTAACCTATTAAATCCGTATAAAACCCACTTTGTTTTGAATCTGTAATGGCATATTAGATCTAATCATATTTAAAACTTATAGAGACCAATACAATTCCATTGATGTGTTTTATATGTATATCCAAATAAACCCAAACCATATTGAATCATATAAGATTACTATTAAAATAACATAGAGCTTGTCAAAGCCAGATTAAAACCTACATTCACTTATAGATACTTATAGATCCAGATCAAGTTTTAATGATTCTATACAGTATTTTCAACAGGGTTATGTCGATCAGATCGATGCGGTTACACCGCTGTGTTGCCTCTTCGAAACCGGCTTAGGCTGAAGTAATTGCTTGTTTGATACTTCTTTATTTCAATATAGTTCTTAAATTTCTTGGTCGAAGTGTTGCTTTTGAATATGTTTTATTATAAATATTAAAGCCTTGTTAGTTTCTTCAACAGATAAAGGTCCTGTTAATTTTAGTTTTTGTGTGTTTTTAATAAAACGAAACATCAACGCAACTGTTCACTGGAGACGGGGGGAAAATATTAAATATTTTGAGAAAACACTTCCCCAAAAAATTTTTTTACTTTCAACGCTTGTTGTTCTTTCTTCAGGAATATCTTAAATTTTAATAAGAGGATCATTGTCTGAAAGTATTAAATTTGGATTATGGAGAAATAGAGGACCACCAATTTTAATATTTTAAAATTTCATTAGGGTACATACTTCGAGATACGCAATCAGCTATATTTTCTCATTATTTTACATCACGCTATTTATTATTTGTTGTTAGTTGATTTTATGAATATAAAATTAATATATCAAGAACTATATTTTTTGGCAGATCAGTATCTCAAAATTTATTTATATTATATCGTTGGCATGTTGGCATATATGTCCTTGGTAACGAACTTATACATTATGTTACAATACTACGTTATTTTAACTCTATAAAAAAATCAGATCACTTCTTTGTATATTGAGTGATATTTTATAGAAAATATAAAAAGAAAATAATGTCTATATAGGTACGAGGTGTTTCAAAAATAGCCCAAATTAAGTATGAATCTTAAACAATATTTAAAAGTTAATATCATAAATTGATATCTTAAATATTCAATTTTATGTATATGAAAACATTGTTTGTGTTTTATTCCAATTGAAGGTTTTTCGCATCTAGAAAATCATCCATAATAATAATAACAGACTCAGTAAGTTTTTAAATAATGCACATGTATAAAGTGTAGGTATGTTTTTGTAGGGTTATTTTACTCTTTAAGTTTTCATTAAGCTAACATAACATATACCTAATCGGTGCGGCGTATTGTACACGTGGTCAAGAGAACCCAAATTAATACAGTGAAGTTTGTATTTCTTGTATCGATTTTATTAATAAGACCCTACATTATAAAAACTCTTATTTAATAGAAATATTTATATATACATGATTTTAGTTTGTTTCAGGTATAGTGTTGTTATGGACTTTAGCATTCATAAGCATTGACCGTCATCACTGCATTGTATTGCCACCATACCGTTCCAAGATCACACCAAATCAAACAGTTGTGCTGTCGTTATTTTTGTGGGTATCAACATCACTTATATTCGTTCCATTGACAACATGGTTCAGAGAAATAAAATCGGAAACTAACGAAACTGTGTGTACACTTACGTTTCCTAAATCAGAAGTTATTAATTATTCCATATGTTTTGTTGTACCTGTAGTTCTTATTGCGTGCCTACTGCCAATGACTTTACTAATATATTTCTACCTACGAATATTTTGCAAAATATTGTCAACAAAAAATACTTGGGCTAGTTCTTGTGTAATGATAAGTTCGGTTGATATTAAGAACTGCAGTAGAGTACAACACAGACGCCAAAGTGAACTTAGTATGTCCGATATCTTTGTGCCGTGGCCTAGAAAGTTTTCAACACAATTGTCTACAAGTGACAGTAGACACGGTTCGCTATCTCACCATGAAGAAATTAGAATGAATAAACACATAAAAGTTGTACGCATATTAATATTAAACGTGTTTGTTGTTCTTCTTATGTGGCTACCTATAACAATTGTTATGGTTTTGATATATTTGGATGGAAGGCGCGACAATGAAGACTACTACTACTACTACTTTTTGCGATCTCAACATTTTATTGCTGCTTTAGAATCAGCATATTTTAACACCCTTATCAATCCTTTATTGTATGGCATTTTGTCAGATAATGTTCGAAACTGTGTACTTAAAGCTTGGAGAAAAAGAAGTGAAATTTTGGCTACTCCTTCAAGTGGTAGAGCTACTGCCACCAAAACTAAAAAACATAGTTTAGTAGGTTCATTAAGTGAAAAAAGTGAGAGAATTGAAAGACTGGATTACAAATAACTGGATTTTAAGTACCAATATTAACTTATTGATAAAATTATAACATATTAAGTTTAAGTAAGATATATGACCCTGCAGCTAATTGTTGTGTACTGATATGTAAATTTATTTATACAAATTTCATTTTTTTATTGAAATCTGAAAAATAATTTTGTGGCATAGCGGATTAGGTATATTTGCGGACACAAATTCCTTTTATAATAAATAATAATCTACCAATCAGAAAGTCATCAGGTAAGCTTCCGTAAAATTGCTATAATCCAAAATATATAAAGTAATGTTTCTACAATTATTTGCCAACATATGTGGCTTGCATTTAATTGCATTTGCACGCGTGAATTTTAATTTAAATAGGTAGGGTGGAAAGGGCAGGGGTTTTAATTAATAAGTTTGTTGTTTTCTGTATATTCTCTGTTTATTTTTACCAGGCAGCCACAAACTCAGTTTATAAAATATAAAATTATATTTATAAATTACACATTTGGTATTATTTTTATTTCTTTATTAGCCATTAATTAGTATAAAAAATATGAATTGGCAAGTCAAATATACACCGATAAGTCAAGCCTGGCAATTTTTAAACAATAAATAAAATTTGAAATCAAAGACATAATACACAGTATATAAAATAGCCTACAGCCGACTCAAACATAAATAGTGCATACAACTTCGGCAATAATATAAGACAAATAAGTAACATGTATTTTAACGGTACAAACATTACAAAGTATAAAGGAAGACATCATAATGTAAAAAACAAAAGAAAACACTGTTTCAGGATGCACGAGGGAATCAGCTTCGCAAAGTCACGACACACTAGTACAAAACTCGACATAAAAAACCAAAAATTATTTTAATTTATGCTGAAATAAATTTAAAGACACCGGTCTTTAATTACGTGTGGTCATATCATAACTGTGACATTGGTACATAAACCCAGCCACCACAAGAACGCCCTCTATACGGAAGGTATCGTAAGAAACTTATGGAGATTGTCACTTTCCTACCAGCCAGCAACAAGTAAACACTGATACAAGACGTACCACGTACTCGGGTCCTCCGCCATATTTATATATGTTTAATAATTATCGTACTTACTACATGTAATAATAAACGACTATACGAAACGCGGGTTATTTTATTTATTGTTAGAACACTACAATTGGCGACGGGTAAAAAATAAAGAAAACGATTAAAATTTTAACAAAAAAAAAAAAAGAAGAAAAAGTGCGTTTAAAACATGGCGAGTTCGAACAATCTGAGTACTAATTCTATAAATGCAGTTGAATCGACAATGTTTCATTCTTCTTGTAATAATTATAGCAAAGAAAATCCATTTATGATCGATATTTTAATTGATGGAATACCTTTTCAAGTTTTATTCGATTCAGGTAGTAGTGTTTCTTGTATGAGTAAGGATGTTTTTAACAAATATTTTAACAACAAATTTGTATTAAAAAATGATCAAACAATTTTAAAGTCATACAATAATAGTACTTTTATCCCTAATGGTTATTTTAATGTGTATGTAACGTTTCAAAACAAAGTAAACATTGTTAAATTTTATGTAGTAGACAATGGTGGTGGTCTAGAAATATTAGGCAGAGATTTTGTCGATAATTTCAATTTAAAGCTAGAGTTGGTTAATGTATTGGAAAAAAATAGGCTGAATTCGGAGATCAAACGATTGACTGAAAAGTATCGGGAGGTTTTTGCAGATAAATTAGGAACTTTTAAATATGCAAGAGTTTCATTGTCTTTAAAAGCTAATGCTAAAGCCGTTTTTCTGAAACCTAGGTCAATTCCGCTCGCATACAAGGAAGAGATGGATAAAGAGATCCGTAAGCTGATAAATCAAGGCATTTTAGAACCCGTGGAAGTTAGCGAATGGGCTACGCCGCTGGTGCCTATAGTGAAAAAAGATGGTAAACTTCGTATATGTGGGGACTACAAATCTACTGTAAATGTTCACCTGCAAGAAGGGTGAGGACTTGTTTGCAAAGTTGCATGGTGGAATTTTCTTCACGAAATTGGACCTCAACGCAGCATATCAGCAATTCTTGTTAGATGACGAGGCGCAGAAGATATTGACGTGGAGCACGCATTTGGGGCTAATGAAAATGAAACGAATGCCTTATGGAATAGCTCCGGCAGTAAAAAAAAAGCTAGTAAATTTCAACAATATATAGAGCAGATATTTCAAGGTATGAATTTTATTTGTATATACTTCGATGATATATTGATTACAGGCCGAAATAATAAAGAGCATATCGAAAATGTTGAAAAGGCGTTAAAAGTTTTGAAGGATGCTGGATTAACTTTGAAGATTATAGAACAACAAAACAGACGCCGGCTGCACTGATGTTCGGTAGACAATTACGAACTAGATTGTCGATGGTTAAGAACACCACAGGGGACAATCAATCCGAGATCGCTAACAACATGAGACAGGCGCAGGAACGACAAATTAAAAGCTACGGAGGCAGTGCAAGACATTTTGAGTTGGGGGAAGCAGTATTCGTCAGAGATTACAGAACAACTAATGTAAAAAAATGGACGAAGGCCGTAATTACGAAGAAAATCGGTAGATCGACGTTTTTATGCAAGTTACAGCAAGGACAGATTTGGAAGCAACATTGTAACCAAATGATGAAGTACGTTGATAAGGAGTTGGTCGACAGAGATGAGGAAGCAAAGGACGGCAGCATTGTTAAAGGGGATAATGAGACTCATTCAACGAAAATAAAAAAGTATTATTTTAAACCTCACCCTGTTGAAAATACCGTATAGAATCATATTAAAACTTGATCTGGATCTATAAGTATCTATAAGTGAATGTAGGTTTTAATCTGGCTTTGACAAGCTCTATGTTATTTTAATAGTAATCTTATATGATTCAATATGGTTTGGGTTTATTTGGATATACATATAAAACACATCAATGGAATTGTATTGGTCTCTATAAGTTTTAAATATGATTAGATCTAATATGGCATTACAGATTCAAAACAAAGTGGGTTTTATACGGATTTAATAGGTTAAAATGAATAGTGTTTAATATGGAATTACTGAATAAAAATTACCATAAAACGAATTGGTTTCAATATGGATTAATAAGAAATTCTTTATTTGGGAATTGTTGGTTTCAATAAGGCATTCCAAATCAAATGTTTAATTTGGTTTTATCAGTTTGAATTAGTTTTTATGCGGCATAAAACTGCTTATTTCAATTGCGTTTAATATGGAAGTACTGAATAAAAATTACCATGGAACGAATTGGTTTCAATATGGATTAATAAGATATTCTTTATTTGGAATTTATTGGTTTCAATAAGGTATTCCAAATCAAATGTTTAATTTGGTTTTATCAGTTTGAATTCGTTTTTATGCGGCATAAAACTGCTTATTTCAATTGCGTTTAATATGGAAGTACTGAATAAAAATTACCATGGAACGAATTCGTTTCAATATGGATTAATAAGAAATTCTTTATTTGGAATTTATTAGTTTCAATAAGGTATTCCAAATCAAATGTTTAATTTGGTTTTATCAGTTTGAATTAGTTTTTATGCGGCATAAAACTGCTTATTTCAATTGCGTTTAATATGGAAGTACTGAATAAAAATTACCATGGAACGAATTGGTTTCAATATGGATTAATAAGAAATTCTTTATTTGGAATTTATTGGTTTCAATAAGGTATTCCAAATCAAATGTTTAATTTGGTTTTATCAGTTTGAATTAGTTTTTATGCGGCATAAAACTGCTTATTTCAATTGCGTTTAATATGGAAGTACTGAATAAAAATTACCATGGAACGAATTGGTTTCAATATGGATTAATAAGAAATTCTTTATTTGGAATTTATTGGTTTCAATAAGGTATTCCAAATCAAATGTTTAATTTGGTTTTATCAGTTTGAATTCGTTTTTATGCGGCATAAAACTGCTTATTTCAATTGCGTTTAATATGGAAGTACTGAATAAAAATTACCATGGAACGAATTGGTTTCAATATGGATTAATAAGAAATTCTTTATTTGGAATTTATTGGTTTCAATAAGGTATTCCAAATCAAATGTTTAATTTGGTTTTATCAGTTTGAATTAGTTTTTATGCGGCATAAAACTGCTTATTTCAATTGCGTTTAATATGGAAGTACTAAATTAAAATTACCATGGAACGAATTGGTTTCAATATGGATTAATAAGAAATTCTTTATTTGGAATTTATTAGTTTCAATAAGGTATTCCAAATCAAATGTTTAATTTGGTTTTATCAGTTTGAATTAGTTTTTATGCGGCATAAAACTGCTTATTTCAATTGCGTTTAATATGGAAGTACTGAATAAAAATTACCATGGAACGAATTGGTTTCAATATGGATTAATAAGAAATTCTTTATTGGGAATTTATTGGTTTCAATAAGGTATTCTAAATCAAATGTTTAATTTGGTTTTATCAGTTTGAATTAGCTTTTCTGCGGCATAAAACTGCTTATTTCAATTGCGTTTAATATGGAAGTACTGAATAAAAATTACCATGGAACGAATTGGTTTCAATATGGATTAATAAGAAATTCTTTAATTGGAATTTATTGGTTTCAATAAGGTATTCCAAATCAAATGTTTAATTTGGTTTTATCAGTTTGAATTAGTTTTTATGCGGCATAAAACTGCTTATTTCAATTGCGTTTAATATAGAATTGCTGAATAAGAATTTCCACGATGCGATTGGTTTCAATACGGATTCAATAAAAAATTTCATTCATGTCCGTTATCCTAAATAATGCAGATTTCTTGAGCTCCTTATTTTAAGAAATTATTGCATAAAACAACACGGCGTCTTAAGTTATTAAAATAAAATATATACCTAAACATTAATAATGTAAGGGTTATTCTTTCGTACTGAACTAAGTGAGCAATCTGAAAATTGTCAGTTCATTCACGATTGTGCGTATTGTTTCGACATCGGTCACTTCTAACAAACTGATTAAAATTCCTACCCCCGTTGCCGCTTACTGATCAACCTCTAGGTACCGGTTAGTTCGTTCAGTTAACAGTCAACCTCTAAAAGTATTGAGAGATAATAATTGGCATATGATTTCGAATCAAACCAATAAATTGTAAAAGTTTAAAACATGGATAATAATATCATGGAAGAAATAATTTTCCAGTTTTCAGAGCAGATTTGGTTGTTTTCGAGGTTAAGTGAAAGACAATCATAAAAAAGATGATCTTTCGGTTTCGCCAAATATTCAGTTCAGTATAATCACATTCAGTTTAATCACATTCACTTGTTCAGACCAATCACTACGAAAGAATAACCCTATAGATAGGTGAGGTCATTGTCTTTATAAAGACAACTACTACTTTGTTTTTTGTGTTTTGAAAAAATAGTTATGATTTTCTTACCGTATCCACTGTTGCCGATAACATGCTTAAACATAATATTATAATGTTATAGCTGCTCAGATTTTACAACATATTATGTTACGTCACCAAGAAAAAAAGGTCAATTGTTGGCCAATTTAGTATATAAAAAATCCTAGTACAGATTCATTAAATTCATCTTACAGTACAAATTTAGTACCAGATTTAGTGCAAAATTGTAATAATAATTATTATGTTACAACCGGCAACGCTGACCATTTACTAATACTCAGTGTTGCCGAGGTATAGTCTTCACTATTACCAAAGACATTAATCTTTGATATTACCTACCTATATACATAATTATATACATAGTAATTTTTACTAACGCACAGATAGGTATTCAAAATTTAATTACATTTTTTACATAAGAAAAGATGGCAAAGTATATCCAAAGAGTCACAATTGCGTTGGCATGAACATACATTTGCTCCTGGTTTTGCCTATGACATGATAACCCAGTTAACACACTAACGTGAAAATGACGTTCTTTTAAGGTCGTAACTCGTCGTCGACGTCATAGACCAAAAAGTGACGTAATTAATCACGTGATATTCATGACGGCATTTTTTGCGTTTAAATAAAACGTGTTTTTCACGTCATTTTTGTGTCATAAAAATCACACATCACATACATCCGCCATTTATGATATGATAATCATAACGAGTATTTATTACTACATTTAGAATTACCGATTCTACTATATTACCTTTCTCTAATATTTGAGTCAAAATTGCTGAAATTTATCATTTCTTTTCTATAGTCCGCATTGTTGCCAATGAGCTACGTTTAGTTTAGATTATCGTATTTTATCAAGAGTTCTGTCATTGTCTTTAAGACAATGGTTCTCTCCACATTTGTTAAAATTTTTTAGAAAATCAGGCTATAATTCGATCTGGCAACACTGGTTGATAAAGTTTTACGTTTCGTCGGCATGCGTTGTTTTGTTCTTGTTTATTCGCAAATTTTGTGGTTAAGTTTCTTTTATAGAGAATACCTACATTTGTTTTTATATTTTATATTTACTTAATGTATTTTATTTACTGCGGGTTTGGTGGTTGGAGCAATACAATATTATAACATGGTTGGAGGTGCTACGTATTTTCCATTTCTTTTAAATAATGGTGATAAAGCTCTGAAGTGAAATTGCGCGTCTAAATTGTAGAGGTTATCTGAAGGTTACTCCACTAATTAAAATTAAAGATTTAATTTTTAAGCTAAATGCCTTATATTGGTGTACAATTTAAAATCGACGAAAGCATTGCCGTCATAAGTAAAACATGGTTAACACCACAAAAAACAAGATGTTTTTGGCCGCCGTATAAACATCAATGGGAATTGGATAAGGCGGCCAAAGAATTGTTGTCACCTTCGTATGATTGGAAGACATATGAAATTAATAAATGTTATTTTGAATGCGGTAGGTACCAGCAATTACTACTACTCGTAATAATTTTTCATTACTATACTTGTTGTGTTGTACTAATTTAATTAAGTTTTCCGGGTTTTGAAATAGTAAACTACCTACTAAATTTAATTTTTTTCTTGTTGTGTTTTTAGATACTTATTTGAAGGCTAAAGAAAAAATAAAAGCGCTTGAATATAATTCAGCATCAGAACTTCCAAGTGATAACGAAGATGAACTTTTTTATAAACCGATGCAGAGGCGAATAGTGCGTCCCGCAAGATATTTGAACGAATCAGATGAAGAAGTAGAATGTTCGCCCACAATAAGCAAAATAAAAAGACCCAATTTAGATCCAGTAAAAGGTAGGGAGAATTTAATTAGCTACATTTTAAATCTACAGGTATCTATACTTAATGTCAATTATTATTATCTACGACTTATAATTAAAAAATATATATCTACCTAACTACTTATGCTCTATAAGGTTATTGAATTAATTTATTTTTTGCTATACTGTTTTAGCAAAGGTAAAGGAAGTTTTACTGCAGTCTACACCGCGGTCTACACCTAAACTACGATTCAATACTGTTGACGACTCTGAAACCATATGTTCACTTTTTAGTGAAAACCAGAACATAAATGTGAGAAGCGACCAATTAAAAGATAATGGTAAAATGCGTATAATTTTAGATACCTACCTAGGTTGTTTTTATTTATGTATTTTTTTTTTTGTACATTAGACATTTTAAAGAAATTGCTTGATACAGTCATTCACATAAAACAACAAAATAAACAAATATTAAGCCTTGTGGAAAATTTAAGCAAGGATCAAAAAATACCCAAGAGAAGCCTTCCTGAAAATTTACCGATCAACTTTCCGTGCACGAACGAAGAAGAAATTTGTCTCTTAGAAGATTTTTTAAAAAACAACGACAATTTCAGTGCATTGGTAAGATTTAAATCTTTATATGCTATCATGAGGTATAGGTTACTTTTTTCAGGCTAGTTACTTAGCAAGTATAGGAGGGAGAGATTTGACGAATAAAACTAACAACGTGTTAAAAACACTGCTTCGTGACGATATTGCCAGCCATTACAGCTTTTATGGAAAACGTCTCAACAAAAAAGTTTTTAACGATAGTCTACTTAAGGACGTAGTTGTTGGTACGTTTTTTTAATTTATTTGAAATTATAAAATGAATTAAATTAAATCATTTATCAACAAGAATTTTACTTCTTAAATATCTAGTGAATTCATTAATTTAGAGAATGTTGACAAATTTCTCAATTTCCCTCTTTTGCAGAAGCTATAAAAATAAACTGCGCTGACTGTTCCCAAAAGGACATAGAAAACATAATAAAAGTCTGGTTAAAACATGCACCGCAAAGACTTAAGAATGCAACCAAACAGTAGTGGAAGAAAAGTTAAAAATGTGGTCGGTCGAAGACAATTGCAGCGAAGAGTGCGGGAGGACATAAATAATATTTTAGCTGAAGTAAGAAATAATAATAATACTGTCTGTAATTTGATAATTCGATCGAATTCTTGCTTGGAATCTCAACATGATATAGAAACTGTTCGAAGCAGCTTTAATAATACTAACAATTGTGTAATAGAAAAAAATGTAATTAATCAGGTAGATACAGATACAATTTATGATGAAGATGAGTTGAGTATAATATCAGGTGTTAGGGATACCATAAATGACTTTAATGAAATAAATACAGATTTTCTTACTGATTTCAAATCTTGGGTTATACCCTGGACTATAAACCATAACATTCCAAAATGTGCTGTTACTGATATGCTAAAGTTTTTATCTAAACATCACGCCAACTTACCCTTAGATAGTAGGACAATATTAAAGACTCCTAGAAATAGAGTTGTAAATGTTTTAAATAATGGAGAATTTTGTTACTTGGGATTAGAATCGAACATAAAAAATCGGTTGTTGGAAACATATATTGGAAATTTGGAAAATCTTATAGAAGTTTCTTTTAACATTGACGGAATTCCGTTGTTTAATAGTTCAAATATTCAGTTTTGGCCCATTCTAGGATTAATTAAAAAATTAAAATGTTAAACCCAGAGGAAATTCTGAAAGAAAATTCACGAAAGCCAATGAGACTAAATAATTTGAGGGAACAACTGAAAGCAACAAATGAGTTATTAAATGTTCAATGGTTGCAAAAAATGTCTTCGACGTTGTTTCAAAACTAAGTAAGAGTGAAATCATATTATTTAGCTTTATCCATCTAGTACTTAGTAGTTTATAAAATGTTTGCTTGCTATTTTTGTAGAAACTGTGTTCTTGGTCCTTACCAAGAACACAGTTTCTCCTTAGAAGGTAGCTTTGGTATTTTGAAAACCGTATAATTTTGAACGTTCAAGTATCATTGATATCATGACTAAAATAGAACTTTTGGGTTCTCACTTGCTACCGTTTTATAGGTTTCATTATGATCATGAGGCAGATTTTCCTTATGACACAA
The DNA here is from genome assembly GCA_911728435.2 of Apoderus coryli. Lineage (NCBI taxonomy): Eukaryota > Metazoa > Arthropoda > Insecta > Coleoptera > Attelabidae > Apoderus > Apoderus coryli. The sequence goes on along the minus strand of OU452200.1, from coordinate 21,879,148 downwards.
AGTTAAAAAAACCAATTCAGGAAGTTTATTTTATTTCCACACCAATAATTTAATTTATTATTATTTGCAATGTTTTTAAACAAATTTTGTATTCAGTGCGATAAGAAGTCTGCCGTTCTATGATTCTTATACGTTTGCAATTTAAGGTTTTGTTTGTGGACTTATTTGTTGTTCTTTCTATATTTCAATATTAATCTTCAAGTACATTTCTGTCTCATCCACCTAATTATAATATCTTTTATTCAGTCTGGAAAATTAACAAGAACCCTGTCCGAGGACATTACAATGTTTGTATTGTAAATACTTACGTTTTACCATTTAAACTCTGAAATGCTCCCCAGTACAGGTTCTGCATTGAAATGTGAATGTTTAATTGTTAGGTTTTCCAGCATTAGGTTGCTGCAGGCCAATGATGAGTGTATTATACTCTCGAAACGTGTCTCTATAAAGGCGTTAATATAAAACATATTTGTGGTGACATTTGTTTTTTACTTTGCTATTAAAATTGTACACCGCTCGCTGTAAGAATGGCCTATTTATTCAAATTTTATTTCTGTTTGGGCATATTTAGATGGCATATCTGAAGCCAATACATGGAACTGATTCGTTTTGTATTTTCAGATATTACAACATTTTATTTAATTAAAAAAGGGACTGATGAATTCGCCATGCGTACCCAGTTATCAAAAGTAAATACCTGGATTGGGATAAAGGTATCCGATATTAATAGGGCGCCCCGGCAGAGCTGTGGTAAGTACCAATTAAATAAAAGGATTGTTTATGTAATGAACTGCTTAACAGTATTTTCATAACTGATATTTTAATATTCCAATGTCTAACTTTTCCACAAAAAGTTAGTCATGGACTTGAAATTTTTTTTAGATGGGATGAAAAATAATTCAAAGAGAATACGGAAACCTCTGAAGAAATAAACGTAGAGAGTGAAGATATTTTAGACAATAAGACATGAGGAACGGAAAGTTAGTATTATTCAATAACAATTTTATGTTATAATTTTTTCTATAAAAAAAGTCCTAACATCTTTTTTTTTTATTAGTATTTTATAGTCGACAAAAATATTGGGTTTACTTTTTATCCGTTTTATACACTTTTCACGGGATTCTCTAAGGCACTCATTTTATATCGCGTATGTAGACCAAGTTTACTATGTGGCTATGTGGTGTATCTGCTGTCTTCAGGCAAGCCCAGTAAGATTTTTAGGTAGTTATGTTTTTTTTTATTTTGCCAAAAGTTCAGAACTTAGAAATGTTCAGTAGTATGGTTTACCAAATTTGGTTCAACAAGTACTTATTTACGTATAAAATGACCTAAAACACTTATTTATGATAACATTCCAAAAATAATTTTCATTAAACTTAGCCGCGCAATATATTATGGAGCCCTAAAACTTTAATAGCTACTTATTTAGTTCACAATATATATCTTCTAAAACATTTCCATAATCAGATTATTATTGAAACCCAAGACAAGACGTCTTTAAACTTCTTTACGCCTACGCCAGTGTGGTGATTTTAAAAGACTAGACACTTGCCTGATATAAATTAAATAATTAGGTATATTATGATTATTAATTTCGCGTAAAAATTTAGTATTCATCATTTTACATAATATATGTATGACAAAAAATATATGTTAGCTCAAAGAACTATTAATATGTTCTAAATAAAACATAATTGAATTATGATTTTGATATCTTTGGGTTGGTTTCTACTCATCGATTAAGTATTATTAATATTTTATATTTTGTTTTAGGTGAACATTGAGATAAATATTGACATGTAATTTTAAAATAGAAAAAAAGTACATGTAACCGAGTGCAGACTGTTTTTTGCTTCCACAAATCCCAAAGTTATGGTTTTTTAAAACAATAATTCTAGACATATATAAAAAATAATAATAATAAATGAAAATTAATTCGACGAAGAGGTAAGTAATTCTATAATACTATAGACCTTAACGTTTTTCAACAAAATTGAAGAGTTATAATTTATTTATAATAATATACAGGGATTTACATTTAAATCCGTTCTAGATTTAAACAGGTTCTAGTGGGCAATCCTGATTGAATCTGATAACTACAAATGAATCCCAATAGCTTTTGCATTTGGATTTGCTTATAAAACCATATTAAATCCGTTCTAAATGTAAACAGGTTCTAGTGGGCAATCCTGATTGAATCTGATAACTACAAATTAATCCCAATAGCTTTTGCATTTGGATTTGCTTATAAAACCATATTAAATCCGTTCTAAATGTAAACAGGTTCTATTGGGCAATCCTGATAGAAACTGATAACTACAAATTAATCCCAATAGCTTTTGGATTTGCTTATAAAACCATATTAAATCCGTTCTAAATGTAAACAGGTTTTATTTGGCAATCCTGCTAGAATCTGATAAATACAAATTAATCCCAATAGCTTTTGGATTTGCTTATAAAACCATATTAAATCCGTTCTAAATGTAAACAGGTTCTATTGGGCAATCCTGATAGAAACTGATAACTACAACTTAATCCCAATGGCTTTTGTATTTGGATTTGCTTATAAAACCATATTAAATCCGTTCTAAATGTAAACAGGTTCTATTGGGCAATCCTGATAGAATCTGATAAATACAAATTAATCCCAATAGCTTTTGCATTTGGATTTGCTTATAAAACCATATTAAATCCGTTCTAAATGTAAACAGGTTCTATTGGGCAATCCTGATAGAATCTGATAAATACAAATTAATCCCTATAGCTTTTGCATTTGGATTTGCTTATAAAACCATATTAAAACGTTCTAAATGTAAACAGGTTCTAGTGGGCAATCCTGATAGAAACTGATAACTACAAATTAATCCCAATAGCTTTTGCATTTGGATTTGCTTATAAAACCATATTAAATCCGTTCTAAATGTAAACAGGTTCTATTGGGCAATCCTGATAGAAACTGATAAATACAAATTAATCCCAATAGCTTTTGGATTTGCTTATAAAACCATATTAAATACGTTCTAAATGTAAACAGGTTCTATTGGGCAATCCTGATAGAATCTGATAAATACAAATTAATCCCTATAGCTTTTGCATTTGGATTTGCTTATAAAACCATATTAAAACGTTCTAAATGTAAACAGGTTCTATTGGGCAATCCTGATAGAAACTGATAACTACAACTTAATCCCAATGGCTTTTGTATTTGGATTTGCTTATAAAACCATATTAAATCCGTTCTAAATGTAAACAGGTTCTATTGGGCAATCCTGATAGAATCTGATAAATACAAATTAATCCCAATAGCTTTTGCATTTGGATTTGCTTATAAAACCATATTAAATCCGTTCTAAATGTAAACAGGTTCTATTGGGCAATCCTGATAGAATCTGATAAATACAAATTAATCCCTATAGCTTTTGCATTTGGATTTGCTTATAAAACCATATTAAAACGTTCTAAATGTAAACAGGTTCTAGTGGGCAATCCTGATAGAAACTGATAACTACAAATTAATCCCAATAGCTTTTGCATTTGGATTTGCTTATAAAACCATATTAAATCCGTTCTAAATGTAAACAGGTTCTATTGGGCAATCCTGATAGAATCTGATAAATACAAATTAATCCCAATAGCTTTTGCATTTGGATTTGCTTATAAAACCATATTAAATCCGTTCTAAATGTAAATAGGTTCTATTGGGCAATCCTGATAGAAACTGATAACTACAAATTAATCCCAATAGCTTTTGCATTTGGATTTGCTTATAAAACCATATTAAATCCGTTCTAAATGTAAACAGGTTCTATTGGGCAATCCTGATAGAAACTGATAACTACAAATTAATCCCAATAGCTTTTGCATTTGGATTTGCTTATAAAACCATATTAAATCCGTTCTAGATGTAAACAGGTTCTAGTGGGCAATCCTGATTCATACTAATTATTTCAAATATGTTTTTAATTTGGAATTGCTGTTTCAAATACACACTATGAACCGTATTAATCCATATTAAATTTTTTTTTATATGGTTCTATCTGGCATTTTCAACAGGGCATGAACAAATGCAAAATCTGGACGGTCAACGGGTGGTTGAAGAACAACAGTCTGATAATTCTAGTCATAATAATATCTTAGTAAATAATAATAAACAATTTGTTTCAGAAGTAGCACCACCACCACTGTTTAGTAGGTTAAGTAAGAAAACAGATATACCTATATCTGATATAATATGTAATAGTTGTAGGGACGATGGCAGTAGTAATGTTGAAAGGACAAGTTAGGATCAACCCAAACCCAGTAGTAGTAAGCAAGAAAATTCCCAGGGAGCTGGTGACTGCGCAAAGAAAATTTCTAGCAGCAACAGGCCTAAGAGGAGCGCCAAATTGCCAAAAAAGTACGAAGATTACAGCCTCGAAAATGAGTAGTTCGCGACATTGGGAAGTATACTACAGAGTAGGAGTTTTCCGATTTTGCTATCGTTCGATAAATGTTCGTACAAAATAAGACATTGTGATGTCCTATGCTGATCGGGCATAGTTAAAAAAAAATAATAGACAGATAGTAGTCGCCAGGTCCCAGGTAAAATTTATATTATTTATGTATCATTTGAAATGTAAAGGTGCACACCTAGTAAAAGAAATAATAACTTAAAGTAATTTAATATGTTCTTTATGGTATGTTAATTAGGAAAGTACAAGTAAATCCAACAGATACAGTCCACAAGAGTTTCATTAGCAAATAATGGGGGTGTGACATTGGTACATAAACCCAGCCACCACAAGAACGCCCTCTATACGGAAGGTATCGTAAGAAACCTATGGAGATTGTCACTTTCCTACCAGCCAGCAACAAGTAAACACTGATACAAGACGTACCACGTACTCGGGTCCTCCGCCATATTTATATATGTTAAATAATTACCGTACTTACTACATGTAATAATAAACGACTATACGAAACGCGGGTTATTTTATTTATTGTTAGAACACTACAATAACAATATACAGCGTGAGTCACGAGGAACTGTACATACTTCTACCATAAGAAGAGGCACATTAGGCGATCATCAAATGACCATTAAAAATTGTCTCCTTGTTTTCATTATTAATATACAGGGTGAATTATGGATCTTCACTAAAAGAATGTTTCGTCATATCTTTTCAATGATTAAGTCGATTTATCTCATTTTTTTATAAAAGTGTGTATTGGTGTCTGGCAACTAACTGACATATTCAGAATTGAGAAAATCCAGGTCCGCCTTCGAGACAATTTGTGGGACTGCTTCATATTCAACACTTCACCCTGTATATGATTTTTCAAAAATCTGATTGAAAATTGGCAATAATAAAGTATCTTACTGTATAATAATGTTAAAAATCTGGCATATCTGGTTCATCCCAATAATTCACCCTGTATGTAACTTTTTTCCACCCGTAATAGAAACAGATAAAAAATGTTTGTAATAACCTAGTTTTCTTATTTGTTTCAGGAAAACTCATGTGTCTAATTATTTTAATCGGAATGAAATGAACAATAAGTCAGGGAAAGGTTTATTCATAAATTAAGAAATTAAATAAAAAACAATAACCAAACAATAAAACAGTTTTAACAATGTGGAACGAAGTAAAAAACAATTTAATAAACATTACGATTATAAAAGATGTTAAAAATGAAATCCATCTGCCTTAATACGCTTTTCTTGACGAATGTTTAAATGTGTAGTGGTCTTTCTGATTGTCAGTGGGTCATTTCTGATAATATTGCAACAGTGAATAATTCTGTTAATGAGCTGTTGTGTTTTCTAATCGTAATGTTTGATAAATTGTTTTTTACTTTATTCCACATTGTTAAAACTGTTTTATTGTTTGTTTATTGTTTTTTATATTCTTAATTTATGAATAAACATTTCCCTGGCTTGTTCATTTCATTCCGATTAAAATAATTAGACACATGTGTTTTCCTCAAACAAATAAGAAAACTAGGTTGTTACAAACATTTTTGATCTGTTTTCTGTCTATTACGGGGGAAAAAGTTACATACAGGGTGAATTATTGGGATGAACCAGATATGCCAGATTTTTAAATCCGGCCCTGTAAATCAATTCAAATTATGGTATTTACCATACTGGAGCACAGTGTGTGTGTGGTTTCTGTCTATTTTGAAGATTTCTTTTTAATAACTAAACATTATTATACTTCATTGTTGCCAATTTTCAATTTGGCTCTAAAATGAATCTTTAATTGAAAATGTGAGGTGAGTGTAACAAAAAATTCATATACCCAGTCTTAACTGTCTAAATAGACAGGGTGAGTCACGAGGAATAATAAATAAATAAATATGCCCTCGGAAAAAATTATATCAGATATTTGAAAAATCATATACTGGGTGAAGTGCTGAATATGAAGCAGTCCCACAAATTTTCTCGAAGACGGACCTGGATTTTCTCAATTCTGAATATGTCCGATAGTTGCCAGGCACCAATACACACTTTTATAAAAAAAATGAGATAAATCGACTTAATCATTGAAAAGATATGACGAAACATTTTTTTGGTGAAGATCCATAATTCACCCTGTATATTAATAATTAAAACAAGGAGAAATTTTTTAATGGTCATTTGATAATCCCCTAACGTGCCTCTACTTATAGTAGAAGTATGTACAGTTCCTCGTGACTCACCCTGTATATCAGAATAATGCGGCCACTTCTTGAATGACCCATGATGAGGCCTATGTAACGAAATCTGATCCCTGCCTCTCAAGCATATAGCGAATCATTCGTCGCAAACGATGTACGGTTCTTGAAGATACATGTCATCAGCTTCAGTAAGTAAACAGAAGCCACTGTCAAAATGCCTTCTTTTCTGAAAGTGTGCCTACACGATAAGTTATATGGAAGCAATGAATATACGCCGATACTCTCTTTTGTGAAACGAATACGCGATATATCTCACTAGATCTACCCCAAGCGATTATGTTGTAGGAGATAATTGAATAAATAAGGGCATTTTAACACGAAATCGACGATCACTCAGGTAGGAGAGATTAACATTACCACGTAGTACAATATGAGATAATTTTGTTGCAATAAAGCTTTTATCAACAGTATCGAATGCCTTAGATAGGTCAGAGAATAAAGCAACAACATATTCCCCCCTATCAGTGAGTCCTGAGCAAACTGAACAAAATTGGTGATACATGTTGCAGTTGAAAAGCCCCTTCGAAAGCCATGCTGAGAGTCCGTCAAAATTTCAGTATCACTCAGGAACTCAACAATTCTGTTCGACATCACTTTCTCGAATTAAGCTTAGTAGTGCTGTGGGCCCATAATTCTCAACATTCTCGCTGTTACCCTTTTTGTAAACAGGGACAATCACAGCATTCTTAAATTCGGGCGGGAAGGCACCGGCTAAAACTGATCGATTTAAAAGTTCGCTCAAAACGGGTGCGATTTCATCTCTGCAGCATCTCAAGATAAAAGAGGCAACTAATCTGCCCCTGTTGATTTTTTATTGGCTAGGTCGTTTATAACCTATTTTATATCTCACTGACAGGTGCAAGAAACATGGTCCTGGGATTATTTTCAGAAGTTGTAAATTCAGTGTACAACCCATGACAAAAATAATGCTCCAAACACTTCTCTATGGTGGCACTATAATGCTCCGCAAATACCCTTGCTATTTCCAAAGGATGAGAGATGGGAAGGCCATGAATTTCTGTCACCCTTGATATCATGCACGCAGGGTGCCCACCGTAATATTCTTAAAAGTTTTCCATATTTTTCTAGATTTATTTGTAATCAACAAGGTCTCATTAAACTGAGATCTTTTCATCACGGATATTTTTATTGACATTCCTTTTCAAACTTCGTCTAGTTCTCCATTCTAAACATTACTTCTCAACCATCTCAGCACCCGAAGTCGATCGTACTTGAATCTGAGCCCTGTCATGTGTAGTGCAATATGTCTTACCCTGTATATTTTTATATTTATAGTACATATTATAAATATTATTAGATAATATTTATAATAAATTATGTAGTCTTGCTGTGTCATCAATAACTACGATTGACACAGTTTACCTAATCTAGTTTTACGAATAATTAAGAAGAGAACCATTTTAGCTTTTGTAATAACTACTAGCATTTGTAATGATATATCATAAAATATATATTTCCTAATTAGATATCCGAGTTAGTTTAATTTAAAATGTCCCCCGAATCTGGAGGTAATACCCAATAATATACGGGGACACTACATGGCGATCCTGCCCAACGAATTTGATTCTGTAAAGCAGTCCCGGATAAAGAAACTTAAGAGTGAGTCAAATTTTATATACTAATATGGGAACGACGAACTCGAAGCACTCAGAAGTCACCGATACGGGAGTAGTCAACGCTAATTTGATCCTCGACGAACAAACCATTCAAGCCCCTTTGGACGTAAAAATTTTATTGTATATCATCACGGTAGTAATTATATTAATGGCAATTGAAAGATACGCTAAAACATACAAGAGGACGAAGAAATTGAAGTACCAGCAAAAATGGCTATGACAACGGTCGAATTCTTCAACTTCGCGCACCAAATACTGCCGAACGAATACAATGGAGCGGAGAAACTTCAATCATTTTTGGACGCATTGCAACTGTTACAAGATAACGCTGAAGGACATGAAAATCACGCCATAACATACGTCAAGACAAAACTCGTTGGAAAAGCAAGAGACAATGTTCTCCCAACAGATAGTCTACAGGATATAATTGACAAAATAAAACATAATACCATCCATGATAGATCAGAGTTAGTAGCTGGAAAAATGGCTTCGCTACGCCAAAATCATAAGGACACAGCACAATTTGCTACGGAATTGGAAAACTTAAAGTCTACTAAGAAAAGCTTACATTAACGAAGGAGTTCCAATCGCAGTCGCGGAACGATACACGACCAACACCATGATCAAAACGCTCATGTCCAACGCCAGAATTGACAGAACGAGACTGATAATGGAAGCTGGAAATTTTACAAGCTGCCACGAAGCATTGTCAAAGTTTATAGAGGTGGATACAGAAGCAACTCAACCCAACACAGTGCTATATATGAATCGATACAATTTGAGCAATTAAAAGAAGACGTCCTGGTCGACAATAAAGAAATTGCTAATGTTGTTTTTATAGCGAGTTCAATTATATCACGGTCAAGTCCAGTAATTAGAATAATAAACACAACATTCACATATGCTATCATAAAAATCGCTGACATCACAACAACAACGTTAAGCAACTATATGGTATACAACATACACAACTCGCCAGATACCAGAAACGAATAATTATTAAACGAACTAAATACTATTCCAATTTTTCCAAGAAATGATATAGTGAAGTTTTAGAAACAAAAGCAAAGTTACCAAAAGTATACGAAACCATGGATAATATTAGCATAATTAGGCTGCCCGTAGTCCGTTTTGAAATTATGCCCAACTATCTTCGGATGTTTATGGGAAAAAGAGGACAATTCAGCGCTGAAACAAGCATACATTTCGTTAACGGCAAATATTCACTAGAGAATATTTTGTCTAAGCTCCAGGAGTTAGCTGACGATCATAATGTTTTGCACATAAAAATGAAATTGAATGATGCTATATTTAAATTGTATACAATAAATGAAGTAAAAGAAGCAGCAGAAAAATACTTAAAATTGGAAAGTATACGGTTATATAAGGAACCCGAAAAGATTAAAGACAAGGTAACTAAGCTAAAACTAATAGAAAAATATCACGATAATCCGTTATCAGGAGGACACTGCGGACAAAAGCGACTTCTCAAGAAACTTCGCACGCTGTATAGATGGAAAGGAATGTCAAAGGAAGTAGCCAAGTATATCAAGCAATGCCAAAAATGCCAATTAAATAAACGGAAACCAGGTCATCAGAAACCTATGGTAATAACGCCTACACCACAAAGTACACGTGTACATTGTACTATTAAAGACACAAAAAACAGAGACGTGAATATCCACAAAAACAGAGTGCAGTGTATATAGGCATAAACATTATTAGTATAAGTTTTTGTATATATCCATTTAGTTATTTTTAGGTTATTTTACTGTAGGTGTATATAATAAAGCATGACCTTCATTACTGGCCACAATGAAGTTCATTCTCCCAAAAGGAGGAGATGTGGTGCACTCGGTATGCACCCCGCATTAACCAAGATTTCACCCTATTAAATATATAACAAATCTACGTAATTCAAAACAATTGTGTTATAATAATATAATCCAAGGCGCCACACTTGACGCTGACCTAGACCTAGCACGTACATTGCCATATAAATACAGACACTTTTATAATTAGATATAATTAGTTAATACACGAAAAAGGTGTAAATACCATGTATTCATTGTATATAAACATGTATCATCGAATTATTATAAGTTTAAATTGTTTGATTATTAAGAAAAATAAAACGTTGGTCCAACTATAAGTTGTTTTGCTGAAGAAAGATGAACTACAATAAAGGCGGCACTACAGCCCGTCCGAAAATTCTATTCTATCAAATGGACCTCGTCTATTGGAACAATACACTCGCCGTACAGGAAACACTATATTAGAAGACGAACGCCTATAAACATGTTTAGGAACGCTTCGCTGCCCGACCTTACCCGCATCAATCCTTAAGGCACACAATTGAGCCCGATGGTCTGAGAAACCCATATGAAAATTCCTAACCTCAGCCAGACGCGGCAGATCGGTCAGCACATAATAATAAAGGACATTATTAAGGGCACTTACTGTTACTCCAGACCGAAGCGTGACAAGTCTTGTTGGACCCCCAGCGAGCGATTGGGTTCGAATGAGTCTATCAAATCCGACAAAGCTGTATAATCTTGAGATAGCACATCGGAATTAATATTAAAGTCGCCACAAATCAGAACATGCTTGAACCTATCAACAATCCTACAGAGCAAGAACGATAAGCGTCCAGTAAAGACCCCGATGTCACCCGAGTGTGGTCTATAAATACTCACAATATACAGTGCATTATTATAAAAAACATAGCTACATTCAAAATGAGATTCACATATTTGTCCAAAACTGGCAAATATAGCACCACCACCATGTCGATGCAAGGACGTACAGAAAGAAGAAAATAAGGAGTATGACTTAATAGTACCTGCCAATAGCCTCGTGGGGTTCATCCAATGTTCACATATACATAAAAATTCAATATCATTACTGTTTAAATATAACTCAAACAGATCCAACTTATTCGCCAAGCTTTGAACTGATATGCAGTACATTCAGAGTATTACACACCACACTTTTGCTATCTTTAATACACTGCACATTCTAACTTTTTTATTGTTCGTTAAAATAATTGCATCTTGATCAGTACAGAAAAAACACATTTTTACCTAACAAAATACTTCTTAGATGAAGTCCAACTTTAACTTTTCCGGACTTTGTCAGTATTGGTACTGTTAATGAAATATTTACCACTGATAATTGAATTAAAAGAAAATACCACTTTTTTATCCGTAATAATATCTTTTAAAAAAACACAACTAGATATATTAAAATTGTCAGCTAGCCTATTTAAATAAAAGTTGTTCGAATATATTGGAACAGTAAACATGATTAAGTTCGTTTTTGAAGTTATGATTTTCAATATTAATCAAGTACAACATACAAGCGACTAGGTACAGACCCCAAACATCGATTTAAGGCACCGCGTCTGCGTGCTCGTGATGTTTTCTTATCGCACAATTCGTCCATACATAATAATTATATTATTATTATTTCCAAGAAGAGCTGGCATTTGAACCTAGGACTTTCCGCATGTAAAGCGGACATTCTACCACTGAGCTACAACGCATAGGCCAATTACCTCTATCTTATATTATATAAATACCAACTGCCTAACTGATATTTTAAACGCCACTATGGAGGTAAAGTAAAAATGTAAAATATTTTGTATAGGTATATTTATTGTAATAAATCCAATTTAAATAAAAATTATTACATAATAATTTATTAATAAAGAAAAAACCATATTCTCTTGCTGATCTACATAATATGTAATACATAATAGAACATGAATATAGGTAAATTTAGAAAACTGTAAAATGGAGCACTAGTGCTCGTTCTCGAGGATGGTAATTAGAGGACACAGGCCCATTTACAACACCAAACTCGTTTTCATGCAAGAATTTATATTAATTCCATTTTACCGTGTTAGGAAATTAACATCGCATCAATCCCCCACTTTGCCTGTAAATGGCGCAACATTTGTTTAAAATTTGAAGGCGTTTTGCCATAAACTTTAAATATTACCAAGTCACCTACTGAAACATCAGTAGATATGTCGCTATTTGAGTGAAAATCTTCTAATAAATCTGAAGTTTCATTATAGATAACATCATCGTGACTATTAGATGAATTAGTTTCAAAAAGTCGCTTTCTTACCAAATTACTTTTCGACGCATTCTTCTTCACTCGCTTATATTTTTTTTCTCGCGAATTCTTCACTGTTCCTCCACGGATCATTGATGGGAGTGTCCGTGAAAATTTGAGAGTTTGTTTTTTACGTTTGGTTATTGATGGTGCAGCTTTTGTATACAGTCGAACCTATTCAGGAGTCACCAGGAAGCCGTTGAGGGACTATGTTGCGGTTCAACACAAGGCAACTTCTCTTTGCTGGAGTTTGTAAGCAAATTTTGTTGCTCAATCAACCTATCAGTTACGTAGGATGATACAAAACACATCATCAAAGAAAATATCACTAACAATTCAATTGAGGTATTGTAAAGCCTTTTAAATAGTCCAAATATTGCCACGTCGAGAGGTTCCAGCTTCTGGCTAGAATGAAGTGAAAGAGTCAGAGGAATTGTTTCGTTTTCTTTAGCAAAATTTAAAGCACCAATGCAAATGGATTTTCTGGTTATCGAGTTTAATTAATTTTGGGTGTTCTTTGGAAAATATTTTGTGCAAAACTGGCAAAAATAAATTGCTTTTCATCCATCCAGATAGTGTAGTTGCTCCTTTCGTACCAGCTGGTGTGCCGTGGAGAATATGATCCTCGAAATGTACACGAAGAAATATTAAGTATGGCGGTATTTAACCCCTGTGGCTCCAACAATAAATACAACAGTGACAAGTATCGCTCTTTCAGCAGAAATGACTTTACCTACACATCTCTGATCCATTGTGGCTATTACTTTGGGCAGTTATGTACAGTAGTAGCTAAGGTTTCATCTAAGTTATAAATTTCTTTGCTATGTAAGTTATGATTTATTTTAATACTAAGATTTGTAAAATATACACTTACAAAAGCTTTATTAAAACTTCTGGCCCTGCTGATACTGGTCTGCTCAGGAGTTCTAAGGGAAAGTTTGTGACGAATCATAAGGCTTACTAGCCACTCTTTCTCAGCCATGTTATCTCTTCTCTAACTATTTTTTATATTTTTTCCAACAGCTACTGCATAGCTATTCAAAAGAAAAAGTACGAGCTTTCTTTGTGTTAATCCATATTGTATAGATACGAGATGCCTGCTAATTCAAAAGAAGTTCTTCTGGATTCGAAAACACCATCAAATGGTCATTGTCGAAAGATTATACAGTTAATGTCTTTTCGACGAATTTTATGGACATATAATTTTAAAGTTATGCTTGGTATATTTAGATCAGAAATGACTTTACCTACACATCTCTGATCCATTGTGGCTATTACTTTGGGCAGTTATGTACAGTAGTAGCTAAGGTTTCATCTAAGTTATAAATTTCTTTGCTATGTAAGTTATGATTTATTTTAATACTAAGATTTGTAAAATATACACTTACAAAAGCTTTATTAAAACTTCTGGCCCTGCTGATACTGGTCTGCTCAGGAGTTCTAAGGGAAAGTTTGTGACGAATCATAAGGCTTACTAGCCACTCTTTCTCAGCCATGTTATCTCTTCTCTAACTATTTTTTATATTTTTTCCAACAGCTACTGCATAGCTATTCAAAAGAAAAAGTACGAGCTTTCTTTGTGTTAATCCATATTGTATAGATACGAGATGCCTGCTAATTCAAAAGAAGTTCTTCTGGATTCGAAAACACCATCAAATGGTCATTGTCGAAAGATTATACAGTTAATGTCTTTTCGACGAATTTTATGGACATATAATTTTAAAGTTATGCTTGGTATATTTAGATCAGTGGCAACACTTCTTATAGCACTACTTTTTTCTAGAACTTTACGCACTGCTGCCTTTTACAGGTATACTGCTTATGATCTGTTTTCGTCGTGTGTTTCATAATGCGTGTCATTTTTTTAAAAAACTAATAGTATGTATAAGCTAAATAATATAGTACTATAACTTTCAAGATAAGTAAGGCTCTTCATAGATAAGCCATAAAGGCACCCAGTACAGTGGGATTATACCCACTAAAAAACTTCTTTGCGTCTGTGTTCATCTCGGCTGTTCGTTTTATAATACTCTTGAAGCAGCGGGTTGTCTTGTTCTTCTTTTCTTTGTACTTTCACAAGGAATATATTTTATTTCTTTTGCCTATTTTTCTTCAAATTCAGTTACCCTGCTTTTCGTATTTCTCTGTAATATTCAGAATATTACACATTAGTTTTTTGTGGACAAAACATAGTATTCTAATCGCATATTATAATAGGTATTACCTATATGCTGAATTGAGTTGTGATATAAAAGGCACCCTCGCCAATAATAGTCATCATATAAGTTTGATAAATAATATACGATTAGGTCGATGTTTTCAAATCATGTCTGCCGTTCCACTAACAGAATTTACCTTTAAGACAAATAATGCAAAATTTGCGAGGATCATATTTACAGTAAATTATCGCCTAGGTACGTTGAGATATTTAGTTTACCTTTTATCGAAATACAAATTTTCCTGATGTATAAATTAATTTTTCTAGGGAAATTTAGTGTATTCTTAAATTCAAGCAGTTTATTTTGCCCCAATATATTTGCATTAAAAATAGAGTTAGTAATCGATAATTATGATTTCTTTTACTTATATTTATTCAACATGACGACGAAGTTCCTAAGAAGTAAAAATAGTACTATTATAATTGCATTGCTTTTGATAAGATTAACTTCAATATTAATAATAGGTTGGTATATTAACTTATAAGTAATATGTATGAGTGTGATTAGTCAAATTATTAAATAAGAGAAAACTATATATGTGCAAATAAATAAATATGTTTGATGTATTTGAAAAAGATTTTTAATTTCATACCAATATATTAATGATAAACGCAAAACAAAATCGACGTGTACAAGACTAGAAGAAAAGAACCGATAGGTATATTCCTTACTTGAAATGGACTCCGTTTTATTTTCATTGGACAACCCTTTTTTATAACTCACAAAAATAATAAACAATGTTTCAATTTATATTTACAATGACAAATGGTAAGATATATTTATCTTCTTTTTATTAATAAAACAATCGCCATCAAATGTTTATTCTTTGCTTTCATTTCACTCTAAACTACCAGATCTCAAACGGAAAATGATATCTACAAGATGCATGCAACCAAACATAGAATCAAAGAGCAATTTCTAGCATTTTTATCACTTTATCAATAAGGACATAATAATGTCCGATTTGTTATGTCCTTATAATACCGAAATGAATTTTTTGCATGAAATAACTTAAATATCCATAGTAGATAATTGTCTCTAATCCGATATTCCTAATATTTTTGTTTTCGTCTAATTTTATCATATTTTTAAAATTCTATCAACCACATATGGTCTACAACATTTTTGTTAATTTTGTTATTAAAATCAAATTTCACCTACAGTCAAAATCTACTAATTCACTTCATGTTGTTCCGAGCTCGTAAAATAGGAAGATCAAGTGGAATCCATTAATTATTCGTACATTTAAGAGTAGGCTCTAACTTAGATAGCCGTGGAATACATCACTAACCTTTACATTTATGACGATATATAATAATTATTAATTAAAGACCATTGAGATAAAAAAGGGCAGTTCTCGTGTTTGTTTTTCGTGTTAAATTATTTATAGTTTGATATTTTTTCTGTACACAGATGTTTTTGTTAAAATGGACTGATGATGGCTTGTTGAGCCGAAACTAGTTTCCCTTTTCATAATTAAATTAATGATTTTGTGGACTTGACTTTGAAAGTTTTTGTTTGTTTTCTTTTATTTGAAACTGACACTCCACTTTGATGATTGATAATTTATTTCGTTTATTTTTATTATTAATAATATAATAATAATATTAAATGTAATGCATGATTTATTAAGTTTTTATTATTTTCTACGTGAGTACATTATATCATATTTTATTGTAAATACTAAGGTATAATTATGTAACCCTAATTACATGCATTTACAATAGAAAGAACTTGTTCATATTCTTTTTGAACTTCTGATTCTGCAGGTATCGAAACTAGTGCTATTGCTGAATCCTAAAAAAATACGTAAATATATAATATAATGATATAACATTTTTAAAAAATATATCAATTTTAATTAATAGTTGTTGCTCAAAGTTCATCACATCCATAATAAATAAATTCAAGTATAAAATAAAGTTTAGTACTTGAATCTCCCGTCGAACAAAATCTACAAGGTTTTGTGGTTGGCAAGCTGGGGATCATTACGAAAGTAATACTCTGTTATTAACCTAAAATCAGGGTAGAATAAATGGCCGTAATCATGACTGCAAGCGAAAATTTGTCAAAAATCATGTCAAAAACTATATGTTTTGTTGAAGAGAAAGTATAAAAAAGCTCCAGAGGAATTTTGAAAAAACAAGAACAATAATAAAACCTACAGGCAAGGGCGGCTGATGCATGGGAGTTGCAGAACCGCCAAAAAGACTGTTATTATTTAAAATTTAACCAGTGTGTCATAATTCATAGTTTTTGTATTGCAACATGGCAACTTTCCAAATGAGTGAACATAATGAACATCGGGAATACCTTTTCTATTCTACTTGGTCTACATCATAAGGATCTGTGCACTACTATACCATAGGTACTACCGCTATTTCCCGCACAAAGCATCATGCTTTTAACAGGTCATTCTTATTTTTTTGTCAACTTGTTTTCATTTTTAATTTTACTTTTGGAAAATTACTATTAATAATGTAAATTAAATTTCAAATTTAATACAAGTTTGAAAATTGTTTAAATATGAATATCCACAAAAACTATTAAAGGAATATTATACTGTGAGCGCCAAAATATTAATATAAATTCATTATTTTGAGAATGGTCGACTCTTAAAAAATCCTATATCATATCAGGTACGTCATCGACCTGGACGTGATGACGTCATCGATTATTTTTTAAATGGTAATAAGGGTCCTGTGATACCTTATTTGAAAGGCAATTCAATTATCTAGTCAGTGATATAAAACTCAACATAATTATTTATACAGGGTCTACAAAAAAAAATATATTTTTAATTAATTAATTTACACAACAAGAAGTACCTATGCCTGTAACAATTTGTGGCAAAAACAGAAACTGATTATTTTATTTAACAATTAAAAATTAGGTTTCAAATAAGATGTTCAAATTGCCAAATTTTGTGGAAGGTTTTTATAAATTAAAACATTATCACTTATACAAGTTATTCAAAATGGAAAATTAAGAAATTTAACAAATATTGTTATATAAACATTAGTTTTATGGCATAATGTCTAATTTAAGTTTTTCTTTTTGTTTATCATTACCGATGAATTTAAATTTTAAGGAAAATGTTTACTTGGTTCTGTGTAGTAACATGGTCGAATTTTAAAAAATTTTAATTTTCCATTTTGAATAACTTGTATAAGTGATAATGTTTTAATTTATAAAAACCTTCCACGAAATTTTTCACAGGATGAATGTATTATATTGGTAACACTGAAACGTTTGTTAACCTTGTATAAGTCACTGATGATGAGAAAAATTGTTTCTCGAAACATGTCTGACATGGGCAATGTGCCTTAATGTGGTAATATAAATATGTTTATTTTGTGGAGCTGACGTTGTTTGATTGTATATACAGGGTGTCCGGAAAAAGGAGGTCAATCCGTTAACCACAGATTCCTTGAGCAAAAATAATATGAGTTTTAAGATGTCATTTTTCATTTTAGCCCTCCATGTTCGATATACAGGGCGTCAAAGTTGAAAATTTAAAACCAATATTTTTAAATAATTCTAGTATTTATTGAGATATTGGATTCAAATTTAGTGTGTTGCTTCAGCATAAAGAGCTACTTCTTTCCAAAAAACAATGTCTTAATAGCCAAAATACGCGATGTTCAGTACCTATTGACCCTCCCAAGTTTTTATTACGTACGCCAATGACTTTTAAACTAATTATTTATAGGTTACTATGTATTTGTGATTATTTTTTAACTCTTATAAAATTTGGATAAAATCATTTATTTTTGAGATATTTGGAAAAGTATTGACTCTTGTTTGATGCCTCGGCGGCTCTGGCTATTCTTATAATGTTGAAATATCAAGCAACTCTGGTGTTACCTTGGATACCTACTTAAGCAATGTTTTATTGTTGTCAAATTAGTTCTCGCAATTTGACAGTAGTTTAAGGTTTAAAAGTTAATATTTTTAATTATCGGTAATTTTATAAGTAAACACAACGAAAATCGATCGTAGACGAAACAATTTTATATATTTTTCGGAAATGACGGATATGATTTTAATCATGGGTAAGATTTAAAGACAATTGATTGACTATAATCAGTTAAATTTTATTTTTGTTTATTTACTAGGAAAATGTAACTCTAACGCTAGTTTAGCCGCTAGGCGGTACGCAGAAAAGTTCCCTAATCGAATTCATCCAAGACGAAGGTATTTTTCAAATTTAGTTAGGCGACTAAGGCACAGTGGAAGTTTTAGACCGTAAAGGGAACTGCGGTCGACCCCGTCTAATTCAACCAGAAGAGGAGGAGAGTATTTTAACAAGCATCGAGGAAACACCAAATATTAGTACCAAAGTTCTTGCCCGACAGGTTGAAAATATTGGGAAATCTGAAGTACACCAGATTTTAAAAAGACAGCAGCTTTACGCCTACCACATTCAAGAAGTACAATCTCTGCTGCCTCAAGACCTTGAGATGAGATCTAGGCTATGTAGGTGGATATGCGAAATGCATGACAGAGATATACACTTCATCAAAAATATTTTGTTTACGGACGAAGCTACCTTTACTAGAAACGGGGTCACAAATATTCATAATACACATATCTGGGCAGAAGAACATCCTCATGCCGTAGTAGAGACCCATCTCCTCAAGTAAACTTTAAAGTCAACGTGTGGGTTGGTGTCGTGGATAATTTCTTTTTGGGTAATGTAATTTTACCAGGGAATTTGGCTGGTGATTCATTTTTAGCATTTCTTCAAAACATACTGCCCGATTTACTTGACGATTTGCCTCTCTTAATTAGACAAAATATTTGGTTTCAACTTGATGGTGCACCAGCGCATTTTGCTAGGAATGTAAGGAGATACCTACATGAAAACTTTCCCCAACGCTGGATTGGGCGAGGCCAAGATGCTCCTGTTAAATGGCCACCCCGATCTCCAGATCTTACTCCCTTGGACTATTCAGTCTGGGGTTGTATGAAAGATTTTGTTTATAAGGTTCCGATTTTGAGTGAAAATCATTTAATAGAGAGAATCTTACAAGCTGGGGAAAACTTTAGGTTGAAGCTCATATTTCTCAAAGACTAAGATTTTCTTTACTAAAAGAGCTCGCATATGCATTGAAAAGAATGGGTGTCATATCGAGCAATTTCTTTAGACTGGTAGTTTATCTAATGTTTATTTAGTTACTTTTTCATGTTTTTAAAAGTTTAAATAATTAATATTTGACTATGATGCTTCAAATTAAGTTAAAAATAATAAACAATTTCGTGTTCGTAGTGTTTAGTTTTAGTACCTTTTCGAAAACTGTACTTAATTTGATGCACGGTAATGGTAATTTGAGTTAAATATGCTTGATTTAGTAGTGAAAATACCGTGCGCCGCGTAGACAACAAGAGCCAATACTTTTCAAAATATCTCAAAAACAAATGATTTTATCCAAGAGTTAAAAAATAATCAAAAATACATAGTAACCTATAAAAACTTAGTTCAAAAGTCATTGGCTTAGGTGATAAAAACTTGGGGGGGTCAATAGGTACTGATCATCCCGTATTTCGGCTATTAAGGAATTGTTTTTTGTGTTCTTTTTTAGAAAGAAGTACCTCTTTATGCTGAAGCAACAGACCAAATTTGATTCCAATATCTCAATAAATACTAGAATTATTTAAAAATATTGGTTTTAAATTTTCAACTTTGACGCCTTGTATATCGAACATGGAGGGCTAAAATGAAAAATGACATCTTAAAACTCATATTATTTTTGCCCAAGGAATCTGTGGTTAATGGATTGACCTCCTTTTTCCGGACACCCTGTATATATATTCATCGCTCCTCCCTGGAATGGATTATTTCATAAAAGAAATGTAAAATATAAAAAGCATCTTAGGCACTGTTTAATAAATGTCCAGAAAAAAGCTTTACCTTTATGATTAAAAAAAAATATCGTAAAAGATGCCGCAGGAAAAATTCTGTAAAATTAGCATTATATACCAAAAATCAACCAAAACGACTCAGTGGATTAGTAAGTTCTTTCTTATCAAGAATTATAGAAGAAATGATTATAACTCCACAGAAAAAACATTTGGAATTTTAATCAAAACTTTATTTTAAAAGGGTGCAACGGAAAACAGCTGGAAAATTTCGTGTAAGTGATCTTGTCCATTTTCAGTAATTGTCGTTGGATTGGAAGGCAGGCGCCGACGATCTACCATTTGAGTTCTTTTCATGAGTGCGTTTAATCAAACACAACCAGAAATCTTAATTGTGCAGTCATGCGCGGAAACCGTGCTTGGATCATTCAAAAGTTTGCGTTGACGTTTGAATAAAGATTGTAACATTGATGAGGAAGATGTTGATTATTTTCAATATGTTATCGAAATTCAAGTGATTAGGCCAGTCCTCGTATAACATTTGTTTGCAAATAGAGTAGCTTATATAAAAAAATTATCTTTTCCATTATACAAATTTTTAGATAAATTTGTTTCAAATTTAAATGTTTTTGTCAAAAAGCACTTTTCTTTAACATTATATATCTTTGCAAATACAAAGATATAAATATATTAAACAGAGCGCGGTCCAAAGTGACAAATTACATTGTTCTTTTGACAAGGACAATGAATTTGGTAAAAAAATAAAAAATTACCTTGAACAACAGATCCTTTTTGCCATTGAATTTTCCAAACAGTTTGAAAAGATCTTTGCGTTCAGTGAATTCCTGACTTGTTGAAATTAGAGCATTACGAATTTCATCCACTTCTGATTCTGATTTGAAGTTACCGGTGACAACCTAAATTTTACAATATTATACATTAAAACTTTTGTAGTTCTTTCACTTTCATTTTCAATATAATATTAAAATTGTGAAATACATGTAATGAACATGGTACACATTGCAACTCATTTGTTCCTCATACGTTATACATAAGCTTTATTCGGGTTGATACAAGAACTGTTCTAGACCTGTCAGGAGTGCGCGCAGTTACATGCTCGTGTTCAGATTTTTGAGATGTGATTTAGAACAGTTCTAGAACCAGTGGTTTGGTGTTCTGGTTTGAATCAGAACTGTTCCAGAACTGTGAAAACCGGACTTGATCAAGTACTGATTTCGGACTGTTTTTGGATTATTTTACAAACATGAGAATATAGATAAACATTATTATGTTATTCGAAAGAAGTAGTCCATACTGAAGTGGAGTAGAATAGTTAAATATTCTTGAAATAAAAGTCGACCTCCACACAATAAATTTAATAAAAATCCTCAACAAATGTTACCGTACATGTTTCACAGCTCCGGGCTGCATCATCAGTGGTTATAAGAGAAAATTGACGAAAAGCTATGTTATTTAACTAAATTAGTACATATTATTTTGGGAATTTCATTTATTAACTCATTGTGCGAAAAAACAAAAAGGTATTGTTAAATTAATTGTCGTTGTTAAACATTTAAAACTAAAACTAATGAATTTAAAAACTCACATCATTACTAATGTAAGCTTTATAATATTTTTTCTTCTTATAAATCATCGAAAAGTCTAAAAATTTTCTCCACGAAAACACTTGATTGCAATTTCACACAACAATATTGTTGTATGTGTTGTGTACCTTTTTGTTTTTTCGCACAATGAGTTAATAAATGAAATTCCCAAAATAATATGTACTAATTTAGTTAAATAATATAGCTTTTCGTCAATTTTCTCTTATAACCACTGATGATGCAGCCCGGAGCTGTGAAACATGTACGGTAACATTTGTTGAGGATTTTTATTAAATTTATTGTGTGGAGATCGACTTTTATTTCAAGAATATTTAATTATTATGTTATTTGGGTGCTAATCACAAAAAAAAGGACTAGCAAAGTAGATCGGAATCTGATAATAGTTATCAAATACTGAAAATATATTCAGATAATCCAAATAAGTCATTTGAATTAAGGATTTCATATACCTACCTACGTACTAGTACTAGATATTTAGATCATTTCATCATGTGATGCCAAAAATTTGTTGGAAAAAGGTACTACCAACAATTTTATCAGAAGGGTACAAAAATTAAAATTTTGCGAAAGAAAATTGTTTCTGAATATCGTAATCAACAAAAATGAACTATATAGGTATTATATTTACAATTTAATACACTTATTTTCTACATTAATTCGATGTAATCCGCCCAGACTTGTGTCACTTTAGAAAGCGCAACGTACGCTTGACCACATGAGAAAACTGAAGAGCCGATGTCCTTCAGTGCACTGTTTATACTCAACCCCTGGCTTTTATGTATGGTAGTAGCATATAGGCGTTGATTGAAATATTTAATAAGATACGCAACGCCGGACGAGAGGGGGTCGTCGCTTGCGGGGTAAGGACAATGCGCCCCGCTATGCTCGCCTTACCCCTCTCCTAGAGAAAACCTACCCGGTAACAGGCGTCATCCCATATGTTGCGGCGACTATACGAATTAATACCTTCGTCGTAGCATCGAACACCTATTGAAACGCCGTCGAAAAACTAGATGTTGCCGATTCAACAGTAGTGGTAGTAATAAACGGAGGTAGTTTTTAGTTTTGTTCGCTTATTCATTGTAAAAGTGTTTTAACGTAGGAGAGCATGAAATTAATCAAGTTATAAAAAAAATTGTTTAGGATAGCAAGTAAAAGAATTTTAAATACATAAAACAAATAATATACTTATATATTTGCGTATATACAGGTTGTCCTTACAATATTATTTTTGATTTCTGAAGTTTGGTTTCTTTTTAAGTTTGCTCGTTAGCATTATCTCCCAAGTATGTCACAGAGTAAACATAATTGTACGGCATGTTTGGAGCTAATTGATAGATCTCAATATTCAGTTAATTGTTGACTGTGGAAATGGTACCATAGGAAATGCACAAGAATTTTTTTTATATTGATTTCGACTCGCTAAGGATATACCTATTGAACCTCATGGACGATCTGAAGAGAATAAAAAGATTTTAACCCGAACCTTAAAAAGTTGAAGGTTATATATAGATTTTTTTCTATTTTCGGAAAAACGTCTAAAATACAAGGCAAAAATGCGTTTTAATGTAATGTTAATGATACATTTCCGCAGGGAAATGTTTGTGATTCTGTGTTCTTGAATGCTACTAAAAGCCAAAAAGATAATAATTTTTTTATATAACTAATTGTTTGACATATCTTAGTTTTCTTAATAAATGGCAAAGATCGATTTATAATGGTCTGTAACAATGTGAAAAAAAATGTATGCTATACAGGGAGTTCGTGGTTTTACCATCAGAACTTTAACAGAATGTGGAATAACTAATTTTTGGGTGGTTTACCTCTAAAAACATAGGTTGAAAAACTTATGGTTTTTGGAATATGGGACGTTATCTTAGTAACCTACAAACTATGTAGTATCTATCCCCCATCTACCCAACCTGTAAACTTGATATTATGTAACTGTCCGTGGACATTCATATTAAATTAAAGTTATTAATTTCCACTAATTTTATTTTTAATTTATGTACATTACACGTGTTTCGCTTCTTCTAAAATGGTAAAAGAATATCTGACATAAGCTCATTTCTGGGTTTTTCCATATATATTTTTTTATACCTTACACAATATTACTTTGTTTACCTGGAGTTTGGTTTCTATACTATTAAATAAAAACAGGTAAGTAAAGTAATATAGTGTAAGGTATAAAAAAAATATATGGAAACCCCAGAAATGAACTCAAGTGGTAAATACCAACATAACAGTTTTTTACATTGAAATAAAATTTAAAGGTACAAGACAGGCAAACAATTTCAAAAGCGGAGAATTATTAGCTCTCCATATCATATATGTAATATATGTATATATGGAGACTATTAGTTTCATGAAAAAAATTTTTTTTTTTAATTTCACCGGAAATAAACTGTTGCCCTCGAGGCACGAATAGCTCTCCATATTTAAGTGTAAAAGTAATAATTTTATGACCTTTTTGTCATTTATCTAAATTTAATAAATTTTTGTTTTGTTTTAGACATCAGCTATTTTTTTTTTAAGTATCGGGTTTTGTGCCTTTTTCTTCTCTTTGGAGGCACTATTTATACGCAGATATTTTATATTTCAGATCTAGGCCAAGTTCTTGAACGCAAATTAATTGATTTTTTTTAGTTTTATTATAAAATTTATTTTGCCCCCTTTTCTACTATTTACGAACACCTATGTAAACAAAATTGTTATGCTGCATGTTGTAGGTTATCCGTTAAGTGGTTTTTGAGTTATCACGGATACAAATTTTTTCTGACCCTTTTATAGAATTTTCACGGACGCCTATGGTACATTAATTTTTGTCGTGTATTTTTAACACCAATTCATCTAGTTAAATATAAAAATTTTTACATTTTAATTTTTTTTTATTTTACCCCTTTTTCTGCTATTTACGAACGCCTATGTGAATAAAAATTTTATGCTGCATTTTTATGTTATCTTATATTATCAAAGCTATACATAATTAGCCAATTTTTCTGGTATATTTGGGAAACGTTTTTCCGAAATACTGCATAATTTTTTACGCATTTAATTGAACATAACCTAAAATATTGAACATAAAATATTAGACCACATTGGCGTTCGAAAATAGTGTAAAATGGGGTAAAAAAGATTTGAAAAAAAACGTATTTCTTAAACATAGCAGAAATATTAACTAGTTATTTATAGTTTTGATAGAATATAACCTATAAAATGTGTCATAAATAACTTATTTTCATAGGCGTTCGTAAATATTGTAAAAGGGGCCAAAACATAAAAAAAAAATATATTTCCTAAACTTATTCGAAATATGGAATAATTTTTCATAGTTGTGATACAATATAAGCTAAAAAATATTCCATAAAAGAATTGGTTCACACAGGCGTTCAAAAATAGTTTAAAAAAAGGGTCAAAAACGAAAAAAAACGTTTCCCATATATACCAGAAAAATTGGCTAATTATATATGGCTTTGATATAAGATAACCTACAAAATGCAGCATAAAAATTTTATTTACATAGGCGTTCGTAAATAGTAGAAAAGGGGGTAAAATAAAAAAAATAATTGAAATGTAAATTTTTTTATATTTAACTAGTTGACTTGGTGTTAAAAATACACGACAAAAATTAATGTACCATAGGCGTCCGTGAAAATTCTATAGAAGGGTCAGAAAAAAATTGTATCCGTGATAACTCAAAAACCACTTAACGGATTTTAACCACATTTGAGCGTAGGCAAGAGGTTTAAAAAGAGGGTTCAAAAATTAAAAAAAATCATATTTCTTAAACTTATCCGAAATGTTGATTAATTTTTTGTGCCACATTGACATACGAATAAAGTGTAAAATGGGGTGAAAAGGTTAGAAAAAAACGTACTTCTTAAAAATAGCAGAAATATTGACTAGTTATTTATAGCTTTGATAGAATATAACCTATAAAATGTGTTATAAATAACTTGTTTTCATAGGCGTTCGTAAATAGTGTAAAAGGGGTCGAAATAAAAAAATATATACTGCCTAAGCTTATTCGAAATACAGAATGATTTTTCATAGTTGTAATAGTATATAACCCAAAAAATGTTACATAAATGAACTGGTTCACACAGGCGTTTGAAAATAGTGTAAAAAAGGGTCAAAAACGAAAACAAAAATTCCAAATATAAAAGAAAAATTGGCTAATTTGATATAAGATAACCTACAACATGCAGCATAACAATTTTGTTTACATAGGCCTTCGTAAATAGTAGAAAAGGAGGCAAAATAAATTTTATTATAAAATAAATCAACTATTTTCAACTTGGCGTAGAAGATCTGAAATATAAAATAGGTACGTATAAATAGTGCCTCCAAAGAGAAGAAAAAGGAACAAAACCCGATACTTAACAAAAATAGCTGATGTCTAAAACAAAAAAAAAATATATATAAATTTTAGATAAATGACAAAAAGGTCATAAAATTATTAGTTTTACATTTAAATATGGAGAGCTATTCGTGCCTCGAGGGCAACAGTTTA
Organism: Apoderus coryli; assembly: GCA_911728435.2. Classification (NCBI taxonomy): domain Eukaryota; kingdom Metazoa; phylum Arthropoda; class Insecta; order Coleoptera; family Attelabidae; genus Apoderus; species Apoderus coryli. Next base: position 21,852,471 of record OU452200.1, on the reverse strand, counting down.
TTTATATTGGTTTTGTCGTTTAGAAGATTTTCTGTATTTCTTAATTTGTTAATTTCTAGTGATTCTAGTAAAGTCAATTGTTTGCTATTAAAACTATGGTTATCTGCTATGAAATGATTGGAATAAGTAGAATTTGTATTATTAGTGATATATGAATTTTTATGTTCTTTCAAACGCGTTTTGAAATTGCGTCCAGTTTGACCAATATAAACTTTTGGACAATCTTTACACTTGAGTTGGTAAACCCCTGTGGACTCCAGTGTCCGCCAAAAAAAATGAAACTCGTAATTTAGAAAGTTTTTTTTATATATTTTTATTCGTTAGTCTCAGTATGTTTTTATTAATAATTAAACAATACACCAAAATTTAACAGCAACTTGAGAAAATAAATAAAAAATAAACCCATTCCATCTAACCGTGAATACAACTATATTTGCATAACATAAGAAACAGGTTGGCCGATGACTAATATACCTATAAGTCCAAACTCTAATGTAATATTCTTATTTTCCTATGTGGTTTACCTGATTCGTTATCTTTAATTTTATTATTACTAGAACTAACCCACTTAACAGCCCTAAATAATTTTATTTTTATTAATTGTTTAATAATAATATTGCGATGGTCACCACGCTGATCAAACCAAATCTGGTCATGTTCCCGTATAACTAAAATTAAGTCATGTTTTATATTTTCTACCAACCCATTTTTTAATTTATATGTGTCAAATAAGGATTCGTTGGGCCGCACGACTACTTCCTCGTCTAGAATGACTTGAACCCTACTTCCCTAGTCATTTATTTCTTTTAAAACCCTTGTATATTATTTAATCGTTTATAAATTAAGCATGAAATTGAATATTAAATATATTAGGGATCTTACATGTTATACTATCTCATTTCTTAAAGGAAAATATTTCAGTTAACGATATTTTTAATAAAAGTAGTCAAGGAATATAGAGAATCTTTAGAGAATAAAAGAAAAAAATCTACTCACGGCAACGTCTCATTAACGAAATGAACGAATGGGGCACAACGCCGCTATGCCATCTGTTGCTATTGTACCGCAATATCAGGCATCTTGAATAAGAACTTAGTTTGCCCGTTCACAGATCCGCTAGTGCAGTTCAGCAAAGCACGAAAATGATACCAGCGTTCCGAATCTTATTAAATATTTCAATCAACGATATAGGTTATTGATATAGGAAACCTTAGCTCTATTAATAATTTGAAATTGAATAGTTTTGACGGGACCAAGCTCTTAGAGATGGTCGTAATTAAATTTAATAAATGGATCAATCGTACATGCTCCAAAAAATCGAAAATATTATTTTCTAATACATTCAATTATCCTGGAAAACATTTAACGGAGAAAATCGATAAAAAATGCTCGTGGCGCTGACGGGATTTGAACCCACAATGTTCTGCTTATGACGCAGGTGTGTTATCCATTAAATTGATTTTTTCTTTTCTTTATAGGCTAAACACTAATTAAATGCAAAATTTGAAGTTAGTGTATCTGCTACACGTCCCTTAGAATGTTGATGTTAGGTGAGCGTGTCAGTGGCAAAATTGAGAAATTTTTGTCTGGCATAAATTATATAGGGTATGAGTAGTGGCTAGTTTGCTATGGCATGTCGCCTTGATCACTTAAAACGAAGCTTAATATCTTGATCTAGATAGACGTTACATGGGGGTCAAAAGGGCGTTCAATTGCTTCGAGAAAACGAGATACGGTTATGCTCGACTTGGCGGGGTGAAGATTGACCCGGATCCGGTTCACGGATGACAACATACTATGAGTCACCACAAAGTCATTTATGAAAATATTTAATAGCTGCGAGCTCCCCTGGTAATGATGCATTCCTTTTCGCTTACACATTACAGTAGTTTAAGAAAAAATTATCTTAAGACTTGCATGTATATTGTTCATCAAACAAAACTTATGGGACAAAGCTGGAAAAAAATCTTAATCGAACCAACTAAGAACAAATATATAATGTAATTACAAGCTACATTAAATTGAGCGTAAGTATATGTATGAACATAAAGGACTCTGTGGTATCACTGCATTATGAAAATAAAAATGAAAATGTTATTAAAGTAAATACCTATTATTATTATCGAATTAGTCTATAACAACTTACCATGTGTGGAGGTGCGTGAGCCAAATGACATTTCGAATATTGATCTACAGGTACTCTACCACCTTCAGGGCAAAGCAGTTCGTAATCACTAGATTTCAAATTTATTGCCCAAGCTTCCGGATTTTTCCCATCTGGAAGAAAAATATCATATAATTATATTGTACATTTGAGCTATTTCATTGTGGAAGTTGGAAAAAACGTAGCCTCCTCACTTACTCTAAACAAAGAATACACACACAACTGCGATGTTATGTCATGCTTAAAAACAATTCGAGAAGAGAGCAAAAAAATATATTTAAGTATAACAGCCCAAAATTTAACAAAACGTCGAAAAAAAATATAGATACGTCAAAATCTATTTCTATTATTAGTGAAAACTATGTAATAATATAATCGGACAATGATGATTTAACAAACTTTGTAAACTTTGTTTCAGAAAGCAGTTTTGCGTCGTTAGGCAGTTTATTGTAAATTCGAGCCACATTAAAAAAAAAGCTTCGCTCATAAAAGGTAGTTTTATGCTTGGGTGGAGTCACTGTATGGCCATGACGCATGTTTAAAAACAAAAAAAAGACCCACATAGCGAAATTCGTGCCGTGACTTTTATTATATTCGAACACAACGAACTGGAGCAACACAGCACAGAGAACGTGACTTCGATGCCTATAAATCACTTTTCTTTTCTCTTTTTTTTAATTATGGCGCCACAACCGACCTTATGTTCATTTGGCACTCGAGTTTGCGGTCATCTCTCGCAGCGTTACGTCAGAACCCGTATACTTTTATAGCCTTTGCTTTTGTGGTAACTCCTGGTATCTAGCTTGAGTACGCCCCCCCGTGTATTCTTATGACCTCAGAACCCGTATGCCCTTTCGACATTTGCTTTCGCGCCCCTGGTATCTAGCTTGAATTTGTGAATGGCCCTCGTATATGGCTATGACATAGAATAAGATTGCTATTCACTTCACTTCTACCTTCCGCAGATTTTAGCCCCACTACTAAGTGTACAAAAAATGTGGTTTTTTGACCTTCCCATATAATTTCATAATATATAAATTGGTCGAGATTTCACTAGTTTGTACACCCTTATGAACTTGTATCCAGATAGCGAGCAAACATAAAATCTAGAGGATATTAAATATAGAGATCATGAAACCATTTATTTCTATTAGCAGACATGATAGATTTAAACTTATGGAAACCAAATTTAGCGAAGACAGATTGAATTGAACTGATAAATATTTAGCAATGTTTATTTAGGCGAAATTTCTACTCACCCGTATTGCCAGGAACAGTAACATGTTTAACAAAAGCTACATCTCCACCGCCTTCGACTAAACACCTAAATGCTCCAGAGTATCCGCTATATTCCTCTGTTTGATCGAAATTACATTTTGTTTCAACATTACCTTTGTCTTTGTCTCCAACACATAACTCACAAAGTTTCTGAACGTACGAAGCATCAATGTTATGTCTAAAATAAAAACTATTTAAATACATATTATCCTGCTTATTTTTTAATAAGTACTTATAATATTTCTACACAAGTAATCCATCTTATAGACGCGGGTTCAACAATATTTCTAAATTATGACCCCTCCGATGCTAAATCGAGCATTCCTAGTTTAAATATTAATATTACGAAAAGAGGAAAATCTAGGTATGTACTTTTCGATGGACCACCCTGTATATTTAATACATGGTAGCCGATGCTAGGATAGACACAAAGAGAATAATATATCCATTGATTAATGATGAAATAGAGAAAATACCTAGTAAGTATACTCAAAAGCTCATCTGTTTGCGTATAGGGAAGGTTCCAAATTAAGACACATGAACATAATATTGCATAATACAATACACAGTATTTTATTATTTTGACTCATATATTATGCTACGTTGTGTAAAACCGCTCCCTTCTTGCATACAAGAATATATATTGTATTAATATAATTGCGCCTCTCCTTTTTCTGATATATTTTACGCTTAAATAAATTTAATTAATACGTCAACTTCAGACCACGCAAAAAACTTTTTAGCCATTAGCTTGGGATCGATTTTGTATATATTTAGTAATTAGGTCAATACTAGGTGACCTATCGGAAAATATTTCTCTTATCGAGGTAAAAATGTATACTTCTTAATTGAGAATTAAAATATATATTTGCATTTCAAAATTCGAACCTAATACCCAAGGTAAAAAAAAAGTAAATAAAAATATATATTAAGAAACGATCACGAGTAAAATTCGTTTAATATAAACAAAAAACTGTATAAATTTTTTTTAACTAACACATTGATCGACACACTCCCCTATAGATAAAGCAAAAAAAAATATTCTGCAAACTAAACACCTACGTCAGCATAATTCTTTATGCTGCTAGTATTTCTGTAGGATATAGCACAACACATGAGTGATGAGTGAAAAAACGACGAAGCACATCATCTAGTGTATAACTATTACCTAGTTGTTGTGCTATTTGTATTTATACAAACAATAACAACAATAATTTATATTTAAAAAATATAGTTGGTATAACGAACCTATACTACTCTATTTTTATAAAACATACAAGCAGCCAATAGACTCAGTTGCACTCCGCGAGGCAATACTTCAACCTTTAAAATGTGACATGGCGTGTAATGTTATTTTTGACACTAATATAGGCTGAGTAATTTGAGTAATTGAGATCGAATCGATACATTGCTTGGATCGCTATGAATGAAATAAAGAATATAGAAATGTATCGATATTTCTTTCATCTCTATTAATGTAAGCTTTCATTGAGATCACATTTATTGTTTTTGTTTTTTTTATTGTCTTGTATATTTCTCTTGTGTATGTCTAGAATAAGTAATAGATAAGGTTAAGCTAGGAGGCATGTGCCTCAACTTCGCCTTTTGTGTACCTACTATATCACAATAAAGTCATTATTATTATTATTATTAAAATTGACATTTTGAGCATCCGCGTCAAATTAAATGTATTGTATATGTAGAATAAACGTTAACACATAGGCCAACAGGTATGTCATGATTGTTTTTTTTTTAATTGTCAATATATGCAGACGCCCAGAACCCAGATGGTTTTATAGTTGACTTGAACTGTTTTCGTTGGAGATTAGAGTCAATAATTATTATAGTTGATAAGTATGTACGAGTATCCTTCAATTAATTTTTAGAGAAATAGCTATTGTACGAAAGAGTGTGGACATTTGCATATGGCATGTTTACTTCATAATATCTTGAATGTGGGCCCTCCGTCTTACCTCAGAGAAAACCACAAACATAGGTATATTGAGCACCAAAGAGATGCAAAATATCGCCACCTTCTCAGCGTCCCTAAATATAGGGCTGCTCTATTTCCTATGCTACTTCCCATTTAATAGATCACTCGAAGAACTGAAATTGATATCCTCTTATTGTTATAAGAGGTTGTTTATTTCTATAATGTTGATGAATTGATTGTAAGGTTGAATTTCATTTATTGGTTTGGAAGGGAATTTAATTCTTATTCAAAATATTTAATAATATACAGAATGTTTCATTTGAGAAATTTGACTTATAAAAATAGGTATATTAGTAGATCACACGACAGTAGCTTTGCGACCACCCTGTAACCTTTTGGGTCAATATGTCATGACTATTAATTATATATATATATAAAAATTGTTCAACTACCATCAACATTTCGAGAGTCTGTCTATTCATATAACAAAATAGCAACTACATATTTTGGATAAAAAAAAATCAAAATAAATTAGGTATTGCAAAACTGCTGAAGATAGGTATATGGAACTGTTGTGACAAAATACTCCAAACCAGACAAGGAATCTAAAAATATAATTATATGTAGGGTGTTAAAATAAGAGATTTGATATGAACTTCCGGTATAACTGGAAGTGGCACAAATATCACCTAGGTAAGTAATTATTTAAATTTTCAAAACAATAGTTTTTTAGTAATTCCCAAAACCTTTAATCTTTAATTACTTCCTTAGTATTGATGCGATTATTCCATTCAAAGTGAATTTTTGTATGTAGAAAAACAAACACAAAATGTGATCGAATTTATTAAAATGTAAATGACATATATGTTTCACTACACAGTGGCTTCTTCAGATTTCGAGTAATTTTAAAAAATTCGTGAAAATGTTTGTTTTTCTACGTTAAAAAGTTTAATATGTGGATTATTTCTTACTCAAAATAAAACATAACTAAAATAAATTTTACCTTTGATCTTTTGCACCTGGTAGGCAACTACCACCAGAGAAGTATTCGGCTAAAGTCTTTGGGTACGGACATTTACTTTTATCTATTAGATTTTGTTTAATCAAAGTATACAATGGTGCATTATATCCAGCTGTTCTTCCGATTCCAGTATGACATGATTTAGCTCCTCGCAGATCTTGGAAAGATTTAAAGCCCGATGTTTTTTTCACCACCGCTACTGCATAATAGGAACCGCCAGTTGCATTATATTTTTCAGCCAATATAGGTTTCAAATTGTAATCTCTTTGAGCAGTGTGAACAAAGCCACCTACGAAAGGAATCCACAAAAGCGTAAACAAATAGTAAAGTTTGCAGTAAAATTAGCACACAAACAAATAAGTAATAAATTGGCATAACATTTTGGAAAAGACTATGGATTATTATTTGTTTTTTATATTATCAAGTATGCAAATGACCAAATTTATTTTTATTTTTAATCAAAATTTATGTTTGGAATCTGACATTTTGTTCTATTAATCTAAAATATTTTCAGCATTGTGAGGTTGCCGTTTGTATCAAAAAGTCCTAGCAACTTTAGAATTTCAAATGGTATTTTTGGAATGGTGGTTTGTTATGATACTCTTTTGTTAATATTGCCCTAATCTCTATCGGTATTCGAGATAAAAACATAATTTGTGTTAAATAAAATCCAAAACATGGCCCAGTAAATTAGTGCTCTCAATTTATGCAAAATTAATATTTTGTTATTCACACTGTTCATTAAAAACAATAAATTATAATGGATTCCATCAGGGTCATAGCCACCTTGAGAAAAAATATTTAAATATCTTAAGTACCTATTATCAATTAAGATATTTTTTGGGAAACTTTAATGTTTGGTATGAGGACTTAGATATCATTTGAAAGCAAATTCATTATACTGCCATATTTTACTAATACATCATACAACAGTAATTTTCGACGCTGTATATTATGTGTATTAGTCCAATTCATCTATTAATTTTTTTAAATGTTGGGTACTTAAACGACAACATTACAAATTTTATTAAATATTATTTAACAAATATAAATTATGATTGCCCGTTAGATAATGTAACAAGACTTTATGTTGGAATTTTGCTTCACACTACCATGGTTTCACCAGACGGGCATTGATCCACAACTCATTAGTGAATATCTAGTGTTCGAAGTACGATTTATTCGAGTTGTTACTTCTTGTCCGGTCTTCGATGGTGAACTTTGTTTCACCGGGAATATTATCTGCTCACTCTACATGTCGCCACATACATCTTGTTGCCATCGGTATTCGTGCTGTATGGTAGTGTGAGGCAAATGTCCAACATAACTTAGTCGTGTTACATTATGTAACAAGCAATTCGCAAATAAAGCCTCCCGCCAGGGAATACGGCCGTTCTAGTGTTGGCAATAGGATTTAATGGAGTTGTTACTTCTAGTCAGGCCATCGATTGTAAACTTTGTTTCACCGGGCATATTGCTGGCTCACAACAGATGTCACCATGTATGTAAAATTCGAAGGTTAATAAAAAATAGTATTGTTTGATATAGGAAAAAAGCTTATACAGAAACATGTTATACATATTTTGTCATTTGTTTCCATAAAGTTGCAGATATATTTTAAAATATCCCTAGTTTAAATTCCTGAATCACATAATACTTGTGAATTAATGCATTATAGATTTCTAAGATTCCATAAGAATAAAAGAATTATAAATACCATCTAATGCAATAACATCAGCACCATTGTCACGTATAGTTTTTAAACACCCGTATACGTCGGTCTCCAAAATGCAGTCAAACCTTGGGCGAATTTCTCTTGAGAATGCCGCACGACTAAGAGTTTTGCATTTGTCCTCTTCTTCTTTTGAAGTTACGCAAAACCTAATTGTTTTGTATGGTGGACCATAATCACGTTCAACAACATCTGCAGGATTGATAATATCAAAGCGTTATAAAATAAAACTGATAATAAGGGGCCGAAAAAAAATGATAAACTTCTTATTCACTTTTAGACAACGTTTTTCAAAAGGTCCGTTTCAAATGGAATTGTTGTTTGATTTCCACATTTTTTCACCTCCTCTTTGTAATAGATTAGTTCAGAAAAAAAATGTAGTGGTCAGAGCAGCCGCCCAAAAAAAAAATCACAAAAAAGTTTATTTGACAGGTGTTCCTTAAATTTAACCCCAAACCAATAAAGATGCTCCAAGATGCTTAGCCTAATAACGCTGGGGATTACATATATATACAATATCAATAATGCTATTATAAGGAATTATCAGGTAAGCGGTCTGTGAATAAAAAGTAACTCTTTTTTTATTTACTCAATATTTCGATGTTCACGTCTTCATCAGGAGTACAACTGCAATTAAAAAACATTTTTTTCTTTATAACAAATCAGAACATGACAACATTATACGAAAGAACTTACAGATTAAAGTAATTAACTTGAAGACATACAAACACATAAAATGGCGAATTTTACAAATTAAACAAATCAGTAAATGCATCGAGTTCAGTTGTCAACTAAAACCACAGTTAAAATAAGGAACAGTTAGTTCTCTTCGTGTCGGCACGTCTGATGACATGGGTACAAAGCAATTCGCCGCGCTTATAGTATAGTATATAGTATAGTATCTTATAGTATATATAGATATAGTATATATAATACCGGGACCAGAAAGGAGCTGGGAATGCGACGAGTTGATGCCGTTTTCAGCGTCAAGTCAACCTTCTTGTCTATAGTTAATATTCGATGCTAAAACTAAAGTTCAGCCAGACTATATGTGGTTTATTCCTACTTAAGCCAGGAGAGAAAAGTGGACTGTAATAAATATTATTTTCTTTGTATAAATGAACTCTAAAAGCCTACCTTCAAAAACCACCCTGTCTTTTTTCTTGTTCACCGCCACATTCACTGGATATAACGTAGATGCCGGCCGGCCGTTTCTTCGATCTTCTAACTTCATATACAGCACTTCACTTGAATAATTTATTAACTAGCCGTTGTAATTAATGTAATGAATAGTTAAAGCTTACAAATATGATATAATTCGATTTTTTTTAATAATAGGGTAAAATAACATTCAACATCGTCCCAGGAAAGAGAATAATTTATTCGAGCACGCACGAGAGAGAATGTCCTTGACATATACAGGGTGCGGCATCATAACTTCCTTTTTTGAAATGCGCGCTATTTAGACTGTAGAGATCGAAGTGGGGGGAGACTGCTCTTATTCGGTAGGTGTGCATCTAAAGTTTGTTCCTCATCCAGTCAGTCACCACGATGCGTCGGAACAGTGAGCAACGTGCATTTGCCGTCGAGGCGCACTTTTCGAATGGACGTTCTCAGCGTGCCTTTCGACATTGATTCAGACAATGCAGGAGTGTGACGAGACGAAGAATTGAAGTCCGTCGGTTCATTAGAACACCTGAAAACATTGAAACTGTGGTAGCCTCAATATTGCGATCCCCAAGGCGTCCTGCCCGCAAACATGCATCTGCCCTAAGACTTTCCGATCGTTCAGTTAGGCGAATTCTTCATTACCTTCAATTCTCGGAGGAACGCATGTGAGGCATTTCTCGAAAACGTTCCTGAGGACGCAATTGTTTTTTTTAGTGATGAGGCCCATTTCCACGTGAATGGATACGTCAACAAACAAAATATGCGTTACTGTCAATCGTGCAAGAACCTTAGAAGATCTCCAGCCAACATCCGGGCCAAAATGGTCAACATACCAGCTGCCATGCTGGAAAGGGTTATGACAAATGCCAGAAATCGGCTTATTCAGTGTATCGACAATGGAGGGCGTCACCTACCTGACATAATTTTGAAAACTGTTTGATGCAAAACTTTACATATGTACCTACATTATTTAAAACAATATTAAAAACTTCTAATCCATAAAGTGGGTTTTATTCCGTTTTGAAATAAGGAAGTTATGCTGCCGCACCCTGTATATTTATCGTCTTCGTACACAGCGCGCGAGTAGTGGAAATTTAAAGTGAATATTCATTGTATATTAAAATAAAAAACAAATAATCTCTCCTGGAGCCTTCAGCAGAAAATTAAATAAATGAAATATTAGAAAAAAAAAAATACCCAAATAAATAGAACCACTTGAATGCTTATACAAATAGGACGAAACAAAATATAAAAGGGAGGCGTGGGACGAACCAATATGTATAAAAAACATGAACACAAAACATATATATATATATACAAGTAAATAATCTTACAAATACAGGATGTGTCAGAGAATATCCATTAAATCGATTTTAAAATATTACAATGTACAGGGTATTTCTAAAATAGGTGTTCAAAATTTGTGAGCGACTTGGGGACGTCTAATCATGAAAAAAACCTAAATTGTAATTTTTCGGAAAGGCCTTATTTACAAAGAAGACGATTTTTTTGAAATATTTTCGAAACGAGTAAAGATAAATTAATCAAATGTAGCATATTTATTCACCTAGTTAAATGTCGAAAACTGACATGAAATTGAATAAAAAAGGATGACCATAGGCGGGTAAACAAAGGGGCACCCTTGCCTTAATTATAACCTAACATTTTTTTCTTGTGACTTTTATTCCATTTGTGTCAAAAATGGGTTAAAATAAAGTTTTCTACATAAAAAATGCATACTTGTTTTTTCTCGAGAAACTTAAAGGTTTTCAAAAAATTCGAGTTTGAAAATTTTAGGGCAAAACTGGTCCTTAGTATACAGCATTAACAAAATTTTGGAAAACTTTTACTTAGCAAACTGTACCTTCTAGTCTATAATTATTGACCTGATCTAAAATCTTCACAATACCGAAGTCAATTTATATAAATAATCTAACTTTATAAATTAGATTGAAAGTCTTGGTGTTAGGTAAGATCGATGGTGCGGTATTGTAATTTATTTATTTATTTATTCACGGACAAAGTCCATTATACAGCATACAATATAATATAACAAATATAATTCCATGCAATACTACACAAATTCAACAATTTTACAAAACCTAAGAAACTCTAAATTACACAATAAGTAGACAATTTCTCTCAACTCGGGCAGAATGGCAACCGTATGACGGGGTCCAAACCGCCGAGGCATACTCCAAATGTGGTCTGACAAGCGTCGTGAACAAAATTCTAACAGTATTCACATTACTGAAATCAACAGAGCAACGCTTTATGAAGCCCAACACTTTCAGAGACCTGGAAGTCGAGTGCCTGATGTGATCCACAAAGCTCAAGGAAGTGTCCAGGTAAACTCCCAGATCCTTGACCGAAGACTTGTATTTTAGGACTGAATGGTCGACAAAATATTCATACAAAAGAGGTCTCCTGGTTCGGTTGAAATTTAAGCAAAAGCACTTAGAAACATTTAAAGTCATACAATGCAACTCACACCAATGCACAATTCTCACAACATCCTCCTGCAGAAGATAACAATCTGTGGGACCTCCGATGCGCCGGTAACACTTCAGGTCGTCGGCGAAGAGCCTGAATTCACTGTGAATGAAACACTGCTTGATATCATTTATAAATAAGTTAAATAACAATGGCCCGAAGTGAGAACCCTGGGGGACACCAGAAGACACCGAAATAGGGTCAGAAAGGAAATCACTGAAATGGACTATCTGAGTTCTGCCAGTCAGGTAGCTCTCCAACCATCCCAACAAAGGTGCCGACATGCCAATACACTCCAGCTTGTGAATTTGTGTGAATTTTTACTTATGTTATGTCTAATTTGATTTTTAGATATTGTTTCCACGTTTTGATTAAATAAACACTTCATCCAAATCAGAGCATTTTTAATCACATTAGTTAATTCGCATTTCCCTCCCTGGGAGTTTTGTTACATCTGGCGACCAACGTGTTGGCGAGTTCGTGGGAAAAAATGCCTAATCCAAATACAGAAACACCGTTCATAGCAAGACAGACATCACAAAATGCAAGAACATGCTATAATCTTAGACGAAGAGTAGTGCCTACTGAGGAGCTACCAGCGACAACTCTGCAATTCAATAATGCGCCCACAGTGGAGGTACCAACACAACCCGGTACAGCTGCAAGTCAAGGTAGGCCGTTTATAATTAATAATTCTGCACCAACTAATTATACGGGAGGAGCGAAGCTACCTCCGAGATTTTTTCAACAACCACCAGCGTACACTCAACAAGGACACAGTGTTTTACAGCATGGGTTACAACCAATTATGCAAGTCGTGCCCCCAGTGGGCATTGCGCGCATTGTGTCGGAAGTGATAAATCAGTTAAATACTTGTAATTTAAGTAGTAATAATTGTAATAACAATAATGATGCCACTGGCGTCGTTCAAAATTCTAATACTTACGTCAAGATGTGTGGGGGTGAAGGTAGTCGTTCCCCCCCTATTTTTGATAATAATACAGGCCATCCGGTCGACTTTTTAAACTTACTGGAGGCGGGATTTAATGTACAGAATATGTCATATCAACAGTTTTTGTTTTTGACTAACAGCTGTTTTATTAATTCAGCCAAATTATGGGCGAATGCTTATTTACACACTTTTGACAGTTATAACGATTTTAAAATAGAATTTATGTCACAATTTTGGGGTATTGATAAGCAAAAACAAATTAGGAAACAGATCGAAACCGCAAAATATAGAGATAATGAGGGCACATTCACGGATCATTTTAATTTGTACGTGAGTTTAGCGAAACACTTGAATCCTCCTTATGCCGAACAGGATTTAATTAAAGAAATTGCCGCCCATTTTCCCGATACCATAGCTTTCTATTTAATAAGGGCCACCACTTTTTCAGACGCATTAGAACGTTTACGGTACATAGACAGAAGTGTTTCTTTCAAAACAGGCAGTGGTGGACAGAGTTTTCCGAAATTCAACACAAATACTGATAATAAATATGTACATAAAAAAGAAAATTCTTATTTTGATAAACAAAAAAGCAAGTTCGTTTCCGCGCTTGATATCCAGGAGAGCGAAAACGGATCGGAAAACTCCGAGACTCCCAGTCAATAGGTGCGGGGGTGGGAAGTACCGTTAGAAGGACCCTTGCTATAGACTTAAGTTCCCCTAGAGATGAGTTGTTGGACGGTTGCGAATTGGACCACGAAAATTTAAATTCACGTTGCCCCCAGGTAGAAATAAATTTATATGGGCACTGTTTTCCTTGTCTGATCGATAGTGGCTCCACGGTAAGCTGTTTTTCAGAGGCAGTTTGGTCGCAACTTAGTGATTTTCACGATAGTATTCCTTTTTTCCCTTGTGTGGGGGTAAAAATAGTAGGAGCGTTTAAATGTAAACAGCGTAAAATTCGACTGCAATGTCTGGCTAAATTCTCGATTGATAATCATTTTTTTGAACAAGATTTTCTGCTAGTTCCAGACCTCATATATCCCGTGATAATAGGTATTGATTTTTTAAGACTAAATAGTGCCCTATTGGATTTTGCTAAGGGAGAGTTAATTTGTGTTCAGGACGGTAAAAGGATTGCACTACCAGAGACAACGTTTATTCATGAGGATGACAGTCCGGAACCGCCTAAGGTAAGAGTAATATGTGTGAATAAGATTAGCATAGGCGTATCAAGTCCTACTTTACCGGAACATAATTTTGGTGATTTCTTATCGGAGTGTTGTTTGACGTCCTGCGAGAGGAATAATGTCTTAGGGTTTTTGAAACATAACAAGAATATTTTTTCCAAAAGACCTGGCAGAACTACTAGGTATTTTCATGAAATTAAATTAGAGGACGATAAACCGTTTTTCATTAAACCATATCCCATACCAATGGCGCACCGATCGGCTGTTGACAGGTGTCTATCCGAACTTGAAGATTGGGATATTATAGAACGAGTCCCAACACAATACATTTCGCCAGTAATGGTGTCTATTAAAAAAGATGGAAATGTTCGTCTGTGCCTAGATGCTCGCGACCTTAATAGATTAATGGAGCGAGAATACGAGGCACCACCTCCAAGCGAGGCGTTTCTACGCAGTATATCAGGATGTAGGTTCATGTCCACGCTGGATTTAACCATGGGATATTACAATATACCTGTTGCGAATCCTACATTCACCGAATGTAGAATACGTCGTCTGTAAATCCTTTGTTAGAGAACAACTACGTAGGTACACAATATTAGTTTACTTTTTTGTACAATCACTGACTTTATTTTCTCATAATTGACATTACATTCCAATATTTTGACAACTCAACAAACCATATCAAAATACCGGGAGAACAATTCGCAAAACCATGTAATACGGTATGAACAAATTCACAACATACTCTCGCCTCAAGAAAGGACGAATCTTCGTTCCGGTTGTTAACTAGTAACCTAACCTCTCGGGATGTTTAATTTTTCTTCCACTACGCGTCGTAAATGTGCTTTCTGAAGAATTCTGGTAACTGTTATTCTTCTCAATCTCCATTTGTACAACTTCAGATAATTTCTTCTTTAAAATATCAGATTCTACGTTACTGTGGACTTCTAATGGAAATATACGTTGTATTGGACGTAACAAAAACCCATCTTTAGTCTTTAATCGAACTAAACGTATTTGACCATCCTTCCCTAGTATCAGTTCTTGGACTTTAGCTAGTGGCCAATCAAGACGTTTTGTATTGTCACTTCCAACCATAACCACATCACCTTTATGAATTTCGTATGCTTGTGATTTACTTGAACGTAATACCAAACTTCCCAAATACTCACTTCTAAAACGATTTCTTAAATCATTACGTAATCTAACTCGATATCTAAATCGTTTTCTCAAATCAGTCAATTCTATGGAATCAAGATCAGGTACTCCTACTTCTTTGATGTCTTGCAGAAACATGGAAGGGGTTAAACTTGTGAGGTCAGAATTATTCTCAGAAATGTAAGTAATAGGTCTCGAATTAATTATGGCTTCACAATCACAAACTAATGTAGATAGTTCTTCAACATTAAGCGCCGCTCTACCCAAAACTTTTCTTAATAAACCCTTTAGTGTTCTAATTAATCGCTCCCACCATCCTCCCCACCAAGCTGCTGTGGGAGGATTGAATTTCCATTTTATCCTCTCAACAGAAGTGGAATTCTCAATTTTCTCCCAGTCGAGATCTTTAAACAAATTTTCAGCACCGATAAAATTCGTACCATTATCGCTATAAAGAACTGATGGTCTTCCTCTCCTCGCAACAAAACGTCTAAGTGCTTGTAAGAAACATTCTGTTGTCAGTGATGATACCAGTTCTAAATGAACTGCCCTGTAGATAGCACAAGTGAATATACAAATCCATACTTTTGACTTGTCTCGTACATAAAGTGGTCCTGTCATATCTAAACCAGTTACTTCAAACACTGCCGCATCTCGTACACGATCACTTGGTAAGGTTACTGGAGGTGTTTCCAAATGTTTAGTATCATATCTTCTACAACGAACACATTTTGTTATCACACTTCTAATAGATTTTCTTCCGCCAATTATCCAAAATTTTTCACGTAAATTACTCAAAAGGATTTGTGAACCAGCATGGCATAAATTTATATGATAATCGTAAACTAGTCTTCTGACAACAATATGTTTCGACGGTAAAAGCATTGGGAATCGAAAATTCTTTGTATCTTCTCTTTCTACGATTCTTGTTTTGACTCTTAATATACCTTCATTGTCTTTAAAAAGTATTAATGAACCGAACTGCTTATCATCTAAACCACTAAATGCTTCTCGCTGGACTAATTTAATTGTGGTTTTTTCAGCATTTTCATGTTCTTCCAGTGAAAATTTACCAGTTGTTCGATTTCGGGAATTCTTGCAGTTGTTTATAAATCGTTGCATCCAACATACCATGCTGATTATCTGTTTATACTTTGAAAAATAAGTATATAACCAAGAAATATCTATTTTATCGTGAGAGACTAATCCAATTATTGTTTTCTGTTTCTCTATCGCTATACAATCCTGATTTTCTTGATAATTTTGTGAAGGCCAAACATTAGCAGGTTTTGATAACCACGTCGGTCCTTCCCACCATTTAGATTGTAGTAATCGGCTTGGAGAACTACCTCGGGAAGGAAGATCAGCTGGATTCAATTCTCCAGGAACGTAGTACCAATCATCCACATTAGTCAACATCTTAATTTCTTCTGTCCGATTTCTAACAAAAGGTTTCCAATTTTCTGTACGTTTTATCCATGCTAAAGTCGTCGTCGAATCAGTCCAACAATATGTAGAAATATCTTTGATTTCCTGATTTAACTCGTTCATCACTGAATTCAAAAGTCTAGCTCCAATTGTTGCTGCTAATAATTCAAGGCGACAGATTGACATTTTCTTTACAGGAGAAACTCTAGATTTCGCTTGTACCAGTTGAATTTTTATTCTAGTTGCTGAAGTGGTACGAATAAAAATAGCTGCCGCATAAGCATGTTGGCTGGCATCACAAAATAAGTGAACACTTTTATCTTCTAGATTTACCAAATCACTTTGTAATAACCATCGAGGAATTTCTACAAATTCAAGTTTTGAAATTTCCTCAAACCATCTTTTAAATTCTATCGAAATATCTGTCGGAACTTCCGTATTCCAATTTAAATTTAACAGACATGTCTTTTGTAATAGCAATTTTGGACATAACAATACTGGACAGATGACACCTATAGGATCGAAAATTCTATTGGCTGCTGATAATATTACCTTCTTTGTCACCTTTTCGAAACTCTGTGAACTAGCCTTTTCCAAACATAATCTTAATGTATCTAAATATTTATTCCACATTAATCCTAAAACTGAAGTCATTTCATCATTGTCTGAACAATCTCGTGTATACTCCCATAATCGTAAATCGAATTGACCATCTGCCATCACATTAGTTGTTTCTTTAATGAAATTTCTCAAATCATCATCATCGTCAAAGCTGGTTACGCAATTATCGACATAAAAACTACGCATCAATTGCTTTATTATTGTTCTGGTGTATTTGGAATTTTCTAAGGCTTGCTTTAGATGATACTCAATAACAGCACCCAGTAGAAAAGGACTACAAGTTGCACCAAAAACAACTCTCGTATGACGGTAATGGACAATTTGATCGTGGTCATCGTACCAGAGGAATCGTAGAAAATTTCTATCGTGAGCAAGTACACTTATTTGCAGAAAAGCTTTTCGAATGTCAGCTATCACACCAATTCTCTTGAGACGAAATCTAATTAGCATGGAAGGAATTAACTCAATTAAATTTAATCCCTTTTCTAGACATTGATTCAAGGAAGGTGATGATGAATTCTGTTTTGCAGATGCATCGAAAACTGGTCTGATTTTTGTTGTGACACTGCTGAGTTTTACAACCGGATGATGTGGTAAATAATGAGACTCTAGATTAATTTCTTCTACAGGAACTTCCTCAATTATTTTCTCATCAATCCAATCTTTAAAGACTTGATGATAATCATTTAAATATCCATTTCTCACAATTTTCTTCTTTACATTTTCTAACCTTTTCTGAGCTAAATAAAAATTTCTTGGTAACGGAAAATGACCAGAAATCCATGGTAAACTTACTTCATATCGACCATCATCAGATCGGGTAAGAGTTTGAATAAAATAATCTTTCACAGCTTCTTCCGTTTCTTTTCTGGTTCTTTCGATAGCTGGATCCGAAATACCAATGACATCAAGTTTCCATAAGTCGGAAATTGGTATATCCATTAATGTCCAACCAAGTTTGGTTTCTAAAGCAACAAGGCCACAATTCAAGACATATTGCTTACCAGTAAATAATCTACCACATACGTCAACTCCTAGAAGAATCTCTATAGGACTATCAGGTATATCAGAAATAGTTACTCCATAACAATTCAACTCACTCTTCCAAGAATCTTTTTGAAAAGATGTAATGCTGCCACAAATAACATTTTGATCCAATGCTTCTAAAGAACATGTGTATGTATTATCAACGTTATTAAGTTTAATTCTATAACATAAATGAGATACCACATCAGACTGGTAGCCCCCAAACAGGCCATGAACTAGTTCTTCTTCTCTTATTGATTGATATCCTAATTCAGTAGCAGTTTTCTTTAAAATATATGATCTCTGTGATCCTGTATCAAACAGAACACGAACTTTTCTGGATGTAATATTATTTCCTTGAAGATTAACTACCAAAGTCTGTAAAAATACTTGATTACATGTTTGGTTTGACAAATTTTCAATAGAAAATTGTGTTTCTCTAATATTTTCTTCAGAAGGACACATTAATGTAACATGTTTACCTTTACATCTATTACATTCCAGTTTGTTTGCTGATCTACATTTTCTAGCAATATGCCCAAATTTCAAACATATGTGACAACATCCTTTTGATGATGATATCTTCTTTCGTTCTGCGAACGTCATTTTCGCTGCTTCTTCGCACTTATCATTGGCATGATCTTTCTTACAAAATATACAATATTGTCGATTTTGATTGATCATACCTGATGCAGTTGGAACGGAATTTGTTTGTGAATGAATTTCGTGTTTCCTCGTTCTTAACAAACCAAATCCTGAAGTAGCTAGTGATATTCTCTCTTCATTTTCGACTTCTCGTTTTAAAAATCGCATTATATTCTCAAGTTGATCTTGCAATGAATTTTCTATGGCAAATACATCACTACGTTGCCAAACTCGTAGTAGATCTTCAGGAAGACAAGATTCTACCAATGGATATAAAATAGCAGCGCATGTTTCAGTTGTTACCCCTAATGTTTCTAAAGCTCTTATCTGTGTAGACATATTATCATATAAGACATTCAATTTTGGTTTTTCTTGAAGGTTATTTAACACTAATTTCAAAAGTTCTCGAACATAAAATTCAACTAACAAATCTTTTCTGCCAAACCTACTTTTCAAACTTTCAACGACCTTTTCGTAATTTCCAGATGAACATGGATAGCTTTCAATAAGTTGTCGTGCTTTAGATTTTTGAACTGTGGCCTGTATAAGATAGTTGAATTTATCTTCATTTTCAATTTCATCGTCCTCATGAATTCTAGAAAATTGGCTCCAAAATGCTAACCAATCTTTAATTTCTCCACTAAATTTCTTAAACTCAATAGTGGGTAATTTTAAATGACGACGTCGATTTGTATTAGACACATCTGATTGTGTTTCATTTGAATATATATCTACTTTTACTTGCAAAGTATAAAACTGTTTTGTTATATCATCGAAAATAGTTTTAATATCATCAATTTTATCATTATATGCGTCATCGTCTAACATAGTATCAAAGATTTTCGTACTATTTTGGCTTAATAGTTCAAATGTACCTGTTAAACTTCTCATAGTTCCTTGTATATCGATGATATTCGGTTTCGATGTCTTCAGTTCTCGGTCAATCTCATCATAATATCGATTAAACGATTTCATGTACATATCTTTCTCCTTTAGCAGTCGTTCCATCATCAAATGATTTCGAATGTCGAAATTTCACAAAGGATCACGTCGGGGTCACCAAATGTTGCGAATCCTACATTCACCGAATGTAGAATACGTCGTCTGTAAATCCTTTGTTAGAGAACAACTACGTAGGTACACAATATTAGTTTACTTTTTTGTACAATCACTGACTTTATTTTCTCATAATTGACATTACATTCCAATATTTTGACAACTCAACAAACCATATCAAAATACCGGGAGAACAATTCGCAAAACCATGTAATACGGTATGAACAAATTCACAACAATACCACTTAAGGAGTCATCGAAAAATATACGGGTTTTATGATAAACCAAAAGACTTATCAGTTCAAAGTTTTGCCTTTTGGTTTGTGTACGGCGGTGTCTTCGTTCGTTCGTTGCATAGATACTATATTCGGACCCGATTTTAAAAGTTTCCTAGCCACCTATGTGGATGACTTGCTAATTATGTCGAACACAGTTGAAGAGCATTTGGACCACTTGCAAAGAGTTTTCGATAGGTTAGCGGACTCGGGTTTCAAGTTGAATTTGGCAAAGTGCACTTTTTTTCGGAAAGAAGTCAAGTTTGTAGGTTATGTGCTTAGTGCTGATGGCATAAAACCAGACAGTTCAAGGGTACAAGCAATTTTAGATTACGGAACGCCTAAAAGTGCAAAGGAAGTTCAACGATTTTTGGGCCTGTGTAATTTTGACCGGCCGTTCTGTCCCAAGTTTGCTGAATTATGTGAACCTCTGAGAAAACTTTTAAAGAAAAAAGCAAAGTGGGTCTGGACGCAAATTGAAAACGAAGCCTTCGAGACAATTAAGCAATCTTTATGTCAAACCACTATGTTGTATCATCCTGATATGCGGCTTGAGTTCCGCATGGAAACGGACGCCTCGGATAGGGCCATAGGTGCACAGTTGTTCCAAGTGGTTGATGGTAAGAGGAGGGTGGTGGCTTGGATTAGTCGACAAGTTCTTCCTCGGGAGCAGCGTTATTCCAGTAATGAGAAGGAACTGCTGGCTATAGTCCATGCGTTAAACCGTTGGCGTGTGTATTTGTTAGGGCGGAGTTTTACCATTCATGCGGACAATCTTACCCTGAGTTATTTGAGCACGTGTAGATTATTGTCGTCACGAATTAGTCGTTGGGTTCTGGCTTTGCAGGCAGCACTCAAGGTAGTTCATATACCTGGTACCCAAAATGTGGTAGCTGATGCTCTCTCACGTTTCTCATACGGGCGGCTACCAACCTCGGAGGACAAGTGTTTTCAGATCTTGGCGACGTTACCGAGATTTCGACTGCCTGCTAGTTTTGTCAAGCTACTGGAAAATATTGGGAATGTGCAGCGTGAGGATAGTAAGTTAAGGGACATTATAAACAAATTGACACAAGATAAGACATTACAGAGCCAATTTGTGTTACATAAGAATGTCTTATATCATCGTCAGGCTTCCGACGAACCGTGTTTGCTCTGTATACCAAGGAGTTTGGTGGAGCCCTTCTGTTAGCCATTCCATGAGGTCATTGGACATTTTGACTTTACAAGACCTGGTGCGCTTTCAAGGACGAGGTTTGGTGGACGAATATGTACCGCGACTTAAAAAAAATTTTACGACGCTGCGACATATGTCAAAGAAGCAAACATACTATTCTGCCAAAGCCTCCTATAATTCCATATAATCCCACAGAGCCGAATTAAATCGTGGCCCTTGATCTGTACGGACCATTGCCTGTTAGCCGTGGCGGTGCGACTTTTCTATTGGTGGTACTGGATGTATTTTCAAAATTCGTTGCTTTGTACCCCTTAAAGAGGGGCACTTCACGAACTTGTTTGAACTGCTTAATAATGGATTATTTTCCAAATATAGGTAAGCCGAAGAAGATTCTTTCGGACCACGGTTCTCAGTTTACCTCAAAAGTGTGGGAGAAGACCTTGAGCTCTTTGGGGGTTGAGGTCAGCTATTGTTCGGTTAGACACCCACAGGCCAATAGTGCGGAAAGGCTAATGCGGGAACTCAGTCGCCTTTGCCGGGTTTATTGCTACAGTAATCATAAGCGTTGGGCTTTTGAGGTAAAAATGTTGCGATTTTTTTGAACAATGTGGTACATGAAACTACCGGGTTTACGCCGAGTGAATTGCATCTTGGTCGCGACCGGGTTTCACTGTTACCGAGTTTTTTTAGCCTTCCCGGTGGAAGCGAAGCGCCTCATGAGGAAAAGTTAATAATGGCTCGGGAGGCCTTAATAAGTAAGGCCGTTAGAAGAAAAGTCAAATACCCTAGTAGGCCGTTTCAGAAGTTTGAGCCGGGAGAACTCGTGCTTTTGAGGGCCAATCCCGTTTCGTCAGTCTTGACGAACGAAACCAGAAAACTGTTTTTGTTGTTTACCGGTCCATTTAAGATTAAGAAAAATGTAAGTCCAGCTACCTACGTCCTTGTTGATCCTGATTCGGGTAAGGAGAGAGGCACGTTTCATGCAAGCCATTTGAAACTGTATTACACACCCGAGATTAGGGAATCCTAGATTGTTTCAGGTAGAATTTTTGAGTTTGTTTTTGTTTGTTTTTTTTGTCTTTTTTTGGATGAAGAGGGAAAAGGAAAAAAACTCAGGGGGCATCTGTAACAGGTTCATATTATATATACATACAGGGTTATTCACGATTTATGGCGCGGAATATTGTGGACAAACTACGTGACTTTCAAAAAGTTTCATTTGTTGGACGTATGGGCGTCTACTATGGCTACTTTTTTAAATTGGTTTAGTATTATACAGGGTGTCCCAAATAGCCTAAAACTATCAAAGTTATGTTTTTTTAAATGGAATGCCCTGTATATTATTGCACTTTTAGATCCTCTGATTAAATTAAGTGTCTGTTTCATTAAGGTTTATAATACCTAAACCTTAAGGTTTTTTAAATAAATTTAATTTTCTCAAAATCTAGCCTCATTTTCATCTTTCAAATACTTAGGAACTATTAAAGTCATGTTGACGAAATGAACACTAAAGTGTAAAAATAGATCATATTTGATATTCCATTTGCAATAAACTTGCAATCTTATACAGGGTGTCCAAAAATTAAAACTACTGAAATAAGAACTTTAAGTTGCTATAACTTCATTAATGTAAATTGAACGTCATATTTCTGAGCTTACCTATCAATGTACTTACTAATTACCTGTCGAATGGTATTAGGGTGTACTATAGCTAAGTCTGCGCGTTTTGGAAGAAAACTTCAAATAATTGTTTTGTACACCATTTGGTGTTTTTAAATAAACGTTTTAATATATCTTAGTAGGCTATGGAATCAGAAATGTCAAATGATCTACAATTATTATAAAAGTCATTATGAATTATTCTTAATTATGCATACACAGCATTAATGGAAATAAAATAGCACTTATAAATCTCTACCAAAATATTCATAACATGTGTTCGAAATGTTGACCGTCCATTTCCAGACACTTCGATATTCTTTTTTGAAAACTACGGCTAACTCTGGTCAACATTTGTGGGGTAACAGTTTGAAATGAATCTCTTATGCGTATTTTTATATCGTGTGGTGTTGTTGGAGGCGTCTTGTAGACAATTCCTTTCACTTATCCCCATAAAAAGAAATCCGGAGGATTTAAATCGGGAGATCTGGGAGGCCAATTTTTAAATCAATTTCTTCCAATCCACCTGTTTTGAAAATTGGTATCCAAAAATTGCCGAACCTCGTGATGATAATGAGGCGGAGCTCCATCTAATTGAAACCACATGGTTTTTCTCCTGTTTAAAGGAATTTCTTCTAATAATACAGGAAGTTGGTGTAGAAGAAAATCGAGAAACATCATACCATTTAAAGATCCCTCAAAAAATAGGGTCCTATTAAATATGGGCCGAATGTTCCACCCCACACATTAATGGACCACCTATTTTGATTGCTGATGATTCTGTATTCATGGGGATTCGAGTCAGAATAATAATGGTAGTTGTGTCTGTTCACGAGGCCATTGTTGTGAAATGCACATTCGTCACTAAATAACACATTATCAAAAAATGTTTCATTTGCTGCCACTTTATCTAACACCCACATGCAAAATTCAATTCTATTGTCAAAATCATTTCCATAAAGCTCTTGACAAAGCTGAATTTTATCAGCATGAAATCTATGTTTTTTTAGGCACTCGTGAAATACTTGCCTGACTAATATTGGTGTTGTCGGATATGTGATTTTGACTAATATTAGGATTTTCGATAACTGAACCAACTATAGCAAAAATAGGTTCTTCATTTTCACGTATTTCTTGTAGCTTCCAGTTTCCTTAAACTGATTTAATAGTCTCTCAAAAGCAGCTAGTCTTGGATGTTTTCGTATGGGAAACCTTTCAGCATAAACTCGAGAAGCCAATAAAGAATTTTGATGACATTCTCCAAGGATCAATATCATATCAATACGTTCTTCTTTTGAATAAATAATCTTCATTTTAACAAAACAACACCAAAACTAACAATTGTACATCAATAATAACACTAGTAAAGCATGAACAGTAAATTAAATTGACAGATAAAATAATTTATTTGACATTTCTGATTCCATAGGCGACTAGATACATTAAAACATTTATTTAAAAACACCAAATGGTGTACAAATCAATTATTTGGCGTTTTCTACCAAAACCCATAGACTTAGCTATAGTACACCCTAATACCATTCGACAGGTAATTAGTAAGTACATTGATAGGTAAGCTCAGAAATATGACGTTCAATTTACATTAATGAAGTTATAGCAACTTAAAGTTCTTATTTGAGTAGTTTTAATTTTTGGACACCCTGTATAAGATTGCAAGTTTATTGCAAATGGAGTATCAAATATGATCTATTTTTACACTTTAGTGTTCATTTCGTCAACATGACTTTAATAGTTCCTAAGTATTTGAAAGATGAAAATGAGGTTAGATTTTGAGAAAATTCAATTTATTTAAAAAACCTTAAGGTTTAGGTATTATAAACCTTAATGAAACAGACACTTAATTTGATCAGAGGATCTAAAAGTGCAATAATATACAGGGCATTCTATTTAAAAAAACATAACTTTGATACTTTTAGGTTATTTGGGACACCCTGTATAATACTAAACCAATTTTAAAAAGTAGCCATAGTAGATGCCCACATGTCCAACAAATGAAACTTTTTAAAAGTCACGTAGTTTGTCCACAATATTCCGCGCCATAAATCGTGAATAACCCTGTATATACCTATTTTGTATATATCTTACCGCTTCCGAATTTGCCCTAGTGCAACACCACTGGCATCATTTATTGTTCACTATCTTTTATGTAAAAGGATGTGTTTGGCGACATCTAGTTTTATCGTTGGTAGTGCGCCGAGTGAACAACAGTTCCTATTTCGGCTGCCTGGGAGGTCTCTGACCCCATAAAGCAACTACCAACACATAGACGCGCCGATACTCCCTTAAGCGGGATCGCATATATTTGAAATGGGCTTGTTTAACAAAACAAGACTTAAAATCCGAGAGTTTGTCTGTCAACCACTATACTTTCACCAGACGGCCGTTTCGTCGATCCACGACTCATCAGTGGTGATCGGTCAGTAGTTGACAGCCAAACTCTCGTAAATAATGTGGTATATACCCCACACGGAACAGAGATGTAAAAGGATGTGTTTGGCGACATCTAGTTTTATCGTTGGTAGTACGCCGAGTGAACAACAGTTCCTATTTTGGCTGCCTGGGAGGTCTCTGACCCCATAAAGCAACTACCAACACATAGACGCGCCGATACTCCCTTAAGCGGGATCGCATATATTTGAAATGGGCTTGTTTAACAAAACAAGACTTAAAATCCGAGAGTTTGTCTGTCAACCACTATACTTTCACCAGACGGCCGTTTCGTCGATCCACGACTCATCAGTGGTGATCGGTCAGTAGTTGACAGCCAAACTCTCGTAAATAATGTGGTATATACCCCACACGGAACAGAGATGTAAAAGGATGTGTTTGGCGACATCTAGTTTTATCGTTGGTAGTACGCCGAGTGAACAACAGTTCCTATTTCGGCTGCCTGGGAGGTCTCTGACCCCATAAAGCAACAAGCCCATTTCAAATATATGCGATCCCGCTTAAGGGAGTATCGGCGCGTCTATGTGTTGGTAGTTGCTTTATGGGGTCAGAGACCTCCCAGGCAGCCGAAATAGGAACTGTTGTTCACTCGGCGTACTACCAACGATAAAACTAGATGTCGCCAAACACATCCTTTTACATCTCTGTTCCGTGTGGGGTATATACCACATTATTTACGAGAGTTTGGCTGTCAACTACTGACCGATCACCACTGATGAGTCGTGGATCGACGAAACGGCCGTCTGGTGAAAGTATAGTGGTTGACAGACAAACTCTCGGATTTTAAGTCTTGTTTTGTTAAACAAGCCCATTTCACTATCTTTTACTTTACCTACTCCTATCTATATATCGTTTGTATAGGTACACCTGGATTTATTTTAGGGAATTAATATAATAATAAAGCTTGTTTGTATTATTTACTGAAAACAATATTTAACAGCCACATAGGCAATTTATATAAATAATCTAACTTTATAAATTGATTGAAATTCTTGGTGTTAGGTAAGATCGATGGTGCGGTATTGTAATGTGAATTTTTACTTATTTTATGTGTTATGTCTAATTTGATTTTTAGATATTGTTTCCACGTTTCGATTAAATAAACACTTCATCCAAATCAGAGCATTTTTAATCAAATTAGTTAACTCGCATTTCCCTCCCTGGGAGTTTTGTTACAATATTATGATATTTAGGAGTTTTATCTTTATTTTTTGAAAAAGGATTGGATATGTTGGTTTTATTTAGCAAAATTCTTTAAAAAGCGATATTTTAAAGAGAGGAGTATAAATTTTAAATCAGATGTTCATTTAAGCAATATATATAATATATTGTAATATTTTAAAATCGATTTAATGAATATTCTCTGTCACATCCTATACTCGTAAGATTCTCTATTTGTATATATATTTTGTGTTCATGTTTTTCATTCATATAGTCTGGCTGGTCAATTAAATAAGTAGATAGTTTTAGTTGACAAATGTTTAATTTGTAAAATTCGCAATTTGATGTGTTTATATGTCTCAAGTTAATTACTCTAATCTGTAAGTTCTTTTGTATAATGTTGTCCTGTTGTGATTTGTAATAAAAAAAAAAAAGTTTTTTATTTGCAGTTGTACCTACTCCTGATAAGACGTGATTACGTCGAAATATTGAGTCAATAAAAAAAGAAAAAAGAGTTACTTGTAATTCACAGACCGCTTACCTGATAATTCCTTGTAATAGAATTGATATACACTCACGGATATTGCATATTTCATTTTTTTTTCCTTTAACACTTTTGTGATTTCGTTTGCTAAATCGGTTACATTTCAGTCTTTTACGTTATTAATAATCAAATTAATTACATATTGAAGCTTTACAACAGATTAATTGAGTTATTAATTGATAATATATTTGTATTTGTAATCTAATTTTGTCCTGTAATTGGTGTTTATACTGTTGGGCAATAAATGTTTATTATTAACAGATTCGTGGAGAAATTAGTGAAATCGCCTGTTTTTGATATTAACGTTTAACTATGTGCAAGATTACATTCGGCGAAACGTTCTCCTGACCATCTGATACTGGACAATGGGCTACAGGCTTCCATAGTTGTATTTTTGTTTCTCTGTAAAAAGAACTTTTCCCCATTGACGTTCATTCAAGTCCCCATGTGCTCTTGCAAATTGTAACTGTCCGATTTTATGGCGTGGAAGCCGAGGAACTATAGCAGGACGTCTTGGCTTTAAATCGACCTCGTTAAGTCTCCTTATTATTGTTTTGGTGGAAACATTGACTTGCCTTGCATTTAGTATTTGATTTTTTAGATGCGGAGCAGTAAGTGTACGATTTCGCAAAGATTGAATTCTTAAATATTGCTCATCTCTTGGCGTTGTACTTCTTTTACGTCATTGATTAGGCCGCCTTTTCTATCCTCCAGTCTCATTGTAACGTTTTACGCGAGAAACAGTCGATTGATGGACATTCAATCTTTGTGCAATGTCTTCTTGACTGTGTCCCTCATTGACAATTTAAACCGAAGCCATTATTTTAGTCTTCAAGGCACACAATGCTACGTTTATTCAGTTATAATTTAACGTTATCGCTTATTCACTTATAAAAGCTATGTCTAAACATTATTTTATCTGTAATAAATTGCAATATACGTAAAACACTCCAATGTAACAGATCTAGCAACTGAAATAACAAAAGTGTTAAAGGGAAAAAATAAAGACCTAAATCAAAATATGCAATAATTTTGTCCGTGAGTATATATGTATACAATATAATAAAATTAGTGTTGCTCAAATAAAACTAACACTTCTCTTGAAATATACGTAATAATAATACAACGTCCTTCGTAATAACTCCAAAATTATTATAACAAATAGAACGACATATGTGATCCTACGGCTTCAGATCCAAACTTACTTATTTTAACTTACGAATCAAATTATTTTAACACAAGTAATCTATCCATCGTAATACATAAATCCTTAATTCACAACAGCGCATGCAAAACACGATTAATATCAATTTGAGTATAGCCTTGGTCGAAAAGCCAATTAATTACTCGAAGATCCTTACGCCCTATTTTGTACGATTTATATAACGGTACTAGCGGAAAGTGCATAAAATTAAAACAATATTATATTATTATAGGTTTCCAAATGTTGTAAATATGTATGATCTATCAGTCAATAGAATTCTCTTAATTTTGTCCCTATATTTAATAAACAATTTTTAAATATTCTCACCAGTATAATTAGCCTTGTCTAAATAATCACCAGGAGGTATAATTTTGTTTTCTTTTGGTACATTTTTATCAGTCAGTTCCAGTACTTTTTGTAGCCACGCTGCATGTGTTTTACTACCAACAACATTCAAGTTTTCAATTTTCCGTCTAAGTTCATCAACGGTTTTTACTACATCAGCATTTCCCATATATCCTTGCCATGGTCTACCTGCCCACCTACAAGGTGGTCCACTTACAGGTGCTTTGGAGCCATCCGGACATAAGTAAGCGTAATCTTCTGCACTTTCGTTTGTAGGCCTTGCAGGGCTTATTCCGACAGGTAGCTTGAAAAAGATATTATTTTGGTGGTAGCCAATTGTATAAATTAATCTTAAACTGTCATTTTATTATTTTAACAAAACAATTACATTATATTTAAAGAGTATTAAAATACGTTAGTCAAGGTTAAATTAATATTTTTCAAACTATTTGTTCATTTTGCCTTATACTATCTATGCCAATGGCGTGCATTTGATCGACATGATTGTGCCGAATTATTGCGTATTATTAAACAGAAAAAGTAGCATTAGATTTATGGCCATTTGCACCAACAGTTTTAAACAGCACAACAAATGTGCTGTGTTATACTTTTATAACACAGTAAAACAACAATATTATTATTTGTTTTTACTCGTTATGATTAAAACCACTATCAAGTAGCTTTGGGGCCGGGAAATTCTGATATACCTGTTTTATTGTGATTAAAAAAATATATATGTAGAAATTAAGAAAGTGAATGGAGAATTTTTTGATGGGAGACCAATCTGTCCCTGCTACCGAAAATGTTATGTATAAATTTAGAGAACAAGGCAAAACAACTACTACACTGTAGTAGTTTTATTTGGACATTTTTCATAACAGCATAAAGTTAAAGTAAGATCATTTGGTAGGAGCACTGTGTTGTGTTGTCTATCTTAGGTGCTTAAATTCATAAAATGTAATACAGTTTTTGCTATTTTTTCCCAACAGAACTGTATTACATTTTATGATTTTAAGCACCTAAGATTGACAACACAACACAGTGCTCCTACCACAACTTTTTGTTCTGTTGGGAAAAAATAGCAAAAACTGTATTACATTTTATGAATTTAAGCACCTAAGATAGACAACACAGTGCTCCTACCAAATGATCTTACTTTAACTTTTTGCTGTTATAGAAAAATGTCCAAATAAAACTACTCGACAAAACAGCTTCGTAGTACAAAAACACCTTAAATAATATTACATTCAACAGGATCAGGTAATAGAAATGAATGTATTATGGTCTGTTTCGATATGCTGCTTCAAACAAATTATTAACGATATATTGAGGCAAATTAAATTGTGTACTTGTTGAATTTCTTTTTTTTATCTTGAAATTCAGATTGATTTATGGGTTAAGTAGCACAAGAATAATTTTTATATTTTTAAGAATGCATTTTTTGTTGTAATTTATTACTTAATTATTGTTATATAAAGCCCCCAGCCAAAGAATGTTGATTTGTACAGCCAGTATAATGAGATCGACTTACTCCAAAGAATTTTCTAACATATATGACTTTAGTCCATGCGACTTGACCACCGTTGTGAGCTAAGCACCTTAAAGCGCCATCGTAGCCTGAAAACTTGTCTGGATAATCACAAATATCTGGGTGTTCACAAAGTTCACAAAGGTTGGAATATTTTTGTTCTGAAATATACATAAATTTATAAAAAATATTACAAAGAAAAACATAAATTAAAAGTATACATCTGGGGTAAGCTATTTGAGAAACTTAGAAATAAGGTAATTATTTTTATATTAAAATCTTCTAAGAAAGTATTGTGACGTATATCTGGACAATCCAAACGAACATTGTGGTTGTCGTTAAATCCATATGAAACTGGGCATGGCTAACTATTAAAGAAGCGAATTATGAATAATATTAGAGTTTTTCTTAGGTTAAGACATGTTTCACTCATATTTCTAATAATTGTTAAAGCATTTAAAACAACAAAACTCTCGCAAATTTGTGAGCCTGGTAAAGCGCACTAAAAACAACAATTATTGTTAAACTAAATTGTTGAGATTTTGCTATTGAGCTACATGTGTTACACATTTTTCGAAAGCAACTTATAAACCTAATAATTCCACTTAAATATATTTGGGGTATTATATATTCAACAACTACAAGATGACCATCAAAACCGTTAAAATGAAACCGCTGAAGTACAGTATAATCAAATTAACAACTTAAACGTAAATATTAGTATATCAATTTTACGTACTTAGTTTCATATTAATTTTTACATCAGGTGACCATGATCCAACGATGCAAGCCTTATTAAACAACTTTGATAAAGCATTTAGTTCATTTTCCCTTGGAGACATACTTGGATCTGCCAAATTTCCAATAATTCCTTTCTGTTTTAATTTTGTAATGGGAATTTTATATCCAACGTTTCTTCCCACACCAGTGTGACATGAGTTAAGACCTTTTAATCCTTCAATGCCATTAATGTTAAGGTCTTTGTGGATAACAGCAACTGCTTCGTATCTAAATTCAGCTAAAATGAAAGTTACTACATCATTTCACATATGTCGAGGATACATAATAAATTCAATGTTAACAAATAATTAAAAGCAAATTTTCTCCGAGTTAGGTATTCAAGAAGATAATATTATTTTATTTCTAAAACCACTTTTATGTAGCCATTGCAGCTCTGTAACCGATTTGAAAATATTTTACCTTCAGGTTCTTCTCTAGTCCTTATTTCTTCAAATACTGCAAAATCTTGATTTGGTATTTTGGATGCAACATACATATCCTCTGGATCTACCATTCCAAAGTCGGCCTCGCGTTGCTTAATTTTGTCTAAACATTGTATTCTGTTAAAAAAAATTGGTGTCTTGTACATGGCGCCCATTTTGTTAATATTGTTATACACAGAAAACTACTTGCAAATAATTGTTCATTTGTCCACGAATGTCAAATAATAAACTACTGGTTACATGCCTCAATCTAAACACATATACTTCTTATTCGCTACAGTGAATAATAGTTTCATTATTCACACTTCCGGCAATACCGTAAGTAGGTGACAACTTGCTTATTTCAAGTAGAACATTCTATACCTACATTGTTATATTTTTGAATTATACATGTAATTTTTGTATAATGTCCTATAGTTAAGTTCAGCTGTTTTTGACTTTTGAAAATGTATTTTAAAATGTACGTTTTCAGACTCAATAATAACCATATTTTTTCTCAATAAGGATGCATTTTTTGTTTTGATCCTCTTTGAAGGAAGGTCAATTTTTGCCCATTCTGTAACGCAATTTGTCATTTCTTGATACGGTGAAAAAATGGTTTTGGATATTAAGGTAAGAAAACAGTTGAAACTCAATTTTTTGTTTTTATAATTTTATCGTATTTAACATTCGAAATAAAGGCGACTTTGTAATAAGTTGTCATTCGATATCCGCTGAAACAGAAGCCAATCTAACATGTCTTTAAAAAATCATAGAAAATGTCAATAACTTTGGACCTGTTAACAGAAAAATGAAGAGTCTGTAAGACAAGTTGTGCTGGAAACAGGATTATCAAATACCTCCTTGGATAAAATATACTCGTATATAACCATAAGTTCCATCCCTATAAGTTTACCATAGTTCAACATTTAAAGCAGACTGACTATTGAAGAAGAGTCGAGTTTTGTGAGTTTATTTTAATGCGGTCGCAAGAAAATAATTGCTTTTTGGATAATTTTATTTGATCAGATGCAGTTTCACAATTGCTACTTAGGTCCGAAAAATGTTTGGATGTTGGAGGACATTTACAAAATAACTATTTTAATTAGGTTTGGTATATGTAATTAATAAACAACAGTTTCAGATTTGCTTGTTTGATTTGATCATCCAGCATTAAATTTTTTAATGTGGGATAACCGTGCTATTACTTAACGTAATCGTAAAAACCAATGTAGAAAAAAAGTTATATTGACAATATTTACAAAACTTCGAATTTTCGAAATAGACAATCTATTACAAAGTCGCCTTTATTTTGAATGTTAAATACAATAAAATTATAAAAACATAGTGGTTCTGTTGTGAAAAAAATGAGCTTCAACCGTTTATTAGCTTAATTTTCAATATAATTTTTTTCATAAAGATAGCTGAGATTTTATTCTGCCTATAATATTGCCACCTTTGACATATAAACATCAAATTTGTTGATTGTATATTATTTGCGATATCTATTTTTTTTTAATTTATTTAATTAATACTAAACTAATATTACCGAGTATTACAAAAAGAAAAATGGATCTTGATTCAGGAGCAAGTCATACGAAAATGCATATATGTTTTCTAAATAAACTATGTTCTCAATGTCGATAAAGAGTTTAGATAAAGTACTTTATTCAAATATTAGTAAACAAACTATAGTACTCAACTTGCATATATACCTAATGGCACCGAATAATAACTAATGGCGCTATTATTCTCTCGGGTGAGATCATTATATACTTGTTGAATAATAATATACTATTAACGTGTATACATAGATGTGTAGAGTCTTGATATATATAATATTGAAAAAAGCGTTTTCCGTTTCACCAAAACACACTTTTGAATCTAGTCATCACTGTTAAGGAAACACGCGTCGAGATTCAGAGGGGCCGCTTGTGTAGTGGTACAACGTGTTTGGCAATACGTGTAGTTCGATTGCAGAGTTAAGTATTTTTAGCTCTCCATATCATAAATGTAATATATGGAGACTATTAGTTTCATGAAAAAAAAATTTTTTTTAGTTTCACCGGAAATACTTGTTTTTGGTCATTTTATACATAAATAAGTAGTTTTAAAAAAATGTCTGTCTGTCTGTCTGTCTGTATGCACGAAAACGCAAAAACCGCTTAACAGATTTTAACCAAATTTGGTACAAAAATACTATTGGACATGGCAAGGAGCTGATTAGATTTTGGGAAACATTGAGCGTAGGCAAGGGGTTTAAAAGAGGGTTCAAAAATTAAAAAAATTCATAGTTCTTAAACTTATCCGAAATACTGCATAATTTTTTACGCATTTAATTGAATATAACCTAAAGTATTGAACAAAAAATATTAAACCACATTGGCGTTCGAAAATAATGTAAAATGGGGTAAAAAAGATTTTAAAAAAACGTATTTCTTAAACATAGCAGAAATATTAACTAGTTATTGATAGTTTTGATAGAATATAACCTATAAAATGTGTCATAAATAACTTACTTTCATAGGCGTTCGTAAATAGTGGAAAATGGGTCAAAACATAAAAAATATATATTTCCGAAACTTATTCGAAATATGGAATAATTTTTCATAGTTGTGATACAATATAAGCTAAAAAATATTCCATAAAAGAATTGGTTCACACAGGCGTTCGAAAATAGTTTAAAAAAAGGGTCAAAAACGAAAAAAAAAACGTTTCCCAAATATACCAGAAAAATTGGCTAATTATATATAGCTTTGATATAAGATAACGTACAAAATGCAACAGAAAATTTTTATTTACATAGGCGTTCGTAAATTGTAGAAAAGAGGGTAAAATAAAAAAAAATTAAAATGTATTTTTTTTTATATTTAACTAGTTGAATTGGAGTTAAAAATACACGACAAAAATTAATGTACCATAGGCGTCCGTGAAAATTCTATAGAAGGGTCAGAAAAAACTTGTATCCGTGATAACTCAAAAACCACTTAACGGATTTTAACCATATTTGGTACGAAAATACTACAGGATATTTATAGGTGGTGATTAACATTGAGCGTAGGCAAGGGGAATAAAAGAGGGTTCAAAAATTAAAAAAATCATAGTTCTTAAACTTATCCGAAATACTGCATAATTTTTTACGTATTTAATTGAATATAAGCTAAAATATTGAACATAAAATATTACACCACATTGGCGTTCGAAAATATTGTAAAATGGGGTAAAAAGTTTAGAAAAAAACGTACTTCTTAAAAATAGCAGAAATATTGACTAGTTATTTATAGCTTTGATAGAATATAACATATAAAATGTGTTATAAATAACTTGTTTTCATAGGCGTTCGTAAATAGTGTAAAAGGGGTCGAAATAAAAAATATATACTTCCTAAGCTTATTCGAAATACGGAATGATTTTTCATAGTTGTAATAGAACATACCCTAAAAAATGTTACATAAATGAACTGGTTCACACAGGCGTTTGAAAATAGTGTAAAAAAGGGTCAAAACGAAAAAAAAAAGCCAAATATAACAGAAAAATTGGCTAATTGTATAGCTTTGATATGAGATAACCTTCAACAACAATTTTGTTTACATAGGCCTTCGTAAAATAATAAAATATGTACGTATAAATAGTGCCTCCAAAGAGAAGAAAAAGGAACAAAACCCAATACTTAAAAAAAAAATAGCTGATGTCTAAAATAAAAAAAAATTATATAAATTTTAGATAAATGACAAAAAGGTCATAAAATTATTAGTTTTACACTTAAATATGGAGAGCTATTCGTGCCTCGAGGGCAACAGTTTATTTTTTATTGGCACCTTATTAGAATTTCATTAAGTGTCTGTCAGTCACAGCCAACTTATTTGGTAAACGGTTTAAAACTTGTTTGCAAAGTCGATGCATAAAATCATTACTTGTTTAAATTGCAAAATTGTTAGAAAAAATTAAAAACGAGTTTAGTTGCCCATTTAAATGTGTTTTTTAGTTGTGATCAAATTTATTTATTAACAATATTCGATATTGTCAAAAATAAAGGTACTTTACTCTCTTAGGCAGAATTCATATTTTTTAATAAACCTCGTATACGGCTAAAAAAAATTGATATCTCCTTACATTTTAGATTTTGAAACTTTTAATAAAGAATAACCTTTTTCCTAAAATTAATAATAAAAAGTTTTCCATATGGTTCCAACTTACGGAGACATATTATATATATTCGTTATCAGACTCAAAATATTACATGGTCTCTCACAGACCTTTTTTAAAAGGTTTATAGAAGGGTAATACGTAATTTTTATATGTACGACAATGTAAGTTTCTCAAATTTATTAAACAATTGTAATGCAATAGAAGCCAATTTTTACGAAGGTTCTTTAGGAAATCCAGAGATATACCGTCAACATCGGGGATCTTTCCGTTCCGACATAGTTAAGTATAGAAAAGGTTTTCCAGAAGTCACTTCAACGAGGTCTTAAATACAAACTAATATGAGAGGTTGATAAGGTAGAAAAATTGTTTTCCACTGCCGCAATACTGGTTTAACAATGTTGTTGATAAATTAACCTGAAATCTTTATGTAACAGCCAGCCAGACCAAATTGTCACCCTGTCCTTGTAATTGTAATATTTTTTTTATATAATTATACGTTTTTTGTACAAAAAAATCTCTCTGAATACTAAAAAAGACAGCAACATTTCTCATACCTTATACCGCATTGAAGTCACCTCCAATTACTAAAACTAAATCGGGATACAAATTCAAAACATCTGTAATTGCTACCACAAGCAAATCCAACAGACAATTAATAAGTATCTAATGAGAGCAAAACCACTACTTATGACTTTTTTTGAATTTTAACCAATTTTTAAAATTAGAATTTAAAATAGTTTTAAACAAACATCTTTTTATAGGGTGCCTGTATAGATAGATTAATTTCATGTGCTTAAATTGACCTGATCACTATATTTATGTCAATTTCCAAATGTTATGCCACTGATGATGGAACAAGTTACGAAAAATATCTTGCACTCTCACCGCACCTACGCTACGAGGTGAACATGTATAAAATAAATTTTGTGGAATAGACGTCGTTTGATTTCAAATAAATCCCACTCCTCTTTGCAATAGATTACTTCAGAAAGCACTACTTTTTAATTAATTCACTCCGTTCACAAAATTGTTCTGCTTATAAGTAATAATGTAGTCATAAAAAAACTTCTGTTTGAGAATTTTGTTATTCTAAATATTCGTATATGCGCGAGGGCGCTTCTAATGCAGGAACGCCGTCTTAACCAGAAAAGTAAATCAAATACAAAATGTTATCCAGAGGCATCCCCCCTAAAAAAATAGTAGTTTGAATGGGAGAACAGATGACAACACCAAAGTCGCTGTGCCATCCCTGTGTCGATAAAATGTATTACGAAAGGAGAAATAACTGGACTCAAAAGAGTAGGTACTCAATCATATTACATAATCAAAATATTAGATAGACATATTTTTGGTTGGTATAATTAGTAATGAATCGCGTAAATGGCGTTAAAATTTCATGCAGTAATGTTGCGACATTATATTTATAGGATGGCGAGTGAATAGAACTAACAACTGGTCTTAAGAGGGGCGTTTGAATACAATCGTTTGCAGACCTATTTTTGCGCATGGTAGACTCCACTAATACGTATCTGGTAACAAAAATTTTGATAGGGAGTTAAAGAGTAAAGATGGGATTAGGTATTGAAGTATTTTGAAGTTGAAATATTGGATAGTTAGTTCAAAAACAGAGTTAGAAAATCATCATATTTCGCTTTGCAGGCATAATTTTGCGCATGGTAGTCGCCACTAAGACGTATCTGCTAGCAAAAATTTCCATAGGGTTTTAAAGACAAAAGATGGGATTAGGTAATGAAGTATTTTCAAGCGGAAAGATTAAATAGTTAACTGATAAATTGAGTTCAAACATGGGTAACTTTTTCAAATTTACAGATATATTTTTGTGGATGGAAATCTCCACTAATACGTACCTGGTAGCAAAAATTTTAATAGGGTTTTAAAGACTAAGGTTTGGATTAGGTAATAAGGTATTCTGAGGCTACAACAATAAATAATTACTTAATAAATTGAGTTCAAAGTCAGCAACGTTTTCCTCATTTTGTGCTATGATTCTAATATTTAATTACTTTATTACCTAATTTATATATTTAACAATCACTTGTAATTAAAATTGTACGTGCAAACTTTGTGTATGAGACAATATCCATATATAAAAAAATCCCTCAAATTTCCCTTCAAATATCCGCCATTTTCTTATAATTTTTTTATAAATTTAGCCAAGGAACAATTCCAGCGTAGTTGGGACAGCATTGAAGAGATAGATGGCGCTGTTCATACACAGTGACTCAAAAATCTAATGGTTTTGTCGTACTTATATTATTAATACTCGTATATAGTTGTATGTGGTGTGTGTTATATGTATATGCGTGTGTACTAGGAGTAGGGATTATTAACTTTAGCCATGTACAGTAATATCAAAGAATAAACATCTATGGTAATATTAGGTATGTAGGTATACCTACTGAGGATAAATATAATAAGGAATAAAATAGTTAGTCTGTTACGTTAGTTTATTGGAAATAATACAATTATAATAATTATTAAAATTCTGTTTCGTTATAGTCGGGAAAGTTTTGGGGTGACACAACTGATTTTTTATGATCTATAGAGAGATTACAAGAACTCCCGACGGGTAGTTATTATAAAATTATAAGATACCCTTGGTGGGGGTTTAAATAGCGTTTAAAATTTCATGAGTTTGGTAGTTGGAACGTATATACAGGGTTATTCACGCCACACTACACGGAATACTGTGGCTAAACTATTTAATTTCCTTAAAGTTTTATTCATGGGTTATTATTATTATTATTTAGGGCTACATTTGAAAAATATACAGGGTGTCCCAAATATAAGAACTTAACCATAGTTGTGTTTTTTTAAATGGAATGCCCTGTATATGAATAAATTTTTAGATTCCCCGTTCCAACCTAACTTTCATTAAAGCACATCTTACCTAAACCTGACAGTTTTTTAAATATTTAAATTTTAATAAAAATATAGACATAATTTGAATGAAAAAATTCACACCTATTTGTTTATTCTTTTTAAGCCAGTCAAGGCATCATCACTTGTTACGCCAAATATAAAAAAATCCCCAATACTAAATACAGGATGTCCAATAATATAACTTATATGAACGTAAAGTTTAATTCTAAATAACTTGTTTATTTGAAATGGAACACCCTGTATATGAGGTAAAAATTAGATGCACAGAGTAATTCTCTGTCAAATATTATAATACTTTCCTATGGATAACTCTTGACGTTTTCGTGGAAAATGCACATATTCATAATATGATGCGAATTTTTAATTGAACCTGTTAATTTCATGTAGACCACCCTGTATTTGATGATGATGAAATTAATTATCTATTGATCACTATAAGGTTTTCCCATAGATATGTATATTTTTTTAATGTATGGAAAAAGCACATATTGGTAGTAATAGGAAGAATTTTTTAAAATTATATTTGTCAAGTCGGCCATGAGAATTTGACAAACCATAATTTAAACAATAACATAATAAATAAATACATTTTTCACTTAAATTAAATAACAAGATATACCTACATAAAAACTGATAAATTTTATAATAAATGTTCAAAATGATTGGACTCTAGGCACATATGAATCCTTTTCTTAAATCCTTCAACAACTTTAACCTGGGGTAACGCTTCTAAACGCGTCATTTATTTGGTTCTTCATCTCCTCTATTAAAAAAGTTTTCATTTGCGATGATTTTGTTCCTGGCCCATGTACAAAATTCAACACGATTTAAAATCAATATTGAAAAGTTCTTGATGCAGTTGCACTGTGTTTGGGTGGTATCTTTTGTTAAACTGCCTTAACAGTCTCTCGAAGACCGCTTTTTTGGGGTGATTTTGCGCCAGGAACCTTTGAGCGTAAACTCGCGATGCCAGTAAAGCGTTTTTTGGACCATTCTCCCAGAATAAAAATCATGTCTATTCTTTCTCCTTTGGAATAGGTTCACATTTTTGAATTGAATTAAATCAAATGTCACAGATAAAAAACTGTTTTATGAAAAATTCTCAACTCTTAAGTAAGAATTTTCAACAGACTATTTGACAGTAAATATCAAATTAAAAAAAATGTATTCTATCTTCTCAAATTCTCATCGCTTACCTGATAAATATTATTTTTTTGAAAATTCTTCCTCTTATTGCCAATATGTGTGCCTCTTCCATGCAAAATTAAAGATAAGTATACATATCTATAAGAAAACTTTAATTTAACTTTAATTTTTGCATCATCAAATACATGGTGGTCTACATGAAACTAAGAGATTAAATTTCAAATTCCCCTAATATCATGAATATGTGCATTTTCCACAAAACCGTCAAAAGTTATCCATAGGAAAGTATTATAATATTTGACAGATAATTACTTTATGCATCTAATTTTGACCTCATATACTGGGTGTTCCATTTGAAATAAACAAGTTATTTAGAATTAAACTTTACGTTCATATAAATTATATTATTGGACACCCTGTATTTAGTATTGCGGGTTTTTTATATTTGGCGTAAAGTGATGAGTGGGTATATTTATCAGCCCAGACTTGCTTAAAAAGAACAAACAAATAGGTGTGAATTTGTTCATTCATATTATGTCTATATTTTTATAAAAATTTAAATATTTAAAAAACTGTCAGGTTTAGGTGAGTTGTACTTTAATGAAAGTTAGGTTTATTTTGAACGGGGAATCTAAAAATATATTCATATACAGGGCATTCCATTTAAAAAAACACAACTATGGTTCATTTCTTATATTTAGGACACCCTGTATAGACTCACAATACCTAATACCCTACTTAATTTTTAAAATTTTTACTGTTAGAATAATCACTGTACCACTCGTAAATCAAATAGATAGGTACTATGTTAAACCGCATATTAAACTAAAACTTAATTTTTCTCGAAAATGCAGCATTCTATCATATTGAGATAAGAATACCTCATATTTCCTAAGAATGATGTCAGAATTCTCCAAAAGTTAGTGAAAAAGAAGTTTTTATTAAAAATGTCCGTTGATACCCGTTTAGACGCCTAAGTTCGTAATTTCATTCAGCAGTGTATGGCTAACGAATGCTTCTATTTAGGGAAATATCTTTGTCACCTTTCACTCCAATGGCTAAAGGCGCTTTCGCGATACCTTTAAAAAACCTATGCTAAGCCGCCATCTTTTAAAAACTATAACTTCTTTTGGAAGCAATTTCGCATTAGAAGTTTGGCGTTGAATTGCCATGAAATCTGCTCTAGAATTTGTGACTTTCGCTTGGTCCATTAGTTTCTGGACACATTGTATACTATTAGGAAAGACACTCTTTGATGTATGAAAAAAACATCTCATGGTTTTGAAACTGACAAACTAAAACAACAGGGCTAACCTAATACATTTTGAAAAACACTGCAAGCATACAGGGCGGTCCAAAGAAGAGATAAGTATGTATTATCATAGTTCTGGTTTTTTAAATAGAACACCCTGTATTGGAGTATTTTAATAGTCCCTCAAAAATAACAGGGATTCGTTTTAAGGTGTCATTTACCTATGTTTTACGGTTTTCACAAAAATCATCAATTTGTGAAAATATTTAAAAATCTATCTTATTATTTATCGCAAATAAAACCAGTTTTTTTACATTCATCCTTTTTATGTACTCGTATAATAGTATATAACTATAACTAGTCTAAGCGAAGATATGCATCAAACGTATAAGAATACTAGCACAAAAAAGAATGTGAACATAATTTACGCAAAATAGAAATATGACATTTTAGTGCCACTATGTATTAGTTTTTGGCGACACCTATTGAGGAGAAGAATGTATTAAAATATTCTATAAAATTACTCTAAGTTAAGAAATGAATAATTTGGAATGAAGCTCACTAGCGCCACCATCGGACATTTTTGTAAGTAACCATTTCGGATTCCCCTCTTAAGCTAAATGATGGTTTGTCTATTTTCCTTAGATCATAAATTCTGTGCTATATAGCATTAAAATTAAAAGTTACGATTCTTTTACATTTGAAATCAATAATGAAACCTACTTTTTTAAAATTACGAAATATTTTTTGTTTTCCTTATTGAAATTTATTCGCCGGATTTTTTTTAAACTTTCAATGTATGAGCATCATTAAGTATTCTTTGAAACTGTCATAGTCATGAAACGGTGGAGTTTCCTTTATCAGACCTACTCATGATTATATTATCATTCTAACGTGGTAATATGGGTAAAGCTCCTAACAAAATGACTATGTGTGTAAAGATTACTTATAATCAATGGTAGAACTTAAAAGTGATCATCATCTTCGTTGGTTACTAGATTGGACTTAATTAAATTCTTTCTCAAACCTTTTTTCATTATTATTCTTACATTTACAAAAAATGTAGTTGCTAATATTTCGGAATCGGATAGCATTGGAATTATGGAAACGGTAGGAGTTATAATGTCGGTTAAATTAGAGAAAAGTTGTACAACTTTTAAATGGGGTTTTTAAAAGTAAAGTAGCTTTAGCCGTTTTCGAGAATTTTTGAAAAAACTATTTTTTGCTATTTTAGTTTTTTATTTAGTTCTGACATTATTTTTACAGATATAAAAATACGAAAAGCAGTTTCTCATTGTTACTTTTTAAGGAGAAAAAGATAGCGTTACAAATTGTCACTACGACGTTTCGTTTTTGAAAAACCATCACCAACTTTGTTTTTTTTTTAAATACGGCCATGGATTTTTTATTGTTAAATTTAGCGCTATTTTCAATTCAAAAATAGGTGGTATATCACACGTAATGGTTTAAACAAGTTTTCAGCGTTCTTAGCTGTAATCAAGAAACACCCTCTTTCTACCAAACGGTTAGGGATATCTAAATTCTAAACTACACAAATAAAAGGTGTTTCTATAAAGATTCAACTAGTTTGGCCTACCCTGTACAGTAGACCTCCACCAGTGATATTTCACTTTAGCTATAATCAAGAAACGCCCTCTTTCTACCAAACGGTTAGGGATATCTAAATTCTAAATTACACAAATAAAAGGTGTTTCTATAAGGAATCAACTAGTTTGGCCCACCCTGTACAGTAGAGCTCCACTAGTGATATTTCACCGCTGCCAAATCGATACATTCAATGTAAGGCAAAGACAAATACATATTTGTCTTTGCTATAGGTAATGCCAGTACTAAAGAAATTGGAAAATTAGTATAACACTCGTCAACTGTAATCCCGTCAGTTTAATGGCATTGTCAGTTTAATATCATTGTAGAGGTTCTGTTAATTCAAAAGTTTGTAATTTTGACCGACATATCACAAAAATTATTTCTACGTTTTTAAAAATGTTAGTATTTTATGGGTTCTTCAAAACAATTATTTATAAGTAATGCCATCAATAATGAAAACTTTGCAAAATTAATACGAGTATAACACTGCTGACGACTTCGTAATAACGAAATTAATGCGTCAACTGTAATCACACAACACACAAGATTGTATTTTAACAGATATGCCACAAAAATTATTTCTACGTTTTTAAGAATTTTAAGGTTTCTTCACTTCTTAATCACACAGTATTTTAATAAAAACTCTGAATAATAATAAGACTATTTTTCATATAAGATAGCTGTGGCGTTAACCAAAGTTGCGATTATCATTTTAAATCTACTGATATTTTCCCATTATGAGATAATAAGATAACGCTTTAAGTCAAAATTACGCTTATATATATATATCACATCACAAGTGACTATCGTATATCCTATGCAATATGATAATAATAACATACCTATCTCTAGCAGGAATACATATTATTTGTGCTGAACTTTTAGTATTTTCTTTTGCCATTTCCCTGCATAACTCCAAAAGGTCCTCGGGAACGCACATTTTGTCTAAAAACAAAGAGTACTTAGTATGAGTATATTGCATGTTGAGGAAGGAAAATAGGTGACATTAAAGAATAGAACTAACAAATAAACCTCTATATTGTTAGATTATATTTTCTTCCCATTTGTATATGATAGACTCAAAGAACGAAAACGCTGCTTGAACTAAAAATTGTCCACAACGCG
Organism: Apoderus coryli; assembly: GCA_911728435.2. Taxonomy (NCBI): domain Eukaryota; kingdom Metazoa; phylum Arthropoda; class Insecta; order Coleoptera; family Attelabidae; genus Apoderus; species Apoderus coryli. Next base: position 21,808,853 of record OU452200.1, on the reverse strand, counting down.
TTCTAGTTTTTTTATAACACTCATAACGCGAGTTTTGAAAATAAAGCCTTTAGTTTAACGCTCTTGATCAAAAAAATCAACCCAAATGACAAGTTTCCCGCGAATAAGAAGAATTGAGAATCATGTCTATGCTCAGTCGTAATTTTTGACATAAAAATCTAAATATCTCAAAAACGGGTTGAATTAGGTAGGGAAACTGTATTAAGAATTTTAAAGAAAATCAAAACATTTAATAATAGTAAATAATAAGTAACTCAATATATTTATCTTGCCACGTCCTGTATATCTTGGAATTTAGTTAAAATATATTCAAAATAATAAATAGTGTATCCAGTATAAATGATTTTCCCTTAATTGATTAATAGATATAAAAATAATGAAAACCAAAATAAATATATACAGGCATGGAATAAATACAGGTTTCCCCCAAAGTCTATATACCTAACCATTTTTAAAACTTCGGAACAACGATTGATAATGTAGATATTGTTGTACAAGTCTCATGTATAACATAAATATTTGATGATTAAAGGTGATGTAATTTATAAATTGACCGTTTATAAAACTTAAGTTTCACTGCCAACTACCTAGAGTTATGAAACTAATTTGAGGAAGTATTATATACATGTATTGTCCGTTTTTTTTATATATACAAGTTATTGTTAAATGTAGTCTAGTGTTAGTTAATGGATCTGGTATTTTTTACTGTGACAATTTTTTTTTACTTGTAATTTGTAGTAAGACGCATCATGAGTATAGTGTATGAACAAAGAGCTTTATTATTATTCTATTAGGCAATATTTTGTTTTGAGAATTTTACTTCAGCATTTTTAGGAGTAGGCTTGATTTATTCAGTATTTTGTTCTGATTTAAAAATTATACAATGAATTTGTGCCCGTAAATATAATAAAATTAAAAATTATTTCGTGGCATTTTGTCTGCTATGCCACGAAATTATTTTTCATTTTATTATATTTACGGACACAAATTAATTGTATTATTTGCATTATTTGGCATCGACGACCGAACGCGTGGAGACCACCGCCCGAAGCGTTGCTGATACCCAAATATTTTGGGTGATGCTAGCAGAAGGATAAATGGTCTCATGCTACCGTTTTGTGTATACACTATTTTCATTTCATTCCTATTTTTATTATTATTATTATTCCATTTATTGTACATAAAGGTTCACAACCTTATTACAAGGAGCACGTACATTTTACAGGTTATTAATAAATACATCGTGGTTATACCAATTACCCTATGCTTAACCTAATGTATGATTAGTGCAATTGAAACAAAAAAAAAATAAGAATGAAAAAAAAAAACAACAGCAACAACCGCTTACAAACTATAAATAATACAATCGCATAATTATAAAAAATTACAATATACCTACTTAAAAAGACAGCCTAATTATTCCAGCAGAAATGACCTTAGTTTTAACATATTTACAAGATAGTTCACGATTTTTGTGAGTGTGAGTATGGAGCCAGAAGCCAGTGCATTAATCAAATCATCATCGTTCGATATATTTGACGTATACGAATCTCGTACATTGCTATACAGAGGGCACTCGAACATCAAGTATGAGATAGTTTCAGGCCTGTTTAAATTACAAGTTGTGCACAATTGATTCCGCGATAAGTTAGCCTTATATAGTTTTTGTTGCATGTTCTGATCTGTGCTATCAGTCTGGTCATATAGAAAGGGCACCTGATCTCCAGGTATAGGGTGGAAGACCGTCAAGATTAAAATATTTAAAGTAGTAGGGGTAAGACGACAGTCCCGATCTTTTAAGATCCACCCGCCTCAAGTACGAACGAAAATTACGCAGGACCCGTTGAGTAGTGGTTTCGGTGTTCCACATATCCAGTGAATCAGACATCGGAAAGTAATGCTTAAGCTGCAAAAGCCAGTTGTATCTACAGTCAGCATCGTGATTGGTACTCAAACCCAGCAGTCTCAAGTAACATATCTTGGACAGACGAGCATCGTTCATCTTTTGGAGTTTTCCTAGCCAAGAAAGAGCTGATTTCAATAGAACACAACTAAGGGCAACTGAATCGGTTTCGAGTCGAACGATGTAGTCTGGAGTATTTCGGGGTAATGACAAGTCTTTTAAAGTAACTGACCTGGGCTCGCTCTACTAAGGTGTCGTACCTCAATCACCAAACACCTGCAGCATATGTTAATGAGTTCAAGACAATACTCTCGTACAATTTGATTCGCGAGCCCCATGAGTTTAATTTCGAACGAGCCATTACATCAATAACATTTCATTCCTATTTTACGGCTGGTGTTACCTATACATTGGATTAGTTCGGCCTCTTTATGGTGGAATATGCATTACTATGTGTATGTAGATGGTACGTGTTTACACATATCTACTGTTCTATATCTCGCTGGGCTTAAATGCATGCCAATATTGTAGATGGGCAACGACTATGGTACCCTGACGAGCTCATAATAAGAGCGAAACGAATTCGTCAGTATCTGTCGACCCATGCGTCGGTCTGGTTCTACTGAATTAGACTAAGGCCCTGCTAAATTAAAGAAAATCCCTTTTGTAGGTAACACCAGTAATTTTGTTCGCTATTCCACGAAATTATTTTTCATTTTAAAAGTTATATCTATCGTCTGCAAAAATTTGGTTAAAATTCTCACATAATTTCTTGCAAAAAGTACATTTTTTGGAATTTGTTATACTTAGTTTTTTCTAAGACATCGTATTTTTTATTAGAAAAAATATTATTGTAGAAAAAATGTTTATTCTACTGCCCCTTGACTTCAATCAATTTGTTCAACAAACATTTCTATAAAAATTAAATTCTACGGTACCTAACAATTTATAAGTCTGTTAAAGTGTGGCATTTTGATTCATTTTTACATTAATGAATAGGTAATAAGATGTATTTATTATTATCAATTAAAACACTGCTAATATCAAATAGCCACTCAATTAATATCGTATTCAACTTACATTCATTTTTTGCACTCCTTCTATACCTCCAAACACTACATTCGGCTGAATAAATCAGTCCCGCAACACACAATGTAAATAACACTTTCGTATTCATTATGAATATCTTCTACCTATGACATTGAAAGTGTGCAAAGTTGTTCAAGATTTTAGTATTTATAGGTAGCGGTATGCGATGTAACACGAAACAAACCAGCGAAGATATTGCTTATATGTAAATTGTTTATTATTATATTTACTCGTACTTATTCATAATATATACTGAGTGTCCAGAGAGGGTTGGGATATTTGTAATTCAATAAAAAAAATCGACAAGTCAGAGTCAGACATCCAATTGTTGATCAATTTTTAGACAAAGGTTTGGACACTTAAGTACTGATTGTACTGTTCACATATTACCCTCGCGCTGCAATCTAACAGAAAAAGGGAATTAGCCACCACACATCTCTCTGAATACGGCGGCCATTTCGGTGCGGATGTTGTGCTTTAATTTCCGTAGAGTTTGTGTGTGTTTAAGGTATCCATCAGAAATACTCAAGGGGTGCTTTGAAAAAAAATCACTTTTTCCCGTAAAAGTTCATCGGTAACCGCAACCGATTGATTTGAGGAGTTGGAAGTTATTGAAAACCTTCAAACTCATGAGTTGTGGAACCAAAAAGATCCCTACATACTGTAAGTGCCACTTACCCCCCTCGACGGTCTTAAAAAAATACGGCCCAAACATGCCTTCCCCAAACATGGCAGCCAACACAAGAACATGTGAACTATGTAGTTGATATTTATGTATCTGCCGCGTTTTTTGAAAAAGTAGCGGTGGTTCTGCCTATTTATGTGACCATTTAGCTTTAAGTTTGCCTCGTCATTATATTTTGAAACAACAAACTTAAATAGTAAGTAAAGTAGTAGTATTTTTTTCTCTTAAATACTTTAAAAGTGTTAATAACTTTAGTAAATTAATTTTTTTATTGCATTTCAATGATTTACGAGTATTTGGTTTTTTGTTGTATTTGTATACACAGTTTATTTGATGCGAAAAAGCTAAATAAAATATTCATTTTAGTATTTATTTACTTGTGCTTGTAATCCAATGCCACTCATGGTACTAGCCAGTGGAGTAGTTATTTTGCCTTGTTCTCTAAATGTATACATAACATTTTCGATAGTGGGGACAGATTGGTCTCACATCGGAAAAATTCTAAATTCACTTTCTTATTTTCTACATAAATATGTTTTTACCTATCAATAAAATAGAATATTTGTCAAACATTGGGAAGCGTCGAAGTACCTCATTCGCTAAGTAGACGAGAATAGTTCTTAACGTTTAATGTTTGAATAAATTGAAGTAAGATGTAAATCTTGCTGTAGAAACTTGAGCAACAACGCATACGCAAAAAGTGCGATGGTCTCCTCGGTACACTTCTTTGATTACTAAATCTCCAATGAGTACTATAACCTACCTTATACCCTTATTGGACACCCGGTATAAGGATGTATCTTGTGAATTGCTGACAAATAAATGTTGCTTTTGTGTTTGATAAGTGAACATATTGTTGATAAGAAACAAAATACAATCCAATATAATATGTCTCAGGTCATGGAAATAAGCACCTATCTTCTGAATATGCCATCGTTTCTAATAGACACAAGTTTCTTTGTTCCTTGAACAACAATGCATCGAAAGTGGAAATTGTTCAAGAAACCTGAAAGTCAGGTTTAGTGTAAACTGCTACAAATAAACAGGTGTTATTCAAGAAGTTAATCAATACATTCAAGTAGTCTGTTATGTTTAAATAATGCCTAAAATTTAACTAGAAAAAATAATCGCAGCATATGGTTCAACGCACATCTGCACGTGACTTCTCATATTTTCTACTTATTCGAGGGTGGTTTGATAAGTCTGTAACTTTAAAGGAAACATTTATTTTTTGGCAAAAAATTATTTTATTTATATTTATATAACCTTATGAAATTACACGTGCTATTTGAGAACGACTTCTGCTTTAATTTAGTTAAGAGAACCATGTGGTTAACTTTGTCAAAGGCTTTGGTAAAGTCTGTATATATTACGTCCACTTGTTTTCCCTCAGCCAAAGCATCAGCAGTCACGGACACAAAATTGACGGATCTACCCTCTCTAAAACTATATTGGACATCCGACAGACGGTTTCTTAAGTGATCATTTATTTTACCTGATAGTATGAGTTCAAAAACAGTAGATATATTAGAGATAATTGCAATAGGTCGATAATTTTCAATATTAGATCGATCGCCATTTTTGAATATCGGTGTAATTTTTCTTATTTTAAGGGAGTCAGGAAACATCTGTTTTTTTACGGATAAGTTAAAGATTGTTTGCAAGGGTGCGCTTAGAAATTCACTACAACCCTTTAGAACGAATCTGGGAATTAAATCGTGTCCTACACATTTCTTTGGCTTAAGTTTTTTTAGGGCGTTTTGGACATCATTTACTGAGATATTTTCTATTGAAAATCAGGATTCTGTACTTAAATCCACATCCCTGAACAGGTTTGTCGTTTGTGCCCTTGAATACTCTGAGTTTTACAATATCTTGAATACAATTATCGGTGGTCATGCTCCGGAGGCTTTTTTTTAGGATATATAAGCGTAGTTTTCCTGCCTGGTCTACGTCTACTTATGATAGATGGGCGCAGTACCCTCCAATGGGTACTACTGAATACAAATTAATGACGGATAGGTTTCAGATATCAAGCTTGGAGTTGAGAAGAAGATTAAATTCTCTGCGATTTCCTTACAACTTATTACACTCAAATTGAATATTACATCGGGTACCTCCTTTTATAATCCGTGTGCGAGAACGAATATTGGGGTGAGGTTTATCTGTGCTGAGAACTATAATCAAATGTGTAATGATTGTGATATCTTTTCATGTCAGATTAGGAACTTATTGACTGTGCATTATCTCATCTAAATTAGGTAATATTTAATAAACGTGAATTAATAATTATTTTGTGTCGCTATGCATTTGTATAATAATATATATTTGTAATTGGCTTTGCTCAACAGCATATAATATAATAATAATAGCCTCTATTGTCCAACGACAATAGAGGCTATTATTATTATAATTAACTAGGGGTCCAGTGGTACATCTTTTATAAGTCTTACATTTGAAATTTACCTCTATAGATCTCGAGAAAATTGCTCTTAAATTTCTACGCGTAAGGTAGGTGGTAAAATAATGTAGGTACACGGTTTAATTCGCTTAATGGGTGTATGATATGCGCGTAGCCCAGTGGTAATTGCCCGCTTTTTATGCATGCATGTGGAAAGTCCTGGGTTCGAATCCTTGCTCTTGCATTTTTTTGTTTATTTCTGATTTTTGAAGGTTTTGTTCGGTTAGTTTATTGGAAATAATAAATAGAATACAATTATAATAATAATAATTATTATTATATATGGATGGACTATGCGATACGAAAACATCATGAACACCCAGGTCATATATTTTAGATTATATTATATTTTGCCGGGAAAGTTTTGGGGTGACACAACCGATTTCTTATATATTTGCATACATAATAATAATTAATATGTGTTATTATTTTTGTATTCTTATCGTCTTATCGCAATAAACAATGCAATAAAATAGTGTGTTTCCCAGACTTAATTATAACGGGTTTTCTGGTTTATCCAATGTTCTTTTTATTCTTTTTCCTGATAATTTTGTTTATGAATTTAAATTAATACAAACAATATAACGTTATTGACCTATAACTTAAACATAGGCGTTTAAATTATTTATAGTAACCATTTAAGATGTAAAAAACCACTATCGATCTTTATTTTACACATATTGGTTGGATTGAGGATTGAAGTCGCAATTAATCACAATAGGAAAATAGTTGGCGCCGCAGGTGCCTTGCAAAGTAATCCATATTGTGTTATTGAGAGAATATACGTACACGTTGGAATTCCATAGTTCAAAGAAAACAAATTATTCTTATCCATGGCATTTCAATTTTTTTTCTCGGGAGTCAAGTTTTGAACCTCCGTACGGCAAACAGTGATACGGATTATACTAGGGCATTATTAAATAAAAATTTTAATTAAATTTATTCTTAAGGCTGGTTTAGCCAACGAATGCATAAGAATATGATTAGTGTATAGTTATAGTCACAAGCACAACTAGTTAAAATACATTGTCAAATGGTATCGTTTATACAACGTTTAGTTTACAAGTTGTTATGATTTGTAATTGTCATAACTTTGAATGTTGTAGTAAGAATAGCGACAACCTCGGCTATAGTCGTCGGCGTTCGGAATCATGTTATTGCGAGAAAATTCAAACTATTGAAATATTCGCATATTATACATATAATAATTGAAATTTCATTAACTTTATGATATAAATTATGAAAATATTATTATTATGTCTCTCCTATGAACAAAATTATTCCGTAGTTTGAATTTCCCGCAATGACGTTTCCGAAAGCCTACGACTACGGCCGAGTCCTTGTGACTAAACAGTTTTTTGTGAAAGTTCAATTATTTCAACTTTTATGGATTATGCATTACGACAAATGGCAATGTAATGTGCGCAAGTCCGCAGGCGAGCTTAAAAAACCAATATAAAATGTAACGTATAAAGAAAGATAAATAGCTTGAATGTAGATTATTTCATGGACGTTCCGATTCCTTTTACCATCAATTTTCATCCATACGTTCCTGTGCCCCCTAGTTACTTCATCCATCTTGCATCTTGATTTTCTTTCGGTAGAAGATGTTAGATGTTTAAGCGCTTTTCTAGAGGATTGCTCCCTAAAGTAGTATTTTTGTGTAAAGTAGAAGTTATGGGATCTCACCCAGATTCACTTTGCTGAGGACTTCTACTTATTTTTTCTCCTAGTACACGCACCTGTCGAGGTAACGGGTGTACCCTAATCTGGCCGAATAACCCAGAAGTTCAGGCCATATAATTGAAGAAGAGGAAGTAACTAGGGATGTGAAAATAGTAAAAAGTATCGATTCCGATACCCGGAATTTTGTCTAAGAAATATCGATACTCTTAGGTATCGAAAGTGTACAGAACACTTTTAAAAATAAAACTGCTGAATGTATATTATATTTTGTGTTACATAACATAGGAGATCTATGAAGTATGATGCAAAATTGTGGACAAAATTGTTTTAAATATTTGGTAACATAGAATAATGTTTATTGTTTGGTATGGCCGAAACAAAAATAAAAATAATCATGTTGTGTATTATTGCCCGCATCCCGCATGCGCATACTATAAAGATTTTGATTGGCTCGGCACTTTGGTTATGCTTGTTTTTATGACTATATGTTGGATAAACGCTCGCTTTTGTTATGCATTATCCACTAAAACTGTGACAAAAACTACGACTAATCATATTCACTGCGTTATACATAAAACGTTGGCTAAACCGGGCTTTACATACTGTTATATTTAAGAAAACAAAATTATTTTAGTAATTTATAAATTTTAATTTGTAACTGTACAGTGTTCAAAGTAGATGTTAATAGAATGCAAAATATCATTAGTTTTGAAATATCTATTTATTGAAGTGCAACATTGTTATTTCAACTGAACTTTCGTGGGAAATTTAGATTTCTTTTCATAAAATACCCTATTGTATAAGGTCACACTTTAGTGTTGGAAGGCAGCTTCCAAGGATTTATATATAGAGTGGCCTGGAAAGTACAGCAACATGCTATTACATTTTTTTAGTGGAATATCCTAAATGTGTGAATTTTTGGATTAGCGATTTTACTGTGTATGTACCTACATAACTTCCATAATTGGTTCTTACTGTGGGATATCTCGATTGCCGTTTCAATATTCCTGTTATATTTTTTCGTGAAACTTATAACACAGAAATCAGATTTTAGATAGCACTTTCAATTTTGAAGAAACAGAGTCGAATTCAGAAAAATCACTGTTTGGACCCCCTTTATGTCTCATCATGGTATATATATATATATATATATATATATATAAATAAAAATGTTTCTTTTTTCTTAGCCTTTTGTTGAAAAACAACAGTAAAATTTTTTTAATAATTTGGGGTATAGGCTATACCCCAAATTATTAAAAAAATAAATAAAAAAATTTTACTGTTGTTTTTCAACAAAAGGCTAAGAAAAAAGTTTCTTGTAAGGGTTGATATAGTTTAGATCCAAGAAAATATACAGTTAGGGCAAATTTGTTGAACTCACTTGTATATCTCCGACCTTTCAATGATTTCTTGGATAAATTATACTGCATAATAACAAAATTAGCCAAGCCTTCCTTAAAATTAGTTTTAACAAACTCAATAAAATCTTCTTTATCGAATGGTCTGTTCGAAAGTTCCGATAATTCTATCAAACTTTCTTTTAAGGTTCTTCACCTCCATTCTCAATGCTTCTTTCTTGGAGATTGCTCAGATATTCCTGGAGAGATTTGCAGTTGTTCTGTAATTTATAATTTCATCTAATACCTACATGAAGATAGAATTTTGAGTTAGAAGTAACTCACTATCTAAAGGGTTTTTTTTGGCAAATTCAAGTCATCAAAAACCAGAGAAGATCCATCCGATATCGTTGATGGTTGTGGTGAATCGGCGCGCACTTAAAACAAATTAATTAAATATGTACATACGACTGCCACAACACTCATCTAACATTTACCTTGCTCGCTAACCACCTTTTAAAAAATAGTTGGTATGGCTTCCCTTTTGTGCTTCCTGTTGCCAAAACCAGCAAACATTTTCTCCTCAAAATGTTCACTACTAACTTTGCGGTTAAACACTTTTTCCGGTTCGTTCGATATCAAGTCTAACCTGCGAATGTTTTCTACCCATTGAAGTTGCCTTGAAAATTACTTAAAAAATATAGCTAAAACATTGTAGGTACATTACATACCTTATTGGATCACTCGGAATTCTGAAATATCTTATTAACTTTCCAGTTTTGTGGCTGTTGTTACTACAATAATTTGGCATTCACAAAACATACCCTTTATGTTTTGTGTTGGCATTGTCTTTCACCACAGCAAAGATTTATGTAGGTAGGTACACAATTATTAATCTATGCTTTCACTAACAGTTAATTAAATAAACACTATTACACTATTGTTCTTAAAACTAGAATTCAATAAATCTTACAACCAAATAACTAATTAAAATGGAAAAACGTTGAAAACTGTGTAGAAAATGGCATAAACGAATGTAAACAATCGTTAATATTCGTCCATATTGGAATTTTACCCAATTCGACAGCTTGCGCACAAAAGCGCGCGAACGAACACAAAATCCTATCGAAATCGTCAAGATAAACTTCTGGTTAGCGTAGCTTTCTTATTCTATGATATAATCGTCAATATCTGACGTTTCTCTATACGTGACGTTGTTATGGCAAAAATGTACAAAATTCAAAATATTGAAGAAATGGAATATTTTAGATATAGGGAAGTAATATATCATTAAAGAGGTACTTTTTTGTCTATGGAACGACATAGTCGAATATATAACATTCCATTTAAAAAAATTGACTTTTCCTAGTAAAAACTTGGTTTTAAAGTTTAAATTCAATTAAATCTTGTTCTGCAACTGTCAGATGACATTGGAGTATTCCCTCTAATGTATTCTAAATTTTTTCTTGCTTGAATCAAATAATCATAAAAATATTGATTTTTTTGTAAAGTCGAAAAAAAAAATTGCAGGAAAAAATCTGTTAGGTTCTGGTATAGGGAATGCTAAACAAAGTGGCCTTTAAATTTTATAGGGAATCTGAAAAAAAATAAAAAATGTGGCCTTTTCATTTAGAATAACAAAGTAGGCGGTTACTTCCGATATAACCGGAAGTAATATAAACCCGGAAATAGTAGATCAATATCGAACCTTTCCGATATTACCGAACCCCAAAGTTTCAGCAACATATCATATGTAGTGCCTGAGAACTTTGAATAGGCCACTCAGGATGAATCACCCATATATACATACTCGCCAGTGCCAATAAAAAAAAAATACTTCACTTTTCTTTAAAGGCTCAGTTTCCGAGGCGGTGTAACTATTCTACCTGAAGAGGTCCGTTTAACAGGCATATAAGCATCCTCAGAATCTGACTCATTATACTTTAACATTTAACAAATTTTCATTATTTACATCTACTCTTCGAGTGGATACTTTCGTATCATTATCACTTTCGACAAAAAGTCATCTTGTAGATTTGCGAGCTTTCTTTTTGAGTCCCACTATGAAATCTTCCGTGCTTTGACCTTTTTCTTGTATAAATATATGTAAAGAACTGGTACCTCGCGAAGGCTACATTTTCCTTACCTATAAAATGGTCTTGAAGGGTCTGGTAAGGTTGTGGACCCACGGAATTACGCATTTTTTTTTTTTTACTTAAAAGCTCTATTGTAATTGTAATGTCGCAACATTGCATGACAGGACGAAGACGCCCGATCATAATACGAAGACTAGCCGACGAAGCATTGGCACCACGGCCGGCAGTCTACAGTTAGCCACGCTAAAGCACGCACGTACGAATTCATGAATATAGCTTTACTGTAAATATAATACTGAATGTTGATTGTGACATAATATATTCAGCTGTGATCCATAATAAATGTATTTCTTGTTTTGGGCGTTAATTTATTACCACTCGACTAACCTCAAACATAACAGTAATAGAACACGTTTTCAAAAAAATTTTGATGGATAAAGCACTTTTGAAAGAAAAAAATTATTTTAAAAGTTGAATAAAACAAGACGTTCACGCAACGCAGTAGTCAAAATACGCTAATAACATCACACAGTATTTACAGTGTTGCCAAGTGATTTTATTTTCACTGAGTTTTAAATGTACTGCACGAGTATTGTGTAATTGTACTTTAAAAACTGAAAGTAATAAAAAAAGAGAATAAAAAAAATTACCTATTTACACTGGATATCGTGCAGATAGGTATTTGTGCTATCATGTTATCAAACCGCGCACTAGGTGTATGTAAAAATCGACTGCATAACTCCTAGACGCCTTAAAAACTGTTTAAGGCATGACCAGTAACCTTCAATGTGGTTCGTGCATACTCCGGTGTTTGGGTTTACAAAATTCCGAGAGTGGTTCACTGTTTTGTGAATATACGGAGATACAGCTCCCAAATTCGTCAGGCCACTATAGCCTCGCCAGCAATCGGTCCAAATATCTGTACCTGGCAGAATATGTTCAGAAATAAGCGCCTCTTGGGTCGCAGCCGACCTATCTTGTACAAATATGACGTAACCCCGTTTTTCATTCACATCATACATTCCGAGCACCCATTTTTGTGGAATAATGCGCCCGACAGAATACTTCCGTTTTGTTAAAACGGACTCATCTATTTGAACTGTATGCCCATCACCACCTATAAATATTGAAATGGTCAAACTAATACCTTAACTAAAACAAACCCAACCTAACCCAACATAACTAATCCACATTTATTTAACTACCTAACCCAAACCAATCTAACCACACTATCCCAACCCAATCTAACGAAACTACGCCAACATAACTCACTTAAACTAACCCAACTACCCAACCCAAATAACTATCCCAAGCTACACTAAATCTATTTGATTTATATATAGGTACATGCCAAATAAAATCAAGTCATTTCTTTGCAGTAACTGCCAGGAACTCTCTAAAATACCTGTAGTACTGCACAACTACAACTTTGGAACAGCCCACAGGCATTGCCGCACATCCAGAGCGTATTTCACATACCCACTCCCACAACAAGTACAATACAGTACGAATGGGTACCCTGCATTTTTCAAAGAAGGTCCCCTTCAATATACTGTATCGCGCCTTGCAACGATTGCACCAAAAACAGTGTCCAAGAGGGGCTGCTATACGCTTCTGGATTGTGCATTGTCTGCGGCAACTAACTACAGCACATCGCATTCTTGTCGGCAACAAATTAACATTTTGCAGCCGATGCACAAAATCTTCATCACATAAATTAATTAGCTCAATTAACTCAAATACGTTAGTAACTTCCATATTTTTTAATGTTATAATATTAATTATTAATTTTCAATTAACTAATTAACTGATCAAAGCGAATTTATACTACTTTCACTATAATAGCTAGAAGTAAATAATATACAAACTTGTCCGAACTTACGAAAAAAAAAATATCTGCGCGGCAAAACATTTGATTCACTCGAATATATTTGGCAACGTCGCATATATCCTTTATATTCTTTTCCTTGTCTAAGTTCTTGTTAGTAGTAGGTATTGTTAGCATACATTAAAATGCCAACGTGCCGAGCCAATCAGAGCATTTGGGACGGGCCTTCCTTGGCGCGCATTTGAGTTTGAATTTAACCGCTATTCAACTTATTTTGAAACTGAAATTTCGTCGATATTTAATTGGAATGAGTTTTTCAGTAAAATAATTTAAGTATTAATATGTATAAGGTATTCGCTAAGAAAGTCTGTTGAACTTTCCTTTGTAGTAGGTATTTCTTGATATACCTAGCTGAAAAACCTTCATTTCGTATATCGGAAAAATGATACTCAAATATATTTATGTATAATTTGAAGATACCTATATAATTTTAAAATCATTTTATGCATTATAGATAGGAAGTCAGGAAATAAAAAAGGCACATTATTCTCAATAGTTTATTTTTAGCTATATATATTAAATTATACACAATGATAATAAATAATAATTACATTGAATATACAAATTAATACAAATACACCACTACCATACATACATATACAGGGTGTCCTACGGTGGTAACCCATTAGATTATTTCAGAAACTACTTCGAATTGAATTTTGAAAATTTCAGTGTCTATATTGTCAAATATGCTCTACTCAAATAATATAATAGCAACGGCATAGCACTTCCGGTTATACCGGAAGTTGATGGCAACTTTGTTATTTTAAATAGAACACCCTATATATTATTACATTTTTGGATTCTAAATAACATTTCAGACATATTTCATGTATCATGTCCTATACCTAACGTCAGTCGTTTTTGACTTATATCAAGATTTATGTCAAAATTAACAGTTTAGGGCTCCATAAGAATTCCGTTTTTTCCTTGTAAATCAGTATTTAATAATTATTTTGCAGGTATTTTCTTATCAGGTGGGATCTTCTTTTTCGAATTGACAAGACATGCATTTTAGAAAATGATAATCTATTACAAAATTGCATTATTTTTTAATGCTACGGAAGATAAAATAATAATAATATACCCATTCCATTTGAAAAAATTGACTTTCAACTGTTTTTCTTGAACCGTTTTCAATATAATTTTTTGACCACCCTATATAAACTAATCAGAAAATGTCTTGTCAATTCGAAAAAGAAGATCCCACCTGATAAGAAAATACCTGCAAAATAATTATTAAATACTGATTTACAAGGAAAAAACGGAATTCTTATGGAGCCCTAAACTGTTAATTTTGACATAAATCTTGATATAAGTCAAAAACGACTGACGTTAGGTATAGGACATGATACATGAAATATGTCTGAAATGTTATTTAGAATCCAAAAATGTAATAATATATAGGGTGTTCTATTTAAAATAACAAAGTTGCCATCAACTTCCGGTATAACCGGAAGTGCTATGCCGTTGCTATTATATTATTTGAGTAGAGCATATTTGACAATATAGACACTGAAATTTTCAAAATTCAATTCGAAGTAGTTTCTGAAATAATCTAATGGCTTACCACCGTAGGACACCCTGTATATGTATGTATGGTAGTGGTGTATTTGTATTAATTTGTATATTCATTGTAATTATTATTTATTATCATTGTGTATAATTTAATATATATAGCTAAAAATAAACTATTGAGAATAATGTGCCTTTTATATTTCCTGACTTCCTATCTGTAATGCATAAAATGATTTTAAAATTAGATCGGTATCTTCAAATTATATATAAATATATTTGAGTATCGTTTTTCCGATATACGAAATGAAGGTTTTTCAGCTAGGTGTATCAAGAAATACCTACTACAAAGGAAAGTTCAACAGACTTTCTTAGCGAATACCTTATACATATTAATATTTAAATTATTTTACTGAAAAACTTATTCCAATTAAATATCGACGAAATTTCAGTTTCAAAATAAGTTGAATAGCGGTTAAATTCAAACTCAAATGCGCGCCAAGGAAAGCCCCGCCCCAAATGCTCTGATTGGCTCGGCACGTTGGCATTTTAATGTATGCTGGTATTTGGGTTATTCTTTCGTACTGAACTAAGTGAACAATCTGAAAATTGTCAGTTCATTCATGATTGTGCGTATTCTTTCGACATCGGTCACTTCTACCATTGTCTTTAAAAGGATAGTCTGTCAGCGCTATGTACCGGCAGGTGCTGGACTCTGGTGGCCAAACTTTGAAGTACGATTTATGAATGAAAATCAAAATTCTCCTCTTTTACATATTTTGGTAGAGGGGAGCAGGCGCGGGTGAACGACCTCTTCAAACACTGAAAAGTTCCCCTCTGTTAGTTTATTTCACTCGACCTAAGGTTGCCAGACCAGAAAAGTTGATGTAGATGTTTCTCTACAACTAAGGTTGCCAGACCATACAATTTTGAGGAAGGACAAACAAAAATATTCGTACATAAAATTTGTTTGAAAAAGTATTCCGTACTTGGTCTACAAAATCTGCTATAAAAAGTTGATGAGCATAATAACGGGGTTACTGTAAAAAATGTGTAGTGAAAAATAGTATTTATTTAAGTAGATGTAGATATAGGTACAGGGTGTTCATGAAATGACTACAACGCTTAACCACAAATTCCTCAACTAAAAATGAGCCAATCGAGGCAAATAGACATGTCATGTTGCTTCGATGTGCCTCTACAGGGCGCTAAAATTCTCAAATAAATATCGTTTTTTCTGAATAATTGCTAAACGCCTTTATCGATTTTCATCCATTTAATTTTGGAATTAAGATTTACTACTATAATTGATGTGTTTTGACGAAAATGTGATCTTTTGTTAATGCCTAGAAATTTAAAAATGGCTTGTGATTCGTAAATAAAAGTTTGCATTTTTGTTATCCCTTGTACAAATGACTTTAATTATTTCTCTGACACTAAGCGTTATTATGCACATTAACTTTATATAGCAGATTTTGTAGACCAAGTACGGAATACTTTTTAAAAACAAATTTTCGCTTTGAATCTGGTCTAAAATATCTGCGATATAAAATTAATGTAGTGCGCATTTATAAGGCAGTAAAAAGGGCAAAAAAACAAAAATATCTATATTTACATGGAGAGCTATTCTTTTCTCAAGAGGCTCAGTTTTTTAACATTTATTCATTGTTTTATTAAGTATCGGTTTTAACAAAACAAACAACTTTGTAATTACTAAAGAACATTGTTTATTCCATAAACAGTAGAAATTAATAAGGATGTTAGAAAACATACAAAAATAGAGGTATAAATAACAAATAATGTGCATCAGCTAATATATTTTAATGGAGCGCATTACAAAATCTTTCAGCGACTTTTCTTTTCCATTTCCTACCATTCATAATCTCCAACCATAGAGCACTATAATTGAAAACAAATTTCCACACCACTCATGAAGTATTGCTAATGGCGCGTTACCTTTTTTCAGTGGGTGGTTCGCCAGTAGCCCTATTTCCCACAACTTCAACAAAATTCTATAACAGTAAAAAAAAATATAGTGACAAAAAGTTGTTTTCGGCGACATCTAGCGTTGGAAATTTGCGTCACACTGCCTGCCGATCACCACTGATGAGTTGTGGATCAACGAAACGGCCCGTCTGGTAAAAGCATGGTAGTGTGAAACAAATTTCAAACATAACTAAAAGTCTTGTTACTTATGTAACAAGCAATTCGGAAAAATAATATAGCTGAAAAATAAATTCGCGCTTGTCTATTTTCCCTTGTTGAATTATTGCTTTCATCAATGACTGTTCAGATGTTCGCATTTATTTCTAAAAATAAATCTACGTGCTCTTATTACAAAAAATAATATCTGAATACAGGTGTCACGGAAATTATGGGAAATCTCTCAGATATATTTGATAGAACATAAAAAAATAAGATGACAATGTGTTTACAACATTTATATTTATTGAAATACCAGAGAGATATTCACTAAAAATGTACCTATAGTTGAAAATTTCTATTACTTAGGTAGGTAGGTAGGTATAGAAATTAGAAATCAAATTATAATGAAAATAGATACAAACTCCAGAAAATCTCGCTCGCTCATTGAGAACTCATTTGATTATCATTGTAAATTATTTTTTGTGCTATTAAGTATTTTATAAAAAAAATGGATTAGAACTTACCTTTCGGCTTGTATCTCGTAAAGGGAAATTGCCTATAATCAACACAAAAAATTAGCACTATTGTTTTTACTATTACAATAAGTAACACTGAATTTAAATTTCCACAAAAAAATATTTTTTAACTTTAAAATTTAAAATCACGCTAAATATTATTTCATAGAGAAAAAGGATAAATAATAATGATAATATACGAGTATATATAGCTATCTCTGTTAGGTATAAAACTTCGTATATTTTTTTATGTACGAGTAGGACCTACCTTATATCTTATATATGTATTTATTTCTTATTTTATTATTAATAGATACAGTGTTGCGACTATGACGACTGAATATTATGTGATCGCATAAATAATGAATTCAAAGAAACTTTTTTATAATAGATATCGTTAAAACTAAGTTAATAAATGTGGAAAACTCAGATCAAGCAAAATAACATTTAATTATATTTTTGAATTATTTGTCACAAAAAAAATAATGTTGGAAACATTTATAAAATGAAAAATACGGTAGCATCTGATAATTATGTGACGGCTGGCAACATTGTCTATGGCTGGAAGCGAAAGAAAAATACGTGGAACTTATTAAAATGTCCGTATGTTCAAATCACGACCTGATTGGTCTAAAAACATGGCTCCCCCACTTTTCCACTAAGATTACTACACATTTACTATAAACCCAAATTAAAGAATGAACGACATTTTACGACAACGCCGTCTGGTTTTTCTTGACAGGTACTAATCAAGTGCTGACAGACTATGTTTATAAAGACAATGCTTCTACCAAACTGATTAAAATTCCTACCCCCCTTGCCGCTTACTGATCAACCTCTAGGTACCGGTTAGTTCGTTCAGTTAACAGTTAACCTCTAAAAGTATTGAATATACAGAGATACCTAATTGGAATATGATTTCGAATCAAACCAATAAATTGTAAAAGTTTAAAACATGGATAATAATATCATGGAGGAAATAGTTTTCCAGTTTTCAGAGCAGATTTGGTTGTTTTCACAAGTTTTCGAGGTTAAGTGAAAGACATTCACAAAAATGATGTTCTTTCGGTTTCGCCAAATATTCAGTTCAGTATAATCACATTCAGTTTAATCACATTCACTTGTTCAGATCAATCACTACGAAAGAATAACCCTATTGTTGATGTAAATAAACTTGTAACTAGGGGTGCTAAAAAAATAAAAATACCGATACCGATACTTTTTGCCAAGTATCGATTCCTACCGATACTTGTCTAAAAAGCATCGATACTCTTAGGTATCGGTATCAAAACTGTAGACAACAATTTTATCAATAAAATGTTGAATGTATATTAGATTTTGAAAAAAAAAAAACACTGAAGAAATGGTGGTGGCAGTATAATGTACAATCATTATTTTCGATACCGATACTGCTACGAAAGTATCGATACCAATTTGGAATCGTTCTAAAAGTATCGATGCCAAAAATACTCGATACTGCAGCAAAAGTATCGATACTCTGAAAGTCTCGTTAGTCCCTACTTGTAACACACTAACCACAGCCTACTCTACTTCTACTACAAGCCGTGAAGTTAGAAAGGCAACACTGCAATGTTTAGTTTACGTGGGCCCAGATAAACAAGATACTTACTTTATCTGGGACGTGGGTCAGCATCATAGAAATCTTATATTATATATGTACTCTAGAATGCTAATTAAATCCAGCCGAATACCAAAAAGTGTAACGGGTATGCAGAGTTTTCACGAACTACGCATGCTCCTCAGTAACTTATTTTCAGTACAGAGCTGCCATATTTAAAACTATTTTGTCGTTCGCCTTACAGAATTTATGCGACATATCTGTTTATAAATAAATCCATATGTTGCGTCATACGAAACTGCTTGACAAAATCAAATAATTAAATGTTATCGGTAAAATTGCATACTGTTTAGTTTTCAGCAATATGAACGAAACATTTTTTTCCAAATCTTATTAAATTTAGGAGATTTCGCAACAGCGTCTGTTTTCGCAAATGACGTTTCTCGTAGTGGGAATATCTGTCAGAGTCGGCTTCACAACAATTCAGATAGGTTTTATAATTGAGTTATGGTTTTATTCGTGGTATATTTTAATTGTTGATAGATATACCTATTTGTGATTAAAATTGTTTTTAATATTTGTTATTTTGGTTTGGTAGTTCGTTTATTTAACAAACAATGAGGTGTATAGTGTTGTGGTGTAAAAATGAAGGTCTCATTCCTGGTATTAAATATTTTCAGTAAGTTATTGTTTCGGGTTTCTAACAGTCTCAGTTTGAGTCAATATGATACCATTGACATGATACTCATTTTTAGCTTGACAAAAAAAAAAGACATGATGTTTGGATGCGGGCATTGGGATCCTAGTACAGAAAATGTATGTGATGGGAATGTCATATGCAGTAAGCATTTCGCTGCAGAAGATATCATTTGTAGAGAAGACGGCAAGAGGATCACCCTCGTACCCGATGCAGTTCCCAAACTTTTGTTGAAAAGAAGAGATTATGTAAATGAGAGTGGAAGTTAAATTCTTAATCGTTTGATATCAAGACACTGTTTACTTAAAAGCAGTCTGTCAAAAATGCATGATATGTATGTCAAGAATATATTTCCTACGTTGTGTAGGTATACAAAGTTCGTTTGAATTCTGTTGTTAAACTGGAATATACTTAATTATAGAATCCTCCATGAAATTGCTGAGAATAAAAGTTCTACCAACCATGTTTTGTCACAAAATACTATTGCGAGTAGTACGGATGATATGGAAGTGGTTTACATGGACACGGAAAATATTCGTGAAGTCACTGTTTCTTGCACCCCTTCTTTGAAGGCTGTAGAGAGGTAAGAGGCCTAAGGTGGTTGTATAAACAAACAAATATTATATAATAATAAAATAAATAATTAGAATGCTCAAGTCCTTACGATATTTTCCAGTATTAGAATTTTTACTTATTTCTCGTTTCTGCTTAGATTTATAATTATTGGGTTGTACCTGTTAGACAATAAAGTATTTAGATATTTAATGTAATTTTTTATTTCTTAAATTCCTTTATTCCATTTTTTTATTTGAATTACCAAATGGTCAAATTTAATTTTAAATATACCTATAACAGTAATATTACATTTAATCAAAGCCGGTCCTGTTGAAAAATAAGTTACTGGTGATCATGCGCATTATGGACAGCTCTACACTTTTGGTTACATTTTTGTACTACGGGATTATCATTCTAGAGTATATATATAATATAAGATTTCTGTGGTCAGCATACGTTAATTTCCTTTTATACCGAGCCAATGAGAATCATCGTGCGCGCGTCTGCATGTTGTAAGCCGGGTTTATATAGCATAATCATAAATATATGCATAATAATCACAAAAGTTGAATGCTTTGTAATCATAGGCACCGTTACAAGAGTCAGTTATAACGCTAATATACCTAGTTGTAAGTGTAAATTAACAAATTATAATGTGCAATATCATACAAAACGCAAATTTTGAATTAAGAAATTCAGCTGTAGTTCCTCTAAAACTCAAAAGTAGATACATACGCTTACTCATATCAAAGATTAATGTACATTAATCTTTGCTCATATTGTTTAAACTAATTTATAAGTATGCTTATGTTGTATAAACCGGGAGCTATATGTTTAGAATTAAGTCAACGAAAATTGGGATATTGGGATCAAAAAACGAATAGCAAAAATAAAAGACTGGAAATAATACAAAAATTTGAAATCCAAAAAACCATATTTATTAACAAAGTAAAACACGATGAAGGTAACTCTATCCGATCCTAATAAATTTAGGTAATGAAAAATAACCAATGAAGACTTGCAAATAATATAAATGATTTTTTAATTACATACCATTTTGTGAGACTCGGACCACAATTCTAGAAGGGCATGTTCCGTTAATGTGTATACTACCACCCGCTTTCATACTGCGACTTTTACACAAGCTGGTATAGCCTAACATAAAACAATGGCATTGTGTTATCAATTATTTAGCACATAGGCATAAAAACCTTTAGAATTAGTTCTGTTACAATTGTAGACTATAACCTCATCACAATTAGCAAGTTTCCTTCTCGTATTATTAATGCTTAATATACATATACCTATCTTTTAGTTTTCGATTCCATATTGCAATAATATTCGCAACTTTTTACTGTGGAGCTCGTGGGTAAAAAAATATTCGCAACTATAACTTATAAATTATTATTTTATATGTAGCAATAAAAATTGCTGTTATAAACGAGTTTGTTTTTGGTTTTTATCTAGTAACAGATTCAGTTGTTTATATTATTCAGAGCACTAGCTTATGGCGCCAAAATATTCAAACAGCAAAAACAAAGCGAAATGCACGACACCGATCCGCGACGGCCACCCACGGAAACACGGCCCAAGGGCGAACGTTCCCATTGGCTCGGTATAAAAGGAAATTAACGTATGCTATTAAATCCAGCCGAATACCAAAAAGTGTAACGGGTATGCAGAGTTTTCACGAACTACGCATGCTCCTCAGTAACTTATTTTCAGTACAGAGCTGCCATATTTAAAACTATTTTGTCGTTCGCCTTACAGAATTTATGCGACATATCTGTTTTATAAATAAATCCATATGTTGCCTCATACGAAACTGCTTGACAAAATCAAATAATTAAATGTTATCGGTAAAATTGCATACTGTTTAGTTTTCAGCAATATGAACGAAACATTTTTTTCCAAATCTTATTAAATTTAGGAGATTTCGCAACAGCGTCTGTTTTCGCAAATGACGTTTCTCGTAGTGGGAATATCTATCAGAGTCGGCTTCACAACAATTCAGATAGGTTTTATAATTGAGTTATGGTTTTATTCGTGGGATATTTTAATTGTTGATAGATATACCTATTTGTGATTAAAATTGGTTTTAATATTTGTTATTTTGGTTTTAGTTCGTTTATTTAACAAACAATGAGGTGTATAGTGTTGTGGTGTAAAAATGGGGGTCTCATTCCTGGTATTAAATATTTTCAGTAAGTTATTGTTTCGGGTTTCTAACAGTCTCAGTTTGAGTCAATATGATATTATTGACATGATACTCATTTTTAGCTTGACAAAAAAAGACATGATGTTTGGATGCGGGCATGTGGATCCTAGTAGAGAAAATGTATGTGATGGGAATGTCATATGCAGTAAGCATTTCGCTGCAGAAGATATCATTTGTAGAGAAGACGGCAAGAGGATCACCCTCGTACCCGATGCAGTCCCAGATAAACAGGACTTACTTACTTACTTTATCTGGGATGCAGTTCCCAAACTTTTGTTGAAAAGAAGAGACTATGTAAATGAGAGTGGAAGTTAAATTCTTAATCGTTTGATATCAAGACACTGTTTACTTAAAAGCAGTCTGTCAAAAATGCATGATATGTATGTCAAGAATATATTTCCTACGTTGTGTAGGTATACAAAGTTCGTTTGAATTCTGTTGTTAAACTGGAATATACTTAATTATAGAATCCTCCATGAAATTGCTGAGAATAAAAGTTCTACCAACCATGTTTTGTCACAAAATACTATTGCGAGTAGTACGGATGATATGGAAGTGGTTTACATGGACACGGAAAATATTTGTGAAGTCACTGTTTCTTGCACCCCTTCTTTGAAGGCTGTAGAGAGGTAAGACGCCTAAGGTGGTTGTATAAACAAACAAATATTATATAATAATAAAATAAATAATTAGAATGCTCAAGTCCTTAAGATATTTTCCAGTATTAGAATTTTTACTTATTTCTCGTTTCTGCTTAGATTTATTATTATTGGGTTGTACCTGTCAGACAATAAAGTATTTAGATATTTAATGTAATTTTTTATTTCTTAAATTCCTTTATTCCATTTTTTATTTGAATGTTACCAAATGAGTTTTAAATGTACTGCACGAGTATTGTGTAATTGTACTTTAAAAACTGAAAGTAATAAAAAAAGAGAATAAAAAAAATTACCTATTTACACTGGATATCGTGCAGATAGGTATTTGTGCTATCATGTTATCAAACCGCGCACTAGGTGTATGTAAAAATCGACTGCATAACTCCTAGACGCCTTAAAAACTGTTTAAGGCATGACCAGTAACCTTCAATGTGGTTCGTGCATACTCCGGTGTTTGGGTTTACAAAATTCCGAGAGTGGTTCACTGTTTTGTGAATATACGGAGATACAGCTCCCAAATTCGTCAGGCCACTATAGCCTCGCCAGCAATCGGTCCAAATATCTGTACCTGGCAGAATATGTTCAGAAATAAGCGCCTCTTGGGTCGCAGCCGACCTATCTTGTACAAATATGACGTAACCCCGTTTTTCATTCACATCATACATTCCGAGCACCCATTTTTGTGGAATAATGCGCCCGACAGAATACTTCCGTTTTGTTAAAACGGACTCATCTATTTGAACTGTATGCCCATCACCACCTATAAATATTGAAATGGTCAAACTAATACCTTAACTAAAACAAACCCAACCTAACCCAACATAACTAATCCACATTTATTTAACTACCTAACCCAAACCAATCTAACCACACTATCCCAACCCAATCTAACGAAACTACGCCAACATAACTCACTTAAACTAACCCAACTACCCAACCCAAATAACTATCCCAAGCTACACTAAATCTATTTGATTTATATATAGGTACATGCCAAATAAAATCAAGTCATTTCTTTGCAGTAACTGCCAGGAACTCTCTAAAATACCTGTAGTACTGCACAACTACAACTTTGGAACAGCCCACAGGCATTGCCGCACATCCAGAGCGTATTTCACATACCCACTCCCACAACAAGTACAATACAGTACGAATGGGTACCCTGCATTTTTCAAAGAAGGTCCCCTTCAATATACTGTATCGCGCCTTGCAACGATTGCACCAAAAACAGTGTCCAAGAGGGGCTGCTATACGCTTCTGGATTGTGCATTGTCTGCGGCAACTAACTACAGCACATCGCATTCTTGTCGGCAACAAATTAACATTTTGCAGCCGATGCACAAAATCTTCATCACATAAATTAATTAGCTCAATTAACTCAAATACGTTAGTAACTTCCATATTTTTTAATGTTATAATATTAATTATTAATTTTCAATTAACTAATTAACTGATCAAAGCGAATTTATACTACTTTCACTATAATAGCTAGAAGTAAATAATATACAAACTTGTCCGAACTTACGAAAAAAAAAATATCTGCGCGGCAAAACATTTGATTCACTCGAATATATTTGGCAACGTCGCATATATCCTTTATATTCTTTTCCTTGTCTAAGTTCTTGTTAGTAGTAGGTATTGTTAGCATACATTAAAATGCCAACGTGCCGAGCCAATCAGAGCATTTGGGACGGGCCTTCCTTGGCGCGCATTTGAGTTTGAATTTAACCGCTATTCAACTTATTTTGAAACTGAAATTTCGTCGATATTTAATTGGAATGAGTTTTTCAGTAAAATAATTTAAGTATTAATATGTATAAGGTATTCGCTAAGAAAGTCTGTTGAACTTTCCTTTGTAGTAGGTATTTCTTGATATACCTAGCTGAAAAACCTTCATTTCGTATATCGGAAAAATGATACTCAAATATATTTATGTATAATTTGAAGATACCTATATAATTTTAAAATCATTTTATGCATTATAGATAGGAAGTCAGGAAATAAAAAAGGCACATTATTCTCAATAGTTTATTTTTAGCTATATATATTAAATTATACACAATGATAATAAATAATAATTACATTGAATATACAAATTAATACAAATACACCACTACCATACATACATATACAGGGTGTCCTACGGTGGTAACCCATTAGATTATTTCAGAAACTACTTCGAATTGAATTTTGAAAAATTCAGTGTCTATATTGTCAAATATGCTCTACTCAAATAATATAATAGCAACGGCATAGCACTTCCGGTTATACCGGAAGTTGATGGCAACTTTGTTATTTTAAATAGAACACCCTATATATTATTACATTTTTGGATTCTAAATAACATTTCAGACATATTTCATGTATCATGTCCTATACCTAACGTCAGTCGTTTTTGACTTATATCAAGATTTATGTCAAAATTAACAGTTTAGGGCTCCATAAGAATTCCGTTTTTTCCTTGTAAATCAGTATTTAATAATTATTTTGCAGGTATTTTCTTATCAGGTGGGATCTTCTTTTTCGAATTGACAAGACATGCATTTTAGAAAATGATAATCTATTACAAAATTGCATTATTTTTTAATGCTACGGAAGATAAAATAATAATAATATACCCATTCCATTTGAAAAAATTGACTTTCAACTGTTTTTCTTGAACCGTTTTCAATATAATTTTTTGACCACCCTATATAAACTAATCAGAAAATGTCTTGTCAATTCGAAAAAGAAGATCCCACCTGATAAGAAAATACCTGCAAAATAATTATTAAATACTGATTTACAAGGAAAAAACGGAATTCTTATGGAGCCCTAAACTGTTAATTTTGACATAAATCTTGATATAAGTCAAAAACGACTGACGTTAGGTATAGGACATGATACATGAAATATGTCTGAAATGTTATTTAGAATCCAAAAATGTAATAATATATAGGGTGTTCTATTTAAAATAACAAAGTTGCCATCAACTTCCGGTATAACCGGAAGTGCTATGCCGTTGCTATTATATTATTTGAGTAGAGCATATTTGACAATATAGACACTGAAATTTTCAAAATTCAATTCGAAGTAGTTTCTGAAATAATCTAATGGCTTACCACCGTAGGACACCCTGTATATGTATGTATGGTAGTGGTGTATTTGTATTAATTTGTATATTCATTGTAATTATTATTTATTATCATTGTGTATAATTTAATATATATAGCTAAAAATAAACTATTGAGAATAATGTGCCTTTTATATTTCCTGACTTCCTATCTGTAATGCATAAAATGATTTTAAAATTAGATCGGTATCTTCAAATTATATATAAATATATTTGAGTATCGTTTTTCCGATATACGAAATGAAGGTTTTTCAGCTAGGTGTATCAAGAAATACCTACTACAAAGGAAAGTTCAACAGACTTTCTTAGCGAATACCTTATACATATTAATATTTAAATTATTTTACTGAAAAACTTATTCCAATTAAATATCGACGAAATTTCAGTTTCAAAATAAGTTGAATAGCGGTTAAATTCAAACTCAAATGCGCGCCAAGGAAAGCCCCGCCCCAAATGCTCTGATTGGCTCGGCACGTTGGCATTTTAATGTATGCTGGTATTTGGGTTATTCTTTCGTACTGAACTAAGTGAACAATCTGAAAATTGTCAGTTCATTCATGATTGTGCGTATTCTTTCGACATCGGTCACTTCTACCATTGTCTTTAAAAGGATAGTCTGTCAGCGCTATGTACCGGCAGGTGCTGGACTCTGGTGGCCAAACTTTGAAGTACGATTTATGAATGAAAATCAAAATTCTCCTCTTTTACATATTTTGGTAGAGGGGAGCAGGCGCGGGTGAACGACCTCTTCAAACACTGAAAAGTTCCCCTCTGTTAGTTTATTTCACTCGACCTAAGGTTGCCAGACCAGAAAAGTTGATGTAGATGTTTCTCTACAACTAAGGTTGCCAGACCATACAATTTTGAGGAAGGACAAACAAAAATATTCGTACATAAAATTTGTTTGAAAAAGTATTCCGTACTTGGTCTACAAAATCTGCTATAAAAAGTTGATGAGCATAATAACGGGGTTACTGTAAAAAATGTGTAGTGAAAAATAGTATTTATTTAAGTAGATGTAGATATAGGTACAGGGTGTTCATGAAATGACTACAACGCTTAACCACAAATTCCTCAACTAAAAATGAGCCAATCGAGGCAAATAGACATGTCATGTTGCTTCGATGTGCCTCTACAGGGCGCTAAAATTCTCAAATAAATATCGTTTTTTCTGAATAATTGCTAAACGCCTTTATCGATTTTCATCCATTTAATTTTGGAATTAAGATTTACTACTATAATTGATGTGTTTTGACGAAAATGTGATCTTTTGTTAATGCCTAGAAATTTAAAAATGGCTTGTGATTCGTAAATAAAAGTTTGCATTTTTGTTATCCCTTGTACAAATGACTTTAATTATTTCTCTGACACTAAGCGTTATTATGCACATTAACTTTATATAGCAGATTTTGTAGACCAAGTACGGAATACTTTTTAAAAACAAATTTTCGCTTTGAATCTGGTCTAAAATATCTGCGATATAAAATTAATGTAGTGCGCATTTATAAGGCAGTAAAAAGGGCAAAAAAACAAAAATATCTATATTTACATGGAGAGCTATTCTTTTCTCAAGAGGCTCAGTTTTTTAACATTTATTCATTGTTTTATTAAGTATCGGTTTTAACAAAACAAACAACTTTGTAATTACTAAAGAACATTGTTTATTCCATAAACAGTAGAAATTAATAAGGATGTTAGAAAACATACAAAAATAGAGGTATAAATAACAAATAATGTGCATCAGCTAATATATTTTAATGGAGCGCATTACAAAATCTTTCAGCGACTTTTCTTTTCCATTTCCTACCATTCATAATCTCCAACCATAGAGCACTATAATTGAAAACAAATTTCCACACCACTCATGAAGTATTGCTAATGGCGCGTTACCTTTTTTCAGTGGGTGGTTCGCCAGTAGCCCTATTTCCCACAACTTCAACAAAATTCTATAACAGTAAAAAAAAATATAGTGACAAAAAGTTGTTTTCGGCGACATCTAGCGTTGGAAATTTGCGTCACACTGCCTGCCGATCACCACTGATGAGTTGTGGATCAACGAAACGGCCCGTCTGGTAAAAGCATGGTAGTGTGAAACAAATTTCAAACATAACTAAAAGTCTTGTTACTTATGTAACAAGCAATTCGGAAAAATAATATAGCTGAAAAATAAATTCGCGCTTGTCTATTTTCCCTTGTTGAATTATTGCTTTCATCAATGACTGTTCAGATGTTCGCATTTATTTCTAAAAATAAATCTACGTGCTCTTATTACAAAAAATAATATCTGAATACAGGTGTCACGGAAATTATGGGAAATCTCTCAGATATATTTGATAGAACATAAAAAAATAAGATGACAATGTGTTTACAACATTTATATTTATTGAAATACCAGAGAGATATTCACTAAAAATGTACCTATAGTTGAAAATTTCTATTACTTAGGTAGGTAGGTAGGTATAGAAATTAGAAATCAAATTATAATGAAAATAGATACAAACTCCAGAAAATCTCGCTCGCTCATTGAGAACTCATTTGATTATCATTGTAAATTATTTTTTGTGCTATTAAGTATTTTATAAAAAAAATGGATTAGAACTTACCTTTCGGCTTGTATCTCGTAAAGGGAAATTGCCTATAATCAACACAAAAAATTAGCACTATTGTTTTTACTATTACAATAAGTAACACTGAATTTAAATTTCCACAAAAAAATATTTTTTAACTTTAAAATTTAAAATCACGCTAAATATTATTTCATAGAGAAAAAGGATAAATAATAATGATAATATACGAGTATATATAGCTATCTCTGTTAGGTATAAAACTTCGTATATTTTTTTATGTACGAGTAGGACCTACCTTATATCTTATATATGTATTTATTTCTTATTTTATTATTAATAGATACAGTGTTGCGACTATGACGACTGAATATTATGTGATCGCATAAATAATGAATTCAAAGAAACTTTTTTATAATAGATATCGTTAAAACTAAGTTAATAAATGTGGAAAACTCAGATCAAGCAAAATAACATTTAATTATATTTTTGAATTATTTGTCACAAAAAAAATAATGTTGGAAACATTTATAAAATGAAAAATACGGTAGCATCTGATAATTATGTGACGGCTGGCAACATTGTCTATGGCTGGAAGCGAAAGAAAAATACGTGGAACTTATTAAAATGTCCGTATGTTCAAATCACGACCTGATTGGTCTAAAAACATGGCTCCCCCACTTTTCCACTAAGATTA
The DNA here is from genome assembly GCA_911728435.2 of Apoderus coryli. NCBI lineage: Eukaryota > Metazoa > Arthropoda > Insecta > Coleoptera > Attelabidae > Apoderus > Apoderus coryli. Next base: position 21,779,452 of record OU452200.1, on the reverse strand, counting down.
CTACACATTTACTATAAACCCAAATTAAAGAATGAACGACATTTTACGACAACGCCGTCTGGTTTTTCTTGACAGGTACTAATCAAGTGCTGACAGACTATGTTTATAAAGACAATGCTTCTACCAAACTGATTAAAATTCCTACCCCCCTTGCCGCTTACTGATCAACCTCTAGGTACCGGTTAGTTCGTTCAGTTAACAGTTAACCTCTAAAAGTATTGAATATACAGAGATACCTAATTGGAATATGATTTCGAATCAAACCAATAAATTGTAAAAGTTTAAAACATGGATAATAATATCATGGAGGAAATAGTTTTCCAGTTTTCAGAGCAGATTTGGTTGTTTTCACAAGTTTTCGAGGTTAAGTGAAAGACATTCACAAAAATGATGTTCTTTCGGTTTCGCCAAATATTCAGTTCAGTATAATCACATTCAGTTTAATCACATTCACTTGTTCAGATCAATCACTACGAAAGAATAACCCTATTGTTGATGTAAATAAACTTGTAACTAGGGGTGCTAAAAAAATAAAAATACCGATACCGATACTTTTTGCCAAGTATCGATTCCTACCGATACTTGTCTAAAAAGCATCGATACTCTTAGGTATCGGTATCAAAACTGTAGACAACAATTTTATCAATAAAATGTTGAATGTATATTAGATTTTGAAAAAAAAAAAACACTGAAGAAATGGTGGTGGCAGTATAATGTACAATCATTATTTTCGATACCGATACTGCTACGAAAGTATCGATACCAATTTGGAATCGTTCTAAAAGTATCGATGCCAAAAATACTCGATACTGCAGCAAAAGTATCGATACTCTGAAAGTCTCGTTAGTCCCTACTTGTAACACACTAACCACAGCCTACTCTACTTCTACTACAAGCCGTGAAGTTAGAAAGGCAACACTGCAATGTTTAGTTTACGTGGGCCCAGATAAACAAGATACTTACTTTATCTGGGACGTGGGTCAGCATCATAGAAATCTTATATTATATATGTACTCTAGAATGCTAATTAAATCCAGCCGAATACCAAAAAGTGTAACGGGTATGCAGAGTTTTCACGAACTACGCATGCTCCTCAGTAACTTATTTTCAGTACAGAGCTGCCATATTTAAAACTATTTTGTCGTTCGCCTTACAGAATTTATGCGACATATCTGTTTTATAAATAAATCCATATGTTGCGTCATACGAAACTGCTTGACAAAATCAAATAATTAAATGTTATCGGTAAAATTGCATACTGTTTAGTTTTCAGCAATATGAACGAAACATTTTTTTCCAAATCTTATTAAATTTAGGAGATTTCGCAACAGCGTCTGTTTTCGCAAATGACATTTCTCGTAGTGGGAATATCTGTCAGAGTCGGCTTCACAACAATTCAGATAGGTTTTATAATTGAGTTATGGTTTTATTCGTGGTATATTTTAATTGTTGATAGATATACCTATTTGTGATTAAAATTGTTTTTAATATTTGTTATTTTGGTTTGGTAGTTCGTTTATTTAACAAACAATGAGGTGTATAGTGTTGTGGTGTAAAAATGAAGGTCTCATTCCTGGTATTAAATATTTTCAGTAAGTTATTGTTTCGGGTTTCTAACAGTCTCAGTTTGAGTCAATATGATACCATTGACATGATACTCATTTTTAGCTTGACAAAAAAAAAAGACATGATGTTTGGATGCGGGCATTGGGATCCTAGTACAGAAAATGTATGTGATGGGAATGTCATATGCAGTAAGCATTTCGCTGCAGAAGATATCATTTGTAGAGAAGACGGCAAGAGGATCACCCTCGTACCCGATGCAGTTCCCAAACTTTTGTTGAAAAGAAGAGATTATGTAAATGAGAGTGGAAGTTAAATTCTTAATCGTTTGATATCAAGACACTGTTTACTTAAAAGCAGTCTGTCAAAAATGCATGATATGTATGTCAAGAATATATTTCCTACGTTGTGTAGGTATACAAAGTTCGTTTGAATTCTGTTGTTAAACTGGAATATACTTAATTATAGAATCCTCCATGAAATTGCTGAGAATAAAAGTTCTACCAACCATGTTTTGTCACAAAATACTATTGCGAGTAGTACGGATGATATGGAAGTGGTTTACATGGACACGGAAAATATTCGTGAAGTCACTGTTTCTTGCACCCCTTCTTTGAAGGCTGTAGAGAGGTAAGAGGCCTAAGGTGGTTGTATAAACAAACAAATATTATATAATAATAAAATAAATAATTAGAATGCTCAAGTCCTTACGATATTTTCCAGTATTAGAATTTTTACTTATTTCTCGTTTCTGCTTAGATTTATAATTATTGGGTTGTACCTGTTAGACAATAAAGTATTTAGATATTTAATGTAATTTTTTATTTCTTAAATTCCTTTATTCCATTTTTTTATTTGAATTACCAAATGGTCAAATTTAATTTTAAATATACCTATAACAGTAATATTACATTTAATCAAAGCCGGTCCTGTTGAAAAATAAGTTACTGGTGATCATGCGCATTATGGACAGCTCTACACTTTTGGTTACATTTTTGTACTACGGGATTATCATTCTAGAGTATATATATAATATAAGATTTCTGTGGTCAGCATACGTTAATTTCCTTTTATACCGAGCCAATGAGAATCATCGTGCGCGCGTCTGCATGTTGTAAGCCGGGTTTATATAGCATAATCATAAATATATGCATAATAATCACAAAAGTTGAATGCTTTGTAATCATAGGCACCGTTACAAGAGTCAGTTATAACGCTAATATACCTAGTTGTAAGTGTAAATTAACAAATTATAATGTGCAATATCATACAAAACGCAAATTTTGAATTAAGAAATTCAGCTGTAGTTCCTCTAAAACTCAAAAGTAGATACATACGCTTACTCATATCAAAGATTAATGTACATTAATCTTTGCTCATATTGTTTAAACTAATTTATAAGTATGCTTATGTTGTATAAACCGGGAGCTATATGTTTAGAATTAAGTCAACGAAAATTGGGATATTGGGATCAAAAAACGAATAGCAAAAATAAAAGACTGGAAATAATACAAAAATTTGAAATCCAAAAAACCATATTTATTAACAAAGTAAAACACGATGAAGGTAACTCTATCCGATCCTAATAAATTTAGGTAATGAAAAATAACCAATGAAGACTTGCAAATAATATAAATGATTTTTTAATTACATACCATTTTGTGAGACTCGGACCACAATTCTAGAAGGGCATGTTCCGTTAATGTGTATACTACCACCCGCTTTCATACTGCGACTTTTACACAAGCTGGTATAGCCTAACATAAAACAATGGCATTGTGTTATCAATTATTTAGCACATAGGCATAAAAACCTTTAGAATTAGTTCTGTTACAATTGTAGACTATAACCTCATCACAATTAGCAAGTTTCCTTCTCGTATTATTAATGCTTAATATACATATACCTATCTTTTAGTTTTCGATTCCATATTGCAATAATATTCGCAACTTTTTACTGTGGAGCTCGTGGGTAAAAAAATATTCGCAACTATAACTTATAAATTATTATTTTATATGTAGCAATAAAAATTGCTGTTATAAACGAGTTTGTTTTTGGTTTTTATCTAGTAACAGATTCAGTTGTTTATATTATTCAGAGCACTAGCTTATGGCGCCAAAATATTCAAACAGCAAAAACAAAGCGAAATGCACGACACCGATCCGCGACGGCCACCCACGGAAACACGGCCCAAGGGCGAACGTTCCCATTGGCTCGGTATAAAAGGAAATTAACGTATGCTATTAAATCCAGCCGAATACCAAAAAGTGTAACGGGTATGCAGAGTTTTCACGAACTACGCATGCTCCTCAGTAACTTATTTTCAGTACAGAGCTGCCATATTTAAAACTATTTTGTCGTTCGCCTTACAGAATTTATGCGACATATCTGTTTTATAAATAAATCCATATGTTGCCTCATACGAAACTGCTTGACAAAATCAAATAATTAAATGTTATCGGTAAAATTGCATACTGTTTAGTTTTCAGCAATATGAACGAAACATTTTTTTCCAAATCTTATTAAATTTAGGAGATTTCGCAACAGCGTCTGTTTTCGCAAATGACGTTTCTCGTAGTGGGAATATCTATCAGAGTCGGCTTCACAACAATTCAGATAGGTTTTATAATTGAGTTATGGTTTTATTCGTGGTATATTTTAATTGTTGATAGATATACCTATTTGTGATTAAAATTGGTTTTAATATTTGTTATTTTGGTTTTAGTTCGTTTATTTAACAAACAATGAGGTGTATAGTGTTGTGGTGTAAAAATGGGGGTCTCATTCCTGGTATTAAATATTTTCAGTAAGTTATTGTTTCGGGTTTCTAACAGTCTCAGTTTGAGTCAATATGATACCATTGACATGATACTCATTTTTAGCTTGACAAAAAAAGACATGATGTTTGGATGCGGGCATGTGGATCCTAGTAGAGAAAATGTATGTGATGGGAATGTCATATGCAGTAAGCATTTCGCTGCAGAAGATATCATTTGTAGAGAAGACGGCAAGAGGATCACCCTCGTACCCGATGCAGTCCCAGATAAACAGGACTTACTTACTTACTTTATCTGGGATGCAGTTCCCAAACTTTTGTTGAAAAGAAGAGACTATGTAAATGAGAGTGGAAGTTAAATTCTTAATCGTTTGATATCAAGACACTGTTTACTTAAAAGCAGTCTGTCAAAAATGCATGATATGTATGTCAAGAATATATTTCCTACGTTGTGTAGGTATACAAAGTTCGTTTGAATTCTGTTGTTAAACTGGAATATACTTAATTATAGAATCCTCCATGAAATTGCTGAGAATAAAAGTTCTACCAACCATGTTTTGTCACAAAATACTATTGCGAGTAGTACGGATGATATGGAAGTGGTTTACATGGACACGGAAAATATTTGTGAAGTCACTGTTTCTTGCACCCCTTCTTTGAAGGCTGTAGAGAGGTAAGACGCCTAAGGTGGTTGTATAAACAAACAAATATTATATAATAATAAAATAAATAATTAGAATGCTCAAGTCCTTAAGATATTTTCCAGTATTAGAATTTTTACTTATTTCTCGTTTCTGCTTAGATTTATTATTATTGGGTTGTACCTGTCAGACAATAAAGTATTTAGATATTTAATGTAATTTTTTATTTCTTAAATTCCTTTATTCCATTTTTTATTTGAATGTTACCAAATGGTAAAATTTAATTTTAAATATACCTATAACAGTAATATCACATTTAATCAAAGCCGGTCCTGTTGAAAAATAAGTTACTGGTGATCATGCGCATTATGGACAGCTCTACACTTTTGGTTACATTTTTGTACTACGGGATTATCATTCTAGAATATATATATATAATATAAGATTTCTGTGGTACCAATTGTCGGAAAACAAATCTGCTGTTAAACTATGATTCGTCTATTAAAGCGGGAATTTTTAATTCCGGCCAATAAGAGTCCGCAGTTTTATGTTGGCAGCTGCAAATTGTAGTTTGAAAACTGAAAACGGTTTATGTTTGTTTATTATATTCGTTAGGATTTTCGTATTAATTTCTTTGTGATTTGTTGGTTTTGATCGTTTTAGTGTTTGTGTAAGTTCTATAAACAATGGCTTGTGGGTAATTTTGCAGTATACATGTGTGAAATTATGGTCTGACCGTGCCGCTGCGCAGTCAGACGAATTTTGGGACTTGAGATTGTAATCGAAGTGTGGTGTTGCCAGGTTTAAAACACACATATTATGTTGAAACGGTTAAATATTTGGCGCTTAATTTTTGGCCGTTAAATGGAAATGTTACTCTAGGTTATACACATTTGTTGTATTTATATGATTTACATTTGTGTGAATTAGTTCGATAACAGTCATCGTTAGGTAATCATTGCAGGAGGTTGGGGGTAATATGCTGAATATGGAAGGTTAGGTAGCAGGCAGGGATGTGTTGTAAGGGTGTAATAGTAATTATCAGGAAAAGTTAGTAAAGGAGGGTGGGTGTAGAAAGCTGGATTGAGATGAGATGTAGTAGGCATATAGTTGTTAGTTCGATAACAGTCATTGTTAGGACAACACATCCCTGCCTGCTACCTAACCTTCCATACTCAGCATTTTACTCCCAACCCCCTGCAATAATATAATAATTTCATCCACTGTATAGATTTATAATATAATAAAATTGTATTATTTATTTATCAGTCGATATAGTGAATAGATACCAACCTGGCAACATCGCTAGAGTAGTGACATTTTCTCACCTAAATTCGTCTGACTGCGCAGCGGCGCGGTCAGACCATAATTTCACACATGTATACTGCAAGATTACCGCTTGGGTAGTAAAATCGTACAAAAACTATAGAAAACGTAGCCCAGAAGGAATTTCATCAGTAAGTAATAATGTGAGCATAACCAAAAATGCAGTGTCGTGTATTCAAATTTAGGTTGATTGGTAGTAAACTGTAATACCTAAGGACGAAATACTAATTATTTCAATTGCTAAGGCTTGTATTTTGATATGAATATGAGGCATCTATACAAATACTATTATACATTTTATAGAATTCCAAAAGATGAAAATTTACGGCATATATAGCTTACTACGTTGGGAATTCAGCCAGAAAATTGGGTATGGAAACCATTTAAGTTAGTGTGCTCCAACCATTTTAAAACTGAGGAGTTTTTTTAAATTTTCCTGGAAAGCGTCTGTTGAAGAAAAACTCTGTTCCTGTTCAACTTAAAGTTTGTCCGACAATGCCAGGTATTTCTGGAATAAAAAAGGGAACGCAACCAGGGTAACTAACAACTCCGATTCCATCTGATTTTTCCTCATCGAGCACCAGCTTACGTTCTGAAGAAGGAATAAGAATTGGAAAACAAAGGTTTTGTTAATATAATTTGTTTAAGCTCTAACATTGTAGTAATTGCTTTATTTAAAGGATTATACGTAATTAATTAACGCACCGCGTTTTTTATTTTAGTTCAGAAAACCAACTGGGCAACACGAAAACAATCACGGACAGGACAACAAGGCATCGAAGAATTGCCTCAAGTTTTATCTTTATTTTCTGTTACAGCCCTCTAATCCCTCGTCAGAGCTCTGGTACCAACACGGATAGCAGTACAAGACGTAGAATTGTATAAAGAATTAAAACTATCCACAGTTACAGGTTAGATTGTTATAAAATATAAAGCCTAAACCACAAGGACCGTGAAAAATTCAACAAAACCGGAAATATTTACATAAGAATAACGTAATATTGAATGTTAATGTTTGAAATGAAAGTCTAAGGCCACCTAAGGAGTTTAATAAGATCAGTTGTTGTGATCAAGTATCAAGAAAGAAATAGCCAGCGGTATTGCATTGATTCATTTCAATCCATCATAACTTTTAGCAAAGATTAATCTACACAATAGATAGTCAGCCCAATGCATTAAAATCAGAACATCTCTAAGTATGCCTGCCACTACGTGGCGTAGACTAGCGTGTAAAGCATAGAGCAGTATTGTCACAGCCAGAAACCGTTTTGTAGTTTATTAATATCAAAAACAAAACGCAACGTATAACAATTATTTAGATCATTTGCAACAGATATGCACCGGCAATGCTGTATTGTCAGAGAGAGAAATTGATGAAATTCTGTATTAATCTGGAGGGGATACGCAGGGAGGGTAGAAAAAAAAAACAAGCGAATGTGGTGTGTGTCGTGCTGTTGCCAATTCGTCGGTAAAAGAAACACACAGGGTGATTTATTACAAGTACAGTATTGAAATAAAAGCCTAATCTCTATGAATTAAATTTAATATAATAATATTTAATCCATGTCATACATGTTTCAAGACTAGACCAGTCCCATGATCAGTGGCGAACAATCGTAAAATGAAAAGCTTTTAGATAGAAACATACTTTCACAATATTTCACGTAGACAATGTGGCAAAGATGTAACAAGATTGTTGTAGATCTTATAATACCTATAATAAAAAAATTATCAGTGCTACCTATATTATATTAGGTATACCTATTATAATAGTCTGTCTCTTCATCAGGTATAAGTTCCACTTTATCGGTTTAGGTACTTAAATTTTACTTCTTTTTAATGTTTCTTCGGGTAAATAATAAGTTCGGTAGGAATAGGGCTTTGGGTATGAAACAAAAAAGATAGAAAATAGAAATTTGATATAGGGGTAGTTCTAAGCATTTACAAGTTTGTGACGTGTAGCGATTTTCGATGCCGCCCCCGGAGGTATACATGAGGGCGGCGCAATGCCGTTTTAAATATCTCGTTTCGCTTTCTTGGAAAATAAAAAATTATAACTGATAACTGAAACTTAGTACTTAATACGTGGGCGTAAGAGGTAAGCTCACTTCACAGGTCTCTATTAATGAAAGAAAGTTAACATTTTGAGCATCTGCGTAAAATTAAATGTATCCGTTTGGTGGGTAGTTTTGATTACAATAAGTCGGTGCCAAGCCCTAGCCCGAAACAAAATAAATCTATATTTACCTACTACCTATTTGGCTTGGTACCGACTATTATGTGCATTGTTGTCTTTTGAATGATATTTGTATTTTGTTATTTTTCGTATTTTTTATTAGTTCTTTTGACAGCTCTGGTGTCATCAATACACCTGTATCCCGAATTGCACCAAATTGCGATGCTATTGAACAAGCATATAATCCTAAATATAATATTCTTTTTGAACTACCTGTATCTCGAAAACCAAGCCGTAGCGGACCCATGTACATATGAAATTTGTATCTTACAATTAGTCAAAGAATCACCCTTTAAAGTTTGTACAAGTACTTATGCAACACCCTGTATACATAGATACTTTGATTTGCAATTTGCAAATCTGTCAAACTAGGTAATGCTGTTTTTTTTTTTATTTACTTTCAAATATGGTGTTATGTAATTGTAATCAAATTAAATGTTTGGGGATGATATTTACGAGTTTTATTTTTTTATATAGAGAAACTGTTATTCAGTTTTTAAGGATCAATCTGAAGCAGACGATTGTACTTGTTAAAACATGAAAAAAGTTATTGTCGTGATACTTTTAACACCCTGTTGGTGGGTTTTTAAAGCTTTTTACGAAACGTGTTAACAATACAATCTACATAAATCGTTAGTTTTTTAAAGTTTTATGATCATTGCACAAAAACCAATATTAGGGAGACTTTAAGTTTTTTTTTCAATTCGGCGTTGCAGAATTTGAACCTAATTGTGATAATTGTGTTATTTTACTAGTATAGATATTTTTGAGTAAATTAATTCGGTTATAATCGATGAGTAGAATCTTTGGAGTAAAATACATTTCACAAAAACCCTGAACCATATTTCTCAATAGATTTAAATTTTCATTAAAAACAGATTAAAAATTCTAATTTTTTACATCCTGCATTTCGAAACCGTATTTTTTTAAATAATTATTGTCATGCTGGAAATTTCAAACCTTATTTACTTCAGCAACTTGTAAAAAGCACAGCCTTTTTAATATTAACATTTCTTAAAATCGATATTATGCGATAACGATGACTTTCTATCAATATCACAGAAGGATACATTTATTACGTATATAATTTGTTAGATTTTACATCTCCGAATTGAAACACACGCAAAAAATGTGCATAAAAAAGTTAGGGTAGCATTTCACGCCTGTATGCCCCTTTAATTTACCCGCCTCTGAGATTTATTTTTTCATAATGTTAACGACAAGTTGAATCTGCTGTTTGAGTTTGATCCTTAAAACTGAATCAGGTAATAACCGGAAGTCCTATCTATAACGCCAAATTTCGTTAATTTAAATATAACTTTTTGATGCATCCTTATATCCGAAATTTAAAATTAAATGACTAAAATAATATTATTTTAGTCATTTAAAATTATTGTCTAAAACATTTAATAAACCAGCCCTGTATATTTATACTATTATAGTAATTTCTTTTATTTTCGTCCATACACATTAATCTTTGCGTAGATAGGTATACGTATACAATATAATTTTAAACAAAAAACACTGCTGCACAGTAGTACATATATGATACCTATAATATAAAAACAAACTCCCACATCGTAGGGGAAAGTATACTCGTCCTTGTCTAACATTGCCCATATGATTATTTTATTTCAACACAATACATATAACGCCATCTACAATTTCCATGGTTGCATGTTTTTCTAATAGATGTAGCTCGTGTCGAGACAGTTTCAATTTTTGTTTTATTTCCCATATACGCTGACTATCTATTGTGTAGATTAATCTTTGCTTTTAGTATTAACAACAAAGGGATCCAATAATGCTATCACAGCAACGCTATGGCACGTGGAAAATGAGAGACTGATTGCGTGTGTCTCACGAACATTAATGCCAGCTGAAAAGAAGTACGCATGCATCCAAGGAAGCATTGGGAATCGTATATGGGGTAAGAATGTTTGAACAATATTTATGGGGAACTAAATTTACTCTCAGAACTGATCATAAACCTTTGGTTCATATTTTTGGTGAATATAAAGGTATACCCCAAACATACGCTAGTCGTTTGCAACTCTGGGCTCTTTATTTAGCAAATTTTCAGAATAAAATTGAGTGCATAAAAGCCAAAACTAATTGCGATTTTTTGTCTAGGTTGCCGATAAAGGATCTAGAATCGCATACGATCCAGAACAGTGCGGTTCTCAGCCGTCCGCGGCCGGTGGTTGATTGTTTGGTGGAGACGGTTAATAAAAATGTATTTAATAATAGCTATTTGAATACTAAAATAAATATATCTGATAACAGGGTGGCTGCTGAAGAATAAGATATTTGCTTTGGTGGCACCAGCTTCAGGATCACTAGGTAATATCACAGTCAGCATCATCAACACCAGCGCGAAGCATCATCACCAACATCAGAAACATCATCATTGACGTCAGTAACAACGTTAACATCCGAAGCATCATTATTGCCGTCAACAATATGAACAGCTTTTCCGGTAGCACCATCTGTAAAGTTGACATCACAACGAGCACGTAGGTCAACGAAAAGTCCTGAAAGGTTTCGAGATTACGCCATAAATCTTGATGACGAAGATATTAATGTTTAAATTGTTGGTCTGATTGTATTTTGTAGTATGTATGTATTTTATTGTTGTTATATACCTATAAACATTGTAAAATATGTAAATGGCATGTAATGGACGTAACTGGTAAGAATATTGATTTTAATATTTAACATTTTCATATAAAATTTCCGCAGTTAAAAATGTATAAAAATAGATTACGTTCGACGTATTAGGGTTATAAATAACTCATTAGAGTGAAGGGGCTAGTGTTCTAGTAATTGTTCAAGATGGGGTTGTATAAAGGTTATTCAAATAACAGAAAGATATTAAGCAAGTGAATCTGTTAAAATTGTACAATATCGCAGTGTTTGAAGTAAAAGTATAAAACCTAACAGTACCTAAATACATATAGGGTACACACAAGACAGCAGATAGCCGAGGCGGTTACTTAAAAAAATTTAATTTATTCCTGATTACTTCACAATAAAGTTATCGATGTCTGGCTGTTTTTGTAATCACATAGTAATCAAGATAAGATGATTATGTTCATGGTTACTTTTTTTTAGTCGATCAAATAGGGGCAAAATTCCACCCTTAGGCGCCTAACCATATATGCTGTTTAGAAGTTCAATTGACCATGCACATTATTTTGTTTTGATATTGTACCAAATAACAGATAATAATAAAATCACGTTTTCAAAACTTGGGAGTATTTATATGTAGGAATTTTTCATGTTAAAAGTATAATTACTTAAGATATTGAATTAATTTTGTATATAATTAATTTGTGCCGCTCCCTACAGAGCATATGAAGTGCGACGTCATTATAATAATGGAATGCGACGTCATTCGGGTTTTGACGTTTGACGAAGAACGCCACAATTTCAATTTTTCAAATTCAATATACCTAAGTGCGTTAGCTATTTCTTAATTTTATTGTTCGATTAGTTAGTTAAATTATTCTTACCGAGTTGTCATATTTTCACGTTGTATTTTGTATTCGATTAAATCATTTTTTGAGACGTCACGTGTTTTAACCCCTAGACAACGACAAAAAAGCCTACATTTTGGGGGCTCGTCCGGGATAGAGATAGAGATTGTGCGGATAGAGATTGTGAGGGTACAAAATACAGTTTAGTTTATCAATACGTACGAAAGGAAGAATAATACGTAAGTTAGTAACGCATGAAAATACGAACGTGATAAGTAGTACGAGAAGACGAACGAGGTTCAGACGATTTTCAAGCTGTTTCCGAATATACATGATCCTATTTGGTAGCTGGTGTGCGGTTGGCGGCAAAGCGTAAACTTCTTTAAGGTAAAGACGAATATACGTTCAGAAGTTCAAAATCAGCCGGACGATTGCAAGTAGCTATACGAAAATTAGACGATTATCGGTGCAGTAGCAGAAGAAGACGAGTTTCAATAACAGTTTTTTATCATATAATAAAAGAAGATTATAAGGTAGGAGATCGAATTTTTACTATTTCACGGACGTTTCGACTTATCGCTGACGATTCCATTGGCTATTGTTGCGGATATTTAGTTTTATAAATCTTCAATTTGATTATTTTCAGTATAATTATTGTAAAGCCGCGTACATAGGTATAATTATTGTTATAATCCAAATTATTTATTTAACTTTTGTCGATTTTGATTTAAATATTATCCAAGATACCTAGGTAATTTTACTTCTACGTCTTAAAGATACCTAACGATGGCCACTTTAGGAAAAATTGATAATATAAATTATCAGATAAACTGTTGCAAATTTAAAGTTGTTAAAGCGTTACACTACATTTGTTTTGGTAATGAAGGTGAGCCTAGAAAAGTAAGAAAGGCGTTGCGTGAATTTTCAGGATTTACATTTGATTATCAATCTGACGAATATCTAGCAAAAGTTGAAGAGGTAAGTTTGAATTTAGATATTTCTGATTTAATCGCTATATGTCAGGTTCTTGATTTAAATTATACATCTGATAAAAATAAACTAGTGGAGTACATTTGTTCCTTCTTGATATCTTTCACGAAAAATGACGACGATGACGAAAACCCTGAAGATGATGCAGAAAACGGAACAGATAATGACGAGTCAGAGAATGAAGATGTAGAAGAAAACGAAAGACGCGCAGAAGACGAAAGACGAGCAAAAGACGAAAAACAAGCACAAGACGAAAGACGAAAAAGAAGTAATAGAGCCGAAGAAAGACGAAACAGAAACAAAGAAGACGAGATAAGACGACAAAAAGACGAGGAGAAGCAAAGAAGAGACGAAAAACAAAGACGAAAACAATATGAAAGAAGACGAAAGGACAATGACGACAATCACATTGGAGGTACATCCAGTGATGAAAGCATAGTAGGTAATGAAGTAAGAAGAAATAAAAAACAAGAAACATTCACATTAAGCTTCAGAGATGTTGAAGATAGCTTAAGAACGTTTGATGGAAAGGATGATTATCCGATCCACTCGTGGATATCCGAATTTGAAGAAGTTGCGGAAATTACGGGCTGGAACGAACTTCAGAAACTGATCTACGCAAAGAAATGTCTAGCAGGACTGGCCAAGTTATTTGTGCAGTCAGAAAGAGGAATCAAATCGTGGTCGACACTAAAACAACGTTTAATTGATGAATTTGCCGTACAGGTTAACAGTGCTCAAATACATAAGCTGCTGATGACGAGAAAGAAAAAATTTGACGAATCTGTACAGGAATACATGTTGAAAATGCGTGAAATATCAAGCCGTACATGCATTGAAACCGAAGTTGTAATTCAATACATAATCGACGGAATACAGGACGAAACGTCAAATAAATTGATTTTGTATGGGGCGAGAGATTTTGCAGGATTTAAAGAAAAACTTAAATTGTACGATAGCATACAGAAGAAGAAAAATACCTCAACATATATAAAACCAAAGAAAGAAGTCGATTATATGAAGAAAACAGAAAATGCAAAGAAAGAAAACAACGAAAAACAAGTTAGTTGTTTTAACTGCGGAGCGAAAGGTCATAAATCGCGAGACTGTCCAGATAAGTCCAAAGGCACCAAATGTTTTAGCTGCAACGGTTATGGACATGTTTCATCGAAGTGCACTGTGAAAAATGGGACGCGAAGTACAAGTTCAAATAATGTTAATTGTATTGAAGTTACTCCAAAGAATGCCGTTAAAGTAAAAATAGCCGATGTCGAATTGGTAGCATTGTTTGATACTGGAAGCGATATTTGTACATTAAGAGAGGACGTATATTATAAGCATTTCCAGAATATACCATTGTTACAAGATCGAATAACTCTGAAAGGTTTGGGAGAAAACAAGGTTGAAACGTCGGGAGCATTTTGTACCAATGCAACAGTGAACGATGAAGAATTTGAACTTATATTTCATGTGATACCCAAAGTTTCTACATCATTCCAAATGATAGTAGGAAATAACATCCTAAAAGAAGCTGAAGTAAACATAAGGGATGACGGTATCATTATCCATAAGAAAAAAGATAATTTCATTATGCAGATCGCAGTAGAGGAAAAGTTTGAAGCAGAAGTCAATGTAGATCACATTCTAAATGAAGAAAAGAAGAAAGTCGTTAGAGAACTTATTGAACAATATAAACCAGAGAAAACGAAGACTACAGAGATCGAAATGAAAATAATTTTGAAAAATGAGGAACCAATTTATCAAGGTCCAAGGAGATTGTCAGTATCAGAGAAGTTAGAAGTTGAAACCCAGATAGAAGAGTGGTTACAGGATAGAATAGTAAAACCCAGTTGCTCAGATTTTGCTAGTCCCATAGTCCTTGTAAAGAAGAAAGATGGTCGAGCTAGGATATGCTGCGACTATCGCAAATTAAACAAAAACATCATCAAAGACAGGTTTCCCTTGCCACTGATTGAAGATGTGTTGGATAAATTACAAAATGCAAAAGTGTTTAGCACTATAGATTTGAAGAACGGATTTTTCCACGTACCAGTAGAAGATAAGTCAACGAAGTATACGTCGTTTGTGACACATAACGGGCAATATGAATTCACGAGATGTCCGTTTGGACTATGTAACAGTCCTGCAGTGTTTCAAAGGTTCATTAATCACATATTCCGTGAACTAACAAGGCTCAATTTTGTAATGTACTACATGGATGATATCATTATCCTAAGTTCTAACGAAGATGAAGGTATAGAGAGATTGAAAATAGTATTAGAAGTCGCGAAAGATTACGGTTTAGACATAAAAAAGAAGAAGTGTCAGTTTTTAAAAAGAAGAGTGGAATTTTTAGGATTCATCATAGAAGATGGAAAAGTACAACCTAACACTGAATTTAAATTTGGTGAGCTTGAAAGAAGTGCGTTTAAGACGTTACAGGAATTGTTAACACAAGAACCAGTTCTACATATATTCCAGCAAGGTTGTGAAACAGAACTACACACTGACGCTAGTCAAAGCGGATACGGCGCATGCTTAATGCAACGATCTAACATAGATTCAAAATTTCATCCAGTGTACTACATGAGCAAGAAGACAACACTAGCGGAAGAAAAGTACAGCAGTTACGAGTTAGAAGTACTTGCGATAATTCAAGCAGTCAAAAAATTTCGGATATACCTCTTAGGTACGAAATTTAAGATAGTGACCGACTGTTCTGCATTTCAGAAGACAATGGATAAAAAAGACCTTACCACGAGAGTTGCACGATGGTCGCTACTATTGGAAGAGTATGACTACCAAATTGAACACCGAAGAGGAACGCAAATGGCACATGTAGATGCCTTAAGCCGATACCCTGCAGTTATGACAATTTTAGAGGAAAATGGAATAATGGAGCGAATAAAGCTATCTCAAGATACAGATGATCATTTAAAAGCGATTAAGGAAATTTTGAAAACAGGAAACTACGAAGATTATTATCTTGATCATGGCATATTATACAAATACGACAAAAAACAGCAATTGTTAGTGATACCTAAAGCCATGCAGACTGAAGTTATACGGAACGCTCATGAAGTTGGACATTTTGCAGTGAAAAAGACTGAAGAACTAGTAAGAAGAGAGTTTTGTATTCCGAAGATTAAAGAAAAGATAGAAGCGTATATAAGAAATTGTATACCGTGTATACTAGGAAACAGAAAGAAAGGTAAGAAAAAAGAAATTTTTCACCAATTTAGTCAACAACGAGAAGATCTAAGAGCAGTGTGTAAAGAACAGATACTTAAAGAACAGACCGAAAATAAGAAGAGTTATAATTTGCGCAGGCGGAAGGCATTTAATTACATGGAAAATGACCTCGTTGCTATTAAACGAACTCAATTTGGCCCAGGCTTGAAAGTCAAACGAAAATTTTTAGGACCATATCAGATTACTAAGATAAAAGGTAATGGTCGTTATGATGTCATTAAGGTGGGAAATCACGAGGGACCAATGCGTACTACCACTTGTGCTGAATATCTCAAAACGTGGGTTGAGAGTCAAAGTGAATCCGAGTCGGATTCTAACTAGGATGGCCGAGTGTAGGAATTTTTCATGTTAAAAGTATAATTACTTAAGATATTGAATTAATTTTGTATATAATTAATTTGTGCCGCTCCCTACAGAGCATATGAAGTGCGACGTCATTATAATAATGGAATGCGACGTCATTCGGGTTTTGACGTTTGACGAAGAACGCCACAATTTCAATTTTTCAAATTCAATATACCTAAGTGCGTTAGCTATTTCTTAATTTTATTGTTCGATTAGTTAGTTAAATTATTCTTACCGAGTTGTCATATTTTCACGTTGTATTTTGTATTCGATTAAATCATTTTTTGAGACGTCACGTGTTTTAACCCCTAGACAACGACAAAAAAGCCTACATATATTATTTTGCAACCCATGGAAATATCGTAACATTCCAAACCTACTTTACTTTACAACCCGATTTTAGTTTTAGCATAAGAATGAAATTAGATTATATTAAAGTATTAGCCGTAGTCTGCAAGCCTCGGAAAGACCCACTCTAAATTTTTGTTGTATGTGAAAACTATTTGTTGTCTCGAAAAAAACAAAAACGTTTGTTCCATATGCCGCGAGCCATTTCTTTTATTAAAAAGGCTAAAAAATTTAACTAAATATTTGTTTTATTTTAAATTTAAAAAAAAGCACACTGAAAACTTGCAGTGACAATCCGAAAAAAAATTTATATAAACTTTTTTCCAACTTAAATAACACCCCTTAAAACGATACACCACTGTCAACAAGGAACATGGCGGCCTACTACATTAGCAGTTCGCGCATCTGTCAAGCTCATTCTCCCCCCTCTATATCTCTGGTTTTATCCTCGTAGATATAAAGACAATGATAAGGGTTTTTTGACAGTGTCGGTGACTACAAAGAAGAAGACATCCAAGAAAGAGTAGAATAGGGGATGAAGGATTTTATTTTTCAGGTAGATAGATCTGATTATTATAAATAAAAGCAGAAATGTTTTGTGTCTGATATTTTTGAGGTTTTACTTTTTATTTCTTATGAAGTATTTAGTGACAGTGATTGAAAACAACAAAAATAAAATAAGTTTTCAATTAAACAATGTTTCTTGTTTCCATTACTGTATTAAAATGTTATTAAAAATTAAAATGTGCTGCAAATCGCTGCGCAAGGTCTTCTGGCATTATTTAAATGTCCACGATATTATTCTTCACTAAATTGCGGGACAGTATCTTCATAATAGGGATAATATTTGAATGAACTGGACTGAACACTGAACAGTCATTAAAGATTGAACACGTCAACATAAAAATCGATAATATAACTCAAATTTCAAATTTCTTCAAATGTCTAACTTTTATTAACAACGACGACAACAGAACATACAACGTAAAATTAAAGCTTCGTTTGATTTTAACTTATGGTTCTTGTATAAAAGGTGCATAATTATGATCTTAGATGTACCCTAATTATAGTAAATTTTCATTGAATTTTTATATTAATTAGCTTTAGCAAAAATTCTAACATTTAAGATTAAACATAGAGTATTTCTTTAAATAAAACTACTTGTTTCCGAAAACAGAGCATGCAGTAATGCGCATGCAAATGGATGCGTGAACTGGTGTCAAATCGGCAACGAGAACAAAGCTAATAACGTTGTTGCTTAATAAGTTAAGTTTTAACTCACTTCACTTCACAAAATTAACTTTTTACAAAAAATAAATATGGGAAGTAATCAGGATCAGGCATTCATCTATTCATAGGGATGGCAAAATAAATAAATATATCGATATATTGAATCAAAAGATATATCGAAACTATATATCGATATATCGAATGAAAAATATCGATATTTTATATATATCGATATATTTGCTATATTTTTATTTTAGAGTTGGTTGTAGTTGTAAATAAACTTCAAATTTTAAAGATACAACTAATGAAATAAAATAGTATTCATTCAAATTTATTTGCCTGAAAATACATAATATGCATTCCCAACAAACGTAAGAATATTTGTTTGAAAGAATTACATTAGGTTAGATCAATTAATTCAAAATTTTCTGGAACAGAACTTAGAAATAATAATTTTGATAATCTATTTCCAGTTAGACGATTTCGATTTTTTGTTGTGTGCGTCGACTGCTACGGCAACATAACAAGGACCTTTTAGTTTTAAACCTGTGTATGTAAGCTGCTTTCTTTCGCTACTGATTTCAGTATCCAAACGCGTTTGGAATCACGTGTTCTTTCGCTAAAAACGCATTTTCTGATTCATCCCCACTTTAGCGCCCATCGCGATCCGGATACGTAATCTCCTTGCCTCTTTAGGTAAACTTATCGAGCCTTCAGAAATCCAACCAATCCTGATTAATAAATCCGGATCAAGAAAACTAGCGAAAGAAAGCAGCTGTAGCAGATACATTTATCTTGATAATGTACCGATATATCGTGTTGTATATATCGATATTTGTTTCGATATATCGAAAGAAATATATCGATTAAAATATATCGATATATTATAAAAAATATATCGATATTTTGAATATATCGATATATCGTTTTCTATACCTATCTATTCATCTCTGTTCAATTGAGCATGCGGAGTTGAAAGCAGTGAATAGGCAAACGAAATTTTTATTTCTATGGAATTTTCTAGAATAAACTAGACACTGATTTGATTAGCTATTTTCGTTGTCAGTTTCACAGTTTATTTGGAAAGTTTATATTAATAATAAAGACGATTGAGTTTATATTTACATTTAAAGATAAAGTTGAAATTATATATTATAAGTTTCCAACAAAACAGCTTCAGTGAAATACTTATACCGACACGTGATACAATTTATACTTTGATATTTTACTTATTGATTTTTTACCAGGTAAGAAGTTCTGCACTTTCTACGTGCATTATAAAACATATTTAATATCATAAGAAGTATATTCTTAAACATTTCATTGTAATAATTTAAATTTCACCTTCCATTTAGTATAATGGTCAAAGAGACAAAGTTCTACGATATACTAGGTGTGAAGCCGGGGTGTTCAGCGGATGATTTGAAAAAAGCATACCGTAAATTAGCACTTAAATATCATCCTGATAAAAATCCAAATGAAGGTGAAAAATTTAAGCAAATTTCACAAGCTTATGAGGTTCTATCAGACCCAGAGAAAAAACGCATTTATGACCAAGGAGGGGAACAAGCTCTTAAAGAGGGAGGCGGTGGTGGCTTCCATAGTCCCATGGACCTCTTCGACATGTTCTTTAGTGGAGGCTTTGGTGGTGGTCGTAGTCGGCGAAGGTAAGCAAGTTTTGGGAAATACCTAGGTATGCTAGTTAAAGTGATTTGATTTTCAGCAAATATTTTTGTTAAAAAATTGTGAGAACTTTACCTATGATATAAATATGAGTGTTTGCAGGTTTTTATGCTTAGATTTCCGAAATATACATTAACGAAAGTAGGGTATTGTCAACATTATAAATATGTAGGTGGTTAAGAAAAGAAGAAATATAAATCACTTATATAGTGAAGTAAAATATCTGTCTTTTTCTAAGTATAATCACTTCGCATGCCGGCTCGTATGAATCTAACTACAATCGCTACAGTAAACTCCATTAGATTTTCAATAAGAAAATTGCACTGTTTAGCAAATTGGAATTAAAGCAAAGTTGTGGATAATCAAATTTGTCAAAATTAGAAGAAAATATTAGGAGTGGTGCAACTTTATATTGAGAAACACATATTCTGGTACCTAATGATTTAAGTTTTGATGAAATGTTTGAAAACGAAAACCCTAACTGTGAGTTAAATCATTTGTTTGGGTGTCGTATGAAGATTAAAAAAAATGGTTTACAAGTAAATTATTAAGTGTATACGTATGGATACGCAACGCCATTACCACATTAATTTAGGGATTGGTTTATCCTGGTATCTTTGAAAACCACACAAATAGATTATTTAACCAAGATATTTGATGTTGAATACTTAATGTTTATCCATTCAAATATTCAAGTGCCAGCAGTGGACTACTTCCTAAATTTACACATATTTGAATGAACAATAAATCCAAATCGTCGAAATAATTTGCAATTCTATTATAAAACATTACTTGACCGAACTTATCGATTTATCACCTCAGATATAACATTATCAGTTTTAAACCCAAAGATAACCGTTAAGTATCCTTCTGTCACAACTTGTGTTGATAAAGATTGATTTTCTTTGAGTAGAGAAATAATCCTCGAATTTTAATTGCTGCTTTGTTTATACATAGCTTATAATAAGCAGCAATCTAAAACTAATCTAAACCTAAAATAAGTTTCAAGGCTTTACGTTTATATAAGATCGTAATGCTATACGATATTCATTGACCCCATTGTTCCCTGTTCGTTCACTCTACAGTTCATTATAATAACAATTCAATAAACTGCTAAGTTTACAGTTTAATAGTTCGAGTAAATTGACATTTTATTTAACAATTGACAATTATTATTATATGTGCCATTTGATGCTATTATAAGGATAAAATACTATTCAGACAAGCGTAGTATGAAATGATACAGAATCAGTTCACTTGGAGGTAATGGGTTAATGGTACTAGCAATAGGAATTATTATTATAAGTGTCGAATATTAACAACTCAATACCACAAAATGAATTAGTAAACACGAAGCGAGTCTACAACATATTTATATAATTTCTCGAAATACAGTATACCATTTTCGTCAAGTTCGCATAAGGCTCTTTCTATATTGTACTTGTATACCTAAGCTAAAGCAAATTTTTTTATGTATACAGGATGGGACATTACATATATATACCCCTCTCTCTGTGACCAAAAGAAAAATATAAACTATTTGAACTATGCAAGTATTTAGAAATTCATACTACTGTACGACACAGTTAAGAATGATACACTTTTATATTGCCTATCCATATAAAAGTGTACTATTCTTAACTGTGTTGTACTTTATATGTTTTAATGTACAGGGTGTCCAGAATTAAACACCTAATTGCAGGGTATCTCAGCTATTATTAAAGATGGAATCTTGCGGTTTTCGTGAACCTGTCCTACTTTTTTGTCAATCTCACGGTGCCTATCCATATTTCTTTTTTGAGGATTCTTGAGCTTAGGTTCGCATAAGACAAAACAACGTTTCGTTTAAAAAATCCTTAAAATTGTCCTGCATTTACATTACTACTTTTTTTTTTGTGATAGCCCAAGTTAAAAACGCTGAATTTTCCGTTTTTAGTCTTCTGATAGAGTAGTGTTAAGGTAACTTTGTATATTGAATGTAACTGAAATATTCATCAATTTAGTAGAAATTTAAAGGAATTCCTTATACTACACTCTTTTTACAGTCTGAGCGAGTATGTTGAGCACTGCTCTTAATGATCCTTCTTTATTGTGTTTTGACGTCTTGTGTGGTGACGAACTGTTGTTTTGGTTTGACTGTTTTATTCTGACGTTGTATGTTTATGGTTTAATGTACATATACAGGTATTTTTGTGTATAAGTTTTACCTATAGGTTGATACCATTGAATTTGTGTTTAGATTTTATATTGTTTTACTGTTTATTTACTTGACATGCCTATGTACTATTAGATTTTTGTACTAACTCAAGGCTAATGAAGTTATTATTACAATTCGCCATAACATTTTGATTTGATATAAATATAAAACTGTTGTAATATTTTTAGAACAAATTCAGTATTATTTGGGAATAAGAAACATAACACAATTTTTAAACTTTTTTAAACAACGGTAAGTACTGTATTTCACGAGATGTTAATGGATTTCATATTTAGTAGTTTGGCACAAAAAACCGTCGCTCTATCTTAATCCTATTACGATTGGAGCAAAGATTTGCTCTTTACAGTAATTTTCACTTAGTTTTGACGTTGTAGATCCTCAACTCTAAAGACGACCCGAAGTCGAAACAACAAGCATCATCTAAACCTTAGCAAAATGCAAAACGTTACTAAAATCTAGAACCCTCCCGGGTATCGCATTTAATGTAATTGATAGTGGTGGGTGGATTTCGTTGCTTTCAAACTTGCTGGTTCTCGTCAGTATGGCGAAGAAGCCATAAAGCATTGAGTGTTTATATTGTCTATAGACAAATAAGTGTGATCTGTATGTCCTACAGATATCTATTCTTAAAACCGATTATTGGAGATATATTTAGAATTTCCTTAAATATTTTTTTTAAAACGACAAGAAATTAAATGTTTGGTGTTTCCTTTGAATTGTTTCATTCATCATTTTATTATATCCCTTGACATTATAAAATCATTGTTTTGTTTGGTTATACTTTCAAAACGATTAATAATTGTATAAAATTATTACTATTAGGGATTTGGTAATGTGTAAGTTCTTAATGTTTTTCTTTTTTAATTGTTGTAGCTGAGGATGTGCTAAATAGTAGCACGAAACGTTCTTATTGTAAATTGAATAAAAAATGTGATGTTATACACAAAATAAATGGTTTTTATAAAGAGAAACGAAAAATAATATAGTAATGCAAATTTTTAACTTTTAGAGAGCGAAAAGGTAAGGACGTGGTCCATCAGCTTACCGTGTCTCTGGAGGAGCTTTACAAAGGCAGTGTCAGGAGACTAGCTCTAAATAAAAATATAATTTGTGACAAATGTGAAGGACGAGGTGGCAAGAAAGGAGCTGTAGAACCATGCCCGACCTGCCGTGGTACTGGTATGCATGTCCAGATGCAACAACTTGGTCCCGGCATGTTACAACAAATTCAGAGCATTTGTCCCGATTGTCGTGGTCAGGGAGAAAGAATTAATGCAAAGGACAGGTGCAAACAGTGTCAAGGCAAGAAAGTGGTTAGGGATAAGAAAATATTGGAAGTTCATGTTGATAAGGGTATGGTGGATGGGCAGAAAATTATATTTAATGGAGAAGGTGGGTGTAAAAATTTGAAAACGATAATTTGTGAGACATTTTGAATAACAACAACTACAACGTATTCTTTTGAGACATTTTGAATAACAACTACAAGGTATTCTTTCTCTTCTAATGGGAAAGCTATTACGGCTTAGTATTAATTATTAATTAATATTTTGACGTATCGCCTAAAACAAAGGGTGGGGGTAAAGAATAATGTTCCAGAAAATATGCGATATCTCGTCGACTCTATCCGATTTAAGTCCACTTAAGCTCATTGAAAAGGCAATTGAAACCTTTCATTTAAAGGGCAAACAAACCTACATTATTTTTTACCAACTGTACGCGTTGAATTTCGAAATAACTGATTTAGCCCTTTTCTGTAAAGAAATAAATGGCATGCTATAATTTTGATATATTGGTTTAAATAAGCCTAAAATAAGAGACAAAATGACATAAACCGGAAGTCTCTAATCAAGTGTCTTACGGCGTTTTGAGACATATCGCACATTTTCTAGAACATCATTCTTTTACTCCCCTTCCCTTTATTTTAGGGGATAGTCAAAATATTAAGGAATAAAGTTGTAGGTTATTAAAAGTAACATTCGAAAATGTAACGTATTGCCTAGATGTCCATTTGATTTTTTTTTAAATAATGCAGTTTTTAGTTTTCATTTAAAAAATGCGCCCTCTAGTGGGAGGTTAATAACTATTTTGGTCCATTTTTCATGGCCACTTTTGCTAATATTTTTTCCCCGAAAGTTGTACGACCAATACTTTCGGAGATACAGACGGTCGATATCCTCAATGAGACACCCGGTATATATATGTATTACGTTTTATGGCTAATTATTTTTAATTAAAAAATTAAATAATCTCACTTATTTTTTGTAAACTAGCAATACCGGGTCGGGCAGTAGATTCGCTTCGTCTCTCATCGCTAAACAAAAAATTAAAATTACAATATTTGTTTGTGTGGGAGTATGTAGGTCTACCAGGTAAGGAATGTTTTTTTTTTAAACATACCCAATGTTCCAGAATAGTGTGGCATATCCAAGTCATATTTATCATATGAAGCACTCTCTATTTTATGGATTTTTTGTATACTTTTTGTTTACTTTAGATCAAATAAAGTAAAGTTATTATGATCCCTATACCTAAATCTAACCGTTTCCTCAATTTTTGCGTCTTACAAAAAAGGGTAATTTTGAAAAATATTCCGGGCGTTCATTTTTTCAGTTAAACTGTTTAAAATTTTAAACTGGCAAGTGGATAGGAGATACATTCATCATCAGCATTCACTTGCTAACGAGTATGAATTATACTCAGGGGAGTTGCTCTTCGTATCTAAGCCACACTTCTTCATGTTGGTCTTAAGAACATCCTTGTACCTCTTCTGCTGCCCTCCTTGATTTCGTGAGCCGACATTAAGCTGTGAATAAAGGATTCTCTTTGGAAGGCGTTCCGTTGGCATTCGGATTACGTGGCCAGTCCATCGCAGCTGGTGCTTCACAATCATCGCCTAAATGCTAGTTGATTCAGCTTCCTCCAGAACGCTGATGTTTGTTCGTCGGTCCTGCCATTTGATTCCAAGAATTCTTCATCGTTGATGACACTTCTCTATGGCTTTTAAATGCCTGTGATAAGAGATCCAAGACTCACAGCTATACGTAAGGGTAGGAACTACAATAGCATTATACACTCGCACCTTAATTCGAACGTCGATGTTATGATTATAGAAGACTATCGTCCTCAGACAGCCAAAGGATGCTCTTGCCTATCTTATACGATGCTGAATTTCATCATCAAATACCAAATTATGTCTGCATGTCGAAACGGCTGGACATGGTCTAAAACTACGTATTAAGAACTTAATATACTTCCTCACCAAGCACAACTCTACGAACACAACTGTATAATATATATTACACATAATACAATTGAATTTTTATTAAAAAAAAACCTACATGTTTTATTGTTTTTATCCATTCTAACCTCAAACACGTGTGTTGCTTTATTTTCTATTTTTTTTTTCGATATATACATAGTTGTTGATTGCTGTGATAAAAAGATTGAGCTAATTTTAAACGGTATTTATAAATGGTTTTGATTATTTTTATAATAATATAATTGTTCAGTCTGTAAATAATTTGAATCAAAAACAATTTTTCGTTTAACAAACCAATAATGTACACGTTTGTTCATTTCTGTTTAACTAAATATTTTATTTCGAATACTTTTGAAGGTATAACACTTTTGCAGGTGACCAAGAACCAGAGCTAGAACCCGGTGACATTATTATTGTATTGGACGAGAAGGAACATGCTGTATTTAGACGATCTGGCAGTGATTTGATTTTGCGTTTGGAAATTAAACTGATTGAATCTCTATGTGGATTTCAGAAAATAATTAAGACATTGGATGACAGAGACTTAGTGATAACAATATTGCCCGGTGAAGTAATTAAACATGGTGATGTCAAATGTATTATGAATGAAGGTATGTATGGCTCAATGTATGTAATAATGCAAATATTTGAAATAAGTCAGTGTTAAGAGCCATTCATTATGATGAAAATATCGTTTTAATCACAGATCTAGAAACTCGAGAGATATAACATTATCTGAAATTTCATTCATAATTCACATTTGTTTACAATCAGACATAAGTTGGCAGATAATATATAAGATAGAAAAGGACAGATAGAAAAAATGGCAACGTTGTACCAATTTCGTCGTTTCGAGTTCGTTTTATGTACCAGTGGCGTACGGTTTTGCTGGTTTGCAGTATTTTCATAAATAAATAACATTGAAACACACCATCAAATAACTTTTAAATTTAATATAATTAATTTAAATAAAATATATACATTTAATGAACGTCTTTTATATGATCAGGATTGAACGGCTGTTAAACCATAGTCTAATAAATAATATATTATTTATTAGACTATGGTTAAACTATACTAACTAAAAAATACTTAAATAATCCTATTTACACTCAGACGAGACGTGCCAATAAATAATATCTTTGATCTTTAAGTGTTTTGGAAAAACCACAGATAAAAGCAAGACAGCTAGGGCGCCGATAAGGGTGCAATAAAATTATTAATAATTAGGTAAAAATATATTTACAAAGATAAGGGTTGGCGCCAACAATGGTTATAGGAAATAGGTAGCACCATTATATATTATCTGGGAAACTAGTATATACAAACTAACAATTAATTGTAATTTTAATTAAATTTTAATAGTTCAAATATTTTTTCATAGGGTGATTTCAGTGGAAATTGAATGGAATATTGTATGTCTTAGCGTTGTGTTTGTACGATTGTTGACATGCCACTGATGATAGGACTGGTCTAGTCCCGAAACATGTATGGCCGATAGTTTCTATTAAATTTATCTTGTGGAGATTCGATTTTCGTTTAAACACTATAATAAATACAATAGGTAAATACCACAGATCTAGAATCTAGATGTGTGGTAAATACACCATATGTTTATTACAATATTATTGAACATTATACCTTAAATTATATATAGACACATTTTATTAAGCATATATATATATATATATATATATATATATATAATTACCTGTACGACAGAGGCTCATTAAAAAGAAATGATAATTGAGGTTCAGCATCTGGTCGAATTTGCTTGCGACCAGTAATCTCAGTTATCTTAATGTCGCTCACATCAAAATAAGCATATTTGTGCATACTTGCAAACGCTGTAGTCTTTCCGAATTTACTGGACACCTACAATATGAAATTATTTAATTCTTTTGTAACCTACCAATTAACATATTTAGTTATCTAACGAAGTGCAACCTTAGTTTATAATTAAACCTTGATTTGAATAGTCCTAGCATCTCTATAACATCACAAAAATCAACAATTACATTAAGTATTTATTTACAGGAATTTATTTTTATTTTGTAGAGCAAGCACACTACACCACTGATAAACAATAACAAGTCGTAACCTTACTTACCTCCGAAATATCAAATTTGGGTTGGAATTTTCATTATTTTTACACACTATACACTGACGCACCATTGTTAATTGTTTTTTTATAGTTTTTGCACAAAAAAACACTCAAAATTCCTCAAAATCACCAACTAAAAGCAAATAAACACCAAACAAAGGATATTCGGCAACAAAGCTCAAACTACCGGCTGATTACAAGAATGAATGGATATCGTAAATTCTTCGCGTACTATTCGGTTGCTCTGCTTTACAGAGTTGCCACGTGTACTTCATAAATAAATTATGATTTGGTGAAACATGTCTTGAATATGTTAAAATTCATAAAAAAGTAACTAAAAAATATCTTGGGTATATCGTTTTATAATACACAAAAATTAGTACTATCGCCTAAGTTATATTTTGCTTTAAAACGGTAAAAAATGCCGTATCAAAATAGTGTATTTTAAAACAATGCGGGAATGAAAGCGGAAGTTTGGCATTATCGATATCTGCAAATAATGATGTTTGATCGCTTGGAAATGTAAACAGTTTTATCTCCCCCTTCCTAGATCTGTGGTTTTAATATATAAAATGTATTGTTTGAACTTCGATGAATTTTTAACATAGAATTAAAATTTATACTTAGGCATGCCGCAATACAAGAACCCATTCGAAAAAGGACGTTTAATTATTCAATTCTGGGTAGAATTTCCTAAAACTCTACCACCAGAAGTCATACCAGCTTTAGAAAATGCTTTACCACCAAGGGATGAGATTATGATTCCAGATACAGCAGAAGAATGTGCATTAATTGACTTCGATCCTGAACAAGAAGCCCGAAATCGACATCAAAGAAATGTCTATGACGAAGACGATGAGATGCATGGTCCTGGACAACGGGTACAATGTGCCACTAATTGAATTTATTTTTAGGAAATGAATGTGGAATCAATAATTCTTTAGTTCAGCTTTTAAGTTAATGTATAATACTAATAGTCCTCAATTATAAAATTAATTTTATGCCGGTTTAGAAATAATAAATATGAGAGAAGTTCAAGACATGAGTGGAGTCAGTTTCTTGTATAAATAATTATTAAACGGAGTGATTACAAAAAAGTATTTAGATAGAATCTTCATGCAACCAAAAAGACAATTTTGGGGAAATTTTAACATAACTATTGTGTAGAAATTATATTGGGTCTTAGAACGTCCATACAAATAACAATCAGCTTTTAGTGCATTAGCATTACATCACCTCGAAAACGGACACCACTTTAAATTTGAAGACACGAAAATATTGGATAGGGAGGCCAATTGATATAAGCTTAAACGACACAGTCAATCTGAGATCTGACACAAATAACTTGATGTATAAATATAAATCGTAAGAGCAAAGATTAATCTACACAATAGATAGTCAGCGTATATGGGAAATAAAACAAAAATTGAAACTGTCTCGACACGAGCTACATCTATTAGAAAAACATGCAACCATGGAAATTGTAGATGGCGTTATATGTATTGTGTTGAAATAAAATAATCATATGGGCAATGTTAGACAAGGACGAGTATACTTTCCCCTACGAGGTGGGAGTTTGTTTTTATGTTATAGGTATCATATATGTACTACTGTGCAGCAGTGTTTTTTTGTCGGGTAATATAAAATTATTTGGTATACGTATACCTATCTACGCAAAGATTAATGTGTATGGACGAAAATAAAAGAAATTACTATAATAGTATAAATATACAGGGCTGGTTCATTAAATGTTTTAGACAATAATTTTAAATGACTAAAATAATATTATTTTAGTCATTTAATTTTAAATTTCGGATACCTATAAGGATGCATCAAAAAGTTATATTTAAATTAACGAAATTTGGCGTTATAGATAGGACTTCCGGTTATTACCTGATTCAGTTTTAAGGATCAAACTCAAACAGCAGATTCAACTTGTCGTTAACATTATGAAAAAATAAATCTCAGAGGCGGGTAAATTAAAGGGGCATACAGGCGTGAAATGCTACCCTAACTTTTTTATGCACATTTTTTGCGTGTGTATCAATTCGGAGATGTAAAATCTAACAAATTAAATACGTAATAAATGTATCCTTCTGTGATATTGATAGAAAGTCATCGTTATCGCGTAATATCGATTTTAAGAAATGTTAATATTAAAAAGGCTGTGCTTTTTACAAGTTGCTGAAGTAAATAAGGTTTGAAATTTCCAGCATGACAATAATTATTTAAAAAAATACGGTTTCGAAATGCAGGATGTAAAAAATTAGAATTTTTAATCTGTTTTTAATGAAAATTTAAATCTATTGAGAAATATGGTTCAGGGTTTTTGTGAAATGTATTTTACTCCAAAGATTCTACTCATCGATTATAACCGAATTAATTTACTCAAAAATATCTATACTAGTAAAATAACACAATTATCACAATTAGGTTCAAATTCTGCAATTTGATTCTGCCGATTTGAAAAAAAACTTACAGCCTCCCTAATATTGGTTTTTGTGCAATGATCATAAAACTTTAAAAAACTAACGATTTATGTAGATTGTATTGTTAACACGTTTCGTAAAAAGCTTTAAAAACCCACCAACAGGGTGTTAAAAGTATCACGACAATAACTTTTTTCATGTTTTAACAAGTACAATCGTCTGCTTCAGATTGATCCTTAAAAACTGAATAACAGTTTCTCTATATAAAAAAAATAAAACTCGTAAATATCATCCCCAAACATTTAATTTAAATACAATTACATAACACCATATTTAAAAGTAAATAAAAAAAACAGCATTTCCTAGTTTGACAGATTTGCAAATTGCAAATCAAAGTATCTATGTATACAGGGTGTTGCATAAGTACTTGTACAAACTTTAAAGGGTGATTCTTTGACTAATTTTAAGATACAAATTTCATATGTACATGGGTCCGCAACGGCTTGGTTTTCGAGATACAGGTAGTTCAAAAAGAATATTATATTTAGGATTATATGCTTGTTCAATAGCATCGCAATTTGGTGCAATTCGGGATACAGGTGTATTGATTACACCAGAGCTGTCAAAAGAACTAATACAAAATACGAAAAATAACCAAATACAAATATCATTCAAAAGACAACAATGCACATAATAGTCGGTACCAAGCCAAATAGGTAGTATTTTTTGTAATCAAAACTACCCACCAAACGGATACATTTAATTTTACGCAGATGCTCAAAATGTCAACTTTCTTTCATTAATAGAGACCTGTGAAGTGAGCTTACCCTTACGCCCACGTATTAAGTACTAAGTTTCAGTTATCAGTTATAATTTTTTATTTTCCAAGAAAGCGAAACGAGATATTTAAAACGGCATTGCGCCGCCCTCATGTATACCTCCGGGGGCGGCATCGAAAATCGCTACACGTCACAAACTTGTAAATGCTTAGAACTACCCCTATGTCAAATTTCTATTTTCTATCTTTTTTGTTTGATACCCAAAGCCCTATTCCTACCGAACTTATTATTTACCCGAAGAAACATTAAAAAGAAGTAAAATTTATGTACCTAAACCGATAAAGTGGAACTTATACCTGAATTTATAACCCATTTTCTGCATCGATCTTCTTCTTTAGGAAATCGAAAGAAATTTACCTCTCGATTGTTTCTGTAACTGTTGTTACAATTTCGAAAAGCACATTGGTTACGACTTAATTTCGAATTGTTTCTTTCCATTTTCACAAAACACTCAAAAATTATTTAGTCACTAACTAGGAAGTTTCTCAAATAAAAAAAAATCACAACACAAAATAATATACTTAATTAGTCTAAAATTAGAAAAACACAAAATAAGTTTAAAAATATTCACAAAAAAATAACTACGCAGCCAAAGATTAAATTTAATTTAATATATTCTCTTCAAAACAAAATCAGTAGGTATGAAAACAATGAAAATCACAATAACAGACAGACTATTATAATAGGTATACCTAATATAATATAGGTAGCACTGATAATTTTTTTATTATAGGTATTATAAGATCTACAACAATCTTGTTACATCTTTGCCACATTGTCTACGTGAAATATTTAAAATATATGTAATAAATTGAAAAAGTACCTAGTCCATTCTTAAGTGGAGTTATAATTTTGACAAAGAATAATGTACATTAATACCTACTTGATTTCGGTATTGGTATAAAAGTCTAATATCCACGAAATAAATTTATTATACCTAATAATCATTAATCCATGCCATACAACATGTTTCAAGACTAGACCAGTCCCATAATCAGTGGCGAGCAATAATTAAATCAAAAGCTTTTAGCTTTTAGATATTTAGATTTGTTTATATACATCAACAAATTATTACAATGGAGTCAAAAGTATGTTTCTATCTAAAAGCGTTTCATTTAACGATTGTTCGCCACTGATTATGGGACTGGTCTAGTCTTGAAACATGTATGACATGGATTAAATATTATTATATTAAATTTAGTTCATAGAGATTAGGCTTTTATTTCAATACTGTACTTGTAATAAATCACCCTGTGTGTTTCTTTTACCGACGAATCGGCAACAGCACGACACACCTCATTCGCTTGTTTTTTTTTCTACCCTCCCTGCGTATCCCCTCCAGATTAATACAGAATTTCATCAATTTCTCTCTCTGACAATACAGCATTGCCGGTGCATATCTGTTGCAAACGATGTAAATAATTGTTATACGTTGCGTTTTGTTTCTGATATTAATAAACTACAAAACGGTTTCTGGCTGTGACAATACTGCTATATGCTGTACACGCTAGTATACGCCACGTAGTGGCAGGCATACTTAGAGATGTTCTGATTTTAATGCATTGGGCTGACTATCTATTGTGTAGATTAATCTTTGGTAAGAGAGTCGGTTGGGATTCATGTAGTCACTAACAATTTTGATATTGTACCCCGTTTAGTTTTTCTTGGTGGTTTGTCTTTTTACACATTTAACCTTCCAGTAGTCGCGTTAAACTTTACAACGTCAGTAGTCGCGTCGGTCCATGTGCCATGTGCCCTAATGAGCTCCTAAAGAAATAGTGGAAGCGAATTTTTAAAAATTTCATATCTGTACGTTTTTATAACACAACTAGTGACTAAAATAAGCAAAAATGAGTACATTTGGCACATTTCCCGAAATATACCAAACAAAAAATTGAAAATGGATTTTTCTTCAATACTTATTATTATATATTATTAGTTATATACAAAAAACACAAATTGGTAAAAAAGAAACTGCATAATAAACAAAATTATAAATTTTTCACAAACAAAAAAAAACTTTTATAAACAAGTTCAAAATTAAATTATTGTATTTTCCCGGCACTCTTGGAAACCGCAACAATATGGTCCAAGCACATAATATATTTTTTGCACTTATAGCAATTAAACCGAATTTTGCGATTTTCTTTCGAGGGGCAATAGGAACAGCTTTATTAATCGTTTTTTGTTGTTGCTTTTAAGCTACGAGTTCGCTGTTTGACTCATAATTCGATATTTATTCAAAATCAAATTCATTCGTGTCAGATTCAGCATCATAGACCCCAGGGGCATCTGCATTTAAGGTTTCATCCATCAGCAGCTTAAGCTGTTCCTGTTCAGCTTCCCAAGAACTCATTTTGAAGTACTTGACTTATAATAATAAACGTTAAAAAAACAAACGCGGATAGTCGCGCCGGTGTACGAGACCGAATGACCTCGTAACTGCCAGAAAGCAAGCCTAATGAATACGGAATTGTAACTGATCTCATAAGACACAAATTAATGAAGCTAGGCAGCGCGAGCGTTCCCCCAGTCCAAGTAAAATGAATTGGCACAATAAAATCACCTGAGTCGGTTTCACAGACCGGGCGCGACTAACGGAGGGTTAAGAAAAAATAAATAAATTAAACGATAAATTCCTATTCCAGATACATTATTTCTATACGATCGTTTAAGAATATTAAATACCTACTGATTACGTGGTTAATGGCTAAATGTTCATTGTTTTTCGTGTTTGTCTTTGTTATTTTTAGTCTGTAATAACTTGAAGCTTTATGTAAGTCTTTTTATACAGTTTTTATATATATTTGTGACTTGTTTTATGCTTATGATTGTCTACATTTATAATTTGATGTAATGTTTGTTTATTTGTAGTTGCTTGAAGAAGCCTTCATAAAAAGGCGAAACGTCGCATTAAAAGCTGATTGTTGTTTGTATGGACGTTCTAAGCCCAATATAATTTCTACTCAATAATTTTATTCGAGAACACTATTCATATCTTCTATGGATTTTAACATAACATCTCATTTCAGCAATTTAAGAAGATTTGTTCAAATTAAACGCATATTTTTATTATATTTTCCATAAATTATATGTTAAGTCAAATAGTATATTGTATACAATAATTACAACAATATTGTACAGGGTCGCCATTTTATTATAGGCTTATACCTTTTTCAGAAACTACCGACTTCTAGACAAACAATGTTAATAATAGAGGTCGTTCAAAAATGATGCACCGACATTAACATCAGAATATCAAATGGGGCACTATAGATTTTTACATTTTTAAATTCCTTGGAGTAAATATGAGGTGAATATCATAAGAACTACTAATTCGAATGTTGTGTAAGTTGGAAAGAAATTAAGATTCTGTATTTTTTTAACTAATTGATGACCTCAACAAAAATGCCTTGTACGATCGCTAGTTATCTATATTATGATAAAAATTTAAAATTTCACCCATAACTTATAAAAGCTACTTTCGGATGATCTATGGCAGCTGGGTGTTGCAATATCCAAGATATTTTAAATGGGACGCCTATATTAGTACCACTTTATATGTTTGTATTGTATTTTTTCTACTGCCACCTTCAGCTTACTACTTTTGTCAATTTATTATTATTATTTGTGTTTACTATATTATATTCATAGCAGTTGTCTTGTAATTGGGTTGTCACCTGTTAGACAATAAAGAGTTATTATTATCATTAGAATGAATCTCCATTATAGTTGCCAAGGTAGGGTATGGTAGGGGCAAAATACCAAATTGAATAAAAAAAGGACGGCAATGTTCTCGATATAATTTGAAAACTTTTTTTCCAATTATTGGCATCTTGTCATAAAATTGACATCCAGCCAGCGTAAGTATGGACCAACAGTTTAGCGTGGAATCCGAACCACGGTCCTCGACTGCCATCCGCCAGCACCCACGACTATAATAAATAATAACTACTTGGTATAGGCAAGTGTACCGACTCTGTCGGAATCACCGCTCACCCAAATTTGAAAACATGAACTGTTGTTACGTTTAGCCATAGGATATAAATATATTATATATCTATCAATGATAGGTGTTTTAGCCTTTTTAATAAAAAAGTATCAAATATAGGGTGTCCCATTAAAAACAACTTGGGTATTGCAAATCAAAATTTGACGAACTTTTTCGACGATCTGCGACATTCTTTATAAAGTTACAACGCCTAGCTGACATAGAGCGTTAGATAGCTTTTTAAGTTATGGGTGAAATTTTAGAATATCTTAACAAGGGCTGAGGTCTTCAATTTGTTAAAAAAATATATATTCTTAATTTCTGTCGAAATTACACAAAATTAGAATAGGCAGTTCTTATGAAAGGTACCTTTATTTGTACCAAGGAGTCTAAAAATATATATCATTATTAATACTCAACAAATTAAAAAATGTCTTTAAAATTAAGATTGTTTTGTATTAATTTTTTTTTCGAAACTAGTTGCTGAGAAACGTTGCGGATTATTTTTTTTAAACCATTTGCCATCACAATACGTTATACAAGATTGTTTCCAATTTACTTTACCAACGTTGATCTTTTGGCGTCTGAAAGCTTATTTTTCCAGCTAAATACAATATTGCTAGATATTATTAGTTAATTACGTTTGGGACAGTTTGGAATGGGTTCGAGGTCTAGATGGGGATTGCTAATGAGAATTAGAAATCCTTGTAATGTTCACATATTAGCTTTCGCAAGTAATTATTATGTGATTTGAACAAATCTCCTAAAATTTAATATATTTGAACCAGGAATGTACAAGTCGACCTCAGAAGGTTTATTCCTTGAATGTCCTCTAAACACAATAATAATATTCATCACCAAAGGACTTGAAGCTATCACAGTATAATATATCGGTACAGTAGTTTTTTCTGTTGAATTTATCAATTTATCCATTATAAACTCCGCGTTTACGACTTAGAAGAATGGCTGAGGGGTTAAGGCTTATAGCAGTATAGCTTTAGAACAAACCAAATGCACCGACATTAACTTTACGTAATTGTTTGTATTATACTGTGATACTACTTCGTGCTGCTCTTATTGAGTGTTTTACTGAAAAATTATAAATCTAAAGTTAATTTTTTCGATTTGAGATCTATTTGCTATCAAAAATGAATAGTAAATTTAGCAAACAGCGAGACTGTTATTAGACTACAACCACAAGTAAATGTTACAAATTATTAATATTTGTTATTGCTAGGTAACTTTATTTTCGAACCATCTAACTCAGCTTCGAAAGATAACATTTATTTATTAAAGTATTTAATTGTTTTGATCCGA
Source organism: Apoderus coryli (assembly GCA_911728435.2). NCBI lineage: Eukaryota > Metazoa > Arthropoda > Insecta > Coleoptera > Attelabidae > Apoderus > Apoderus coryli. The sequence continues at coordinate 21,743,423 of OU452200.1, read as the reverse complement.
GAAACTATTTATGGTTGTATTTAACTAAAATGTGAGCACTTTGATTATAATTATATCACACATGTTATTGTTTCATAGTTTACGTCCTTGTAGTAAAGGGTTTAGGTGTAATCTTATAACGTAAAATTCGCTTCAACAATGTTTTTTTTTTTAATTTAATCTATTATTTATTTTTTGGTAAATGTATGTAGATTGTAATGAGACTATTGTTATTTTTAATTACGATATTTAAACTATCGATGGATGTGATGCAACCTAATTCCAATAAGAATTCCAATTTAAAGTAAAAAATAACAGTATATATATATATATATGTGTGGAATACATTGTTTTATTTTCTTAACGGGTATCTATTAAAATGAAGTTAAAGGCATATTTTTTATTTTTTGAACATTATCTTGAACAAGTTGGGGGACCGACTACTTCTCGTTTTTCTACAACTAACAACCTGCACCAGTGTCTTTTATCGATATGTAATAGAGAAATTCTATTTAACTGCGGTTTGAGCTTTCAAGTGATTAAAATCCTCTTTCAATGTTTGAGTTTCAACAAGTTCTGTATTTAAACAAAGTTGCGGCGGATCAATGATTATTTGTTTATATTATTATTTGCTTATATTTTGTTTGTAGCTTACAAACATTTAAAACTAAAAAATCCCGATGGCAGCCAGTCGGAAAAGTAGATTTTTGATTTATGTATTTTTTATTTATACTTAGTCTACCACTGACACCCACTATTAATAAACAAATAACGGAATATTCTGACATTCGCCAAATATAACCAAAGTGTCATATTGACAGTTATTTTAACTGAAAAAATACCCATTATACTATAATACATACGTAAGTACGGTCTTATTGTTATTTCACAGGTGTTTATTTGTCAAAATAATTACAGGTATAGCGGGTGATGATATTTTTTTTTATTTTTTGTTACTTTATATTGACTTACATTTACTTAAATATGCCAGCGATGGAAAAACTCTCCAAATAAATATTGTAGAGATTTAAGTGCTCTTTCATTTGATATGTAACATCGGTATTTTCTATTAACAACGAAAAAAATATGATTTTTTTAAAACTTTGACAGGCCGCCATTCTGAAATTAGCTCTCCAATTTCAATCGCCAACGAACTCACGCGATTCCATGACCTAGCCGATTTTTTAACCAAATTTTGTTTCGATTGGTCAGAAAATGCGGCCTAGAACGTGACGCAAAGTTTCTATATCCCATATATATATATATATATATAGATATATAAACTTTTGAACTGAGGTCATTTTTAGGATCCAGGGGTCATAAAATGAAGTACTGCATAAAAATTTTTCAAAATTTCGGTTGTGTCGATCTCCTGAATAGTTAGATTTTTTTTAAAAATCTACTAAAAGTTATTCTTCTATTATCTGTAATTTGCACTCGTGCAAATCTGTCTGGTTGAAATGATATCGAGGTATATCATCATCAGTTATATCACAAGTTTTGGCTATTTTGGTGAGCATACTTGTGACAGTTTTGTGTCAGTTTTATTAAAAATGTTACGGGCCAAGATTGAAAGTTTGTTAAATCAGATAAAAGCTGGCAGGAAACCTCAGTTTCTACAGGGACATTCGAAATTTCGGACAAAAATGAAAATTATAATTTTATTAAATTAATGCTAGTTGAAAAAAATCCCGATGACAGCCAGTCGGAAAAGTAGATTTTCGATTTATATATTTTTTAATTATACTTAGTCTACCACTGACACCCACTATTAATAAACAAATAATAGAAGATTTTGACAGTCGCCAAATATAACCAAAGTGTCATATTGACAGTTATTTTAACTGAGATACCCATTATACTATAATACATACGTAAGCACGGTCTTATTGTTATTTCACAGGTGTTTATTTGTCAAAAATAATTACAGGTGTAGCGGGTGATGATATTTTTTTCATTTTTTGTTTCTTTATATTGACTTACATTTACTTAAATATGCCAGCGATGAAAAAACTCCAAATAAACATTGTAGAGATTTAGGTGCTATATCATTTGATATGTAACATCGGTATTTTCTATTAACAATGAAAAAAATATGATTTTTTTAAAACTTTGTAGGCCGTCATTCTGAAACTAGCTCTCCGATTTCACTCGCCAACGAACTCACGCGATTCCATGACTTAGCCGATTTTTTAACCAAATTTTGTTCAATTGGTCAAGAAATGCGGCCTAGAACGTGGCGCAAAGTTTTCTATATCCATATATATATATATATATATATATAAATTTTATTTTATAATATTTCGGCTAAATATATTTAAACTATTGTGTGTAAGGTTTTGGGGTGTCAGCCTATATAAGTTAAAACTCTTTTTACTTTCCAAGCTTTCGGAACACTTTAATTCCTTCTTCAGGGCTAAAAAATACAACGACAATATGAAACTACACTTGTAAGAAAAATCAATTTCACAATTAAATGAATATAAATATTGCTCTACCTTTTTTCTAAGTAAGTGAGTTATAGTACAATGCTTTTAGATTTTTTAGACATCACATAATTTAAGAATAACGGTAGAGAACGATCTATTGACATACACCTATGTAAACAATATTCTCATAAAATCATTACAGATATAATTGTTGTTTGTTACATTTTTGAGTTTGTTTTAAACGAGACCGGTGTTTGAAACATCCAAATTTTCACTAAATAAATACCAACTATTTAAGCATATATTTAGTGAAAATTTGGATGTTTCAAACACCGGTCTCGTTTAAAACAAACTCAAAAATGTAACAAACAACAATTATATCTGTAATGATTTTATGAGAATATTGTTTACATAGGTGTATGTCAATAGATCGTTCTCTACCGTTATTCTTAAATTATGTGATGTCTAAAAAATCTAAAAGCATTGTACTATAACTCACTTACTTAGAAAAAAGGTAGAGCAATATTTATATTCATTTAATTGTGAAATTGATTTTTCTTACAAGTGTAGTTTCATATTGTCGTTGTATTTTTTAGCCCTGAAGAAGGAATTAAAGTGTTCCGAAAGCTTGGAAAGTAAAAAGAGTTTTAACTTATATAGGCTGACACCCCAAAACCTTACTATATATATATATATATATATATATATATAACTGATGTAAAATTTTTGGGATGTATAGCCAGGTGGGTAATGTAGTATAAAAACTCTTTATTACTCTGCCAAGCTTTCGAATCTTATTTTATTCTTCCTCAGGGCTACAATACAAAGACACAGTAAATCACCATATATAAGTTATTACACTTAAAGTTTGTACATATTGTCGTTTTTATTCTTACCTAGGTGGTAATTAAGTTTAACATTCTAAAATATTTCTTAACATCTCTAGAAGCAAGAATACGTTGCTACCAGTGAAAGAAATTAATAGCATATGATACTGATTTGTTTGATATCGGTGGCAAGTATCAGACAATACAATTGATCCTTTGTCATGTCGATGTTTTTTTCCTCTGAGGAATTAGACAATTGTGACACGGTTGTCTGGTTCCTGGGGTTTTTGTTTTGAGCAAAAGTATCCGCATCCATAGACAACAATTTCATCTGCGTTCGCTGGTTATAGAGATAGCTATCAAATTAACAATATTTACTAATAATATAAATAAAATAAACGAAGACTTGCAACTCCGTTAACCTAACTTTTAATGTAAATAAACCATATCCAAATTAAAACAAAAAACAAATGTCTTGCTATTAATTTCTTTCACTGGTAGCAACGTATTCTTGCTTCTAGAGATGTTAAGAAATATTTTAGAATGTTAAACTTAATTACCACCTAGGTAAGAATAAACACAACAATATGTACAAACTATATATAGTGCAAAACCTGTATACCGGATGAGTCCAAACTCAAATTTGCGTTTTACTCGAATTTTCCAAATGGGACACCCTGTATATAATATCAAAAACTGAAAGGAAAATTGATAAGCTTTTATTCTAATTGGCCTTTCTTATACCTAAAGCTATTAGTTTTTAAGATATTTTCATTTAAACAAAAAAATATTAGAAAATTTACTTGTAACAAAGACAAAAATGGAAATAATAATAATGCTTTATTTGCCTATATAACAACAGTTATTGGCATCGTCAGATTCAGTATGTACATAAATAAAAATACAATATAAACAAACAAAATACTCAAACAACAAATACGTGTGTAAATAGTACAAATACAAAACAGTAAAACAAAGTACATAAAAATCACTGAAAACTTCAATAAATAGTCTAGAGGGGCACAATTCAAATATTACAACAATCAACAGACTATAATATAAATTAGATTAACAAAATACTAGAGTGTACAAAATTCACTCAAAATTTGTAGGTGATAGAAAAAAAGCATGTCGACATTAACACTCGAAATGCTTCTCTTATGCTAGTTTTCATATCGTCCTGCGTAGTCGGCGGTGTTTTATAAACACAATCTTTAACATATCCTATCCACCTGCCAGGAAAATGTATATTAAGGTGATTGTGTATATTTCTAGTATGATGTACTGGAGCTCCATCGTGTAAGACCCACATCCTTTGCCGAATGTTTAGGGGAATATTTTCTAAAAAGATAGGTAAAATATTCTCTAAACAGGCTAAATATACGCCACCGTTTACTCTTCCTTCTAGAAAATGGGGACCAATTACTAAATCTCCAACCACTCCTCCCCAAACACCTAAAGACCATCGGGTTTGGCTATGTGTTCCTATGAAATTGGGATTACTAGATGCATAATAATGAAAATTATGTCGATTGACAGATCCATTTTTATGAAATGTGGCTTCATCTCCAAACAACACAAAGTCAAAAAAATCTACCAGATTGTGAATTTGTTGTTGCGCCCATTGGCAGAACATAATTCGCCGGAGATAGTCATCGTCCAATCCTTGATGCAACTATGGATGCATTTTCTGGATTTTCTACCACTTTTAACATTACATTCAATTCATTCATTCAAAACAGTTTTGGTTCTAGTTTGTTTCGGGTATTTTACTGATCCCGTGTTTCTAAAACGATTCATTAACCTTTCCATTGTTATCTTTTCTGGATGCCTTCGAGCAGGATATCTTTCTTGGTAAATTCTTTGCGCAAGTAAAACATTTTGCATACATTCTCCCAATATCCAAATCATATCTATTAACTCATTTTTGGGAAAATTCATTTCAACCAAAATATAATTAAGTAATTATTAATAAACCAATTGTTATAGGTACTTAATAGAATACACTTTTGTAATAAATAGCTAATAAATGACATTTCTAAAATAAAATACTTAATGTAATGTTTAAATGTCACTGTCACTCGATCAAAGCCTTGTTGATTTAAGCTGCCTTTTGTGCGAGGAAGGTTTTGGAGATTCGGGTATTTGGGTATTGAGAGATTTGATGGTGGGGGATTAGCAATGTCGAGACCCTTTTACTGCGTTGGGTATTTGGTGATTCGGTCCTAATAGTCTTAAAACTTCGAAAAGCATACACTAATAAACACGACAGCCTAAACACTTTATTATTTAAGGTTAGTAAAGGTTTATTAGGTTATTTTTGTTGTTATTTATTTTATGGTTCACAACGGAGCCGCTCATAACGCATGCGCAAAGTGCAAATATCCGAGAAAACATAAACTTAAACCAACTTTTGGGTATTTGGAGAAACGGAGATTTACCTCTACGCGCTGGCGTCACGTGATTGTCATCCACCAGTAGGGTGAATACCCAAATCTCTCTTGCACAAAAGACAGCTTTAGTTGATAAATATTGCAATTATATACCAGTTTTGATTACGATTATGATAAATAAATAACTATTAAAAAATATGTTGAATTTGAAAAATATTATTTTGGTGATCTTGTGTAATGTTTTTCAATAACGAAAATATCAAAAATGATATTAGGTATATGCAAAATGATCACGTCCCAATTTTCTAATATTTTTTTGTTTAAATGAAATTATCTTAAAAACTAATAGCTTTAGGTATAAGAAAGGCTATATAAGAATAAAAGCTTATCAATTTTCCTTTCAGTTTTTGATATTATATACAGGTTGTCTCATTTGGAAACTTCGAGTAAAACGCCAATTTGAGTTTGGACTCACCCTGTATACAGGTTTTGCACTATATACTAACAATTATTTTTTTCTAAAAGTTGATAATTATCAAAAAGCTATGCCTGTAAGAAGCAGAGCTTAAATTATTTCAGTTCCAGTACAGAAGCCTTGGAATTCGCCATGTTTTGCATATAATACTAGTGGTAACTTTTGAACCACTCTGTATAATTTTCTAAAATTTTAGTATGATTAATTTCAAGTCTAAACCAATGAAATTGTGGAATAATAAATAGTTTGGTTCACCCTGATGAGATAAGCCACCCTGTACAAATAACAATAATTTTAAAATACGTACTTTATGACTGCCTACATACTGACTGCTTGGTTTTGCATGAAATGTTTGGTCTTTTGGGTAATATCGAACTTCGACGCACTAATTCAAAATTTCGGTTGTGTCGATTTCCTGAATAGTTAGATTTTTTTAAATCTACTAAAAATCAAACTATTAGAAAAATGCGACTATACCTATACTTTTTCTTAAGTAGAACAACTTATTCATTATTTGGATGCAAATTTAACGCTGTTTAACATCCTAAGACGCATGGACCAATGATTGCACCGGCCAATAAACCGCAGCAAACAGTGATTTAATCTGGATGTAAAAGTGTTGCCAGTGGTTTGCCCATTATCATCGCTCCAAATGCGGCAATTCGGCTTATTTACGTAGTCATTTAACCAAAAGTGTGCCTTATTACTGACGCGAACGATCATCGTGAGGCTTCAATTCCTGTACCAGTTGAAATTTGTAAACACGTAAACCAAGCCGTTTACGTAAAATGTTATCTAATAAGTGGATGGACACAAGTTTAATTATTGTTGAGCACGATGAAAAATTGACGCATTTGGATCATCAGCACTATGTGCGCGGGTACGAAAACGTATAGTTATGACGTAGGTCGAAAACGATCCGCAGTTTCTTGAATTAATTAATCTGATGAATGATTATGTTCATCATACGAAATAGCCGATGAGTTTAACGCTTCCCGACGGGCGCCGCGACGTACACGGTAACTACGCCACTGGCGTCAATATATGTAATCAGCTGTTTATTGCAATACTCTAAAAATAACTGCCTCATTATTATGGAATGGCCTTTAAAAGTTCTTCCAAAATAAACAAACTAGAAGAATGAAAACAATGTTTTGAACATAATAATTACAGAAACAGAGTACCTACACGTTGCGTTACACTACCGGCTTATGCTTTGATCCAATAAATTTAACTAAAACACTTGTGGTTGTTGAACTTAGCGTCCAAATAAACGTAAATTTATGTTAACTGTAGTGCTATTGAGTTCAGCATAATACACATTTTCTAGAAAAATGAAATCATATGTTTCTTTTTTTTTTTGGAATAATTAGATATTTAAACTAATTATATAATCATTGAGTAGGTAGTTGTAGTAGTTCATCCATGATAAAAGGTAAGTTACCTATCTTCTTTTTTTTCTTGGAAATATTTCGTTGAAATACCTAAGTAATGGTCAAATGATTTTGTACGATAGACGGTTAGGCTAAGTTCAGAGGGTCGCGCGTTTTTAGGTCGACGACGCGCGATCTGTTCAGATGGTCGCACGTTAGTAGCGCAGCAGCGCGCGATTGTATGATTCCGTGTGGTTCAGCATTGTAGCGTGGTTAGTCGTGGAAAATGGAAGCTGATGAGGCATTCTGCTTGACGATTTTTGTATAGCAGACTGAAACGACGCCGATAAAGAAGAGAAAGGAAGCACTGGGTGCATCATAAATTCTTCTTTTTCTCATCATTATCATCAACCTAGCCGCAAGTGCATGCTTGGTATCAAGATTCAGATTCAGATTAGATGTTCACAATGTAGCCAAAGCTGTTAATGATAAATCTGTATTACGAAAAATGCAGTATTGCTTCTCAGCTTCCATTATTTATTATAGTAAAATGTTCAATAAATTAAAAGAAAAGATTGTTTTAAATATGTGCATTTTAAAACATGGCAAATTTGTGACATAGTAAGTATTTCTACTAACGTGTGACAAATGCAATTTTTAACACCCCCCAATACCTAACCCTAAAAATTATACTTTAGCTTAAAGTAAAATGTCAAATTTTGGAAGTAAACGACAATCTCATTTTGCACTCGAGATTTTTCTAGGTAACAAATCCAAGGTAGCTCGACTGGCCGCTTTATCTATGTCATTAAATGGATCGATGAAACCATCATTTTCTTTTATGTTTTCTTGCATTTTTGCATGATGACAAATGTGTTTTAAAAAACTGACACAATACAACACATTTGACATTTTCCGTAAATAATAAAGACAACAATGGTTGTCAATGTCAACTTTGATAATTTTTAATATATACGGTGGTATTTAAAACTATCTAATAATTTATTGCCGTTTGAAAAAAAATTGTATGATATTTGTGTTAAAAGTATTTTTTCTACGACTTTCTTTAAATGCCTTTGTTATGATATGTTCAATCATAATTTGAAAATGTAGTACACTGTAATGCTGTTTTTCATTTCCCACTAGTTGCCCAGAAATATTTAAAAATGCACGAGTAAATTTCCTGGTAATGACAAAAGTAGCATCGGTTATGAAAAATCACCATAGCAACGCTGACAATACAATTAAACCAAATTGACAGTTTAAATTAATTCGCTAATTTCGAAGGTTGCAAAGCGATTTATATAATGAAAAACAGTGATAGTGAATATAGGTTAACACCACCTAGTCAATTTAATACTTTTAACTCATCGTATTTAGGCTTACGCCAACAGGGCGCGTATAGGTAAGTTTCGAAAAACGAATATTTCCCTAAAAATTATTGTTTTATTTATTCAAAAGCATTAAAACAGTCGTAGCGAAAGTATAGTGTGCAACTCACATATATGTCATTTATGTTCGTTGCACAATATACTATTCCTCATGTGAATTGCACAATGAGCGAAGCGCTTCGCTCTTTCAGCATGCTTGATTGAAAAATTATGTGTTTCTATTGGTTAAAAATATGTATCGTAATGAAAAATCTGTATCATAATGGATCTCATTATGAAACAGATTATTGGCATATAAGTGTATTATTATAGTACGGGTGTCGAAAATTAGGTATTTATTTATCATTATTAATTTTTCATTACGACGTATAACAGTACGCATAATTACCTACGGATATAAGAACTTTCGTTGTTTATGATTAAATTGATGAAACAAAGGTAAAATTTACAAAACTGAACGTGCTTTATTCACAGTAACTGGACAAAAAATTTGTAAAATAAATAAAAAAATATTTAAATAAAAATAATAATACTGGATTTAGACAACAGAAAAAAGGTCAGGTCTAATCTTCATCACAATTAAAACAAAAACTACTTACTTAATTGAAAATCAGCTAGAGAAAAAAACCTATTTTATCATCATATTTAATTGTTCATAACCGATATGTGTACAATATAGTATAAGAAAAGATTTTCAGAAATTTCTGCACAGAATTATACAATTAAAAAAATTGCATGCTTATAATTATGCTAAACGTAAACATCGTTTGCTAGTCCGGCAGACAAAAAATGATTACTATCAGAATAGATTTCAAACATCTAATAACCAAATCAAATCAGTCTGGAGACTGGTTTCCGAAGTGTCGGGTAAGTGTCAGTAAGAACTTTGTGCTTGACTGGTATGGTCATGTTAGGGAATTGCTCAAGATAGCTTCATCCTGAACTCGACAGGGCCTCGCATCTTCGACAGTGTGAAGCTGTAAATATGTTATTGCGTCCTTTTCCGAGGAAGATTTCTTAAATATTATATCTAAAAAAATAAACAATCAAGAGGGCCAAATGATATTTCTCACTTCCTGACAGAAAGTTTTGTTTTATCTTGTAAATCGACTTAATTTTTTGTGCAACCTATCATTCTGTACTGGTAGGTAGGTGAGTGCCACACTGGGATCTTGTGCGATCTTAGTAAGTAGTGTGTTAATTATGACATTTTGCTCTGGAAATTGGTGGATCTTATTTTGGGGGGAGTGTGTGTCCGCTGGCTTGTGTCGATTCTCAAGAATAGAGGTCAATATGTATCAGTTAGTGATCCCATGTCACGAAGCTATGCGAATTCACACATTGCTCACGGTGAGATTGGCGTTCCTCAGCGGCCTGTTTTGGGGCGAGGATTTTTTCTGTGATGGTGTGAATTTGAGTATGTTTGCTGACGATACTTCGTTTCTCCTGACCGGGGATGTGACAATTTGTGTCTGGTGTTATGTAACACTTTAACATATCGTATATTTCCACATGTTTATACAGATTTCAATTTAACAACTTAACACAACTCTAAATAACACCACAACTCAATACTGACAAGCACAACAACCTGAAAATAGTAATCTGACAATAAAAATAAATCATTGAACGCGCGCGATTTTTTAGTATTACAACTTTACATCATTGGAAAGGGCTAAACACTGACCAAGTTCTTGGACAACTATGATTACGTACCTACTATTTAAAAAATTGTTGAAAACTGCTTAAGTTACTTTACTTCTGAAAACTCCATTTAAAAGGTGTTTAAATTGTCCAACTTTTCTCTAATTTAACCGACATTGTAACTCCTACGGTTTCCAAGATTCCAATGGTATCCCATTCTTATCTTGGACACAGTGTACCTATATATGTAGTCTCCGCTTACTTGCTGCTCTAAGCCTCAGAAACACTTTTTCTTTAGCTGAGAGATCCAGAATTAGAGAGAACTAACATCACTCAAGATCCGCCGCTTCAGCTGATTTCGGTATTTGAAAAAGAATAAAAATAATCATAATTTATAATAATAATAATAATTGGGCTTTATTGCATTATATCAAAAAACACAATTGGCGAAGTACCTATTGTGTAGGTTACATAAAGCTTTATAGAATATGCCAAGAAACATATTTAACAAAATTACATTTAGTAACAAGAAGACCTAAAAAATTGATTATGTTAGAAATATCTGGTATCGAGGTTTGGGTTGTATATAGAAAATTATAATAATTGTGGATTTACCACGAAATAAGTGTATATCTTTTAATAAAAAGTTCCCATAAACATATGTCCACAAATGCATTGTTTCCAAAACACAAGGTGTTAAAGTTTTTTTTTGCAAATAACGGTTTTTTTAATTAAGTGAAATATCTCCCTACCAATTTATTTGAAATTCGGCAGCCTTCTTATTGAGTGATATTTTATACAAAAAGGTGAAAAGCAAATAATGTTAATATATGTTTCAAAAATAACCCAAATTATTTATGAACACATGTCACGTTAGAAGTTTCCCGAAAGTGTGCATGTATTGAGTATTTTTTCTTAACCCTTCTCTATACTTCGCTTCAACTGGTTAGAAAAATAATTTATGTAAAATGTATTGTTGTCTTCTAAATAGGTAGAATTTTGAACTTTAATTAATTAAAGTTTTTCAGTTACAAATCCGCTGCCAAGAAATTATGGACTGCTTTTTGGAAAAACCGACATGTTTCTATCTTCTTCAGGAAATTGTCACTTACGGAGACAATCCCCTCTCGAACAACTTTGAAGGCCTTTAATTACTTCTTCAAGTTAGTATTTTGGTGTGTACCACTAAACCGTTTAATTTAAAAAGTTTGTGCTACTAATAGCATCTTATTTAAAATAAACTGGTGCCCTTGAGGCACGAATAGCTCCCCATGCAGAAATTTATCTTTTTTCTTGTCAATACTGCATAATGACCAAGGACACATGTACGCATGGAAAGCACTGTTAATAATAATATGACAAACTATTGTAAATATTTTAATTCAGATTTTCTAACAAGATACTCAAGCTTAACCAAAATGATACGAATTTTATCATACTGTAGACGATTCATGCATAAGAGAGAACATCAAAATTTATCAGTTGATGAAATGGAAGAAACTCTAATACAAATAATTAAAATAACTCAAATCCACGAAATGAACGAATAATACAATTCCCTAAGCAAGAAGAAATCAATTCCAAAAACCAGCAAATTATTATCACTGACCCCATTTATAGATGATAAAGGAATAATTAGAGTTGGAGGTAGACTTCAAAATTCAACACTAACCTACAATCAAAAACACCCAATAATACTTCCATACGACAGCCACCTAGCAAAACTTATCATATATGATGCACACGAGAAAACTTTACACGGAGGAAACCAAATAACTCTAGCATACACAAGAAGAAAATTTTGGATAATTAATGGAAAAAGAGCGGTTAAGTCGCTTTTGAGCAAATGTGTCAATTGCATAAGGTACAGAGGAAAAACCAGCGAACAGCTAATGGGTCAACTACCAGCTGCAAGAGTAACACCTACAGCACCATTCACACACACTGGAATTGATTATGCTGGCCCGATACAAGTCAGAGCAACCAAAGGACGTGGGTATAAATCATACAAAGGCTACATTGCACTATTTGTATGTCTCACTACGAAAGCAATCCACTTAGAGGTAGTAAGCGACATGACAACAGATGCCTTCCTAGCAGCATTTCGAAGATTTTCTTCAAGAAGAGGCCACTGTGCGCACTGCTACAGTGATAACGGCACCAACTTCGTGGGTGCAGCAACTCAACTAGAAAAAGAAGCCACTAAAATCACATGCGAAGTCCAAAGTGGCTCCAATTAAAACAAAATCAACGATAGCCATTATCTGTAGTGGGACGCGGGAAGATGTTGCAATAAATGCAACAGGTATATTACAGATCACTGCGGAATGCATTATCAAAACAAAACAAAATATACTGACTCCAAGAAGACATATAACAGTTCCAATTGTGACTAGTTATTTTAAAGCAGTCCGTAAAGATATAAATAGCACGATCAGCATTCACTCTACAACGATACTAACAAAGGAACCAGTTTACGGAATATCTGACAGAATCAACAACTTATTTGAGGAACAACAGAAAATTCAAAGTGAAATCAATGCTACATCATGGAAAAAACTTCATCATCATACATTCATTACTAGCAGTCTCACAACATTTGGCATTATCATTGGAGTTGTTGCAATATGGTCAACATTTCACTATATTCGAAAACACCGACGACGACGTAAGCTTCAGTCATTGAGATCATCAATTTTGGAACGACGCTTTGGAAGAGGTAGTAGTCGAAAAAGGGAGACTAGAAACAACACGGAACCACCAGAGCAGACCTACTCCACGCCAATGGAGAGACGCCAGAATGTCTAATCCTAGACATTATTTAAAATAAATAATATTTTTTTTATTATTAGCTAAAAATTATACTACGACGCCTATGACTAAATATTCACAATTCTTCTAATAGTTTGCAATTTTTACTTAATTGCAATTTTTAAACGTTCCATATTTTACTTTCACTTTTCCCTTAGGTTGCATTTTTATACTAAATATTTGTACATAATAATGTAAACTGACACTCGTTTTACCACTTCACCAAAACACTTCTTTTAAAACTCGACGCGCGTTTCGCTAACAATGTTAGCATCCTCAGGAGAGAATTAAAACTAAACTACTACTAAATATATTACAGCTTATATACTATTCACATACCACAGATACGCGCTCTGATTGGTCGCCGCGCAACCAATGAGAGGGCGGTACATACGTCAACATATATTAATTACTTACATACTAAAGAATACAAAATACTATTAGGGATTGGACCCTTATCTTTGTTTAGTGCTTTTGAATTATTCTTAATAATTTCCAAACTTTCATAAGCGTCCAAATGTTTCCAATTGCTAACAGATTTCAACAATCTTAAGTTACTAGAATCTACTCTATGATTATTTTCAAACATATGTTCTGCTACACTAGACTTATCTAACCTACCATATCTTAAATGAGCAATATGCTCCTTAAATCTAACATTAAGTTTTCTTTTGGTTTGTCCTATATAAACTTTGTCACAGTCCTTACAACTGATTTCATAAATGCCAGATTTTTCCGTCATCTCCACTTTATCTTTTGGATTGCCCAACAGATTGCCTAGACGCGTACTAGATTGAAAAACAGTTTTAAAGCCAATGTCACTAAAAATCTTATTTAAACCGCGTGTAAATTTTGGAAGATAAGGGATCGAAATAAATTTAGAACTATCTCGACTTTCTCGGAAAGTTGTGGCATTATGAAGTGCATTTTTAAACTTATATTTTCTAATTAATTTATCAACTAAATTGTCATCATAACCATTAACTCTAGCCACCATTTTAATTGTGTTTTTCTCTGTATCGAAACGGTTTTTATTAAGGGGAAATTTCATTAATCTATGTACAAGAAAATTTAGGCTGGCCATTTTGTGTTGGAAACAATGATTAGAGTCATTGGTTATATACCTAAATGTATTAGTACTTTTTCTATATATGTCACATTCCAATTTATTTTCATTGTTTTTGATTACAAGTGTGTCCAGGAATGGAAGTCTACGATCTTTTTCTAATTCATAAGTGAATTTGATAGATGAAAAGCAATTATTAAGTTGGGCAACAAAGTTATCAATTGTATCAACACTTGTATCAAAAACAGCAAACACATCGTCCACATATCTGATCCAAACTCTGGGAAAATATGAAAAATTGGTTTTCGCGGAGGCTTCAAAATAATTCATAAATAATTCAGCTAAAAAGGGGGATAAACAGCTACCCATAGCAGTGCCTTCATGTTGTTCATAGAATTCATTATTATATTGGAAAATATTTTGGGACATACAAAGATTTGTAAGTGAAAGATATTCTTCTATTAATTCGGATGCGACATTATTCTTTGTAAGATAATCTTGAAGATATTCGAGAGTTTTTGGAATAGGGACACTCGGAAACAGAGAAGATACGTCAAAAGAAACAAGAACTTCATTGGGATTTAGAATAATGTTTTTAACTCTCTCGCTAAATTCATATGAATTTTGGACGGAGTAAGATCCTAACGGATTGGATAATTTTTTGAATTGTTCGACTAACCATTTTGATATGTTATAAGTAGGAGAAGAAATAGCAGATACAATTGGTCTAACCGATTTCCCGGGTTTATGGATTTTGGGTAGAGAATATAATTTAGAGATAGTTGGATTAGATATCTGTAACCTACGCTTCAGATTAGGAGTAACAAGGTTTTTGCATTTACTAAGAATTGATTTAACTTGTGTCGTCATCTTTGGCAAGGGATTCTTATTAAGTTTTCTATATGGACCACTTTCAATGAGCTGATCAACTCGTTCAAAGTAGTCCACTTTATCCAAAATCACAACCTTGTTACCTTTATCTGCTTTTAGATAGAAACAATCTTTTTCTCTCAAACTTTTGATAACCGAAGTAGAACTTTTGTTATTATTTTTACCATCGGAAAAAATAATATTTTTTGAAATTTGATTCCGAACTGCTTGTCTAACAAAACCTTTTGTTGCTTCCGGCAACTGCTGAATATTCGATTCTACACTAACAATTACTTTATCTAAACCGCGGTTAGGATTTGGAAAAAAATTTTAAACAAAGGTCTAGGTTTTGTTCCAAATCCTAACCGCGGTTTAGATAAAGTAATTGTTAGTGTAGAATCGAATATTCAGCAGTTGCCGGAAGCAACAAAAGGTTTTGTTAGACAAGCAGTTCGGAATCAAATTTCAAAAAATATTATTTTTTCCGATGGTAAAAATAATAACAAAAGTTCTACTTCGGTTATCAAAAGTTTGAGAGAAAAAGATTGTTTCTATCTAAAAGCAGATAAAGGTAACAAGGTTGTGATTTTGGATAAAGTGGACTACTTTGAACGAGTTGATCAGCTCATTGAAAGTGGTCCATATAGAAAACTTAATAAGAATCCCTTGCCAAAGATGACGACACAAGTTAAATCAATTCTTAGTAAATGCAAAAACCTTGTTACTCCTAATCTGAAGCGTAGGTTACAGATATCTAATCCAACTATCTCTAAATTATATTGTCTACCCAAAATCCATAAACCCGGGAAATCGGTTAGACCAATTGTATCTGCTATTTCTTCTCCTACTTATAACATATCAAAATGGTTAGTCGAACAATTCAAAAAATTATCCAATCCGTTAGGATCTTACTCCGTCCAAAATTCATATGAATTTAGCGAGAGAGTTAAAAACATTATTCTAAATCCCAATGAAGTTCTTGTTTCTTTTGACGTATCTTCTTTGTTTCCGAGTGTCCCTATTCCAAAAACTCTCGAATATCTTCAAGATTATCTTACAAAGAATAATGTCGCATCCGAATTAATAGAAGAATATCTTTCACTTACAAATCTTTGTATGTCCCAAAATATTTTCCAATATAATAATGAATTCTATGAACAACATGAAGGCACTGCTATGGGTAGCTGTTTATCCCCCTTTTTAGCTGAATTATTTATGAATTATTTTGAAGCCTCCGCGAAAACCAATTTTTCATATTTTCCCAGAGTTTGGATCAGATATGTGGACGATGTGTTTGCTGTTTTTGATACAAGTGTTGATACAATTGATAACTTTGTTGCCCAACTTAATAATTGCTTTTCATCTATCAAATTCACTTATGAATTAGAAAAAGATCGTAGACTTCCATTCCTGGACACACTTGTAATCAAAAACAATGAAAATAAATTGGAATGTGACATATATAGAAAAAGTACTAATACATTTAGGTATATAACCAATGACTCTAATCATTGTTTCCAACACAAAATGGCCAGCCTAAATTTTCTTGTACATAGATTAATGAAATTTCCCCTTAATAAAAACCGTTTCGATACAGAGAAAAACACAATTAAAATGGTGGCTAGAGTTAATGGTTATGATGACAATTTAGTTGATAAATTAATTAGAAAATATAAGTTTAAAAATGCACTTCATAATGCCACAACTTTCCGAGAAAGTCGAGATAGTTCTAAATTTATTTCGATCCCTTATCTTCCAAAATTTACACGCGGTTTAAATAAGATTTTTAGTGACATTGGCTTTAAAACTGTTTTTCAATCTAGTACGCGTCTAGGCAATCTGTTGGGCAATCCAAAAGATAAAGTGGAGATGACGGAAAAATCTGGCATTTATGAAATCAGTTGTAAGGACTGTGACAAAGTTTATATAGGACAAACCAAAAGAAAACTTAATGTTAGATTTAAGGAGCATATTGCTCATTTAAGATATGGTAGGTTAGATAAGTCTAGTGTAGCAGAACATATGTTTGAAAATAATCATAGAGTAGATTCTAGTAACTTAAGATTGTTGAAATCTGTTTGTAATTGTCTCCGTGGACGCTGGTGGACCGAGGGTTGTTTGTAATTGACTCCCTGGACGCTGGTGGACCGAAGGATGTGTGTTAGTGGCTCCTTGGACGCTGGTGGACCGAATGATGTTTGTAATTGACTCCCTGGACGCTGGTGGACCGAAGGATGTTTGTAATTGACTCCCTGGACGCTGGTGGACCGAAGGATGTTTGTTAGTGGCTCCTTGGACGCTGGTGGACCGAAGGATGTTTGTTAGTGGCTCCTTGGACGCTTGTGGACCGAAGGATGTGTGTTTGTAGATTCAACTTTCAAGGAGTTGTAAGTTCCAAGAAATTGAATCCGGCTCGAAGGACCAATGTTCGAAGGGTGATTAGTTTTATCCCCCCGAAGATTACTTTGCTCTCGCTTGGGTGGCTGAGAGCAGCGGTAATAGTTAAGCAACACTGTTAGGAAGAGCAGTCTCACTCCCCTACTTGGCATAAAGGTTACTTGTGCAACAGTGTTGGTTTGTTAGTTAGGAACCACTGTTAGGAAGAGCAGTCTCACTCCCCTACTAGGCATAAAGGTGACTTGTGCAACAGTGGTGGTTTTAATTGAGAAACAATGTTTGATTGAATCTGATTTTATTAAAAAAAATAATCAACTATTTATATACAAAATAATGCTGAAAACAGCTAAAAATGTTACTAATTTAATTTACATTATTATGTACAAATATTTAATATAAAAATGCAACCTAAGGGAAAAGTGAAAGTAAAATATGGAACGTCTAAAAATTGCAATTAAGTAAAAATTGCAAACTATTAGAAGAATTGTGAATATTTAGTCATAGGCGTCGTAGTATAATTTTTAGCTAATAATAAAAAAAATATTATTTATTTTAAATAATGTCTAGGATTAGACACTCCTTATGGTTGTTTTGTAGGTACTTTTTGAATATGTATCTGGAATATTTACATTTTTCCTTAACCTGAACTAGGTTTTTTAAGTGTATAATATGAATTGAAACTGAGTAAAAATAAGCCTAAATTGGAATAACTTATGTTCACATATGCGCTATGGGTCCGAAAATCTAATAATCAGGTCCTCTCAATGTACAAATTCGGTTAAAATCTGTTGCTCCGTTTTTTAATTGTGAATACAGAGTAACAAATACTTTTTTTTAAAAATTTGGGTCAGACTGCCTGCCGATCACCACTGATGAGTCGTGGATTGACGAAACGGCCGTCTGGTGAAAGCATGGTAGTGTGAAATAAATTTCCAACATAACTTAAAGTCTTGTTGCTTTATGTAACAAGCAATTCTTACAAAAAAAAATGTTCATGAAACTAATAACCATACCATATTATGCAGCATACAATACACATATCTAATATGTGTATTGTATACTAAAAAACTAAACTTAGTTGTTATTATCTTGAATATTTTCAAATCTTATAATATTTATTTTCAATGGGTTATAGGCGCTATTGCGCATGCAAAGCAATTTTTAGATAGTTTAAGACGGCTTAAGATTTTTCTTCTTTATTAAAGAAAACACATTAAATGTAAATGAATGATTTGCGAGTTCTTGTTTCCAAATCGTATTAGTTTAAACTCTTTGAATAGAGCTTACGCCTACTCAGCTACCCTTTAGAACCTCTCAGTACTCATCTTTATTTATAATTCATAAATAATAAATATGCATTAAATTAGAACTAAAAAATTATACACAGTCATGCTCTGGTATTGGATTTGACATTTACATTTTAATGTTATTAGGTAGAGCACGGTGTGTACAGGGTGGGCACTTTATTAGGTATACCTACTACTGACTTTAGAAAAAAAAATTAATACAAAAGTTTTTTGGTTTTCAAGAAATGTTAAAATTATTTGAGTGTTAATAATGCAGGGCGTGCATTAACTCCAGAATTTCAAATGGGATATCCTATATATTTTTCGATTCCTTGCAATAATTAAGGTTAAGTTTCATAACAACTTCCTAATCGAATTTTGTGTAATTGGGACAGGAATTAGGATTATGATTTTTTTTACACACTAATGATCTCAGCAAAAAGTCTCTTTGTGTGGTCGCTACCTTCTAACGATCTGTGGCAGCTAGGTGTCTATGAAAGTTTAGTATAGCATGATATATATATATATATATATATATATATATATATATATATATATATATATAGTTGTTGAATAATTATTTGGCTAGTTTATTAAATATTGCTTGAGATGTTTTTGGGGAATCTGCCTGTATACTATTATGAAATAAAACTCTTGTTTACATGCCAAGCTTTCGGAAATTTATTTACTTGTTTCCTTCTTCAGGGCTGTGGATAAGTAAAAAACACAAATCACAATTGATGTACAATACGAAAACGAAAAAAAAAGGAAAATTGTACAATAATCTCTTTAAAACTTCCTTACCTTGCAAGGTGAGTTAACAATTTTGATATATATATATATATATATATATATATATATATATATATATATACTAATTAATATTTTCTTATTTTAGCCTTCCGTTTGATAAACTTCGAAACAAAATATTTGGGGTATAGGCTGTTGTGATATTGACAGAGAAACTCTTTTCTGCTTATACCAAGCTTTCGAAAATCATTTTATTTTCTTCCTCAGGGCTAGAAAAACAACAGTAACCAGTAGGTCTTAAGTACTTAGCTACAATTTAAATTTCTTTCTCTATGTTTTCTCCTTAGTTATTTCTACATAAACAAATTTATATAAACTATAAACTCACCTCGATATGCAAAGTGAGTTATGTCTCAAAAAATATTACTGGAAACATAGAACATTACACTTTTACACATTAAAAAACCTATTATTGTTATAATTTGAAAGCAACACAAACGACATTAATAGTTCTCTCAATTGAATGGTATGTTATTTCTATCTTACATTTTTTTTAAAGCTGACTATATTTATTGTATTTAATTTCATTTTAAATTAATATTAAACCCAGTGGAGACATCTCACTGAAACACAGCAATTCTGCCTAAAATGCACAGTTAGAAATCTACTAATTTGTGTGTGGTATTGGACCATTATTAAATAAACGTCAATTATTTGAATATCGATCGAGGAATACCAGGGACTTTGTTAAGTGTCTGAATACGGAGCAAAACGTAGCTCGCATCTGTGTCTGTCACCCACAGAAAGCGCCACCACGCTTCGGAAACATGTTCCACTCCGCTATCATCACTGTGACCTTTACCTCAAAGCTGGTTAAGATGCTGTCTGTAGCTGTCACCTACAGAGATCATCCCGCCAACCCCCAGAATGAGATGTACAAGGATAGGCTGCCACTTCTATCCTACTGCTGGTTTCACCTTTATTTTATTTTTATTTTTTTTTTTTTTCTTTTTTTTTTTTATTTTTCCCTTAGTATTATTATTGTTGTCATTCTTCCTCCAACCTGATGGATATATTTTTTTTGTGTTAATCTGAAAGACTGGAACTATCTTGGCTATTGTTAGTTTGATTGTTGGTGGATTTTTGTTTTTTATTGAGATTGAGTAAGTATGTATACATGATAGTGGTTGCGTCAATATCCTTTCTTTTATTCAGACAATCCTCATTTTGATACGTTTCGATCATTTCTAAAAACAATCTTTTTGTGACATTAGTTTCTGAATGCAATACGGTGGTACCTGTATAATTGGGCAAGTGTCCTGTATCTAAATGATGTTCTGCCAATGCACATGATCTTTTATGCAGCCGACAGTCAGTCTTGTGTGCTGTTAGTCTGTCTTTTAGAAGTCTGGAGGTTTGACCCACATAGACAAGGTTGCACGATGAACACGGTATATTGTATACAACTCCTGATCTTTTGTTGGTTTCTGTTTTATCTTTTACTATTGAATGCAAATTTCCAACAGTTTTTGTGTTCTTTAAGGAAATTTTTATTGACGGTAAATTATTGAACACTTTGATTATTTTTTGTGACACATTTTGGACCGATGGAAGCGAATAATAGTAAGTTCTGTTTGTTACATTTATGTTTTGATTATTTATATTAGTAGGTACTAGAGGAAGTTGTCGCGTGTTGAACAGAATTTTTTTCAATAGTTGTTTCGGGTAAGCATTTTCTAATAATATGTTTAGTAGCAAGTTCTTATTTTTATCTACAAGGGTTGTATGGCATATGTTTTCTATTCTTTTTTTTAAAGCGATAATTAAATTAATTTTTATTTTTTCTGAATGACAAGAGTTATAGTTCAAGTACCTACCTGAGTTAGTTGGCTTTATGTACCAATCTAGAAACACCTTGTTATCCGGCATTCTAATTAGTTTTGTGTCCAAGAAGGGCACACCTCCATTATTTTCCTCCTCGATCGTAAACTGTATATTACCATCATAATTGTTAAATACCGAGAGGATTTCTTCTGCTTTGTTTTTTGGAATCGAGCATATCAAGTCATCCACATATTTCTTCAAGAAAGGCAATTCAAAACTTAGTTTTGGAATAACTTCATCTAACAGGTCATCCATGATGTACTGTGCAAGAATTGGGGAAAGTGTTGCTCCCATAGGAGTTCCAAAAATTTGTTTGTAGTATGTGTTATCGTATAAGAAATATGTCGACTCAAAAATGAATGCTATAATGTTTAAAAATTCATTCTGAGGAATGTTTGTATTTGAAGATATATCACTCCAACGTTTTTTTATACTTCTAATCACAAGATGTTGTGGTATGTTGTTATACAAAGATACTACGTCTAGACTAACTAGGCAATAATTTTCTGGCAACTGTTTATTGTTTACAAATTGTGCGAATTGAAATGAGTCAGATATGAAATAGGAATTGTTATTATTATATGATATGGTTAGAATGTCTGTAGCTAGCTTTGCAAGCTTGCTGTTAGGTGCATTTATAGATGAGATGATGGGTCGTAATGACAATGTAGGTTTATGGATTTTGGGTAATCCATAAAACTTAGGTGAAGTTTGGTTATAAATCATGTGTGACTTGGCTGTGTTGTCATCAATGTATTGTTTTTGTCTAAGGTTGGATATTATTTTGTTTGACTTCTGCTGAAAAGTCGAGGTAGGGTCAGATTTTAAAGGTTTATAATATTTTTTGTCAGATAATATTTGACTTGCCATGTGTACATAAGATTCTCTGTTCATTATGACTGTGACATTACCTTTGTCAGCAGTGGTTACAATAATTTCTTCATTATTTTTGAGGAATTTTTTTGTTTTGTGAAATATCTGATTAAGAAAATGTGAATGAACAGGTTGTCTGTAGTAATTAGTTAAAATATTTACAACTTTGGCTCTGTACAAAAGTCTTTCGTCTTGATTGGATACCTGATTTAAAATGCATTCTATGTCGGCTAAAAATCTGTTGGTTGAAATTTCGTTTGTCGTGGGAGATATTGCAAATTTTGGACCAAGAGCTAAAAATGCTTTAATGTCAGAGGGAATGTCTATGTTAGTAAGATTCTTTATCCAATTGTCTTTAGTTTTAATTATGTTGTTTTGAGAATTAGCTTTTAGATTTGATAGTTTTCTTTGATAAAAGAAAGGATATTGACGCAACCACTATCATGTATACATACTTACTCAATCTCAATAAAAAACAAAAATCCACCAACAATCAAACTAACAATAGCCAAGATAGTTCCAGTCTTTCAGATTAACACAAAAAAAATATATCCATCAGGTTGGAGGAAGAATGACAACAATAATAATACTAAGGGAAAAATAAAAAAAAAAAGAAAAAAAAAAAAAATAAAAATAAAATAAAGGTGAAACCAGCAGTAGGATAGAAGTGGCAGCCTATCCTTGTACATCTCATTCTGGGGGTTGGCGGGATGATCTCTGTAGGTGACAGCTACAGACAGCATCTTAACCAGCTTTGAGGTAAAGGTCACAGTGATGATAGCGGAGTGGAACATGTTTCCGAAGCGTGGTGGCGCTTTCTGTGGGTGACAGACACAGATGCGAGCTACGTTTTGCTCCGTATTCAGACACTTAACAAAGTCCCTGGTATTCCTCGATCGATATTCAAATAATTGACGTTTATTTAATAATGGTCCAATACCACACACAAATTAGTAGATTTCTAACTGTGCATTTTAGGCAGAATTGCTGTGTTTCAGTGAGATGTCTCCACTGGGTTTAATATTAATTTAAAATGAAATTAAATACAATAAATATAGTCAGCTTTAAAAAAAATGTAAGATAGAAATAACATACCATTCAATTGAGAGAACTATTAATGTCGTTTGTGTTGCTTTCAAATTATAACAATAATAGGTTTTTTAATGTGTAAAAGTGTAATGTTCTATGTTTCCAGTAATATTTTTTGAGACATAACTCACTTTGCATATCGAGGTGAGTTTATAGTTTATATAAATTTGTTTATGTAGAAATAACTAAGGAGAAAACATAGAGAAAGAAATTTAAATTGTAGCTAAGTACTTAAGACCTACTGGTTACTGTTGTTTTTCTAGCCCTGAGGAAGAAAATAAAATGATTTTCGAAAGCTTGGTATAAGCAGAAAAGAGTTTCTCTGTCAATATCACAACAGCCTATACCCCAAATATTTTGTTTCGAAGTTTATCAAACGGAAGGCTAAAATAAGAAAATATTAATTAGTAATATTTGGAATGGGGTTTTACCAGTCGATCCAACTACATTATGGAACAGTAACAGTAAACCACCTGAAACATTGGTCCAAAAACAACGTAAAGCTGGCCTCTTTGAGAAACAGAAGGATATTTCTCCTCTCTTGCAGAACACATAATATCACACCCAAACACATACAACATTCCACGAGAAACATCACAAGAACACTCACCATTGAAGATAGTCATTCAGGATACCAAGTAAAAAAGTTCAATGATAGATTAACTCTCAAAGTATTGAATTTTGAAATAACTAACACTTTGAAAAGCATCTCTCACTTAGAAAAGTCTCAGACTGACATCTCACAGAATATTACAGCGGCTTTGCCCGAAGAAATTTTCAATACATATAAGAATAAACAAAAAGTTAGGTACAATAATATTTACAAGAAGATAAAAGCAAACAATCAAAGAAAACTATCAAATCTAAAAGCTAATTCTCAAAACAACATAATTAAAACTAAAGACAATTGGATAAAGAATCTTACTAACATAGACATTCCCTCTGACATTAAAGCATTTTTAGCTCTTGGTCCAAAATTTGCAATATCTCCCACGACAAACGAAATTTCAACCAACAGATTTTTAGCCGACATAGAATGCATTTTAAATCAGGTATCCAATCAAGACGAAAGACTTTTGTACAGAGCCAAAGTTGTAAATATTTTAACTAATTACTACAGACAACCTGTTCATTCACATTTTCTTAATCAGATATTTCACAAAACAAAAAAATTCCTCAAAAATAATGAAGAAATTATTGTAACCACTGCTGACAAAGGTAATGTCACAGTCATAATGAACAGAGAATCTTATGTACACATGGCAAGTCAAATATTATCTGACAAAAAATATTATAAACCTTTAAAATCTGACCCTACCTCGACTTTTCAGCAGAAGTCAAACAAAATAATATCCAACCTTAGACAAAAACAATACATTGATGACAACACAGCCAAGTCACACATGATTTATAACCAAACTTCACCTAAGTTTTATGGATTACCCAAAATCCATAAACCTACATTGTCATTACGACCCATCATCTCATCTATAAATGCACCTAACAGCAAGCTTGCAAAGCTAGCTACAGACATTCTAACCATATCATATAATAATAACAATTCCTATTTCATATCTGACTCATTTCAATTCGCACAATTTGTAAACAATAAACAGTTGCCAGAAAATTATTGCCTAGTTAGTCTAGACGTAGTATCTTTGTATAACAACATACCACAACATCTTGTGATTAGAAGTATAAAAAAACGTTGGAGTGATATATCTTCAAATACAAACATTCCTCAGAATGAATTTTTAAACATTATAGCATTCATTTTTGAGTCGACATATTTCTTATACGATAACACATACTACAAACAAATTTTTGGAACTCCTATGGGAGCAACACTTTCCCCAATTCTTGCACAGTACATCATGGATGACCTGTTAGATGAAGTTATTCCAAAACTAAGTTTTGAATTGCCTTTCTTGAAGAAATATGTGGATGACTTGATATGCTCGATTCCAAAAAACAAAGCAGAAGAAATCCTCTCGGTATTTAACAATTATGATGGTAATATACAGTTTACGATCGAGGAGGAAAATAATGGAGGTGTGCCCTTCTTGGACACAAAACTAATTAGAATGCCGGATAACAAGGTGTTTCTAGATTGGTACATAAAGCCAACTAACTCAGGTAGGTACTTGAACTATAACTCTTGTCATTCAGAAAAAATAAAAATTAATTTAATTATCGCTTTAAAAAAAAGAATAGAAAACATATGCCATACAACCCTTGTAGATAAAAATAAGAACTTGCTACTAAACATATTATTAGAAAATGCTTACCCGAAACAACTATTGAAAAAAATTCTGTTCAACACGCGACAACTTCCTCTAGTACCTACTAATATAAATAATCAAAACATAAATGTAACAAACAGAACTTACTATTATTCGCTTCCATCGGTCCAAAATGTGTCACAAAAAATAATCAAAGTGTTCAATAATTTACCGTCAATAAAAATTTCCTTAAAGAACACAAAAACTGTTGGAAATTTGCATTCAATAGTAAAAGATAAAACAGAAACCAACAAAAGATCAGGAGTTGTATACAATATACCGTGTTCATCGTGCAACCTTGTCTATGTGGGTCAAACCTCCAGACTTCTAAAAGACAGACTAACAGCACACAAGACTGACTGTCGGCTGCATAAAAGATCATGTGCATTGGCAGAACATCATTTAGATACAGGACACTTGCCCAATTATACAGGTACCACCGTATTGCATTCAGAAACTAATGTCACAAAAAGATTGTTTTTAGAAATGATCGAAACGTATCAAAATGAGGATTGTCTGAATAAAAGAAAGGATATTGACGCAACCACTATCATGTATACATACTTACTCAATCTCAATAAAAAACAAAAATCCACCAACAATCAAACTAACAATAGCCAAGATAGTTCCAGTCTTTCAGATTAACACAAAAAAAATATATCCATCAGGTTGGAGGAAGAATGACAACAATAATAATACTAAGGGAAAAATAAAAAAAAAAAGAAAAAAAAAAAAATAAAAATAAAATAAAGGTGAAACCAGCAGTAGGATAGAAGTGGCAGCCTATCCTTGTACATCTCATTCTGGGGGTTGGCGGGATGATCTCTGTAGGTGACAGCTACAGACAGCATCTTAACCAGCTTTGAGGTAAAGGTCACAGTGATGATAGCGGAGTGGAACATGTTTCCGAAGCGTGGTGGCGCTTTCTGTGGGTGACAGACACAGATGCGAGCTACGTTTTGCTCCGTATTCAGACACTTAACAAAGTCCCTGGTATTCCTCGATCGATATTCAAATAATTGACGTTTATTTAATAATGGTCCAATACCACACACAAATTAGTAGATTTCTAACTGTGCATTTTAGGCAGAATTGCTGTGTTTCAGTGAGATGTCTCCACTGGGTTTAATATTAATTTAAAATGAAATTAAATACAATAAATATAGTCAGCTTTAAAAAAAATGTAAGATAGAAATAACATACCATTCAATTGAGAGAACTATTAATGTCGTTTGTGTTGCTTTCAAATTATAACAATAATAGGTTTTTTAATGTGTAAAAGTGTAATGTTCTATGTTTCCAGTAATATTTTTTGAGACATAACTCACTTTGCATATCGAGGTGAGTTTATAGTTTATATAAATTTGTTTATGTAGAAATAACTAAGGAGAAAACATAGAGAAAGAAATTTAAATTGTAGCTAAGTACTTAAGACCTACTGGTTACTGTTGTTTTTCTAGCCCTGAGGAAGAAAATAAAATGATTTTCGAAAGCTTGGTATAAGCAGAAAAGAGTTTCTCTGTCAATATCACAACAGCCTATACCCCAAATATTTTGTTTCGAAGTATATATATATATATATATAACTTTGTGTCTTGGGTTGATCAGCAAATATTTTTGATTAAAACTCTTTTACGTTATGCCAAGCTTTCGATATATTTTTATATCTTCCTCGGGGCTTAGTATACGCGGCAAGTTTTACATTGGTAAAAATAATATAAATTGTAAATTAAAGAACATTAATATAAAAATTTCTTTCAACTTTGCAAAATAATGATTAACATTAAACATTTTTAAGTTAATTGAATTCTTTTGTGATTGACACTATGTTCTTTAATTTACAATTTATATTATTTATATTAAAGTTGAGGAAAGCGTGAGAAGTGGGTTCGATTCCCACCTGAAGCGTATGTTTTTTCCAACTTACAGACGTTCGTTTTCTTCATTGGCTTTTCTATATAATATATATAGAAATTACTCAACTACAAGTTGACTCACTTTAAGTGAATATTTTCTTTCTTTGTATTATATATATATCTATATATTATATCATGCGACATAAAGGAACGTTAATAAATGATATTGTATATAAACAAAGGCCTACCAGAGTAAACGACATGTAGAGACAAATCAGAGAAGCTGTAGCTGTAACTTTTGTATTAACTTTTTTTTCTAAAGTCAGTAGTTTCTGAGGAAAGGTACTGTCCCCTAATAAAGTGTCCACCTTGTACATACACGCATAAATAAAAAAACTATAAAAATATAACGCAAACACAATAGAATTATGATTTAAGAGGTAAGTACACTAAATTTGAATAATATGTTTATGGGCTATATTTCACCTCACATATTATATACCTAAGGGATTTTTATTTATACGCAATCATATAATATACAGGGTGATTGAATCAAAAATTTATAGGGTGTTCGCAAACTACTGTAATGTGATCTATTAATAAATATAGCAGAAGTAAATTTTTTCAAATAGAACACCCTATATATTATCAAATATTCTGAAAGACAATAAAATTCCTTTTCAAATGATGTGCTATTTAGACGCTATTTTCTCGAGAATTATGGGTGCAAATATCAAAACTGACCTATCGCTGTAAAGCAGATATAAAATGTTTTCAAATGATGTAACACTCGACCCCTACTGCCATTTGAAAGTTTAGCGGTTGTGTCCACCCCTAACACAGGACTTAAGCGATTTTAACCAAAAACTAATGGGTTCATCCTAGGACTGCCCCAAAATTTAGCTCAATTGGTTAAAGCGTTTGGGCGCTATCGTCGTAGAATACATACAGACACACACAGACAGATACACACAGAGACAGACTTCCATCTGGAAATGGTCTTAATCGTCTCAGGGGACTTCAAAATGGTTATATCCGTCTTTATCTTAATTTTTTTTAGCGCACTCACAATACTTTCCCTGTGCGGGAAAGTAATATTCAATGTAGGTAAGGTAACCCAGCTGCTGTTATGAGGAAAATTATTTTGCAATTATAAATTATATCGAATATTATTATGTGAATATTTTATGTTCTTTCCAGGAAAAAGGAAAGGTCAATAATTTATGTAGGTAGGTAAATTTGTAACAGTGGCCTACCTACCCCCTACCCTTAATATTAACCCAGTTAGGTGCTGATTTCTTGAAGCTCTAGAATTAATTTTAATGTCTATTGTAAGTAAGGGTCAGTTTGTTTGAATATAAATTTAATAATGAAAACTTAGCCACTTTATTAACTATCCTCGTATTTTTAATTTAAGCATCATCCGTAAATATGTGAATCTATTGAATTTTCAATATCTCCACACATATTGGTTCCATTTAATTTTTTTGTCACTTGAGGTTTGTAAGTTTGCGAGTTAAAAAGGGCATTTGTAAGCGAAAAGCGATACAGGGTCATATAAAAAATTGAATTTTTGGGGTATCAATAAGATATTACTGATTAGATTAGCGAAGCCTAATTACCGATTAGCTAAGGACTGTTGTTGTTAATAATGTTAGTCATTTTGAAGTACTCATTGCATAACGATAGCTTCTCAAATTTTAGGCTTCTTGGCTACAGTATAAATGTTGGAAGCTTTTACTACCTATATGCTGAAATATTGAAGAATAAGGCATAACCCAGCAAACACTGACCGAATATTATGTCCCTACTCGGTTGAGTATAACGTTATATTATGTGTGACTAATAGAAGTTGGATCCCAATCACATCACGTGAGGACCGATCCAAGACTTCGTAACCAATCTTAGTAGCTGGTATCAAATTTTGTGAGTTTTTATTTGCATTATTTTATTTATTACATTTACTTTTAATAGTGTTACAATAGTTAGCAACTGCTTATTAGCAGTTAAGCCTAAAAAAGCAAAGCAGAATATTATATCTATATTTCTTTTGTCAACTTAAGGCTGTTTGATCAGACTCCAAATATAGGTATAAGGCATTCATGATTGTGCACTTATTTCTTAATCGATTTGAAAAATTCTTTTTGGATCATAGAGAGAACACTTTAACAGAGGTTTATATAAGAATAAAAATAAAATTTCTTAAAAATTTATTTTGAAGTCAATATAAATTGCTAAGAATTCTTTTTTTATTCCTATATAAACCTCTGTTAAAATGTTCTCTCTATGATCCAAAAAGATTTTTTCAAATCGATTAAGAAATAAGTGCACAATCATGAATGCCTTATACCTATATTTGAAGTCTGATCAAACAGCCTTAAATAGTTTGTAGATTGTTTTATCGGAGTCATTTAGGCGGTTGGGCTTCCCCTCACTTCGACCTGCAGAAGATCTTTTGTGAATGACTCTAATCTATGAATTGCCCACACTTTTCATGACGTTGATGATTACTCTTGGGGCTAAATTCCTTGCCTCGTCGGGTGTTAGGGTCACCCCTCCAAGGTGTATTAGCTTTTTGCAGAAAAGCGCCATGCATTCACAGAGCACGTGTTCTGTTGTCTCTGTTGCGTCTTCGCAAAACTGACAAGTGTCGTCCTCGGTTAGGCCCATCTTTTTGAGATGATACTTCCCTGGGTGGTGTCCCGTAAAAAAGCCTGTAATTCGCCTTAGCTCGCTTCTCTCCAGTTGGGTAAGCTTCCCTGCGTTGGCCTCTGAAGGTTTGATAAACCTTTGTGATTGTCGTAGGCCTGGAGTGTTTCTCCAGTAGGACTTAAGTTGTCCTTTTCCCATCTCCGAAGTTCTTTCATCATATGGCTTTTTGGAAGGCCAAAGATGAGTTCCGGGCCGCAGAACGGAGCGTTTGCGCCCTCTTTTGCAAGTTGGACCGCCGCTTCGTTCCCCTCTATGCCTTCATGTCCTGGCACCCATGTCAGAGTAATCTTTTTCTCCTGAGCTGCCAGTTGCTTTAAGTTCTGTTTGCATTCCCATGCTAGCTTTGACGTGAAGGTGTAAGACCTCAGTGCTTTTAACGCAGCTTGACTGTCTGACATAATATTGATCTCCCTTTCCGGGATGCCTCTCTGTAGGCATTCTTGAGCACAACAATTAATAGCGTTGATCTCTGCTTGGAATATAGTGGGACTTTTCCCGAGGGATTCAGAGAGCCTGCAATTAGACCCGTATACTCCCATGCCTGTGTTCCCTTCTATTCCGTTTGAACCGTCCGTATACCAGACGGATGTGTTTTCTGGGAATCGTGGTTCCCCATTTAGCCATTTTGACGGTCTCCAATGACCACTTCAAATGGGATTTTAAAATCATGTTTGCGTGGCAAAGCGTCCGTCGGTTTTCTTCCTGAATCCAAAGGTATTAGATTCAGGATTCCCATGTGTGCCTCTAGATCGCCAGATTTGTATTTCATTACCTGTGCCAGTTTCAGAGCGCTAATTGCTGTCGCTTTTTTGACTTGGACAGGCAAAGGTATCAGATGCAGCAACGTTTCCACGCTGCTGTGGGGCAAGTCCGCTTTGCCCCTGTTATTCCTAAACATGCAAGCCGTTGCAACTTTTGAAGACGGCATTGTGTATGCTTAATATTAACCATACTAATGAGGCGTATGTAACCATGGGTTTGATGAGTGTTTGGTACAACCAGTATGTGAGCTTTGGCTTTAGCCCGTAAGTCCTACCGAGTAGCCTGTGACACGTCCATATGTCCGCTGTGGCTTTCGATATGGTTTTCTCTATATGCTGATTCCAGATTAGTCGTTTATCCAGGATTACTCCCAGGTATTTGACTTTATCCGAAAGGCAAGTTTGCTCACCGCTGAGAGTGGGGTTAATAATGTCCACCTTTCTCTTTCTCGTGAATGGTACCAACACTGTTTTTTTCGGGTTTATATTCAATCCCTCAGCGTCGCACCAGTTTTTAATTTTGTTAAATGCAATTTGCATGCGGTTGGATATAACCGATGTGTGTTTTCCCTTAACTGTGAAAACAATGTCGTCGGCGTAGCTTTGCAGAGTAAAGCCTGCCCTATCCATTTTTGAAATGAGATGATCCAGCACTAGTGACCATAAAAGAGGGAACAATACACCGCCTTGTGGGCATCCCCTAGCCGCTGTCACTGTTACAGACACTTCTCCTATTTCAGCCGTAATGACACGGTCAAAATTGCCTGAATCCATTTCACCAGTGAGGTATCGACACTCCTCTCTTCTAGTGCTTTACTGATGGATTCATGTGAGGTATTGTCAAAAACACCCTCTATATCGATAAAAGCACATAAGGATACTTCTTTTGCCTTAAATGACTTCTCGATGTCTTTTACTAAGCAGTGCAGGGCATTAATCGTAGATTTTCCCGCTTGTTAGGCGAATTGCTTTTTGTGAACCGGTTTCCTATTTAAAGTTTCGCTTCTTAGGTATTCGTCTATTATCTTTTCCATAGTTTTCAGTAGGAAGGAGGTTAAACTAATAGGCCTGTAGGACTTAGGATCATCCTATGGACGGCGTCCTGTTTTCGGTATAAAGGCTACTCTAGTTTCCCTCCCAGCTTTGGGAATATGGCCGAGGATAAAGCTTGCTTTGAAAAGTTAAATAGTTTATTATTGTACTAATATTATTATTTCATTGTTCCCTACAAAATAAATTTGTTTATTAAACGAATACACGTTGCATTGCACGTCTTGTACAGCTCATTTCCCCTATGCTTCGTTAAAATTTTTATTTTAGCTGGCGGCCATGCCTGAGGATTGTGTAACTTAAAGACCACCACCGGTTTGAGCTACGGAGGAACAATTACGTCACACCATAATACTTGTGTATGAACAGAAAATCAGTTTAATTTCATATGTTGCCTTCAGTTGTTTGATCGTGTACTCTACTTTTTTAGTTATTTTGGAGTAAAGCAACTCTTTAAAAATTAACAATATATATACCGGGAAGGGATTCGATCGTATGGAGAAACTACACTGTGGAACAATCTGAAAATCTAGTATAGTACGTAGGTCGAGGGGACCAATTCGGATAAAATGTTCTCAAGGATCTAGTACTTCCGGTCATACCGGAAGTAGGTATCAACTTTCTTATTTCATAAACGACCCTATATAAATGAATGATATTTTTCTTGGATTCTCCTTGTAATTCTAAAGATATTTCATGCATAATATGTTATACCTATCTCTAGTCATTTATATAGGGTCGTATTTGAAATTTTATTCAAAAATGACGTTTTCAGAATAAAGAATAATAACAATTTTTAGCTCTCCATATCATATATGTAATATATGTATATATGGAGACTATTAGTTTCATGAAAAAATTTTTTTTTTTAATTTCACCGGAAATACTTGTTACATTTTATACATAAATAAGTAGTTTTAAAAAAATGTCTGTCAGTCTGTCTGTCTGTCAGTCTGTCTGTCTGTCTATCTGTCTGTCTGTCTGTCTGTATGCACGAAAACGCAAAAACCGCTTAACAGATTTTAACCAAATTTGGTACAAAAATACTATTGGACATGGCAAGGCTGATTAGATTTTGAGAAACATTGAGCGTAGGGTTCAAAAATTAAAAAAATTCGTAGTTCTTAAACTTATCCGAAATACTGCATAATTTTTTACGCATTTAATTGAATATAACCTAAAATATTTAACATAAAATATTAGACCACATTGGCGTTCGAAAATAGTGTAAAATGGGGTAAAAAATATTTAAAAAAAAAAGGTACTTCTTAAACATAGCAGAAATATTAACTAATTATTTATAGCTTTAATAGAATATAACCTATAAAATGTGTCATAAATAACTTACTTTCATAGGCGTTCGTAAATAGTGGAAAAGGGGTCAAAACACAAAAAATATATATTTCCTAAACTTATTCGAAATATGGAGTAATTTTTTATAGTTGTGATAGAATATAACCTAAAAAATGTTACATAAAAGAATTGGTTCACACAGGCGTTTAGACTATTTTCGAAGGGTCAAAAACGAAAAAAAAAAATGTTTTCCAAATATACCAGAAAAATTGGCTAATTATATATAGCTTTGATATAGGATAACCTAAAAAATGCAGCCTAAAATTTGTATTTACATAGGCGTTCGTAAATAGTAGAAAAAGGGGTAAAATAAAAAAAAATTAAAATGTAAAATTTTTTATATTAACTAGTTGAATTGGTGTTAAAAATACACGACAAAAATTAATGTACCATAGGCGTCCGTGAAAATTCTATAAAAGGGTCAGAAAAAATTTGTATCCGTGATAACTCAAAAATCACTTTTTAACGGATTTTAACCACATTTGGTACGAAAATACTACAGGATATTTATAGGTGGTGAACACTGAGCGTAGGCAAGGGGTTTAAAAGAGGGGTCAAAAATTTAAAAAATCATAGTTCTTAAACTTATCCGAAATATTGAATAATTTTTTCTGCGTTTAATTAAATATAACCTAAAATATTTAACCTAAACAATTAGACCACATTGACATGCGAAAAAAGTGTAAAATGGGGTAAAAAGGTTAGAAAAAACGTATTTCTTAAACATAGCAGAAATATTGACTAGTTATTTATAGCTTTGATAGAATATAACCTAAAAAATGTGTTATAAATAACTAGTTTTCATAGGCGTTCGTAAATAGTGTAAAAGGGGTCAAAATAAAAACATATATACTTCCTAAACTTATTCGGAATACGGAATAATTTTTCGTTGTTGTGATAGAATATAACCTAAAAAATGTTACATAAATGAACTGGTTCACACAGGCGTTCGAAACAGGGTCAAAAAGGAAAAAAAATGTTTTTCCAAATATAACAGAAAAATTGGCTACTTATATATATAGCTTTGATATAAAATAACCTACAACATACAGCATAACAATTTTGTTTACATAGGCGTTCGTAAATAGTAGAAAAAGGGGCAAAATAAATTTTATAATAAAACTAAAAAAAATCAATTATTTTGCGTACAAGAACTTGGCCTAGAAGATCTGAAATATGTACGTATAAATAGTGCCTCCAAAGAGAAGAAAAATGAACAAAACCCGATACTTAAAAAAAATAGCTGATGTCTAAAACAAAACAAAAATTTATTAAATTTAGATAAATGACAAAAAGGTCATAAAATTATCACTTTTACACTTAAATATGGCATGAAATACCTTTAGAATTACAAGGAGAATCCAAAAAAAAAGTATAATTTATATAGGGTCGTATTTGAACTAAGGAAGTTGACACCGACTTCCGGTATAACCGGAAGTACTAGATCCTTGAAAACATTTCAGCCGAATTGTTCCCGTCGACCTACGTACTACGCCAGATTTTTAGATTGTTCCACAGTGTAGTTTCTCCATAACCGAGCGAATCCCTTCCCGGTGGGACATCCGGTGTATTATTACTTTCGCGCACAGGGAAAGCATTGTGAACGTGCTAAAAAATTTGCGATAAAGACGGATATAACGAGTTCCCTGAGACGATTAAGACCATTTTCTCAGATGGAAGTCTGTATTCTGTATGTGCGTCTGTATGTTTTCTACCAAATGTTGGTGATAACGTCTTGTTATCGCTTGACTACGAGATCTTTCGTAAGGATCGCAAATTCGGGCATCTTACAAAGCAGGATGTCGGTGGTGTTCTCTTAGCCATTAAGAATTCTATAAACTCAGAAGTGATAGATGTTGGTAACTTGCATGCCGCATTTCCACAGATAGATCTATTGGGGTGTAAATGTTTTTTTGATAGATGTCTCGTAATTTTTTTTGTATAATATACCTCCATATATAAATGCTGATACCTTTGAAGCATTTTTAGAATGTATTGAACAGATGTATTGTTTGTATAATTGTAATTTTATGTTTCTAGGTGACTTCAATGTTCCTAATTTTGTAAATTTGTTAGATAACGATAGTAAGTCGTTCGCAGTAAGAAATTTTATTAATGTTTTTGGCGCAACTCAATATAATAAGGTCTTGAATGGTGGTAACAGATTATTGGATTTAATTGTAGCGACTTTCTCCTGTCATGTAATTAGAGTCAATATACCTTTAGTGCAGGAAGATTTGCATCATCCAGCTTTGCTTGTTAATGTAGATGCACTGTTTCAAAGAACCAATTACCTTTAGTACTAATTTGAGCAGAAAGAGCTGGAATTAAAAAAAGCTGATTACCAGGGGCTTTATGCTGCGCTCGTTCGGTTTGATTGGTCATGTCTGGCAGATATTCGTTGTGTTGATCTTGCGTTGAGCATGTTTTATGAGAATTTGCACGGTCTGTTCGACTTGCATGTTCCACTAGTCAAAACGTTTCGACATAGCTGGTACACTTCAAGCATTGTTAGAAACGGAAAAATTATTATCACAAGAAGTTTAAAAGTACAAATATGGAATATTATTATGAAAAATTTAGCGAGATTAGACGTCTTCTAAAGAATCAAATAGCGGAGGCTTACAAGTCATATGTCCGACTGTGTGTAGATAACATAAATACGGATCCTAAAATGTTTTGGTCATATATTAACGCAAACAATCGGGACTCTCGAATACCTGGTGTAATGAATGATAGCAATCGGACTATTGGTGCCCTCAACAAATTGTTGAGGCATTTGCCAGCTATTTTGAGAGCGTTTTTGTCGGATCGGAGGACAATTGTGCTGCGAAATCTGACTTGGTGGTAAATCGCGACTATCTCTTATATGACATTTCTGAGAAGGAGATTTTTTGGGCTCCCCGAAAATTGAAAATTAAGTTTACTTCTGGTCCGGATCAAATATCCTCTTTTTTGGAAAGGATACATTAACTGGCCTTTGCACTCCCCTATCTAAAATTTTTAATTTTATATGCAGGACTTGTGTTTTTCTACAGGATTGGAAGGTTGCGAAGGTGTGTCCGATTTTTAAGAGCGATGACAGGGCTTGTTTTTGTAATTATAGACCTATATCCACATTATCAAATTTGTCAAAGCTGTTTGAAATTATTTTATATCAGAGGATTTATAGAGTGACAAAGCCTAATTTATCAATAAATCAACACGATTTTATCGGTGGCAGGTCCACGCTTACTGATCTGTCTGTGTTTACATAATTTACTTCAGAAACTGTTGATGGAGGAGGGCAGGTCGACGTGATTTACACGGACTTTGCCAAAGCATTTGACACAATAAATTACGTGGTTCTGTTGAACAAGCTTACTGTATTTGGGCTTGGAGCTGGATCTGGTTCGCTAATCCATTCCTATATCACATGTTCTCCATAATGGATATAAATCGTCAAGATACCATATGTCATCTGGTGTTCCGCAAGGGTCGAATCTGGACCCATTATTGTTTTTAATTTTTATAAATGACTTAGCTGGACTACTGAATTGTCAGAGAATGCTCTTTGCGGACGATATCAAAATATTTATTTCCGTTAATAATCTTGACGATTGTAATCGTTTGCAGCGTGATATGGATTTGGTTCAATGCTGGTGTGAGGAAAACAAACTGAACTTGAGCTCTTCCAAGTGTAAAGTTATGTTATATACCATAAAAAAATTAGCCAGAGTCCATTATGGATCTTGTTGTGAACTTTGATAAGCTTATTTCATTCGATATACATATAAATAACATTATTCTGAGTGCATCTAGGTCTTATGGCTACATTCTGAGAAGTTCCAGATCTTTTGAGAATATTGGTACAATAAAAACCTTATACTATGCTTATGTCAGGTCAAACCTGGAATACTGCTCTTTAATATGGTTTCCATATTATAACTGTTGCAATGTTTCTGTTGAGAGAGTTCAGCGCAAGTTTTTAAAATACTTATGTTTCAAAACTGATTGATCATTTCCAGAAACAGGATGGATCATTTGCAGAAACAGGAATAGAGTATGACATCTTGTTAACAAATAATAAATACAAAGTTTAGAATTAAGACGAAAAATTCATGCAGTAAAATTCCTTTTTGATATATTGCATAGTAGGATTGATTGCAAAAGTTGTATTTTTTGGTACCAAGGCAAAATTCGAGATCTTCTAAATTATTTTATAACGACCGACCTAGGACTAATTTATTGATGAAGTCGCCTGTCTACACAATGTGTCGGACACTTAAGTACTGTTTTGGGTGTTTTGAATGAAAATTTAAGTTGAATGTATGATGTTTCTTTCTTTCTGTTTCGGCTTTGGTTTAATTGTATTGTTATATATATTAAGATTTCTCTGTAAATGGATTTTCTGTTGAACAATAAAACAATTATTATTATTATTATTACCACGGTAGCGCCTAAATTCTTTAACCAATTGAGCTAAATTTTGGTATAGGAGTTTGGGGCAGTCCTAGAATGAATCCATTTGTTTTTGGTTGAAATCGCTTAAGCCCTGTGATAGGGGTGGACACAACCGCTAAATTTTCAAATAGCAGTAGTGGTCGAGTAAAACATCATTAAAGCATTTTTTATCTGCTTTATAGCAATAGGTGATATTTGCCCCCATAATTCTCGAGAAAATTGCGTTTAAAATTTCACCAGTTAGGGAGTTGATATATAT
The DNA here is from genome assembly GCA_911728435.2 of Apoderus coryli. Taxonomy (NCBI): domain Eukaryota; kingdom Metazoa; phylum Arthropoda; class Insecta; order Coleoptera; family Attelabidae; genus Apoderus; species Apoderus coryli. The sequence continues at coordinate 21,705,170 of OU452200.1, read as the reverse complement.
ATTTTTGTAAAAATGTAATATAAAGTAATTGCGTACTTTAGATTGGTAGAGCGTCCGCTTCGCATGCAGAAGGTTATGGGTTCGAATCCCAGCTCTGGCAATATATTTTTTTAATTTTTGAATAAAGTAGATAGTTTGTTACGTTAGTTTATTGAAAATAATACAATTATAATAGTAATTATTCTTAAAATTCTGGTTCGTTACGCAGGTCATATATTTTTGATTATATTATATGATGTCGGGAAAGTTTTGGGGGACACAACCGATATTTTTTTGTCGTGTTGAGGAAACAGAAAGGCAAGTATATTTGTCATAAAAAAAAAACTATTTGACCATTTTTTTAAATTAAAACCCAGTAATAATACCTGCGTATTAAATTTTGAAAGCAATTATTATCTACCGCTTTTTGAATTTATCACTTGAAACTTTCATCTTTTTTTTAGACATTTACGTAATTAACATAATTAGTAAGGTATTTTATTAGAATAATACCACCCATGTAAATATTCCAGTTTAGACTAATCACCATGGAAATTCATTACTCACTTATTATATCCGTAACTTGGATATGTCCACAAACAACTAATTTCAAGTCTATTTTTACATTCACATCACGACGCACCGTAAAACATATCTTCTGACAAGTGCTTATATATTTTTATGTCTGTATTTTTAATACTAGTGATTTTCAATGAAAAATTGCGGATGCTTCCATATTTAAAATGCAAATGGTATACCGCACATAAAACAATAGATGAAAGTGCCTCTTGTAACAATTCATCGAAAGTATAAGATGCTTTAAAAATAAAATATTCCTATGTCAAAAATATATTTAAAGGTGATTAAACTAATTTCAATAAAAAATTAATTTGTTTTAAAACAATGAAATTATCAAAATGTTTATTGTTTTAAAATGCAGGTAAATAATTTATACTTGTAGGGGACCAAATAAATTACCTATTCCGAAATAGTGCATTTTGCATACTTAAATGCTAAAAAGGTGTGTCAGATTTGCAAATTTAAAATTTTTGCAAAATGCAATTACGTCTAAGGTTGGCATATTATATCTACAATATGGGGTTAGTTCTATTAGTAGAGACGTGATAAGAAATTAATAGACCACTAATTGATATGCCACACAACCAGGGGCCGCTAGCGCTTAAAAGCTGCAGGACCGCCAAAATTATATGAATTTAAGGACCCGTTTGTCATAATTGCATCGCATCGTTGGTTTCTGCCTGCAATTCGTTCAAACACAGTTTTTATCGTATACAGGCGTCCCTGATGAAAGGAACGACACATTACATTACATGTCGAGGACTCCAGATATATGAGTTTTGAGCATGCCTTTGAAATATTCTGGAAGCATTTGGATTGGTCTTTCTATGCGTCATTTCCGTTGGGGCCTTCTCTAAAAAAAATCTCTAAAATTTTCTTCTCCGATGAACCCAGTCGTGAATATATGAAACTACAAAATTTGAACACAGCAACAACAGACAGTATATATCCGGTAATAATTTGCAGTGAGAGTACAAAGAATTTCGTAAAATAGTCTATGAGAAGATAGCGTATATCGTAGAATAAATCGAGGGCCATTTGGGCTAATTCAGGGAGCATACAGGTATAAATGTACAAAGGTAAAAAAAGATCAGAATTACTGACAACTATAATCATATGTGCAACCCTCTTTTGTACATATTTCTCAACTGTTGTCAAACATAAATTGGAGCCACATTGCCAATGCACTGTGAATACGGTGAATCCTCAAAGTCTGTTTTAGTGCTTTTCCCTGGACAATTAAAAGAGACTGTTGTTGTTCCTGTATTTAAAAAAGGAGATCCGACTACTCTTGAGAATTACAGACTGATTTCTCTGTTGAGCTGATTTTCAAAAATAATCGAAAAGATAATTTCTGAATTTTTGGTTTCCTGAGTGAATGGGTGTCAGCATGGATTTCGACCTCGATTTCGATGTGTCAAAGATCTAACATTACACACGGAACGCTGTATATATATATGCTGACGATACTACCATACTGATACACGATAACGATACTCAAATGTTGGAATATAAAATTAATGTAACTCTTAAAGAATTTCAGTTTTTGTGTCAGCAAAACAGAGTGAAGACAGTTGCACTACAATTCACTAAGCACAGAAATCCATTGCAATTTGGTTTACATTTTAATGATCTTCTCTTGCCTTGGACTGAATCGACAACATTTTTGGGAGTCTTAAGTTAAAAATGTATTTATTTATTATGTTATTGGTTAAATATATGATTTGTCAAATTCTCATGGCTGACTTGACAAATATTATAATTTTGAAAAATTCTTCCTATTACTACCAATATGTACTTTTTCATAGGAAAACCTTATAGTGATTAATAGATAATTAATTTCATTATCATCAAATACAGGGTGGTCTACATGAAATTAACAGGTTCAATTAAAAATTCGCCTAATATTATGAATATGTGCATTTTCCACGAAAATGTCAAGAGTTATCCATAGGAAAGTATTATAATATTTGACAGATAATTACTTTGTGCATCTAATTTTGACCTCATATACCGGGTGTTCCATTTGAATTAAACAAGTTATATAGAATTAAACTTCACGTACATATAACTTATATGATTGGACACCCTGTATTTAGTATTGGGGGTTTTTTATATTTGGCGTAACAAGTGATGAGTGGGTTTATTTATCAGCCCAGATTGGCTTAAAAAGAAGAGTTGTTTCATTCAAATTATGTCTATATTTTTATAAAAATTAAAATATTTAAAAAACTGTCAGGTTTAGGTGAGATGTACTTTAATGAATGTTAGGTTTATTTTCAACGGGGAATCTAAAAATATATTCATATACAGCGCATTCCATTTAAAAAAACACAACTATGTTTCATTTCTTATATTTGGGACACCCTGTATATATTTACAATATTTTTAAAATGTAGCCATAAATCATTTTTATCGAACCCATGAATAAAACTTTTAGTAAATTAAATAGTTTAGCCACACTATTCCGTGTCGTGTAGCGTGAAAACCCTATATTCCCATATAGTTGGACTTGCAAACGTGTTTTCCGGAGTAACAATGTCACTGACCCCTGTATTTATTTGTATAGATTGGTCTGTGTCATTTTTAAGAGTAAGGATCGGGCCCGAACATGCGGTTCCAATCACAATTATTCTACTCGAATAAGAGATCGTTTGTACTTGACGCGCCCTAAGTACGTGTTCTATAAAAGATCACCACTGTACTCTGGATATTTCTAGTTCAATATTCTCCCGTCGGAGATGAAGCCTTGACCAACTGAGACTATGTTTAAGAAATTCTAATATAATAATAATAATGACTAGTCTATGTAGGTACAAATCTATTGTATAATCTAAGACTAATAAAGATGATTATGATATATCCAAATTGAATAAACATCATTAACGTCGCGAATAGCTTTACAATTTTAGTTGAAGGATCTGAGCACCACTGTACCTACATACCCCCGCTCGTTCCCGCACATACCTCACACAGCCTTTAAGAATACAGTTTGAGCTGCATTTCGGACAGATCATTCTTATTATTTTGTTACCTTGTTTTCATTTGTAAATTTTTGTTTGGCAAATTAGTATTAATAAAGAATATTATTTATAATTTCAATGTGCTTCTAGTTATGGAAAATCCTTACAAGACATTTCAATAATTGTTTCTTAATCGAGAAATAATTAGATACGTTGGGTTTGTGACAAGGGCAATGCTCGTTTTTGCTTGCCCGCTCTTACGGTTTGGAGATGAAAAAGCATGAACGCAGGTTGGGGATACCGATATAATATACTTAAGCGATTACTAAAATAACATCAAGAGTTAAAGAAACATTTACACAATCAAATCGAATACCTACACCTTATTAGGTTTGGTTAATATTCAAAAGTCTAACGAAATTGTAACGAAAAACGTGGTGTCAAAGATAACAGATTGCATTCGATTTTGTTGTGAATTTGAATTACGATGAAACCGAAAATCCGATAATTTTATGTTATTTAATAAAAAATTATAATCGAATTGGTTGCCGAATATTTAGAAATTTTAGAAATGTCTACAGTTTTTAAAGGAACTTCCAAAGAAATTCAGACAGATTGAGTACATTTTATGATATTTTAAGTTTATTATAAAAGGTTTTGGAGGTATAAACCCAGAAGAAAAATCATTCTGCATTAGGTAGGTATAAATTTTATAATAGGTATTATTAATATAATTTATCAAAATATAAATTATGATTTTTTATTCACACCGAAATTTTGCAATTTCACATTTCAATTTAATATCCAGTACAACTAACAGTTTTCAGAGAAATACGACAGCAAGTACAAAACTTATGAGCCACTATAATAAAACTGGAATACATGGAAAAATAACCCAAGGTCATCATAAGAAGAAAATACAATATTTCGCCAATGTCGTATAGGTACGCTATTAAAAAATGTTTTAATAAGATGCTTGTCGACTGTGAATACCAAATGCAAATTTATTACTTACTAAAAAAGGGTGTTTTCTGTCCGCGTTAATAGTTTGAAGTAATGAGGGGATTGGTAATTTATTAAATGCATATATATATATATATATATATATATAGTGTCAATTATATATCATGGAAAGATACGCACCCGAGAAATACAAGCATCCAATGGCGTATCAAACGAGAATTATCTATGGATGGCTAACTACATATAAAATTTACAGGGTCTTTCGAGTTAATCGACATAAAATAAATTGTAACTAATAATTGAATTTTATAAAAGTAGTACTTCCAAGTTAGATGGAAGAGATAGGAAATAATATATGTCTAACTCCACAACATAGTTTATTATAGTTTACATTTTTGTAGGTGGAAATGCCTTTTCTTGAATATCTTTTTAGTAGTAAAAATGTTATTTTTCTGAAAATTTTTATTCATTATTACCAAATAATTAATTACTTGTTATTTAATAATAATGTGTGTAATATTCATAATAATGTGCCAGTATTTTTATTTCCGAGTAAAGTAATGGTGTTTTACAGTTTCACTAAACATGAAATCTTACCTATATCAATATTCATATGTATCTAAAAATTATCAAGAAAACATTTACGTAATTATAATACTAACTACTAATAGTGTAGGTACACAAAAACAGGAGGCAATCAATGTCATCCCTAGTAATTTTTTAAAATAATTGCTGTTTAGTTAGGTAACAACATAAAGCAACACGGTGCCAAATGATATTCATTCATATTAAAAGTTGCTACTGAGAGGCAGTGGGTCAAAGGGCGGGAACGGCAAATGAGCTTCAGGGCATTAACTAAAAACATACCTTTTTCAAAATTCATATCTGAATATTTATTTCTAGTCCATTATATAGGGTGTTGAGTTTGCTAAGTCAAACTTACCTATTTATTCGTATAACTTCGGAATAGTTTATCGAATTCGAAAAGAATTTAGTACAGCATTTTATATTGTCAATTGCTACTATTCGGCCTGATATTCCCATATTTTGCCACATCTGCTTCCAGTATTACTGTACTATGATTATTGATAGGGTATGTCAAATTTTATCGCAGAAAAAACAAACAGTGATGGTTATTAGCTCTCCATATCATATATATGTAATATTTGGAATGGGCTTGTTTAACAAAACAAGACTTATATAATGTATATATGGAGACTATTAGTTTCATGAAATTTTTTTTTTTTAATTTCACCGGAAATACTTGTTTTTGGTCATTTTATACATAAATAAGTAGTTTTAAAAAAATGTCTGTCTGTCTGTCTGTCTGTCAGTCTGTCTGTGTGTCTGTCTGTCTGTGTGTCTGTCTGTATGCACGAAAACGCAAAAACTACTTAACAGATTTTAACCAAATTTGGTACAAAAATACTATAGGACATGGCAAGGAGCTGATTAGATTTTGGGAAACATTGAGCGTAGGCAAGGGGTTTAAAATAGGGTTCAAAAATTAAAAAAATTCATAGTTCTTAAACTTATACGAAATACTGCATAATTTTTTACGCATTTATTTGAATATAACCTAAAATATTAGACCACATTGGCGTTCGAAAATAGTGTAAAATGTGGTAAAATTTTTTTAAAAAAAACGTACTTCTTAAACATAGCAGAAATATTAACTAATTATTTATAGCTTCAATAGAATATAACCTATAAAATGTGTCATAAATAACTCACTTTCATAGGCGTTCGTAAATAGTGGAAAAGGGGTCAAAACATAAAAAATATATATTTCCTAAACTTATTCGAAATATGGAATAATATTTCATAGTTGTGATAGAATATAACCTAAAAAATGTTACATAAAAGAATTGGATCACACAGGCGTTCGAAAAGAGTCTAAAAAAAGGGTCAAAAACGAAAAAAAATGTTTCCCAAATATACCAGAAAAATTGGCTAATTACATAGAGCTTTGATATAAGATAACCTAAAAAATCCAGCATAAAATTTTTATTTACATAGGCGTTCCTAAATAGTCGAAAAAGGGGTAAAAAAAATAATAAAATGTAAACATTTTTATAATTAACTAGTTGAATTGGTGTTAAAAATACACGACAAAAATTAATGTACCATAGGCGTCCGTGAAAATTCTATAAAAGGGTTAGAAAAAATTTGTATCCGTGATAACTCAAAAACCGCTTAACGGATTTTAACCACATTTGATACGAAAATACTACAGGATATTTATAAGTGGTGATTAACATTGAGCGTAGCAAGGGGTTTAAAAGAGGGTTCAAAAATTTAAAAAACCATAGTTCTTAAACTTATCCGAAATATTGAATAATTTTTCATAGTTGTGATAGAATATAATCTAAAAAATGTTACATAAAAGAATTGGTTCACAGGCGTTCGAAAATAGTCTAAAAAAAGGGTCAAAAACGAAAAAAAAAATGTTTCCGAAATATACCAGAAAAATTGGCTAATTATATATAGCTTTGATATAAGCTAACCTAAAAAGGCAGCATAAAATTTTTATTTACATAGGCGTTCGTAAATAGTAGAAAAAGGAGTAAAATAAAAAAAAAATGAATGTAAAAACTTTTATAATTAACTAGTTGAATTGGTGTTAAAAATACACGACAAAAATTAATGTTCCATAGGCGTCCGTGAAAATTCTATTAAAGGGTCAGAAAAAATTTGTATCCGTGATAACTCAAAAATCACTTTTTAACGGATTTTAACCACATTTGGTACGAAAATACTACAGGATATTTATAGGTGGTGATTAACATTGAGGGTAGGCAAGGGTTTTAAAAGAGGGTTCAAAAATTTAAAAAATCATAGTTCTTAAACTTATCCGAAATATTGAATAATTTTTTGTGCATTTAATTAAACATAACCTAAAATATTTAACCTAAACAATTAGACCACATTGACATTCGAAAAAAGATTAAAATGGGGTAAAAAGGTTAGAAAAAACGAATTTCTTAAACTTAGCAGAAATATTGACTAGTAGTTTATTTAGAGATTTATAGCTTTGATAGAATATAACCTAAAAAATGTGTTATAAATAACTTGTTTTCACAGGCGTTCGTAAATAGTGTAAAAGGGGTCAAAATAAAAACATATATACTTCCTAAACTTATTCGGAATACGGAATAATTTTTCGTAGTTGTGGTAGAATATAACCTAAAAAATGTTACATAAATGAACTGGTTCACACAGGCGTTCGAAAAAGGGTCAAAAACTAAAAAAAAATCTATTATTTCGCATACAAGAATTTGGCCTAGAAGATCTGAAATATAAAATATGTACGTATAAATAGTGCCTCCAAAGAGAAAAAAATGAACAAAATCCGAAACTTTTAAAAAAAGCTGATGTCTAAAACAAAACAAAAATTTATTAAATTTATATAAATGACAAAAAGGTCATAAAATTATTACCTTTACACTTAAATATGGAGAGATATTCGTGCCTCGAGGGCAACAGTTTATTTTTTCATTCAAATAGTAATATCTGCGCCACCGAATAATCGGTCAACAGACTTGCATGGTAATTTAATACAAAAATATTTTTAATGAATGGCGTTATGGAATGAAAGTTATGTCGGATGAGCTAGGATTTAAGAGTTTATACAGCATTTCTACTCGAAAAGTTGCTGAGGTTTTCAATGTAAGTAATAGTACTGTTTGGCACATTCTTAAGGACAATTTGTTTATCTTTACCACATCCAACGCTTTCAAGCCTTTATTCCTGCTGATTTTCCTCCACGTATGGCATTCTGTCAATGGCTTTTGCTCAAAAGTGTTGAAATTCCTCAACTACTGATGTTGATTTTGTGTACTGATGAAGCGAGGTTTTTAAGAAATGGAATAAGGTATTTTTATAATATCCATTTATGGTGTGAAAATCCGCATGCAATATTTGAAGATCATTTTCAACATGAGTTCTCGTTGAACGTTTGGATTGGAATTGTAGGTGACTGTTTAATTGAATCCGTATTTTTTTACCAGGAAGACTTACCGGACACGTAGTAGAGACTACCATAAAGCCTTAAGAGTCTTATTTAACTAAAACAAGGCTCAAATCCATTCTAGAGTTTCATGGTTTCCTAATTTAAAGTGATAGATACCTACTGAAGTGTTGAGCGAACTACCGAAACAAGAGAGCAAATAATCATATTATGGTGTTTTAACATGTAGGAGGAGCGTGACTTTGATGCTGAGAATGTCTCGAGTATGCATAGTTAATTGGTTCAAGAACAGAAAAGATTTCAAAGCATTAGTGTACGCGTCAGCATCGCCAAATTATGATATCCATATATTGAAGATTGAACAGGTATACAGCACAAATTTCTGGGATATATTGTTAAGAAGTGCCATAGAAATTTTATATTAATACGATGATGGATGATGGATCATCCGCACACACACGATCTTGTTTTGATATATCATATTATCAACAGTAATGCTGAATGTAATAATGTCTTGAATGCAGTAGCAATTAATCAATTATCGAGGCGAGCAAGACGTTTGATCCACCAGCCGTTTAATAGAAGAAATTACGCTTAATACTGATTCCTGTCGCGTTCGGTGCGAATGGCGAATAATCAGTCATAACCTAAATTTTTTGCCTCAATAAGTACTATCCTCAGATCAGTAAAGCATTTCTTTTAAATCTGTTCCATCGTTTTTATACTATTGTGTTTGTAATGTCACTGATGATAGTTTATTTATATTATTATTTTAAATGGTACGTTTTGTAATTTGTACTATATATTTATTTATTTTACTTAATCAATTCTCCTCACTCTACCGTTGTCCTAATATAAAGTAACGTAAATATGACATACCAATTTATGCTATATACAAATAATTTATTGGAAGTCATCTTTGCGAAGCTATTGTGATTATTTTATGTGAATGTTATTGAAAATATGCCATTAACTTCTTTGTTTAGTTACTTTTCTAAATTATTGTAGCTTTTTTCTCTAACAGAAATGTATAATTGTACAAAGTTACCACCATCGGCGCAACTCTAAATTGAATTCGTAGGGGTGATATGAACGTTATAAAACTCCCCGTATATTTAAATTTATGTTCATTAAAACGTTTGAACATTGTCTCAAATGCTATGTGAAATACACTGCATAAATATTATTTGTTTTAAATTAACTAGTATGCCTCCTTTATCATTGACATCCAGACCAAAGAACGGATTCTGATATGCATGTACACATTAATAATACACAATATACATAGGCTGAAACAATGTTTAATGTCATCTACAGAATTTTTCTACGTGCCCGAATTACGTTAATACCCGGTATAATAAAAAATTATAATATACATACTATATTCATTTACAAATTTCACTTCTGAGAAAAATGCTCGACCCCATGTATTATGGAATTTTGATTTCATTTGCTAATACAAAATCCACACTTGACATTCGAAAATTTATGAATTGGATCAGACAAGATATAGAGCATTGTTTGGTCCACTTCTCTCGGACTCATTCATACTGATGCGTTGCATAAGAATATATACCACTTTTTCTGATATGAATATCAGCTTTCAAAACAAATCAGACAGAAAATATATAAATACCTAACATTTTTTATATTTATTTAATCACTATTCAATTCATGGCGTTTGGAAAAAAAAAAACATTTTGAATGGAAACAGATAATTATAGGAAGCATTTGAGTTTCGATGATTTATTTTCAAATCTGAAAGATCTTTATTGACTTCCCACCTTTACGCCATTAATCTTGGGGATGGTTATGTTTGTAAATATCAACGTAAATATAACTATATAACTAGAATGGATTGTCCGCACCAATATTACTAAAAATACTTTTGCAAGTGCTTTTTTGTTGAATATAACTGAATGGATTTTCATCCGTATTTTTCATAAATGCTTTTATTAAATTTTCTTACATACATACCTAACTTTCTCCCTGGCTCGGCTGTGGAAGACAATTCAATATTAGTTTCAGTCAGACGTAGAACGTACATGTTGTTTAATTTCAAGTTTTTCGTCAATGCTTTTGAAATTAAAGCTCTACACGAAAATTAATATATCGAAATACGTAACAGTCCGACAAGAATATTCTAGGATATTTATAAAAACGGTCTGGAGCTCACAGAATCTTCATGAACATCTGGAAAAAACTCGCACCGTATGAACTAAACTTAACCTCCCTCTGCCTTAGCACTCATCTTATTAGTTTGACTATTGTAGTAGAGTTATAAGAATTAATGTTTAATATTGATTTGAAGGCACTGCGTGTGTCGAGCATGATAGTCTTTGTTTACGAGTGTATCGTTGGCAAATAAAGAATTAATTGTTTTTGTTTAAGATTGATTTAAATGCATTTCTTGTGTTGATCTTTATGGTTTTTGTTTAAACGTGTAGGGTTTGCAAAAACTATGAATGGTACACTTGTGACGCAAGATGAACAGCTAGGGGAGCGGCCCAGGATGATGTAAAATTAAAATGAGTGGATAGAGTTAGAAAGAAATGCTAACTGGCGCCAGATCACTAGTAGTATTCCTATTTCGTTTTGTATCAAATTAGTAATATTTCGTTCTTCTTAATTATTGAATTACCTGTGTATTATATAAAGTTTTTTCCTTGGGGTCATATCTAATATGGAATTTTTGACATGTATAACTTTGACACATTTATTTTCATTCAAAACATCACGCCGGTTGCAATCATAATACCTTACCTAACTGTAACTACATATGTTTATGTATATCACATACCTACTAAATAGACACAAGCAAAATTAAGAAAGATAACTTAATTTTTAATTTAATTTTTGAAATTAAGTTATCTTTCATAAACATAGGTGTATTATGATGATATGACGTGAAATTATTTTATAACAACAGGCGTGATGTTTTGAATGAAAATAAATGTGTCACAGTTATACATGTCAAAAATTCCATATTAGATATGACCCCAAGAAAAAACTTTATATAATACACCGGTAATTCAATAATTAACCGATAGCGGTTGTTAATATAGCTTAAATGATGCTTATAAATTCATGTAATTTCTATTGTTTTTTTTTTGTAACAACCATATATTCTAAAAAACTATGTAGCAGATAGACTTGCACCAAATATTGTTTTTACTATCATTGAATGAAACGGAAAGCTTCTTGGATGTGACAAAAGCTACGCTAAACAGTAGAGCTTAACTCGTGGTTTAGTGAGTATCACCATTGGATTAGAAACATAATTTCATTAACATTTTTTGAAGTGTGTGCAACGGCATTTGAGATTTCTTTAAAGGTAAGTCTATTTTTATTATCGACATAGGTGAATATTAATAATTATTAATACATTAAAATTATATATAGAAAATTGAATAAATTAACTGTTGAATTTTTTATCATACCAAAATTTTGGGAAAATTAAATAGTTCAAATTGAAAAGAGGGGGATTAATGTAAAAAAACATTGCCAAATTAAATCGTATAGATGTTTAAACTATTCAGTCATATGTCATACTTATTAAATTATATTTTTACACTGTTATAGTATAAATATTTGACCATAATTCACCCTCCTTCAATATTATATATTTCAAATATTTTTGAAAACCTTTTATTTGCAGGTTTATAGCAAAATTCATATTATTATTTTTAAATTGAAACTGAATTATATCAACAATACCACATGTGCAATACAGGAAGCATCAGATTAAATTTACTATATTCATATAGATAGATAGTTTTTTCATCTTTGGTTTTTTTTTTTATTGTAAGTTATTCATATAACTGATTATATAAACAACTATAGCGAAGTAGAGTAGAGAAAACTTTTTTTCTACGACTGTCTTTAAATGCCTTTATTATATGTTCAATGATGATTTGAAAATGTAGTACATTGTAATGTTGTTTATCATTTACCCGTGCGTAATAATATTTACGCACGGATAAAATTTCCTGGTAATGACAAAAGTAGCGCCGGGCATAAAAATCACCATACCAACGCCGAAAATACAAACACCAAATTGACCGTTTCGGTATTTATAATTAATAATAATTATAATTAAGTATTTCGCTAATTTCAAAACACATGAACAGTGATAGTGAATATAGTTTAACACCACCTAGTCAATTTAATACTTCTAATTTATCGTATTTAGGCTTATATGCTAACAAGGGTAAGTTTCGAAAAACAAATATTTTCCTAAAAATTATGTTAAATTTATTCAAAAGGATTAAAACAGTCGTAGAAAAAGTATAGTGTGAAACTCACATGAAATGATCATTTCCTACTCGTATGATTTGCAGCACTCGCCTGCGGTTCATGCTGCAAACGATCATACTCGTAGGAAATATATGTCATTTCATGTTCGTTGCACAATATACTATTTTATTATATTTGAATGTTTTAAATGTTGTATTTGTAATTCAAGTAAAATTGTTTATTATTTTTGATATTGACATATTGGAATTTGTGTTAGAAAAATTTGTTTAACCTGAAGACGTTACTAATTAGTGACGAAACGTCGTTGTATTTTTATTTAATTTATTTGACGAAAATAAAGATGGATGTTGTCTTTATCTAAAAAAGTTTTGTAAATAGATTTTTTATAAGAACCGAATATCCCAAGAAAAGTAAGCTAAAGAAAATATTTAATAGTTGCTAACACATAATATAGAGAAGTATGTAAATAGAAATATCATCATCAGGATTCACTTGCTAACGAGTATGAATTACTCCACCTCAGGGATTTCTGTTGTGAAACCTAAGATGGCTAAGATCCTAGAGCCACAGACAAATTTTGTCACAAAACTGCTAAGCACCACCATTTACCGGCTGATATAGGTCCGCAGCACCAGCGATGCGTTCTTCCTCCTTTCGATGCTGTCTCTTCGCATTATCATGTCGTCGACGCTGCTTTGCAAAACTTGATGGCCATCGTAAATGGTACGCCTCCATCTCCATCGGTCGTTCGCGATCTGCTTGTTCTTCACATCTAAGCCACACTTCTTCATGTGAAACATCGTTGTACCTCTTTTGCTGTCCTCCCTGATTTCGTGACCCGACCTTTAGCTGTGAATAAAGGATACTCTTTGGAAGACGTTCCGTTGGCATGCGGATTATGTGGCCAGTCCATCGCAGCTGGTGCTTGCCAATCATCGCCTCAATGCTAGTTGTTTTAGCATCCTCCAAAACGCTGATGTTTGTTCGTCGGTCCTGCCATTTAATTCCAAGAATTCTTCTAAAACATCTTTGATGGTACTTTTCCAAGGTTTTTAAATACCTCCGATAAGTGGTCCAAGGCTCACAGCTATATAAGTAAAGGAGGACTACAATAGCATTATACACTCACAACTTAGTTCGAACGTCGATGTTATGATTATCGAAGACCTTTGTCCTCAGACGGCCAAAAGATGGGCTTGCCCATCATATACGATGCTGAATTTCATCATAGATATTTGCATTCGCCGCGATAATGCCGAGGTAAGAGCAACTCGATGGTCCGTTAACTCGAATATGTGGTGGGACAGCCACAGTGTTTGGTGCAGCCTGGTAGAAAATCTGTGTTTTCTTTATATTCAGTTCAAGTCCGATACTCTTGTATGCGCAGTTAAATGCATTTAGCATATTATATTGAAAATCCTCTTCTGTATCAGCTAGGACAACATTGTCATCTGCGTACTGAAGCTCAATGACTGATGTGGATACGATCTTCGTCCCAGCTTGCAGTCTACGAAGGTTGAAGACTTCGCCGCCATCAAATCTGTGGACGAGTTCTATTTCCCTGACAGTGAAGTTAAATGACCGTTCCCACAAACATGTGCCATAACACAACCGTGCTTTACGCCAGTTGTTATTGGAAAGGGCTCTCCCATTCCGCTGCTATTGAGAATTGCTGCTTTCATATTATCCTGAAGCAGTCGGAAGTATCCGGATGGATTTCTGGGGATATCCGTTGAGCTTTAATATCATTCACATAGCCTCACGGTTCACGGAGTTGAACGCCTTGACAAGCTCTAGAAAACCCTTCTATAGAGGATGATTTTGTTCCCGTGACTTCCTGTATGTGCCTGGCACTAAATATCATGTCGGCTGTGTCCCTGTTGGGTCTAAAACCACATTGTGTTTCTGGAAAGTACTCTTCCGAGACTGGGAGAAGACGATTGGACAACATTTTTGCAAGAACCTTTCCGGCTATGGAGAGGAGAGAGATACCACGATAATTTAGACACACGGACCTATCGTCTTTTTTAAATATAGAATTGACATATATCGCATTTCAGCACGCACGGTTTCTGTGCTTCATATGTTGGTTATCAGAACGTGAGAATGTTCCAATATCACTGGTCCTCCTTTAAAAAGCTCAAGAGAATTGCCATCAGAGTTTTGTTGTTTTTAAGTTGTCGAATAGCTTTGTTAACATATTGCAGGGAAGGTAAATCTCCCATAATTGTTGTTGGGTTGGTCTATGTAGCCATCGATCAAGTGTTGTATTGTCGATATTCGTGTCCCTGTTTAGTAATTCCTCAAAAGATTCCTTCCACTGAGAACCAATTGACGTGTAATCCCTTAGAAGACGATAATATAAATATATTATGTTATGACATGACAAAAAAGATAATTAATATGTTTGTATGGCCACAGTATAATAGTCTTATGTCTTGTATTCTATGGTACACGGACCCTGTACTACTTATAATTAGTGCAGCTTCTGGTGGATTTAATTTTTAAGATAGAAATAACAGTTCAAATGAAAGTTGTATAACGTGTTACAAGCTATATAAGTTTGCACTGACTTTTTAAATAGAATACCTCTCTAAGATTGTTCAAAATAAAAATCCTTTTCCTTCCCTTTTATAAAATATACCGTTACTCATATTTAGATAAACGGTTTTCGAAATATATTAACCCATTTAGAATTGTTATTATTATATTACAACAAATAATACAATAGGTGTCAAAATCAAATTTAAAATATTTTGATTCTAATCTTACAATTATTTAGAACGTAATTGTATATCAAATATTAAGAAATATTATTACTCTTGTATCAGACCTATGTAATTAACATTCTTGTTGAATATGTGTTCACTATTCCAATGACCTTTCTGTTTCGATATCACCACTCATGATATTCATATTATACGAGTATATCAAAATAGTTTAGTTTCAGTATAATAATACCTAAGTGATCTTATTATTAATATTTGGTATAATATTGATTACCAATTGATCGTTTTAACTAGAACAATTAGAAAACAGACTCGTACATTGCAAAAGCTGTTCAACAGTTAGCACTGACTTAGATGCCGTAGAATTCAACATTTGTAGTTTTACTGATGGGGTCAAGATTAGATAATGAGAAAAAACTAATACCGAACGATTATCATGAATAAACTATATAATTTTAGAAATCATGGGAAAATCAACGTAGACAGGTGGTTACTTAAAAAACAGTTAAACTGTTATTAAGTAAATGATATAATACCCAAAGAATATCCAAGCAATTTTATTTAAGCCATTAACAGAACTCAAAATTTAATTTATTTCTATAACAGATGACATGACCCTCTACGATTTAAATGAGCTCAATATAAATTGTGTATCTTGCGTAACAGGATGTCTTTATTGAGCAATTAATGTGGGCTAAATGGAACAAAATCTCTGAAAATATCTTTTTTTTTAGCAATAAGAGGTTGTCTGAGGTTTCATCAATATTCTAAAATTATATAATCTTATATGGACCGTGTTTATATTGGAAATTACAAATTATAATGTGATTTTGCAGTCTAAAGTTAAAAAAAAATGTATCTACTTTCGTTTAACTTATAAGGATATGTTTTTACAGTAACAGCAGCTCCAGTTGTTTTCAATTTCTATACAACTTGAACGAAAATTAATATTTGATATGCTTAAATTAAATAAAAATAAAATATATAGTAAGAATATACGTGCTAACTAATATACTAATATTTTCTTAATAAAACAATCACCTTTAAAAAAGATCTACATAAAGAAGAATGGGCAATATCGTTTTAGGTAAAAAAATGCGCCGAATTTAATGAAGCCCAATAAAATCACTTCATTTTTGTCCAAATTAAGCAGAGGATTTTGATGATAATGTCGAATAATATTTTGATTGATACCAACATGTAGCATTTTTATGTTTTTTGATTTGCGTTTAAATCAATGTAATTCTTATACAGGGTTATTCACGCATACGACACGGAATAGTGTGGCTAAACTATTTAATTTCCTAAAAGTTTTAATCATGGGTTCGATAAAAATAATTTATGGCTACCTTTTAAAAATATTGTGAATCTATACAGGGTGCGCCAAATATAAGAAATTAACCATAGTTGTGTTTTTTTTTTAATGGAATGCCCTGTATATGAATATATTTTTAGATTCCCCGTTCAAAATAAACCTAACTTTCATTAAAGTACATCTCACCTAAACCTTACAGTTTTTTTAAATATTTTAATTTTTATAAAAGTATAACCATAATCTGAATGAAAAAATTCACACCTTTTAGTTTGTTCTTGATAAATATACCCACTCATCACTTGTTACGCCAAATATAAAAAACCCCCAATACAGGCTGTCCAATAATATAAGTTATATGAACGTAAAGTTTAATTCTAAATAACTTGTTTATTCATTTATATTATATTTATTAACACCCGGTATATGAGATAAAAATTAGATGCACAAAGTAATTTGAATTTGCTTCGCTTGCGGAAGGTTATGGGTTCGAATCTCAGCTCTGGCGATTTTTTTTTATTTTTTGAGTGAAGTAGTTAATTTGTTACGTTAGTTTATTGGAAATAATGAAAATTACACAATAAATTATAATAATTATTAAGATTCTGTTTTGTTACGCAGGTCATATATTTTTGATTATATTATATCATGTCGGGAAAGTTTTGGAGCGACACAACCGCTTTCTTTAATTTGATATTTACTGTCATATAGTCTGTTGAAAATTCTGACCTAAGAGTTGGGAATTTTACGTAAAACAGTTTTATATCTGTGACATTTGATTTAATTCAATTAATCAAAAATGCGAACCTATTCCAAAAAAGATTTTTATTCTGGGAGAATTGTCTAAAAACGCTTTACTGGCATCGCAAGTTTACGCTCAAAGGTTCCCGGCGCAAAATCATCTCAAAAAGCGGTCTTCGAGAGACTGTTAAGGCAGTTTAACGAAAGTGCAACTGCATCAAGAACTTTTGTATATGGGCACAAACAAAATCATCGAAAATGAAAACTTCAAAAGTGCCTAGAGTCCAATCATTTTGAACATTTATTATAAAATGTATCAGTATTTATCTTGTTATTTAATTTATGTTAAAAATGTATTTATTTATTATGTTATTGTTTAAATATATGGTAAAGTATTATAATATTTGACAGATAATTACTTTGTGCATCTAATTTTGACCTCATATACCCGGTGTTTCGTTTGAAATGAACAAGTTAATTAGAATTTAACTTTACGTTCATATAACTTATATTATTGGACACCCCTGTATTTAGTTTGGGAGTTTTTATATTTAGCGTAACAAGTGATGTGTGGGTATATTTAGACTGGCTTAAAAAGAACAAACGAATAGGTGTGAATTTTTTCATTCAAAGTATGTCTATATTTTTATAAAAATTAAAATATTTAAAAAGCTGTCAGGTTTAGGTGAGATATAATAATAATAATAATAATAATAATAATATATATATTTTTAATAAAAGTAGAACTTGTATTGTTAAAATATGCTCTAAGCGGTTCTAGAAAATTTACTGCATAAAAAATAAATCTATTATACTGTTCATACAGATTTTACTTTTCTTTTGTTAAACTTTTGTGTTGAGGAAAATATCCAGCCAAGTTGGCGTAACTTTGTAGAGAAATTCTACAAGATGACGCTCTAATAACTAAAGACAAAAGTGTTTATCAACATTTATGCGAATGTAGCATCAATATTTTCACACATCTCCTTTTTTCCAAATTTAGGTTAATACCTTGACCACTATGCCTACAACGGACTAACTAAAAAAAAAACAGGAATACAATACCATGTCTTATTCCTGGAAGTAAAAAGTAGAACTAAGTCACGGATATAAAATAGCCGTGCATTACTTCTGCCGAAGTCTGATTTTCATATTAACTTCCTGACATCTTGTATTTCAAGTAAGTTTTTTGGTACCCGAAAAACACAATTTTGATCTCTGAAACTTGAGAAATATTTGTTTACGAAATTGCTTACTGCAAATATATTGTAGACTATCTGTTAACAAACTTGAAGTCCGAAGCAGCGAACAGCAGCAAATTTTGTTTACCATAAATATAGAATTCAAGGTAAAAAAAGATTCCAGTATTCGTATTTAATTTTCCCCAAACCACTATTCCCTGTATTTTTAGTGTACCTATTTTATATTATTTAATCAATTAACTATAATCAAACTAATATTATCTTTTTATCTTAATATCTATATGAAAATAAAAAATAAACCAGTTCGATCCCTACGAAATATCGATAAAAATATATTTCACGCCCTCGGCCTCGTAGAACCTTTAACCTACATTAAAAGCATTTCAATGTACTATTTGATACCACATGATTTTTATCGAAACATCTTTAATTATTGTTGTGGGTTATTGAAAATAGAATCAATTTAAATGGGAAATTATGTGTAACGCCGTTGTCAAGTTCAAAATCGTGATTATTTATCTTAAACTTTTTTTTCATGTTAATGTTTAACGTTTCTCTAATGAATACAACTCTTTGACAAAATCAACATAAAAGAAATAGAATTTAGATGCATAATATTAAATACGTTTATTTACGAGATGATTTTATAGTGACATTTATACACAAACGTACAAGGTTTAAAGCATTGGGTTTTATCTGAAAAAATAGGAAGATTGTTTTATTGCTGATCGTTAGTTTATAAAATATTAGAAATACGAGCTTTTCAAAATAGATCTAACATAGTCTTTCTGGAAAAAAATAATGTTTACATTTATTTTATTTTATAGAATTCTTTTCTATTCAACACTAAACTAATACTTAAGACCAGAATTTAATTTATTACACTGACTTTTACGAGAGTCATATGCAGCTGTTCTTTAATATTATTATTATTGCTTTCATAGGGATTAGATTTATATATTTATCGATATACAAGGGCTATTCAATGAAAAACATTCCGTAGCCATAACTGGCGGCCAGACCAGCGACGGGGAAAAGGGTATGGTCAAAAATTGCCTAAAACGAGATATCAATTTAAAATTAAATTATTTCAATTTATCTAATCAAGGAACGGTATGAGTATAGGAAGAAAATTTTTGGCACAAATGGGAAATCACTAAATAAAGCTCTGTAGCTTTATTTAGTGATTTTCCATTTGTTAGATGTTTTACACTTTTTTTAATAATATTACTAACGTAACAAGAGTTTAATTATATTGTAAATTTTACTCACACATATCTAATTTATTTTTATTGTAAAAACAAGGAAAGTGCTTGACAGAATGGATACATAATGAAAACAAAAATTATAGGCCACTTTCAACATACAAGGAAATATTTCCCTCTCGATACCCTAACGTACAGACACGTCTCCCGAGCAAAATCCTAGACGTTCGTCCAGCTCAAAATCACAAAGTCCTGTTGTTAAAACTCAAAAGTGCCAAACTAAGGCGTCGCACTTAACTAAGAAGTGCGAAACAGTTTCCTCTTTCAACCTACATTTTTATATTCTTATTAAAACTTTTCTTTCATTTAATATATATTACCTATTTGACACGAATATTATAATATATACACTGTGTCCAAGATAAGAATGGGATAGCATTGGAATCTCGGAAACGGTAGTCTGTTAAATTAGGGGAAAGTTGTACAATTTAAACACCATTTAAATAGTGTTTTCAAACGTAAACTAACTTTAGCAGGTTTCGAGCATTTTTGAACATTATGCTCATCAGGTTACGGAATGGCTTAATCATAAGTTTGATCCAAAATGGACTTGTAGAAATGGTTCAATTTTGTGGCCCCCAAGGACTTAACAGTCGTCGACATGTATCTATGGAACCGTATAAAACCAATTGTTTATGTTACTCCAATATCAAATAATATTGATGTGAAATGGGCTTGTTTAACAAAACAAGACTTAAAATCAGAGAGTTTGTCTGTCAACCACAGACGGCCGTTTCGTCGATCCACGACTCATCAGTGGTGATCGGTCAGTAGTTGACAGCCAAACTCTCGTAAATAATGTGGTATATACCACAAACGGTACAGAGATGTAAAAGGATGTGTTTGGCGACATCTAGTTTTATCGTTGGTAGTACGCCGAGTGAACAACAGTTCCTATATCGACTGCCTGGGAGGTCTCTGACCCCATAAAGCAACTACCAACACATAGACGCGCCGATACTCCCTTAAGCGGGATCGCATATATTCGAATGGAATAATATATGCGATCCCACTACCCCTTCAAAATCTTCACCAATTATGAATTAAAAAAAAATATATTCTTGCACAAAACATAGCTTATTATGAGTAGAAAATGCTCACAAAAGCTGTTTTCTGTTGGATAAACGGTTCCGGAGATATTCGCAAAAAGCGGATTTTTTTTTTCAATTTCATCTCGAAAATGGTACATTAATTAATAATATAATAATAATAATAATGGTAAGTTAATAGAAACTTTTTTCCATATTTTTGGACGAGCTCTCACAACATTAAGTCCTGCGCATATATTATTAAACAGCCTGTATACAGGCTTAATAATATATGCGCAGGACTTAATGTTGTGGGAACTTACTATAGTAAGTTCCCATAACAATTCAATCGATGTTTTCAGAATTTTATTGTACTGAATTACTATTATAATATTATTTTCCTACTAGGGTGTGGTAAAGTGCAATTTTCTGCCTGTTTTTAGTGCGGAACGTTGCACTTTTCCGCACTATGGGTATTAAACCACAAACTTAAGCTAGTTTTTTATCATTATGGGTCTTTTTCTCTGGTATTAACAACGTTATTTCTACAGTTTTGCCTGTACTCTTTGTTTTTCCTAAATTTGAAGTACTCATAGGAAAAAATGTGTGCCTAAGACATGCGGGAAGTGACTTTTCCGCACCTGACGAATCACCCAACACCTCTGCGCCTCGTTCGGTCAACTATCGTCGCGTGCTGAAAAGTACTACTTTCCGATATGTTAGATACGTAAATATCTTTAGGGTGATTAATTGGCTTGCCGGATATACAAAAGCTGCCAGACTTGCATTTGTATTAGCCACAAAGCGTGGAAAAATAAAACGCTTGCAGGCTAAGAGACTACCGAGAATTTAATAAAAAGGCAACTAAGATCCCACATAAAAACTAGACTTTATTTTTTTATATTATTATATGATAGAAGCACTTATACTTTTATGTAAATAATTGTATTGCAACAATAAGTATTCGTAGTGTAAAGTGCAGTAGCACATTTACACAATACGTATATAGGTAAAACTTTTGCATGAACTATCTAATAACGAACATAAACATGAACGGTCTAACATATTTAAGATATTAATAAAAAAGGAATGTGCTATTAAAATATTTTTACATTCAAGAGAATTTCAAATCCTTAAACAAATATCGATTGGGATACAGACCGATAGTCAAGAGTAGCATTAAGTAGTGATGGAACCTGTAAAGCTATACAAGAAGTTCCGCAATGAGCGAAACGCAATATATGAATTCGTTAATTAAAATGTTACAATGCTTTTCTGCGTTCCAAAAAGATTTCTTCATATTGATTCCACCGATACCTTACATATCAACAAATCCGGAGAACTATTTATCCAAAATTATTGTTTTTATCACTTAAAAGAAATGTGGATTAGAAAATCATGACTTGAAAAGCGCTTCAGGGAGCGGCATACCCATCGGTGGAGCAAGGCGTCATTTTTCAGGAACTTGCTATATCTCTAACCACTCCACAAATATACAAAAGAGCATTTAGACTTCAAAAATAGACAACCTCAAGGGTGTTAGTGTTCATAGGGTTAATAGAGTACGCACTCCACGAAACTGTCTACATAAACGGATTATTGTTAAAATGCAAGACAAAATTGTGTTTTTGGAAATTAATAGAACAAAAGAAAAATATTCACAAATTAATATTTTTTTCTTAGTCTGAAGTAATACATTATTTACCTAGACACGTCAACAATACAAATTATCATCAACATTAAATAGAAATTCTAAACATTACAATTCAACAACATATAACATTTTCACAATCCCAAACATTACAAGATAAAAATAAATGAATAACAAATAATAATTTAAAACTATAGAGTCAAAAACTTCTTCTACAGTACACCTATCCCTCACTACCACATTAAGAAATGACAGAATACACCAACAAAAACCGATTTGTCCGGAGAAAACTAGTAAAATAGGCAGATATTGAGACTAACTAAAACAAACAAATCTGAAATGGGTTTTATTTTTCTCTCTTATACAGGTATTTGCAAATAATTTACTGTCAATTTTTTGCGAGTTGAGGCAAATGTCGCATGAGGAGCACTGATGAACAAACAATTCTGTTTAAAAATAGTTTATTTTTTAAAGCTGGTTCACTGAAGATTCAATTTGTAAACATTACACTTATCAAAAATAATTTTCGTGCGTAAAATTATTAACTTTGCCTAAACTAAATTAACTTAATCCCAAGTAAATTGAAGCATCAAAGGTAACGCCATCAGCAAACATATGCTGCTAATACCAGGAAAAATAGTGGGATAATAGCGCATTGTACAGTAGTCTGGTCCTTGTTTTGAATTGTCAAAGTATAAAAAAAAAATCATTTGTATCAGCTAATCATTTTTGCTCCCCTATTGTGATGACTATCAGAAACATACAATAGTCACCTGCTAGTGCTTTAATGAATATATTAGTTTATCTTTACTGCTGGCCTTACCTATATAAGTTGGGATTATAGGAATAATATGCACATTCATTTTATTGTGGCAATGCTATTTACATCTTGTAAAAAGGAATATTGTTTTTACGTTGTCGAGCTCATAATGAAAGCGGAAAAATCGTTCATGAATGATTTTAATTGAGGTTCAGTTAATGCAAATCGCAGTCGTGAACTAAATAAACTGGTAACGCAAAAAATTAAAATATTCATCTAGTTCGAAAGACAGAAGTCAACAAACTTCCCATCTTTAGAATACACCACGGTTGCTTAATATCACAATTTCACGGACAACGAAATCCATACAAAACTGAATGACAGACTGTGAAACATATTTATCAGTAGGAACTTACTGTCCAAAAGACAGATATAATATGAATAACATGTAAAAACTTCTTATCATTTTTTCTTTGGTGTTATTTAGTTCTATTACTAAAACTTCATCCAATTGCATTTTTTCTGAGAATAGAAGAAATATGAGACAGCGTTCAAAAATGCTTGCAAATAATCCATCGTTCCAAATAAGAAACAGCTTCCATGTATTATTTTCGCTGGGACAGCCTGTATAACCTAATAGGTATATTTTAAAACGATACCGAAAGAACACATTTCATTTAGACCTTTTATCAACACTATTACTAGTTTTTAACCGTTTTCCCATTCCCGTAAATCAGTCATCAACATCTTTATAACAGCCTAAGCCAGCGTTTTGTTTATTATTTTTCTCGGAGAACGATACACAGCAAATAGAACAAAAATAATAGCTATTTCTATAGGACAATACCCTTTAAATTACGCAATGTTTGTTTATAGTCCCACCAACTGCTTAATTTCGAAGTACTTAATTGGCATTAACGCATCATTAATATCATTATGATTAGTTAGTTTTTATTTTTAATACCGCCTTTTAACTATTCATTGGAATGATACATTGTCTCGACAACATGTCCACTATAAATCTTTATTTTTACATAGAAAATAAAAGGAGAAATAGGACAAATTATTGTTTGAAGAAATTTCACTTGTCCTGTTACTTCTCAGACGTTAGCGACTTTTGAGTATTAATAATCTGATATGCTACCCATTTAGAATAAGTTTTTTTGGTCAGAAACATTCAGCATTGCAAAAAATAATTTAATTTTTTAAATATCCCTATATTATAAAATTTCCTAAATGACCAATAAAATATTACATATTTTATATTTGTATAAATTTAAACAACTTTAAATAAATTACCGCTTTAAGACAAAAAAATCTTGTTATTTTTAGGCATGTGTGATTTCTATTGCAGTATTAATAAAATACAGCACAGAGTCATTTAATCTATTACATGCTTTTACATAATTTGTGATTTATTAGAGTTCAATTAAACTCGTTACCTACTTAAAGTTTATAATACAATTTGATTTATTTTTATGTATGTTCTTTATTATTAACATTTCAAATTATATTTCTCAAAACTCTAACAGCGAAACTTACCTTCCTTTTTATTCGTAATTTCGGAATGGGTTATCGAATTCGAACAAAATTTGGTATCACACACACTTTTCACAGCGACGCCGACGCGACGTTGCATTCAACGTCTCGCTTGAACTAAATGGTGGGCCTGGATTCCATAACACAGGAATTTCTAATACGATTAATTAGATCTTCCCTTGTTCGAACAGATGTCGCATATACTTTTTCTTTCAAGTAACCCCATACAAAAAAGTCTAGGAGTGTCAGATCGGCGGAACGTGGATGCCAAGCAACTAGCCCCTCCCGATCTCTCCACCTTTTTGGATAGTGTTTGTTTAGCCACGTTTCTCCCAAAATATGCTGGACATCCGTCGAGTGGAAATCAAGCTGATCTTTGTAGATTAAATGGAACCGCGTCCCACATATTGCCGTGCTCTGTTTCTAAAAAAAAATTGTCGGCATTCACAAGTGGTGGTAAAAGATATGGTTCAATAGTTATTATACCTTCCAACCCATAAACGATTACGCTAAATTCATGCTGAAAATTTCTTGCCCTAGTAGCGTGTGGATATACATGTGTCCACACATGTTGGTTGTGGAAATTTACAATCACTCAGCGAGTAAACTCGACTCATCGGTCCACAGTGTGTTATACATAAAATGTCGATTGTTTTCTATCGAATTGAGAAGCCGTCGACAAAAATTTAGTCCTTGTTCTCCATCGCCTGGAGATACGCTTACACGGGTTGTAAATGATAAGATTTCCTGTGATCTTGTTTTAATATACGACAAACCTTGGATTGAGAATTACTAACTACTAAGCCCTAAATCAGTGTTGCTACAGGTGGCCCGATATGGCCAGATCTGGCCCATTTTAAGACAGAGTGGCACAGCTATTTAACTCGATTTTGATATAAAGTTTAGCAGTTTGTTGAAGCTTTTGTTTGCCATTACACTTTATTAGCTCTCCATATCATACAAGATTATGTTGTATATGGAGGCTATTAGTTTCATGCATATATTCGGTCATTTTATACATAAATTAGTAGTTTTAAAATAATCCCGGTCTGTCAGTCTGTGTGTCTTCTGTTTGTTTCCACGATAACTCAAAAACCTCTTGACATATTTTAACCAAATTTGGTACAAAACTACTACAGCATAGGTCTAGGTACTGATTAACTTTTAGGAAACATTCAGCGCTACAATAAAACTGACTCATCCGGTATATGTAGATACTTTGTTTGAGAAATATCAGTTGAAATAAAATTTTCTCTAGAAGGGCATTCGGTTATCGAAACATATACACAACAATTATTATTAACGATTATATTTATACAATTCGCACTATATTGAAAGTCTTTAACCTATCAGTTACTTATATAAATATTTGTATTAAATTGTTTATAAATCTAATTTTTACAGCTTTTTTTATATATTTTAGAAGTTATTAATGAATGTTTTAATTACTTATCACACTAACTCAACACATAATGAGATAACTTTACTTAACTATTACAAGAAATTTATGTTTTAATTAAATACATACAAATATATAAATCATAGTAATTAAATAAATACTTATCTTGACTCTATTTTTTACATGTATCATACGAATTTGAATTATTTATTTAAAATTTGCATTAATGAAATGCATAATATGTAGATTATGTCAATATCCTTGTAGAGTTAAAGAACGGATCCGCTAGGCAGACTGCAGACATAAAAACGACTTTGTTTTGTTGTTTCTATTTCTATTATATTCCTACAATTGAAGAAACTCTATTGAAACTAATTTTAGTTTATCTACACAGAGGTGAACGTATGAAGGCGTGCAATGTATATTAGCGTAAAAATAATTAGTTACGTTAACCACATTAAGTCGCGTTTCAAATAATATATTGTCACAAAAAAGAATGAGATAATATAAGAGTATGGGTTTTATAGGAACCGTGCCTTCACCTAGTCCCAATTTGAGAGTTAGAAAATAAGGGTAGAGCCTCCCTTATGTCTTTTAGTATTTGAAGATTAAGGTAAGTGTGCTCTACTGAGTTAAATCTTTATATAGAGTTTAAAGAAGGGTTTGACTTTTATTAAGTTATGTTAATTAATTTACTCGCTTGGCTTGTTTAGCTACTCGAGAATCGCCCACTTACATCACGCTCACGAAAGAGAATCTTATTGATTCTCCCTCGTAAACGAGTGACGGTCTGTATTTGAGCGGAGTCTCTCAGTTAATAGTTATTTGATTAAATTGAAAGAAACTATATTAAAAATAAAAGGAAAGTCAAATATATTTTACTAACTATTATTTATTAAATCAACTATTTAAAATATAAGAAAATCAAGTCAATGAAAAAGGACAAGTTTCAAAATAAATTCATCAAAATTACAATATATAAAAATTGATACTTACATTTCAAACATTATCCTCGACACAGCTGATCTTTTTAGTTTAAAAAGAAACGTTCAGAATTATAATAATTATGCTAGTACTATAAACTCGCGTTGACAAATCGTAAAACACTACTCAAGAACCCCAAAAAAGAGTGTTGTGGTTAGAGAGCCTGGCGGAGCATTCGGCCACATATGTGTTCCAACGCGGGGAGACTTCATGGTCCGAGACGCCAAGTCTCCAACCACTCTCTTCAATCTTTACTACACCGATGTGGAAATCAAAAATCCCCCGTAACTTCCTGTTACAACAATATTTATAACTTTACTTTGTTGACTTTGCAATTTGTCTATTAGGTACAATACCGATGCTAAAGTCATGACTTGTATAAACTTTGATGAACTTTTTAATAATTATTAATCAGCCTAAAATACCTAGTTTGACCGGATGCAATATTTTTATTACAATATACCGGGTGTGACATCCCCGAACTCACGAAAAAATGGCCCCCATTTTTGCGTGTGCTGGGACGCTAATGGTGTCGAAGTTTAAAAAAAAAATGTATTCGTAAAGATCAACTGTGCCGCATACAATAGTATATCTTATATAAATATATTATATAAATTAAAATATCTTTAAAAAGTGTATAAAGTTGTAAAAAGTTGTAAAAAGAAAAAAAATTATATTAGTTAAAAGAAATTATTACTGTTTTTTGCATGTCTTTATAAAAATCGTTAAATGTAAAATACAATGTTTGCCCTGGAGTTGGTTGTCCTGAACCATCTTATGCTTTTTGTCCGTTGTAGCTAGAAATTCTACCATCATATTACTGGTACTTGCGGGGAGGGAGTTTGCCATCGTTTGGTTGGAAGTTGCTGACATCTCCAATTGTGGTTGTAAGGCAACAAATTGGATGGTTCTGCTTACTTGTTATGCTTGACCATAGGCGTCCTCTTTATTGCATCTCATAGGTTGATAAATTTGTATCGAATCGTTTAGATGTGTAGTGTGTACACCTAATCGTTCGATTTTCATTTGCATCTATTCAGGTCGACTGAAGGAGGAACATCATTATACGAGATTTTCGTTCCCCGTGGTTGTTGTCTGATTGAAGTTTGAGTGTTATGGAGATGTGGAATTGCCTCATCGTTGCTTGAGCGAACTTTCTCGTATTAATCATCATGGTCTTTGTTCTCATTTCGTAACTCCCATCTCCGCTTTCCTCAGTGATTTAGTGATGGTTGTTGGTTTGCTTGCGGCTCATGTCGTCGTTTGATACAGTAGATCATGCAAAAAAGAAAAAGAAAAGTATCAATATATGCTCCTTTTTGAAATATCTGATTAAAAATAAAAAAAAAATAAAAACTGTTAAAATTAAAAAATTATTTCGTTTTCATGTTAAATTAATTATTTTTAGAACTCCCGCGTGCCCATTTTTGGCACGTATATGTACTAGTATGTTATCATGAGTATAACATTGTAAAGAAAAATAAGACTTAATTCTTATCTTAATGGTATTAAGTATTAAATTTCGCTTTAGCGTTTGGCCAGTTCCCACGTTTGTTATATACTTTTTGCTACAATTTTCTTTGGAATATTATCGGGACCCCTCAGCATTCAGCATGTCATCTGCACTTAACGGTTTTTGGAAATAAAACCTCAGTTCTTGTCGGTCTGTCGGATAATGAATATCTTAGGGAATAAGACTTTAGTTTCAATTGATATTTTGAATCTTGGATTCAACTTTGATCGTGATAGTTTGGTACTCCCTATCAACCTTATGTTGACGAGGGTTGTGTGAAAAATAAAAGTGATAAGTTGATTAAAAAAAATGGTGTGGAATTATTGTAGTCTTAAAGTTGTAGTTTAGCGTGGAAATTGTGAAGTGTGCAAGTCATTTTAGGATATAGCTGAGATCAGGATTCCCTTTTTTAAAGATAAGTTTTGAAATATTATATTTTTAAATTGTTTTGGAAATGCTGTCCGAAAAGTCGTTTTCTTGGTCGACAGCATATTATCAAGTTCATATTCTTGCATCTATTATCAATGGTAGTATATTACTTAACTCCAGAGTTGCAAAATTAAAGTTTGTCAAGTTAAAATTACAATTTGTTTTAAGTTAAAAGTAAGTAAATATATATATATTATATATGTTTCATTATAATAATCCATTATTCTGGAACTGAGCAACTCTTTCATTGATAATACATTTTTGTTTTTTAAATGTATTTTCCCACAATTCCTAATAAAAGAAAAAAAATATTAATGTCATTCTTCTAAGATTATTAAAGTAATTTTTCTGACATTTATTTGTTTTTTGTTTGAATAACTAAATATGTGACTGTCCCTCGTATTAAATTATTTTTATAAAAATGTCTTAAATATTAACTTAGTTCGTACTGTACACCTAAAATTAATTCCCGATTTAACTATTATATTATAATTTTAATCTACCATTTTACTTTAAAAATTGACAATCTAAGCTTTTTGAATATTGTTTCCACACATATTTCTTATTATCAGGGTTATTATCCGTAAATTGTTATGCGTTTACATTTGTAAGTGAACAGTGCACGCGTCTTCGATCTTGAAGATTAATAATGTCTTCTTCGCTATATATATATCCTATATTCTATGTTGAGTAAATAAATTTTATGATTTTAATTCATCTAAGCCTAGATTCCAAATATATCTAAAGCAAAAAAACAAAAAAATCTTTTAACAAAAATAGTACTATTGATATCACTGTATTCCAAATGATAATATCGAGTCGCTGTGGAAGCCATAGGCGTCCCCATAACTTACAAACAACGGGATATTATCAATTGCTTTTAATTTTTCTTTATGGTATCTTGTTAATAAACCTGCTTTGTTCTTAAAGTTTGAAAATTACGTATCCCAATAATAGTATTTTTCTATACTAACTTATCTTGCCTACTAAGTATCACTATATAAATACCCTATACTCGAATCTATATATCTCTATTTACAAGGTAATTCAATATTAATTTTACATACATTTTTAAAAATCATTAAAAAGTAACTTTTTGTAGCTCACGATCAGATTAATAGACGTAATATAAATGTATTTTTCTAGTTCCTTATTTATAGACATTTTTTCACTATTGTCACATTCCATGCCCGACCAACGTGTCGTCATATTGGTATTCCTCATTAAAATCTCATTTTTATTTTCATTTTAAACTTACAGTTTCACTGTCTTTTTATTTTTTCGTACTACCTACGTACGTATTCTATCAGGGAAACTATCCCTCCCATCCTTCTAATATTTTTAACGTACACAATCACTGCCTTTTTATACTTTCGTACCACCTATGTACGTATTCTATCAGGGAAACTATCTGTCCCATCCTTCTAATAAATAACAAAATAAAAACAAATCTCTACCATATTTAACCGTCATTAGCTGCAATAAAACGTCTACAATTATTGTCCTTGACCTTATAGTTACTTGACTTATAGATCCTGACCTACATTTTGTAAACAATTTTACAGCTAACTAAGCTTATTTCTCGCGACATCACGCGCAATGTAAAAAAAAATAAATATATATTTTCTTTTAAAATCTCAAAATATTGAATCACCTCGCATGAAAGATAATAATAAATCACTACTAGCAGAGTAATTAAAAATCAATACCCTAGTACAAATTAAAATTTTAAACCGGACAGGTAAATATCAGAAAATACTT
This sequence comes from Apoderus coryli, assembly GCA_911728435.2. Classification (NCBI taxonomy): domain Eukaryota; kingdom Metazoa; phylum Arthropoda; class Insecta; order Coleoptera; family Attelabidae; genus Apoderus; species Apoderus coryli. Next base: position 21,674,146 of record OU452200.1, on the reverse strand, counting down.
TGTAAATTAAAAACTTAATAACTAATTAAGTAAAAAAAAAAAGAATATATAACAAATCTTATTATTACACAACATGTCCTTTTTCCAAAAAATTAATAAATAATAACCACCAAACTGAGAAACTTTACGTCCTACTAGCCGTCATAAAATGTAGTGGTTTTAGCGCCTCCACCATGTCACAAAAATAAAATAATAATATAATAACGATTTTTTGCTTTTGACCGTTTTTTAATTCTTTGCTATTATTTTGAGTAATTTTTCTTTAACTGAAACCACTTTTATGTAAAAATTTTTTTTCCCAGTATCTACAGTGTGTCCCAGGATAGATGTAAGGTGAAAGACAAAAAAATTTAGAATTTTGGAATCACATTTGGGGAATGAGTCCTCCTTGCTTTAAAATTAAGGAATCCAAAAAATTAGTTAAATCCATGCTGTACAGGGTGTTTTATAAACAAATTTATAAAAATCATCATGAATGGAGTGTCTTTATTTTACAATATGCGCCAAAATTGTTTAAAATGCAATTTTATATCCCGGCGCCGAATTTCAGGAACATAAATTCAAATTTTTGGGAAAAATACTTTTTTGCAATAATTAGTATTCTCATAGAATATTTTTATGTAGGAATCTACTAAATCTATTAAAATATTTTTGTTTTGTTATACTTTAATATTTATAGACCTAATCTTCCAAATATTAAAGTATAACAAAAGAAAAATATTGAATGTTGTGTCGTGAATGGATTCATTTTACGTTTTAGTTGTGTATGTCGTGTGTTGTTGTAAAAATAAAAACTTGTTGTAGATGTATAAATTTGACTAGTTTCGAGGCCTGAAGATGCAATTAAATATTGCGAAACGTCGCTAAAGAAACAAAAACTGTAGTTTCTCTAAGTCCTAAAACGAACAAGATTCCTACATAAAATTAATATCAAGGACGAGAATCATCCACAAATTATCATGGAATACTCCGTATTATTTTATTTTGTACCTTAGAACAAACGGCATTAGTTTAATATTTGTAATAAACATTTATTCAATATAATCACCGCCCATATCCGCATATGTCTCGATTCTTCATTTTTTAATAAAGTATTAATATTGATCTATTAGAAAATCGATTCTTTAGCCTAAAATTCGATCTTTTGAGTTCTTTGGGTCGATTCAATCGAGGAATCGATCTTATACAAGCGATTTTAGAACGGATACTTATAAAGTTTAATGACGGTTAAAATAATGAAAAACTTGGAATTCAGCGGCTTCTCCCACTCATATTATGGTCGGTACGCCAATGAGCCTCAGACAAACCTTATGCAGCATTTTTCAGGCTTTCGAATGATATCATGAAAGTTTTAGCTTATTGCGTGAATATTTGAGAAATCTTTAATTTTATGATTTAACCTACAAATTGCGTCCTCTTGCGGCGAACCGCGGATCCTGAAATTTCCAGCGATTTCTGATGGCTACTTTGTTAATACAAAAGTTTTCCCTGAAAGTCTATGCCCAGTAGTTTCGGACCCTTAATCAACACCCTGTCTATATTGTCACACCCGGTATATTGTAATAAAAATATCCGGGCGAACTAGCTATTTTATGCTGATTAATAATTATTAAAAAGTTCGTCAAAGTTTATACAAGTTCATGACTTTAGCATCGGTATTGTACCTAATAGACAAATTGCAAAGTCAACAATGTAAAGTTATAAATATTGTTGTAACAGGAAGTTACAGGGGATTTTTGATTTCCACTTCGGTGTAGTAAAGATTGAAGAGAGTGGTTGGAGACTTGGCGGCTCGGACCATGAAGTCTCCCCGCGTTGGAGCACATATGTGTCCGAATTCTCCGCCAGGTTCTCTAACCACAAAACTCTCTTTTTTGGTGTTTTGAGTAGTGTCTTTTAAATTTATTTAACGTGTACCTATATAGCATTCATTTTAATTATAAATTTTAAAATATTCTTTGAAAGTGAAATTACAGAAAAAAGATCAGCTGTGTCGTCAAAGATATTTGAAATGTAAGTACTAATTTTTATATATTATAATTGATGATTTTATTTTGAAACTTGTCCTTTTCCATTGAATTGATTCTCTTATATTTTAAATAGTTGATTTAATAAATAATAGTTAGTAAAATATATTTGACTTTCCTTTTTATTTTTAATATAGTTTCTTTCAATTTAATCAAATAACTATTAACTGAGAGACGCCGCTCAAATACAGACCGTCACTCGTTTACGAGGGAAAATCAAGAAGATCCTCTTTCGTGAGCGTGATGTAAGTGGGCGATTCTCGAGTAGCTAAACAAGCCAAGCGAGTAACTAAATCAATTAACATAACTTATAAAACTCAAACCCTTCTTTAAACTCGATATAAATATTTAACTCAGTAGAGCAATGAATCTTCAAATAGTAAAAGACATAAGGGAGGCTCTACCCTTATTTTCTAACTCTAAAATTGGGACTAGGTGAAGGCACCGTTCCTATAAAATCCATACTCATATAATTAATCTCATTCTCTATTTGTGACAATATACATATATTTCTTATAATTAGTGGCGACCATAGTAGCCATATAACGGTTTTTACAAAAATCATTTTACTGGATTTTTATTTTCTCCATGGAACCTCAATAAATCGAATATATATATATATATATATATATCTATCCTTCCTATACAGGGTGTTTCAGAAAGACATGGCCAAATTGCTAGAGGTTATAGAATTGCTTAAAATAAGTGTAGCTTGTTATATAAATTTTTGCAGAAAGGGCCTTACTTTTCGAGATAAAGGGACTTAAAAAATGTATTATTTTTCCTATTTCTTCTAACTGACTATGAATTATTAGAAATAACGGTCTCAATTTTTTCATGTGAATGATTCTGGGGTCGTAGAATCGATTAAAAATACTCGCGTTCAACCATAGAGGGCGCCAGTCCACAATGTCTAAGCTAAATTTTCATTCATAACTTTTTGATGTTTACTTTAGAGACTTGGTAATTACAAAAAATGATAGCTGGTTTATTACCCAACAAAAAAGGTACTCTTCGGAAGAAACGCTTGGATGTACCGTTCCCAAGATATTGTAAGTTTGTTAAGACCTATGCTATTAGCAAAGATTAATCTTTGCTATTAGTGTTAAATTATTAGAAGAAAGTCATATGTGGCTAAACATATATTTGTAAAGTAGGTATGAGCTACACCCGTATCATTACAGACAAGTTCAGGAACTATTGCCAGATGATTTTCCTCAGAGACTCGAATTCTGCGTATTTTTACGCGAACAAGCAGCTCATGCGTTTCTTGAATAATATAGCAGGTCTGTTTTTTATGTATGATGGTGATCCACCACATTTTAGTAGAGCGCCTAGAATGTGGTTAACTGAACGTTTTCCCAATAAATGGATAGGTCGGGGAGCTGATGATCCCATTCATTGGCTTATTCGATTGCCTGATCTCAACCCGCTAGATTTTACTGTTTGGAATTACCTTAAAGAAAAGTTGTATGCCTCGGAAGTTAATTATACGAGGATTGAGTTGCCTTAATGGATAATCCTTAATAATGTATTCTCTAGGAAAGCGGATTCGATTATGGATTGGTGAAAATGGGGGACATTTTGAGCACCTAATGAAAACAGTTTAAATACTTATTCTATAAATCTTTACATTTTCAGTTAATTTGGTTGTAATATGATTTTTTTATTTTTTGTCTGTATTTTTATGTCTTAATAAACTTAAAAGATCTTAGAGACGGTATATCCAAGCGTTTTTTTTTTTTTTTGAAGAGTACCTTTTTTGTTGGCTTGGGTTTTTGCCAAGACTCTAAAGTAAACATCAAAAAAGTTATTAATTTAGCTTTGACGTTGTGTGACTAGCGCCCTCTATATATTAAAGGAGAGCGAGTATTTTTAATCGATTCTGCGACCCCAAAAACAATAATATGAAAAAATTGTGACCCTTATTTCTAATAATTCATAGTCAGTTAGAAAAAACAGTAAAAATAATATTTATTTCAACTCCCTGTATCCCGAAAAGGAAGGCTCCTTCGGCAAAAATTTATATAACAAGCTACACTATTTTAAGCAGTTCTATTACCTCTAGCAGTTCTATTACCCTAGCAACTGTTAAAAACATCACACGCGAAAATGTAGACTTCAGGCTTGTGGAAAAAAAAACTGCGAATTGCTTATTTTAAATTTTAGATATTAACAATCTGGCCTTTGCGAGTGAAATTTTTTGATATGTAATTTATTTAAATCCGTAGTAGTATATATTGGCATTGGCTACACTAATGACGAATAGTTGTGGACTTACTGATTAACCTAACCAAATGGTTCTCAAACACTTAATCAGGGGCCCGATACTCATCCGCTTCACCCCAATTTTTAGATGGAATGCGCGTTTTAGTGGATTAAAATCAAAGACAGTTTAACATTAGTATATTGTATACTTTTTCTACGACTGTTTTAATGCTTTTGAATAAATTTAAGATAATTTTTAGGAAAATATTTGTTATTCGAAACGTACCCTTGTTAGCGTAGAAGCCTAAATACGATAAATTAGAAGTATTAAATTGACTAGGTGGTGTTAAACTATATTCACTATCACTGTTTATGTGTTTTGAAATTAGCGAAATACTTAATTATAATTATTATTAATTATAAATACCAAAACTGTCAATTTGGTGTTTGTATTTTCGGCGTTGCTATGGTGATTTTTCATGCCCGCCGCTACTTTTGTCATTACCAGGAAATTTTATCCGTGCGTAATAATATTTCCCACTAGTTGCTAGGCAAATATTATTACCCACGGGTAAATGATAAACAGCATTACAATGTACTACATTTTCAAATCATCATTGAGCATATAATAAAGGCATTTAAAGACAGTCGTAGAAAAAAATATTTAACGCATAGCCTAGACTAGATTTTCATTAAAACATACATTTTGATTGCAGGTTCAAACTTCACGCATGCAGCATCGTACGTTTAGTAATTGTTAGTTTGTTAGCAATTAATATTCATGAAATGCAATTACTATAACAAATGATAACCTGTAAAAAGTGCAAATCCAATTCAATTGTCTGAAGAAATGTACTTGGAGCCTTTTATAATTTTCATGGTGTTTTATGTCGTAAAAACGTCTGGTAAGTTGAATTTCTAGAATCGTGCATCTAATAAAAAAATGATACCGTTGATATAGAGTCACATACATTACTGAATTACATGCAATGTTATTTAATTGACATTTTCAAAGTTATATGGGTTATTTCTCTACCGTATATAATATCGCATGTTTTTAATTTATATGTCTTAGCAAAGATTAATTTAATCTTTGGTCTTAGCATACCTTCTACAGTGTGTCCGTCTATATGTGATGTGAAACTGCTATAACGCATCCATGTATTATAAAAGTCTTTTATTATTATCTGTATTAGTCATAAAAATCTAAATTATACGTCTATTTTTACTTTTATTTTTTAGACACTTATTCTTCCCTTTTTTAATATCTTCCTATGATTATCACCTATTATCACCTTATTAACCGTCTTTTACAATGAGTAGGTACTTACGAGTATCCTAACCTAACCCAATAACCTAAGTCAAAGTTTAATGTACATTAATCTTTGCGTAAGTCAACAACAGCTATTTCTATATTTTAAAAAATTATTGTCATTACATAATAATGTTACCACCCAAACCAAACTTTCTGATTAAATTATTCAAGTCGCTTAGGGAGATTACGGTGTTTGAGAAAAATTCCTCTTGCTACGCATCTAGAATTTACAAAACCATATCTAACAATAGCTATTAGGCTGACTCGCACGCCATCGTCTTGTAGAATTTGATAATAATATTATTTATTTATCATACAAATTCAAAATATAAATATATTACAATGAGGTGTGAGATTTAGTTTTTGCTACTCAACTAAACATATTAAGTGGTTGGCAAAAAAATTATAAAAAAACATAAATTATCATTAGATATACCAGCCGGGAGATGCCCACATGTGCAAGCGCGCATCGACGTGATTATGATATCGCAGTATCTAGTCGCGTGGATGGTGGTTGGATGGGTGGACGGTGCTCCCGGTCGAGTCGGTAGACTTGCCTATGCCAAGTAGTTTGACTATATAGTCGTGGGTGCTGGCATCTGGCGGTCGATGACCGTGGTTCGGATTCCACGCTAAACTGTAGGTCCAAGAATTACAAAGATGGCTGTATTACCTAAGTGTACACTGAACCGAAAAGGTACGTGATATTAATAAAAAAGTGCTTCAAATCAATGAACGTCAACATTAAATTTGAGCCGATGATGGGTGACATTAATACAATTGCTACGGTTTAAATTGATAGAAGAATATTTATATGATTTTTGTTTTTATCATTAAAATTAATATTTAAGAAAACACAAAAAAAAGAAATCGGGTAACGTTTTCAAACCTTGTGACAGCTTTAGCTTAAACCACAGCAAAGCTCGACTAGGTCAGCCTTCAGGGGGGGTGCGCCACTAACTTTGCGGTAAAGTTAGAAACCTACGATGTTTTGTATGTCACAAAGCTTGAATCCACCATACGATCATTCACCATAATTAAATTCAAAAGATATATTATATATTTATACGAAATTATTTTTCAACACACAATACAAAAAAAATTTGAAATATTTACATTAATAAATATCGTTACGAAACAATAAAAGAATAATGAATCTTATCACTGAATTCCTATTCTAAAAATTATAAAAGAAATATTCAGTACAATAAGCAATGTTTGGATCTCCCAAATACTGATATACGAAATTATTAGGTATATATTAACAAAAATACATCAGTCATTCAACAATACTAATATTCAATACTAAGTTCTAAAGAAAATATATTACCAATAAAGAGTGAAAATTTTAATCGATATCTATATACTTATTGTTTATATGTATTTTAATAATAATATAAAATAAGACCCCTATACGTGATCACGAATAGTTCCCAACACTACTATATAAAATAGTTTTAGAATACATATTTAAATATCACACAATTACGCAAGATAATAACAAAATATATAAACTCTTGATATATTTTTTTGTTATTTAGAATAAAGAAATGTTCACTATTTAATAATTGAAAGAAAACCCAAATGGTACTATTTAACACAAAAACAATTATATGAACATACAGAAGGAAAATTAATTTATTTCATTGCAACTCTGTATATACGCGATATGAGAAATTCACTTTGTAAATAACCTAATTAATAAAATGACGCTCAACAAATAAATTTCTACAATAAAAACCTGGTCTCGTTCTGATGATCAACCATCCATTTTTACGCAAACATTCGACCAGAACCATGAATTTTTTTTTTGTCACCATACAACAGCAGTCATAAATCGATGATTGCCAAATATTGGAGTCAAAATCGTTCAAACCAATCTATTACTTGATTGTAATGGACAAACGGAATAATATCCGAATTCAGGAAGAAGAACGAAGAAAAAGAAAAAGCCCTATAAATATAAAATCAAGTCCTAAGTACGGGTACGAGTTTAATAAAAAGGAAGCACAAAAAAAAATTAAAGGAAAGTGTAGTTCCCTCACCTTGATGTTGTGTGGCTTAATTGTAATCCAGTGATACTTTTCACATGGCCAAACAGAAATCGGTTACAAAGTTGAGTCTGCATAAGAATTGAAAAAAAGGTATAATTAAATATTGATCGATGAAGAAAAAAACTGTAGAAGCAAAAATAGTCAAGGACACTCACCCAACAAGAAATGAAGTGGTTAAATAAAATCCAGACAAAGCTGATTGTTTGATCGCACAATGCACACAATATATAACTTCCAAACCATCCAGAAATCAAACAATAATTTTGGATAATAATTCTCATAAATCCCACACAAAAATGGTTTCTAATCAAGCTTAGAAAAATTAGAGAACTATCCACTTTAACCACTAGTATATTCCTGTAGCACCGACGTACAATGAAGAATGACATTGCAAAATCCCACAAACCGCAATGTCAACTTAAGAGTTTCGACCAATCAAAATTTCACACCTGGAGGATAAACATTATTCCTCGATGATAGCACGCCAACGATTGTTAAGAGAACTAACACAAATATATTTTATTATGATTAATTAAAAAAACGATAACTAATATACTAAGAACACAATATGCTATAGAAAAATAAATATGAATAATTATTTCATAATTCAAATAATTCTCCCAACAACAATTATGAATTCTAAATCAAAGAAAGAATGCCCTCTTTCATTTAAATCAGGGAAGTTAACATAGCGCACAGGAAAAATCAATAAATATGTACTTCTACTACTGTAGGTACCCTTATGAACAAATTTTGTTTATAAATTTAAATATTTTATGCCTATTTAACAATAGATGGAGCGAGATGTATTATTACCTTTTTAATTAAAACAATTTAAAATTCGAATCACGTAATCATTTGTGTTATGGTGCAGGTAAGTATAAACCCGATGGTTACGAGAGCACATACAGGGATAGTCAGAAATTATGTACCTACAAAAATCGATTAAACATATTATTTAATTCAAATATACTTGGAACAGTGAATGTTTCCATAGCAACAAATAATTTCCCTTTTTTTCTGAAAATAGAAATATATACAAATTTTAAACGTAACAAATTCCCCCCTTTGTTAAAAAAAATAATTTTTCAAGGAAAAAAATTCTTTTCAACAAAATTAAATAACAAACTAAAGCTTAACTATTTGATGGATCGGATTTAAGATCCTTAGCGTTCCATATTCCGCGAATTCTACCATCCAAATCTTTTAGTTCATATGACCAAGGAGAAACACGTTTACTAATTACAAACGGTCCAACAAATTTTGGTGCCAATTTCGATGTGTAATTCTGAGCTGCATTTGACAACACAAAATTTTTGCGATATACCGATTGTCCTACAATAAAATTAGGATCTCTACGTCGCAAATTATACGTCCTACTAGCTTTTTCGGATGCGAGTTGAATACGTGCCTGAACGTCTTTGTACAATTTACTAAAAGCACTACTTCGAATATTTAAATTATTTTGATCTCGTAATATAGGAAAATTTTCATTCTCATTATTAAAAACATTATGATTACCATTTAATGACATTTCTCTACCGAAATTGACAAAATAAGGCGAATTTTCCGTAACTTCATGTTTGGCTGATCGTAAAGCTCCTGCAACTTTTTGTAAATAATTTTCCCATAACCGCTGATTTTCTTCAACATACGACGATAACATAATTTTTAATGTTTTATTAGTCCGCTCAGTAGGGTTTGCTTGGGCATGAAAGTTCGCCGTAAATCGTATTCTAACATTATACGAGGACATTAAATTGCGAAAAATATGACTAGTAAATTGTTTCCCATTATCTATAATTATTGCAGATGGCACTCCAAATACCATAAAAACATTATCCTCTATATTTTTACAAACTGTTTCAGCATTAGCTGTACGTACCGGAAAAAATAGAGGGTATTTACTAAAATAATCAACTACAACTAATATATACAAATTTCCATGTACAGATTTAGGCAGAGGACCAACCAAATCCGCCGAAATAACCTCCCAAGGTCTGAACACATATGGTCTACCACACATAAAACCTAGTGGTGCCTTTTGCTCTGGTTTAAACCTACAACAAGTATTACATTTTCTTATATATTGCGCAACATCATATCGCATTTTGGGCCAATAATATCGCGTCGCTAACCTATTAAAAGTTTTATATACACCCAGATGACCAGAGGTTTCAGTATCATGTGCTTCTTGAATAAGTTTAATACGTTCTGCTTTAGGAATTACCCTTCTCCAAGAGTCAATATCGGGGTCAGACAAATCAGGGTAGGTACAAGGTACATGTTTATAAAGAACACCGTCAAAATTACGCCAAGATGGATACTTCTCCGGATATTTACGAACTCTGTCCAACTGTTTTAAATACCACTTATCATAATTTCTCTCTTCAACCCTATCAGACACAGAATCTATAATTGGAACTGAACGTGACAAACAATCCGGCACCAAATGATCTCTACCTTTACGATGTACGATTTCGAAATCATGGGCCTGCAAAGCAACAGACCATCTTGCCAATCTCCCACGAGGATCTTTTAAATTACTCAGCCATAATAAAGAGTGATGATCAGTAATAACAGTAAATGGAACTCCTTCAATGTATGGCCTAAATTTTTGTATCGCCCACAGAACCGCTAAACATTCACGCTCCGTTGTTGTGTAGTTCCTTTCGGTTTTAGATAAAGAACGGCTAATGTAAGCAATTACCTTCTCACCGTCAGAATGAGGTTGACTAAGAACAGCTCCGAGTCCAAATCCAGAAGCATCGCATTGAATGTGGAAGGGCAGACTGTAGTCCGGACAACTAAGAATAGGTGAAGGCACTAAACATTGTTTTAGTGGTCTAAAAGAATTTTCGCATTCAACAGACCATACAAACCTACTACTTTTCCGAATAAGGTTCGTAATTGGTGAAACGAGGGTCGAAAAATTTGGCACGAAACGTCGATACCATCCCGCCATTCCTATTATTCTACGAACTTCAGCAACGTTTTTAGGTCTAGGTAGATTTAATATGGCACTAACCTTGTCAGTATCAGTATGCAGACCAAAGCGATCAACGTGATAGCCCAAAAATTTCAGTTCATTCTTGCATAAGTTACATTTTTCCCTACTAACGGATAGACCAGCATCCTTAAGACGATCAAAAACCTCACGAAGAACAGTCAAATGACTTTCAAAATCTCGAGTGATGACCACAATATCGTCGAGATATACAAATACATTAGGCTCGAGATCCTTCGAAATAATCCTATCGATAAGTCGCTGAAATGTTGCTGGCGAGTTGGAGAGTCCAAAAGGCATACGTTTAAACTGGAACAACCCACGATTTGGAACAATAAAAGCTGTATATTTCTTAGATGAATCTTCCATTGGAATATTCCAAAACGCAGACTTTATATCGATTGTCGATAAGAAACGCGCATCTCTAAGTTTATCCAAAATTGAAGTTATATTTGGTATGGGGTAAGCATCTTTTTCTGAAACTTTATTTAGAGCTCTATAGTCTACACAAAAACGAAAACTATTATCTTTCTTTTTAATAAGAACAATAGGGGACGCCCAAGGACTGTCAGATTTTTCGATAATGTCGTCTTCAAGCATTTTATCCAATTCCTCGTCGATATGTTTCTGCACTACTGGTGAAACAGGGTAATAACGCTGCTTAATAGGTGTATGAGACGTACGAATTTTATGTGTTGTTAAATTTGTGCATCCTATTCCAGGTAACATACCTTCAAACATTTTAGACTTAAAATCTTCCAAAATTTTTAACTGCTTGGAAGTTAAATTCATATCGTGGCTTTCACTGTTCAATACCGCCACTGAATCCGCCTCAAATTGCCAAGAATCACTACGCAAATTCGGTATCACACCCATAAGACACCAGAAATCAAATCCCAAAATTAAATTTACAGGGATACTGGGCATAATTAAAATATCCAAAACTATGATTTTTCCCTCTAATGAAATCGGAACGGAAACGGTACCTAACACTGGACAAGTATCACCATTAGCAATTCTACAACTATTTACTGAAGATGGGCTTAGAATTAAGTTTAAACTCTTCAACTTCTCCCAACCAGGTTTACCTAAAATTGTGCGAGAAGCACCGCTATCCAAAAGACCTAACATATGAATACCTAATATATCTATCTTTAAATAAGGACGCTTATCATTTTCGGCATGAGCTAAAATAAAATCAATAATTGGCTTTTGTGGATAATTAACAGTGGTCGATCCAAAATTCTGAGAGTTCGTAAGTCGACCATCTACCGACTCTCTGGTTCGTTTTCCGAACGAGGATTACATTTAGGACACGTTACAACAGTATAATTTGGTTCGTTACATCGAAAACATCTACGTTGTCTTGGTTTTCGACAAGCATTTGATTTATGTCCAAACTCACGACAATTATAGCACCGAATAGAGCGGCCATTATTTCGATCATTTCCACGAGTATACCTATCACTAGATGTCGAAAAATTATTATTATTATTAGTATTTACAAAAGAATGTCTTTGCCTAGTATTAATGATTCCAACCTCAGATAAATTTGGTTGCAAACGATCTGATGCATCTGAAGCATCTACATATGCTAAATCAGGTTCGAGTAATCTAACATTTTTTCTAGAAGGTGGGGGTTTATAGTTATCCGCCGTAAATCTCTTTGCCTCAGCTCTAAGGGCTAAATCAAGTAACTCCTCAACTGTTTTCAACTCAGATGACAACGGTAACTGACTAACTATCTCAGAATACAATCTATCTGCGTAATCAGGCGCTTGAAATTGTTTTCTTAAAAGGGTAACTAAAGAAGCCCAATTTTGACATTTCTTTCTAACTGAACGGTACCAACTATAAGCCCTTCCTGCAAATAAATCTATTCCCGAACTAAACAATTCCTGATCGCTAACATTTCTGGCATGTTTAAGTTCTTCTACTCGGTCAAGAAAACTACTTAATGTTAGACCATCAGATTCTCCCGAAAATTTTAAATTCCACTGAGCACATGGTATTGTTTTTCGTTTTTCTGAACCAAAAGAATTTTTATTTGTTGCAGCGGACTCATCCTCAGAAGAATCATCGCTATCACTAGAGCTAACCGTTGTTACATCAAGTTCCGGTAAATTCAAAGACCTATTCAATTCTTCACGCTTGTAAATTTTAATTCTCTTTTCAAAATCACGTTGCAAATTTAATATGTCAATCAAAACTTTCGATTTATTCAGTTTATCGCTAGCCTCCATCGGTGCACTGCGATTAATACGACCTAGAGCGAAAGAAAATTTAGTTAACAATTTCCTCTTAAGATTCTCATTTGAACCGTCAAAATCCGCTAAAAGTTTTTTTATATCATCTAATTTAGATACTAAAGCGGTGTGATCATCCTTGAAACTAAAAGGATACTCAGGATAATCGAGAGGGTTATTAGCTTTTTCTAATTTTAAAATGCTTCGTAAAGTCCTACGCAATTCATCCGCATTGCCCGTAGTAGATATGCCACGCCACGCAAGTTCATATGTAATTTCCTCAACACTCAGACGATTTATTTCATAACCAGCCTTTACAGGGGAAGCCATAATTATTTAACAATGATTAATAAGTAATTCTTAATAAAAAAAGAGCAATTAAAAATAATCCCAATATTATTACTTTAATTTATATAATCGTATTTAATTAGAAAACAAAAATAACGCAAAATCGTATTTATATTCGAGCTGTGAATATATAAAAAAAATCCGTTTAATTATTTATTTACACACAAATTCCAGTGTAAATAGTTTATCTTTTATATACCCAGAAATATACCAAATATTATTAAAAATACTGTTCAGCTATTTTTCAATACTCAAACTCAAATAAATATATTCAAAATTTCTAAGGAGATCCAACCACAAATGTATACAATTGATAAGATAAACTTTCAGAACTAGTGATAAAATTCAGTTTTCAACAAAAATAATCAAAAAAACTGCAATGGATTTTAAACAAGCTTTTCTTTAAAAAAACTCGCTGTTTCTTAAAAAACTGGCTGCTTTTCTAAAAAACTGGCCCACGTTGGGTACGCCAATTTGCTACGGTTTAAATTGATAGAAGAATATTTATATGATTTTTGTTTTTACTTTACCGCAAAGTTAGTGGCGCACCCCCCCTGAAGGCTGACCTAGTCGAGCTTTGCTGTGGTTTAAGCTAAAGCTGTCACAAGGTTTGAAAACGTTACCCGATTTCTTTTTTTTGTGTTTTCTTAAATATTAATTTTATTGATAAAAACAAAAATCATATAAATATTCTTCTATCAATTTAAACCGTAGCACAATGAACGTTCGTACATAAATTCGGTAGCGAATTCTGTACGTTGAATTAATAAATAAAGAACATAAATTTATGCTCGCCGGTTATTGATCTTACGAATGATGGACATTAATTTATAACTCCTGTACGTTAAAACGATGTTACCAGGTTGTTAATGTTACGAACGATGAAGATTAGTTTATGTCTCCAATACGTAAAACCGATGTTAGCTGGTTATTAATGTTACGAACGATGAACATTAATCTAGGACTTTGTACATTAAACCGATGTCTGAAGGTTATTAATGTTACGAACGAGAAACATGAATCTATGACTTTTGTACGTTAAACCAATGTTAGCTGATTATTACATTGGGTTATAATAATTGTTTTACGTAATACTAGTACCAATGGTTAGAGAATTTAAAAGCCCAAATAAGACTCAAAATTATCTTGCTGTACGTCCATTGATTTGATGCACCTGCTTTGTAAATAAATTAAATCATATTTGTACGACACTCGAAATCTAAAGGCTTTATTTTTAATTTAGTTAATATTAAATGCTAAACATGTCAGATTCGTCTGTCGTCTGAGGTGAAAAGGGAGAAGAAACTATATTTGGAAACTAAAGTCCGCGGAAATTCTTCTAAACAAAATTGGAAATTATTACGAGATCTAAACATTTATGCAATGGAAAATATCACAATACCGTCTTTTATTCATGATGTTGATAATATTAATGATTTTTTTGTGGCCATTTCTACCAACAATCCGGACCCAGGAACGATCAATTTTTACTTAGGTAATAAAATTAGGCCTCATATTAACTTTGAATTTACAATGGTGGATCATGGGGAGATACTGATGCATTGCTTGGGATTAAGTCAAATGCTGTAGGCAGTGACATGATCAGTATTGATATGCTAGTAGTAGTAGTTGTCCGTTTATAATGCCCTTTATACAGCATCTAGTTAATTACTATATAGAAACGAGGAACTTCCCAACATGTTGAAAGAAGCCAATGTCATTCCAATCCCAAAACTAAAACTCCATCAACATTTAAGGATCTTATAGACCGATTAATATACTCCCAGCGATCTCCAAGGTTATTGAGAGAGTGATCTGCAATCAAATGAAAACATATCTTGATGGGCATGGGTTGTTGTCGGAGGTCCAGTCTGGGTTCCGTCAGGCTCACAGTTGCTCCACGACATGACTTAAAATACTGGATGATGCATTGGGGGCGGTAGATCAGGGTCGATTGACGGCATTGCTGCTGTTGGATTACGCAAGGGGCATTTGACCGCATTGGTCATGGTTTGTTGCTGGCCATTGTGGGTTACCTGGGCTTTGGGGAGTCTGCTGTGTCTCTACTCGGAACATATGTCAATGAATGAATAAGTAAACAGTGTGCGCCTTTAGAATAGACTTATAGAACCCATAAGTACGGTTGAATTGCCGATTTTCTTCCTTTAAGGTTTATTATATGTTCTTCTATTTCTTGAACTGTTTTAGCACAAAATAAAAAAGATTCTTGAGAGTCTTTTATTGTGTACTTTAAATGGCTTATCTTTCCACTGGCACCTTTGGAACATAGCGGATAGCAATAAATATCCATGAAGAGCCCATAAAATTTCTCCCCTCGTATCGGCGGGTTTTCAACATTACAAAGGAATACCGCACTGTGTTTTTTTGTTTTAAACTGACTTTAGTTTTGTACTTTATTAAATGGTACTTATATAAAAGGATTACTACTTACCTTATATTTCTACATTTGTTGTATTATTTGGGAACAAATTTTAAAAATAGATTTAGGAACACACTTCACTTTTCAACTGTATACATTTAACTAAACAAAACAAAAAGGATGCGTAAACAAAAAGTCTATGAGAATGTCATAATGTCAATGTTTTGAGTATTCAGTCTATGGTCCGGGTGCATTGATTTGTGCGCGTTATTCAGAATTTAATGGTTAGGTTCGTAAAATTAATGCTTAGCATCCATTGAATCAACGATGATCGTTTATTAGTTTTTATGTTCGCTGTTCATAGGTGTATGATTTACAAATTATTGTGTTAAAGGCGAAGAGCATAAATTAATAAATTTAAAACATTGAAGCAATAAATAGTGACATTATATTGATGAAAAAAACCATAAATTTTCGATGTCTTGCATTTATTAATTAATGTTTCATCGTACATTGTTTCTATGTATGAAATTATTAATTTAGGATCAAAATTCATTGTAACAGTGACCAATTCATAATATTAATGTTCAAAATATTGATGACAACCATTCATTGGTTTTCCGTACAATATTTTTTTCAGTATAGAGGCCAAAATAGAAAAAGAAGAAGGAATTAGATATACCATATATATTAAACAGTCTGTTTAATCTATGAATATACGTAGTTACACAAACGTATTTAAATAAGAAAAAATCACAAGATATTTTAATAGTTTCGTAATTCAACAAGATAGTAATAATTCCGTAATCAAACACGTCCATCAATGACAAACCTCCCCATGTGTCTTTTAAAAGGTATTACAGAAGAGCAGAATATTTATGATCAATGCAGGCAAAGATTAAGTACATTAATCTTTGCTGCAGGATTGTTTCACGAGAAGAATTTACACAAGACAAACGGTTATGAACCCAATCCAATAACTAGGATAACATTTCAAGCAGAAAAGATAAGAAACCGTGTTATTTGTTCAACCATTCAATTCAAAATAGAAATTGAAATTCATTAGCGTTTCTTTTTGATGAAATAATGTATGAGATTGAGAATAGACAAGTAGCGATGATTAGGAAGCCTGGAATTACTACAGCTCTGAAAATTATGGCATTATGCCCATACAGTTAAGAAAGGGGTCTTCTTAGTAGCGATTGGGGAATATCTGCATATTTTCAAGATATCTCGGGACTAGCCCCGTTTTTAGTAGTAAATTGCTTTGGAATACTTGTTTCGTCTAGCAGAAGACTACTCGGGTCACATTGTTCCAAAAGGAAGTCAGAAGTTAAAATTGATGGTGAAAATTAACAAAGGAGGACTTAATTCTCAAATTTATCAATATCAAGATTATCCTGAAATTCAGTTTAATGGCCAGTAAAAGTGAGTTTTTGTAGCAGGGTTCTAACAGCTTAAATAAATAATATATTATATACGAAAATGAGTGTGTGGTTTCTGAGACAGATGACCTCCTAGAATTTAACGAATGTCCTTCTAGAAATTAAAGAATGTCCTTCTAGAATTTAAAAAATGATCAATTGAAATTTGGTACATCTCTCATACATCAAAAACTCAATATTTTCACATAATAATTGTTTTTAATACCTGCAGGGTGAAACATTTAAACTTCTCGAACTTTCTTGTGGGCCGCTTCTGCTTTCTAGTAAACAATAATTTACATTCTCTGTTTAATTTAGAAACGTTTACATACTTTCGTGTTCTGTACCGAATTCCAGATGAATGCCGAAAATAATTTATTTTTAATAAAACTGAGCCCCAAAACTATATCTATCACTGTAGAAATTTAAGAACGCTTAATAACTCGAAATTCATTATTTTTATCATGTAGGAGAAAATTTAAAACCACACAAAAATCTTAAAATTTCGGCACTCTATATCTCGGAAAGTACTTACTGATATACGTTTATATATAAGATCTGCATTTTAAGGAATTGGTCTTTGAGGTTAAAGTCCTGATGCAAAAAACTGTCGCCTATGCGAGAATGCGTTTTTAATTCCACGGAACTATCGTCGATCAAGCAACTCAATTAGAACCAAACGTAAAGGTATTACTTTATAAAGTTCTAGACTACGCAACGGAAGTCTGTTCAAACCATTAAGGAAAAGCAATCGTTTACAAGATGCATGGGCTTTTTAATCATGGTATAAATAAATAAATTTATAGATCTGAAGATTGTACGTGATATGAAAAATAAAAATAATATTGGACCCTCATCCCCTATTCTGCGACATTAAAAACGTTCCCTAGTATATAGACATATTTTTCGAGTACCTCCTATAATGCAAAAAATGTTGTTTGCAGGATCAGCACTGCATGGACCTTGTGTGTCGGATAATGATTGTGGTACAATTGACACTTTTTGCAGAGAGAGCATATGTGCTTGTAAAGCTAATTTTGCTGTATGGTTCGATACTTGTGTATCACGTAAGTAACTAAATGTAAATTTCTTCCGTTTTGCTTAAAATAATCCCTTTTTATTAATAACTATATTAACGGATGAGTTATGAACAAATATTTTGTTCATAACACATGTTCAGTGGGTCAGTGGACCTCTCTATTAGAAGTCCACTTTAAGGATATTTCTGGTATAAAAATTATTTTGTGTAGACTTTGATTTCGAATGCCGTAAAACTAATACTTCCTTAATGCAAATAATTTTGTTTGTTATCAATTAATTGGAATCACATCTTTAAAAATACTAAAATCTTATCTACAATAGGCGCCTACTAAGAAAATATTTGAAATATGAGCAAAATTTAAAAAGCAATATGCAGTTAACAACGTTAATAAATTATTTTCTTTATCTTTATCAAAACATACCAGACACATAGTGCAAAATAAAAATAAACAACTCAATAATATATAATCGAAAAAATACGTATCTTTTATGAATATAACCAAAATGTAAGACCAGCTATAACCAAAGTAACTTATCGCAAAATCCTAATATCGCTTCAACACCTACGTAGAGTCCGACCCACTGAACATGTGTTCTGCGATTTCATTGCAAAAGGCTGAAATACCTTGGAAAGGTTACTTTAACACCCGACGAAGCAAGGGAATTGGCCCCCAGAGACATAATCAACTTCATGTAAAGTTTGGGAACTCTAGATCATCATCATTCACGAAAAATCCCTTTAGGTCGAGGTGAAGAGAGGCAAAAGATCAATAGGACATTATCCTTTGTCCATTTCTTATCAGCAATATTGCCAGTTTTCTCTATACATCCAATCATATCATTTCTAATTTCCTCCTGCTTAGCACTCACATAGATGAATAGTGACTGATTTATTGAACAATTGAATAAAAACTAATAACTTTCTATGTACCTGTGTTAATAAACAAAACTATTTAATTTATTTTGGATGTTTCGTGATTTGATTTAGCGTTTAGTGAGAATTGCATATTTTTATTTTTAAAACAAATAAGTACGTCGTTTTGTAAACGACGACGGTATTAAATATGAGTGTAGGTATTTATGGGAAAATGTGAATGAATTTCACACTACATGTCATCCTTCAGTGATGATTACTCAGTTGCCTGTCAACTGTCTTTTTAGGTACTGATTATATATAATGCCCTCATAAATGTATTAACAAATTATAATTAGACCAATAGAGTGTTAACACGTGTTAATATTCCTAATTGTATATAGTGCAAATGTTAAGCAAGCATTTGTTACTTATTAAAATAATATAGATAATCGAGAGATACATAAATATACTTAATAAGTTTCAAATGAAAAACGAAACTCTCACAATTTTGCTTTAATAAAGCTAACGGTTTCGCTTCAACATACACAAGATCACCAGGTCTGCATGATATACCGGGTGTCCCACCGGGAAGGATTTTGATCGATTATGTAGACACTACACTGTGGAACAATCTGAAAATCTGTTGTAGTATTTAGGTCGACGGGGACAATTCGGCTACAATTGTTTTCAAGAATCTAGTACTTCCGGTTATACCGAAAGTGGGTGTCAACTTCCTTATTTTAAATACAATCCTATATAAATTATATTTTTTTTCGATTCTACTTGTAATTCTTAAGATAGTATATGTATAATATATTATACCTATGTCCACCCTTTTTCGAAATATTTGAAATTTTATGTCAAAAATGACGTTTGCAGATTAAAGAATGATTACATGTTTTTATTATATTGAATTTGTTGAGATATCCTAGTAGTTTTAGACCTACTTTAGGCGCCTATGTATAATTTTTAATATTAATAGAGGGTATTTGAAGAAAAAAAACTATAAAATCAAAATTTTTAAATGGCATCGGCCAATTATTATATTTTTTTGCATCAAAAATAAGGGCAAATTTATGCATGTAAAAATTTATAGTTTTCAAAATATTTACATTTTTCTATTACAATCACAGATATTTAAATAAATTTAAATGTCTGATTACAATAGTGATAGAACTTGAAATTTAACCGATTTTAGTTGGTCACGATGGATTTAGAAAGCAAATAAATATGACTCTTGTCACAAATAAACAACAATTATGACAATATATATAATCAAACAACGTCAGCCCCAACTAACAATTTAATTTTTTTAATTGCTGTAAGAACGTTTATAAAATATATTTTATAAAACACCCATTGTTTTATAAACATTTTCACAACGTTCTTACGCGCCTTATAAACACGAAAAAGGCGCAGATTTATAAAACAAATCGACTCGTTAACGGTTCTATAAATGTTGCTGGTTGCTATTATACAATACCAGTGTGAAAACAGCAGTTAAAATTCTAGCAGTTAATTCCGAACATTGCCGAATGGAGTATACCGGGGTGATTGATGATTTACATCAAATTGATGCAATGCAAATGCAAACTACATGTAGTATCATTAATATAAGTTAATTTACTTATATGGTAATAATTATTTGTCAATAAATAAATATTTCGACAGACATATTTGAGGTTAGAATATCAATTAATTCAAATGTTGTGTTCAGAGTGGTTATATACTACTAATATCAAGAAATTCATATATAAATAACATATATATTTCAGTGATATAATTATCAGAGCCGTATTATTAATTTTTAAGCCCCCAACAACATTATAGCTGCTGACCTTATAGCTCAAAACTCGCAAGGCGTGCCACTTTGAAATTTATAGCATAGATAGTCCTCTACATGTCCTTTGAACTCATATATGTTAGAATGACTTACACCCCGTCAGAGCCGTACTATATGATTTTTTTATTCCGGGATAATATTTTAACTGCTGACCCCATATCTCAAAACTGGCAAGGCGTGCCACCTTGGAATTTATAGCATAGAGAGTCCTCAACATACCCTTTGAACTCATATATGTCAGAATGACTTACACCCCGTCAGAGCCGGACTATCTGATTTTTTTGTTCCGCGACAGGTTTTAACTGCTGAACTCATAGCTCAAAACTGGCAAGGCGTGCCACTTTGAAATTTATAGCATAGATAGTCCTCAAAATGTCCTTTGAACTCATATATGTCAGAATGACTTACACCCCGTCAGAGCCGTACTATATGATTTTTTTATTCCGGGATAATATTTTAACTGCTGACCCTATATCTCAAAACTGGCAAGGCGTGCCACCTTGGAATTTATAGCATAGAGAGTCCTCAACATACCCTTTGAACTCATAAATGTCAGAATGACTTACACCCCGTCAGAGCCGGACTATCTGATTTTTTTATTCCGCGACAGGTTTTAACTGCTGAACTCATAGCTCAAAACTGGCAAGGTGTGCCACTTTGAAATTTATAGCATAGATAGTCCTCAAAATGTCCTTTGAACCCATATACGTCAGAATGACTTACACCCCGTCAGAGCCGGACTATCTGACTTTTTATTCCGCGACAGGTTTTAACTGCTGAACTCATAGCTCAAAACTGGCAAGGTGTGCCACTTTGAAATTTATAGCATAGATAGTCCTCAAAATGTCCTTTGAACCCATATACGTCAGAATGACTTACACCCCGTCAGAGCCGGACTATCTGACTTTTTATTCCGCGACAGGTTTTAACTGCTGAACTCATAGCTCAAAACTGGCAAGGTGTGCCACTTTGAAATTTATAGCATAGATAGTCCTCAAAATGTCCTTTGAACCCATATACGTCAGAATGACTTACACCCCGTCAGAGCCGGACTATCTGACTTTTTATTCCGCGACAGGTTTTAACTGCTGAACTCATAGCTCAAAACTGGCAAGGTGTGCCACTTTGAAATTTATAGCATAGATAGTCCTCAAAATGTCCTTTGAACTCATATATGTGAGAATGACTTACACCCCGTCAGAGCCGTACTATATGATTTTTTTATTCCGCGACAGGTTTTAACTGCTGAACTCATAGCTCAAAACTGGCAAGGTGTGCCACTTTGAAATTTATAGCATAGATAGTCCTCAAAATGTCCTTTGAACTCATATATGTGAGAATGACTTACACCCCGTCAGAGCCGGACTATCTGATTTTTTTATTCCGCGACAGGTTTTAACTGCTGAACTCATAGCTCGAAACTGGCAAGGTGTGCCACTTTGAAATTTATAGCATAGATAGTCCTCAAAATGTCCTTTGAACTCATATATGTGAGAATGACTTACACCCCGTCAGAGCCGTACTATATGATTTTTTTATTCCGGGATAATATTTTAACTGCTGACCCCATATCTCAAAACTAGCAAGGCATGCCACCTTGGAATTTAAAGCATAGAGAGTCCTCAACATACCCTTTGAACTCATAAATGTCAGAATGACTTACACCCCGTCAGAGCCGGACTATCTGATTTTTTTATTCCGCGACAGGTTTTAACTGCTGAACTCATAGCTCAAAACTGGCAAGGTGTGCCACTTTGAAATTTATAGCATAGATAGTCCTCAAAATGTCCTTTGAACTCATATATGTGAGAATGACTTACACCCCGTCAGAGCCGTACTATATGATTTTTTTATTCCGGGATAATATTTTAACTGCTGACCCCATATCTCAAAACTAGCAAGGCATGCCACCTTGGAATTTAAAGCATAGAGAGTCCTCAACATACCCTTTGAACTCATAAATGTCAGAATGACTTACACCCCGTCAGAGCCGGACTATCTGATTTTTTTATTCCGCGACAGGTTTTAACTGCTGAACTCATAGCTCAAAACTGGCAAGGTGTGCCACTT
Organism: Apoderus coryli; assembly: GCA_911728435.2. NCBI lineage: Eukaryota > Metazoa > Arthropoda > Insecta > Coleoptera > Attelabidae > Apoderus > Apoderus coryli. Next base: position 21,651,327 of record OU452200.1, on the reverse strand, counting down.
TGAAATTTATAGCATAGATAGTCCTCAAAATGTCCTTTGAACTCATATATGTGAGAATGACTTACACCCCGTCAGAGCCGTACTATATGATTTTTTTATTCCGGGATAATATTTTAACTGCTGACCCCATATCTCAAAACTAGCAAGGCATGCCACCTTGGAATTTAAAGCATAGAGAGTCCTCAACATACCCTTTGAACTCATAAATGTCAGAATGACTTACACCCCGTCAGAGCCGGACTATCTGATTTTTTTATTCCGCGACAGGTTTTAACTGCTGAACTCATAGCTCAAAACTGGCAAGGTGTGCCACTTTGAAATTTATAGCATAGATAGTCCTCAAAATGTCCTTTGAACCCATATACGTCAGAATGACTTACACCCCGTCAGAGCCGGACTATCTGACTTTTTATTCCGCGACAGGTTTTAACTGCTGAACTCATAGCTCAAAACTGGCAAGGTGTGCCACTTTGAAATTTATAGCATAGATAGTCCTCAAAATGTCCTTTGAACCCATATACGTCAGAATGACTTACACCCCGTCAGAGCCGGACTATCTGACTTTTTATTCCGCGACAGGTTTTAACTGCTGAACTCATAGCTCAAAACTGGCAAGGTGTGCCACTTTGAAATTTATAGCATAGATAGTCCTCAAAATGTCCTTTGAACCCATATACGTCAGAATGACTTACACCCCGTCAGAGCCGGACTATCTGACTTTTTATTCCGCGACAGGTTTTAACTGCTGAACTCATAGCTCAAAACTGGCAAGGTGTGCCACTTTGAAATTTATAGCATAGATAGTCCTCAAAATGTCCTTTGAACCCATATACGTCAGAATGACTTACACCCCGTCAGAGCCGGACTATCTGACTTTTTATTCCGCGACAGGTTTTAACTGCTGAACTCATAGCTCAAAACTGGCAAGGTGTGCCACTTTGAAATTTATAGCATAGATAGTCCTCAAAATGTCCTTTGAACTCATATATGTGAGAATGACTTACACCCCGTCAGAGCCGTACTATATGATTTTTTTATTCCGGGATAATATTTTAACTGCTGACCCCATATCTCAAAACTAGCAAGGCATGCCACCTTGGAATTTAAAGCATAGAGAGTCCTCAACATACCCTTTGAACTCATAAATGTCAGAATGACTTACACCCCGTCAGAGCCGGACTATCTGATTTTTTTATTCCGCGACAGGTTTTAACTGCTGAACTCATAGCTCAAAACTGGCAAGGTGTGCCACTTTGAAATTTATAGCATAGATAGTCCTCAAAATGTCCTTTGAACCCATATACGTCAGAATGACTTACACCCCGTCATAGCCGGACTATCTGACTTTTTATTCCGCGACAGGTTTTAACTGCTGAACTCATAGCTCAAAACTGGCAAGGTGTGCCACTTTGAAATTTATAGCATAGATAGTCCTCAAAATGTCCTTTGAACCCATATACGTCAGAATGACTTACACCCCGTCAGAGCCGGACTATCTGATTTTTTTATTCCGCGACAGGTTTTAACTGCTGAACTCATAGCTCAAAACTGGCAAGGTGTGCCACTTTGAAATTTATAGCATAGATAGTCCTCAAAATGTCCTTTGAACCCATATACGTCAGAATGACTTACACCCCGTCAGAGCCGGACTATCTGACTTTTTATTCCGCGACAGGTTTTAACTGCTGAACTCATAGCTCAAAACTGGCAAGGTGTGCCACTTTGAAATTTATAGCATAGATAGTCCTCAAAATGTCCTTTGAACCCATATACGTCAGAATGACTTACACCCCGTCAGAGCCGGACTATCTGACTTTTTATTCCGCGACAGGTTTTAACTGCTGAACTCATAGCTCAAAACTGGCAAGGTGTGCCACTTTGAAATTTATAGCATAGATAGTCCTCAAAATGTCCTTTGAACTCATATATGTGAGAATGACTTACACCCCGTCAGAGCCGTACTATATGATTTTTTTATTCCGGGATAATATTTTAACTGCTGACCCCATATCTCAAAACTAGCAAGGCATGCCACCTTGGAATTTAAAGCATAGAGAGTCCTCAACATACCCTTTGAACTCATAAATGTCAGAATGACTTACACCCCGTCAGAGCCGGACTATCTGATTTTTTTATTCCGCGACAGGTTTTAACTGCTGAACTCATAGCTCAAAACTGGCAAGGTGTGCCACTTTGAAATTTATAGCATAGATAGTCCTCAAAATGTCCTTTGAACCCATATACGTCAGAATGACTTACACCCCGTCATAGCCGGACTATCTGACTTTTTATTCCGCGACAGGTTTTAACTGCTGAACTCATAGCTCAAAACTGGCAAGGCGTGCCACTTTGAAATTTATAGCATAGATAGTCCTCAAAATGTCCTTTGAACTCATATATGTCAGAATGACTTACACCCCGTCAGAGCCGTACTATATGATTTTTTTATTCCGGGATAATATTTTAACTGCTGACCCCATATCTCAAAACTAGCAAGGCATGCCACCTTGGAATTTATAGCATAGAGAGTCCTCAACATACCCTTTGAACTCATAAATGTCAGAATGACTTACACCCCGTCAGAGCCGGACTATCTGATTTTTTTATTCCGCGACAGGTTTTAACTGCTGAACTCATAGCTCAAAACTGGCAAGGCGTGCCACTTTGAAATTTATAGCATATATTGTCCTCAAAATGTCCTTTGAACCCATATATGTCAGAATGACTTACACCCCGTCAGAGCCGTACTATTTATTTTCTTCATTAAGCGACAATGGTTTAACTATAAATATCTACGTCATAAGCAAAATAATAAATAATGAATGTTTGAATTAAAAATAAAGTAGATATAATTTTAAATTAGATTATTAAGTTAACTTGTTTTTTATCATGCTTTTTTTAAGGAAAGCTCTACTTCGTCAATTGAGTAAACCCAAATATGGTCGTTTGCAGTATAAAAATGATGTTGACTTTATTTGAGGATGAATGACATGTTCTCAGAAATTTTCAAAAGTTTGGTCGCACTCTATTAAACGTCTGTACTGTATGGTTCCAACTGTAGCTTTTAGCACGAGATATCAAATGACAACAAGATGTAAGGGACGACATCTAGTGTGAGCAGGCAATATGCCCGGTAAAACAAAATTTACAAGCGATGGCCGGTCAAGAAGTAAGAACTCCATTAAATCCTATTGCCAACACTAAATACGCCTGAATTCCCTAGTGGGAGGCTTTATTTACGAAATGTTTGTTACACAATCTAACAAGACTTTAAGTAAGTTTGAAATGTGTTTCACACTATGACGCTTTCACTTTGAGCATATTATTACATTATGTAACAAGCATTCGTAAATAAAGTCTTTCGTCAGGGATTTCGGGCGCATCTAGTGTTGGAAATAGGATTTATTGGAGGTGTTTACTTTTTGTCCGTCCAACGTTTGTAAACTTTTTTCACCAAGCACATTGCCATCTCACACTAGTTGTCGCCACATACATTTTGTTGTCATTTACTATATTTATTTTTTCACCATGCAAAATAGTTTGCTAGAAGGAACACCAAATGAAAGCAAAATATTTTGAAGGCCAATAATTATGTGTTTAATAGTAATTATTATTTAATCGAATGTATTTTTATCTGGTTTACGCAACCGTCCAGCAAGAACCAACGAGGAGGTGTAGAGCGCTCTTGCCTGAAGGGGTAGATATTAAGACATTTTTCGGTAATAAGATAATAATTTTAATTAAAAATCTTTAAAAAAATAGTACAACTAGAACATACCTTGGCTAACTAAGCGTTACTTGAGTGTTACTACTTATACCGAAAAGTGACCTATTTAAAAGGAATAGGAAGGATTCTTTGGAATGGAATTTGGTTTAGAACCGGTTTTGAGCTATGAGTTCAGCAGTTAAAACCTGTCGCGGAATAAAAAAATCAGATAGTCCGGCTCTGACGGGGTGTAAGTCATTCTGACATTTATGAGTTCAAAGGGTATGTTGAGGACTCTCTATGCTATAAATTCCAAGGTGGCACGCCTTGCCAGTTTTGAGATATAGGGTCAGCAGTTAAAATATTATCCCGGAATAAAAAAATCATATAGTACGGCTCTGACGGGGTGTAAGTCATTCTGACATATATGAGTTCAAAGGACATTTTGAGGACTATCTATGCTATAAATTTCAAAGTGGCACACCTTGCCAGTTTTGAGCTATGAGTTCAGCAGTTAAAACCTGTCGCGGAATAAAAAAATCAGATAGTCCGGCTCTGACGGGGTGTAAGTCATTCTGACATTTATGAGTTCAAAGGGTATGTTGAGGACTCTCTATGCTTTAAATTCCAAGGTGGCATGCCTTGCTAGTTTTGAGATATGGGGTCAGCAGTTAAAATATTATCCCGGAATAAAAAAATCATATAGTACGGCTCTGACGGGGTGTAAGTCATTCTCATATATATGAGTTCAAAGGACATTTTGAGGACTATCTATGCTATAAATTTCAAAGTGGCACACCTTGCCAGTTTTGAGCTATGAGTTCAGCAGTTAAAACCTGTCGCGGAATAAAAAAATCAGATAGTCCGGCTCTGACGGGGTGTAAGTCATTCTGACATTTATGAGTTCAAAGGGTATGTTGAGGACTCTCTATGCTTTAAATTCCAAGGTGGCATGCCTTGCTAGTTTTGAGATATGGGGTCAGCAGTTAAAATATTATCCCGGAATAAAAAAATCATATAGTACGGCTCTGACGGGGTGTAAGTCATTCTCACATATATGAGTTCAAAGGACATTTTGAGGACTATCTATGCTATAAATTTCAAAGTGGCACACCTTGCCAGTTTTGAGCTATGAGTTCAGCAGTTAAAACCTGTCGCGGAATAAAAAAGTCAGATAGTCCGGCTCTGACGGGGTGTAAGTCATTCTGACATTTATGAGTTCAAAGGGTATGTTGAGGACTCTCTATGCTTTAAATTCCAAGGTGGCATGCCTTGCTAGTTTTGAGATATGGGGTCAGCAGTTAAAATATTATCCCGGAATAAAAAAATCATATAGTACGGCTCTGACGGGGTGTAAGTCATTCTCACATATATGAGTTCGAAGGACATTTTGAGGACTATCTATGCTATAAATTTCAAAGTGGCACACCTTGCCAGTTTTGAGCTATGAGTTCAGCAGTTAAAACCTGTCGCGGAATAAAAAAATCAGATAGTCCGGCTCTGACGGGGTGTAAGTCATTCTCACATATATGAGTTCAAAGGACATTTTGAGGACTATCTATGCTATAAATTTCAAAGTGGCACACCTTGCCAGTTTTGAGCTATGAGTTCAGCAGTTAAAACCTGTCGCGGAATAAAAAAATCAGATAGTCCGGCTCTGACGGGGTGTAAGTCATTCTGACATTTATGAGTTCAAAGGGTATGTTGAGGACTCTCTATGCTTTAAATTCCAAGGTGGCATGCCTTGCTAGTTTTGAGATATGGGGTCAGCAGTTAAAATATTATCCCGGAATAAAAAAATCATATAGTACGGCTCTGACGGGGTGTAAGTCATTCTCACATATATGAGTTCAAAGGACATTTTGAGGACTATCTATGCTATAAATTTCAAAGTGGCACACCTTGCCAGTTTTGAGCTATGAGTTCAGCAGTTAAAACCTGTCGCGGAATAAAAAGTCAGATAGTCCGGCTCTGACGGGGTGTAAGTCATTCTGACGTATATGGGTTCAAAGGACATTTTGAGGACTATCTATGCTATAAATTTCAAAGTGGCACACCTTGCCAGTTTTGAGCTATGAGTTCAGCAGTTAAAACCTGTCGCGGAATAAAAAGTCAGATAGTCCGGCTCTGACGGGGTGTAAGTCATTCTGACGTATATGGGTTCAAAGGACATTTTGAGGACTATCTATGCTATAAATTTCAAAGTGGCACACCTTGCCAGTTTTGAGCTATGAGTTCAGCAGTTAAAACCTGTCGCGGAATAAAAAGTCAGATAGTCCGGCTCTGACGGGGTGTAAGTCATTCTGACGTATATGGGTTCAAAGGACATTTTGAGGACTATCTATGCTATAAATTTCAAAGTGGCACACCTTGCCAGTTTTGAGCTATGAGTTCAGCAGTTAAAACCTGTCGCGGAATAAAAAAATCAGATAGTCCGGCTCTGACGGGGTGTAAGTCATTCTGACATTTATGAGTTTAAAGGGTATGTTGAGGACTCTCTATGCTATAAATTCCAAGGTGGCACGCCTTGCCAGTTTTGAGATATAGGGTCAGCAGTTAAAATATTATCCCGGAATAAAAAAATCATATAGTACGGCTCTGACGGGGTGTAAGTCATTCTGACATATATGAGTTCAAAGGACATTTTGAGGACTATCTATGCTATAAATTTCAAAGTGGCACGCCTTGCCAGTTTTGAGCTATGAGTTCAGCAGTTAAAACCTGTCGCGGAACAAAAAAATCAGATAGTCCGGCTCTGACGGGGTGTAAGTCATTCTGACATATATGAGTTCAAAGGGTATGTTGAGGACTCTCTATGCTATAAATTCCAAGGTGGCACGCCTTGCCAGTTTTGAGATATGGGGTCAGCAGTTAAAATATTATCCCGGAATAAAAAAATCATATAGTACGGCTCTGACGGGGTGTAAGTCATTCTAACATATATGAGTTCAAAGGACATGTAGAGGACTATCTATGCTATAAATTTCAAAGTGGCACGCCTTGCGAGTTTTGAGCTATAAGGTCAGCAGCTATAATGTTGTTGGGGGCTTAAAAATTAATAATACGGCTCTGATAATTATATCACTGAAATATATATGTTATTTATATATGAATTTCTTGATATTAGTAGTATATAACCACTCTGAACACAACATTTGAATTAATTGATATTCTAACCTCAAATATGTCTGTCGAAATATTTATTTATTGACAAATAATTATTACCATATAAGTAAATTAACTTATATTAATGATACTACATGTAGTTTGCATTTGCATTGCATCAATTTGATGTAAATCATCAATCACCCCGGTATACTCCATTCGGCAATGTTCGGAATTAACTGCTAGAATTTTAACTGCTGTTTTCACACTGGTTTATACAATAGTTTTTAGAACGTTTATAAATATCTAATAAAAATCAAATAAAACTGTTATAAACATATTTTATAACTCTTTTATAAGAGCCTCAATTGCAACATTTTTGCTATCAACAGCAACAGTTAAAGGATATAAACGTTGTTCTAAAATACCTTTTTACACAAAATTGTTTTATAATTATTATACATTGTTGTTGGTACACATTAATAAAATCTGAACAATCATGGAGGTAAAAATAATATAAAACGCTATAATACCCAATAATGAATAATAAAATAAGTCAGATAAAATTCACCCATGAGCAGATTTGGCTGCGAAACAAAATTTACTGTTAAATATATTGTATATTATTACTAAAATTTTAATGCGCCTCGTGAATTATGTAAATTAATGAATTTAGATTTTATAAATTATATAAAATATTTTTTTTATTGTCACTTATTGTTGAAAATAATCTTTTGGTATATCCTTCATTATGTAATGAGTGATTCTGTATACCTTACTAGCTAAGATAATTTTACAAATTATAAAAAATATTAATTTTAAAAGTTTGGTCAACATGGCTAACAATTTAAAGAAACCAAAAATGGCTTCTTCCTTATACGATGCTTATAAAACCAAATTATCTCAACCCAGACGAGTATGCTCTTTAGATAGCTATTATAAAATAACTGCAGAATTGTTTTATACAGGGGTGTATTCGTTAAAAAACATAAATCTCATTATATTTTAAGGGTAATATAAAATTAATATTACCTGAAACCCCTTTGATACCATAAGAATGATATGACGATGATATGATTCTTTTATATCTATCATATGGACACTAGCCAAAATATAAGTAGATACCTATGTTTTATGTAAACGTGAAGAATTTTTTATAAACCAGTTATGGTGTAAAAAAGTATATATTTCACTAAGCTTGATAATGAATAATGAAGCTAATTACAAGTATTTTTCTTGAAGTTTTATGTATTTAGTTATCCTTTGCCGTTATTTAAAATAAATTAATAGTGAAACATACTAAAACAAGCTTTTATATAAATGCTATAAAAAATCAAAATTTAATTAAAAGGTATATATATATAAGATAAAATGTATACAAATTAATCAAGTCTACTCCTGTCTACTTGAAGTATTCGTGCTTGATACTTTGATGTTTGTGTGAGTCGCCGCCGTGTGTCGCATCGTCGCAATATTGGAATAATAATAAAATAGTAAACAGAGTTTTACAAAACAAACTTTAATATAATATGTTTTATAAAAGCTTTTAATGTGTTCTTATAAAACAAAATGCTTTTATAATTACTCTCTTATTAGCTTTTACGGGAGTAATTTAAACATAACCTAAATTGAGCTCTTTGTTTATGTTATGTAGGTATGTATGTTATAACTGCCGTTATTAAAACGGTTTGTTGAGTGTCTTGAGAGTTCGAGGATCTTAATAACGACAATAAAAAAACTATTTTATTATTACGAAACGTACTTTAACAGAATAATTTTATAATTGTTTTTAAAGGAACAAGTTAATCCAGACTAGTACTTTTACAAAATGCTTTTAAAACCAATTATCATTCGGAACAAATTCGTCCTATAAAAAATATTTTATAAACGTTTATAAAACTGTTACGATATCATATTTTATAACTATTTTATTATTTTGCTGTAAAAACGTTCTTAAAACAGTTTTTCTCACAGAAAAGTTTAACACAGCAGTTTTATCACCAAACGAACCTTTAAAGAACAAAAAACTTTTTACTAAGCGGCAATAAAATAATTATAAAATATATTAGTTCTTTAAGAATGTCGAATTGCTAGTTGGGGCTCCACAAAATAAACATAATTATATTACCATATCAAGGCACATTACCCATGTCAGACATTTTTCGAGAAACAATTTTTCTCATCATCAGTGACTCGTACAAGGTTACAAACGTTTCAGTATTACCAATACAATATGTTCTCAAAATTAGAGATAAATAGATGAAGTGTGTACAACAATTTGAACATTAAGAGTGGTCTTACCATTTGTAATAATATACAAACTCATCTTATTCACAAAGACGAACAAGGGGTGTTAATTTTTCATTAATAATTATAGTTCACTGTTATTAATAACAAAACTAAAAATACAGAGACATTAAATACAAATTCGATTGAGAAACATAAACAATGCAAATTTGTTTCAACAACTGTATTCATACCGAAAGTAAAATAAACAAATAAAAAAGAACCATTATAATGAACCTCATCATTATGTATTAAAAACATATTCTCAGGGTGAAAGTGAAATTTTAAAATTAATTGGCATAATACTGCATTAAATGTGAATAATATTATCCAAAAGCAAGTGATACAACGATAATGAAGAATTCATGTCGGTGAGGTGTATTAAAGTTTTAATTTAGTAATTTAACTGTATTACACACTTTTCCAATGATGATCCAATTCACAATCACAATTGTCGATTATATTAAACAAAATTGCTTTCTATATACCTAGTTTATAAACATAACAGGTATTACAGTAATTATACATATGAACAGTAAAATTATCCAAATATTTGCTTATATTTAAATTGTAAATTTATGACCTCAATTTTTTATTATTATTTGCTATAGCTGGTTTTAGATCTCATAAACAATCACACTATTTTTTATTTTGCCAACGTTTCGGATATTCTGTTAGACCATCCCCAGGACACTACAATTCGAAAACAAAAAAAAACAAAAACTTATATTATTTCACAAATTGGACAATATAGTTATTTTGTTCACTATCTGAAATAATCGCCTGATTCATGTGTCAAAATCTGAAATTTTACCATTTACTTTTTAGTAAATTAGTCGAACTAAACTGCACTTTCAGTCACCACATAAATATACGTGTTTTTTGTAGATAATTTATAACAAAACCTAAAGTGTAGTATTTGATTTATTTATGTTACCTACATCCTCCCTAACTGTAATACATTTTATTAACACCAGACACCATGAATCTCTAACAGAGTGACAAGCCATTCAAAAGATGTATTATAAAAAAAAAAAGCGAAGAAAATTGTGAAAAATGAATTAACACATCTACTATTATTATCATTTAAAAAAATATTAAAAAGTTATTTTTTCTACATGAAATAAACCACATGCCGAGATATAGATTTGTTAACAAGAAAGTATTATACAGTGCTTTCATTTTAAAACATGCCACCCAGAATAAGTCGTCATCTAAAGTAGACACGATTTTCAGGTTAAACACGTCATGTTTGTTGAATTTTGGGCTACACCATTCCACCCCAACATTGTAATTTTAAATGTCACCTCTGTCTGTTATTATTATTATATTATTTTTCGCCAACCTGAGTCTTGTAATTGTTTTTCAGATTTTTTTCCTAATTATTTTTTATATAGTGATTAATCAATGTCAGTTAAACATAATACATAAGGATATGTGAGAATCCGTAATATTATTTAGAACATTCAGTATACAATCATTGCAAGGAAAAGTAATACAAGACCACTCCAACAAACATGATTTTACATTTTGTCTATGATTCTAGCAATCATCATCATAATCTTGAAAAATCCCAATAGATTAAGATCCTTTTGCATAAAACGCTACGGCTCTAAATATAGGAGGATATTTTAAAATGAGTAAGACCACAAGGACCCTCCACTGCGACCATACGAGGGTCTTTTGTAGTCGCTTGGCTATCAGAAAAGATTTTAATTCACTTTCGCCTGCAGTGCTCCTCTTCAAATACCTACATATCAATAGCTAGAACTGCTGATAAGTTGCAGTCTGCGATCTGCTTCCGTAAGCGGCTGAACCTTTACCTTAGTTTGTTTTTGAACCAAAAGTAAGCAATAATCTGCGCTTGTCTCAGTGACAAATTATCAAAATTTACTATTAACTTTAGACAATGACCAATTTTATATTGGCTTTTAAGATAAGATAAACATAACATTAGTTAATACATAACAATATAAAAAAATTATATTCAACACCCTTTATTAATTTTATAATCTTATTTGACAATAAACTGTTGCCCTCGAGGCACGAATTGCTCTCCATATTTAAGTGTAAAAGTAATAATTTTATGACCTTTTTGTCATTTATCTAAATTTAATAAATTTTTGTTTTGTTTTAGACATCAGCTATTTTTTTTTAAGTATCGGGTTTTGTGCCTTTTTCTTCTCTTTGGAGGCACTATTTATACGCAGATATTTTATATTTCAGATCTAGGCCAAGTTCTTGAACGCAAATTAATTGATTTTTTTTAGTTTTATTATAAAATTTATTTTGCCTACTTTTCTACTATTTACGAACGCCTATGTAAACAAAATTGTTATGCTGCATGTTTTAGGTTATCCGTTAAGTGCTTTTTGAGTTATCACGGATACAAATTTTTTCTGACCCTTTTATAGAATTTTCACGGACGCCTATGGAACATTAATTTTTGTCGTGTATTTTTAACACCAATTCAACTAGTTAAATATAAAATTTTTTACATTTTAATTTTTTTTTATTTTACCCCTTTTTTACTATTTACGAACGCCTATGTAAATAAAAATTTTATGCTGCATTTTTTAGGTTATCTTAAATGAAAGCTATATATAATTAGCCAATTTTTCTGGTATATTTGGGAAACATTTTTTTTTCGTTTTTGACCCTTTTTTAAGACTATTTTCGAACGCCTGTGTGAACTAATTCTTTTATGTAACATTTTTTAGGTTATATTCTATCACAACTATAAAAAATTATTCAATATTTCGGATAAGTTTAAGAACTATGATTTTTTAAATTTTTGAACCCTCTTTTAAACCCCTTGCCTACGCTCAATGTTAATCACCACCTATAAATATCTTGTAGTATTTTCGTACCAAATGTGGTTAAAACCCGTTAAGTGGTTTTTGAGTTATCACGGATACAAATTTTTTCTGACCCTTTTATAGAATTTTCACGGACGCCTATGGTACATTAATTTTTGTCGTATATTTTTAACACCAATTCATCTAGTTAAATATAAAAATTTTTACATTTTAATTTTTTTTTATTTTACCCCTTTTTCTACTATTTACGAACGCCTATGTAAATAAAAAATTTTTGCTGCATTTTTTAGGTTATCTTATATCAAAGCTATATATAATTAGCCAATTTTTCTGGTATATTTGATTTTGACCCTTTTTTTAAACTATTTTCGAACGCCTGTGTGAACCAATTCTTTTATGGAATATTTTTTAGCTTATATTGTATCACAACTAAGAAAAATTATTCCATATTTCGAATAAGTTTAGGAAATATATCTTTTTTATGTTTTGACCCCTTTTCCACTATTTACGAACGCCTATGAAAGTAAGTTATTCATGACACATTTTATAGGTTATATTCTATCAAAACTATAAATAACTAGTTAATATTTCTGCTATTTTTAAGAAATACGTTTTTTTTTAATCTTTTTGACCCCATTTTACACTATTTTCGAACGCCAATGTGGTCTAATATTTTATGTTCAATATTTTAGGTTATATTCAATTAAATGCGTAAAAAATTATGCAGTATTTCGGATAAGTTTAAGAACTATGAATTTTTTTAATTTTTGAACCCTCTTTTAAACCCTTTGCCTACGCTCAATGTTTCCCAAAATCTAATCAGCTCCTTGCCATGTCCAACAGTATTTTTGTACCAAATTTGGTTAAAATTTGTTAAGCGGTTTTTGCGTTTTCGTGGATACAGACAGACAGACATTTTTTTAAAACTAATTATTAGCTCTCCATATCATATATGTAATATATTATGTATATATGGAGACTATTAGTTTCATGAAAAAAAAATTTTTTTTAATTTCACCGGAAATACTTCTTTTTGGTCATTTTATACATAAATAAGTAGTTTTAAAAAAATGTCTGTCTGTCTGTCTGTCTGTCTGTCTGTCTGTCTGTCTGTCTGTATGTCTGTCTGTCTGTCTGTCTGTCTGTCTGTCTGTATCCACGAAAACGCAAAAACCGCTTAACAGATTTTAACCAAATTTGGTACAAAAATACTATTGGACATGGCAAGGAGCTGATTAGATTTTGGGAAACATTGAGCGTAGGCAAAGGGTTTAAAAGAGGGTTCAAAAATTAAAAAAATTCATAGTTCTTAAACTTATCCGAAATACTGCATAATTTTTTACGCATTTAATTGAATATAACCTAAAATATTGAACATAAAATATTAGACCACATTGGCGTTCGAAAATAGTGTAAAATGGGGTAAAAAAGATTAAAAAAAAACGTATTTCTTAAAAATAGCAGAAATATTAACTAGTTATTGATAGTTTTGATAGAATATAACCTATAAAATGTGTCATGAATAACTTACTTTCATAGGCGTTCGTAAATAGTGGAAAAGGGGTCAAAACATAAAAAATATATATTTCCTAAACTTATTCGAAATATGGAATAATTTTTCATAGTTGTGATACAATATAAGCTAAAAAATATTCCATAAAAGAATTGTTTCACAAAGGCGTTCGAAAATAGTTTAAAAAAAGGGTCAAAAACGAAAAAAAAATACGTTTCCCAAATATACCAGAAAAATTGGCTAATTATATATAGCTTTGATATAAGATAACCTAAAAAATGCAGCATAAAATTTTTATTCACATAGGCGTTCGTAAATAGTAGAAAAAGGGGTAAAATAAAAAAAAAATTAAAATGTAAAAAAATGTATATTTAACTAGATGAATTGGTGTTAAAAATACACGACAAAAATTAATGTACCATAGGCGTCCGTAAAAATTCTATAAAAGGGTCAGAAAAAATTTGTATCCGTGATAACTCAAAAACCACTTAACGGATTTTAACCACATTTGGTACGAAAATACTACAGGATAATTATAGGTGGTGATTAACATTGAGCGTAGGCAACGGGTTTAAAAGAGGTTTCAAAAATTTAAAAAACCATAGTTCTTAAACTTATCCGAAATATTGAATAATTTTTTATAGTTGTGATAGAATATAACCTAAAAAATGTTACATAAAAGAATTAGTTCACACAGGCGTTCGAAAATAGTGTTAAAAAAGGGTCAAAACGAAAAAAAAATGTTTCCCAAATAGACCAGAAAAATTGGTAAATTATATATAGCTTTGATATAAGATAACCTAAAAAATGCAGCATAAAATTTTTATTTACATAGGCGTTCGTAAATAGTAGAAAAAGGGGTAAAATAAAAAAAATTAAAATGTAAAAATTTTTATATTTAACTAGTTGAGTTGGTGTTAAAAATACCTACACGACAAAAATTAATGTTCCATAGGCGTCCGTGAAAATTCTATAAAAGGGTCAGAAAAAATTTGTATCCGTGATAACTCAAAAACCACTTAACGGATTTTAACCACATTTGGTACGAAAATACTACAGGCTATTTATAGGTGGTGATTAACATTGAGCGTAGGCAAGGGGTTTAAAAGAGGGTTCAAAAATTAAAAAAATTATAGTTCTTAAACTTATCCGAAATATTGAATAATTTTTTATGGGTGTGATAGAATATAACCTAAAAAATGTTACATAAAAGAATTAGTTCACACAGGCGTTCGAAAATAGTCTTAAAAAAAGAGTCAAAAACGAAAAAAAAATGTTTCCCAAATATACCAGAAAAATTGGCTAATTATATATAGCTTTCATATAAGATAACCTAAAAAATGCAGCATAAAATTTTTATTTACATAGGCGTTTGTAAATAGTAAAAAAAGGGGTAAAATGAAAAAAAAATTAAAATGTAAAAAATTTTATATTTAACTAGTTGAATTGGTGTTAAAAATACACGACAAAAATTAATGTTCCATAGGCGTCCGTGAAAATTCTATAAAAGGATCAGGAAAAAATTGTATCCGTGATAACTCAAAAACCACTTAACGGATAACCTACAACATGCAGCATAACAATTTTGTTTACATAGGCGTTCATAAATAGTAGAAAAGGGGGCAAAATAAATTTTATAATAAAACTAAAAAAAAATCAATTATTTTGCGTACAAGAATTTGGCCTAAATCTGAAATATAAAATATCTGCGTATAAATAGTGCCTCCAAAGAGAAGAAAAAGGCACAAAACCCGATACAAAAAAAAAATAGCTGATGTCTAAAACAAAACAAAAATTTAGATAAATGACAAAAAGGTCATAAAATTATTACTTTTACACTTAAATATGGAGAGCTATTCGTGCCTCGAGGGCAACAGCTAGTTTATGTATAAAATGACCAAAAACAAGTATTTCCGGTGAAATTAAAAAAAAAATTTTTTTCATGAAACTAATAGTCTCCATATATACATATATTACATATATGATATGGAGAGCTAATAACATAGCATGTTAATCAATGCAGCGGCATTCAGCTTCAGTGGTTGATAGCGAAACAATTGACAATACTGTTTTCTGGAAAACCAACATATCGGACCGGCACAAAACTTGATAAAATACCCAATAGTACCTTTCCTTTTTGATTTCTTGTTGGTATATTTTCAACAATTTTGTAATTCATTAGAAATATTCCCATTTAATATTTCACGTCATCATAAAATGCAAATATCACACTCTTTTATTAATTAGTAAAATTATATTTTATATACTTAGATAAATTTTTTCTATTCAATGATGATAAATTCTTTGTCTATAAACATTTCATAAATCGTTCATTATATTTTAAAGGGGCTTATTTTAGTTGATACCACTATTTCTTGAGCTTACAAATATTACTATGTTCTATTTCAAATTCCATTGGAGGTAACATACACCTAAATAACTTGTTGAATTTCTCCATATTTTCATATGAAATTTCATGATAGTACTATTATTTTTATAGATGCAAGTGCAAACAAAATCTTACCAATTGAACTATTGACAACAGAACATGAAGTTTCCAAATAATCTACTGCATGCACTTGTAATCCTCTTGCAACTAATCGTGCTTTGTATCTTCCATCTTGTTTTATTTTAAATATCTAATTACTCCTCAGTAAATTTTTATTATCCGCTTCAGAAATGTCCACATAAGTACTTCCATGATTTTCTCTCAACTTCTATTGCTTTCATCCATTTTTCTTTATCATCATTTGTTATTGATTCTTCATATATTATGGTAACATAACAAAATCTTGAAATTTATGTGGAATGGTTCTCGTTCTCTGAGTTCTTCTTACATGTTCTGACATTCTTTCTACATTTTCTTCTTTTTTTTTTCTATTTCAATCTCTTGATTAAATGGAATTTCTTACGCTATTAGTAGATCTTCAAAACAAATCTAACTATTCAGGAGGAATTGTGAAAAATGTTTATGTAGTCCTTCATTTCATGACCTCTGAACCTTAAAAGTGACCTCAGTTTAAAAGTTTATGTATAACGAAATTTGGAAGCACGTTCTAGGCCTCATTTTTCTACCAATCGAAACAAAATTGGGTAAAAAATCGACTAAGTCAATGTCTCGCTTGAGTTCGTTGGTGGTTGAAATGGGAAAATTAATTTAAAAATATCGGTCAAAGTTTCAAAAAATCATATTTTTTTCGTTGTTAATAGAAAATACCAATGTTAGATATCAAACGATAGATCACTTATATCTCTACAATGTTTATTTGGAAAAACATTTTTTTTATTTATCTAATCGCAACAAATAATTACCAGCAGATTGTTTGAATACCCTGGAAGCCCAGTCCAAATCTATAGTTCGTTTAGTTGTAGAGATTTAAAAATTGCAAAGTAGTAAGCAATTACTCTAGACATATTTAATTCTCTCATCTCCCATAGGATTCAGTTATTATCGCTTTAAAATTATTTACTTGTTTGTTATTTTGTTACTTAAGCTGTTTTGTTTATGTTTATTTGAATATGAATATACATAAAATAACAAACAAATTTTTAATCCTTACACTAACAGGATAATGATAAATATACTTACTATGTTAGTTCCAGAACCCAGAATTTCATGTCACAAAAAACACGATTGTCAGACAATTTTGGGAGTAAAGAGTATGTGCACGAAGAAAATGCAATGTGCGTGTAAGCCATTTCATCATTTGCATATGGGTCAATGTGTTAAAAATCGAGGTAAGTCCTAATGTAACGTTCTTTTTTGTCTAACATAACATGTATATAATAGTATATACAGAAACTTTATATATTTCGAATTAAACAAAAAAAAACTTTTTGTTTGAACCAAAAACGGAAAGAAGGATCTTACGATATTGAAACAAACAAGAAGCAATATTTTAAAATCGAAAATTCAACCATGGCAAAACCATCGCACGACAAACGTATATTTTTGTAATAGTAAACATGACATATAATTTTGCCAATTTTCATATTCAGAGCTGTGGCGTTGCTTCTTGTTTTGAAAAGTAGTAGCAACTTGGTTATTTCAAATAAAACAACCGTATATTTTCTGATCATTTTTACCTCCCGCAGAGTAAAGCAGGTTTTGCAATTAGGACAAAAATTCGATTTGGAGAGTTTTATCGAAATACAAGTTTTGGGGATTAAATTGAATATCATGTTTTTGGAAAATTGTATGTGAGTGAGTGTTAGTTTGTGTGTGTGTGAGTGAGTGTGTGCCCTATAAATCAAAAACATCTTATAAGAAATAGGATTTATAAATACTTTTTGATGTTCATCGGCACACTGTTAAAACAGAATAGTAAATTTACGTAAAATATAACTGTAATATTTATTCAACCATTCCCTCACGTAATTTTCCACCTTGACTGTACAACTACAATATTAAGTGAAATATTACAATTTAAAATTACGCCACATTTAGTGTAAAAATACAATATTAAGGTAAAATTACAAATTAAAGTTACACTTAATTTGGTGTACAATTACACAATATCGTAAAATTACAAATGAAAATTACGCTGCATGTCATGTAAAAATACACTTATAAGATTAAGATTACAACATAAAAATACGCTTACTTACGTGTACTTTTACACAATCGCTGTCTAAATAATACCAATATTTTAACGTATTTTTGCGGTAAGGCCCGGAAATGTACAATGCTCGTAAAACAATAGTGGAATTTACTTAAAATTTACAGTGTTCTTACATAAAAAATGGGGGAAAAATACCATTTTTGTACAGTAAGAACGTAATTTTACGTAATTTTTTTGTACTTTCATGAATATTTATATGAATTTACAGAAACTTTATCTGAATATTTCATTATACTTACCGTATTTGTACAACATTTTTAGGTGATCTATGTACCCAGATAGTTTCTGTAGACGTGAAAAATTGTCCATACTGAAATGGAGTCAGATCTTTTGTGTGTGAAATGAAAGTCAACACCACCCAATAAATTTAATAATCGCTCTATGCGTCAATAGTAAAACCAGACATGTTTCAAGGCTCCAAGCCTCATCATCAGTGGTTATTACAACATCAATTATTATATGACAAAGAGGAATATGTTAAAGTCTAGAAACAAGAAGGCAATGATATACCAAACGATATACTTAGTAGTATAACTCACCATTTCATGTAAAAAAAATGCATTAAAATATTAAAGTTTAAAATTACATAATTAAAGTTGAAAACTTATTATTTTATTGTATTCATTTCATATTGAAAATTTAGAAAAACCACCAATGATTCAAACGGCTGCCAATTCGGTAAATTAAAATGACGAACATCTATACCGAAGGGCACTCTGTACTTCTCGTGGAAAAATTGAGTGGAAGATCTGGAAGTTTGTTGTGGCGGAAGATGATTAACGTCCATTTATTGGATTTTTCACCACTTTTTAAACCAAATGTAAACTGGAAAAAGTAAAGAAAAATTAAAAACAACTTTTTAAGTTTTATATAAAAACCACTGCAGCCTAAAAAATATTTCTCCTTTTAGGTTACAGTGGTTTTCACAACTTAAAAATTTTTCTTTACTTTCCCAGTTTATATTTGGTTTAAAGAGTGGCGAAAAACTCAATAAATGCATGTTAATTCTTTACCCTATATGTTGAATATAAACACAGAATTGCTAGTTTTCCCGATTTTTAATATTTAACGAAAATATAAATGCTATAAACATGCTAAACTAAAAACTAAAATTTCTTGCCATATTTTGTTAATAATAGGTACCACATACTTAACAAACAAACACGTAAATTCAGTCTTAGATGTTTCTTATATTAGGCTGGAAAACATATCAAATGCGAATTTTAACAAATATACTAGAAACGTTATACAAAAAAATGCAATTAAAAATTAAGGAAGAAATGCTTTACATAATTTTTGAACTTTCCCAAGTTTTAGGCAGTTACAATTTAAAATTTGTTGATTTTGTGCTGCCATATTTTCCTAATGTTATGTATCTACTATATTATACTTTGCAAACAAAAAAAGAAAATATTCAGTCTTAGAAGCTTCTTACATTAGGGACGAAAACACATACAATGCGAATTTTAACAAATGTACTAGAAATGTCATACAAAAAAAAAATTAAATTTAAAATTAAGGAAGAAATTATTTAACATAATTTTTTAACATTGTCCAGATTTAGGTTAGAATTTAAAATTTGTTCATTTTGAGCTGCCATATTTAGCTAATAATAGGTACCTACTATACTATACTTAACAAACAAAAAGAAGTTTCTTAAATTACAAAAAAAAAAATCAATTAAAAATTAAGGAACACTAACCTGGTAAGTGCAGTTTGGCCGGGCGCATATAAAAATCTATCTGGGTGTATTGCTATGTAGATATTGATGGTACCTAATCATATTTTTTTAACAGTATTACACTTTATCCTACAACATGAACAAATCATTTTTACTTAGCTCGTGACTATAAGCACAGCTAATGTATGTAGAGGCGCTTATTATTAGAACCTCAAAAGAAAGCCATTCACTATTTCTCTGCAACCGTACACACCGCTAATATTTTGTTAACTTTTTGGGCACAGCTTATTGTATTTAATTTGTGTTTTAGGTTTATTAAATCAGTTGTTAAATAATAAATGTGCATTGTTTGTTTGATAACGCTGAATTGTAAAGGGTAAATAGCTGCTGTATATACTCGCATGCCTGTTGCGCTTGCGCTGTAAGGATGTTTTTACGAGTGTCGCAAAATTACTAGGAGCCACGGAATAGTACTAAAAGTAATGTGTAGATTTGCAAGGAAAACGAAAATTTTCGATACGATTTGAATACACACAAATTATATCGTGAAAACACATTTCGGTAATGCGTTTTTACGATATTACTAAGGAAAAATACGTGATCTGGGTAAATTATCGGCAATATTCGCGAATATTTAAGATTTACCTAATATTACATAAAAAAACATGTATGTTTACTACAAATCTTACGCATTTCTCACCCAATTTTTAACAGTGCATAGCCAAAGTATTTTTAAAGGGTCTAAAAGGTTAAAAAAAAATATATTGGCCTGTGTTTGAGAGCGAGAGAGATTATTTAAATTGAAATAATTATATCAAAATAAGAATAATTTGATATTATCACTCCTTACCTTGATTGCCGCGTCTTCTTGTACTCTGTGGTCAAAGAGCACGTAGGTAGAAGAGCTCACCAATTTGGTTTATGTAAATCTTAATTGGTATTAAAAATATAATTTTTGTCGGGAGCAAACCGTAAATTTCAACTTGTATATTGCGGGTGACCATTATTCGTCTCATGCGCACTTGATCCTACTCTTCTAGCGCGGGCCACGAAGGCTAAGGGTTGTACATACCGGGAGAGCCTGTTCTAGCGCGCTTAGCTTGGGAGGTAATCCGATATTGTACCTATCAAATTTTTTAAAATTACCGGCAAATAAAAACAAACTAATAATTATGTAGTGTTTCCGACCTATCCTACCGTTAGTAACGCATTATTTATATTACTTAATAGTGCGTCGCAGCCTACCCATCGCCACATCTAAAATTATTGTAAACTGCTATTTAAAAAGTAGTTTTGAGTAATGTTTGAGAGTAGTTAATAGCTGCTTCGCTCAAATAGCAACTTTTGAAGATAAGTCTCACTAATGGGTGGGCTGCCAGACCCAATCGCCAAGGTTCCAAATCATAATCTCTCCTGTTCCCCCCAGTAATACGTTGGTGGGATCCAGTTACAACAAGGAGGCCCTTGTAAAGTTCTGTGTCCAGCCTTTTTAAATGTTGTTCAAAGTTTTGGGGTCTGACCCCTACCACACACCATAGAAGCATCTAACATTAATGCCCTTCTCTTCCCTTGTCACCATGCGCAAACTTCTATCTAATACCATGTCTAGATATATACAACAAGTCCGAAGGTATTTTATTCTAGCCAACAGTTTGCAGTTTCTTGTTTACTTTCTTGTCATCTCCAGCTGGATTGTCCTTCCAAAGTACTACCAGATAATCAGATCAGCCATATATACATTAAATAACAAAAAAACGGTGACCCTTGGGCTACCCCCACAAAAAAATATTGAATTTTTCATTTTCACAATTTTCTCGTATAATATGGAGTGATTAACGCTTTCGTACGCTGATTTATATATTATATATATCCAAAAAGACTGCACACACGCCTGCACCGCTGCCGAGATATTTCCACATAAATTTGGTCTCGGTCAAGATATACTCATCAAAATGGACGCGACAGAACGGCGCAGCGTATATTATTGTGTTCCTAACCAGTAGATATTATGCTATGAGAGTTCTGGTCCATTTCTTATGGAAAATAACATGGGAGATCGGCAAGGACCAATCTGGCCATTTTTGATTTGATTTGATTTAAAGATGCACAAAGGACATATTTATGTTCTGTATGTATTTATACCCCCTTCTAGAGCGCTTTATACCTGCCCCCCGCCGCACATAGTTACCATATGCCCTTTGTACCTATAGCTATATTTAAATTACCCGCGCAGATCTCTGCTCCTCTACGTTTTAAGTCTTGCACGTGACGTCCCTATCATATAACCTCACGAGGTCATGAAGTGCGTGACCTTGAAACGAACCAATATTGGCCAAATTGGACCTTAGCGATCTCCCATGTTATTTTCCATAAGAAACGGGCCAGAACTCTCATAGCTTATCTACTCTAACCAGCCATAGCTAGAACTAGATTTGACGTAGGATTTCCACCAGCGAGTCTAAAACTAAGCCCTCCCACTCACACACAAAATTTAATTCATTAAGAAAATTGCACTGCTTGGACAATATGAATAAGTATGAGCTACAATAAACCCCCGTGTGGTGGCAACGCCGATCCTCTCATTTTGAACTTACCTTCGTACCTATCTTCTGTCCTATACTCACCAAAATATCCTGCCCTAGTGAAATGCAGTTAGTAATTCAACGTTTTTTTTTATATTTTAGATTTGTATGACATATGCGAACACGACCACCAATGTTATTGTGGAGCAGATTGTGAAACTAATATAGGATGTGTTGGAAGAAACTGTACTTGTAGACCAGGATATAAACCATATAAAAGCAGAAGATGTGTTTGTAAGAGTTACTTTTTGTAAAATATTTGTTTCGTATATAGGTACACCTACCTTACCGTATTTATTTATTTCATTACAGCTGATCCAGATTTTATACCACCTCTTGTTACATCAATACCAATGATGGCTACAATGACATCAAGTTCTGTTAAATCCTTCAGCGCATATTGTACAATAATTTTAGTATTAAATTTAATTTTAATTAATTATTGAAATTATTTGATTGCAGATTAAAATACGAGACGCGGGTTTTTAATTTAGAATTATAATAAACCGTAGAGGTTTCTTGTATCCACATACACAGCCTTCTCTAGACAAGCTATGAACAGATAACGGCAACACCGCAATACGGTTAGTAAACCAGTACAGTGCATACTCGGCCGGTGAGCGGTTGCAACGAAAATATTTGGAAACTATTTTGTAATCGTCTTTTGTATATTTTATATATTTTTTAATATTCCAGTTATTAGAAACATTAATTTTACTTAAATTTAGAAACTTACAATTAAATTGACCTTCATGAATAATTCTTTTTTTTTTCTTTCTTTCTCTCTTCTGTTATTAGTTTGCAATTTTCTGCTTGTTTTAATGCGCTAATATAATTGGATTTACATCCTGGTATACAGCACGCTGAAGGCATATTAAAATCGACTACCAACCCCGAATCAGAAAAATAACAATTAGGTATTTACCTAAAAATAATAATAATTCTTAGATATACCCTCGTACAAAAGACACTTCCGTCGCTTAGTTCATCAGCATTCACTCGCTGACGAGTAGCATGAATTATTCCAACTCAGGGATTTCTGTTGTGAACTCCAAGATGGCTAAACAGAGCGATCCTCGACCCGCAAACCTTGTCACAAAATTGACACACCCAATCACCACCATTTACCGGCTGCTGTAGGTGCGCTGCACCATCGATGTGTTCTCTCTCCTTTCGATGCTGTCTCTTTGCATGTTGTCGACGCTGCTCTTCAAAAACTCGAAGACCCTCATAAATGGTACGCCTCCATCTGGGTCGGTCGTTTGCGATCTCTTCTGTACATCTAAGCCACACTTCTTCATGTTGGTCTTAAGAACATCCTTGTACCTCTTTTGCTGTCCTACCTAATTACGTGAGCCGACCTTAAGCTGTGATTAAAGCCATCTCTTTGGAAGGCGTTCCGTTGGCATGCG
The DNA here is from genome assembly GCA_911728435.2 of Apoderus coryli. NCBI lineage: Eukaryota > Metazoa > Arthropoda > Insecta > Coleoptera > Attelabidae > Apoderus > Apoderus coryli. Next base: position 21,627,601 of record OU452200.1, on the reverse strand, counting down.
GATTACGTGGCCAGTCCATCGCAGCAGGGCCTCACAATCATCGCCTCAATGCTAGTTAATTCAGCTTCCTTCAGAACGCTGATGTTTGTTCGTCGGTCCTGCCATTTGATTTCAAGAATTCTTCTTAGACATCGTTGATGGTACTTCCCTAGGGCTTTCAAATGCCTCCTATAAGTGGTCCAAGACTCACAGCTATACGTAAGGGTAGGTTAACTACAATAGCATTATACACTCGCAACATAGTTCGAGCGTCTGTTATGATTATCGAAGACTCTCGTCCTCAGACGCCCATAAGATGCGCTTGGCCATCTTATACGATGCTGAATTTCATTATCGATATTTGCGTTCGCCGCGAGAATGCTGCCGAGGTAAGAGAAACTCTCGATGCTCTGAAGTCTGTCTACTCGAATATGGGGTGGGACAGCCATCGTGTTTGGTGCAGGCTGGTAGAGAATATGTGTTTGTTTTATATTTAGTTCAAGCCCAATACTCCTGTGTGCGCTGTTAAATGCATTTAGTATATATTGAAAATCCTCTTCTGTATCAGCTAGCACAACATTGTCATCCGCGTATTGAAGGTCAATGCCTCATGTGTATACGATCTTCGTCCCAGCTTGCAGTCTACGAAGATTGAAGAGTCCGCCGCCATCAAATCTATAGACAATCTCTATTCCCCCCGGTAGTTCATCCTTAACAAGTTGAATGAGCGTTCTCACAAACATCGAAAACAAAATTGGTGTCTTACGCCAGTTGTTATTGGTAAGAGTTTTCCCGGTCCGCTGCTGTTGAGAAATGCTGCTTTCATATTATCGTGTAGGAGTCGAAGTATCCGGAGGAATTTCTGGGGACAACCGTTGAGCATCAATATCCTCCAGAGAGCGTCACTCCTCAGAGTCGAACGCCTTGACAAGGTCTATAAAACCCATGTATAGAGGACGATTTTGCTCCCGTGACTCTTCCTGTATTTGCCTGGCACTGAATATCATGTCGACTGTACCCCTGTTGGGTCTAAACCCACATTGTGTTTCCGGCAAGCACCCTTCCGAGAGTGGGCTTAGACGATTGGACAAAATTTTGACAAGAACCTTTCCGGCCATCTTAAATATAGTGACAATTGAGGTATCTCGCATTTCAGCAGGCACGGTTTCAGTGTTCCATATTTTGGTTATAAGAATATGAGAATGTTCCAATATCACAGATCCTCCTTCTTTAACAGAGCCAGCTGCTTTGTTGTTTTTAAGTTGTCGAATAGCTATATCAACTTATTGCAGAGAAGGTACATCTCCCAGGTTTTGTTGGGTTGGTCTATGTGACAAGCGATCGAGTGTTGCATTATCAACTTTCGTGTCCCTGTTTAGGAGTTCCTGAAAATGTTCCTTCCACCGGGAACCAATTCACGTGCAATTCCGAGAGACGAGAGTCATCCCTGGTTTGCAGTGGGTTAAGACTCAGTGGAAAGGGGCCGTAAATGGTTTTAGTGGCATGGAAGAAAGCTCTAGTTGTTGCATTTCGGTCGATTTAACCGTCCACCGCTCCTTTCTTCAGATATCCAGGTCGTCGTTGTTTTCAGACTTCCCCATTTGAAAGAGATGCTTTTTTGATGTTGAGTTGCAGTCATTTTGCCAGGTGATGAATGCTTTACTCTTAGTGTCTATAAGTCTTTGTATCTCTTCATCATTTTCGTCGAACCAATCTTGATGTCGTCTTAAACTTGTCTTTTTATCTAAATAGTGTATTTGTAATAACAAGATCTTTTTCTGCGCATTTGGTTAACAGCAATAGACCGTTGGAGTTACACTTTCCTACTCCTTCTTTGCCGATGGTATTAGGCAAGAGATCAGAGTCGCGACCAACTCGAGCGTTGAAATCTCCTAGCAGGATGATCTTGTCGGAGCCAGAAACGTTAGTCAGCACTCTATCAAGCTAGCTGCGAGTAGAATTCCTCTTTTAATTCTTCATCGGTGCAAAAGGTTGGAGCGTACGCGCTTATAATTGTGACTCGCCGATCCCGGCGTAGTTTGAGGCGACGGGTCATCAACCTCTCATTTACGTCAGATGGTACTTCCAAATAACTAATTAGATCATTTTTAATTACAAATCCGACACCATGGATACGGGGTTGATTGTCGTTTTTTCCTTTCCAAAAGAAAGTACAGCCCCCTCCATGTTCTTTCAATTGACCTTCACCTGATCTTCTGCTCTCACTTAATGCAGCAATGTCAATGCTGAATCGTTTTAGTTCTCGCATTAATTTCCGTACGTCGTTCTGATCTATTACTGGTGTTAGTCTTCATGAGTGTGCGGACGTTCCATGTCGCAAAGTTCAAATGTTTAACTGTATTATTTTTATTTCGACCGCAAATGGTGCACCCTCTGGACGCGGTTATCCTGATAGACGGATGGAAGGACTGACTATGTTTAGGGCACCTGTTCTAGCCCCCTCCCCATGCGGGGTGAGCAGAGGACTGCTCAGTCACAAGTGCAGGACACGAGTCCCAAATCTTGAAACTGAACGGCCATCACACACTTGCCTCCTACGTGCCGGTTTGTCACTAGGAGCTTCCAGATCACACATTCCTGCTCCCGTCGCAACTCCCTGTTCACACAGGGCTTTTGATGGTGACATTCTCCTTCGTTGGAATACCCGTGTGCGTGAGATTTTTTAACGTGGTAATGCTGCTGCACATCAGCAATCACACGACCCCTGACAGAAACTGAAGTCCGAACCAATGGCATAGTGTCTACGACGATTAGAGACTCCAGCACTGCTGCAATCTGTTGCTGGGGTGTCAATGGATGTGTATGATGGTGGGTTCGAATCCTAGACGACGCTTAAGGGCATGGGATGGACGCCCTTTGGTGCCACATATAACGAAATCAAACTCGTCCATTTCGTTGTCGCACTGTTGTGACTACAGACAGTACGGCTCGCCATGAATGCCGTAGCAGAGAAGTCATTCTCTGGTCTGACTTGCTTACACACACACTATGCCGCCGCTTATACCGTGTGACTGCCCTACCGCTGCAAACAAATGACTTTATTTCATTAACAAACCGTTTATCCGGTCTTATAACTTACAGAAAATTTATATATATTTATTTATACACACTTATCAGTTTTACAAAAAGCAGGCTGTTCACGACCCAAAATTAGAACGAATTAGAATCCCTATAGGAATCCGGTCATTTTTACGCAGAGTCTAAACAAATCACTTTATTTTATTAACTAGCATTTTAGCCGGTATTTTAATTTAGACGATATATTTATACACAGCTTATCACTACTAGTTTTATAAAAAAAGATTGTTCTAATTAAGATCAATAAGCACTGATTTAATTAGACCGCGTGTTACAAATGTTCCAATGTAAACAGAAACAATAGACTTGTATACAACGTTGCTAAATTTAGTTGTTCATGGCTTGGCTAAAGAAGGCTGTGGCCACATATCACTACAGATAAACTATTTTGTATATATCATTCCTTTCTTCAGTATTGTTGAATTAATAAAATTTTTACGTATTATATTTATAGGTACCTACCTACTTTCAAATCGCATGATGGCATTGTAAAATTAGGGAAGGATACAGCATATTGTTGTTGTTTATATAGTTAAGATAGAGATTTTATATATAGGCATCAATGTAAAGGGCCAACATTTTTTATTGTTATTGTTCAACATCTTTGTAGGAACTACTTTTATGAGAAACTTTCAATTTAAGATAACACAATGATATAGATATAAGTGAATAAAATATCTTTTAATACTCCTCTCAACCTAACATCCAGTGACTCACTCTTTGTTTTATTATAGTAGTCACGCTTCTTTAAGTAACCCTACATCTTTTTTGGTTACATTAAAAATAATCTTTGTGCACTTTTTCGACATAGACTTTTTACTTAAAAAAAATGTTTTTTATAATAATTAGTTCTCTAAAACTTCAGATCAAAAGAGCACAAGTATTTTTTTTTATATTATGATGGCCTCCACCTTAAGTGATTCAGCCAATTATATTGTATTTGAACTTGAAGGGAATGCACAATTAAGTGTGTTTAAGGTGTACTCATCATCGCTTTTCACTGTTTTTATGTTTTGTTCCATTGCCATTGCCAGTGCTAGCATAACTAGCTATTATTTGAACAATCATTGTATGCATTTTATAGGTTTTTTTAGTTTGGCTATAGATAGGGGAGCGCCGGGATGGTTTGGACAGCGGGAGGCATTGGACACATTCATATTTACCGCCAAATTAAAGAAGGGGTAAAAACAAAAACGTATTTAGAAGCGCAATTGAATGCTCTTAGTATCTATCTAGATTGGAGGCAAGTAGGTTGTATCGTTTCGCGGCACTGCCATTTTTTTATTTATCTACGTGTCCATTCTAAGATTAAAAAGTTTTAAATCCTGTTTTACGAAACAAGTATTGAGTTTTTTGAGCGGCTGATTGATTACCAGTTTCAAGGTAAGCCTTAAAAATCATAGTGTATAGTTGCTTTTAAGATATATATATGAACTTTAATACATTTTGAGTTTTATTAATCGAGCTACGTTGCGGAAGGGTATGGACAACTGTCCAAATGCTCCCGCAAGTGTCCTAACCCTCCCTAAATTAGCAAATTGTTACAGGAAACATGCCTCACAAGCACAAAAAGTTGACAAACAGACTTTTTTCCGCTGAAGCCATGCGGAATGCAACCGTCGAGGTATTATCTGGAAAATATTCTATTAGAAAAAGTGCCCAGGAACATGAAGTTAAAAAATCAACTCTAGCGCGATATGTGAAAACAGCAAAAGAAGTTGGTATTGAAAATATGTCATTTTCTCCCCATTTCGTCACATGTCAAGTATTTTCTAATGAATTGGAATCCTCGCTTACCTGCTACCTCAAAAGATGTTCAAACATGTACCACGGTTTAACGCCAAAAGCTACTCGCAGATTGGCATACGAGTTTGCAGAAAAAAATCGTCTTAAATTTCCAGATTCTTGGAAAGCAAATAAATCAGCTGGAAAGGACTGGTTCACCGGCTTTTTAAGTAGACAGTCGAAATTGTCCATAAGATCTCCGGAAAACACAAGCTTGGCGAGAATTTCCAGTTTTAATAAAACTACCGTCGGGAGATTTCAAGATAAGTTAGAGGAAGTTCTGAAAAGACATGAGTACACTGGATCAGACATATTCAATTTAGATGAGACGGGTGTTACCACGGTGCAAAAGACTCAAAAGGTAGTTGCGACCAAAGGCCAGCATCAAGTAGGTAAAGTCGTTTCGAGAGAGCGAGGAGAGCTGGTTACCCAAGTGGGCATTATTGGAGCGAACGGAATAGCACTTCCTGGGTGTTTCCGAGAAAAAAATTTGATAAACATCGAATGTTGAATGGTGTTCCAGAAGAGTATGGTGCAACTGGCTTAGTTCATTCGTCTGGATGGATGACCAGTGATAATTTTTTAAAGGTCTTAGAACACTTTACAGCTAATGTTCGTTGTTCTAATGAACGTCAAGTCCTTCTCATAATGGACAATCATGAATCCCATTTATCTGTGCCTGCAATTGATTACTGCAAAGAAAATGGGATTACAATTTTAACTCTTCCACCGCATACATCTAATAAGTTGCAGCCATTAGATAGGACTGTTTTCGGCCCATTTGAAAGATGTTTCAACCAAGGAGTAGATGACTGGATGCTCGCTCATCCAGGACAGACAATATCCATTTATGATCTGGCACCTATCTGCATGAAAGCTTGGGATCGGGCTGCTACTCCCTCCAATATAAAATGTGGATTTCGTTGTACCGGAATTTGGCCATTCGACAAAAATATTTTTAGTGAGGAAGACTTTATTTGCTCATTTGTTACAGACAGGGTAGAAACAGAGAAAGACCCCAACAATGTGACTCTGTCAAATGAGGTTTTAAATAAAAATCCAGATGTATCACAGCAACCCGGCCCCTCTACACAAAAGCAAAAGTTTATATCTCCTTCCAAAATAAGACCGTATCCAAAAGCTCCCGAAAGAAAGACAACTAGAAAAGGACCAGTGAAGAGGACATCTATAATTGCAACCGATACTCCAGAACGCGATAAAATTGAAGAAAAAAAAATGAAGAAGAACGCACCAAAACCTGATCAAAATAAGATCGAGAAGGTAAAGAAAAAATGTTTGAGGGAATCTTCTTCTTCCAATGAGGAAGAAGTTATTTACAAAGACTCATCTTCAGAGTTAGATTTGGAAGAAGATGAGGACTTGGTAAATCTCACCAAACTTGAAGTTAATAATTTTATAATTTGCAAGGTGTTTGGAAAAACATCTGCTAGACATTATGCAGCTAAAATAGAAGAGGTCGTTGAAGATGGCTTTAATGTGAAATTTTTAAAAAAGCAAGTGGCTTCCAACCGGTTTAGATTTAGTGAAGAGCCTCCAGCATTTGTCTCATATGAAGAAGTTGTTTTGAAACTACCAAATCCATTGACAGACCGAAGTGCCACATATTTGGACATGATATATTTTAATGTTGATGTTACCGAGTACAGCTTATGTTAATATTGAAGTAATTATTCAATAAACAATTTTTAACTAAATATTTTATTTGTTTTTTGAAAAATAAATGATTTGCGTAATATATGTTCTTATTAATTGCTTGTCCAAACCCTCCCCAAAGTTGGGGAGGATTGGGACAGATTACATTAAAAAAATATATGTATCTATCAAAACTCATAGGCATATTTTTTCAAAAAAAAAACCAAAAGTATATGTAAGAGACATGTATCAACTATCCTCGCTACAAAATTTTAATTATTCCTTATCCACGTCCACGCCACAATTGTTTATTCAAATATTGTCCAAACGCTCCCGGCGCTCCCCTACATAGATTTACCTATAGCATATTATAAGAATGTATATATCTATTAAGTAATATTTTAGAATATAGAACTAATTTTTAAGGAATAAATCTAGAGACGACGAAAATATAGAGGTTTCATTGTTGGTCGATGGTACATTATACGTCTTAAGAAAATGAAGCACACTATTGTTTTGAAAATTTAAGTGATTACTCATATCAATCCAATTTATCACTATAAATATAATATTGTGATATTTGTGCCACTTCGGGTTATACCGGAAGTTAATACCAACTTTCTTATTTCAAATGGAACATCATGTACCTATATAATTATATTTTTGAATTCCTTATCTAGTTTGGAGTATTTTGTCTTTATAATTAATTTACCTATAAGGTTCTAGGGTGGTCGCAAACTACTGTATGGTGATCTACTAATAAAAGTAGACAGCAGTCCATTTTCTCAAATTGAACACACATATTATATTATCAAATATTCTGAAAGACAATCACTCAAGTCAAGTCCCGTTCAAATGATATGTCATAATTGGAAAGGTTTTCGAAATAAAAACAAGTTTCTAGAAAAATTGGATTATTTCGATATGAAACAATAAAATTATAGAAATTGACATATAAGGCGTAACTATTAAAATGTTTGCTGTTTATTACCGAAAGTGTCTTGAAAATAATTACTCAAATCAAGTTTTAATGAACTTGTATATTATTCATGGGTAATTTGACAAAATTATAAAAAAAAAACATACAGAAAATCATCTGAAGTAATCCATAACGACGAGGAGCGGGTTGTATTGATAAATGAAAAATTAATGAAACGCAAACTCCCTCATGTTCATTAGTTGTAAATCGATATACATTTCGTTAAACTTTCTATAATTTTCTCACATTTCCATTGAACAATAAAAAATAAGTTTATTAAAACTCCATTTGAGTGCTAAGATATTTTCTTCCATTTTAATTTTCTCTACACTTTCGTTAATAAATAACAAACATTTTATTAGTTATAAACTAAATGTCAGACTATTACGAATTTAATGTATACTTAATTAAGGTAAGTAAGTATACCGAAATACTTCAATTTTTCTAGAAACTCGATTTATTTTGGAAATCTTACCATAAGAACATGGCATATCAGTTGAAAGGCAATTTCATGGTCTTTCAGAATATTTGATAGTAAGTAAGATATAGAATGTGACGAAATTGCTAATATTTTTCTAGGACCTGTTTTCGCTCAAAGAAAATTTGTTATTATTAGTAGGAAAAACAGTTACAGATAGGTATAGGAAAGTTTTGAAGACTACTCATAACCGATAAGGAATCCAAAAATACCATTATATGCAGGGTGTTCCATTCAAATAAGAAATTTAGTATTAACTGACGGTATAACCGGAAATGGCACAAATATAACAATATTATAAAGGATATGATTGGATTGACCTAAGTAATCATTTAAATATGGGAAATAAAAGTAAATTTCCACAAATAATTATAATTATCTGTTATATCTCCACTTGAATATGGAATACTTCTTTAAATTTAATCATTTAAATTTTCAAAACACTCGTATGCTTAGTTTTCCCAAAACTTCTTATGTCGACCAACAATCACCCTGTATGTTTACTGTGTAAATAGTACCTCATTATAGTATTTCAATATGCATATTATGTACAGTAATAATAAATACACATATTAAGAATGATTTGTCAATTTACTTAATTTTAGAAATCCAAAATTCGTAGGTATCAGTTATGTCACAGCGAGCAACAAATTTAAATGTGGAGTTCGTCTGCCTCTCCGGGGTAGTACATCATCAGCATTCACTCGCTGGCGAGTATGATTTAGGTATTCTCAGGGATTTCTCTTGTGAACCCTAAGACGGCTAAATAAACCGATCCTAGGGCCACATAAATGAGTACTAACCACAATATTGAGTGCCCGAAGAGAGTACCTTGTACCACATAATGTAAGACTAAGACATTGTATTTGCATAATTGCTTTACAATAGTATATTGTGCAACGAACATGAAATGACATATATTTCCTACGAGTATGATCGTTTGCAGCATGAGCCGCAGGCGAGTGCTGCAAATCATACGAGTAGGAAATGGTCATTTCATGTGAGTTTCACACTATACTTTTTCTACGACTGTTTTAATACTTTTGAATAAATTTAACATAATTTTTAGGAAAATATTTGTTTTTTGAAACTTACCCTTGTTAGCATATAAGCCTAAATACGATAAATTAGAAGTATTAAATTGACTAGGTGGTGTTAAACTATATTCACTATCACTGTTTATGTGTTTTGAAATTAGCGAAATACTTAATTATAATTATTATTAATTATAAATACCAAAACTGTCAATTTGGTGTTTGTATTTTCGGCGTTGCTATGGTGATTTTTCATGCCCGCCGCTACTTTTGTCATTACAATTGATTACACAATTAAATTTTATCCGTGCGTAATAATATTTCCCACTAGTTGCTAGGCAACGGATAAATGATAAACAGCATTACAATGTACTACATTGTCAAATCATGATTGAACATATAATAAAGGCATTTAAAGACAGTCGTAGAAAAATTATGTTGTAGAATTAAAAAGTTCAAGCATACATGGTGATTCCAAATCCATAATATTTCTTAACTGTGTATAAAATGCCTTCAATTAAACAATATTTATTTTTTAAAACTGAAAAATAACAAATTTATTAGACAATGTGTCCAAAAGGGCGGTCCTGTATAATTTAAGTGTGTTCAATATCATTAATTTCTACACGGCGCTGTTTGAAGTAACCACTGTACCGAAGGGAATGTGTTTTCTAATCATCAACATCAATGCAAGTAATTCATCCTTTTACTTGAAATCCCACCACAAACAGTCCCAAGAATTTTGGGTCTGGTCTGGTGGTATAAAACCAGATGAATCAAAAGTGGAGGCCATAATAAATATGCCTCAGCCTAGGAATGTTGGAGATTTGCAAAGATTCTTGGGTCTTGTGACATATGTTTAAAAATTTGTAGAAAATCTTTCGGAAAAAACAGCACTTTTGAGAGGTTTGTTGAAGAAGGATGTCGAATTTAAGTGGGAAAAAGAGCACGACATAGCTTTTAACCACTTAAAAGAATTTATGTGTAAATCACCATGTTTAAGGTTTTTCAATATCAACAAAAATATAGTAGTATCGGTGGACAGTTTGGTATGGGTGCTAGTCTTCTGCAAGATGGAATTCCTTGTGCGCATGCGTCGCGGGCTTTGAGCGTAACACAAACTAGATACGCGCAGATAGAAAAAGAATTGTTGAGTGTGTTGTTTGGATGCGAATGATTTCATCAGTATGTGTTTGGTAGACATTTCATTGTCGAAACGGATCATAAGCCACTCATTTCTATATGTAAAAAATCTATCGAGTCTTGTCCTGCGAGGTTGCAGAGAATGCTTATACAGTTACGTAAATATGACTTTGAATTAGTATATAAACCGGGTAAACAACTTATTGTAGCTGATACTTTATCTAGGGCATACGAAAATAAATTGTTTGACGAAAATATTGATCTGGAGCTGGATGCCCAGGTGTGTCTGATTTCTTCTTATCTGAGTGTCACTGAGAGCAAGCGTAATGAATTAAAAACTTTGACCGACATGGACCTAGAACTAAATGCACTCAAGAATCAAGTTTTAACTGGTTGGCCAAAAAACTATAAAAATGTGCCAGATAATATTAAATTTTACTATAAATTTAAGGATGAAATTACATTGGCTGATGAACTTTTGTATAAAGGTACTAAACTGATGATTCCAAAAAACTTTCGACAAGAATTGCTTGAAAAACGTCATGTAGGTCATTTAGGCATTAAAAAATGTAAAGATACCGCGAATTTGTCATTTTATTGGCCGTCAATGAACAAGCAGTTAGAGGATATGGTTTTGGCTTGTAAGGTTTGTCAACAGTTTCAAAAAACTAATAGTGCGGAGCCTATGATTCCTCACGAGGTTGTTGACTTGCCCTGGTATAAAGTAGAGGCCGATATTTTTTATTTTAATGGTCAGTTCTTTCTTTTGGTTACTGATTATTATTCAAAATTTGTAGAGATTAGCAATCTGAATAAGGATCAAACGTCAGAGAATGTTATATTAAGTTTTAAATCAATTTTCTCACGTCAAGGAATACCGAGAGTTCTTATAACTGAGAACGGTCCAGAATTCTCGAGTTTATTGTTTAACAAAAAACATGGGATATAGAACATAAAACTTCATCTCCTAGATATCCATGTTCAAATGGCGAGGTCGAAAGACAGATTCAAACTGTAAAAAGTATTTTGAAGAAATGTAATTATGAAGGTTCGGATCCTTATTTGGCATTGTTGTCATTCAGAAATACTCCTCTCCACGGTGATAGAACACCAGCTAATATTTTATATAATAGAAATTTAAGAGATTTACTACCTAAAACCGACTCATATTTTCGAAATAGAAAATTCTCGAAAATTAAACATGACAAATTTCTTAAAAAATGGCAAAAAACTCAAAAATTTTATTATGACAAGCGTACCTACTAAAGACTTACCAGATATAAAAATTAATACGAGAGTTTTCTTTCAAAAAACTTTAGAAAGTTCTTGATTAGGCGGTGTCATAATAGATAAAGTAGGTTTAAGAACCTACAAAATAAAGACTGACTATGGGTCAATACAACAATATAATAGAAACAGGCGATTTATTAGAATTGTAAATGACAGGAGTAGTAGTAGTAAGTTTGAGTGTGGGACTAATCATAATAAGAATGAAAATTTGTTAAGTGGGGATTGTTAAGTATGAATAAACATGTCAACTTATAGAGCATGCGCATGAGGCCATAAGTATTGTACATCATGTCTACACATGAATAAAGCAGTTGTTAGCTGGACTCGAAACTGAAAACAAGTCGTTTCTTTTATTATCAAATTTCCTAACCTGAGAAACAACACAACAGGGATAATTTGGGGTCGCAATATTCTGACTATGTATATCTAGAATGTAAGAGTGATGAGAGGGAAAGTGTTGTAACAAATATAACCCCTAGTTTGAATAACTCTGCAAACAGCTTGCAAGATCACAGTGTTGGTTCTGAGAATAGCTTAGTGCAAAATACAGATTTCGCATGTGATTCACCATTTTATCAATCTAAAGATGACAGTAATAATTACGAAAGTAATACGTCTGGCGAACTGTTTGCTGAATGTACGTCAGATTTTAATACCACCACCAAGGCTGGCAGAGTAACTAGAAAACCTAGTCGATTTGATAATTATTGTAGTCACGTTTGTAATCTAAGGAAAAAATACAAATTTTGTTAAAAAGGAGAGGAGTACATACTTTAAATAGTATAATGTTTTGTGTGTAAAGACTGTAAAATCTTTGTATCGATTAGTATTGTGTAAGGTCTGAATTGTTTTGTATTGTGTATGAAATATTTGAACTGTGATATGAAATGATAACTTTTAGAGGGGAGATGTAATATATGTAGGTCCTATAGTGGGAAGTTATATGTGTACATAATGTAGAATGAAGTTAGTGACGGATTTAGATGTTAATAAAATAGACAGTGTTGTTATTGCTATTACATTTGTAACAAATCTATTACTTTTTCTATCGTCTATTACTTTATTACGACATTTGTCTAATTTGATAGAATCTATTACTTTTTATGGATTCTATTACTTTTTTATTACTTTCAAATTCAATTAAATTTTGAGAAAAAATTACTTGTCAAAATCAAAAACTTTATACATTTTCCTACTAAATATCAATGTCTTTATAAGATCTTAGATATTCCTAAATCAGTTAGCTTCAACATGGCTTCCTATAATATGCTCTGTAGTGCTTTAATCTTTGACGGGCATAGCTAATAGAGAATCGCAAGCGCAAGAGATCAAAAAAACTGTCGTTTCATTTTTTAGGTTTGTGATCAGAAAACAGAGAGCTGCATACCAAATCTTAGTCATTTTTAAAAAAAGTCTATACCAATAAAATAAAACATCGTCGTTTGTGTCGTTTGTATTTATGTCATGTGCCCTAGTCCTACATCTAAACACAGTTTAATACGGTTAGAACTGTGATCTAAATGTTTGGCTTTCCTCTTGTTTTCCTTTTGTTGTCATATATCTTTCTTTCTTTTCTAGGGAAATATCTGTGACGGGTTTACGATAATAGGTGCTTTCTTTCGCTACTGATTTCAGGATCCAAACGCGTTTGGATTCACTGATCATGTTCTTACGCTAAAAACGCATTTTCTGATTCATCCCCACTTTAGCGCCCATCGCGATCCGGATCCGTAATCCCCTTGCCTCTCCGGAATTTAAAAAATATGATTCGTTTCATTCGAACATAAAATTCTAACCTCTGAACCTTTCTAAAATGTCATATTTCATATTTATAAACAAACACGTTATAGAAAAAAGAAAAGTTCTAATCTAAAGAGGTTATGCCTCTTTAGACTGGAGCTTTTAGGTTAAACTTATCGAGCGTTCTTTCTTTTCTTATCTATAGCAATGAAAAGAATCACGATTCAGAACCCAACAAATCCTGAATAATAAATCCGGATCAAGAAAACTAGCGAAATAAAGCAGCTATTTATCAGAGATATGAACTATCTCTGGATATTATTAATATAAGATTGTTATGAGGATTGTTTCCACAAGCGTTAGAAACAGTCTGGATTTCAGAATCCAGACTGTTTCTAACGCTTATGCTCAGGCATAACGTTGTTGACGTGCGGTTTAATTGGTTTACGCAGAATCCTGACTGATTCTGACGCTTGTGAAAACAAACCTATAATGTATTTCTATTTGTTACATTTCTATTACTTTTTAAACATAAATCTATTACGTTTATTACAATTACACACCATTTTCTATTACTAAAAATTTTTTGCCAGCAACAACACTGAAAATAGACAGTCTCCTTGCAACCGTTGTCTTAATAACAACCTCTCCCAACAGAGTGTAGTGTAGTAGAGTCAGAGATATAGAGGGGGGAGAACGCGCTTCGACGAGTGCGCATACGATTTTCCGAGGACGGTACGGGTGCCGCCATGTTCCTCGTTGTCGTACCAACTGTCGGAAAACAAATCTGCTGTTAAACTATGATTCGTCTATTAAAGCGGGAATTTTTAATTCCGGCCAATAAGAGTCCGCTGTTTTATGTTGGCAGCTGCAAATTGTAGACCGTCTGTCTTTAGTTTGAAAACTGAAAATGGTTTATGTTTATATTGTTTGTTTAATAGGGAGTTAAGGCAAAGCCAGTGACGTATACTTAAACGTATCTTTTGACATCTACGCATGCACTCTCTTTGAATTTATACGTTTAACGATATGAAGGCAGTAAACATATGTACCTCTACGCGTATCGTATACATAAACGTATTGAACCGATTGTTGTCGGAATTACATGAACTTGTACGAATATCTAGAATAGAACAACAAAAACTGTGAATCTATATTAATAATTAAGCTAAGCTATTTTGCAATAAATACTTTATTATTATTAGTAGTAGTAGTTTATTTTGTAACAATTATAAACATTTTTCTGTTATTGTTTATAGGTATACATAATAAAATAGGTATTTGGTTAATAATTAAAAAAACAATAATATTAACAATATAGTGAATGGAAGTAGAAAAATCTAAAAGAGTCTTTTTCTCAAGTAAAGTGTTATCTCTACCTTTCGCATATACGATACGTATTGGATGGCACCTTAATTCTATTTTGAATGAGTACTTATGCCACAGCATTAATAAGTACAGCATTCCGACTCCACGTTCGCACTTTGAAAAAAACTGTGACGTAAGATGCCGCCATTTTGGGTTACAAGTCAGGTTCTGACTAAGAATAATTATAGTTTTTGGTTTCTAACCACAGTACTGTATTTTTATTTTTGTAAAAATATTTAAGTACATAATAATATCGCTGTCAATTTCAGAAATATTTGTGGTGTGTCATAGTGATTGAAAACAACCTTGAGTGGTGTTATCAGTTAAATGTTGACATGCTTGGGTGATTTTTAATAACAATAATAATAAACACAACAATAATAAAGATTTTATTAGTAAAAAAAGACATTTTTACAAAAGTTGAAGCAGTGCTTCCTAACTTAACCTAAATTTAACTTTTATTTTGTTTGTTGAATTGATATATCTAATTTTTTTTCTGTAATGGTCGATAATTCGAAAAGCTGAAGTCTCCATGGGTTATTGTTTTTTTTAATATAACAATTTTTTTTTTTATTTTGTTAAGTTATAGTAAACGCTTTATTTAATATTTAATATTTTTTAAGTCAATTAGAGTGGCTATTTTTAACTAATATAAAACGTGATAGCCCTTATTCACTGTAATCTTCAACGAAAATGAGTAAAAGTTCGTATGTATCAGTTGCTCATGGTAACTATTGGAAAAAGTTGTTATTGTCAAAAAAGAATTAAGATTGTCAGATTTTTGATTAGTTTTCAATTTCCATATTATATTGGTCAGTTAAAATCGTTTCAGTTTTGTATTTAGTTTGTTATTTTTCTTTATTAATAAATCGCGTTTATTTCAATTTTCGTGGTTTATTATGAATATCGTTGTAGTGAGTTAAACGGGTAGTTTAATTCACAAATTACAACAACAGCAACTTTAAAGGCAAATTTTGGCAAAGACTTCTAGAAACTTTATAATGATATTGTCAATAAAATTACAACTAGCCACGCGACAACTTGTGTTTATGTTTCACTTGTATTTAGTTTAAAAACATATTAGATACTGTCATTTCGTAATATAAATTTTACGGTTATACAGTTGTTATAAACGTAAAATTATCTAGTATTTATCTTAATTTTTACTTATTACTCACCTAACAGGATCTTTGGGGAAGCGAAAAAAATGTTTAGAGCAAGTGTACCGCTTATTGGGACAACATTTTGCAACACACACATGTCCTCCGTGATTATTCATTGTATGAATCCCAAGACACGTTCATAAAAATAAAATCCTTTTAATTCTCACGAACACTATACCAAAAACACAGATTTAGATTTAAACAATATTTATTTATCTCGTACACGCCGACAATGAACTATATATTGAACACAGGAGTGAACTGTATCTATCTACGTATATGCGATTATTTTGACGTTGTAACCCATAATGGCGGCATGCGCGACGATATGCGCAGGACGGCTTGCAAACGTGAAAGTCAGAATACTGTATTATTTATTATACTGTGCTTATGTAGTGTAAACATAACCAAAATCTCACGTTTACGTATGCCATAGCGTTGCTGTGATAGCATTATTATTATTCATTGATGATCAGTTCTGAGAGTAAATTTAGTTCCCCATAAATATTCTTCAAACATTCTTACCCCATATACCATTCCCAATGCTTCCTTGGATGCATTCGTACTTCTTTTCAGCTGGCATTAATGTTTGTGAGACACACGCAATCAGTCTCTCATTTTCCACGTGCTATGGGGTAAGAATGTTTGAACAATATTTATGAGGAACTAAATTTACTCTCAGAACTGATCATCAAACTTTGGTTCATATTTTTGGAGAATATAAAGGTATACCCCAAACATACGCTAGTCGTTTGCAACTCTGGGCTCTTTATTTAGCAAATTTTCTTTATAAAATTGAGTGCATAAAAGCCAAAACTAATTGCGTATATACTTTTTTGTCTAGGATAAAGGAAGGAAAAGGGCGAGATACTGAATTTTGTTAAAACATGTACATCATGACATATCTCTAGAATCGCCTACGAGCCAGATCTCAGCCGTCTGCTGAAATCGGGCCGGTGGTTGATTGTTTGGTGGAGATGGTTAATAAAAATGTCTTTAATAATACTAAAATAAATATATCTGATAACAGGTTGGCTGCTGAAGAATAAGATACGCCTTTGGTGTCAGCAGCTTCAGGACCACTAGGTAATATCACAGTCAGCATCATCAACATCAGCAGCGAAGCATCATCACCAACATCAGAAACATCATCATTGACGTCAGCAACAACGTTAACGTCCGAACAGCTTTTCCGGTAGCACCATCTGTAAAGTTGACATCACAACGAGCACGTAGGTCAACGAAAAGAACTGAAAGGTTTCGAGATTACGCCATAAATCTTGATGACGAAGATTAATGTTTAAATTGTTGGTCTGATTGTATTTTGTAGTATGTATGTAAATAGCATGTAATTGACGTAACTGGTAAGAATATTGATTTTAATATTTAACATTTTTATATAAAATTTCCGCAGTTAAAAATGTATAAAAAAAGATTACGGTCGACGTATTAGTATTATAGGCATTATAAATAACTCATTAGAGTGAAGGGGCTGTGTTCTACTAATTGTTCAAGATGGGGTTGTATAAAGGTTATTCAAATAACATAAAGATATTAAGCAAGTGAATCTGATAAAATTGTACAATACAAAAGATATCACTGGCGTGGGTGTTCCTAGAGAATTCACTAAATAAGGGAGTTGCATATCCATCCGGAAGGAAGGACAAGGGTCACTTTCTATCTGACCGAGTTATGTATGGTTCATCCTGTATAAATATAATAAGATATTCCCACGACGACAAGTTGCTGATCCATCATTTCCAATAAAATAGCAAAAGTGCGATGTATCAAAAGTTACTTAGTTCGGTATAACCTGTTTAATTAGAATAGACATAGACACGAACAAGTAAACATTAATAATTATTATATTATATTCCTTTGCTTTTTCTAAGTTATATTTTGAGTTTTAATAAAATTGAATTAAAAGATATTTTTTAAAAACAAATTCTTTATATTCAAAAACATAAAGACCGTTCTATACGACGCGTCGTAGTGCTAACATCATAAAAATTAACAGTAAACGCGGAACCATAAATTCTTGTACCGAATGACTATTAAACCATTAATTAAGATTCAAACAGTGTTTGATTGAAGTAAAAGTATAAAACCTAACAGCAAAGATTAATGTATTAATCTTTGCTAACAGTATCTAAATACATATAGGGTACACACAAGACAGCAGATAGCCGAGGCGGTTACTTAAAAACTTAATCTATTCCTGATTACAATTACTTCACAATAAAGTTATCGATCTCTGGTTGTTTTTGCAATCACATAGTAATCAAGATAAGATGATTATGTTGATGGTTACTTTTTTTTAGTCGATCAAATAGGGGCAAAATTCCGCCCTTAGGCGCCTAACCATATATGCTGTTTAGAAGTTCCATTGACCATGCACATTATTTTGTTTTGATATTGTACCAAATAACAGATAATAATAAAATCGCTTTTTCAAAACTTCGGAGAATTTTTATTATTTTGCAACCCATGGAAATATCGTAACATTCCAAACTACTTTACTTTACAACCCGATTTTAGTTTTAGCATAAGAATGAAATTAGATTATATTAAAGGATTAGTCTTAGTCTGCAAGCCTTGGAAAGACCCACTCTAAATTTCCGTTGTATGTGAAAACTATTTGGTGTCTCGAAAAAACGTTTGTTCCATATGCCGCGAGCCATTTCTTTTATAAAAAAGGCTAAAAAATTTACAAGTGACAATTCGAAAAAAATTTTATATCAACTTTTTTTTTCCAACTTAAATAGTACCCCTTAAAACGATACACCACTGTCAACAAGGAACATGGCGGCCTACTACATTAGCAGTTCGCGCATCTGTCAAGCTCATTCTCTCCCCTCTATATTTCTGGGACAAACCCGTTTGAGAGGTCGATGGATTGCCTAATTAAAGTATTTAGCAAAGATTCATCTTTAGGCGTTATCCATCTACAAACTCAGCTGGGCAGATATGACATGATCATCTTCCGTTCTTCACCTCACTTGCATTTTTTTATAAAAGTACCGTCAAACTATCAAAATTATCATTGGTTATGAAATGTCCATCGATTACTGTAAAATTGCTGATATTCGACGTTGAAGGATAACGCCGAAATACAAAACCTAAAAATTTCTACATTTTCAAATAAACACATAAGGCCCACTAAAATTTATGGAATGCTTACTATTCTATATTTAAGATAACTCACTCACTCACTCACTTACTTCCTTGCACGATTCTTTTACAAAAGTCAATTCTTCGTTCCATTCATAAGACAATACGTAATCTGAAGTATACTCACTTCAGTTCAACCAGTAATGACTGAAAACTTGGCAAACGGTAGCAGTGATAAATAATCACGCTCTTCATTCTTCATATCAGCCATTTTTACTCCTTTGAATATAAAGTGACTTATATATGCATACCTAAATGTTTCAAAGGTGATTTTCATGGAACCCTTCTTATTGCACATACTTGTGTAATAAGATGGGTATTGGAACGAAGCAGATATGGTTATGTTTTTCGTTTATGAACTAATAAACCGTTCTCGCTGTCGTGTAGTATAAATAATTATTCAGGCTGATCATGCAATAACACCTCCACATAGGACAAAATCTTAATTTGTGACGTCACGAACTAGAGGTCAAAATACACTAATAACAATACGTACTGTTGTAATATCATAGGATGTCGCATATATGCATAAACCATCCTCAGACTGCAGAATTTAGAAATCGGAATTCTCGTTAAGAGTACCGATATCAAATTAGTAAATTTATTTGCGGTGATAAGAAATTACATTTGACTAGGTACTTCTATTTTAAATACGTATTTAATTTTCTCTTTTAGCACAATGATTCTTAATAAGAGTATTAACAATACCTACTGCGAAGCATAATGGTAACAATTGTTTTGGCGGAATGTCTACTATGACTATGAAAAGGTGCTAAGCAATTTTGATTCTCTAGATAATTGTATATAAGGCTTGTCAAGAATGATTTTTGAAAAAAAATTTCTAATAATTTATTCTCGTGATTATCAAGTACTTCCTCCTAACTAAGTTAATACAGGCATTTCAGGCTTCAGATTGTCGATTTACAACGTTTCGGCATAGTAAAACTTTAAGACACACGATAAATAATAATTATATTCACTTGACCACGGATGTATATAGTATAATAATATATTAAGTGAATCATTAAATTTCCAGAATAAACAATCAGTACAATAACAACAATGGCCAATGGCGGACTAATGACGACCATATACTTTTTATTACTAGCTATATTTTTAATGATAATTGAATTATAATAATATACTTATACTCGGTATTTCAAAACAAAATAGATTTTTATTTATTGCAATTAATAATAGTACCTATATTATACGTCGTAATATATAAGCTACAACACGCACATAGAATATTAAAATTTAAACTTGTTCCTCTACATGAGAAATATACCATGAACAGACAACGCCGTGGACATGAACCGGTTTCTCGGGACCTATTATAGAGAATGATAAGTATCTGCCATAGAGCGTAGAGCCAGTGTACATTATTATAACACAAAATGAGTTTGGCCGCTGGGCCGTGACGTCACACACATTTTAAAGGTAACAATTTCGTCCTATAGTAGAGGTGTTATTGGATCATGTGGTATGTGGTGACATCTGTTTAAATAAATTCCATTTATCAAAAATAAAATAAACATTCTAATATAAAATAATTATTTTCCTTGAATATACAAAACAAAGAAGAGGCACCATTAAATCATTATAAATAAAAAGTAATTCAGTTTAAATGGGTATAAAATTCTCCTAACATTTACAATCTGCATTCTAATATTCTTACATCTTACCAACACTAGCTATGGCTGATTGTGAATAAATATGAAATAACAGCTTGTAAACAACGGGAGTCTGAAACATTGTAGGGATAAACTTACTGAACATGTTTCAAAATATGGTTTCAATATTACAGTTATATAAAGCACTAAATCCCTAGGTGTGACTTTGACTCCTTTTTGCAAATAAATTAACCGTTTTTATACCTATTTTACCCACATCAAAGCTATCGTTGTCTACATACCTCATATTAAAATAATTGTAAACCCTTGAGTACCGTAGCCGTTCGAGTGAACACTTGTCCGGCCGCTGTGCGCTTATCTCACCGTAGGTAGTACTACACTTTTTTGATAATAGTTTAAATTGATTAAAATTTTGTATACACCAACAATAGTAAAATTAAACACAAACGTGATTTAAATATATTTTCAAATCAATTGTGTGTAATGTACCCCAAGATCTAAGCGAGACAGCGCTAAGGGGCACAAACGAATAAATACACGTAATGGACAACACGGACAACGAGTCAAAAGATAAAATGTCACCACCGTCACTACTGACACCACTCACTGGTAAGGCCACGGGAGCAGTTAAAAAATCCCTACAAGATATGAAACCCAAAAAGCCATTATCAACATGCTCAATCTGCAAAGAATTAAAAACCTCAATGGTAAACGCAGATATCGATGAAACTATCAACATCAAAAATAGGCTGGAGCGCCACAAGAGAGATGCTCACTCAAACAAACAGCCCTTCAAACCTAGTTCGCATCAGCCACGTATAAACAAAGGGGCTGACACCGAGCCAACTGATGATTCAGAAATGGAAATTGACAGCAATAATCGATCTATGGAATCGACATGCAGCTCCGCTGACTTAATCCAGCAAAATGCTCTTGATACTGGCTCCAACTTCATTAAACCAAAACATACAGTCACGTTATCTAAACTGTTGATGTTACGCTCCCCAAAATCAGCCATTCCAGGCACCAGCAACAGATATGAAAAGCTAAATCCAAATGAAGAAGTAGCAGGAGTATCAACATCCCTCGCCATCGAGGAGGCAGCAACGTCCTCATTAAAAAGGACAGCGACAAGTCCTACTTCACCTAGGACAAATCCCAGAAGGAAGAGAAACAGGGGAAATAACAGGTCCGAGGAAAACGAAAGTGACGATGAAAACGACAGACAGCCAAACAACCACAAGGGCAGCAAAAGCCAACAAAGGATACCCCCAATCGTACTACGTGGCCTCGCCAAAAACCACCGGCACCTCGTTGAAGAAGTTAGCCAGCAAGTCAAAAAAGG
Organism: Apoderus coryli; assembly: GCA_911728435.2. Lineage (NCBI taxonomy): Eukaryota > Metazoa > Arthropoda > Insecta > Coleoptera > Attelabidae > Apoderus > Apoderus coryli. The sequence goes on along the minus strand of OU452200.1, from coordinate 21,605,740 downwards.
ATTTGTCGTCAAGTATGCGGGGGGGACAACCATGCTGTACCTAAAAGACCTCGAAGAATACAAAAAATACAAAGACACGCTAATGGCCGACGAAAACGTGCCATACATACACACTCCCCGAGGAAAAAACGCACGCGTTTGTACTTCGGGGGCTGACCGGAGTCGAACCAGAAGACATAAAAGAGGACCTGACGGAAAAGCTGGGTATAGCGGTCTCCCGGGTCTTCAAAATGAAGACAGCCGGTAGACCGCTGTTCCTGGTGGTTACTAGAAGTAATTACACACTAAAACTCCTAAATAACCAGGCTAACACTCTGCTAAACACTAAAGTCACCTGGGAGCGCCGCAAGAATGCACAGCGTATCACTCAATGTAGACGTTGCCAAAGCTGGGGTCACGCCACAGCCAACTGCGGACGAGCACCCAGGTGTCTGAAGTGCGGACAAGGACACCTAACACATACATGCGTCAAAACCAACGACACACCCGCCGAATGTGCGAATTGCGGGGGAGCGCATCCCGCAAACTTTACTGGGTGCGAGGTGTTTCTTCGCCGTAGGGAGCACATCCGGCGGCAGACACAGACACAAACAGTACAACCAAAGACAACGTACGTGCCTGCTCAACTACCAAAGACAAACATATGGACAGAACGACAAGCACAACGTCTTCGAGGTCAGGAAGGGGCAGCAAGGCTGACAGGCGAAGCTGAAGGTGGTCACGATGGGCGGATCAACGAGATGGCAAACTCGGTAAGTTCTCAAGCCAATTTTATGACTCACGTACAGGTATTAAGTCGAGTATCAGTAGTATATCTGAAAAAATTAACCTAGAAGAGGCCGTCAAAGCTTTATTAAAACTTGACAACATGCTCGAGGGCGTTACCGACAAAATGTCGAAACTGTGCGTTCTACAGGAGTTCGCACAGGTGGAACTGCTAAAATTCAATTTTTAGATCACTTTCAAATCCATCACAATATGTACCTGGAATGCAAACTCACTGGGACGAAAAATCCCAGAATTAAAGAACTTCATACTAACGCACAGTATCGACATAATAGGAATCAATGAAACTATGCTAAAAGACAGAAATTACTTGCGTTTACGCAACTACACAATATACAGGAATGACGCATCTGACGGCAAGAGGGGTGTAGCTCTCTGTATTAAAAATAACATCCCCCACACACTTATCCCACAAATACAAAGCAGTTTTGAGTCAATCGCTATTAAACTTGTGACAGGATTAATACTGATTGCCGCATACCACTCACCTAACAGACGACTTACTGACCAAGACCTTGACGTAATGTTCGATTCGGGCTCCAAAGTTATACTCTTTGGCGATCTAAATTGTAGACATACACAATGGCGAAATCACTCCAACAATACGAACGGCTTAACACTGTATGACTATGTGAACGATAACGACATACAGGTTGTCCACACTGACAGCCCCACACATATACCAAACAATAGGGGACGACCAACATATATTGATATTGTTGTGAACAAGAACTTCGCAGAATATATACCATTAAGAGCAGTCAATGAATTGAGCAGTGACCACAACCCGATTATATTCGAAATTAAAAGGCAAGTGGTCAATAACAACAAACGTAATGTTTTTGTTTATAATAATACAGACTGGACACAATACAGACGAATATTGGATAGACAAGTAGAAATCAACAGTAACATACACAACAACCAGGATATAGAACGAGAAGTGGACAAACTGACAAGCATTATAGACAACGCCAAAATGCTAGTAGCAATACAAGTGCAACAACAGCCGGCACAAGACAGACTGCCACAAGATATTCTAAATCTAATTAAATATAAAAATAGAATACGCAAAAAGTGGCAGCGTACACGAGATCCTATAGACAGACAATTGGTCACAGACCTACAGAGCACTATATCACACAGAATTAGAGAACATAAAAACAATGTGTGGGGTGACAAACTGAGACAACTCAACGTCCGCGACAACTCTCTGTGGAAGCTCACTAAGGCATTGAGACGCACTTTCCCCCAAATACCCACACTGACAGTACAGAACAGACACAGTGTCACTGACAAGGAGAAGGTGGAGGCAATAGCAAATCATTTATACAGGGTGCATACGCCTCTACCTAATTGTACACAAGAACATAACGACATAGAAAATCAGTTCACCCAAATACCTACTACAGTACAAATCCCTCAAAACATTATAGCTAACATCCTCTCCTCTCCTAGGGAGGTGCTAAAAATTACAAAACGACTCCCTAACAACAAGGCACCTGGACCAGACAACATAGATAATATCCTACTGAAAAATCTGAGTAGGAAAGCCTTGGTCCAGTTAACGAATATAATAAATGCCATTCTAAAGTTGCAATACTTCCCTAAAACTTGGAAATTAGCCATAACAATCCCTATTCTTAAGCCTGGTAAACCTGCCAGCGATCCCAATAGCTATCGCCCCATCTCGCTACTGAATAGCATGTCTAAAGTAACAGAAAAGGTCATACTGACAAGACTCGACAAACTGGACTCACGACTTCGACTGACTCAGAACGAACAGTTTGGTTTCAGACCAGGCCACAGCACTGCAATGCTGACTTCAAAAATCGTCCACGACGCTAAGGTGGCGTTTAATAAAAACCAGGTAACTAACCTGGTACTATTGGATATGGAGAAGGCATTCGACAGGGTGTGGCACGAAGGCCTTATAACCAAATTAGACAGACTGAGCGTACCCAGGCACTTCACAACACTACTCAAATCGTACTTAAAGGACAGGGTTTTCCAAGTACGAATTAATAATACTTTGTCTAGAAGGAGAGAACTCAAAGCCGGCGTGCCCCAAGGGACTGTCCTTGCCCCCAAACTGTACTCCCTATACACATCCGACATCCCAAATTACCCACATACCAAGCTAGCCCTCTACGCCGACGATACAAGCATCTACACTCACAGCTTTCATGCTAACGCGGCGAACAGACACCTACGCATACACATGACAAAGCTAGAGGAATACTACAAGAAGTGGAAAATCAAAATCAACCCGACGAAAACTGAACAAATATTACTCACTAAAAGACGAACCCACACGACTGTCTTTGAAAAACTTAAAGTGGGAGGCATCACAATAGAACCTCAAAGACGACCTGTGACTCACCTAGGGGTGAAGTTGGACAAAAACCTAAATTTTTGCACTCACACTAGTCACAGCATACAAAAAACATACATGGCAATTCATAAACTATATCCCCTAATAAACCGAAACAGTGTACTAAGTACAGACAATAAATTAATCTTATACACGAGTGAGCTCCCATGGACAAACGGTACATCTGAGAACGGCATAATAGACGAACCACGACGTAAACACTCACAAAACGCGCTGAGCCGTGGATGAACGCTGCCGTGCTCTAGTCATCCCCGTTTCACGAGTTCTGGGTCGGTTTGGAGTACGGTGCGTCCACTCTGCGACGCAGCGCAATCACAAAATTAAAAAACGTGTAACACCTTTAAGCAGGTTTTTTAAATCATTTTTCCTGCGTTGCAAACCATACAAAAGCTGTGACGGTCAATCTGAGTATACCTACTATCAGTAATGCGCTCCAAAGCTGACGATCGACTTACTGCCTTGATAAGAGTATAACTTGGAGCAGGGCTTGATGACTGATATGGTGAACATTTGCTATCTGGGAGGCCTGACACCGTGCCCACCTCGGCGATTGCCGCCAGGTTCTACTGCATAGACTTGATGCAATCCAATTGTACTCAAATGTCTTTGCTATCTATTGAGTTGTAAATATTGTATATATATTTAGGTTAAGTAAATGTAATGTAGACATTTCAGAAAAAAAAATAAAGACTTTTTGAAATTGAAAAAATATTCCCAGAGAATAAATAAAATACCAGAGTTTGTTTGGGCAAGGTATAAAGTGTGTAAATACTAAGCATAGTCCTAATTCTTGTGATACGACGACGATTCCTAAATATGAAATTTTCCTACTTAAGTTATTACTCAATAGGAGCTAGGTAAAACCCCATAAGTAAAATTAGAACAAACTAAACATCATGTTGCCCTTAATTAATTTCGAAACCTCTCCAGGCTTCTCTGGAGGTAGGTATTCTATTTTTTACGGTGAAATCGCACTTACAATTAAACAAAATATGTGAAATAGTATATTAAGTATTGAGAACAGTAAGTGTAGTTTCGGTAAACTAGGTACTTACTGTTTGAGATGCTTATACCATTTTTTGTACGATCGAAATAACTGAAATTGCAATTTTATTATTTTCAATAATTATTATTTCCAATTAAATACAAATTCAGGTTACCTGAATACCCTCTACAAACTTGCAGTTGAACGTTGGTATGGAACTAATTGATATTGTTATGATTGTTATCGTATTTGCTATTTTTTATGTCATGTATTTGTCAGAACTTATTTAAATACCTAAGTAGTATTATTGAAAATGAGTGACTCTGATCAAGCATGGAACTTATATGGAATTATAGCGGCTATTCTGGAATAGCATTCCATCCTTCATCAAGACAATCAAATTACAGGACCACCATGTTGCTTTTAAGCACCGGTAGAGGGTTAGTTTTTAGGTACCTACCTACCTATACTTAATTTTATAAATAACAATAAGTAGGCAGGTAAGTATGTCATAAAACATTAAAATTTCTTCGACATTCACAATCTTTCGAAAAAACTGATTTTTTGGAACATACAGGGTGAGTCAATACCACAGAAGCCACGGAATTTTATGGCGAAACTACACAATTTTCAATTTCTAATACATTATATATTAGGTTTACTAAGACCACATTTTAAAAAAAATTTAAAATAGTCATATTTTAAAATAGACTGGGTGCCTCTAAAAAGAGTAGCATATCAAAGTTAGGTTGTTTAAATGGAAGGCCCTGTATTTTATTGAATGGATTGTGCATAAAAAAATAAGAATATATATAAGAATAACTTTTACTAAGGTTCACTATATCTAAATCCAAGCCGTTTCGATTTATTTCAATTTTTGTCAAAATTGGTTGAGAAATGTAATTTAATTATCACCAAATGAAACTGACTGTCATCAAACTGCTTTTTCTATTAAGTAGCTCATTGTGTGTTAGTGCGTTTACCAACTTTCAATTGCTTGACCCTCATGTTTAAACTTTACTATCACTCTTATCTTAAATGGAACACAGTGTATTTTTTCCCCAATCACGTACCTGATTTAGTTGCCTTTCAACGTGTGTTAAGGTGTTCTATACCTAAATGTTAAAGTTTTGAAGTTATTCAGGTATTTTCAGAATTCATCTTATCTTATTTTGTCCTCATAATGAAATTGCTAATCCAAAATTTTCTATTGCTTTTTTGTATTCGGTAATTAGTATTGAATCACTGTTTTTAGTTACTTAAGTAAATATTTCAATTTGGTCCTCAGCAATTCTTATAAAATATTACTTACAAAAATATGGGTAACAAACATCATTAACTCTAAAAGAGAGATATCACATTTCATTCATAAATTATAGTTTGTTTGGGCGCAGACAATAACAAACAACTACATGGGAGGAAGGGAGAAAAAACATCGGACTTTCTTGTTACTCCGGATGTTTCTTCCACCGTTGCGGCAACGTCGCTGTTTTGATTTTGACAAGATGCTACATGAAAATATTAATACCAGTGGCGTATCCCATAATAATGCTCTTACATTATATTTATTTATTTTATATAAAAAAAGTTATATTTTAACTTTCTAGAAGTGAAAATAGCTTCTGTACATTAAACAAGAATCTAGATATATTTCATTTTTGTTATGTATTTCGGAGGAAATTTTGTGTAAATTGTTATATTTCAACGTTACACGTAGGTATTTAAGTTAAAAACTACGCATTGTGTGTCCTCAATACATAATAAAATTAAAATCTATCTAGATTCTTGTTGAATGTACAGAAGCCTATTTTCACTCCTAGAGAAATAAAATATAACTTTTTTTTTGTACGACCGACCTTTTTTGATTGTTTACCGTGTCTGTCTTTATGACAGTAAGTGACGTTTACTGGCTGACAACCCAAACACGACGGTAAGTAATTCACTTACCGTTCAGAGAACGGTAAATTCAGGACGGTATATCATTGCGCATTTATGCTGACGTCATTATTTTGATTTTTAAATTGTATATTAAACGGCATTAGGTATGAACTTTTATAAGCTTTTTCATACCGTTCTCTGGAATTATAGCGGCTATTCCAACATTCCATGCTTCATCAAGAGATTCACGTTCAAAGTCACTCATTTTCAATAATAATACTTATGTAAATAAGTTTTGACAAATACATGACATAAAAAATACGATAACAATCATAACAATAACAATTAGTTCCATGACAACGTTCAACTGCAACTTTGTAGAGGGTATTCAGCTAACCTGAATTTGTATTTAATTGAAAATATTAATTATTAAAAATAATAAAATTGCAATTTCAGCTATTTCGATCGTACAAAAAATAGTATAAGCATCTCAAACAGTAAGTAGTTTACCGATCTCCTCCAATTTTGGCGACTTCGCTTCGCTCAGTCGCCAAACATTGTCGTCGATCGGTAAACTACACTTACTGTTCTCAATACTTAATATACTATTTTGTACGACCGAACTTTTTTGATTGTTTACCGTGTCTGTCTTTATGACAGTAAGTGACATTTACTAGCTGACAACCCAAACACGACGGTAAGTAATTCACTTACCTTTCAGAGAACGGTAAGTAAATTCACGACGGTATGTCATTGCGCATTTATGCTGACGTCATTATTTTGATTTTTAAAATTGTATATTAAACGGCATTAGGTATGAACTTTTATAAGTATTTTCATACCGATCTCTGGAATTTTAGCGGCTATTCCAACATTCCATGCTTCATCAAGAGATTCACATTCAAAGTCACTCATTTTCAATAATAATACTTATTTAAATAAGTTCTGACAAATACATGACATAAAAAATACGATAACAATCATAACAATAACAATTAGTTCCATGGCAACGTTCAACTGCAACTTTGTAGAGAGTATATTCAGCTAACCTGAATTTGTATTTAATTGAAAATAATAATTATTAAAAATAATACAATTGCAATTTCAGCTATTTCGATCGTACAAAAAATAGTATAAGCATCTCAAACAGTAAGTAGTTTACCGATCTCCTCCAATTTTGGCGACTTCGCTTTGCTCAGTCGCCAAACATTGTCGTCGATCGGTAAACTACACTTACTGTTCTCAATACTTAATATACTATAAGATCAAAAGTTTTTATTACTTAAATTACAGCACATAATTACGTAACCTATTTAAAATTAAGAAAATAATTAAATAATAGTTAGGTATTAGGAAAAAAAATAGAATAGCTAGCTGAGAGCTTTGTCTGTAGCAACATATCCTAACCTTTCACTTTACTGAAGTTTTACGTGTCGCTCGCTAAAGTCAGAGTTACTTTTAAAGTAGTCGCTACTTTAAGTAACGGTTATTTTGAAGTTGTAGTTACTTTAAGGGGTAACAACTAGTTACTCCTGAAGTAGACGTTATACTTTATAAGTAACTAGTAACTCTGCAAATGTACAAGTTACTTTTGAAATGTATTCAAGTTACAGTTACTTTTTCGTTTTGAGCATGTTAACTTCTTCAGAGCAACGTTGATAAACTGAACGCATTTTGAAAATGGTAAAACGCATTGGCAATAACAGGACTACCTAATCAGATTAAGAAATCTGTCCGTCAGTGGCGCCTGAGTGTTGGCATAATAATAATCACAAAACATAAAGGGTATGTTTTGTGATAATAATAATTGGCCAGTATTGGGTATAAAGCATATCCATTGGCAAGTCAAAAAATATAAACGACTACTTTACATAGGTAATTAAACAGAAATAAATCTAAACAATACAAGTGTATAAATAAAATACAAAAAGATGTATAATATAAAAGACAAGAAACACACATAATTACAATATAGAGTAATAAGACAAACGCACACACTGGTTGAAATACTTATCGCAGATCGCAGCCTACAGAGCAAGTCATGACACGTTAGAGCAAGCCACAACCAGTGTTGTTCGCATGCTTTTTGTTTTCGTACTAGATGGCGCGTCAATTTCGTACTAGATTTACAATTTTCGTACTAGATTTACAATTGTCGAACTAGATTTACAATTTCCTTAAATGTAATTAATCGAGTAATTGTAACCTTGCTTGTTTAATGTAATGAATCACAAAAAAAAAAAAAAAAAAAAAAAAAAAAAAAAAAATTTGATGAATTATTTGTTAGGTTAAATGAGATCTTTCTTTCTTTCTTCTCTTATCTGACCTCTTTCTTTGGTTTTCTTTGAGTTAGGGGATAAATATTGATTTGATTAAAAACGTACTAAAATATCGTTCCGGCGTATTAACGTATAAAGTCTCTCAAAACGTACTAAATATAATACGAAAAAGCACCTGGGAACAACACTGGCCACAACATACTCCTGTAACGTGTAGAAACACTTCTTGATCCACTAGGTATAATTCTGACAGTTTGTCGTTCCTTTTTCAACAAGGTGAGAAGCAGGTGGTTATGTCAAGTCAGTTCAGCTGAGCTGAGGTGTAGAAGAAAAACGTATAATTTAAAGCAGCCTTACTAATTTTTTTTTGGAGAGACTTCACTAACTGTTGAGTCACAGCTGAAAAACTGACACATGCTTGTAATTAACAGTATTTTGGATTATTTAGCTTCAAATCCGTAGACTGTATGTTGCAAATAAATCGCATTTCCTCTAAATAATATGGTTTATTCAAGGCAAGAAAGAATTGATATGATTTTAACAATTGGTGAATGTTAGGGAAATTATAAAATTAATTTGTGTCTGTAAATATAAATGAAAAATAATTTCGTGGTTTTACTTACACAAGGGATCTTGTTTAATTTACCTCAGTCTCATTCAGTAGAACCAGACGTAGGCATGGGTCGACAGATACTGACGAATTCGTTTCGGTCTTATTATGAGCTCGTCAGAGTACCATTGTATGGTGGGATATGCATTACTATGTGTAGGTATATAGATGGTACATGTTTACATATACCTATGTTAAGCATACATTAAAATGCCAACGTGCCGAGCCAATCAGAGCATTTGGGGCGGGGCTTTCCTTGGCGCGCATTTGAGTTTGAATTTAACCGCTATTCAACTTATTTTATTATACCTAGCTGAAAAACCTTCATTTCGTATATCGGAAAAACGATACTCAAATATATTTATGTATAATTTGAAGATACCTATCTAATTTAATAAATAAGTCAGGAAATAAAAAAGGCGCATTATTCTCAATAGTTTATTTTTAGCTATATATACACAATGATAATAAATAATAATTACAATGAACATACAAATTAATACAAATACACCACTACCATACATACATATACAGGGTGTCCTACGGTGGTAACCCATTAGATTATTTCAGAAACTACTTCGAATTGAATTTTGAAAATTTCAGTGTCTATATTGTTAAATATGCTCTACTCAAATAATATAATAGCAACGGCATAGCACTTCCGGTTATACCGGAAGTTGATGGCAACTTTCTTATTTTAAATGAAATACCCTATATATTATTACATTTTTGGATTCTAAATAAGATTTCAGACATATTTCATGTATTATGTCCTATACCTAACGTCAGTCATTTTTGACTTATATCAAGATTTATGTCAAAATTGATAGTTTAGGGCTCCATAAGAATTCCGTTTTTCCTTGTCAATCAGTATTTATGAATTATTTTGCAGGTATTTTCTTATCAGGTGGGATCTTCTTTTTCAAATTGACAAGACATTTTCTGATTAGTTTATACAGGGTGGTCAAAAAATTATATTGAAAACGGTTCAAGAAAAACAGTTGAAAGTCAATTTTTTCCAATGGAATGGGTAAATTATTATTATTTTATCTTCCGTAGCATTAAAAAATAATGCAATTTTGTAATAGGTTATCATTTTCTAAAATGCATAGTTTTCGAAATATCGTCATTTTAAATGAGAGTCATATCGAACAATTAAATTATTTTTGTATCGTTAGTTGATTAACTTTTTTTAGTTGAAAATTTATTTAGTTTAATTTTCTGTTCATTTCTGCTGTAGGTATTATTTTAAATTTTAGTCTTAGTTCGTTGTAATACTTGATTTGTATACCTCCCAACCTGCTCTAAATTATTTCTCAAAATTCTTCCTAATTTCTCTAGTCATCGTTAGCAAATGGGGGTTTCTCTCGTTTAATACTCTACAGGTGATATTTGTGTTATATTATATATTATTATAACATTATATTGATATTGGAACATGGAGGATGGAGGTTATAAATAATACAACCTTCTTTGTGTGTAGTCGAATAACAAGTGGTTTATTCACAATGACATTAGTAATGGTAATTGACAGAAGGCAATGTTGCCAACTATGCTACATCTCCCCTTTTAATGCTAGCAATACATCATGTATGAACTAAACTTAAACATTTCATACACTATATTTTAGTGACATTTTCGTTCCCCTAGTATAATATAATACGTTTACAAATATTTAAGTATATACATTATTTTACAACAATACATCTAATTCCAACTCACAAAACTGTTTATAAATAAAAACAACGGAACACAGTTTAGTTTTACTAGCTAATCTCACAAACAGCTTATCTTTAATGCTATGAGTATATTTATGTAATAACCTCAAAATCACATCTCTATCTCCCCCTTATAAGGATAACACTTCATGTTATACTATTAATTATTGTCGCATTAATCGAAAAATATGTATTGCGAATATTTACTCGGTTTTTTAATTTCCCTGCCATACTTTGTAACTGAGTTAAAAATATTACTAGATACTTCTTTAAAACTATCAGAAGACGATTCTTCCCTTAGAAGACTTTCTGTGCTATGATCTTCTGTAAGACTATTTGAGCGGGTGCTATTAGATGATACCAAATTTCTAGCTTTCCCTTTATCAAGGTTTGTCAAAACAGTGGACTCATCCAAAAAATCTGCATCAAGTATTGTACTATCTGCAACCTCGTTATCTATGACTGACTCAGTCGAATTATCAGACTCACTTTGTAAATCTACACTAACATAATTCGAATCGGTATCCTCGTCATTATATAATACAGGCACATATACATATTTTCCATCATGCAACTGGTCATTATCACTAACATTACTAGAACTAGAAGATGGGAGAGTGTTCATCATTTCTAAAGGTTTTTTATATAATTTAATAAATTTTTCATTACGGATTAACACCCTTCCATCTTTGAACTTTACTCTATACGCTCGAATACCCACTTTTTCTAATATTACAGCCTCTCTCCAGCAGTCATTAGGATATTTTTTTACTAATACATCACAGCCAATATCAAAATCAGGTCGTAGTTTTACGCCTTTTTTGTCATACAATATTTTTTGTCTTATCTTAGAGTTCGTAACATGATTATCAAATCTTGCTTTATTATACAATTTAGGTTCAAAATGAGATGCCTGAATTGGAATCAAGTCCTTAAGATTTCTATTGAATAAAATATTCGCTGGAGAGCTTTGTCCTTCTAAAGGAGAATTACGATAATTTAACAAACCTAAATAAGGATCAGTATTGTCATCTTTACATTTCCTTAAAATTGATTTAATAGTCTGAACTGCTCTTTCCACAGTTCCGTTACTTTGAGGATATCTCGGCGATGTTACAATGTGTTGAAATTCCCAATCTCTTGAAAATTTCTTAAAAATCAAACTCGAAAATTCAGGACCTCCATCCGAAACACAAATGGTAGGTATCCCGTGACACGAAAAAACAGATTTCAAATTGACGATTACATTTTCACTAGTTAGATCCTTATTCAGATTCTTAATCTCAAAATACTTAGAATAATAATCAACAACAACCAGAAATGCACTATTATCAAAATGAAATATATCTACACCTACTTTGTACCAAGGAATATGTGGCACTTCATGAGATATCATAGGCCCTGGAGGATTAGATTTTTGATGTCGTTGACAGACGTCACAGGCCAAAACCATGTCGGATATAGACTTATTCATACCAGGCCAGTAAAAAGAATTATTAGCTTTATTACATATTTTATTTACTCCTAGGTGGCCCAGATGTAACTTTTCAAGAAACTCTCTTCTAAGAGCTAGCGGTACTATAAGTTTTGTCCCCTTATACAAAAGATCATCAGCCTCCGTTATTTCTGCTCTAAATCTAAAATAAAACCTTATATTTTCTGGTACGGCCTTAATGTTATTAGGCCAACCGACTTTAATTTGATTTTTTAAAACGGATAGTTCTGTATCTTTAGATGTTAGCATTTTAATCTGTTCTCTTTTTTCGTTAGTTGCATTTAAAAACCCAGACACTAAGCAAACTTGTTCGTCTATCTCTAGATCAATATTATCTTCAAATATTTTGTTTTCATAAGCGCGAGACAGAGCATCAGCAACTATAAGTTCTTTTCCAGGTCTGTAAACCAGATCAAAATCATATTTTCTAAGCTGAATAAGCATACGCTGTAGTCTAGCAGGACACGAATTAATAGGTTTCTTTATAATTGAAATTAAAGGCTTATGATCAGTTTCAACCACAAATCTCCTAGCGAAAACATATTGATGAAACTTAATGCAGCCAAAAAGTATACTATATAACTCCTTTTCAATTTGTGCATATCTTTTTTGACACTCAGTGAATGCTCGACTTGCATAGGCACAAGGAACGCCATCTTGAACAATCGCCGCCCCCATACCATTCTGAGAAGCATCCACGGTGATGGTAACAGGCAGATTAGGGTCGAAAAATCTAAGAGCTGGGGTTTGACTGACAATATTCCTCAACATATCAAAACATTTTTGTTGTTCTTCAGCCCAAACGAAACACAAGTCCTTTCTTAGAAGATTTCGCAATACTGACGTCTTCTCGGATAGATTGTTGATAAATCTACCTACATAGTTTACTAAACCTAGGAATTTCTGTACATCCTGCTTATTTTGAGGGGTCGGCATATTTTTTATTGCCTCTACTTTTGTATCATCAGGTGCTATACCTCCTTCGGAAAAAATGTGACCCATATAGCTAACCTTACTCAAACCGAATTTACACTTAGCCTTATTAAATCTGATATTATACTGTTTAGCCCTCTCGAAAATTGTTGACAAAGTCTTCAGGTGACAACGCATGTCGCCAGAATAGACAATTATGTCATCGATGTACACGTCACAACCCTCAATATTTCCAAAAATTTCCGCCATACGTTCCTGAAACACCTCGGGTGCACTTGCCAATCCATACGGCAACCTTAGAAAACGATATCGCCCCATGGGTGTTGCGAAAGTACATAGTTTCGAACTCTCATAATCAAGTTTAATTTGCATGAAACCCTGGGAAGCATCCAGAGTACTAAATACTTTACAACCCGCAAACTTGGAAGTTAATTCCTCAATTGTTGGGATATGGAAATAATGCCTTTTTATATACTTATTGAGAGCAAATGGATCTAAACATATTCTAATTGTATTTGTGAGACGTTTATGGACCAGTACAATTGGATTAACCCATTCAGCACTACCTTCGTCCCTAACTATCATTCGATCCCTCTCTAACTGATTCAAACTCTCTCGCAATTTTTCCTGAACCGCAAAAGGTACTCTTCTAGGCAAGCAAGCCAACGGCTTTGCATCTGCTTTTAACTCAATGTGGTAGGGTTTCTTTAGACAGCCTACACCACTAAATAGAAAATCGTATTTATTTATTAAACTACGAAAATCCGCAGCGGGAAAATGCTCGATTTTGTCCACTGAATGTATATTTATCAACTGAAACTGCTGACACGCTTTGAGACCCAACAAGCAACAACTATCCAAATCAACAGCATAAAAATTCAAAGCTTTTTCGATATTATTATATGTACAATTTAAATAACATTCTCCGATTATCGGCAGAGGATCTCCAGTACAAGAGGCCAAAGACACACTAGTTTGTTTCAAATTATTAAAATCAAAACTAATCTTACGTAATATTCCAACAGGTATAATATTAGCCATAGACCCCGTGTCAACTTTCATCCGTACTTCTTGTTCATTTATTAATACGTTTGCCACCCATGACTCGCATTCTACGCCACACACGATTCCTTGTTCCATTTCAGTGATGCTACCTACGAAGAGAAAATTATTTTCACAAATGTCTAAAACTTGTCCGTATAGATCTGAATTTCTTGGATTCGAATTAGATAAATCATTACAGTTATCTACGTTTCTTACTTGACTAACAGAAGATACGGTACTAGACTGTTTGTAATTTCTTAACTTTGCTTTAAAGTTACTTTTCCTATAAAAGTTTTCAGACTTATTATTATAATAAGAAATGTTACCGTCCCTTTTATTGACGTTGCAGGAAGATGAGAAGTGGTTCATACCACCACACTTGTTGCATTTTTGACCATAGGCTGGGCATTTACCATAACCATGAAGTCTGCTGCATCTCCTACACTTACGTTCTTCGGGATTTCTGTACTTGCGTTTCTGTTGTTGGTTTCTCGTTACCGCATCAATACACACCTCATTTGCTCCATGTCCATTAGTGATTACTTTGTTGCACTCTTTCATAGCTTCCACACTTATGCACACCCTGATAACATCATCCAACGAATTCTGGTCACCATGTAATAATTTCTCTCTTGTAACCTCATTTCGCAGGCCACAAATAAGAAGATCTTTGATCAAACTGTCCTTTAAATCACCTAGTTCACAGCTTAAGGCCATATTCTTCAGTTCTGTAATATATTGTTCTACAGTTTCACCATCGTGCTGCTTACGTGTGAGAAGTTTGTGCCTCATATACGTCAGATTCTTCTTTGGCATGAAATACTGCTCAAATTTGTTTAGCAATACTTGAATTTTGTCTACTTCAGCATGCTCAAAAACAAATGTATTGTAAATACGAATACCTTCTACACCAATTAATGTGAGAAGCTGTGCACATTGCGTGGATTCCTCTTTCTTACATATCTCTGTTGCTTTTAAATATGTTACAAATCGTTGTTTCCAAAACGACCAATTTTCTGACAAATTCCCAGAAAATCTCATGGGAGGTATTCCTCTAAAATCCATTATTGCAGTCTAATTTGTCGATGATTATAATTACAAGCGATTAGTTCGGATTCGTCTGCGCCATGTGTTATATTATATATTATTATAACATTATATTGATATTGGAACATGGAGGATGGAGGTTATAAATAATACAACCTTCTTTGTGTGTAGTCGAATAACAAGTGGTTTATTCACAATGACATTAGTAATGGTAATTGACAGAAGGCAATGTTGCCAACTATGCTACAATATTAATCACTTTATTTTATTCTCAATGAATTAATAATAAATTTATAATATCAATAAGTATTTTTCATTTTTATTAATTTGACGCTTAGTTTGACGTTAAAATGACCATAATTTCATGGCTAACTAAATTAATTAGCTAGCTTCCAGAGAGACAACGGTAGGCGCTGCAGAAAAATTTAAAATGACGATATTTCGAAAACTATGCATTTTAGAAAGTAGATAACCTATTACAAAATTGCATTATTTTTTAATGTTAAGGAAGATAAAATAATAATAATATACCCATTCCATTTGCAAAAATTGACTTTCAGCTGTTTTTCTTGAACCGTTTTCAATATAATTTTTTGACCACCCTGTATAAACTAATCAGAAAATGTCTTGTCAATTCGAAAAAGAAGATCCTACCTGATAAGAAAATACCTGCAAAATAATTATTAAATACTGATTTACAAGGAAAAAACGGAATTCTTATGGACCCTAAACTGTCAATTTTGACATAAATCTTGATATAAGTCAAAAATGACTGACGTTAAGTATAGGACATGATACATGAAATATGTCTGAAATCTTATTTAGAATCCAAAAATGTAATAATATATAGGGTATTTCATTTAAAATAACAAAGTTGCCATCAACTTCCGGCATAACCGGAAGTGCTATGCCGTTGCTATTATATTATTTGAGTAGAGCATATTTAACAATACAGACACTGAAATTTTCAAAATTCAATTCGAAGTAGTTTCTGAAATAATCTAATGGCTTACCACCGTAGGACACCCTGTATATGTATGTATGGTAGTGGTGTATTTGTATTAATTTGTATGTTCATTGTAATTATTATTTATTATCATTGTGTATAATTTAATATATATAGCTAAAAATAAACTATTGAGAATAATGTGCCTTTTTTATTTCCTGACTTCCTATCTGTAATGCATAAAATGATTTTAAAATTAGATAGGTATCTTCAAATTATACATAAATATATTTGAGTATCGTTTTTCCGATATACGAAATGAAGGTTTTTCAGCTATAATAAGCTATAATAAAATAAGTTGAATAGCGTTAAATTCAAACTCAAATGCGCGCCAAGGAAAGCCCGCCCCAATTGCTCTGATTGGCTCGGCACGTTGGCATTTTAATGAGCATACGTTAATTTCCTTTTATACCGAGCCAATGGGAACGTTCGCCCTTGGGTCGTGTTTCCGTGGGTGGCCGTCGCGGATCGGTGGCGTGCATTTCGCTTTGTTTTTGCTGTTTGAATATTTTGGCGCCATAAGCTAGTGCTCTAAATAATATAAACAACTGAATCTGTTACTAGATAAAAAGCAAAAACAAACTCGTTTATAACAGCAATTTTTAATGCTACATATAAAATAATAATTTATAAGTTATAGTTGCGAATATTTTTTTACCCACGAGCTCCACAGTAAAAAGTTGCGAATATTATTGCATTATGGAATCGAAAACTAAAAGTCTTACAAAATGGTATGTAATTCAAAAATCATTTATATCATTTGCAAGTCTTCATTGGTTATTTTTCATTATCTAAATTTATTAGGATCGGTTAGAGTTACCTTTATCGTGTGTAAAGGCGGGTTTAGCCAACTAATAATGCACAATGCATAATTTTAGTGCATAATGGATAATTTTTAAAACATGGCTCTTACATGTACCTGTTTATACAACGAATAGTGTATAATTCATAATTTTCGTTGATAATGCATAATGCATAAGGTTGGGAACTTTCAACTTTATGCAATAAATTATGCAAAAAATATCACTACGCATGCGCCGCAAATAAATTATAAACACTTACATAACCTCAATTTACAAAATAAACTAAATAATAATTGAAAATGTGATAATTAACAGAATTTTTAATTTGAAAGCTATTAAAACATAAACAAGTCCAACGCAAAGTAAAAGCATTATCTTTAAAGACAATGGTAATAGGTTAACCTGCTGTCTAGTCAATTGTCACTTTTCGCTTTATGCATAAAAGTTATGAGTTGTATAAACACCTATATTTTGTTGTGAATTATCGATTATGCACTATGTATTAAGCATTATTCTTTATGCATTATGCACTATCCATTATTAGTTGGCTAAACCCGCCTTTACTTTGTTAATAAATACGGTTTTTTGGATTTCAAATTTTTGTATTATTTCCAGTCTTATTTTTCCTATTCGTTCTTTGATCCCAATATCCCAATTTTTGTTGACTTAATTCTAAACATAGTTCCCGGCTTATACAACAGAAGCATAATTCTAAATTAGTTTAAACAATATGAGCAAAGATTATTGTACATTAATCTTTGATATGAGTAAACGTATGTATCTACTTTTGAGTTTTAGAGGAAGTACAGCTGAATTTCTTAATTCAAAATTTGCGTTTTGTATGATATTGCACATTATAATTTGTTAATTTACACTTACAACTAGGTATATTAGCGTTATAACTGACTCTTGTAACGGTGCCTATGATTACAATGCATTCAACTTTTGTGATTATTATGCATATAACGGGTGATTCAGTGAAACGGCACGATTTGGCAACGCTGCGGGCGGAACAATAGAGGAACCGCGGTCTTGCGACGTAAACGTTAGGAATCTAGAGCCCAGATAAACAGGAACTTTATCTGGGTCTAGAGAGTGGGAAGTTTAGTTATCATGGAGAAGTGGTCGGGTGAACAACGCGCATTTGCTGTGAAAGCTTATTACAAAAATGGTGAAAGTTTTGTGCGTGTACAACGAGCGTTTCGTTTACACTACCATTTCTGGTTCAACATTACAGAAAAGAGGCGGCAGTGTTAAAACTGCTCGCACACCAGAGCTTAAACCTGGGATTAAGCTATACCACTACGAGCAGAATTTTGCATAAAGAACTCCATTACCATCCATACAAAATCCAGGTTGTGCAAGCCCTTAACGTTTGAGATTATCCCACCCGACTAGGGTTTTGTGAACAAATGTTGGAGCGTATTAATGAAAACGACAACTTGCTGCATAATCTTTGGATGAGTGATGAATCTCACTTTCATCTCAGTGGGTATGTCAGCAAACACAATTTCCGCCATTGGTCCGACAATAAACCGCGGCAATTACACGTAAGACCCTTATATTCAGAAAAGGTAACCGTGTGGTGTGCAATTTCTTCGTTAGGCATCATCGGACCTTATTTTTTTGAGGACGAGGATGGGCACGCAGTAACAGTAAACTCTGATCGCTACGGACAGATGTTAAATAATTTTTTTCTTCCGGCAATCGAGAATTACAGAAATCAAAACACGACCTTTCAACAGGATGGTGCAACATGCCACACATCACGAGTGTCAATGGATTTACTAAGAAGATCGTTCCCCGGTCGTCTTATGAGTAAAAACGGCGATATTCCTTGGCCACCTCGTAGTCCGGACCTCTCCCTATGCGACTACTTTCTTTGGGGGTATCTTAAGTCGAAAGTGTTTCAAAGTAACCCCCCAAGAACTATCGAGGCTAAGAAAGAACGGATACGCGAGGAAGTGGAAGCAATACCTCAAGAAATGTTACTCAATGTCTTAAACAGCTTTGTACTACGGCTGCAAGAATGTGTCCGACACAATGGAGGCCACCTTTCCAATATCATCTTCAAAAACTGAATATTTCTTCACTTAAAGATTAATTTCCATCTATGTAGTATACGGTTGTCTTATTAAACCTAATAAAAAGATATTATTTCAGTTTTTTTTGTTTATTTGAAATCGTACCGTTTCATTGAATCACCTGTTATTTATGATTATGCTGTATAAACCCGGCTTACAACAAGCAGACGCGCGCACGATGATTCTCATTGGCTCGGTATAAAAGGAAATTAACGTATGCTATTTTAATGTATGCTCCTATGTTAAGTAAAATAGACTATAACAAAAGATGAAATTTTAGGTTGGTGCTGCCATCTTCTGATATGTGTATATACTCACAGTTTATAGTATTATCTACAGTACAGTGACTATATATTCTAACAGTGACGACATTAGGGTATAGTTCAATGTTAAAAAAGTTGTCTTGTTTTTTATTGGCTCACAGAAAAACGTGGTTTCCGGTCCGGCATTAATCTGCACACTTTTTGTTTGTTTACTTTTTTTTACATGGGGTTCTTATGGAGGCATTCGGACGTTGAAAGTTTTTGTACAAATTTTAGTATTAATTATTATATTTATAAACATTTGCGATTGAAGACTTGTTAATAGTGTGTTAGTGGGTAAACATGCAGTATAGTTGTACTAAATTATGGTCTGACCGCGCCGCTGCGCAGTCAGACGAGTTCAGATTGTAATCGAAGTGTGGTGTTGCCAGGTTTAAAACACACATATTATGTTGAAACGGTTAACTATTTGGCGCTTAATTTTTGACCGTGAAATGTAAATGCTACTCTAGGTTATACACCTATTTGTTCTATTTATGTGGATTAGTTCGATAGCAGTCATCGTTAGGTAATCATTGCAGTAGGATGGGGGTAAAATGCTGAGTATCGAAGGTTAGGTAGCAGGCAGGGATGTGTTGTAAGGGTGTAATAGTAATTATCAAGAAGAGTTAATAAAGGAGGGTGGGTGTAAAAAGCCGGATTGAGATGAGATGTAGTAGGCAGATAGTTGTTATATTAGTTCCATAGCAGTCATTATTAGGACAACACATCCCTGCCTGCTACCTAACCTTCCATACTCAGCATTTTACCCTTAACCTCCTGCAATGATTACCTAACGATGACTGCTATCGAACTAATCCACACAAATAGTGCAGGAGGTTGAGGGTAAAATGCTGAGTATGGAAGGTTAGGTAGCAGGCAGGGATGTGTCCTAATAATGACTGCTATCGAACTAATATAACAACTACGTGCCTACACTACATTTCATCTCAATCCTGCTTTCTACACTCACCCTCATTTACTAACTCTTCCTGATCATCACTATTACACCCTTACAACACATCCCTGCCTGCTACCTAACCTTCCATACTCAGCATTTCACCCCCAGCAATGATATAATAATTACATCCACTGTATAAATTTATAATATCATAAAATTGTATTATTCATTCTATCAGTCGATATAGTGAATAGATACCAACCTGGCAACATCGTTAGAGTAGTGACACTTTTTTACATAAAATTCGTCTGACTGCGCAGCGGCGCGGTCAGACCATAATTTAGTACAACTATACTACATGTTTACCTGTTAGGGATTCTTTTAAGACTATAATTGTTATTTCAAACCCTGTTTAAAAGAGTGGTTTTGCTGAGAAAATAAGTATGTACCAATCGCGTATTGCACGGCGTTACAGAATCAGTTATAAATAATAATAACAATTAGTTACATAAATAATAATCAGTTACATAGATGCCTAGAAATAATGCTCACGCATAAATGTATTTCCACAGCTCATAAAGTCCGTTTGGATCATTTGGCTCGTCGATTAAAATAACATAACCTAAGACTGTGTTGTGTTATAAAAAAAAACAAGTTTTTTGTCATTATTTTGCACGAAAATATATGTGTACATAATAACAATGTTTTAAATAATTCTGTTTGTGTTTGTAGTAGAACAATAATGCCTGGCTGTGCTGTTGTGGGTTGCAGTAATTCTGCCAGAAAAGGATTTGTTACGAAAACCTTCCCAAAAGATCCTGAAAGAAGCAAGCAATGGTTAATAAGACCCGGAGGGACAACTGGCAACCTACTGATTAATCATGCTTGTGTGAGGTTAGTAATATACTTAATCTAGGCGTAACAGCACTACAAAAATATATTATGCTTTATTTTTATACATAATTTAATGGTAGTTATTTCTCACTTGTACTTGATATACGTATTCAGGTTCACTTTCCTCCTGAAATGTGGGAAAAAACTAGAGAAGATGGCACTCGCAAATTAAAGAGTAATGCTGTTCCCTTCTTCTCATTTTCTAAACCAGTAAAGAAGAGAAGGCCTCCACCTCAGAGAAGTTTAGTTTTGTACAGGAAAACTAAAGCCGGTATGTGTGTCTCTAGATCTACTTTTTTGCTACCTATATCAAATATTCCACAAAATATGAAAGAGTAGGTAGTTTGTGATACATTTTAAGTAGAATATTACGAATATTATTTAGTGGATTTTCCAATTTAGAATTATAGATGCAAAATCTAAGTGATATTTTTATTTGTTACAGATTCGACCAGCAAATTGTACAATCAAACTTCACTAAAATTCTTGATAAAACACTTGTAATGGATTCTTTCCAAGTAAAACACTTTTTATTTTAACCAACTTTATTGTAGCCACTTAGGTATCTATAATCTAAATAATGATTTACAAATACATTATACACTGTATAGGTATTTATATAAAGAAAAACAGGGTTTTTTGTAAAAAAAGAATGCATTTATTTAATAAACATTACACATAAATAACAGTGTTTTAATTTTTGAATTTGTACATACCTACTTTAATAAAATTGTACTATGCTCTAATCAGAGATGTTACCCACATCTTGTAATAAATTTTACCAATAATATGCAATAGGTACATCCATTTTCTACCTGTATTTGTAATATTATTAATTGCTGAAGAGCTGTCACATACTTAAGTATCAAGTAACAATTACCGCAATAATGAGCCGGAAGTACAATATAAATTTATCTAAAACAGTATCGCCTTCTGTAATTCTGCTTGGAGATGAAGTAGACAAAGGTGATCCTGAAACAACACGTAATTTTCTTGCACAAAACTAAACTTCTCTGAGGTGGAGGCCTTCTCTTCTTTACTGGTTTAGAAAATGAGAAGAAGGGAACAAGATTACTCTTTAATTTGCGAGTGCCATCTTCTCGAGTTTTTCCCACATTTCAGGAGGAAAGTGAACCTGAATACGTATATTAATTAATAATAATAGGTAAGAAATATCAAGTACAAGTGAGAAATAACAATACCATTAAATTATGTATAAAAATAAAGCATCATATATTTTTGGAGTGCTGTTACGCCTAGATTAAGTATATTACTATTACTAACCTCACACAAGCATGATTAATCAGTAGGTTGCCAGTTGTCCCTCCGGATTTTAATTAACCATTGCTTGTTTCTTTCAGGATCTTTTGGGAAGGTTTTCGTAACAAATCCTTTTCTGGCAGAATTACTGCAACCCACAAGAGCACAGCCAGGCATTATTGTTCTACTACAAACACAAACAGAATTATTTAACATTATTATTATGTACACATATATTTTCGTGCAAAATAATGACAAAAAACTTGTTTTTTTTTTTTATAACACAACACAGTCTGAGGTTATGTTATTTTAATCGACGAGCCAAATGATCCAAACGGACTTTATGAGCCGTGGAAATACATTTATGCGTGAGCATTATTTCTAGGCATTTACGTATTATTATAATTATTATTATTATTTATAACTGATTCTGTAACGCCGTGCAATACGCGATTGGGCATACTTACTTTCTCAGCAAACCCACTCTTTTAAACAGGGTTTGAAATATTAATTATAGTCTTAAAACAATCACTAACACATTGTTAACAAGTCTTCAATCACAAATGTTTATAAATATAATAATTAACACTAAAATTTGTACAAAAACTTTCAACGTCCGAATACCCCCATAAGAACCCCATGTAAAAAAAAGTAAACAAACAAAAAGTGTGCAGATTAATGCCGGACCGGAAACCACGTTTTTCTGTGAGCCAATAAAAAACAAGACAACTTTTTTACTCTAATGACATCACTGTTAGAATATATAGTCACTGTAGTATTATCATTGTGGTTTATAATAAACACAATGGTATTATTGTTTAAAGAATGTATTTCTGAATATACTTACAGACGCCAATAGATGGCGTATTTTCGTTCCTTTTCAATGTTGTTTTTTACTCTTTTAGTTAGTTTAGTTATTGCCGAGTGCACCGACAAATTGGTAATCCAGTATTAGTTAAGAGGTGGATTAATATTAATCTGTGATTAATTTTTTTGGGATGCATTATTCAATAATATAGCCTGATTAACTAAACCGCAAATTTAGAGCCAACACAATCTGACAACATTGTTATTATATGTCATTTAAGGTAAACTCTACTCAGAGGGGGAGAATGAGCTTGACAGATGCGCAAACTGCTAATGTAGTAGGCCGCCATGTTCCTTGTTGACAGTGGTGTATCGTTTTAAGGGGTGTATTTAAGTTGGAAAAAAGTTTATATACAATTTTTTTCGAATTGTCACTGCCAGTTTTCAGTGTGCTTTTTTTTAATTTAAAATGAAACAAATATAGATTATTTTAAATTTTGTAACCTTTTTTTATAAAAGAAATGACTCGCAGCATATGGAACAAACGTTTTTGGTTTTTTAGAGTGGGTCTTTCCGAGGCTTGCAGACTACGACTAATCCTTTAATATACTCCAATTGCATTATTATGCTAAAACTAAAATGGGGTTGTAAAGTAAAGTAGGTTTGGAATGTTACGATATTTCCATGGGTTGCAAAATAATCAAAATACTCCGAAGTTTTGAAAAAGCGATATTATTATTATCTGTTATTTGGTACAATATCAAACCAAAATAATGTGCATGGTCAATGGACCTTCTAAACAGCATATTATATATATTAGGCGCCTAAGGGCGGAATTTTGCCCCTATTTGATCGACTAAAAAAAAGTAACCATATGTAATTACAAAAACAGCCAGAGATCGATAACTTTATTGTGAAGTAATTGTAATCAAGAATAGATTAATTTTTTTAAGTAACCGCCTCGGCTATCTGCTGTCTTGTGTGTACCCTATATGTATTTAGGTACTATGTTAGGTTTTATACTTTTACTTCAATCAAACACTGTTTGTATCTTCTAATGGTTTAATATTCATTCGGTACAAGAATTTAGGGTTCCGCGTTTACTGTTAATTTTTATGATGTTAGCACTACGACGCGTCGTATAGAACGGTCTTTATGTTTTTGAATATAAATAATTTGTTTTTAAAAAATATATTTTAATTAAATTTTAGTTTCAATAAAATCTAACTTAGAAAAAGCAAAGGAATATAATATAATAATTATTAATGTTTACTTGTTCATGTCTATGTCTATTCTAATTAAACTTGTTATACAGAACTAAGTAACTTTTGATACATTGCGCTTTTGCTATTTTACTGGAAATGATGGATCAGCAACTTGTCGTCGTGGGAATATCTTATTATATTTATACAGGATGAACCATACATAACTCGGTCAGATAGAAGGTGACCCTTGGCGTTCCTTCCGGACGGATATGCAACTCCATTAGTTAGTGAATTCTCTAGGAACACCCACGCCAGTGATATCTTTTGTATTGTACAATTTTATCAGATTCACTTGCTTAATATCTTTATGTTATTTGAATAACCTTTATACAACCCCATCTCGAACAATTAGTAGAACCCCTTCACTCTAATGAGTTATTTATAATGCCTATAATCCTAAAACGTCGACCGTAATATTTTTTTATACATTTTTAACTGCGGAAATTTTATATGAAAATGTTAAATAAAATCAATATTCTTACCAGTTACGTCAATTACATGCAATTTACATATTTTACAATTTTTATATATAACAACAATAAAATACATACATACTACAAAATACAATCAGGCCAACAATTTAAACATTAATATCTTCGTCATCAAGATTTATGGCGTAATCTCGAAACCTTTCAGGTCTTTTCGTTGACCTACGTGCTCGTTGTGATGTCAACTTTACAGATGGTGCTACCGGAAAAGCTGTTCATATTGTTTGATTATTTTGTTTGATGCTTCGGATGTTAACGTTGTTGCTGACGTCAATGATGATGTTTCTGATGTAGGATCGTAGGCGATTCTAGAGATATGTCATGATGTACCTACATGTTTTAACAAAATTCAGTATCTCACCCTTTTCCTTCCTTTATCGGCAACCTAGACAAAAAATCAGATACGCAATTAGTTTTGGCTTTTATGCACTCAATTTTATACTGAAAATTTGCTAAATAAAGAGCCCAGAGTTGCAAACGACTAGCGTATGTTTGGGGTATACCTGTATATTCTCCAAAAATATGAACCAAACGTTTATGATCAGTTCTGAGAGTAAATTTAGTTCCCCATAAATATTGTTGAAACATTCTTACCCCATATACGATTCCCAATGCTTCTTAGATGCATGCGTACTTCTTTTCAGCTGGCATTAATGTTCGTGAAACACACGCAATCAGTCTCTCATTTTCCACGTGCCATGGCGTTGCTGTGGTGGCATTATTGGATGCCTTTATTGTTAATACTAAAAGTAACGATTGATTGAAATGAATCAATGCAATACCGCTGGCTATTTCTTTCTTGATACTTGATAACAACAGCTGATTTTATTAAACTCCTTAGATGGCCTTAGACTTTCATTTCAAACATTAACATTCAATTTTACGTTATTTTTATGTAAGTATTTCCAGTTTTGTTGGATTTTTCACGGTCCTTGTGGTTTAAGCTTTATACTTTATAACAATCTAACCTGTAACTGTGGATAATTTTAATTCTTTGTACAATTCTACGTCTTGTACTGCTATCGGTGCTGGTACCAGAGCTCTGACGAGGCATTAGAGGGCTGTAACAGAAAAAAAAAAGGTAATAAAATTTGAAGAAAAAAACTATAAATAAATTACCTATAACTTGAGGCAATTCTTCGACGCTTTGTTGTCCTGTCCGTGATTGTTTTCGAGTTGTCCAGTTGGTTTTCTGAACTAAAATGAAAAACGCGGTGCGTTAATTAATTTTGTATAATTCTTGAAATAAAGCAATTACTACAATGTTAGCTTAAACAAATTATATTAACAAAACCTTTGTTTTCCAATTCTTTTTCCTTCTTCAGAACGTAAGGTGGTGCTCGATGAGGATGTATCAGATGGAATCGGAGTTTTTAGTTGCACTGGTTGCGTTCGCTTTTTTATTCCAGAAATACCTGGCATTGTCCGACAAACTCTTATACAGGAACAGAGTTTTTCTTCAGACGGTTTCCAGTAAAATTTAAAAAATCCTCAGTTTTAAAACGGTTGGAGCACACTAACTTAAATGGTTTCCATACCCAAGTTTCTGGCTAAATTCCCAACGTAGTAAGCCATATGTGTCGTAAATTTTCATCTTTTGGAATTCTACAAAATGTATAATAATATTTGTATAGATGCCTCATATTCATATCAAAATACAAGCCTTAGCAGTTGATAATTAGTATTTTGTCTTTAGGTATTAAAGTTTACTACCAATCAACCTAGATTTGAATACACGACACTGCATTTTTGGTTATGCTCACATTATTTTTTACTGAAGAAATTAAATGAAATTCCTTCTGGGCTACGTTTTCTATAGTTTTTGCACGATTTCACAACACAAGCCATTGTTTATAGAACTTACACAAACACTAAAACGATCAAAACTAACAAATCACAAAGAAATTAACACGAAAATCCTAACGAATATAATAAACAAACAATATAAACAAACCGTTTTCAGTTATCAAACTAAAGACAGACCGTCTACAATTTGCAGCTGTCAACATAAAACAGCGGACTCTTATTGGCCGTAATTAAAAATTCCCGCTTTAATAGACGAATCATAGTTTAACAGCAGATTTGTTTTCCGACAATTGGTACGACAACAAGGAACATGGCGGCACCCGTACCGTCCTCGGAAAATCGTATGCGCACTCGTCGAAGCGCGTTCTCCCACCTCTATATCTCTGATTCAGATATACGAACGTGCGGTATCCCCTCTCTTTCCTAATCTAAGGGTAAACATATCGAAAAATGTAAGGTTTGTTCAAAAAATCACAATGGAAAATGTAAGTACTCTTCATATATTTGTTCATTATGTAAAACCAAAGACCTTAATAACACAGGAGACCACATTGTTTACGTTTTCAGGGCTAGCAAACATCGTCCCTTCCTCTATTTATCCTAATACAAGCATTGCCAGACTTACAAATGTATTTGGAATATCTTTAAATTTTTGTCACAACAAATAAAAAATGAGCGATGTAAATAATTATTTGTAACTAGGACGTTAATAAAAAAATGTATTACTATACTTAGGTTATAAATTAGTTCATTTTAAGATTAAATTGTACAAAACGGTATAATTATTTTATTTTAGGAATTATTCTCATAGTAAAATAAAAGCGCACCACGGCAACATCGTTTACAACTTTACGCTTCTTGTACGACAGAACACGGCGTTATGAATGAAATTATAATTTGCGACGTTGACGTTGAGAAACACACATGTCATTAGCGCTTTTCATCGTTTTTTGAAGTATTTTCCTGTTTTGCGATATTATTGTGTGTGTTGTTTTAAACTATAAATATTTATTAAATAACTATGGTTCGTGGTTGTGTAGTTTGTGGAAAAGTGGATAGTTTATTTCCAGATTTAACTTTTCACAGGTAAGTGTGGTTATCTTCTTCTTCTTCTTCAACCGGTGTGGCCTCCACCTTTCAGTGATTTAGCCAATTTTTTAGTGGAATTGCCTTATCGGGATTGTCCAATTAAGGACGCCTGAGAGGTTCTCATAATCCCTTTTATGTCCGTTATTAGCACTTTTATATTCTGATTCAGTTCACTTTTTCATAAGTTCTTCAGTTACTTTTAATTACTTTTATTTTGTTACTTTAGCCGATCATTTCGATTTATTATGATATTCTTTACTATTTATTCTTTCTTTTTCCTTTTTTCACTTTGATATTATTCATTCACTTATCACTACCATATGTATTTCATTATTAAGAGTTTCATTATTAAATGAGGGTTGAAGGTATACAGGTATGACAAAAAACAAAGGAATAAACTCTTCTCGCTCCGGGGCAACGGCAGAGCATTACACAAATCCCGAAAATGTTGCCTCGGATTACAGCACCCTGGTCTAAAAAAGAATGGGAGGTCAGCAAGACTAAAAAATTAGAAAGAAGGGAGAAGTTCCATACTGTTAGAATGTTTAGTGTTATTTGATTTGATTTTATTGTAATGATGTCGAGGACGAAATTAGAGTTTGATGGGTCTGGTAAAGTTGGGGACCCACGGAATTTCGCAAAAATTTTTTTTTTACTTAAAATCTCTATTGTAATAGAACACTTTTTCAAAAAAAAATTTATGGATAAAGCACTTTTGAAAGAGAAAAATTAATTTAAAAGTTGAATAAAACAAGACGTTCACGCAACGCAGTAGTAAAAATACGCCAATAACATCACACAGTATTTACAGTGTTGCCAAGTGATTTTATTTTCACTGAGTTTTAAATGTACTGCACTAGTATTGTGTAATCGTACTTTAAAAACTGAAAGGAATAAATAAACAAAAATAAAAAAATTACCTATTTCACCACCTATAAATATTTAAATGGTCAAACTAATACCTTAACTAAAATAAACCTAATTTAACCCAACTACCCAACCCAACTTCATTCACCCACATTAACCTAACTACCTAACCCAACCCAATCTAACCACACTATCCCAAACTAATCTAACCAAACTACCACAATATATGCACACTACCATAAAGTAACTCAAACTAACCCCAATATAACTCACCCAAACTAACCTAACTACCCAACCCAGCAAACGAAACTACCCCAATAGAACTCAGCCAAACTAACCTAACTACCCAACCCAACAAACTACCCCAATATAACTCACCCAAACTAACCTAACTACCCAACCCAATCTAACGGAACTACCCCAATATAACTCACCCAAACTAACCTAACTACCCAACCCAACAAACTACCCCAATATAACTCACCCAAACTAACCTAACTACCTAACCCAACCCAAACTAGCGAAACTACCCCAATAGAACTCAAACTAAACTAACTATCCAACCCAACAAACTACCCCAATATAACTCACCCAAACTAACCTAACTACCCAACCCAACAAACTACCCCAATATAACTCACCCAAACTAACCTAACTACCCAACCCAATCTAACGGAACTACCCCAATATAACTCACCCAAACTAACCTAACTACCCAACCCAATCTAACGGAACTACCCCAATATAACTCACCCAAACTAACCTAACTACCCAACCCAACAAACTACCCCAATATAACTCACCCAAACTAACCTAACTATCTAACCCAAACTAGCGAAACTACCCCATTATAACTCACCCAAACTAACCTAACTACCTAACCCAACCCAAACTAGCGAAACTACCCCAATAGAACTCAGCCAAACTAACCTAACTACCCAACCCAACAAACTACCCCAATATAACTCACCCAAACTAACCTAACTACCCAACCCAATCTAACGGAACTACCCCAATATAACTCACCCAAACTAACCTAACTACCCAACCCAACAAACTACCCCAATATAACTCACCCAAACTAACCTAACGACCTAAACCAACCCACACTAGCGAAACTACCCCAATAGAACTCAGCCAAACTAACCTAACTACCCAACCCAAGTAACAAAACTATCCAGCCCAACTATAATATTAATTTTAAACTAAGTAATCAGAGCGAATCCAGACTTAAACTACTTTCACTATAATCGCTAGAAGCAAATAAAATACTAACTTGTCTTAACTTGCAGAAAAATAATTTTTGCGCAAAAAAACATTTGAACGAGTCGAATATATATGGCAACATCGCATATAACCTCTATATTCTTGTTTG
The DNA here is from genome assembly GCA_911728435.2 of Apoderus coryli. Classification (NCBI taxonomy): domain Eukaryota; kingdom Metazoa; phylum Arthropoda; class Insecta; order Coleoptera; family Attelabidae; genus Apoderus; species Apoderus coryli. The sequence goes on along the minus strand of OU452200.1, from coordinate 21,575,623 downwards.
GTAGAATTGGTAAATGTAAATAAACTTGTAACACACTAACCCTATCTTAATATTTTAGCAAATTTATTTTACTTAAAAAAGGGGTTTAATGTGGTCTGTGTGTCTTCAGTAGGAATTCTGTGGGTCATCAAGGTTACTAAATAGAAGAATACCCCATAAATAGTTTATATAATTAGCGGGTTATGGCACTTTTTGTTCCAAAAGAAGCGAGGCATTTTAGATCTTTATTATTTATTTAAGAACAAAAAACTGGATGATCATTGATTTTTTGGTTTAATTCATCTCTATTTAAGGGAAGCTTCATAGAAAGTTAAGAAAAAGTGTCAAATTCTGTGGGTCCCCAAGTTTACCAGAACCGAGTTTGATTTTATTGATATTTAAAAAGTTTATTATTTCGTTTATTATTTCTCTTCTATGCTCATGCAGTATTTGTTGAATGTTTATAGGGGTTTGTATGCCATGAGAAACTATTATATCGTATAGATTACCTCGATTTGTAGGGCAGTTGAATAAAATGTGATTCAAGTCTGCGATTCCAGTCCCACATTCACAATCTGGTGTTTCTCTGAGATTAATTTTAATACAGATGATTTCCTGTTAAACAATGTCCTGTTCTCATGCGAATGATTGTTGTTAAATGTCTCCGGTTGATATATGTGGAGTCATAATACCATGGTTTTTTTGTAAATTCTTGTTGAATGTTAGAGTACCATCTTCCTTTTAGGGAGAATGTATTTTTCCAAAGTTGAGACCATTGTTCAAAGTGTTCACTTTTGATTTTTGGGATGAAATTTTGCTTATCCAACTTTATATTTAATGGTATGTTTAAGCTACTTCCTACCTTTGCTAATATGTCTGCCTCCGTATTACCACTAATTCCCGAATGTCCCGGTATCCATGATAATTTATAATCATACCCGTTTTGATTTGCCTCTAATATAAATTGCTTAGTGAGATACGATGTTCTATCACAGTTTTTAGGTTTGGTTTGATTGCATATTTTCTCTACCGCGCTTTTTGAATCAGAGAATATAAGGAGTCGCTGGATATTTCTTTGCATTGCCATTCCTAACGCTGTATTAATGGCTATAGTTTCTCCAGTACATATTTAAGTTTCATTTGGAAGTCGAGTAGAGAATTTAATATTAAGTTGAGGGAAATATATTCCTGCTCCAGCTCGATGATTTCGTATATTATATGATGCGTCAGTGAATGCCCATATGTAGTTATGGTAGTTTTTTTGGGCAATGGTAAGGAATTCTTGATTTAGGTTTTGATCTGATTTACTGATTCCTAGCTTTGTTTCGGATATGCTATTATTGACATGTTCGTATTCGCCCTGGAAGAATGCTATAGTGTCGTCAATGTACATAGTGTTTCTTAACGTCTGAAGCTTTAGTAGAGCTTGTATTAACGTAGGTGTGTCACGTCTCGCCCAATATCCTCGCTTTTCTGTTGTATGTTGGTACAATTGTGTTAATATTGTGATTAGTGGATGATTCTTTATTGATATGATTTTGAGAATAAATTTTTCTGATAGCCAGTTTCTCCTACTTTCCAAAGACTAGTTTCTCCCAATAACGCATTTATTGGCGTTGACCTCATGCAACCTGTAATTATTCTGAGGGCTTGGTATTGTATTCTGTCAAGCTTTTGTGTGTGTTTTTTTGGACAAGGTATTATTAATTGACAACCATAATCAAAATGGGATCGTATTAATCCTTTGTAGATATTTAGAAGTGTTAATGGATCGCAGCCCCACCAGACTCTTGTCACAGCTCTCATTACGTTTAAACCTTTTTGGGTTTTTACAGCAATGGCTTCTATATGTTTAGCCCATGAAATATTGAAGGTGAATATCATTCCTAGATATTTGATTTCTTTCGTCCATGTTAAGTGTGTATCGTTATACCTAACTGGTGGAAGGATTCTATTAGAATTACCTTTTCTGAACATCATTGCCTTAGATTTTTGCGTCGAAATTGCAAAATTATGATTATCAAGCCATTTACTTATCTTTGCCAAGTTGTTATTCATCATTTCTATTATTTGGTCTGTATTGTTCCCACTCACGAGGAACAACAAGTCATCAGCATACTGTATCATTATTATATTCCGATCTAACTGCGCACCCAGTTGTTTTGTATAAATGTTAAATAATAGCGGACTTAAGGGTGATCCTTGTGCTATTCCAATTGATGTTATCCGTGGTCCAAGGTTATTTTCGCCATTACTTCTTATATATATTTCTCGTTCCTGTAAAAAGGATGCAATTAATCGGCTAATATCGTGAGGTACTCCCAAGTCTATTATGTATTTGTGTAGTAGGCTGGGAATAACACTGTCATAAGCAGCAGTGATATCCAGGAATACTGCTAAAGTATTGTAACCTTTAGAAAAGTTTAATTGTACAATTGAAGTAAGTGTAGCTAAACATTCCAAACAATCTTTTCCCTTTCTAAATCCAATTTGGTAATCAGGAAGGAGCTTGTATTTCTCTACTGTCCATTCTATTCTATTCTTTATCATGTCTTCCAAGAGCTTACCAACACATGAGTTTAGAGCTATTGCTCTATAACTTTCCGGGTTATCTTTATCTTTCCCTTTCTTTAATACTGGATGTATTAAGGTTGTTTTCCATGATGCTGGTATCGACCCTCCTTGTAAAGATTTATTGTACTCATCCAGTAGCAATTGTTTGGCTTTATCCGGCAAATATTTTATCATTGACTAGCTAATTTCATCAAGACCGCATGCCGAATCTTTTTTTTTTCGACAATGCTCTGTTAAGCTCATTTAACGTGAAGTCATCTGATTTTTTCCCCATGCTATATAGAGTGTTGATTCTTTCAGAAGCACTTGAAGGGCATAGTTTTTTGAGAATTTCTTCTGCTATTCTGTCCGATGGCATCTTGTAGCTTTTATCGTCATCATAATATCCACAGAATTTTCTAAATGTTTTCCAAACTTTTGTTAGGTCTGATTTCCTGTTTAAGTTTTCACAAAAGTTTCTAAAGTTAATTTTTTTCCTAAGTTTTAATATTCGACGGGATTTTGCTATGCTATTTTTTGCTTTTAAATAGTTTTCCATTGTTGGCTGTTGCGAGAATTCCTTAATTGCTTCTGCTCTCTCCTTTACAGTAGCTGTACACTCTTCATCCCACCAAGGGGTTGGTTTTCTGTTTGTTTTTTTATTGTTTGGATTTTGTTTAACTATTTTTGAAATGTCTTCTATAATTTTATTTAAATTTTCGTAATTTTGTGGGATGTTTATATCAATTATGTCGCTTATTCGGGAAGTGTATTCATTCCAATTCGCCTGTTTACTAATACGTGGTCTTCTATTATATGTTGCCCTAGTGTCCCTATTGTTTTGTATCATTAGCTCACCGATTATAGGATAGTGATCACTGAAACCATAGTCCTCGTAGGTACCCCAACTTCTGTAGATAATAATGTTAGGTCCACTGCAGATATATTCTGTCCCGGAAGGGTTAACCGTATTGGAGATCCATCGTTCATTATCACCAGGTCAAGATGGTCCAATGATTCAGCCATAATTTGGCCAGATCTATTAGATCCTGAACTGCCCCACATTTCATGGTGTGCATTCATGTCTCCTGTTATTATTTTGGGGTGATTAACCGATTCTATTACTCTGCTCCATGCTTCATGGCTGGTATGCACATTGGGTGGGATAAATATATTTATGAAGTTCAAATTAATGCTTGGGATATTAATTGCCATAACTTGATAGTTGTTTGGAAGATAACTAACATCTAAATTCAATTGATGATATTCATAACGATTATTAATGGCTATCGCTATCCCTCCTTTTCCATCCTGACGATCTTTTCTTATGATGTCATAGTTGTGCAGTTTAATTCGATCGTTTGGTTTGAGCCATGTTTCCGTTAACAGAATAATATCCGGTGAGACTTCGTTCATGAATGTTTTAAAGTTAGTTAAATTGGAATTATAACTTCTTATATTCCACTGAAAGTACTTGATTATAATTTTATCTTTACCATTCCTCGTCATCGTTTATTTTAGTTATATAGTTTAGATATTCGGTAACTAATCTTCTTTTATTTGTATCAAGCATTGAGAATTGTGTATAGAACATACTATTATCTATTTCGTCTCTGTAGCCAGAATCATCAGGATTGTTAGTATCCATTACATTTTCGTTTGAGTTTATTATTGACCTAGACGGAGTCGATATAGGGGCTTTGTTGTTGATATCTGCTGGTGCTGGGGAATAAACAGGCTTCGTGTTTTTTCTTATCATATCCTAATGTCAGGGGAGATGCAGGTAGTTTTCGTTTTTTTTGTACCACCGAACTGTAAGACGGTTGTGATTGTAGTTGTTTCTGTCTTAGATAGTCTTGGGTTTCGCTACGGGTATAATTTTTGTTTTGTGTTTGTGGATGTTTATTTGGCATACTCGGGAATTCTGTGTTTAGATTTGAAAGTACTTGATATTTATTTATTTATTTGTGGTATAATTAAATTAGCGTCATAAAAAGACATATGATTTAATGCCATTTGTCTCCGTATCTCTTTCTGTCTATTGTATTCCGGACATTCTCTTGACAATGTAAGATGATTTGTATTTTTACAAAAAAAAACATTTATTTTCAGAAGAACACTCACCTTCATGGATTTCTCACTGCACTGTTTTTGTGTGTGCCCATACAATAGGCAGTTTTTACATTGAGTAACAGGTAATATATATGGTTCAACTAGAGTTTCTAGCCCAAATATGTTAATGGTTTTTGGTAGGAATTTTCCTTCAAACGTAATTAGGCACGTGGAACTGGGTAAATATTGAACAAGACCTTCCTCATTTATTTTCCTGTAATTAAATCGTTTTAAATTTATTATTTTACAAGAAGATTCTATATTTTCCATAAGTTCAAGATGTTCTATGTCCTTTAAGACACCCTTGATTACGCCCTTGGTAGTAACATTGTAAGCAGGAATATAGATATCATACCCTTTGGATTTAAATTCTTCATTTGTTGTAAAGGTATTTGCAGCTTCAGAGGTATCAAATTCAACAGATATTTTGCTTTTTCCTTTTCTTTTTATCTGTCTAACATTATTAAGTTTTAGATTAAGTATATCCCTTGCAATCGCCATGGGATGTAGGTTTCCAACATTTTTCCCTATAGAGTTGGATTCCACTATAACTATGTAAGGTCCTAATTCGGTAATCTTATATTTTAGGTTTAGTTTATTTTGTTTTTCTTGTTGTTGCAATACGGGGGGTTCGAGCCCCCCCGTGTTTTCCGCCATTTTTTCTTCCAAGGATTAAGTTATTTTATAGTTATTATTAGAATTAATGTCAAATAACAATAAAAATTTACAATGATTAGTTGTTAAATGTAGTGAAAAGTTTTACCTTATTATGGAGATTAGGATAAATTAGGGATAGTATATATTATATTATTAAGTTCTTTCCACTAAAATTTCCACTTCACAAAAAAACACCCATCAAAAAGTGTGGTTATATTTGGAAATTTGTTTGTGTTTGGTGTTAGTTTACACAGTGGCGGGGTTTGTTTGATATGATAAATTTGTTACATTTTGAATTTTTATTTCTATTAAATTATTAGTAACAAAAGCAAACAGATACTTTCTGAAAATAATGTTGGTTCATTTACGCCCAACAATGTAACCGCTTAGTAATTCGAAGCAGCATTAAAGAAGTAAGTGGTAAATCTACGTAGGATATTACCTCCCTAGCTCTGGAGTATAAGGCTGATTATAGCCTTTTTACATTAGGTACTTGTATTGTATTTTTTAAATTAGGTTTCCTCAGGAACCGGAAAACGAAAACTCTGTTTTTCTTTAGTTGGCATTGCTAAAGCACCACTTTTGCCAAAAAATCCATGGTTATGCTCGGATCATTTTTTCCCAGAGGATCTGGCAACGAAATCTAAGGGAGCAAGATTCGTTAGAAAGGGTGCAAATCCTCGACGGTGTGAAGGTGTTTTATTTTTGGATGATGCATCCACTAGGTAAAAAATATTTATAATTATATTTATTATATTATAATAATAATTTATATTCTTCTAGCTCTGACTCAACCACAGATGTTAGGTCTGTGGACTCATCTGTTTTTGGAACACCTCCAATACCGAAAGAATATCCTAACTAAGTTCTGTTATTATTATTTTTTGGATGAAATTAAACTAGCTAAGTAGGTATGTGCATTAACCGCATTTATATCCATTTTTAGGATTGCTCAGCTATTATGGAGTCCACTGTTTCAACCGCTAATCAAAAGGTATCCTTTAGAAAGGCTTTTTAATATTTTGATATATTGAATGTATACATATTTTAGGTCTGAAAGTATAATTGTTAAATCTATTCCTGGCACCTCCAGAGCCAGTTTCATTAGAAGCCAACAAGGATTCAACCAGTTCTGTGACAGAAACTGCATCAGAAGCAGGAGAATTCCATTCTGATATAATTGAAGCCCCTGTAGCTAGTGCAAAAATTGGAAGTAAAAAGAGGTAGGTATTACACCAACATGTTTCAGAAGCGGGTGATATAAAGGGGCTGAAGCTAAATGTTGGTATATTTGGTACATTATTCAAATTTACATTTTACCGTTATGAAATTTTGATATTTGTTCATAAAAAGCTCTTTTTTAGTATAATTTACCAGGGGCTTGATATTTTTTAGGAAAAGGCGTTATCCTGGTGATATGGATAGTAGTGACTTTTCAACCCCTACTAAGAGAAGAAAAAATATAGGAATTTTAAAAAATAAAATAACGTGCCAAAGGAAAAGAATACACACCTTACAAAATCAAGTTAGACGACTTAAAATCCGCGTAAAAGCATTAAAAGATCTATTGATAGTTTTAAGGAACACAGATACCGTGAAGCTGGCGAAAAAATCAGAGGTGACTTTTATCATGGGCGATTTTAATGCCAAAGTAGGAAGTACACCACGAGAGAATATTACCGGTATATACGGATTAGGTACAGCAAACGATAGAGGAGACCGTCTAGTTCAGTTCTGCCAGGAACATGATTTCATTGTCTCAAACACCTTTTTTAAACTTCCAAATAGAAGGCTCTATGCGTGGACCTCTAGCGTCCATACCCCTGAAAGAATTATTCGCAATCATACAAACTGCATAAAGTCTGCAAAAACATAATTAATTTGTATGTCCATTGTAGATAATTATTATTTATTATCATTGTGTTTAATTTAATATATATAGCTAAAAATAAACTATTGAGAATAATGTGCCTTTTTTATTTCCTGACTTCCTATTTGTAATGCATAAAATGACTTTAAAATTAGATTATCTTCAAATTATACATAAATATAGTAATTTAAGTATCGTTTTTTCGATATACGAAATAAAGATTTGTCAACTATAACAAGAAATACCTACTACAAAGAAAGATTAACAGACTTTCTTAGCGAATACCTTATACATATTAATATTTAAATTATTTTACTGAAAAACTCATTCCAATTAAATATCGACTAAATTTCAGTTTCAAAATAAGTTGAATAGCGGTTAAATTCTCGGCACGTTGGCTTTTTAATGTATAATTATAATTATGTATTGTATACATAGTTCAAAAGCAGTCAGCGATCAGTACGCCACTGGCTGCAGAAGCTAGCTTTCTTATTCTATGGCTAAAGCAAAGATTAATCTACACAATAGATAGTCAGCCCAATGCATTAAAATGAGAACATCTCTAAGTATGCCAGCCACTACGTGGCGTAGACTAGCGTGTAAAGCATAGAGCAGTATTGTCACAGCCAGAAACCGTTTTGTAGTTTATTAATATCAGAAACAAAACGCAACGTATAACAATTATTTACATCATTTGCAACAGTTATGCACCGACAATGCTGTATTGTCAGAGAGAGAGATTGATGAAATTCTGTATTAATCTGGAGGGGATACGTAGGGAGGGTAGAAAAAAAAACAAGCGAATGTGGTGTGTGTCGTGCTGTTGCCGATTCGTCGGTAAAAGAAACACACAGGGTGATTTATTACAAGTACAGTATTGAAATAAAAGCCTTATCTCTATGAATTAAATTTAATATAATAATATTTAATCCATGTCATACATGTTTCAAGACTAGACCAGTCCCATGATCAGTGGCGAACAATCATTAAATGAAAAGCTTTTAGATAGAAACATACTTCTGGCTCCATTGTAATAATTTGTTGATGTATATAAAAAAATCTAAATATCTAAAAGCTAAAAGCTTTTGATTTAATTATTGCTCGCCACTGTTTATGGGACTGGTCTAGTCTTGAAACATGTTGTATGGCATGGATTAATGATTATTAGGTATATTAAATTTATTTCGTGGATATTAGACTTTTATACCAATACCGAAATCAAGTAGGTATTAATGTACATTATTCTTTGTCAAAATTATAACTCCACTTAAGAATTGACTAGATACTTTTTCAATTTATTACATATATTTTAAATATTTCACGTAGACAATGTGGCAAAGATGTAACAAGATTGTTGTAGATCTTATAATACCTATAATAAAAAAATTATCAGTGCTACCTATATTATATTAGGTATACATATTATGGTTGTTTTCATACCTACTGATTTTGTTTTGAAGAGAATTACCTAATATATTAAATTAAATTTAATCTTTGGCTGCGTAGTTATTTTTTTTGTGAATATTTTTTAACTTATTTTGTGTTTTTCTAATTTTAGACTAATTATATTATTTTGTGTTGTGTTTTTTTTTATTTGAGAAACTTCCTAGTTAGTGACTAAATAATTTTTGTGTTTTGTGAAAATGGAAAGAAACAATTCGAAATTAAGTCGTAACCAATGTGCTTTTCGAAATTGTAACAACAGTTACAGAAACAATCGAGAGGTACATTTCTTTCGATTTCCTAAAGAAGAAGATCGATGCAGAAAATGGGTTATAAATTCAGGTATAAGTTCCACTTTATAGGTTTAGGTACTTAAATTTTACTTCTTTTTAATGTTTCTTCGGGTAAATAATAAGTTCGGTAGGAATAGGGCTTTGGGTATCAAACAAAAAAGATAGAAAATAGAAATTTGACATAGGGGTAGTTCTAAGCATTTACAAGTTTGTGACGTGTAGCGATTTTCGATGCCGCCCCCGGAGGTATACATGAGGGCGGCGCAATGCCGTTTTAAATATCTCGTTTCGCTTTCTTGGAAAATAAAAAATTATAACTGATAACTGACACTTAGTACTTAACCCATTAATCCCCAACGTTGCGTAAACGAAACATTTTTTAATTATTTTTTTCCAATGTGCCAGTAAAAAAAATACTTGTGTTGGCAATAGGATATAATCAGTTGTTACTTCTCGTCCGGCCATCGTCTATCAACTTTCTCTCACCGGGCATATTGCCTGCTCACACTAGATGTCTGCGTAAAATTAAATGTATCCGTTTGGTGGGTAGTTTTGATTACAATAAGTCGGTGCCAAGCCCAAGCTCGAAACAAAATAAATCTATATTTACCTACTACCTATTTGGCTTGGTACCGACTATTTTGTGCATTGTTGTCTTTTGAATGATATTTGTATTTTGTTATTTTTCGTATTTTTTATTAGTTCTTTTGACAGCTCTGGTGTCATCAATACACCTGTATCCCGAATTGCACCAAATTGCGATGCTATTGAACAAGCATATAATCCTAAATATAATATTATTTTTGAACTTTGAATGTACATATGAAATTTGTATCTTAAAATTAGTCAAAGAATCACCCTTTAAAGTTTGTACAAGTACTTATGCAACACCCTGTATACATAGATACTTTGATTTGCAATTTGCAAATCTGTTAAACTAGGTAATGCTGTTTTTTTTTATTTACTTTCAAATATGGTGTTATGTAATTGTATTCAAATTAAATGTTTGGGGATGATATTTACGAGTTTTATTTTTTTATATAGAGAAACTGTTATTCAGTTTTTAAGGATCAATCTGAAGCAGACGATTGTACTTGTTAAAACATGAAAAAAGTTATTGTCGTGATACTTTTAACACCCTGTTGGTGGGTTTTTAAAGCTTTTTACGAAACGTGTTAACAATACAATCTACATAAATCGTTATTTTTTTAAAGTTTTATGATCATTGCACAAAAACCAATATTAGGGAGACTGTAAGTTTTTTTTCAATTCGGCGTTGCAGAATTTGAACCTAATTGTGATAATTGTGTTATTTTACTAGTATAGATATTTTTGAGTAAATTAATTCGGTTATAATCGATGAGTAGAATCTTTGGAGTAAAATACATTTCACAAAAACCCTGAACCATGTTTCTCAATAGATTTAAATTTTCATTAAAAACAGATTAAAAATTCTAATTTTTTACATCCTGCATTTCGAAACCGTATTTTTTTAAATAATTATTGTCATGCTGGAAATTTCAAACCTTATTTACTTCAGCAACTTGTAAAAAGCACAGCCTTTTTAATATTAACATTTCTTAAAATCGATAATACGCGATAACGATGACTTTCTATCAATATCACAGAAGGATACATTTATTACGTATATAATTTGTTAGATTTTACATCTCCGAATTGAAACACACGCAAAAAATGTGCATAAAAAAGTTAGGGTAGCATTTCACGCCTGTATGAGTCTGAGATTTATTTTTTCATAATGTTAACAAGTTGAATCTGCTGTTTGAGTTTGATCCTTAAAACTGAATCAGATAATAAGCGGAAGTCCTATCTATAACGCCAAATTTCGTTAATTTAAATATAACTTTTTGATGCATCCTTATATCCGAAATTTAAAATTAAATGACTAAAATAATATTATTTTAGTCATTTAAAATTATTGTCTAAAACATTTAATGAACCAGCCCTGTATATTTATACTATTATAGTAATTTCTTTTATTTTCGTCCATACACATTAATCTTTGCGTAGATAGGTGTACGTACACCATATAATTTTATATTAACCGACAAAAAACACTGCTGCACAGTAGTACATATATGATACCTATAATATAAAAACAAACTCCCACCTCGTAGGGGAAAGTATACTCGTCCTTGTCTAACATTGCCCATATGATTATTTTATTTCAAGACAATACATATAACACCATCTACAATTTCCATAATTTCCATGGTTACATGTTTTTCTAATAGATGTAGCTCGTGTCGAGACAGTTTCAATTTTTGTTTTCTTTCCCATATACGCTGACTATCTATTGTGTAGATTAATCTTTGGCTAAAGCATGCAAAAATAGTAGACATTTTGTAACTTTTTGTACATTGAAGATGCGAACATTGAAACTTACAGTGATCAACAACAAAGATTTTCATTGAACAATAACATAGATAAAGACTTGAATAATCCGTTTAAGATCGAGGTTTATATTCATAATAGAAAGTATCAAGCACAATTAGATAGTGGTGCGAGTGTTAGTGCTTGTAGCGAACACAAAACATACCCCCTTAGAAGATTAACTTAAATGGCAGAGACTGGAACACTGTTTTTAACTATGCGACCAGTCACGAGAGGCGCTGCAAACGAAAAGTGAAGAAAACTGTTTGTTCTACTACGCTTAGTTTGACTTCCTATCGCTAGGTGCCGCCAAAAAAAATTTTGTTTTAAACATCCCCCTATTTTATGTTTAAAAAATGTTGGTATCACCCACAAAACATATGTTATAGTCGTATTTCCCACAAAAGGGTGTGGCATAATTTCAAGTCTTAAGGCGGGTTTAGCCAACTAATAATGCATAATTTTAGTGCATAATGGATAATTTTTAAAACATGGCATTTACATGTACCTGTTTATACAACGAATAGTGTATAATTCATAATTTTCGTTGATAATGCATAAGGTTGCGAACTTTCAACTTTATGCACTAAATTATGTAAAAAATATCACTACGCATGCGCCGCAAATAAATTATAAACACTTACATAACTCCAATTTACAAAATAAACTAAATAATAATTGAAAATGTGATAATTAACAGAATTTTTAATTTGAAAGCTATTAAAACATAAATAAGTCCAACACAAAGTAAAAGCATTATCTTTAAAGACAATGGTAATAGGTTAACCTGCTGTCTAGTCAATTGTCACTTTTCGCTTTATGCATAAAAGTTATGAGTTGTATAAACACCTATATTTTGTTGTGAATTATCGATTATGCACTATGTATTAAGCATTATTCTTTATGCATTATGCACTATCCATTATTAGTTGGCTAAACCCGCCTTTAATATGATTTTTTGCGTTAAGAGTTTGAAAAAAGAGTGCGAGTCTTGTTTAAAAGTTTGTTTAGTTGTAAATTGTGCATAAAAATTGCATTCAGTGTGTGCTATGTGTTCCCAACTGTGTCATGTTTTAATAATTATCCATTATGCATTATTAGTTGGCTAAACCCGCCTTAAGAATGGTAGTTTTTCCGATTTCCGAACCCTAATAAAGAACCAGAAATGCTAATAAAGTGGTTGGCAAATATAAACAACCCCCGTTTATTTAACATTCCCTTTGATAAACTACTTAAAAGTTATCTAGTGTGTGCGAAACATTTTGTTCCGGATGATTTACAGTTTGGGTGTCGAAGAGACCTTAAATGGAATGCAACACCAATATTACATCTTAATACAGGTAAGAAAACCACGCACCTCTATTAAAAGTGGTACCTACATGTTTTTATGAAATAATTGAATTTATAGAGGAGGCACCTGGTCCATAACGAAGAAAATTGGAACCCTCTTCTTGTGACATAGACATAAGTACTGGACCTACCACATCAAAGGAATCCGTCGGTGACCCTAGTATAAGTTACCCCATGGTCATCGATGACATGCCTAGCCCTAGCACATCGAAAGAATATTCCCAGAACGTAACTAGTCCAAGCTGCCTGTTATTTTATTTATGTTTTTAAATTATAAACTTTATTGTGTACCTACTATCTACTTTTTGACAAAATTAAAATGTAAACTAATATTGCTAATTGTGCGTTTCTATTTTAATAATAAATGTTTTATAATAATAATTGTTTTTTTTTCGATCCCATTAATGTTTTGTCGTGTAACATATAATGGTGCAACATTTTTTGTAGTTTTTCAAAAATATTTTGAACAATATCTCGTTTGAATAATTTTTTGAAAAACTACAAATAATAGTTGCTAGTGCTGCGCGATGTTCATCGATGTTTTTGAAACATCGATGTTCTGTTACCGATGTTCGATGTTTTCGACATCGATGTTTCCTTTCTATGTTCAATAAATAAATAAATAAATAAAGGCATTTATTGTCCAACAGTTAGATAACCATTTACAGGACAAAATACATAGAAAAATAAACTTAGTTATACTTAACATTTCTCGGTACAAAACAATATAACAACCCAACGAACAACCAAACATAAATTCCGTATTTAAACTTAAAAATATACAACTGTATAGCACACAACCATAATAATTATAGGGGCAAAACATTGTTCGCAACGTTAATGAGTTCACTTCGAGAACAAAAGAATAAGTCACAATCTTCGCAAATGAGATTAAAATGACTACATATTATGCTCACCGGTGACCTTTTTAAAATATTAGTTCTTGCTCGATTGCAGTAGAAAACACGACTAGTGCGATTGTGCAGTCTCGGAACATTTATATTTAATGCAGAAAGCAACCCCGAACAATCGACCCTTCCACAAATCAAGTTATGCAGAAAACACAATGCACACAAAGATCTTCGAAAATCAAGACTTCTAAACTGAAACCTACTCAGAAGGTACCCATAATCGATCCCCCTCTCAGGATAAACGCCATCTCTTTTAAATGATAAATATTTTAGGAAACGACGCTGAAGTCTCTCCACAGTGAACTTATGGGCATCATATATCGGAAACCAGATCAGCGACGCATATTCAAGTTTGGAACGAACATATGAGTAATACAACATTTTGAGGGCATCAATGTTATCAAAACCTCTACAATTACGCACAATAAATCCATACATTTTGCTTGCCTCAGAAGCCTTGGCATTAATATGGTCAATGTAAGAAAATTTCTCATCAAACACAACACCTAAATCTGTAACAGTGCTACAGCGAGAAATCTGAGTTCGGTTCACGGCATAGTCATAATCAACTATTTCTTTTTTTCGTGAAAATGTTATGTATTTACATTTGTCCGCATTTAAGCTTAACCTGTTCTGAATACACCATTCCTCAATACAAGAGAGATCAGACTGGAGTTGCACACAATCGTCATAACTTTTTATAGATTGAAAAATTTTGCAGTCGTCTGCGAACAATAACTTATGACAATTGAGTCGGGCATCAAGATCATTAATAAATAAAAGGAAAAGCAAAGGTCCCAAGTTCGATCCCTGGGGAACTCCAGAGGTGGCAGTGTAATTGCAGGATCTATGACCATTATAGAAGATGTATTGCTCTCTGTTGCGTAGATATGAACTAAAAAAGATCTTAAGATCATGCCGAAATCCAAACTGTTCATCAAGCTTTTTGATTAGAACAACATGGTCCATTCTGTCAAAGGCTCTGGCGAAATCCGTATAAATTACATCCATCTGCCCGCCACCATCCAACACTTCGGTAGTTTGTTGTGAAAGCAATGCAAGATTTGTAACAGTGGAACGCCCAGACATAAATCCATGTTGATTCGGTGTAATCAAGTTTCTAACACATGGATAAATATAATCATATAGCACAGTCTCAAATAGCTTTGCGAAATTTGACAAAATTGATATTGGACGATAATCATTAATTCGAGCTCTATCACCCGATTTAAAAACTGGTATTATTTTTGCAATTTTCCACTGCTCAGGGAACTTGTAATTTTTTAGTGCCAAATTGAAGATAGAACACAAAGGAGTTGCCAATACCATCACACAGTCCTTCACCAAGAAAGAAGGCAGACCATCAGGACCCGAAGTCATCTTGTTTTTAAGTTTTTTGGCAGCTTTTAGGATGTCCTCCTCGCAGATACTGGGAGCACCAACACTGTCAAAGCACCGGATCACGGCCGTTGAACGATTGTCAGCTGAAGGAGTAGGGCTCAAGAATACACTCTTAAAAAAACTTGCGAATGCATCCACAATCTCCTGTGGATCTGCATAATCAACATCTTCATACGACATAACGCCCGGTAACCTTGAGCTACGATTTTTAGAATAAAAATATTTCCAGAATTCCCTCGCATCAACGGACACATTGTTCTGCACCCTAGCAATATAATCATTATAGGCAACCCGAATATCGTTTTTAATAGTCGATCTTATGAGTTTATATTCGTTAAAGACACACACATTTCCTGTTTTTTTATATTTAGAAAATAATTTCTCCTTCATTTTAACATTTCTAATTATGTCACAAGAAAACCAAGACGGAAAAGATCTTTTGTAATTCCTATAGGTAGGCACATGACGATCAATAATTGAATACATTCTGGTATAAAGTTCCTCAACTGCTATATCAACATCAGTCATCTTCGCCAAATAAGTCCAGTCAACCTGAACTAAGGTCTCATAAAGTGAGACAAAATCAGCTTTCTTGTAATTATATGTTTTACGGTCAGTATTTTTTTTAAACAACTGAACTTGTTTATGTCTAATTTTTGGGACAACTATCAAGCCAGGATGATAAGTATCTTCAAGAACTAGCGGACTACTGTTACGCTCAACAGTGCAAGGAATGTTAGAGAGCACTAAATCCAAGAGACGATCAGAAACATTGCGAACATCATTGTACTGCTCCAATTCATAAAAATTCATAAAATTTCTAGTTGCTACATATTGTCTATCATTAGGATTACCATTAACAAAACCACTTACATTAAAGTCCCCAAAAAATAACAAATTCTTATCGTGATAAATATCTGACTGCTCAATACATTCAAAGAACAATTCCAACATTTCAGCAGATACTGATGGCGGAACATAAATTACAAATACATAAAAACTTTTGAGCATTAAATAACATTTACAAACTAATAAATCAATAGCGGGAAAGTTTATATTAAAATAAGAGACATCAACAAGTTGCGATTTTATACTTCTACTAACTCCCAACAACACACCGCCACCAGTGGCCTGGCAAGTAACTTGTAAATTTCTATCTTTTCTAAAAACGGTGTAGTCTGGTGGAAAAAATTCCTCACTTCGAACATCCGGGCGCAACCAAGTTTCAGTCAACGCGATAAAATCATATTCACAGTCACTTACCGATGAAAAAAAGGTATCCATCTTCGTATTTATTCCACGAACATTCTGATAAACGCACACTAAGTCATCATTGTCTTGTGAAGGGTTTCTCAGGAAATTCACTGCTGTTGACTTATCCCGTTTTTTTGAACCACTGGAACAATCTTCGGGACACCATCCACATATCTAATTTTCAAGTTTTTCTCACCCTTGTTTAACCGCTCAGTCAGTTTACTTCTGATCCTCTTATACTCCTCAATTTGAGTAGGAGTTTTGTCGATGTTTATCGAAAGCCTGGAGCCCGCTACATCAAGATCCTTCAGTCTGTATAGTTTGCGCATAACTTTACCAACAGTATTATGCGAATCCAATACGACTTTAATCGGACGCAGTTTGTTGTCCATTTTACGACCAATTCTATGACTTTTTGTAATCTTTGTAGGTATGTCATCATCAGGGCATAACGAACCTAGCAGTGATGCAACCTTAGCGGCATCCTGCGAATTATCATCCTCAGTCATACCGAAGATGACAATGTTGTTCTTTCTTCTTTCACGGTTGTAAAGCTCTTGAAAGAAGTCAGTTGTCCCATTTTCAGTTGTTGCCGTTCCACTAGGTGGAGTATTGGTATCTTGTGTCTTTGACAAATTCGATTTAATATATGAAATCTCCGACTTAAGTTCATGATTTATCTCGAGTTGTTTCTCATATTTTCCAAGTATATCACTGTACAGTTGCTTCAATAACAGCAGTTCTCTCATAACATCATCAATCGTGTAAGATCCATGACGAGGAGCACCAACAGCATCACGATCAGACGTCGCTCCAGCAAGATCCGAGTTTGCCGTTCTTACATTATCTGGTTCGCTGTCAGACGTATTTACTACTGCAGGAAAACCAACACTCCTTCTGCCTTTACCTTTAGCACCCTTATCCGCATTGGCACATGTATCACAGATCCAAGTAAAGTTACTTTCAGGGTCTGCAAGCAAATCAAACACATTATCGCACACTTTAGAACATGCTCTGTGGTACCACCCATCACATCTTCCCGAACATCTCACCCTAAATTGAGCTTTGGTTATAAATTGGGAACATGCAAGACATCTATGTCGACGGGCCATGTTTTATTCTTTACAACGTCGTACAACTCAATTTACCATGTACTTCATACGCCAATTTATGTGTGCAAAGCTTAACAGTACTATACTATAGCGGTTCCATTGTTCATGCTATCACAAAAAAAAATACTATAGGCACCTACTTTACACTATTGATAAGAAAATGTATTTGACTGACAAATAAATTACAGTTACACGTTTTAACTTATTTCACGCGATACAATCAACTACACCTCAAAACAGTTATCACAACAAAATCTCGATACTTTTATCTTTCGAATGGTATAAAATTAACAATTTTAATCCAGTTCAAAACCGGAAATATAATTGATATTAGCTTAAGGTGTTCTAAGCCGAACTTCTTACTTTTAATCGTCAATGATATGACAAAACAAGAAAACTAGGTTCTTATCTTAAAATCAATTTTCCCAGCACAAGAAAATAAGAACGAAAGCTTTTGATTTCATTTGTTAAAGGTGGTTGAAATTTTTCTGTACTTCCAGTCGGCATTCGGCAACGTCGCAACTTGTTTTCCATACGTATTATATTATATATTATATATATGTATATATTATTTAAAATTTCCCGCCAAAACCAAAGACCTTACTAACACAGGAGACAAAATATTTCATTGATAACGTGCTTTCAAACACGAGCCAACATTACTTGTAAACAAGTAATGTGTAAGAGAGAGAAAGACTTATCCTTGTCGCCTTCAAGTTGCTCATTGGCAACGTTGTAATCTCCGGTATGCGTTCTGCAGCCAGTGGCGTACTGATCGCTGACTGTTTTTGAACTAGGTATACAATACATAATATATAATTAATAGCATACATTAAAAAGCCAACGTGCCGAAAATTTAACCGCTATTCAACTTATTTTGAAACTGAAATTTAGTCGATATTTAATTGGAATGAGTTTTTCAGTAAAATAATTTAAATATTAATATGTATAAGGTATTCGATAAGAAAGTCTGTTAATATTTCTTTGTAGTAGGTATTTCTTGATATAGAAAAACCTTCATTTCGTATATCGAAAAAACGATACTTAAATTAATATATTTATTTATTTATAATTTGAAGATAATCTAATTTTAAAATCATTTTATGCATTACAAATAGGAAGTCACGAAATAAAAAAAAGGCACATTATTCTCAATAGTTTATTTTTAGCTACATATATTAAATTATACACAATGATAATACATAATAATTACTATGAACATACAAATTAATTATGTTTTTGCAGACTGTATGCAGTTTCTGTATCGCTTTTTAATAAGTATGAAGTCTATTTGATTGCGAATAATTCTTTCAGGGGTATGGGCGCTAGAGGTCCACGTATTGAGCCTTTTATTTGGAAGTTTAAAAAAGGTGTTTGAGACAATGAAATCATGTTCCTGGCAGAACTGAACTAGCCGGTCTCCTCTGTCGTTTGCTGTACCTAATCCGTATATACCGGTAATATCCTCTCGTGGTGTACTTCCTACTTTGGCATTAAAATCGCCCATGATAAAAGTCACCTCTGATTTTTTCGCTAGCTTCACGGTATCTGTGATTTGTTCCTTAAAACTATCAATAGATCTTTTACTGATTTTACGCGGATTTTAAGTCGTGTGTATTCTTTTCCTTTGGCACGTTATTTTATTTTTTTAAATTCCTATATTTTTTCTTCTCTTAGTAGGGTTTGAAAAGTCACTACTATCCATATCACCAGGATAACGCCTTTTCCTAAAAAATATCAAGCCCCTGGTAAATTATACTAAAAAAGAGCTTTTTATGAACAAATATCAAAATTTCATAACGGTAAAATGTAAATTTGAATAATGTACCAAATTTACCAACATTTAGCTTCAGCCCCTTTATATCACCCGCTTCTGAAACATGTTGGTGTAATACCCATATTAGCGGTTGAAACAGTGGACTCCATAATAGTTTTTTCTAAGAATAGCTGAGCAATCCTAAAAATGGATATAAATGCGGTTAATGCACATACCTACTTAGCTAGTTTAATTTCATCCAAAAAATAATAATAACAGAACTTACTTAGGATATTCTTTCGGTATTGGAGGTGTTCCAAAAACAGATGAGTCCACAGACCTAACATATGTGGTTGAGTCAGAGCTAGAAGAATATAAATTATTATTATAATATAATAAATATAATTATAAATATTTTTTACCTAGTGGATGCATCATCCAAAAATAAAACACCTTCACACCGTCGAGGATTTGCACCCTTTCTAACGAATCTTGCTCCCTTAGATTTCGTTACCAGATCCTCTGGGAAAAAATTATCCGAGCATAACCATGGATTTTTTGGCAAAAGTGGTCCTTTAGCAATGCCAACTAAAGAAAACCAGAGTTTTCGTTTTTCCGGTTTCTGAGGAAACCTAATTTAAAAAATACAATATAAGTACCTAATGTAAACAGGCTATAATCAGCCTTATACTCCAGAGCTAGGGAGGTAATATCCTACGTAGATTTACCACTTACTTCTTTAATACTGCTTTGAATTACTAAGCGGTTACATTGTTGGGCGTAAATGAACCAACATTATTTTCAGAAAGTATCTGTTTGCTTTTGTTACTAATAATTTAATAGAAATAAAAATTCAAAATGTAACAAATTTATCATATCAAACAAACCCCGCCACTGTGTAAACTAACACCAAACCATTGTCTTTATAAACATAGTCTGTCAGCGCTTGATTAGTACCTGTCTGAAAAAACCAGACGGCGTTGTCGCAAAAAGTCGTTCATTCAATAATTTGGGTTTATAGTAAATGTGTAGCAATCTTAGTGGAAAAGTGGGGGAGCCATGTTTTTAGACCAATCAGGTCGTGATTTGAACATGGACTTTTATAATAAGTTCACGTATTTTTCTTTCGCTTCCAGCCATAGACAATGTTGCCAGCGGTCACTAAATTATCAGATGCTACCTTCTTTTTCATTTTATAAATGGTTCCAACATTATTTTTTTTGTGACGAATAATTCAAAAATATAATTAAATGTTATTTTGCTTGATCTGAGTTTACCACATTTATTAACTTAGTTTTAACGATATCTATTATAAAAAAGTTTCTTTGACTTCATTATTTAGGCGATCACATAATATTCAGTCGTCATAGTCGCAACACTGTATCTATTAATAATAAAATAAGAAATAAATACATAATATATAAGATATAAGGTAGGTCCTACTCGTACATAAAAAAATATACGAAGTTTTATACCTAACAGAGATAGCTATATATATATTATCATTATTATGTATCCTTTTTCTCTATGAAATAATATTTAGCGTGATTTTAAATTTTAAAGTTAAAAAATATTTTTTAGTGGAAATTTAAATTCAGTGTTACTTATTGTAAGAGTAAAAACAATAGTGCTAATTTTTTGTGTTGATTATAGGCAATTTCCCTTTACGAGATACAAAGCCGAAAGGTAAGTTCTGATCCATTTTTTTTTATAAAATACTTAATAGCACAAAAAATAATTTACAATGATAATCAAATGAGTTTTCAATGAGCGATAGGATTTTCTGGAGTTTGTATCTATTTTCATTATAATTTGATTTCTAATTTCTATACCTACCTACCTACCTAAGTAATAGAAATTTTCAACTATAGGTACATTTTTAGGGAATATCTCTCTGGTATTTCAATAAATATAAATGTTGTAAACACATTGTCATCTTATTTTTTTATGTTCTATCAAATATATCTGAGAGATTTCCCATAATTTCCGTGACACCTGTATTCAGATATTATTTTTTGTAATAAGAGCATGTAGATTTATTTTTAAAAATAAATAAGTCTGCCTCATTGGCTAAAAACGAAGCTAAAAATATCGTGTTTGCGTAAAAAAGTTGGTACCATTATATTCATGTTTTTAGTTTTTATATTTTTACAAAAAACATGTATTGTTATAGATGTCTGGACAGAAGTGTTCGTACTTCGCTTGTGCACATTCTAGATGGAACACTCCTGGAACGATTAAGTAGGTAATCTTTTATATCTAATTGTGTTTGAGACTGAGACGTATAAAGACGAGAATAGCCACCCCCGCAAGACCAGTATAATAGATCAGGTCTTTATTTTTATAAAGACAATGACCAGGTTGTGTCTTGCTATCTGCGATACTGTAGTGACGTCACCAGAGGCCCATAAAATAATCTAAAATATAGTTGAAAAAAAAATGTAATTGTTATTTATACTTCAGCTATATTATTTTTCCGAATTTCTTGTTACATAAGTAACAAGTCTTTTAGTTATGTTGGAAATTTGTTTCAGACTTTACCAGACGGGCCGTTTCGTTGATCCACAACTCACCAGTGGTGATCGGCAGGCAGTGTGACGCAAGTTTCCAACGCTAGATGTCGCCGAAAACAACTCTTTGTCACTATATTTTTTTTTTCTGTTATAGAATTTTGTTGAAGTTGTGGGAAATAGGGCTACTGGCGAACCACCGACTGAAAAAAGGTAACGCGCCATTAGCAATACGTCATGAGTGGTGTGGAAATTTGTTTTCAATTATAGTGCTCTATGGTTGGAGATTATGAATAATGGTAGGAAATGGAAAAGAAAAGTCGCTGAAAGATTTTGTAATACGCTCCATTAAAATATATTAGCTGATGCACATTATTTGTTATTTATACCTCTATTTTTGTATGTTTTCTAACATCCTTATTAATTTCTACTGTTTATGGAATAAACAATGTTCTTTAGTAATTACAAAGTTGTTTGTTTTTTTTTTTAAAACCGATACTTAATAAGACAAGGAATAAATGTTAAAAAACTGACCCTCTTGAGAAAAGAATAGCTCTCCATGTAAATATAGATATTTTTGTTTTTTTGCCCTTTTTACAGCCTTATAAAAAATGGGCACTACATTAATTTTATATCGCAGATATTTTAGACCAAACTCAAAGCGAAAATTTGTTTTTAAAAAGTATTCCGTACTTGGTCTACAAAATCTGCTATATAAAGTTAATGTGCATAATAACGCTTAGTGTCAGAGAAATAAGTAAAGTCATTTGTACAAGGGACAACAAAAATGCAAACTTTTATTTACGAACCACAAGCCATTTTTAAATTTCTAGGCATTAACAAAAGATCACATTTTCGTCAAAACACATCAATTATAGTAGTAAATCTTAATTCCAAAATTAAATCGATAAAGGCGTTTAGAAATTATTCAGAAAAAACGATATTAATTTGAGAATTTTAGCGCCCTGTAGAGGCACATCGAAGCAACATGACATGTCTATTTGCCTCGATTGGCTTATTTTTAGTTGAGGAATTTGTGGTTCAGCGTTGTAGTCATTTCATGAACACCCTGTGCTGTATCTACATCTACTTAAATAAATACTATTTTTCACTACTCATTTTTTACAGTATCCCCGTTATTATGCTCATCAACTTTTTAAAGCAGATTTTGTAGACCAAGTACGGAATACTTTTTCAAACAAATTTTATGTACGAATATTTTTGTTTGTCCTTCCTCAAAATTGTATGGTCTGGCAACCTTAGTTGTAGAGAAACATCTACATCAACTTTTCTGGTCTGGCAACCCTAGTTCGAGTGAAATAAACTAACAGAGGGGAACTTTTCTGTGTTTGAAAAGGTCGTTCACCCGCGCCTGCTCCCCTCTACCAAAATATGTAAAAGAGGAGAATTTTGATTTTCATTCATAAATCGTACTTCAAAGTTTGGCCACCAGAGTCCAGCACCTGCCGGTGCATAGCGCTGACAGACTATCCTTTTAAAGACAATGACCAAACACAAACAAATTTCCAAACATAACCACACTTACCTGTGAAAAGTTAAATCTGGAAATAAACTATCCACTTTTCCACAAACTACACAACCACGAACCATAGTTATTCAATAAATATTTAAAGTTTAAAAAAACACACACAAGAATATCGCAAAACAGGAAAATACTTCAAAAAACGATGAAAAGCGATAATGACATGAGTGTTTCTCAACGTCAACGTCGCAAATTATAATTTCATTCATAACGCCGTGTTCTGTCGTACAAGAAGCGTAAAGTTGTAAACGATGTTGCCGTAGTGCGCTTTTATTTTACTATGAGAATAATTCCTAAAATAAAATAATTATCCCGTGTTGTACAATTTAATCTTAAAATGAACTAATTTATAATCTAAGTATAGTAATAAATGTTTTTATTAACATCCTAGTTACAAATAATTATTTACATCGCTCATTTTTTATTTGTTGTGACAAAAATTTAAAGATATCCCAAATACATTTGTAAGTCTGGCAATGCTTGTATTAGGATAAATAAAGGAAGGGACGATGTTTGCTAACCCTGAAAACGTAAACAATGTGGTCTCCTGTATTATTAAGGTCTTTGGCCAAAACTAATTTATGAGTATGCGACACATCAATCGATGCCGCTTCTTTTACTTCCAATTGTTAACATTGCAGTTCGTATTCTAAAAGGGTATGTTTTGTGGTAGCGAAATGAATTATCAACAAAACTTTCGTAACATACCTTTGATGCGTGATCATTCAATTTTGAAGGGATATAACGGTTTAAACTTAAAACTTTTGGGATATTTTTCGGTTCCGGTGGAATTTTGTCATAAAGTAAATAAAATTAAATTTTTCGTCGTGTCGAACGGAGGTCCAATGCTATTAGGTCGCGATTTTTTAGAACATTTTGGTAATCTTGCAGTATACATGTGTGAATTTTGGGAGTTGAGATTGTAATCGAAGTGTGGTGTTGCCAGGTTTAAAACACACATATTATGTTGAAACGGTTAAATATTTCGCGCTTAATTTTTGGCCGTTAAATGTAAACGCTACTTTAGGTTATACCGTTGATTGAAATATTTAATTTTCAATCAACGGTTATACACATTTGGTGTATTTATGTGATTTATATTTGTGTGAATTAGTTCGATAACAGTCATTGTTAGGTAATCAATGCAGGAGGTTGGGGATAAAATGCTGAATATGAAAGGTTAGGTAGCAGGCAGGGATGTGTTGTAAGGGTGTAATAGTATTTATCAGGAAGAGTTAGTAAAGGAGGGTGGGTGTAGAAAGCTGGATTGAGATGATATGTAGTAGGCATATAGTTGTTAGTTCGATAGCAGTTATTGTTAGGACAACACATCCCTGCCTGCTACCTAACCTTCCATACTCAGCATATTACCCCCAACCTCATGCAGTGATTACCTAACAAAGCCTGCTATCGAACTAATATAACAACTGTGCCTACTACATTTCATCTGAATCCTGCTTTCTACACACACCCTCCTTTACTAACTCTTCCTGATTATCACTATTACACCCTTACAACACATCACTAGCATATTTTTAGAAATGAATTGGGTTTATTTAAATATGGAACTATTTCATTCCAGTTAAAACCTACTGGCAAGCCTGTGTTCATAAAGCCTAGAAATGTGCCATACGCTTATAAAGAGAAGGTCGAAGAAGAGTTAGAACGTCTAGAAAGGGATGGTATAATAACACCAGTTGAAAATAATCCTTGGGGGAACACCTCTAGTTCCTGTACCCAAGAATGATGGTGAGACTGTGTGGCGATTATAAGAGCACTCTGAACAAATACTTGGAGGAGGTAAAGTATCCACTGCCAATACCGGAGGATATTTTTGCGAAACTCTAACAAGGTAAGAAGTTTAGTAAGATAGATTTGTCACAAGCCTATGCTCAATTTGGTTTAGATGAAGAGTCCAAAAGGCTAGTAGCCTGGTCAACTCATAAAGGCATATTTTTAATTAATAGATTACCATTTGGGGTCAGTCCAGGTAGTGCTATATGTCAACGTAACATAGAACAACTATTTCAAGGCATGAGTAACTGTTCTAATTTCTTAGATGACATAATTATGACAGGTAGAGACGACGAAGAGCATCTTAAAACCTTAGATGCAGTTTTTAAGAAGTTGGAAGATGCAGGGTTAACAATTAAACGAGAAAAATGTCAATTTTTCCAAGATAAAGTCGAGTATTTGGGGCATGTTATTACTAAAGACGGAATTAAAAAGTCGGAAACAAAAGTAAGAGCAATAGTAGGATCAAAAAGACCTGAAAATATACAAGAAGTAAGATCATTTATTGGCCTTGTAAATTATTATAGCAAATTTTTGCGAAATTTATCAACTTTATTGAGACCTATTTATAATTTGTTAAAAAAGGGTCAAAGATTTTATTGGTCTGGTGAATGTGAACAAGCTTTTATTGAAATTAAAAATAAAATTGCTGAAGATATAACATTGGCTCATTTTAATCCTGAATTACCTTTAGTGCTCGTCTGTGACGCATCAAATCAAGGGTTAGCAGCCACTTTGAACCATTTGTATCCGAATGGAGAAGAACGACCTATAGCATGTGTGTCCAGAACGTTGGCAAAGAATGAAGAAGCATGGTCGATTTTTCATAAAGAAAGCGCAGCAATAATATACGGGGTAAGAAAATTTGAAAAATACCTTTCTGGCAGAAAATGTATACTTAAAACAGATCATAAAGCACTTACTACGATTTTTGGCGAACATAAGCAGATACCTGTAATGCATTCAGGGCGATTGCAGCGCTGGGCATTATATTTGAGTGGGTTTGATTATGAAATACAGTATATCAAAGGAAATACTAATCATTTTTCTGATTATCTGTCAAGAGCGCCATTAAAAGTCAATGTTTTAGATCCGGAGTACGATGACATCGGCGAATATATAAATTTCATTAAAAACACTGACAAGTGGCCATTAGACATAGCCGAAATTGCCGACGAAACTAAAAACGATAAGTTACTACGAATGATTGTTGAATGTGTAACTGCAGGTATATGGCCGAGACAAATGCACCAAGAAGTGAGAGCGTATTACGTGAAGCGAGATGAATTAGCTGTCCACGACGGATTGTTGTTATGGGTACATCGTGTTGTCATTCCAGAAAGATTTAGATCCAAATTGTTGACAGAATTGCACTCATCACACTTAGGAGTAAGCAAAACCAAGTCGCTCGCCAGAAGTTACATATTTTGGATGGGTATAGACAAGGACATCGAAGACATGGTAAAAAGTTGTAATGCATGTTTACATCAGAGACCAGATCCACCAAAGAATCCATTAACACCATGGCAAGCTGAGACAGAAGTATGGGCGCGAGTTCATGCAGATTACTTGGGGCCGATCGGCGGAAAAATGTTTTTGATTTTGGTGGATGATTATAGTAAGTTTCCGGAGGTTTACCAAATGAAAGGTCAAGCATGGAGCTCGAAGAAAAACTTCGTGACTGTTTCGCTAGATTTGGGATTCCACGAGTTTTTGTCAGCGATAATGGTACGCAGCTTGTGTCTGACAGAATACAAACGTTTTTAAAGCAAAATGAAATCAAACAAATAACAACACCTGTAGCGTCACCAGCAAGTAACGGTTAGGCGGAAAACTTCGTTAAAACGTTCAAAAACAAACTAAAAGCAGCGTTATCTGATCCACAAAATCGAAATCAACCACTGTCGACATTAGTATCTCGATTTCTAATGACGTACAGAAACTGCGAACATGAAGTAACTAAGAAATCACCTGCAGCAGTTGTATTTGGTAAAAAACTAAGAAATAGGTTCGAATTGCTACGACCAAGTCAGACAAATTCTACTGAAATTACATCAAATATTGAGAATAACCAAGAAAAGCAAAAACGCTATTATACAAGCGGCAAAATCAGCAGAGTGTTTGATGTTGGGCAGGCAGTGTTAGTGCGAGACTATCGGAAGAACGCGAAATCCTGGACGGAAGCAGAAGTTATTAAGAAGATCGGTAAATCGACATATATTTGTAGACTGCCTACGCAACAAGTATGGAAGAGGCACGCGAATCAGATCATTCAAAAAGGGCTCAGTGGCACAGAGTTTGTCGGTGGGGAAAAGACGAAAGTTACTGATCAAAGAAAACAGGTATCCGACAAAAATTTCGTACCAAGCAGCAGCGTTGGTAAGCCAAAATGTACATAATGTAGAAAATAGTTCTGTAACTCCTGTAGATAACATTGATACGAATATTCCTAGTTGTAGTTTTGACCATACCTATTGTAAAGATATTACCAATCGCGATAGAATAATCGTAGTGCGCGAAAACTCTAGTAGCTGTGATGATGACTATTTGTCGGACAATTTTTCAGTTTTAAGTGACAAGTCTTTTTATAAAAGCGCTAGAGCAAAACCAAGGAGCCAAACAGTTGAGGATCCTCACCACAGAAGATCGAACCTAGGCAACAAACAAACCATCGAAAAGTACGTTCAATCTTCTACAGCAAACGAAGTGTTACTATCCAAAATTTACTATCGCAATGATTCAGAAAATTCTTAATTTAGTGTCGTTTTCTACACGTAATAGTGCCATTTATTCAGTTTCAATACAATATATAATGTAAAATATTTTGAAACTAAAATTGTTCTTGACAAATGGTGAAGGTGCTGAATTGATAGGTAAAATTTTAAACGTCGAATATTTCTGAAAATAAACAATAAATTAGTATATTATAGTACTGAAATTGTGGTTTGAACTTAACTTTTATAACGCTCGCCTCTTTCAAGAAGTATACAGTTGTTTTCTTGTTATATATGTGTTGTCAGTTGTTATCCAATCGCTGGTTTGCTATGTGCGTTCAGTTGTTACGTTATTCTGTTATTCTCGATACATGTTATGGTATTCTTATTCTTTTTTATTTGTGCGACGATATTCGTCTGTGTCCCTCTAAAAATAATATCCTTATTATCAATTGATTATGTATTAGTAAATTAGTAATCAGTTATATACTAGGTTGTATTCGTTACTAACCTTCTAATTTCGTAGCTGATCTCAACATTGATTTTCTCGTCTTATTGAACTGTATTTACCATTTCGATATCATCAGGATGTTACAATTATTACCTTTAAGCCATAATTAATAATTACCAATTGTGCAAATATTAAGTAATTTGGTGTTACGGATTCCGTTTTCTCATTTCTAAATTTATCTATTTCCCAATTTTTAGCAGTTTGGTTTTTCATTGATTAAAAAACGACCCCTTATTTACTCGCTGTTCGTAGCGCATATGTCATTGGAATGTGGAGAGTACATTGACATTTTTCATTAGGATGTGACGTAGAAGCGTCTTCCTGCTAATTTTTGTTCGTTATTAGAAGAAGGTGGTTGTAATTATTCTAACTTTTGGTGCAAGATAAAAAAAACATCGGTGAGCTGTGAAGATTTTTATTCCAAGATATTTGACTGGTTCTTAACCATGCGCAAGGGATATTATATCTGGAAGATACTTGAGGATTTGTCCGGTTTCTGGGTCCCCGTATTATTTGGGGTACGTGACGGTTTTTTTTTGGGACAAAGTACCTACTTTTAAATAGGATTAACTGCAGCAACAACCCTAGCCCATTTTATTTGAGTGAATATAAAATAGCTTTGGAAAACCTTCTCTGGTTAGCTATGTGTGAACACTAGTACCTAGTGCATAACCCTAGAATCGATTGGCTGAGTATTTGGAGGCTAGTGATTTGGAAGTTTAAGGGGGTGGTGATAACCCTGAGAAGGTATGTGATTTGTTGCATTGTATAACATTATCTCCTTATACTCTGATTAGTTTTGTCAGGCAGAATGTTTATTTACATTATTTCATGTAGGTTTTTCGCAAGGATTTTCATATTGTGTGAAGTTTTACAACGACTTCGTGTTTGGTGTAATGTTTTTACGATAAGCGGCACATGCACCAGCGACAAGTAACGGAGAGTACATGAGTAGATTTGCGGAGTGGAGTGGATGTTTTAAGCTAGAGATTTTGCGAATTAAGACCGAGTTAACGAGTTGGTTGAAGTTACGGAGAGAACGTACAAGATAAGTGTTACTTAATAAGTTAATTTGTTTTGGTTTCACCATATAAAAAAATCATTGAATAAATTCTTTTCTTGAATTGATAATAGGCTACTATCCTGATAATCTTTATATTTAAGATAATTTGAACAAAGTAAACAGAATTTTAAATTGAATTGAGGTAGTGTGATAAGTTACTCTAATTAGGCTTAAGTATATCGTAACAAATAAGTTTCATTTTTTTATATACCTATTATAGTTTTTATTTCTAAAACAATTTTCAGATTTAAATTGATTTTCAAATTTAAATTAATTTTCTTTAAATTAAATTAATTACTTAGAGTTTACAACCAGTGTTTCAGTCGACTTAACCTATGCGCACCAGTAAAGATTCCAGCGGGGCCTAAGCGCACAACCCCGAGTAACCAGAGCTTGCCTCATTGCTCACCGAGCTAGCCGAGCAATTCATCAAATTTTGCTGCCTCCCGGTAGTTCAAATATTTCTAACGCCAGTTGAATAAAGGGGGTAGCAGAAGTTGCGTCATCAAGTACGGCTATCAGCAACAGCGATATGAAGACGCGTAATGCAGACGTACAACGACGTCCAGTACGAAACAGAAAACCGCCCGTTCATTTCAAAGACTACGTACAGAGTGAAGATTCGGGGGAGGAATAGTAAACGTGTGTGTTACGAGTATATGTATTGTTAAATAATAATTGTATACAGCCCAGGAAAAATATTTTATGTATACAATATAGATTAGGTTTTAAAGTATTTTAGTTTTGTTGCTGATAATTTTATATAATTAAGTAATTGCTCAAAGTAAGGGAATACAGGTTCAGTCATAAAATTATATACAACAGTGTATTTTATCTGGGTCACATTTCATTTATTAAATGAATTTTTGTTAGCGCAAGGGCTAAAGAAATAAGGGTAGAAGTGTGACGTATCGAAGCTGAAGCACATGCGCTAGCGATTACATATATAGCGGGGACATGACAGTCTCTCGTCTCCTTCTTCTCTACATCTTGACCTGGGCTGTAGGCTGTATTGTGATATGTATATGAGATAATAGTGAATAAATGAATAACGAGAAAAATAATAATATTTTATTATAAAACAGTAATAATAGGCCATCAGGCCACCTAAAGACATAACAAAGGGGTAACAACTAATACTCCTGAAGTAGACGTTATAATTTATAAGTAACTAGTAACTCTGCAAATGTACAAGTTACTTTTGAAATGTATTCAAATTACACTTACTTTTTCATTCTGTCAGCTTCTTCAGAGCAACGTTGATAAACTGAACGCATCTATTATGGAGAACCTAACTGTTAATATTTTGAAAATGGTAAAACGCATTGGCAATAACAGGACTACCTAACCAGATTAAGAAATCTGTCAGTCTGTGCCGCCTGAGTGTTGGCATAATAATAATTTGCCAGTATTGGGTATAAAGCATATAGATACATTGGCAAGTCAAAAAATATAACCGACTAATTTACATAGGTAATTAAACAAAAATAAATCTAAACAATACAAGTGTATAAATAAAATACAAAAAGATGTATAATATAAAAGAAAATAAATACACTTCATTACAATATAGAGTAATAAGACAAACTCACACACTGGTTGAAATTCTTATCGCAGATCACAGCCTACAGAGCAAGTTATGACACGTTAGAGCAAGCCACAACATACTCCTGTAACGTGTAGAAACACTTCTTGATCAACTAGGTATAATTCTGACAGTTTGTCGTTACTTTTTCAACCAAAATAGAAGTGAGGTGAGAAGCAGGTGGTTATGTCAAGTCAGTTCAGCTGAGCTGAGGTGTAGAAGAAAAACGTATAATTTAAAGCAGCCTTACTCATTTTTTTTTGGAGAGACTTCACTAACTTTGAGTCACAGCTGAAAAAAAAAGAAGAAATAAATGAGCTTGATTTGTACTGCATAAAGAAGTAGTTAATCACATATTCAAATATCTTGTTTCCTCTAAGACTCTACTTTACAATTACGCCGAGGCCGTTATTAGCTCTCCATATCATATATGTAATATACATATGTATATATGGAGACTATTAGTTTCATGAAAAAAAAAAATTTTTTAATTTCACCGGAAATACTTGTTTTTGGTCATTTTATACATAAATAAGTAACAGGAACCGCGGTCTTGCGACGTAAACGTTGGGAATCTAGAGAGTGGGAAGTTTAGTTATCATGGAGAAGTGGTCGGGTGAACAACGCGCATTTGCTGTGAAAGCTTATTACAAAAATGGTGAAAGTTTTGTGCGTGTACAACTAGGGTTTCGTTTACACTACCATCTGTGGTTCAACATCACAGAAAAGAGGTGGCAGTGTTAAAACTGCTCGCACACCAGAGCTTAAACATGGGAATAAGCTATACCACTACGAGCAGAATTTTGCATAAAGAACTCCATTACCATCCATACAAAATCCAGATTGTGCAAGCCCTTAACGTTCGAGATTATCCCACCCGACTAGGGTTTTGTGAACAAATGTTGGAGCGTATTAATGAAAACGACAACTTGCTGCATAATCTTTGGATGAGTGATGAATCTCACTTTCATCTTAGTGGGTATGTCAGCAAACACAATTTCCGCCATTGGTCCGACAATAAACTGCGGCAATTACACGAAAGACCCTTATATTCAGAAAAGGTAACCGTGTGGTGTGCAATTTCTTCGTTAGGCATCATCGGACCTTAATTTTTTGAGGACGAGGATGGGCACGCAGTAACAGTAAACTCTGATCGCTTCGGACAGATGTTAAATAATTTTTTTCTTCCGGCAATCGAGAATTACAGAAATCAAAACACGACCTTTCAACAGGATGGTGCAACATGCATCACGAGTGTCAATGGATTTACTAAGAAGATCGTTCCCCGGTCGTGTTATGAGTAAAAGCGGCGATATTCCCTGGCCACCTCGTAGTCCGGACCTCTCCCTATGCGACTACTTTCTTTGGGGGTATCTTAAGTCCAAAGTGTTTCAAAGTAACCCCCCAAGAACTATCGAGGCTTTGAAAGAACGGATACGCGAGGAAGTGGAAGCAATACCTCAAGAAATGTTACTCAATGTCTTAAACAGCTTTGTACTACGGCTGCAAGAATGTGTCCGACACAATGGAGGCCACCTTTCCAATATCATCTTCAAAAACTGAATATTTCTTCACTTAAAGATTAATTTCCATCTATGTAGTATACGGTTTTCTTATTAAACCTAATAAAAAGATATTATTTCAGTTTTTTTTGTTTATTTGAAATCGTACCGTTTCATTGAATCACCTGTTAGTTTTAAAAAAATGTCAGTCTGTCTGTCTGTATGCACGATAACGCAAAAACCGCTTAACAGATTTTAACCAAATTTGGTACAAAAATACTATTGGACACGGCAAGGAGCTGATTAGATTTTGGAAAACATTGAGCGTAGGCAAGGGGTTTAAAAGAGGGTTCAAAAATTAAAAAAATTCATAGTTCTTAAACTTATCCGAAATACTGCATAATTTTTTACGCATTTAATTGAATATAACCTAAAATATTGAACATAAAATATTAGACCACATTGGCGTCCGAAAATAGTGTAAAATCGGGTAAAAAATATTTAAAAAAAATGTATTTCTTAAGCGTAGCAGAAATATTAACTAGTTATTTAGAGTTTTGATAGAATATAACCTATAAAATGTGTCATAAATAACTTACTTTCATAGGCGTTCGTAAATAGTAGAAAAAGGGTCAAAACATAAAAAATATATATTTCCTAAACTTATTCGAAATATGGAATAATTTTGCATAGTAGTGATACAATATAAGCTAAAAAATATTCCACAAAAGAATTGGTTCACACAGGCGTTCGAAAATAGTCTAAAAAAAGGGTCAAAAACGAAAAAAAAAACGTTTCCCAAATATACCAGAAAAATTGGCTGATTATATATAGCTTTGATATAACATAACCTACAAAATGCAACATAAATTTTTATTTACATAGGCGTTCGTAAATAGTGGAAAAGGGGTCAAAACATAAAAAATATATATTTCCTAAACTTATTCGAAATATGGAATAATTTTTCATAGTTGTGATACAATATAAGCTAAAAAATATTGCATAAAAGAATTGGTTCACACAGGCGTTCGAAAACAGTTTAAAAAAAGGGTCAAAAACGAAAAAAAAAGTGTTTCTCAAATATACCAGAAAAGTTGGCTAATTATATATAGCTTTGATATAAGATAACCTAAAAAATGCAGCATAAAATTTTTATTTACATAGGCGTTCGTAAATAGTAAAAAAAGGGGTAAAATAAAAAAAAATTAAAATGTAAAAATTTTTATATTTAACTAGATGAATTTTTGTTAAAAATACACGACAAAAATTAATGTACCATAGGCGTCCGTGAAAATTCTATAAAAGGGTCAGAAAAAATTTGTATACGTGATAACTCAAAAACCACTTAACGGATTTTAACCACATTTGGTACGAAAATACTACAGGATATTTATAGGTGGTGATTAACATTGAGCGTAGGCAAGGGGTTTAAAAGAGGGTTCAAAAATTTTAAAAATCATAGTTCTTAAACTTATCCGAAATATTTAATAATTTTTTATAGTTGTAATAGAATATAACCTAAATAATGTTACATAAAAGAATTAGTTCACACAGGCGTTCGAAAATAGTCTTAAAAAAGGGTCAAAAACGAAAAAAAAATGTTTCCCAAATATACCAGAAAAATTGGCTAGTTATATATAGCTTTTATATAAGATAACCTAAAAAATGCAGCATAAATTTTTTATTTACATAGGCGTTCGTAAATAGTAAAAAAAGGGGTAAAATAAAAAAAATAAAATGTAAAAAATTTTATATTTAACTAGTTGAATTGGTGTTAAAAATACACGACAAAAATTAATGTTCCATAGGCGTCCGTGAAATTTCTATAAAAGGGTCAGAAAAAATATAACAACAGACAAGCTGACAACATGTGATGATGCCCTCCACTCCTAAAAGTATTACCATAGAATAAGAAAGCTAGCTAACCAGAAGTTTGACTTCGTGTAAATAGCATTGATTTGTATGGGATTTTTTGAAACTCGCGCAGATTTTGTGCGCATCATAGTATTGTTCACAATATCAAACAAGCGGGCAATAAATTCTGTACTAACAATTAAAATAGTACACAATTTCACATAAGCGGAATATTTTCGCGCAACTTTCGCAATAAAAAAAATATGTTTAATTTAAAAAAAAACTTTATTATAATAATATTTATTTCGTCTCATTCGTACTTATGTACATACACGTCGGTAACCCAAAGTATAAAACATACGTAGTTTATTTTAATATATAATAAAAACATAATAATAGCTACATAAATATCTATAAATGTGTGTACAAAAAAAAATTTAAACAAAACAGAATGTTATCATTGGTCAGCATTTAGAAATTTTTGCAAATGTGTTGTCAATTAGTAGGTTTTTTAATTAGCTCTCCATATCATATTATATATGAGGTAGTTGGAATCTTATAAGATTTTATTTGATAATTGAGTGCTTTAACGCATTGATAGAGTGTACGCTTCGCATGCGGAATGTTATGGGTTCGAATCCCAGCTCTGGCAATACTGTTTTTTCTAATTTTGGTATAAAGTAGTTAGTTTATTACGTTAGTTTATTGGAAATGATGAAAATAATACAATTATAATAATAATTATTATTAAAATTCTGGGTTAGGCAGGTCATATATTTTTGATTGTATTATAACTTGTCAGGAAAGTTTTGGGGTGACACAACCGATTTTTTTACTTTTCCGACGCATAGGGAAAGTTTTGTGAATACGCTAAAAAAAATGAGATAAAGACGGATATAACTATTTTGAAGTTCCCTGAGACGATTAAAACCATTTCCAGATGGAAGTCTGTGGTATGTATGTATTTTACCACGATAGTGTCCAAACGCTTTAACCAATTGAGCTAAAATTTTCGTATATGACATTGGAACAGTCCTAGGATGAACCCATTAGTTTTTGGTTGAAATCGCTCAAGCCCTGTGATAGGGGCGGACACAATCTCTAAATTTTCAAATAGCAGTAGGAGTCGAGTGATACATCATTTTAAAGCAATTTTTATCTGCGTTACAGCGATAATAACTTTTGATATTTGTCCCCATAATTCTCGAGAAAATTGCGTTTAAAATTTCACCAGTTAGGTATAAAATTAAAGTATAAAGTAATAACAAACAAATAAAATATAGTAAAGTATAAAATTGACGGATTCTTACAAGAAATAAATGATCTATTAGTAAAATTCAACTATGTGAATGTAGCTCTTGCTTGGGGAGTTTCAGGCTATTTAATAAAAAAATGTCTTGCAACACATTCTTGTGACGTTTGTGAGGAATATGCTAAGGCAAACACGAATCTGTCAAAGCAAAACTTATTATGTGTGTTTCGTGTATATGACAATATCACCAAAGACAGTTTGAAACTTAAAAATGCCCCCTCATTCTTTGTATGTGTTTGTATATACTTTAGATCCTAAAGGGTTTTCAAATAAGAGGTGTTAGTTTGATATTCAAAGGAAAAAGCCATTTTTTTTCAAGAGATAACACGGTCCGGAAACTTTTCCCGTAAAAGATCAATGGTTTCGTTGCTTGTGTGGCACGTAGCGCCGTCTTGTTGAAAGTAAACGTTGTCTCTCGATAGCGCAATCCATTCACCTGGGTTTTCTTCAACACTTTCGGCTACAGCAGCAATATTCTCGGCTGTTCTTGTCGCAACAACTCGAATTTCTTCACCAATTTCTGTATTGCGATCCGTCAAGGTGCTTCACGACGACCCAAAAATATTCGAGTTTTACGAACCGTCTCTGTCAAATGTTCACCATTTTTATAGTGAATTTTAATCATTTCAATGCGTTGTTGAAGCGTGTATCGTTCCATTTTTATTAATGGCGTAGTTTCTACTTGTTAAATTTGTAAGTTAGGATGCGGATTTGTTATAGTTTAAAATATCAGAGACGCAACATGAAAAAACCCTACATTAAATAAAAAGCAACATATACAAATACTATGTATTTTTGAGAATTAAGCATGTTTGGATTTGATTACAAAATAAATATACCTACATTTTTACAAATGTTGTAGATTAATTAGTTTTTTATTTTTTTTTTCATTTTTATTCGTAGAAAATCCTCTATTTGCATATTTTAATGTATAATAAATACGCATCCGTGTATACAGGCACAACAAATAGTTGTTTTTAAAATATTTACATGGGTGGTTGAAAGGCACTTTTTCTAATTCTTTTTTAATATTAGTTCCTACATTATTCTGTATAGATAATATAGGGAATAACTTACAAAATATGGCATCCAACTCGTAAATATAGATATAAAAAGAAGTAGGTGGCATTTTCAAGTTGCCAAAAGTATCTCGAGCTGCATTTTCATATGCCCTATAAAAACATAACAATGTTTCTTTTGTTAAGTTCGAATTGCTTTTCGAATATTCTTGACAAATGTCACATGAATGTTGGTTAATACATTTTTTTATTAAGTAGCCCGCAACCCAGGATAACGCATTTAATTCTGGAATATCTGCATTCGAATATTCCTCAAAACGAATGCTTAACAATTCATTAAAAATTCGAGGGGCCTTTTCGATTTCTGTTATTGACACATCATGATTCGTATTTGAGGAATCAAAGTTGACGAGCAATTGGCTCAAGTCATCTATACAATTGGCACCTTCAACGTGTTTAAAGTAATTCAGACAAAACAACTTTTTAAAGGAATTCTGAAACTGAACTGGCGTAGGATTGCTTGCATTTCCCCCTTGCGCTCTGATGCTACCAAACAAGTTTTCCAAGCTGTCCTGATTTAGACTCCGCGTGCAAATAAATTTTATATCATTTTCCTTATCACCGAATAAACCCATTAATGCATTAATAGTAATTTGCCACCCCTTAATGAACTTTATTTTCGATGTAACATCAACTTTTGTTCCATCCCTTTTTTCTTCAAGCACTTTAATATTTTTGAATAAGTAAAACATGTTTTTTAAATGTGATACCTGCCTTTCAGTGCCAAAAAACGCCCTATTCAAAATTTTATTCGCTTTTAAGGATGTCGAATTCAAAATATCAAACAAAGTGTCAATATTCCCTATAAATTTCGCAGTGGCCATAGCATCCTGAGGCAGAATACCACAAGAAATCAACGTCTCTAAAGAGGTGGCCACGGAATTGCTTAATAGCTGACCTGCCAAACTGACTCTCATTTTTTGAAATGGAGTTGGGTTTAGATGAGCATCAGTTAACCGGGGAACCATCCTATTAAATCTAGTTTTGTCATGATCGTAAAGCATTGTCACATATTTACAATTAGTTTCACAACCCTCTATCAAAAAATTATATTTTAAAAAGTTGTTTCGAGTCGATTTAAGGAGATGGGGAGTATCGAAAAAATAATAAATTTTTAAATCGTCTACGTAGAAATACGGTCTTTCTGGTTGCACCCCATTTTGCTGTGAGAAAGCTAAAAAGTTGGATCCTTGATCACTCACTATACCCCGCACATTAAGCCCAATTAAATGACATTTTTTTATTGTTTGAAATATAATGTCTTTCAAATATTCAACTTTACATGAATTGTGGATAAAAAAAAAATGCTAAAGGTTGCTTCCATTTGTGCCTGATTCCCCTTGCCATTAAAACTAAAGCAGAATTAGCAGGATCGTAACTCCGAGAACCATTATTTTGGTGAAAACCAATAACATAATCCTTACTTCTATTGTAAAACAAGTTCGTCTTAAATGACATTTCATCTATGCAAATTATACAGGTTTTAGCACTCGGTTCTAAATTGTTAATTTTGAGTGAAATTGTTTTAAAAATAAAATCATTTAAGCCAGAAAAAATATGCCATTCAGAAGTTATTGTCCAGAGGGTTGACTTACAAGGCAAAAAAAAAAAAAATGTCTTGTAAGTGTCGATATAGTTTAGGTCCAAGAAAATATACAGTTAGGGCAAATTTCTTGAACTCACTTGTATATCTCCGACCTTGCAATGATTTGTTGGATAAATTGTACTGCATAATTACAAAATTAGCCAAGCCTTCCTTAAAATTAGTTTTAACAAACTCAATGAAATCTTCTTTATTGAAAGGTCTGTTCGAAAGTTCCGATGATTCCGAAATTCTGTCAAACTTTCTCTTAAGGTTCTTCACCTCCAGTCTCAAGGCTTTTTTTCTTGGAGATTGCTCAGATATGCCTGGAGATGTTTGCAGTTGTTCTGTAATTGAGAATTTCATCTAATACATGAAGATAGAATTTGTAGTTAAAAGTAACTTACTATCTAAAGGGTTTTTTTCCAAATGCAGGTCATCAAAAACCAGAGAAGATCCATCCGAAATCATGCCTGACGTCGATGGTTGTGGTGAATCGGCGCGCACTTAAAATAAATTAATTAAATATGTACATACGACTGACACAACATTCATTAAACATTTACCTTGTTTGCTAGCCACCTTTTTAAAAATAGTTGGTATGGCTTCATTTTTCAGCTTGCTGTTGCCAAAACCAAAATGTTCGCTACAAACTTTGCGGTTAGACACTTTCTCCGGTTCGTTCGACATCAAGTCTAACCTGCCAATGTTTTCCAACCATTGAAGTTGCCTTTAAAATTATTTACAAAATAGCTAAAACATGCAACTTTTTGTGTAGGTACATACATACCTTATTGGATCACTCGGAATTCTGAAATAACTTATTAAGTTTCCAGTTTTCCGGCTGTTGTTGTCACAACCGTTAACACTACAAGAATTTGGCATTGTCTTTCACCAGAGATTTACTTATGTACACAATTATTGATCTATGCTTTCAGTAACACTTATTAAATAAACACTATTACACTACTGTTCTTAAAACTAGAATTAAATAAATCTTATAACCAAATAACTAATAAAAATGGAAAACTTTTTAGAAAATGAAATAAACGAATGTAAACAATCATTAATATTCGTCCATATTGGAATTTTACCCAATTTGACAGCTTGCGCACAAAATCGCGCGAACGAACACTAAATCCCACCGAAATCGTCAAGTCAAACTTCTGGTTAGCTAGCTTTCTTATTCTATGGTATTACAGTCGCCCAGACTTATAGAGTATATGCTATTTTTTTTAATGTATGGGGCATTTTATATAGTAAATAGTTAGTATATCTCTTTAGTTAATACATCAATGGTCGAAGCTCATTCTCCCTTCTCTATATCTCTGGGCTTGGCACGTCGATTAAAAAAAATAACATAACCTAAAACTGTGTTGTGTTGGTGTTGATTAAACAATAATGTTTTTTTTGTCATTGCTTGTGTTTGAAATAAAACAATAATGCCTGGTTGTGCTGCTTTGGGTTGCAGTAATTCTGCAAAAAAAGGATTTCTTATGAAAACCTTCCCAAAAGATCCTGAAAGAAGGAGGCAATGGCTCATTCAAACCCGGAGGGGCAATTGGCAACCTACTGATTATTCATGCTTGTGTGAGGTTAGTATAGAATAAGAAAGCTACGCGAAGCTTACTTATTCTATGGTGTTAGTAATATAATCTAGGCGTAATAACGCCACTATAAAAATATATTATACTTTATTCTTATACATAATTCAATAGTATTCTTATTTCTTACTTGTGCTTGATATTTCTGATTGTTTACCTATTAATTAATTATTATTAATTAACATGCGTATTCAGGTTCACTTTTCTCCTGAAATGTGGGAAAAAACTCGAGAAGATGGCTCGCGCAAATTAAAGTGTAATGCTGTTCCCACCATTTTCTTATTTCCCGAACCAGAAGTAATGGCCACCACCTCAGAGAAGTTTAGTTTTGTGCAAAAAAATTAAAGCCGGTATGTGTTTTTTTTACTACTACTTTACTAATATTTAAGAAGGTTGTTTTGGGTTTCTTAAGGAAAACAACATTCGAACGTTCAATAAAAAATTATCTCATTTAATATTAGCATTTTAAGAAAGTCCCTGTATTATAAAATATTAAAAAATTGTTATAAGTGCATCCAGGTATAGAATTTATGTGGAATCGAAATAGTATATTGTGCAACGAACATGAAATGACATATATTTCCTACGAGTATGATCGTTTGCAGCATGAGCCGCAGGCGAGTGCTGCAAATCAGACGAGTAGGAAATGGTCATTTCATGTGAGTTTCACACTATACTTTTTCTACGACTGTTTTAATGCTTTTGAATAAATTTAACATAATTTTTAGGAAAATATTTGTTTTTCGAAACTTACTCCTCTTAGCGTATAAGCCTAAATACGATAAATTAGAAGTATTAAATTGACTAGGTGGTGTTAAACTATATTCACTATCACTGTTTTTGTGTTTTGAAATTAGCGAAATACTTAATTATAATTATTATTAATTATAAATACCAAAACTGTCAACTTGGTGTTTGTATTTTCGGCGTTGCTATGGTGATTTTTCATGCCCGCTGCTACTTTTCGTCATTACCAGGAAATTTTGTATTTGTGTAAATGAAAAACAGCATTACAATGTACTACATTTTCAAATCATGATTGAACATATAATAAAAGCATTTAAAGACAGTCGTAGAAAAAAAAACTTTCTGTGGCATACATCTATCAGTTTGGAGGCATGGGCGTATCATTATTTTTGCGAAAATAAAAGCAAATTTATATTTGGTGTTTCATTATTGACACTGATACTTTAATCAGCTGGTTATTTTTTTACAGATATTTATATCACATTCTTCTTCATGTTCGTTTTTAAGGCACTCATACATATTTAAAATTATTCGTTGGCACTACACATGTGAATCATTATTTTTACATTCTACACTACAGTTTAAATGATCATGTTCGAATGGTCTCCAAAACGCCATATTGCAACAGTTCAAAAAAATTATATTATACAAACAAAATAGAAAATAGTTATATATTACTTAAGAAAAACA
Source organism: Apoderus coryli (assembly GCA_911728435.2). Classification (NCBI taxonomy): domain Eukaryota; kingdom Metazoa; phylum Arthropoda; class Insecta; order Coleoptera; family Attelabidae; genus Apoderus; species Apoderus coryli. Next base: position 21,534,448 of record OU452200.1, on the reverse strand, counting down.
CTTCTTTAACTGCGACATTGGAAATACACATATCTCTCGTCAGCTACCACAATCCAAGCGATAATAATAATAAAATATTAAGCCGGGATAATAAAAATGGTAATACGCTCAGAGTGCATAATAGCTTCGTTCGCGGAGACGATTCTGAACTGATTCCGAACTGAATCGTGACATCACAGAACATTCATTACTTTATTAAAATGTTAATAAAAATTAAAGTGTGCGGCAAATCGCTGCGCAAGGTCTTCTGTCATTAGTTAAATATTCACGACGTTCTTCTTCACTAAATTGCGGGACAGTATCTTCATAATAAAGACGATATTTGACTGAACTGGACTGAACATTCTATTTTGCGTTCGCGGTGATTATGATTATGGTTGTCACGATTCAGTTCGGAATCAGTTTATAATCGTCTCCGCCAACGAAGCTATTAACATACATAACATACTCATTTCCAACTAACATTAAAAAAAGTATACTTAAAGAGTGTTTGTTTTTAGATGAACTGGAATATGAACTACATTCATGTAATGCTGTGGAACATAGTGTACCGAGTGTAGAGCCTCCTGTAGACTCTGACTTACTCAAAATCTTCTGCAGACGTGGTGGATGTTGTATCGGAATCACCATCGTCTACTTCATCTACAATAAAGAAAGAAGAATATCCATTACTAGCTGAAGAAAAGAGAGATGCCATATATTTTGCAGACACAGGATTATTACTATTAAGGTGGAGGCTAAGTCGGACCCTTTTCACAAAACTCTTTTTCAGAGGAGATAATCAAAAACGTAACCACAGTACAGTGGTGGAAATCTCACGAAGATGTTTCAGAAATTAAGCAAGTGCTCCCTATAGTGATTTCTGTTTTTGTTGACTGTGCATCCTATGCTGATATCGACAGGATGTTTTCTATCTATGGATTCGTATATTCAGATATAAGAAACATACTTGACAGTGACAAAGCAGCTAAACTAGTATTTCTATTTAAGCATTATAACACAGGTTTATTTAAATATTTTTTTTAAGTTTTATTTTTGTATTAACCAGCTGTTCTTTTCGATTATTATAATAAATAACATAATATAAAAATGCGTCTGGGTTTTATTTTTTTATGGAGAAATACATTACAATTTTAAAACTCTTTTAGTAGATTTTAAAAAGAAATCTAACTATTCAGGAGATCGACACAACCGAAATTTTGAAAAAATTTTATGCAGTCCTTCATTTTATGACCCCTGGATCCTAAAAATGACCTCAGTTCAAAAGTTTATATATCTATATTTATATAACTGCAGAAAATTTCTTGGGGTATAGGCTATAATACGTATAATAAAAACAATTAGTGCTACTTACAAAGTTAATAAAGAATATACAACATAATTATAAAGAAACCCTACCTGGTTAGTAAATTGAGTTATGGTTTAATTAAACACATCAGTTTTAACATTTATAGTGCGATCTTAAAATTAACAAAATTAAGTTTATTATAGACATCTACTTCGTTTTATGCAAAACAAATTTATATTGGACATTGAAATCATATACCTTTGTTCGTTTGTCTAGGAATTTTTTTGAAAAAGTTTTTATTAAAGTTTAAGTATCTATATGTGAATATTTAAGTGTATAGTCTTGATGGTGTTTCATCAGTTTTGTGACTTGTAGTAAATCGTCCGACCAGAAACCAGTTGCCACCCTAGTCTCTGATCCAACGCACCACCATCAATTCTAAGTCTGGCTGTAGTCTACCATTGTACTAATGGTCGTCAGTCTAATTCAGTAGGACTAGCCCGAGGCATGGGTCGACAGATATTACTGACGAATTCGTTTCGCTCTTATTATGAACTCGTCCGAGTACCATAGTCGTTGCCCATCGCCTATATCGGCCTGCATTTAAGCACAGCAAGATATACAACAGCAGATATATGTAAACAGTACCTACCATCTATATACACATAGTAATGCATATCCCACCATACAGAGGCCGAACAAATTCAATGTATAGGTAAAACCAGTAATTTTGCCCGCTTTGCCACGAAATTATTTTTCATTTATTATACTTACGGGCATGAAATCCTTTTCATTTTTCATTACACCTACACTACACAGCATTGTTTGAAAGGTCATTTAGCTATAGTGTTTCGAGATTGTATAACGTACTTCCCGGGGGTGTGTCGGGTTTGTCTGGCCACCGCTTCAAATCTATGGTTAGAAAATTAATAGTTAGCAACTCTCTTGCTTGTTAAAAGTTTTTGTGTTTATTTTTTTTTGCTTTTCTTAAACCGGGTTTTAGACTTAGGTATATGTGTGTAAGCTTTCATTGAGGTCACATTTATTGTTTTTGTGTATTTTTATTGTCTTGTATATTTCTCTTGTGTATGTCTAGAATAAGTAAATAAGTAATAGATAGGTTAAGCTAGGAGGCATGTGCCTCAACTTCGTCTTTTGTGTACCTACTATATCACAATAAAGTCATTATTATTATTTGGCATTGAAGATCGACGACCGAACGCTTGGAGACCACCGTCCGAGCGTTGCTGATACCCAAATATTTTGGGAGAAGCTGGCAGAAGGATAAATAGTTTCCTGCTATCGTTTTGTGTTTACACTATTTTTATTTGTTTTTATTTCTATTTTTACAACTGGTTTTACCTATACATTGAATTTGTTTGGCCTCTGTATGGTCGAATATGCATTACTATGTGTACCTATGTAGATGGTACTGGTTACATATATCAACTGTTGTATATCTTGCTGTGCTTAAATGCAGGCCGATATTGATGATGGGCAACGACTATGGTACTCTGACGAGCTCATAATAAGAGCGAAACGAATTCGTCAGTATCTGTCGACCCATGCCTTCTACTGAATTAGACTGGGCCCTGCTAAATTAAACAAAATTCCTTGTGTAGGTAAAACCAGTAATTTTGTCCTTTTTGTCACGAAATTATTTTTCATTTATTATATTTACGGACATGAAATCCTTTTAATTTAACACAATAATGTCAGCGTCTTAACAAACCAATTTTATAAATAAAAATTAAACGTTTTCTCACAAAATGGTAAAGTTCATAATGTTTTATAAAAATTAGTTTTTAGTTCAAATAAAATTATTGTGCAAGTACTAAGTAAATGAAATACTTTTACTTTACTTACTTAGTTCAATGTAATTTAAATTAAATGAAGGATTTGGAACTTCAGTGGGAAACTGGATATCATCATATTCTTATGCTTGAATATTGTCGAGAAATCCAGAAAGAAATTCCCTGTCATCCTCATCGTAACTGTTAGAACAGTAGTTTGGAATTATTACTTTCCCCCACAGCGAAAGTATTGTGAACGCGCTAAAAAAAATTGAGATAAAGACGCAGGTAACCATTTTGAAGTTTGAAGTTCCCTGAGACGATTAAGACCATTTCCAGGTGGAAGTCTGTCTGTCTGTGTATGTGTGTGTGTCTGTATGAATTCTTCCACGATAGCGCCAAAACGCTTTAACCAATTGAGCGAAATTTTGGTATATGAGTTTGGGGCAGTCCCAGGATGAACCCATCAGTTTTTGGTTGAAATCGCTTAAGCACTGGGATAGAGGACACATTTTCAAGCATTTTACTTTCCCGCAGACGGAAAGCATTGTGAACGCGCAAAAAAAAATTGAGATAAAGACGGATATATCCATTTCGAAATTCCCTGAGACGATTATGACCATTTCCAGATGGAAGTCTGTGTGTATATGGATGTGTGCCTGTATGTATTCTACCACGATAGCGTCCAAACTGTTTAACCCATTGAGCTAAATTTTGGTATATGAGTTTTAAAATTTGCTATTTACCAGGGTACATCCATATATTATAACTTATAATCCTTCTATTTCTATTAGTATCACAATAAGCTGTGTCAATATATTATACGTAGAGTGGGGATGAAGCCATTAGATTTTGGTTGAAATCGCTTAAGCCCTGTGATAGGCGTGGACACAACCACTAAATTTTCTTATATCAGTAGGGGTTGACTGATACATCATTTTAAAGCATTTTTTATCTGCTTTACAGCGACATGTCACTATTGACTTTTTTGCCCTATTTTTGCCCCCATAATTCTCGAGAAAATAGCATTTCAAAGGTCATCAGTCAGTTAGTTGGCACGTATACATATATCAACTACTATAATATAACAAATAAAATACAATATTTATTACCAGGTTTCTCTGGAGTCCTAGGATGAACCCATTAGTTTTCGGTTGAAATCGCTTTAGAGAGAGGCGTGGACACTCGCTCAATTTTCATATAGCAGTAGGGGTAGAATGATACATAATTTTAAAGCATCATTTATCTGCTTTACACTGATAGGTCACTTTTGATATTTGCTTTCATAATTCTCGAGAAAATAGCATTTAAAATTTCACCAGGTAGCTAGTTGGAACGTATATATATTTCAAATAAAATACAAAATCTTATAGGTGGTGGCGTCATTGGCAGAGCCTTCGCTTCGTATGCGAAAGATTACGGGTTCGAATCCCAGCTCTGGAAATACTGTTCTTGAGAAAAATATCTACTTAGCCTCTTTCATTTAATAAGAACTCTTGCAAATTCGCCATCTGACTGACTTAATTTGGACATGTCGCGAAGTGCACATCTCTATAATAATAGGCCGTTAATGTCTAAACTCGAAGTATAAAATTATTTCAGTAACAGCTCACAACACTATCGTAACGAAAACGCTAATCTCAAAAACAATAAACGATAAACTAAATTTGCGAAAATCTAGTGCCCACAGAACTCCGGTCCACTTCGGTACGGTATAAACTCTATCATGAGTATATGTTTCAATATCCAAATAAAAATAGGGAGTTAAGGCAAAGCCAGTGACGTATACGTAAACGTATCTTTTGACATCTACGCATGCGCTCTTTAAACTTATGATAGTTTAACGATACGAAGGCCGTAAACATATGTACCTCTACGCGTATCGTATACTTAAACGTATTCAACCGATTGTTGTCGGAAGTCGGAATTACATGAACTTGTACGAATATATAGAATAGAACAACAAAAACTGTGAATCTATATTAAAAATTAAGCTAAGCTATTTTGCGATAAATACTTTATTATTATTAGTAGTAGTATAGTTTATTTTGTAACAATTAAAAACATTTTTCTGTTATTTTTTATAAGTATACATAATAAAATATATAGGTATTTGGTTAATGATAAAAAAAAAAACAATAATATTAACAACATAGTAAATGGAAGTAGAAAAATCTAAAAGAGTCTTTTTCTCAAGTAAAGTGTTTTATCCCTACCTTCCGCATATACGATACGTATTGGATGGCACCTTAACTCTATTTTGAATGAGTGCTTATCTAGTGTAAACATAACCAAAATCTCACGTTTACGTATGGAGATACGTATACGTCCTTGGTTTTGCCTTAACTCCTAATTCCCTAATCATTAAATATGTAATAACGTAGCCTATACCATTGTCATTTTAAAGACAATGCCTATACTAAATTTTCAATAAACCACTTAATTATTTGAATTGTGTCTATGCTCTCCTATAGGATATGTAAATCGTCTTTACTTGTATCAGTAGTGTAGTATCTTTACGCCTTTGCGTAAGAATTGATGCAGAATAGAATAATTAAATTGCTGTTTTCATTTATTATCTTTATAATAAATGAAAACAGCAATTTAATTATTCTATTCTGCATCAATTTATACATGTCTGAAATATAACTCAACAATGAATATATTTTACCCCAAAACTATACAGTTTTATTTATCTACAAATTTTATGTACAAAAACTATTAATACAAATAAACAAAATACATTTGCTTATACAGGTCCGTCCACTCGTATGTATTTTAATATCGTTAATATATTACAAGTAGTGTCCAACAAATCACTGTCTCCGTCGGTCACTCATATTTCTTAAAATGTAATGTCTTATTTCTTTAAATCACTAAATAGTAGCACAACACAAAAAATAATTAGTAGAACCCCAAAAAACACAAAAGTATACAAGAGCAAAAACGGTAGAGGTAAGAGATTGGTTGTTTAACACAAGACAAACACGGACAAAGGACAAAGTGAAATAAAATTAAATTGCACATGTCAGTCGTGGATCAGTCCAAGCGGTAATTGCTTTTCACCTGTGATCGAAATGACGGTGCTGAAACCGATTCTTGAACCGTCACAAGTTTGGTTGGAACGTTAACGAAATCGTACAATGAACGATCATCGCTCGGTTAGAACGCATTAAACGTATTGCGCATGAGCGTGACCGTACATTACATGGCTTTTAGCAGCATACATTAAAATGCCAACGTGCCGAGCCAATCAAAATCTGTATATTATGCGCATGCGTGATGCGGGTAATTCACCTGATATTATTTTCGTTTGGCACAATACACAATACCAATAAAAAAAAACAAACATTGAAAATAATTTTGCAAATTTATGTTCAATTTTCGTCATATACCAATCATATTATTGTTTATTTTGTTTAAAAGAGCAATTTTCATTGCTAATATTCTAACTGTGTCGAGTTTGTTTTCTTTTAAACAGAAATTCCATTGGTGTGTAGATATGCAGACATTAGTTGTTATTATTATTTTACAGCTTGGAGACAACAGGAAAACAGAGAAGTGGACTATGCTTGCCGTAGTAGGAATACATGTCATAATGGAGAAGAAATTATATTATATAACTGCAATAGAAGCGATTCTCGAGGTTGGGCATTTATTTACCTACTTAATAATATGGGTGTTTGTGGAAATCTTGCTTTTAGGTTTTGTAAGTTCATGTACGTAGCCTAAAGACATAAAGATAAGGAGGTTCTATTCGTATTGGTGGAATGTGTGCCTCACGAATTTCAGTCAATGTAGCAACAGATGGTAACAAATTAATGTAACTTTACTTTATAGGTTTATATTAATTTTTCAACAGGTTCTGTACAAGTAAAACTTGCTGAAACAGATGTGGGACACAGCGACGACTTAAGAACAAAAAGATTATCAAATGCAGAGCAACACACTATTGTTTCCCAGTTAAGGGCACGCGTATTATTCAGGATGCTAGAACGATTCATAATAATCAGTTAGAAAGAATAAATTTGGTATCACTTTCCTGATATTTATTTAATAATATACCTACATTATATCATTTAAATTGTTACATCGATTATTTGGTTTGGTGGGTTGGGTTGGGTTTATAAGTGTGCATTGGCTAGTTAACGTTTTTAATTTATTATTACTTTTTCAGAGTGCGTACTATTTCAATTTAGATATTTTCCTTTTAATTGTATCACTTTTTCACATTACATACTATTTTTTCTTATTGTGACTTGTATAATATTATATTATATTTGGTGTTGTACCTTATAATATATGTATGTATGGTAGTGGTGTATTTGTATTAATTTGTATGTTCATAGTAATTATTATTATCATTGTGTATAATTAAATATATATAGCTAAAAATAAACTATTGAGAATAATGTGCCTTTTTTTATTTCCTGACTTCCTATCTGTAATGCATAAAATGATTTTAAAATTAGATAGGTATCTTCAAATTATACATAAAAATATTTGAGTATCGTTTTTCCGATATACGAAATGAAGGTTTTTCAGCTAGGTATATCAAGAAATACCTACTACAAAGGAAAGTTCAACAGACTTTCTTAGCGAATACCTTATACATATTAATATTTAAATTATTTTACTGAAAAACTCATTCCAATTAAAGATCGACTAAATTTCAGTTGCAAAATAAGTTGAATAGCTGTTAAATTCAAATTCAAAAGCGCGCCAAGGACAGCCCCGCCCCAAATGCTCTGATTGGCTCGGCACGTTGGCATTTTAATGTATGCTATAGAAATCTTATATTATATATGTACTCTAGAATGCTAATTAAATCCAGCCGAATTCCAAAAAGTGTAACGGGTATGCAGAGTTTTCACGATCTACGCATGCTCCTCAGCATCTTATTTTCAGTACAGAGCTGCCATATTTAAAACTATTTTGTCGTTCGCATTACAGAATTTATGCGACATATCTGTTTTATAAATAAATCCATATGTTGCGTCATACGAAACTGCTTGACAAAATCAAATAATTAAATGTTATCGGTAAAATTGCATACTGTTTAGTTTTCAGCAATATGAACGAAACATTTTTTTCCAAATCTTATTAAATTTAGGAGATTTCGCAACAGCGTCTGTTTTCGCAAATGACGTTTCTCGTAGTGGGAATATCTGTCAGAGTCGGCTTTACAACAATTCAGATAGGTTTTATAATTGAGTTATGGTTTTATTCGTGGTATATTTTAATTGTTGATAGATATACCTATTTGTGATTAAAATTGTTTTTAATATTTGTTATTTTGGTTTTAGTTCGTTTATTTAACAAACAATGAGGTGTATAGTGTTGTGGTGTAAAAATGAAGGTCTCATTTCTGGTATTAAATCGGGTTTCTAACAGTCTGAGTTTGAGTCAATATGATACCATTGACATGATACTCATTTTTAGCTTGACAAAAAAAAGACATGATGTTTGGATGCAGGCATTGGGATCCTAGTACAGAAAATGTATGTGATGGGAATGTCATATGCAGTAAGCATTTCGCTGCAGAAGATATCATTTGTTGAGAAGACGGCAAGAGGATCACCCTCGTACCCGATGCAGTTCCCAAACTTTTGTTGAAAAGAAGAGATTATGTAAATGAGAGTAGAAGTTAAATTCTCAATCGTTTGATATCAAGACACTGGTCACTTAAAAGCAGTCTATCAAAAATGCATGATATGTATGTCAAGAATATATTTCCTACGTTGTGTAGGTATACAAAGTGCTTTTGAATTCTCTTGTTAAACTGGAATATACTTAATTATAGAATCCTCCATGAAATTGCTGAGAATACAAGTTCTACCAACCATGTTTTGTCACAAAATATTATTGCGAGTAGTACGGATGATATGGAAGTGGTTTACATGGACACGGAAAATATTTGTGAAGTCACTGTTTCTTGCACCCCTTCTTTGAAGGCTGTAGAGAGGTAAGACGCCTAAGGTGGTTGTATAAACAAACAAATATTATATAATAATAAAATAAATAATTAGAATGCTCATGTCCTTAAGATATTTTCCAGTCTTAGAATTTTTACTTATTTCTCGTTTCTGCTTAGATTTATTATTATTGGGTTGTAGCTGTTAGACAATAAAGTATTTAGATATTTAATGTAATTTTTTATTTCTTAAATTCCTTTATTCCATTCTTTTATTTGAATGTTACCAAATGGTAAAATTTAATTTTAAATATACCTATAACATAACAGTAATATTACATTTAATCAAAGCCGGTCCTGTTGAAAAATAAGATACTGGTGATCATGCGCATTATGGACAGCTTTTGGTTACATTTTTGTACTACGGGATTATCATTCTAGAGTATATATATATATATATAATATTAGATTTCTGTGGCTTAGTCCATACCAATGTCATTGCCTTTATAAACCGGTGAAATGTATACTGTTAGTAGTATACAGGGTGGCCCAACTTTTACCTGTACAAATTTCAGAATCGATAGATAATCGGCAAATAATGTGAGTTCGGTTAATAAACTATGTGCGAAAAAGGCTTCGTTACAAAGTTACAGGGTGTTGAAAGTTAAGAAAAAAATTCGAATTTTATTAATATCTTTATAACCAATTGATATATTTAAATGAAATTTGGCACGTGCAGAGAGGTAATCTAGCTTATTTTTTTCATGTAATAATATTATTTTTATATCCACCAGTGGCGTGCGTACGGCTACCGATTGCGATATTTTTAATGAAAAAACAGATACGCCACTAGTTTTTCTCAAAATAAAAATTATATCTGCAATCCTTATTCAATTTAAAAGAAAAAAGTACTCTTGGCTTTATAAGCAATTATATTATAAGAAATAAATAATAATAGCGTTTATGTTCAGAAAGAAATTGAATAAAATAAGATTTGTATATGTCGTATTTTGCTGATAGTCATGAGTAATACTTTTTTGGGTTTTGCGTGACTATCAACGTATAATAGGACATTCGTTGTTGGTTGTTTGTTTGATAAAGATGTATGAGAAAAGAGTGTATTGTTTGATATAAAGTTTAATATATTTTCGTTGTTTCTTATTACATATCGTTTGTTTTAATATAATCAAATTAAGTAGTAATCAAAGTATATAGTTTATAGAGCAGCGGTAGGATATTAAAACGCTAAATTCGAAGAGACTTGGGTTGTGTATCATAGTGTAAATAATTTAAAGTTAGTGCATACCCTGTTGAAAATACCGTATAGAATCATATTAAAACTTGATCTGGATCTATAAGTATCTATAAGTGAATGTAGGTTTTAATCTGGCTTTGACAAGCTCTATGTTATTTTAATAGTAATCTTATATGATTCAATATGGTTTGGGTTTATTTGGATATACATATAAAACACATCAATGGAATTGTATTGGTCTCTATAAGTTTTAAATATGATTAGATCTAATATGGCATTACAGATTCAAAACAAAGTGGGTTTTATACGGATTTAATAGGTTAAAATGAATAGTGTTTAATATGGAATTACTGAATAAAAATTACCATAAAACGAATTGGTTTCAATATGGATTAATAAGAAATTCTTTATTTGGGAATTGTTGGTTTCAATAAGGCATTCCAAATCAAATGTTTAATTTGGTTTTATCAGTTTGAATTAGTTTTTATGCGGCATAAAACTGCTTATTTCAATTGCGTTTAATATGGAAGTACTGAATAAAAATTACCATGGAACGAATTGGTTTCAATATGGATTAATAAGAAATTCTTTATTTGGAATTTATTGGTTTCAATAAGGTATTCCAAATCAAATGTTTAATTTGGTTTTATCAGTTTGAATTCGTTTTTATGCGGCATAAAACTGCTTATTTCAATTGCGTTTAATATGGAAGTACTGAATAAAAATTACCATGGAACGAATTGGTTTCAATATGGATTAATAAGAAATTCTTTATTTGGAATTTATTAGTTTCAATAAGGTATTCCAAATCAAATGTTTAATTTGGTTTTATCAGTTTGAATTAGTTTTTATGCGGCATAAAACTGCTTATTTCAATTGCGTTTAATATGGAAGTACTGAATAAAAATTACCATGGAACGAATTGGTTTCAATATGGATTAATAAGAAATTCTTTATTTGGAATTTATTGGTTTCAATAAGGTATTCCAAATCAAATGTTTAATTTGGTTTTATCAGTTTGAATTAGTTTTTATGCGGCATAAAACTGCTTATTTCAATTGCGTTTAATATGGAAGTACTGAATAAAAATTACCATGGAACGAATTGGTTTCAATATGGATTAATAAGAAATTCTTTATTTGGAATTTATTGGTTTCAATAAGGTATTCCAAATCAAATGTTTAATTTGGTTTTATCAGTTTGAATTAGTTTTTATGCGGCATAAAACTGCTTATTTCAATTGCGTTTAATATGGAAGTACTGAATAAAAATTACCATGGAACGAATTGGTTTCAATATGGATTAATAAGAAATTCTTTATTTGGAATTTATTGGTTTCAATAAGGTATTCCAAATCAAATGTTTAATTTGGTTTTATCAGTTTGAATTCGTTTTTATGCGGCATAAAACTGCTTATTTCAATTGCGTTTAATATGGAAGTACTGAATAAAAATTACCATGGAACGAATTGGTTTCAATATGGATTAATAAGAAATTCTTTATTTGGAATTTATTGGTTTCAATAAGGTATTCCAAATCAAATGTTTAATTTGGTTTTATCAGTTTGAATTAGTTTTTATGCGGCATAAAACTGCTTATTTCAATTGCGTTTAATATGGAAGTACTAAATTAAAATTACCATGGAACGAATTGGTTTCAATATGGATTAATAAGAAATTCTTTATTTGGAATTTATTAGTTTCAATAAGGTATTCCAAATCAAATGTTTAATTTGGTTTTATCAGTTTGAATTAGTTTTTATGCGGCATAAAACTGCTTATTTCAATTGCGTTTAATATGGAAGTACTGAATAAAAATTACCATGGAACGAATTGGTTTCAATATGGATTAATAAGAAATTCTTTATTGGGAATTTATTGGTTTCAATAAGGTATTCTAAATCAAATGTTTAATTTGGTTTTATCAGTTTGAATTAGCTTTTCTGCGGCATAAAACTGCTTATTTCAATTGCGTTTAATATGGAAGTACTGAATAAAAATTACCATGGAACGAATTGGTTTCAATATGGATTAATAAGAAATTCTTTAATTGGAATTTATTGGTTTCAATAAGGTATTCCAAATCAAATGTTTAATTTGGTTTTATCAGTTTGAATTAGTTTTTATGCGGCATAAAACTGCTTATTTCAATTGCGTTTAATATAGAATTGCTGAATAAGAATTTCCACGATGCGATTGGTTTCAATACGGATTCAATAAAAAATTTCATTCATGTCCGTTATCCTAAATAATGCAGATTTCTTGAGCTCCTTATTTTAAGAAATTATTGCATAAAACAACACGGCGTCTTAAGTTATTAAAATAAAATATATACCTAAACATTAATAATGTAAGGGTTATTCTTTCGTACTGAACTAAGTGAACAATCTGAAAATTGTCAGTTCATTCACGATTGTGCGTATTGTTTCGACATCGGTCACTTCTAACAAACTGATTAAAATTCCTACCCCCGTTGCCGCTTACTGATCAACCTCTAGGTACCGGTTAGTTCGTTCAGTTAACAGTCAACCTCTAAAAGTATTGAGAGATAATAATTGGCATATGATTTCGAATCAAACCAATAAATTGTAAAAGTTTAAAACATGGATAATAATATCATGGAAGAAATAATTTTCCAGTTTTCAGAGCAGATTTGGTTGTTTTCGAGGTTAAGTGAAAGACAATCATAAAAAAGATGATCTTTCGGTTTCGCCAAATATTCAGTTCAGTATAATCACATTCAGTTTAATCACACTCACTTGTTCAGACCAATCACTACGAAAGAATAACCCTATAGATAGGTGAGGTCATTGTCTTTATAAAGACAACTACTACTTTGTTTTTTGTGATTTGAAAAAATAGTTATGATTTTCTTACCGTATCCACTGTTGCCGATAACATGCTTAAACATAATATTATAATGTTATAGCTGCTCAGATTTTACAACATATTATGTTACGTCACCAAGAAAAAAAGGTCAATTGTTGGCCAATTTAGTATATAAAAAATCCTAGTACAGATTCATTAAATTCATCTTACAGTACAAATTTAGTACCAGATTTAGTGCAAAATTGTAATAATAATTATTATGTTACAACCGGCAACGCTGACCATTTACTAATACTCAGTGTTGCCGAGGTATAGTCTTCACTATTACCAAAGACATTAATCTTTGATATTACCTACCTATATACATAATTATATACATAGTAATTTTTACTAACGCACAGATAGGTATTCAAAATTTAATTACATTTTTTACATAAGAAAAGATGGCAAAGTATATCCAAAGAGTCACAATTGCGTTGGCATGAACATACATTTGCTCCTGGTTTTGCCTATGACATGATAACCCAGTTAACACACTAACGTGAAAATGACGTTCTTTTAAGGTCGTAACTCGTCGTCGACGTCATAGACCAAAAAGTGACGTAATTAATCACGTGATATTCATGACGGCATTTTTTGCGTTTAAATAAAACGTGTTTTTCACGTCATTTTTGTGTCATAAAAATCACACATCACATACATCCGCCATTTATGATATGATAATCATAACGAGTATTTATTACTACATTTAGAATTACCGATTCTACTATATTACCTTTCTCTAATATTTGAGTCAAAATTGCTGAAATTTATCATTTCTTTTCTATAGTCCGCATTGTTGCCAATGAGCTACGTTTAGTTTAGATTATCGTATTTTATCAAGAGTTCTGTCATTGTCTTTAAGACAATGGTTCTCTCCACATTTGTTAAAATTTTTTAGAAAATCAGGCTATAATTCGATCTGGCAACACTGGTTGATAAAGTTTTACGTTTCGTCGGCATGCGTTGTTTTGTTCTTGTTTATTCGCAAATTTTGTGGTTAAGTTTCTTATAGAGAATACCTACATTTGTTTTTATATTTTATATTTACTTAATGTATTTTATTTACTGCGGGTTTGGTGGTTGGAGCAATACAATATTATAACATGGTTGGAGGTGCTACGTATTTTCCATTTCTTTTAAATAATGGTGATAAAGCTCTGAAGTGAAATTGCGCGTCTAAATTGTAGAGGTTATCTGAAGGTTACTCCACTAATTAAAATTAAAGATTTAATTTTTAAGCTAAATGCCTTATATTGGTGTACAATTTAAAATCGACGAAAGCATTGCCGTCATAAGTAAAACATGGTTAACACCACAAAAAACAAGATGTTTTTGGCCGCCGTATAAACATCAATGGGAATTGGATAAGGCGGCCAAAGAATTGTTGTCACCTTCGTATGATTGGAAGCCATATGAAATTAATAAATGTTATTTTGAATTCGGTAGGTACCAGCAATTACTACTACTCGTAATAATTTTTCATTACTATACTTGTTGTGTTGTACTAATTTAATTAAGTTTTCCGGGTTTTGAAATAGTAAACTACCTACTAAATTTAATTTTTTTCTTGTTGTGTTTTTAGATACTTATTTGAAGGCTAAAGAAAAAATAAAAGCGCTTGAATATAATTCAGCATCAGAACTTCCAAGTGATAACGAAGATGAACTTTTTTATAAACCGATGCAGAGGCGAATAGTGCGTCCCGCAAGATATTTGAACGAATCAGATGAAGAAGTAGAATGTTCGCCCACAATAAGCAAAATAAAAAGACCCAATTTAGATCCAGTAAAAGGTAGGGAGAATTTAATTAGCTACATTTTAAATCTACAGGTATCTATACTTAATGTCAATTATTATTATCTACGACTTATAATTAAAAAATATATATCTACCTAACTACTTATGCTCTATAAGGTTATTGAATTAATTTATTTTTTGCTATACTGTTTTAGCAAAGGTAAAGGAAGTTTTACTGCAGTCTACACCGCGGTCTACACCTAAACTACGATTCAATACTGTTAACGACTCTGAAACCATATGTTCACTTTTTAGTGAAAACCAGAACATAAATGTGAGAAGCGACCAATTAAAAGATAATGGTAAAATGCGTATAATTTTAGATACCTACCTAGGTTGTTTTTATTTATGTATTTTTTTTTTGTACATTAGACATTTTAAAGAAATTGCTTGATACAGTCATTCACATAAAACAACAAAATAAACAAATATTAAGCCTTGTGGAAAATTTAAGCAAGGATCAAAAAATACCCAAGAGAAGCCTTCCTGAAAATTTACCGATCAACTTTCCGTGCACGAACGAAGAAGAAATTTGTCTCTTAGAAGATTTTTTAAAAAACAACGACAATTTCAGTGCATTGGTAAGATTTAAATCTTTATATGCTATCATGAGGTATAGGTTACTTTTTTCAGGCTAGTTACTTAGCAAGTATAGGAGGGAGAGATTTGACGAATAAAACTAACAACGTGTTAAAAACACTGCTTCGTGACGATATTGCCAGCCATTACAGCTTTTATGGAAAACGTCTCAACAAAAAAGTTTTTAACGATAGTCTACTTAAGGACGTAGTTGTTGGTACGTTTTTTTAATTTATTTGAAATTATAAAATGAATTAAATTAAATCATTTATCAACAAGAATTTTACTTCTTAAATATCTAGTGAATTCATTAATTTAGAGAATGTTGACAAATTTCTCAATTTCCCTCTTTTGCAGAAGCTATAAAAATAAACTGCGCTGACTGTTCCCAAAAGGACATAGAAAACATAATAAAAGTCTGGTTAAAACATGCACCGCAAAGACTTAAGAATGCAACCAAACAGTAGTGGAAGAAAAGTTAAAAATGTGGTCGGTCGAAGACAATTGCAGCGAAGAGTGCGGGAGGACATAAATAATATTTTAGCTGAAGTAAGAAATAATAATAATACTGTCTGTAATTTGATAATTCGATCGAATTCTTGCTTGGAATCTCAACATGATATAGAAACTGTTCGAAGCAGCTTTAATAATACTAACAATTGTGTAATAGAAAAAAATGTAATTAATCAGGTAGATACAGATACAATTTATGATGAAGATGAGTTGAGTATAATATCAGGTGTTAGGGATACCATAAATGACTTTAATGAAATAAATACAGATTTTCTTACTGATTTCAAATCTTGGGTTATACCCTGGACTATAAACCATAACATTCCAAAATGTGCTGTTACTGATATGCTAAAGTTTTTATCTAAACATCACCCCAACTTACCCTTAGATAGTAGGACAATATTAAAGACTCCTAGAAATAGAGTTGTAAATGTTTTAAATAATGGAGAATTTTGTTACTTGGGATTAGAATCGAACATAAAAAATCGGTTGTTGGAAACATATATTGGAAATTTGGAAAATCTTATAGAAGTTTCTTTTAACATTGACGGAATTCCGTTGTTTAATAGTTCAAATATTCAGTTTTGGCCCATTCTAGGATTAATTAAAAAATTAAAATGTTAAACCCAGAGGAAATTCTGAAAGAAAATTCACGAAAGCCAATGAGACTAAATAATTTGAGGGAACAACTGAAAGCAACAAATGAGTTATTAAATGTTCAATGGTTGCAAAAAATGTCTTCGACGTTGTTTCAAAACTAAGTAAGAGTGAAATCATATTATTTAGCTTTATCCATCTAGTACTTAGTAGTTTATAAAATGTTTGCTTGCTATTTTTGTAGAAACTGTGTTCTTGGTCCTTACCAAGAACACAGTTTCTCCTTAGAAGGTAGCTTTGGTATTTTGAAAACCGTATAATTTTGAACGTTCAAGTATCATTGATATCATGACTAAAATAGAACTTTTGGGTTCTCACTTGCTACCGTTTTATAGGTTTCATTATGATCATGAGGCAGATTTTCCTTATGACACAAAGTTAAAAAAACCAATTCAGGAAGTTTATTTTATTTCCACACCAATAATTTAATTTATTATTATTTGCAATGTTTTTAAACAAATTTTGTATTCAGTGCGATAAGAAGTCTGCCGTTCTATGATTCTTATACGTTTGCAATTTAAGGTTTTGTTTGTGGACTTATTTGTTGTTCTTTCTATATTTCAATATTAATCTTCAAGTACATTTCTGTCTCATCCACCTAATTATAATATCTTTTATTCAGTCTGGAAAATTAACAAGAACCCTGTCCGAGGACATTACAATGTTTGTATTGTAAATACTTACGTTTTACCATTTAAACTCTGAAATGCTCCCCAGTACAGGTTCTGCATTGAAATGTGAATGTTTAATTGTTAGGTTTTCCAGCATTAGGTTGCTGCAGGCCAATGATGAGTGTATTATACTCTCGAAACGTGTCTCTATAAAGGCGTTAATATAAAACATATTTGTGGTGACATTTGTTTTTTACTTTGCTATTAAAATTGTACACCGCTCGCTGTAAGAATGGCCTATTTATTCAAATTTTATTTCTGTTTGGGCATATTTAGATGGCATATCTGAAGCCAATACATGGAACTGATTCGTTTTGCATTTTCAGATATTACAACATTTTATTTAATTAAAAAAGGGACTGATGAATTCGCCATGCGTACCCAGTTATCAAAAGTAAATACCTGGATTGGGATAAAGGTATCCGATATTAATAGGGCGCCCCGGCAGAGCTGTGGTAAGTACCAATTAAATAAAAGGATTGTTTATGTAATGAACTGCTTAACAGTATTTTCATAACTGATATTTTAATATTCCAATGTCTAACTTTTCCACAAAAAGTTAGTCATGGACTTGAAATTTTTTTTAGATGGGATGAAAAATAATTCAAAGAGAATACGGAAACCTCTGAAGAAATAAACGTAGAGAGTGAAGATATTTTAGACAATAAGACATGAGGAACGGAAAGTTAGTATTATTCAATAACAATTTTATGTTATAATTTTTTCTATAAAAAAAGTCCTAACATCTTTTTTTTTTATTAGTATTTTATAGTCGACAAAAATATTGGGTTTACTTTTTATCCGTTTTATACACTTTTCACGGGATTCTCTAAGGCACTCATTTTATATCGCGTATGTAGACCAAGTTTACTATGTGGCTATGTGGTGTATCTGCTGTCTTCAGGCAAGCCCAGTAAGATTTTTAGGTAGTTATGTTTTTTTTTATTTTGCCAAAAGTTCAGAACTTAGAAGTGTTCAGTAGTATGGTTTACCAAATTTGGTTCAACAAGTACTTATTTACGTATAAAATGACCTAAAACACTTATTTATGATAACATTCCAAAAATAATTTTCATTAAACTTAGCCGCGCAATATATTATGGAGCCCTAAAACTTTAATAGCTACTTATTTAGTTCACAATATATATCTTCTAAAACATTTCCATAATCAGATTATTATTGAAACCCAAGACAAGACGTCTTTAAACTTCTTTACGCCTACGCCAGTGTGGTGATTTTAAAAGACTAGACACTTGCCTGATATAAATTAAATAATTAGGTATATTATGATTATTAATTTCGCGTAAAAATTTAGTATTCATCATTTTACATAATATATGTATGACAAAAAATATATGTTAGCTCAAAGAACTATTAATATGTTCTAAATAAAACATAATTGAATTATGATTTTGATATCTTTGGGTTGGTTTCTACTCATCGATTAAGTATTATTAATATTTTATATTTTGTTTTAGGTGAACATTGAGATAAATATTGACATGTAATTTTAAAATAGAAAAAAAGTACATGTAACCGAGTGCAGACTGTTTTTTGCTTCCACAAATCCCAAAGTTATGGTTTTTTAAAACAATAATTCTAGACATATATAAAAAATAATAATAATAAATGAAAATTAATTCGACGAAGAGGCAAGTAATTCTATAATACTATAGACCTTAACGTTTTTCAACAAAATTGAAGAGTTATAATTTATTTATAATAATATACAGGGATTTACATTTAAATCCGTTCTAGATTTAAACAGGTTCTAGTGGGCAATCCTGATTGAATCTGATAACTACAAATGAATCCCAATAGCTTTTGCATTTGGATTTGCTTATAAAACCATATTAAATCCGTTCTAAATGTAAACAGGTTCTATTGGGCAATCCTGATAGAAACTGATAACTACAAATTAATCCCAATAGCTTTTGCATTTGGATTTGCTTATAAAACCATATTAAATCCGTTCTAAATGTAAACAGGTTTTATTTGGCAATCCTGCTAGAATCTGATAAATACAAATTAATCCCAATAGCTTTTGGATTTGCTTATAAAACCATATTAAATCCGTTCTAAATGTAAACAGGTTCTATTGGGCAATCCTGATAGAAACTGATAACTACAACTTAATCCCAATGGCTTTTGTATTTGGATTTGCTTATAAAACCATATTAAATCCGTTCTAAATGTAAACAGGTTCTATTGGGCAATCCTGATAGAATCTGATAAATACAAATTAATCCCAATAGCTTTTGCATTTGGATTTGCTTATAAAACCATATTAAATCCGTTCTAAATGTAAACAGGTTCTATTGGGCAATCCTGATAGAATCTGATAAATACAAATTAATCCCTATAGCTGTTGCATTTGGATTTGCTTATAAAACCATATTAAAACGTTCTAAATGTAAACAGGTTCTAGTGGGCAATCCTGATAGAAACTGATAACTACAAATTAATCCCAATAGCTTTTGCATTTGGATTTGCTTATAAAACCATATTAAATCCGTTCTAAATGTAAACAGGTTCTATTGGGCAATCCTGATAGAAACTGATAAATACAAATTAATCCCAATAGCTTTTGGATTTGCTTATAAAACCATATTAAATACGTTCTAAATGTAAACAGGTTCTATTGGGCAATCCTGATAGAATCTGATAAATACAAATTAATCCCTATAGCTTTTGCATTTGGATTTGCTTATAAAACCATATTAAAACGTTCTAAATGTAAACAGGTTCTATTGGGCAATCCTGATAGAAACTGATAACTACAACTTAATCCCAATGGCTTTTGTATTTGGATTTGCTTATAAAACCATATTAAATCCGTTCTAAATGTAAACAGGTTCTATTGGGCAATCCTGATAGAATCTGATAAATACAAATTAATCCCTATAGGTTTTGCATTTGGATTTGCTTACAAAACCATATTAAAACGTTCTAAATGTAAACAGGTTCTAGTGGGCAATCCTGATAGAAACTGATAACTACAAATTAATCCCAATAGCTTTTGCATTTGGATTTGCTTATAAAACCATATTAAATCCGTTCTAAATGTAAACAGGTTCTATTGGGCAATCCTGATAGAATCTGATAAATACAAATTAATCCCAATAGCTTTTGCATTTGGATTTGCTTATAAAACCATATTAAATCCGTTCTAAATGTAAATAGGTTCTATTGGGCAATCCTGATAGAAACTGATAACTACAAATTAATCCCAATAGCTTTTGCATTTGGATTTGCTTATAAAACCATATTAAATCCGTTCTAAATGTAAACAGGTTCTATTGGGCAATCCTGATAGAAACTGATAACTACAAATTAATCCCAATAGCTTTTGCATTTGGATTTGCTTATAAAACCATATTAAATCCGTTCTAGATGTAAACAGGTTCTAGTGGGCAATCCTGATTCATACTAATTATTTCAAATATGTTTTTAATTTGGAATTGCTGTTTCAAATACACACTATGAACCGTATTAATCCATATTAAATTTTTTTTTATATGGTTCTATCTGGCATTTTCAACAGGGATAGTTATTAAATAGTTTTTGTTATACGTAACACGTACGTGTAACCGAATTAAGACCAATTCGAAGAGACTTGTGTTGTGTGTGATAGTGTAAATAATTTAAAATTAGTGCATAGTGATTAAATAGAGTTTTGTTATAAATATGTAATACGTAGTGTGTAGTGTATAGTAATAATAATAAGATAAAAATTAGTGCATAGTTATTAAATAGTTTTTGTTATACGTAACACGTACGTGTAACCGAACTGTTTCAAAATGGGAAAACGGTCCAGATCTTCTACGTCGTCTTCCGAAAGCGAGTCGAGTGAAAGTGATTACGGTCGTTATCGAAGGAGATCTACAACATCAAAATGCAAGACGAGGAAATGTTCTCTGTCTAAAGAGCGTAACTCATACACACCACCGCCGGTAAATACTGATAAACATGTAAGTAGTAGAAATAGCAAAGATTCTACATCTGCCGAGCAAAGTAAAAAAATTAAACATTTGGAAAAAGTTGTTGGCAAACTTTTGAAGAACAAATCTCAACCACCATCAGTTACTATAAGACCTGCCTGTATACCTGAATTTTCGCAAGACTGTCTTAATATGACTGCGTCCAAATGGGTTGAAAAAATTGATCAATTAGCCACTATTAATAATTGGGACGAAAATCTTACTATTTACCACATGCAGTCGCGTCTCATGGGATTAGCAAAGTCATGGTATAACAGCTTAGAAAATTATGACCATTCCTGGTCTCAGTGGAAGCAATTGATAACAAATGCTTTTCCGGACCATCGTGATTTTCCATCTACATTAAAACTATTAAAGTTAACTGGCAGAGTAGTGGTTAATGTAATAAGCACAAGAAAATTAAAGGGTTCAAATAAAAGAAACACGATGTTTTCATCTTGAGTAATCTGCACAAACTAAACTTTATTCAAAGAAATACAAAACTAATATTACAGTGTTGCCACACATAATGAAACAGGATAGTATGGCGGGAATTTTAAACAATGGTTTGATCATAACAACACCCCCACTATCAAAACATTATTTTTGTGTAACACCTATATATTCTAATAAACAATAATGTTTTTTCGCACATAAACCCTTAGTTAATACATCCGCTGGCATTAAATCTGTCTCTAAATATTCTACTCTAACACTCTTTTTATTAATACATTCTCTTATAAAATGATGTCGTACATCAATATGCTTGGTTCTATTATGATGTACTGGATTATTAGACAAATTCAAAGCACTTTGGTTATCGTTAAACAAGGTAACACAAAATGAACTGTTAATTAATTCAATAAATAAATGCCTTAAATATATAGCCTCTTTTGAAGCCTCAGAGATTGCCATATATTCGGCTTCTGTGCTTGATAAAGCAATTGTCTTTTGTTTTACACTAGACCAAGAGATAGCGGAACCACAAAGTTTAAAAACATAGCCAGTGTACGACTTTCTGTCTTTTAAATCATTTGCCCAATCAGCATCAACAAAACCTTGTAATTCTGTACCTGTTTCAAAAAATTTTAAGCAATAATTTTTAGTAGCTTTTAAATAACGTAGTATACGTTTAGCACATTGCCAGTGAACCTCACTGTAGCAATTGTTGAACTGGCTTAACACACTAACACTAAATGATATATCAGGCCTAGTAAGTACCGACAAATACATAAGACTACCGATTGGGGTCTTGATAGGCTTACAATCTAACATATTAAATGTTTGTAATAACTGATCAATATAATGTTCTTGACTAACTGTTATATAATCTTTTTCAAAATTAATTTTCATGCCTAATATATTCTTAACTCTTCCTAAATCTTTTATCTTAAATTTTGAACTAAGCTCTTGCCTAATAAAATTCATTTCATTTGTACTGTTCGAAAAAACAAAAAAATCATCAACGTATAATGTTACGAGGGTCATATGATTTTTATCTCGTTTAATAAACAAACATGGTTCAAATTCAGATTGAATATATCCTAGATTAATTAAAACATCGAAAACTCTTTCATTCCATGCCCTGGAAGACTGTTTTAATCCATATGTTATGTCGATGTGGCAACAATGCCATCGCAGAATAACTATTCCTTGGCCAATGACAGGCAGTCTACAATTTGCCATCAACGGGTTAAGTTTATATATTCCTAGTTCCTTGTACAGTAATTATTGTAATCTTTCATTATAGTAAAGTTATATAATAGAGTTATTAAATAAAAGGACTTGACGTATCATTTCTCACCCACAAACACAACAAGTGGCGATGAGGATGAAATAAAATAAACGCGAATAAAATAAGGTGCAAAAAAAGTTTTAACACGTGTGCCGTTTATAAAAATCAATCATGGCGTCAGGTATGAAATTTATTGAATTTTCACCTGAATCGGATGAGTGGCAAATATACAGAGAGCGCTTGGACCAGCATTTTGTTGCAAACAATGTCAGTGAAGCTAAACATCAGACTGCAGTTTTACTGAGTTCTATAGGAACTGCGACTTACAAGCTTCTTAAAAATTTGTGTCATCCAACGTTACCGAAAGATAAAACGTACGCTGAGCTTTGTAGCATGTTAGATAGTCAGTATAATATACAAATTAGTGTCTGGCGCGAGAGAAGAAAGTTTTTTGAACTTCGGCAAACGGATGAAAGCATTAGTGAGTGGTATGCTACTGTTCGATGCTACGCCATTAACTGTAAATTTGGTGCTGGTCTCTCGAAGGCTTTAAAAGACAAATTCGTGACAGGGATGATGCCTGGGAAGATTTTTGATCGCTTGTGCGAGGAGGAAGAATCGAGAAGTCTCGACGAACTCGTAACATTGGCTCAAAAAGTTGAAAATTTGGCAAAAGTGAATTTCGTAATGGCGAATTCAAAAGGTCAAAGTCGAGTACGATCAGAAGAGGGTGATAGAAGTGGCAACGTCCAACACACCAACCGGCAACGTTCATCAGATGGTCATGGATTTGGTAGAAATCGAGGGGCGTATGGCAACACCGCTGCCCGGAGAATTTCGAGAGGTGGCAGCGCCGACAATATGTGTCAATCAGGTGAGAGACGTCAATGTCATAACAGAGGTGAAAGAAATAGGAATGTAAACAATGTCAGTTCGTGTAATATTTGCGGTAATTGTCATAAAAATCCATGTAAATATAAGAATTATGTATGTTCTAAATGTAATAAATTAGGACATCTTGCTAAAGTATGCAAAAATAAAGCAAATTTTAACTATATTGAAGAAAATACTCATGCAAATAATGAGGTAAACAATGTTGAAAATGTAAGTTTAGAATATCATGATGAAAATATGGATTTATTTTGTTGTAATGAGGTACATGTTGTAGATTATTTTAATGTAGTTGATGGAAACCCATTTTTGATTGATATTATGATTAATGATAGTAAGTTTAAATTTTTATTTGATAGTGGTGCTTCAATTTCAGCTTGTAGCAAAGAGATGTATAAAAACAATTTTTCCAATTGTATATTGTATCGTAATAATACGATGTTAAGAGGTTATAACGGATCGACATTTTTGCCAGAGGGGTATTTTAAAGCTAAGGTTGAATATAACAATAAAGTAAATGACATGAAATTTTATGTTGTCGATAACGGAGGACCGAACATTCTGGGAAGAGATTGGCTCAATGTATTTAAGGTAAAAGTCAATTTACTTAACAATATATCAGATAATAATAAAATAAATGAACTATTAAAAAAATATTCATTGTTATTTAGAGAGGATATAGGTAAATATAAATATGATTGCGTTTCAATTTCCCTTAAACATGATGCGATTGAGCCTGTGTTTTGCAAACCTAGACCTGTTCCTTTTGCGTATAAGGAAGCAGTCGAAAATGAATTAAGTAAGTTAGAAGCTCAAGGAATAATAACACCAATAGAAAGCAGCAGATGGGCGAGTCCGCTTGTTCCAGTTTTGAAAGCTAATGGTTCAATTAGGTTGTGTGGGGACTATAAAGTTTCAATAAATAAGCATTTAAAAGAGTTTCACTACCCTTTACCTCGTATTTCAGAGGTTTTTGCTAAATTAAATGGAGGGGTGCATTTTTCTAAGATTGATTTACAAATGGCTTATATTCAGATACCGGTAGACCAGGCTAGTTCAAAATTATTAACTTGGAGCACTCACAAGGGTTTATATTCTGTAAATAGACTTCCTTTTGGGGTGACGCCTGCTAGTAGCTTGTTCCAGAAGATAATTGAGCAGTTATTGCAAGGGATTGAAGGTGCAGTTAATTTTTTGGATGATATAGTAGTAACGGGATCTACAACGGAGGATCATTTAAGAAACTTGGAGACTGTCTTTAGTAAATTACAGGAAGCTGGTTTTACGGCTAATAAACAAAAATGTGAATTCTTTAAAGAGGAAATTCATTACTTAGGGCATCGTATAAGTAAGGATGGTTTAAGAAAAACTGAAGAAAAGGTGCGTTCCATTCTAGAGGCTCCCGCTCCTAAAAATGTAAGTGAGGTTAGAAGTTTCTTGGGCATGATAAACTATTACTCATCTTATCTTCCCCATTTATCAGACATTCTGGGTCCAATTTATGACTTATTGAGGAAGGAATCTAAGTTTATTTGGTCAGATAGGTGCGAAAATGCTTTTAAAAAAATTAAAGAAGTAATGGCTTCTGATAGGGTCTTAGTTCACTTTAATCCGGATTATCCGATAGTATTGACAACGGATGCCAGTGGTGTGGGCATTAGCGCAACTCTTTCTCATTTAATAGAAGGGAAAGAAAAGTTAATAGGCTGTGTTTCAAGGCGGCTGATGCCAGCAGAAATTAAATATCCTACTTATCAGAGGGAAGCTTTGGCAATTTACTGGGGCTGTAATAAGTTCTTTCAGTATTTATGCGGGAACAAATTCACTTTGAGGACAGATAATAGAGTTTTACTTACCTTGTTTGGCGAACACAAAGCTATTCCCCAAATGTCTTCTAATCGAATACAGCGTTGGGCGGCGTTTCTGAGCATGTTTGAATATCAGGTCGAATTTATCAAAGGCAAAAATAATACATTTGCAGACTACTTTAGCCGATATCCATTAAAAGTAGGAGCTATTTCAGATGAATATTCAGATAAAAGTAAATTCATGAATTTTAGAGAAACTGTGACAGATTGGCCGATCGATAATAGAGAAATAGCTGAGAAGACCTTGCTGGACACAAAATTGAGCAAAGTTTTGGAGTTTGTAGCAAATGAAAGCTGGCCTCAGAGAGCGGAGGACTGGTTGACCCCATTTTACAACCGAAGACGCGAAATAACGGTGGAGAACAATGTATTATTGTGGGGCCACAGAATAATTGTACCCGAAGTCTTAAGGAAGCAGCTGTTGCGGGAATTACACACTGGACATTTTGGTATGGTAAGAACAAAATCTCTAGCGAGATCTATTATTTATTGGCCGGGAATTGATAAGGACATTGAAAATTTAATTGGTTCTTGTCAGGCTTGTCTTTTTAATAAACAAGATCCACCAAAATCACAATTGACATCTTGGCCAATAGCAACTAAAGTATTTGACAGACTGTATATAGATTTGTTAGAATTGAAGGGAAAAATGTATTTGATAGTTGTCGATTCATTTTCAAAGTGGATTGAAGTAGCAAAAATGAAAAAGACAACATCGTTTGAGGTAGAAAAAAAGCTGAGAAAAATATTTTCAATGTTCGGATTACCGAAAACTATAGTCAGCGATAATGGCCCACAGTTTGTTTCGGAGGCATTATCGAGATTTTTCAAAAACAACGGCGTAAATCATATTTTGACACCACCCTACCATCCACAAAGCAATGGTGCTGCTGAATCGGCGGTCAAAATATTTAAGAATAAAATTAAAACTGCAATTAGTGATTCTCGGAATGCTGGAACAGATATAACAACTTTAATTTCTAGGTTTCTGTTTGTATATAGAACCACTATTCACAGCATAACTGGAAAAACACCAGCATCACTAATTTTTCAACGAGACATCAGAACCAGGTGGGATTTACTGAGACAGGATACTACTCCCGATAATACAGACACAGAAAACCAGGTGACAACTAGGGTAGAGCACCTCAGACAAAAACAAACATCCAAGTATGGAGGACAACAGCGAGATTTTAAAGAGGGGGATGAAGTACTGGTGCGTAAGTATGGAACAAATGAAAAAAGTTGGGTAAAAGCAAGAATACGTAGTAAAATTGGCAGATCAACGTACTCATGTCAAGTACTATCCGGACCTATATGGAAACGACACAGAGACCAAATCAGAGCAGTAGGTAGTTATTTCGACAACACTCAGGTATCTGTTTCGCGGGACACAGGTTCGATTAAAACTCCTAATAGTATTTCCAATGATTCTGACGATTATTTTGTTAATTTGCCGGTGAAAGGTAGTCAGGTTTCTCCCCAGATTGTTGAAGTCAGTGAGGTTCGTCCGGAAAGTTCTGACGGGTTAGTAATTAATCAAAATATGACGAGCAACTCTGGCGAAAATGCGTCGTTTTCGAACTGTGATATTTCTGATGTAGATATAACTAGTAATAGGAAAACTGTATGTAAAGTAGGACGTAAGAGTGACAAGGACAGAGGATTTTCTAGTACTGATAGTAATAAAGGTGACGTACTTGGAGAATTTTCTGGTTCAAGTTATAAAGGTAGTGGTACTACAAGTATTTCTATGAAGAGGGGTAATGATACAAATCCTACAGAGAATACGAGCTCTAGAAGGATATCAAAACGTCCTCAATATTTAAATGACTATGTCGTCAACACTGATTTGGGCCAAATTAGTGATAGTGAATAATTTCACACTATCGGACATGGTATTGTAGTAAAAGTAAAACGTTGTCATTCTTTAATCTTACATAAGTAATGTCTGTAACAATATTAAGAGTGTTTATCACATGATTGTTTTAATTGCTATGTTTAATGTTTATAGTGTCTGTGGTTATAAAAGATTTAAGTGCGGGAGTGTTATGTCGATGTGGCAACAATGCCATCGCAGAATAACTATTCCTTGGCCAATGACAGGCAGTCTACAATTTGCCATCAACGGGTTAAGTTTATATATTCCTAGTTCCTTGTACAGTAATTATTGTAATCTTTCATTATAGTAAAGTTATATAATAGAGTTATTAAATAAAAGGACTTGACGTATCATTTCTCACCCACAAACACAACACCATATATAGCCTTTTTTTAAAAATAAAACTTTGTTTTTATCATTACAATCTAAACCTATAGGGTGAAACATAAAAACTTTTTCTTTCAAAATACCATTTAAAAAGGCAGTTTTCACATCTAAATGTACAATATCTAATTTATATTTTACTGAGAGAGCCAATAATAATCTTAAAGTAGAGTGTCTTACCACAGGAGAGAAGGTTTCGTCATAAACTATACCTTGTTTTTGAGTAAACCCCTTAGCCACTAAGCGCGCACGATATTTCACTTCACCATTTGTATCGCACTTCTTTTTAAACACCCACTTGTTAGATACAATCGTAGCACCACTGGGTTTATCCACAACTTCCCATGCGTTGTTTTCGTCGAAGGCTTGCAATTCTTCAGACATTGCTCTGCGCCACATATCCGCATCCGGTCGGGACATCGCCTCTTCCACGCTGGTCGGATCATCTTCAGAATGTACGCTTTGTCCACACATATATACATAGTCGTCATGTTGAGTTGTTTTCGGTCGTCTTTCACTACGTCTGACAGTGTCTGCCATCATGCTGTCTTCTTCTACCATACTGCTAGATGAGTCACTTTCATCTTCAGGTACATATTCATCATCGTTGCTATCATCTTTGATAGTACTAGTGGTTTCTGATAAATCAGGCACTTCTTCCCCCACTGAAGCAATATCTTCCTCAATTTGTGTTTCACTTGT
Source organism: Apoderus coryli (assembly GCA_911728435.2). Taxonomy (NCBI): domain Eukaryota; kingdom Metazoa; phylum Arthropoda; class Insecta; order Coleoptera; family Attelabidae; genus Apoderus; species Apoderus coryli. The sequence goes on along the minus strand of OU452200.1, from coordinate 21,505,669 downwards.
ATCACAAGACGGGTTTAAAGAAATTATTACTTCTTTTTCTTCAAAAACACAAATATCTCGTCGAATAACTACTTCATGTATAGCGGGATCATATAGTCTGTATGCTTTAGCTGTGTCACTATATCCAACTAAAATCATACCTTGAGACTTTTTATCCCATTTTAAACGTTTTTCCTTTGGGATATGAGCCATTACCTTACTCCCGAAGACTCGTAGATGGCTAATATCAGGCTTCTTGCCGGTCCATACTTCAAATGGAGTTTTTCGGTTAAGACCCGTAGCTACTGTTCTATTTCGAACGTAAACAGCCGTGTTTACAGCCTCAGCCCAAAATTTCTTATCGAGATTTGCGTCAGCTAGTAAACACCTTGCTTTTTCGACAACAACTCTTATCATTCGTTCTGCTGAACCATTTTGTTCAGGCGTATATGGTGTAGACGTCTGATGCAAAATACCAAACTTTTGTAAATACTTCTCAAAATTGTTATTACAAAATTCTTTGCCATTGTCACTTCTAAAGATCTTGATTTTCTTCTCCGTTTGATTTTCAACCAAACTTTTAAACTGTTGAAATTTTTCGAGAGATTCATCTTTTGTTTTTAAGAAGTAAACAAAACACATTTTGCTGAAGTCATCTTTTAAAATGAGAAAATACTTCGATTTACCAATTGACTGTACTTCCATAGGTCCACACAGGTCAGCATGAACAAGTTCTAGTAAGTCACTTGCTCGTGAACCTTGACTTGGAAATGGTAATCTGGCTTGTTTGCCTTCATTACACGCAACACATTTATCTAAGTTTATGTCACTTGTACATAACATACCTTCAACAGCACCATTCTTCATTAATAGAAGATCCTTTTGGTTTAAATGACTTAATCTTCTATGCCAAATATCTCCAGAAACTGCTGGAGCCGCCACTAAATTATATTGCTTAGTTTTTAATTTATATACATTGTCCACTAAATCAGCCACACCAACTAATTGTCCATAGCTATTGTAAATCTTACAACTATCGGCCATGAATATTACTTTGTTACCGTTCTTGATTAATTGACTAACAGATAACAAATTAGTTGCAAGTGTTGGCACGCACAAAATGTTTTTAACAGTAATTTCAAACGAATTATTACCTACGACTGTAGTAATGTCCACATTACCCGCACAATCTACTGCTATTTCAGTCTTATCTGCTGTTATAATAGTGTCACTTTGCTTGTTTGGTTTCACATCATTTAACCAGTGTTTATTCGCGGTTAAATGAAAACTAGCACCCGAATCAATGTACCATTGATCTGTAGTAAACCTTTGCCCGTTTAGAAATATCGCGCTGATTTTTGACCCGAATTGGGGCATTTATTCTGAAAATGTCCCATTTGTTTACATTTATAACAACGTATGTTTTTTACATTTGTGGATGACACTGTTGACCGTTCTGACTGACAGTTATCGGCTGTAGCACCGTTGCCAAATTTCGTTCCAACATTTTTCTTTTTCTTGTGGAACTTACCGACGAGAGCGCTGCCTGTCGCGACATCTACCATGTCCAACAACTTGGTTTTTATGGAGTCTGCGGTTATGGCAATGCCAGAATGCTCTATTGCCATAATCATCGGCGCGTATCTGTCAGGTAGACCCGCCAATAACAAAGATCCTATCCAAACGTCATCGACTTTAAAACCGGTTCCTCGGAGACGCTGCGCGGTATCCACAATTTGGTTTATATATGCCGCCATATTATCACAATCTTCAAGCCTCGTGGAAATTAATAACCGAAGCAAACTTATTTTTCTGGAAAAGCCATTGTCATCGAACATTTCTTTTAGCTTTGTCCATAGATCAACCGCTGTCGATGTATCTTTTATGTGAATATATAGCTTAGGATCGATCGTTAATATTAGTTTAGCCCTGGCTTGGCCAATTTTTGTGGCATCCGTTTCCGTTCCATCTATACATGGTTTTAGGCCATCAAGAATCAGGAAATTCTCGGCTGCGAATGTCCACTCGTTGTAGTTTTCACGTCCACTTAATTTAGGGACTGACGCTATCAAACTATTCGCCATTGTGCACTCGCGAACTTGAAAAAAACACACACTCGTTAACTTTTACGCCTTTCTACTATTTCCTTATACTCATTAACATTCGTTCTGGGCTTCCATAACCTATTAAAGTTAACTGGCAGAGTAGTGGTTAATGTAATAAGCACAAGAAAATTAAAGGGTTCAAATAAAAGAAACACGATGTTTTCATCTTGAGTAATCTGCACAAACTAAACTTTATTCAAAGAAATACAAAACTAATATTACAGTGTTGCCACACATAATGAAACAGGATAGTATGGCGGGAATTTTAAATAATGGTTTGATCATAACAACAAAAACATATGATCGCATATGTGAAGCAACCGAATACGACATGGACTGAATATTATTTTAATAAAATAGAATTATTGCGAGCATGTGATATTATCGGACGTAACGCTGTGGCTATGCTAATTGATGGTATACACGATAGTTCGGTACAAAATGGGGCAAAAGCTGGCAGATACAACAAACCCGAAAAATTATTCAGAGACTACCTCTCTACTTTACCAACTACATCAGACAGGTCAAAACAAGTTGGGTATGATAACAGAACTGACAGAAAATTTACCATCACACGTTCATCTCATGCGCAGACTCCAGTCCGGAGAGAAAACGTCTCTCATGAAAGAAAATCTGATACAAAATTGCAGTTTAAACATAGATGTTTTAACTGTGGAATTAAAGGACACTCAGCAAACAACTGTCGTAAACCTCGTGTGGAATGTTCAGTTTGTAAGAAATTGGGACATACTGCTACAACTTGTTATCGGAATAAACCATCAACCTCGAAGCCCGTGTTATCCTGTGAATCAACTGAAAAACAATCCAATAAATGTTATGTTGTTGCTTGCAAAATAAATGGAATAAATTGCAGTGGATTATTAGATACGGGTTGTGCAATAGTTGCAATACGTGCATCTACTGCTCAAACCTGTGGACTTAAGTGGCAGCCGTGCAATACACGCATCAATGGATACGCTGGCGGGGTATCAACAGTTTTGGGAAAGTGTGATATAAATATTCAAGTTGATCTGGTCGACTTATTTGTTCCTGCACTTATCGTACCCGATAATATACAAAAGATGTCTGTACTGATTGGGCAGCCGGTTTTGAATCACCCGGAAGTCGCATTAGTAGTGAAAAACAATCAAGCTAGGTTATTCAAGTCGCAGGTTTTACCTTTGCCTGAAGTGGATAGTCTCCCACCTTCAAAAATTAAAATGTTTGTCAGCGAGGATGTCCAAATACCGCCAAATCACATAGCTTATGTGACATTTACTGCTGACGATAATTATAAAGGAGACCTTTTTGTAAATTTTGATCGCCGCCTAATACCCTCTACAGAATACTGCATTCCGAGCTGCGTTGTTTCCACAGAGTCGGCAAAAATTCCAGTTGCAAATACATCGGATATGAAGTTACATTTTAAGAGAAGACAAGTCATTGCGAGAGGAAATACATGTTTTCCAGAGAACGCTTCCGAAAACAATCAGGTTAGTGTTAATTTTATTGAAACATATAAATTTTGCAAATTTTCGCTTAGCGATATTAATTGTGATGATTCGCTCAACGATGACCACAAAAATGTTCTAATTTCCCTGCTGAATAAATATCGGCAGTGTTTTGCCGAAAACACTAGTGAACTGGGTTGTATGCAAGGAGTACAAATGAAACTTCATTTAAGTGATGATCGCCCTGTAACGTATAGGCCGTATCGTCTTTCTATTAGTGAAAGGGAACTAGTAAGAAATATTGTGCATGACCTTAAAACAAATGGTATTGTGCAAGAATCAAGATCTCCATATGCGAGCCCGATTTTACTTGTGAAGAAAAAGAATGGCGAATCTAGGATGTGTGTTGACTATCGAGCTCTAAATGCTAAAACCGTCAAAGACTGTTATCCGTTACCGCGTGTAGATGACCATTTAGAGAGACTAAAAGGTTGTACATATTTTACCACCCTGGATATGGCGAGCGGTTATCATCAGATTCCTATGGCCACAGAATCAACACCGAAAACAGCGTTCATCACGCCGGCCGGATGGACATTATGAATATTTGCGTATGCCCTTCGGCTTAGTAAACGCCCCTGCTGTATTCCAACGGAGTATTAATCAAATTCTGGGTTCGTTGCGTTTCACGATAGCTTTAGCATATCTTGATGACATTTTAATACCCTCCACCAATTTCAACGAAGGTATTAAGTCTTTGGAAACAATACTGCAACTTTTCCAACAAGCTGGAGTAACTCTACGATGTCTAAATGCCACTTCTTTAGAAAGTCTATAGAATATTTAGGACATGAGAGAAACGAGGAAGGAGTACGACCATCCAGCGGAAAAACTTTGGCAGTTAAACAGTTTCCAGTACCGAGAAATGTTCATGAGGTTCGCCAATTTCTTGGATTAACCAGTTATTTTCGCAGGTACGTGAAGAATTTCGCACAAATTGCTAGAGCTTTAACGCAACTAACAAAGAAGAACGTCGATTTTAAATGGACCGTCGATCAAACACAGTCATTCAACACTTTAAAGGATATACTTTGTACAAGACCAGTTCTAGCGATCTATAACCCTGTACTGGAAACGGAACTTCACACGGATGCATCAAAATTAGGAATTGGAGGAATCTTATTACAACGACAGAACGATAACAGATTAAAGCCAGTTATGTATTTTAGTAGGCAAACCAGCAAGGAGGAAGAACGTTATCGCATTCTTATGAGCTCGAGACGATAGCTGTGGTTAATTCCTTGCAGAGATTTCGAGTGTATTTACTAGGAGTGATGTTTAAAGTAGTCACTGATTGTAATGCACTTAGGTTGACCATGACGAAAAGAGATTTGATTCCCAGAATCGGACGCTGGTGGATGGTCACCCAAGAATTTAATTTTACTGTGGAATACCGTCCCGGAACAAAAATGGCTCATGTCGATGCGTTAAGTCGGAATCCTGTAGAAAAATCACATGGTTATGAAGATGTTGACGTCCTAACTATTGAAATAGATGAATCTGATTGGGTATTGGCAGCGCAACTGCAAGATCAGCGATGCAAATATCTACATGCTGTACTGCTAGATACACCAAAAGATCAAGAGGAACGTTTAATACATAAGGAATATCATCTTAAGGCGGGAAGAATCTACAAGAAAACGTCCGACGGGCTGAAGTGGGTTGTGCCAAGGACAACGAGGCATGCAGTTACTGCTTATTTTCATGATCACGAAGGTCATTTGGCAGTTGATAAGACTCTATCACAAATTAGGCTAAGGTATTGGTTTCCTAGAATGAGCAAGTATGTAACAAGGTATATTCGATGTTGCCTCAGTTGTCTATACAACAAGTACCCTGGAGGTCCATCGCCTGGATATCTGCATCCTATTGAAAAACGTGCAGTTCCAATGCATACAATACACATCGACCATCTGGGGCCATTTGTCAAGAGCACTCAAGGAAACTCATATTTAATAGTAGCAGTTGATGCCTTCACGAAATATGTGTTTATAAAAGCAGTGCCAAATACGAAGGCGTTGCCGCATTGCTAAAATTTCTTAAAGAAATTATTGCTACGTTTGGTGTTCCACGAAGACTAGTATGCGATCAAGGCACATGCTATACAAGCAAGAAATTTATTTCCTACACTTTTGAGTTGGGAATAAAACTCATTCATACAGCTGTGGGTTCACCACGTGCAAATGGACAAGTCGAACGCTATCATAGAATGATTTTAACATGTTTAGCTACGACTACTGATGACGAGAAATGTTGGGATGAGGAATTGGATAAGATAAAATTTGCTATCAACTCCTCAATAAATAAGGGTACTGGAAAAAGTCCTCATGAGCTTTTATTTGGCTACCAGCTTCGAGGTGTAGCTGACTCTTACCTAAACTCAGAAGTTGCTATTGATGTAGAAAATAATCCAGTGGAAGAGACTATAGACAGGCAGCTGCTGAGACTATAAAACAAAATCAAGTAGAACAAAAAGCTAAATACGATGCAAAGAGAATCTATAGAAAATACAAAAAGGGGCAGTTGGTTCTAATTCGAAGGAACGCAACTACAAATGATAATCAGAGTAAGAAATTACTTCCAAAATTTCGAGGCCCGTATATTATTAAAAAGGTACTTGAGCACGATCGATACTTGGTGGAGATAGTCTACCGAAATATCCCGCCAAGGGGAAACTGTATCAAGGTGTCTGGGCCATAGATCGAATGAAACCCTACTTTACACGAGTAGATGGTAGTAGTGCAACAGAGTCTGATAGTTATGAAAGTTATGAAGTGGCCGATGGTCCAGATCACACTAAAGCTTTAGAAGTCGGACAAAGTGTCTTGAGAAAAGTTGATTCCTTACAGCAAAACGTCGCTGACGAAGGGAGTGAAACGTCACTCATGAGCAAACGTTGCTCAAGAGACGTACTTCAAAATATTCCTGATGAAACGAGTAACACGTCACTCGGGAGCAAAAGTTGTTCCGAAACCAGGAAGGCACTGCGAACTAAACGTGTTCAAAAGCCACTTGAAGTATCGGTAACGAGTGAACATTGCTTGAATTACGATCAGGCAATAGAGCAAAAAGTTGCTGAGGACTCTGGTGAAACGACACCAAAGGATGTGGATTGCTCTGAAGAAACGCAATGTGATTCAGAAGGTGAAACGACACCGAACACTGATGCTAGTTTAGAGCGATCAACATCTGGAAGAAAGCAGGATTCTCTTGATTTTCAGTCACTTAATTGTGATGAAAGGGAAAATCTAGAGGATCTTCGGCTAAAATTAATACGGAAACGATCTCATGGGAAAAGTTCTCGTTGGGTCGTTCTAAAACGTACTGATTAAATACTTATTATATGAAGGTATTATGTTTAATGTTGCAGGTCTGACTTATTTGGTGGATAGAGGACTTTTGGGGTCGGTTATCTAAACGTGGCTCTCGAGACGCGATCCTGGTAGCTATGGCCGACTATAAGCAATTATATTATAAGAAATAAATAATAATAGCGTTTATGTTCAGAAAGAAATTGAATAAAATAAGATTTGTATATGTCGTATTTTGCTGATAGTCATGAGTAATACTTTTTTGGGTTTTGCGTGACTATCAACGTATAATAGGACATTCGTTGTTGGTTGTTTGTTTGATAAAGATGTATGAGAAAAGAGTGTATTGTTTGATATAAAGTTTAATATATTTTCGTTGTTTCTTATTACATATCGTTTGTTTTAATATAATCAAATTAAGTAGTAATCAAAGTATATAGTTTATAGCTTTTTTTCGTATGACGCAACATTTTCGAGTATAAAAATAAAAATAGTCTAAATCAAATGTATTGAAAACCAACATAAAAATAACATATCATTAAACGTTTTACACATATTTTACAGTTTTTTTTTTTGCAGGAACTGTTCAAAATGACTAACGTCATTGTCAATACAGAATTGGTAAAAGGCGCATAATTGTTAATTAGCTTTAATTAAAACAAAACATTTGATTACAAAACAGAAATGTCAATCATTTTGTCACCACAAAATTGTGTTGCATTTAAGCGTTCTTAATAATAACATTATTAATGCCGCGGCTATTTAGTAACCAAGAATACGCAGACATTCATTTAATTTACGGTTTTTGCAAAGAAAATGCAAAAGCCGCAAGGGAGTATGCACGTAGATTCCCTAGTAGACGTCATCGAACGAGAGAAGTTTTCTCTAAAGTTAATCGGGCATTCCAACGAGGTTTAAATACTACTTTTAACATAAACAACAATAGACAGCGCCCTAGAAGAAACAATTTGGCCAATGAAAGGCGTATTTTAAGAACGTTTGATCGAAATCCAAACCTAAGTTCACCAGGAGCTGCTGTCATGCTTAACATATCAAGGTCTACCATTCTTAGGTCACCTCATAAAGATGGTAGAAAGGCTTACCATTTTAGGCCTGTGCAATATTTATTATTAAATCTGTTGAAACGTGTAATGAGATGTTATTGTTATGTTGGTTTTCAATACATTTGATTTAGACGATTTTTATTTTTTTACTCGAAAATGTTGCGTCATACGAAACAAAGCCAAGAGTACTATTTTCTTTTAAATTGAATAAGAATTGCAGATATAATTTTTATTTTGAGAAAAGCCAGTAGCGTATCTGTTTTTTCATTCATAATATTGCAATCAGTAGCCGTACGCACGCCACTGGTGGAAATAAAAATAATAGTATTACACGAAAAAATGTAGCTATATTACCCCTCTACACGTGCCAAATTTCATTTAAATATCTCAATTGCTTAAAAGATATTAATAAAATTCGATTTTTTTTTCTTAACTTTCAACACCCTGTAACTTTGTAACGAAGGATTTTTCGCACATAGTTTATTAACCAAACTCACATTATTTGTTGATTATCTATCCATTCTGAAATATATGCAGGTAAAAGTTGGACCACCCTGTATAGTATACATTTCACCAAAAATAAATTTATTTTTCTGAGCATTTCACTGTTATAAACACAATGCCATTGTCAATGCCAATGTCCATACCATTGACATTATATATTGGACCGGCCATATTGTTGCATTTATCTATACCCGAGGGGTGCGACAAGGATAGAGCTAGAGTGGGTAAAAAGACATTTGTTTACTGTGTAGTCAAATGGGATTTCCATGTAGTTCCAACAATTTCTTAAAATTTTTAAGATATTTTAAAAATGGTAGATAAAGTCCTTGAGTGCGGTAAATTACTAAAGTAGAAGAAAGATATCCAAATAATTGAAGCCTATAGTAATGTTATTTTATTAGGTTTCCAAAGGATCCAAATTTAAGGAAATTATGGGTAGTAGCAACTAGAAGAAATGGTTACAAATCAGACAATACCGCTGTTCTTTGTGGTCTCCCTTTCGTAGAAGAGGACTATGAAAAAAACGTGCATGGTAACAGAGTATTGAAGAAAACTGCTGTGCATCTCATTTTGATTTTCCTCTTCATTTAACCAAAACAATCAAAAAACGAAGACTTTTAAAGCTAGGACTCCCTGTAAATCCGGAAGGTAAGACAATATAAGGTTGTTGTTTTTCAAAGTTTCATAGTTTTGTTACAAATAGGTTGTAAAAAATTCCTATTTTCTAAATTTTCTTTAAGTTTCAGGACAAGGTTCCTAGTCAGGTAATACTGAAAATGACTCCACAGAGTCAATGGAAGCCACCATGTACAGAAAAAATAATTTTAAAATGTGCAGCATAAGACAATCTATATAACTTTTGTTTTTAACATAATATCGAAGGTTTACCCACTAATGACTCACCCTGTATATTATCCAATCTTCTGAAACCATTAATGTAAGCATTTTTATATTCATTCATATTCTGTCATGTTAATTTGATAAAAGTCAATAAAACTACCAAAACTGAATAATAAATATTTTTATAAATTTTTGTGTTTTTTTTTTCTAGAGCTTACCCTTCCAATATTTTTAAATTAAATATAGTTTTCTCAATATTGGTATGTTATTTCCATGATAATTTGACGAATTAATATCATATCTTTCGAAATTAGTAACAATTCCCAAATATTTTTAATAAAAACTATTTTTTTAAAGCAAATTATTATGTTCCTCCATACAGGGTGGTCCAACGAAAAGTTTGCACCTAGCTTTTCTCTTTTTTTTGTAGTCGAATGCGAAAATGCTCGGACACGTCGATTTTGCTTTTGAGGGGGACACATTTTAAACATATTTTTCGATCTGCGCCTTTAACCCCCTAGCGGGGGTGAGTAACAACCCTAAAATTTTAAATGGAAAGAGGGGTCTAATGACATATCATTTGAAAGGACACAAAATTGTCTTTCTAATGATACCCTATTTGTCGAATTTTACTAAAACAGTTAATACGAAAACGACTTTAAAGACATTAAGCCGATAATTTTGGTATTAATGAGAAATACAAATAAGTTTTAATTATTGCGAGTGAAAACACCTGCAATCGTTAGTACATTCCAATGTTTGTTAGTTTTAACATTGCTTTGTAAAAAAAGTAAACAAGCTGTTAAATTGATTTATTAAAACGTTACATTAACAAATGTTGAAAATGTGACCCATTTGATTACAATAATAATATACAATAATACAGATTTTGTTCAAATCTATTTCTAACATTTTGTAGCATATCAGGTGTTATGTTTCTGCACTCTTCTGTAATGCGTTGGCGAAGATCTTCTATGGACTCGGGCTTCGTGGCAAAACATTTATTTTTTAAGTGCCCCCAAAGAAAAACGTCTAAAGGCGATAAATCCGGTGACCTGGCAGGCCATTCAATTGGGCCCCTCCTTCCAATCCACCGTCCAGGGAACCGGTCATCTAAGAACTGTCTTACAGGAGCCACATAGTGCGGAGGTGCTCCATCTTGCTGGAAATAAAGCCGATCAGCAGTATGATTTTGGTCATCTTCTATTATTTGTGTTATTAAAGGATCAATTGTGTCTTCAAGCATGTTTAGGTACACTTCACCAGTTAAATTTCCAGGAATAAAAAGTGGTCCTATAATATGATTTCCTAATATGCCACACCAGACGTTTATTTTTTGAGGATACTGGGTATGAACCTCACGGAATAAATGTGGGTTACTGTCATCCCAGTAACGGCAATTGTGCCTATTTACAGCTCCATTCAAATAAAATGTGCATTCGTCGGAAAAACAAATGTTAAATAATAATTGCGGATCTTCAATTAAACGCTGGCTCATTGCTTCACAAAATTGCAGCCTTCTATCAGGATCATCCTCATTTAGTTCCTGTACTAATTTGATTTTGTACGGATGAAATTTGTACGCTTTTAAAATTCGTATTATGGACGAACGGGAGACACCTGAGGCTTCAGCTAGTTGACGGGTACTTTGACTATGATCCATTTCAACATGCCCTAAAACAGCGACTTCCACAGCTTCGTTTCTGATCGGTTTCTGCGGCTGGTGTTTTACATTACAGACAGATCCGGTATCTACAAACTTTTTAACTAACTTGCCATCATTCACATTTTTATCGGGATGTCTATCATTAAATAAGCGAGCCGTAAGTCTAGCACTACTATTATTTTGAAAATAAAGTTTAACAATTTCAACTCGTTCTAGAATGGAATAAATCATTTTGTACGGTAAAAGTAAAATAACTTGAGAAGCAACCAAACTGAATCAATGAAAAGACTAAAATAAACGGTGTAAATTCTTTTCCTACACGTATCTGCAGTTTTTATTTCAACAAAAAACGCAAACGATTAGTGAGGAATTTAGTTCTGATAAATAAGATAGTGTTTTTGAAATCCCGTTTTTCTTCAAAGTAAATAATTTAGAAATGATTGTAGTTGTTTTCAGTCGTAATAATTAAAACTTATTTGTATTTCTCATTAATACCAAAATTATCGGCTTAATGTCTTTAAAGTCGTTTTCGTATTAACTGTTTTAGTAAAATTCGACAAATAGGGTATCATTAGAAAGACAATTTTGTGTCCTTTCAAATGATATGTCATTAGACCCCTCTTTCCATTTAAAATTTTAGGGTTGTTACTCACCCCCGCTAGGGGATTAAAGGCGCAGATCGAAAAATATGTTTAAAATGTGTCCCCCTCAAAAGCAAAATCGACGTGTCCGAGCATTTTCGCATTCGACTACAAAAAAAAGAGAAAAGCTAGGTGCAAACTTTTCGTTGGACCACCCTGTATAAGTACCATGCACTCCATGCGTTCTCTACCCACTTTAGCTCCATCTTTCTTTCAAACCTCTCTTCTAATGTTTTCCGCATCGCTGATGCATCATAAATATTACAGTAACATTACGTAACAGTATAAATTTCACTGGCATTGCCTTAACTCCCTAATAGGGAGTTAAGGCAAAGCCAGTGACTTATACGTAAACGTATCTTTTGACATCTACGCATGCGCTCTTTAAATTTATGATACGTTTAACGATACGAAGGCCGTAAACATATGTACACGCGTATCATATACTTAAACGTATTGAACCGATTGTTGTCGGATTTACATGAACTTGTACGAATATCTGGAATAGAACATTAAAAACTCAATCTAAATTGAAAATTAAGCTAAGTTATTTTGCAATAAATACTTTATTATTATTATTAGTAGTAGTAGTTTATTTTGTAACAGTTATAAACATTTTTCTGTTATTGTTTATACATATACATAATAAAATATATATGTATTTGGTTAATAATTAAAAAAACAATAATATTAACAACATAGTAAATGGAAGTAGAAAAATCTACAATAGTCTTTTTCTCAAGTAAAGTGTTATCTCTACCTTCCGCATATACGACACGTATTGGATGGCACCTTAACTCTATTTTGAATGACTGCTTATCTAGTGTAAACATAACCAAAATCTCACGTTTACGTATGGAGATACGTATACGTCCTTGGTTTTGCCTCTACAGGGCGCTAAAATTCTCAAATTAATATCGTTTTTTCTGAATAATTGCTAAACGCCTTTATCGATTTTCATCCATTTAATTTTGGAATTAAGATTTACTACTATAATTGATGTGTTTTGACGAAAATGTGATATTTTTTTAATGCCTAGAAATTTAAAAATGGCTTGTGATTCGTAAATAAAAGTTTGCATTTTTGTTATCCCTTGTACAAATGACTTTAATTATTTCTCTGACACTAAGCGTTATTATGCACATTAACTTTATATAGCAGATTTTGTAGACCAAGTACGGAATACTTTTTAAAAACAAATTTTCGCTTTAAATCTGGTCTAAAATATCTGCGATATAAAATTAATGTAGTGTGCATTTGTAAGGCAGTAAAAAGGGCAAAAAAACAAAAATATCTATATTTACATGGAGAGCTATTGTTTTCTCAAGAGGCTCAGTTTTTTAACATTTATTCATTGTTTTATTAAGTATCGGTTTTAACAAAACAAACAACTTTGTAATTACTAAAGAACATTGTTTATTCCATAAACAGTAGAAATTAATAACGATGTTAGAAAACATACAAAAATAGAGGTATAAATAACAAATAATGTGCATCAGCTAATATATTTTAATGGAGCGCATTACAAAATCTTTCAGCGACTTTTCTTTTCCATTTCCTACCATTCATAATCTCCAACCATAGAGCACTATAATTGAAAACAAATTTCCACACCACTCATGAAGTATTGCTAATGGCGCGTTAACTTTTTTCAGTGGGTGGTTCGCCAGTAGCCCTATTTCCCACAACTTCAACAAAATTCTATAACAGAAAAAAAATAATAATATAGTGACAAAGAGATGTTTTCGGCGACATCTAGCGTGTCGCCAAAAACATCTCTTTGTCAGTCATCTCTTGTGCTAGTCGTTATACGTGTCAGTCTCAAACACAATTAGATATAAAAGATTACCTACTTAATCGTTCATTAATTATTTACCTGAATTTATGATCCACTCTTGACATCTGGCAGACTCCTTCACTGGGAAGAAAAATTGCTGTAGTCCAGGAGTGTTCCATCTACAATGTGCACAAGCGTCCAGACATCTATAACAATACATGTTTTTTGAAAAATATAAAAACATGATTATAATGGTACCAACTTTTTTACGTAAACACGATATTTTTTAGCTTCGTTTTTAGCCAATGAGACAAACTTATTTATTTCTAAAAATAAATCTACATGCTCTTATTACAAAAAATAATATCTGAATACAGGTGTCACGGAAATTATGGGAGATTCTCAGATACATTTGATCGAACATAAAAAAATAAGATGACAATGTGTTTAAAACATTTATATTTATTGAAATACCAGAGAGATATTCACTAAAAATGTACCTATAGTTGAAAATTTCCATTACTGAGGTAGGTATAGAAATTAGAAATCAAATTATAATGAAAATACATACAAACTCCAGAAAATCCTATCGCTTATTGAAAACTCATTCGATTATCATTGTAAATTATTTTTTTTGCTATTACTTAAGTATTTTATAAAAAAATGGATCAGAACCACAGATCTGTGATCAGAACTTACCTTTCGGCTTTGTATCTCGTCAAGGGAAATTACCTATAATCAACACAATTAGCACTATTGTTTTTACTCTTACAATAAGTAACACTGAATTTAAATTTCCACTAAAAAATATTTTTTAACTTTAAAATTTAAAATCACGCTAAATATTATTTCATAGAGAAAAATGATAAATAATAATGATAATATACCTATAATATATAGCTATCTCTGTTAGGTATAAAACTTCGTATATTTTTTTATGTACGAGTAGGACCTACCTTATATCTTATATAGGTATGTATTTATTTCTTATTTTATTAATAGATACAGTGTTGCGACTATGACGACTGAATATTATGTGATCGCCAAAATAATGAAGTCAAAGAAACTTTTTTATAATAGATATCGTTAAAACTAAGTTAATAAATGTGGAAAACTCAGATCAAGCAAAATAACATTTAATTATATTTTTGAATTATTCGTCACAAAAAAAATAATGTTGGAACCATTTATAAAATGAAAAATAAGGTAGCATCTGATAATTATGTGACGGCTGGCAACATTGTCTATGGCTGGAAGCGAAAGAAAAATAAGTGAACTTATTATACATGTCCGTATGTTCAAATCACGACCTGATTGGTCGAAAAACATATCTCCCCCACTTTTCCATCAAGATTGCTACACATTTACTATAAACCCAAATTAAAGAATGAACGACTTTTTACGACAACGCCGTCTGGTTTTTTGAGACAGGTACTAATCAAGCGCTGACAGACTATGTTTATAAAGACAATGGTTAAGGCAAAGCCAGTGACGTATACGTAAACGTATCTTTTGACATCTACGCATGCGCTCTTTAAATTTCTTATACGTTTAACGATACGAAGGCCGTAAACATATGTACCTCTACGCGTATCGTATACTTAAACGTATTGAACCGATTGTTGTCGGAATTACATGAACTTGTACGAATATCTAGAATAGAACATTAAAAACTCAATCTAAATTGAAAATTAAGCTAAGCTATTTTGCAATAAATACTTTATTATTATTAGTAGTAGTAGTAGTTTATTTTGTAACAAATATAAACATTTTTCTGTTATTGTTTATAGATATACATAATAAAATATATATGTATTTGGTTAAGAATTAAAAAAACCATAATATTAACAACATAGTAAATGGAAGTAGAAAAATCTAAAATAGTCTTTTTCTCAAGTAAAGTGTTATCTCTACCTTCCGCATATACGTTACGTATTGGATGGCACCTTAACTCTATTTTGAATGACTGCTTATCTAGTGTAAACATAACCAAAATATCACGTTTACGTATGGAGATACGTATACGTCTTTGGTTTGCCTTAACTCCCTATTATTGAATATTTATGTAGATGGCATGGCCGATGGCCGGTCCATTTCTAGTATAATATGTCATTGGTCCATACCTATGCTGGCTGCACGTCAAATCTATGGGCTTTTGCCAATAAAAAATGAGAATGCTAATACCACAGCTAATATCTTTGAATTTATATTCAAAGCCTAATATACACAATTAGCTGTCATAATACTAACCTAAGTATTAAATCAAAGTTCAAAGAGTAGAATGATCGAGAGAAGCGAGGCTCGGCGTACTGAATTATCACAGCTTTAGCCTCCCTTCTCTCGGCCGTTCCAATTCTATTTTCCGGTTTTCAAGAATAGACCCCATACCATGAGTTGCAGGTTGTAGGGAGATAAAGATTTATAGGGTTATTCTTTCGTAGTGATTGATCTGAACAAGTGAATGTGATTAAACTGAATCTGATTATACTGAACTGAATATTTGGCGAAACCGAAAGAACATCTTTTTTGTGATTGTATTTCACTTAACCTCCAAAACTTGTGAAAACAACCAAATCTGCTCTGAAAACTGGAAAATTATTTCTTACATGATATTATTATCCATGTTTTTAACTTTTACAATTTATTGGTTTGATTCGTAATCATATGCCAATTATTATCTCTCAATATTCAATACTTTTAGAGGTTAAGTGTTAACTGAACGAACTAACCGGTACCATGAGGTTGATCAGTAAGCGGCAAGGGGGGTAGGAATTTTAATCAGTTTGGTAGAAGTGACCGATGTCGAAAGAATACACACAATCGTGAATGAACTGACAATTTTCAGATTGTTCACTTAGTTCAGTACGAAAGAATAACCCTAATGTTATTTAGGTTTACCTTTGTTTGGCATTTGGCATGTTTTGTCCATTTTGTGTTCTGATAAATATTTATGTACAATGGTTGTGAATATAGATTTTACCATATTAATAAAAAATTATCCAAACGTTTGTAGCCTGTGCCTGGCTATTGAAGATTTAGGATATATATGTGAACAAAAAGTTTTAGATTTACTTTATTCCCTTAATATAGAGGTAAATTGTTTTTATATGGACAGACCCAAAATTTTAAATTGCTTTTCAGGTAAAGAATGAAGATGGTTTGCCTAGAACTATATGTTCAAAGTGTCGTGCAGAAATAGATAAAATTTACAATTTCATTGAGGCATGCAGAGTGAATCAAGATTTATTGAAATCTGTATTACATGAAAAGACAGACTCAGATTGTGATAACGATGAAGTGAAAGATATATCCAATGAGATCGAAAGCAATACTAATGCAACTAATGAAGAATTGGGAATTCCGCATTCAACTTCAAAAAATGAAAAATATGAAAAGAGTCTCATAAAGCAGAAGCTGAAATTCAAATGTGCCGAATGTAAGAATTATTTTTTAAATAAATCACGATTATCAGAACATTATCGAGAAAATAAACTCTGTTCGCCCAAACGCTCTATATCTAAGCGACATCTTTGTAGTATATGTAATAGAGGTAGGTATATATATAGTTATTAATTACCTATACAGTGTGTCTGGTAATTCATGGCATATTCTCGGGAGCGTATAATAGGGGAAGCTAAAATTACTCTAATTTGTCATAGAAAAATAAGCCCTAAAAAAGTGCCCTTTAACGGAGGTGCAGAGCCCCAAATGCCTACCCAGCGATTTCCATTTTTGGATCATTTTTACACGGACACATAATTTGAGTTAAGTCAGGAACCGACTTGCCATCACACTCGTTGGGCCAAAATTTTGACAGGTATTTTACAGAGCTGCAGACTGATTTTTTAAATAATTTGGTAATTGTTCAAAAGATACAAATTTGTTTCAATAAAACTAGACCTTTTTAATATAAGCAAAATAACAAATTTAACATACAACATACACCGACGTTTACCCAGCATACATTCATTTCCCAAAGTGCCGAGCCAATCAGATCATTTGGGCCGGGGCTTTCCCTGGCGCGCTGTTTGAATTCGAATTTAACCTCTCTTCAACTTGTTTCTAAACTGAAATTTAGTAGATGTTTTATTGAGTTTTCAGTAAAATGTAAATGTGTATAAGGCATTCGCTAAGAGAGTCTTTTGAAGTTTCCTTTGTAGTAGGTATTTCTTGATCCAGCTGAAAAACTTTAATTTCTTATATCTAAAAAACGTTACTTAAGTAATATACTTAGGTAGGTATTAAGTAGGTATAATTTGAAGATAATTTCATTTTATGCAATACAAATAGGAAGTCAGGAAGTAAAAAAAGTCATATTATTCTCAACAGTTTATTTATTATTGTATTAACTATTATACACAATGATAATACATAATTACTGCGTTGACTGAAATTAGTGAGCGGCACATTTAACTAATACGAATAGTACCTCCAGTCTTCATGCTGCGTGCTGCGTTTTATACATGAACTTCAAAACTAAAAGCAAGATTTCCACAAACAGCCGTATTATTAAGTAAATAAATAAATACCCAACTTTTAGAATCGCTTCTATTGCAGTCATATTATAATAATATGATTTGTTCTCCATTATGATATTGCTAATACGGCAAGCATAGTCCACTTCTCTGTTTTCCTGTTATCTCCAAGCTGTAAAATCTTCAAAAGTTCTAAAATGTAAAACAAATTGTTAATATCTATATTATGAATGTTATTGAAATGATTAATTAAAGTATTATGTGTGGAAAACTTTTCTGTATTTGTGCATATAGGGTATATGAAGTGATTTTTTTTGTTGGTGCTGCTTCCTTTGACTCCGGATGGAAATTCTTCACATGTCGGTTTCTTGTCGATACGCTACTGAAATGTATTTCATACTCCGGGCCATTTAATTTATTTTTCCTACAAAATAGTCAGTTCCAATCTCAAAATTGATGTAATGACAACTTAACTTACCTTTCCGAATCCATTTTCTTAACTATAACCAACGCTAGAACTCTGGTTCTGACCACAGTTTATCCAATATAGACTTTGCTAGAATTGCACACAAAATATTAAACAACAAAGAATGTCTGTATATCTACACAGCAATGGAAATCGACATAGATAGAGCGCAAACAAAAATAATAAATTATTATCAATAAGGTGCATTGCCCGTTCGCGTATGCTCATATACAGATTTTGATTGGCTCGGCACTTTGGGAAATTAATGTATGCTACGTTTAGCCTTTTTTTTGTTGAATGAGTTGATCTTTGCGTAAGAGAAAGAGTAAATTATAAACAGTACTTATCTAAAACTGAACTGAATTTGGATGCAATGGTGAATTATTCATTCTGTTGATCTGCCCTCGTTTAAACTAACATTGAATATACCAGCGTCTTATAAAAATATATCCATTGGGTAGGGATTTTCAGAAATCTCAAGATTTTCGAGGATTTCTTTCTCTTCTTGGATGCCCTTCTCAACCTTCTGCCAAAAAGCTTCCAAAATTATATAGCTTATATCATTTTTTAATTTTACCTCTTTCACTTAAACTACAATCAATACTTTCAAAAGTTCGTCGGTGGGGTAAAAGTTGGTTTCGAAATGTAACAGAATCATTTCTTTTTGACTCCACACAATTAACACATGGTTGTCAATAAATTAGGTGCATGTCAGCATATTCGCTAGAGGAATATTGACTGCTCCATATAACTTTTGTGTAGGTACTTAAGCGTAAGCGTACGGAAGCTTAATTTTTCAAAAAACAGCTTGTTTTCTTAAAACAAAAGTAGACTTCTATTTTTAAAGAGCAATCAATAAGTATTTGAGAAAGCAGGCTTCAGAAATATTTGAATAATCAGTCTTCACCTCTGTGTCAGTCCCTGGCGATGTAAAACATATTAAAATGCTTCTATGAGTCTTTATGGTCTACGAACGAGTACGAAACTAAAATGTAAGTTGTTGGGTATGCTTTTGGGGCTCTGTATGCCTCTTAAGGACCTTTTTTATTCTTTATACCCGACACCCTGTATACTTAACATGTTGGAATCAAAATAGAAAACATTATGACATATAAAAGAAATTTTTATCCGTGAATATAATAAAAGGAAAAATAATTTTATATTTTCATCTGCTGGTGTATTATACCTACCGCTGTGCTTAAATGCAGGCCGATATTGTAGATGGGCAACGACTATGGTACTCTGACGAGCTCAGAATAAGAGCGAAACGAATTCGTCAGTATCTGTCGACCCCTGCCTCTGCTAAATTAAACAAGATGTGTAGGTAAAACCAGCAATTTGGATCGCTATGCCACAAAATTCTTTGTCATTTTATTATGAGATATCTAATGCTACAAAACTTTGTAACAGTCGGTTGTGCATATGCCCATTTAGACCAATTCTTGCTTTATGAAAATATTTATCTAGCCTTATTACTGCGTAAGTTTTCAATGGGTTGATATATTTATATTCATTCATATATTTTTTGACTGCATCCATGTCAGCGTTTCTTTCAAGTTAATATATTTCATGCACAATGTCATTTTTTAATTTACATTATACTTTGGCAATTAATATCGATGTCCTAACGTTTCGAGACCACCATCCGAAGCGTTGCTAATTCACCAATATGTAGGGTGGTGCTGTTGTTGGGGAGTCTGTATTTACATGTCTCACATGGGTACGACTTTAATATTCATATTAAGACCGAATCGGATTTATTAATATCTGTCGTGCCCATGCTCCAGTTTGATTGCATTGAAATTAGGTTGAGGGGCTCTGCTAATTGAAACAAAGTCCTCTGTTTAAGCAAATCCATTACTTTTGTTTCCTATGTCACTAATGATCATCATAGTGTTTTTTTCTTGGATGAAGTGGCAGCATCTACTTGAAGATCGCTGTATGAATAAGTCCACTAAGACTGGCCATAGTTCAGACACGACAATAATAGAACATTTGACGGCACGACATTATCATTCCAAACTCAATAAATTTCCGCACGTATGTTTATAGACACTTTATTCATAAAATGACCTGAGAAATCACCCCCTTAAATATTGCCGCGTCTTTTTGTATAGTTTTCCGCAGATCGATGTGGTCTTCTAAATAAATTTGGTTAAGGTGATTATTTTAATAAATGGTTTAAAATGAGGTATACCTAACCGATATCCTGATTTTAACGTAATTGGTCCAGGACCATATATAATTATTGCGACAATCTACGTATTAGGCTCGGTATTAGGTTACCCAAATGAATTTCTGTTTTTAAGTATCTCTAATGGTAGATCTATTTTGATTAGTAAATACGTTTGTACACATTCATGGATATACAGATTTATAACTTGTTTCAGAATTTCGGACCAATAGACAAAAGGTTGAACATATGAACGTACATTTTGGAAATACACCATACAAATGCACCTTTTGTGAGAAAGGGTTCAAATTCAAGTCAAATCTCTATGTTCATATTTACCGACACAAATTAGCATTAGGGCAGATTGAGAAAAAATTAGCATACACCGACAAGCGCATTCAGTTAAATATAAAATGTGAGAAATGTGACAAAAAGTATAAAAGCAGATCTGGATATCGAGCTCATTTGTTGACCCATAGAAACCCAAACGTAACGATTTCTAACAAAACTTATAATGGAAATATGGTTGATTCTAGTAAATTGTTTTTGTGTAATTTTTGCGCCAGAAGTTTTAGTGGAAAATCAAATCTAGAAACACATCTTCGCACGCACACAGGTAAATTTTTTATTGATCATAAACCGATATGTATATTGGTATCTGAAATAAATTCAATATCGTCAGCAAATACTCTTGTTCATAAAGTATTCGCTAGAAGTTATGCAAAATTTACAACAAACTAATTCAATTTTTGTTGCTCTCGTGTATAGTTAAAGCCACCGAACAAATAACGGCATAGCAGGATCACATTGTCGCGCTTCTTTAATTTCGTTAGATCAAAGCCTTGCCGACTGCAGCTGCAAGCAGTAAACGAATTTGAGATTACGAGGCCTACGCGCGGACTCTATTATTTAAGCGACAGAAGCCTGATATACGAGGGCTACACTGAAACGTTAATATTTTGTAGACTAGACGAAATTTAAATGTAATAAAATTAAAACGGTGTTTAAAATTATCGAATTTATTAAGATGATAACATGATAATGAAATCATTTGTGTTGGATTCCTGGCATTTCCAGAACAGTTTCGAATATGCCCAAACAAATTTTCTAGACTGTCTTGGTTTAAATGTAGGACAAACAAAATTCTTTAAGCATTTCCCATAGTTCTAATACTAACATCTTTACATTTTTCACTAATTACTTTTAAATTTTCGAATCATCTCATGTAAAAAAAATATTTGTTTATGATTTCCTTTGAAGACATTTTAAAACTACTGAGGTGCGACTAAGTACTTGAGAAGCATATTTAACCTTCATTTTTTGAAAACTTTTGGGATAAATGTCCTCATCTGTTAGTCATTTGATTTATCGTACTAAACAAAATTAAGAAATACAAATAAACTTTGGTATTTAAGTTGAGTAGATTTGCGTTGTTCTGTCAATATTTTATTCATATTATCACGCGCCTATTTCACTCAACCATCAATTTGAAGAGAACCTTTTAATTATTTTTCTTTGAAATATTTGGATATTTTCAACATCAGGCGTTTCGTCATTTTTGGTTTGACAATTTCTCTCGCACGATCTATATAGAAGAACATTTTCTTTCATATTTGTAATGGCAAAATAATATCTCGGAGGCCAATTTGACGGGCCTCACATAAACAAGCGCATTTTTTTAAGACTTTTCATACTAACACCTATTTTAAATTTTAGGAGAAAGACCATACGAATGTGCAGATTGTGGTAAAAAATTCAAAGAAAAAGGTACATTAGATCGACATAAGTTAAACCATTTACAAATTCGACCAAAACCGTTCTGTTGTGAAGTATGTCAAAAAGCGTTTACTACAAATGCTAGTATGAAGGTACATAGACGAATACATACTGGTGAAAAACCTTACAAATGTACTTTCTGTGAAAAATCTTTCAACTATAAATCTCAATGGAAGGTATTGTAGAATTCAGCAAACTATACGCATCTGATTTTTGAGATAAATAAAAGATGAATAATGAAGAAAAACATAACTACTAGCAAATACATGTTTTCCCTTGAACATTAATAATGAAAATAATGTTTTCTCTACCGACACCATAACAAAATCAAAGTATTATTTATATTTGTTTTAAATTACCTGTAATAGCTTAAATTTTAATGTGCATTAGATTATTAATGGCACTGGAGGGTTTAGGGTTGCAGCAGTAATCTTAACGAGAACTACGAGTAGTCCTTCGACCGCGTGTATTATAAATAATTAAATTATTAAAAATGTTATTTGAGAAAGTAAGCGATAACAAATGTAGGGATTATTCTTAACCTATGAAACTTTGAAACACTTTTCAATAATTTTAGATTTTTAATAATGCTTTTACACTAGTTGGTTTCTAACAACATTATACCGTCATAATTATACATTACAAATTGAAAAGTGAATTAATAATTGAGGACTCAATGAAAGCTGTTAGGTCATTGAAGCAAGTGACACTATTATTTGCTTTAGCTTTCATGATTTCTCAAAACCCACAGTAGAGTGAACAATAAAACCCAACATTCGACTAGCATTATTCACAATTCTCTCCACATGATGGTTAAAGGACAAATCACTATCAACCCAAACTCCAAGATCTCTGACAAACTCACGTCCTCCAAGGCCGCCCCATCTATACTATAATTCATCTCAACAATATTCCTTCCCTTGCAAAAGCTCACACACTTACATTTGTCTATGTTTAGTGTATTCTATTTTCTGTACACCAGACTATAAGGCGATCTATGTCGGCTTGCAGATCCTGACAGCCCTGTAAGTTTTGTAATGTCATTGTCATGTAATGTCAGCGAACAATAAAGGTGCGAGATTACTTCCCTTGGGCGCTTTTCTGGTCGCAGTTAGATTATATGATCTGAACCCGTTATATTCGACATATAGCTTGCGTGAGCATAAATACGAGTGGAAACACTTTATTAAATTATGGGTGAAGCCCACATTTTTCATTTTAGGTTGCTTTATTGTGTGATCCATCTTATCAAATGCTATTCCAAGGGCGGGATAGGTAACTTGTAGAAATTCTGCGATGTTAGAAACCGTCGATCTCTTTTGAAAAAACTCGTATTGTTCCCACAATATTAAATCTTTAACTTGATTAAATAATTTGTTCTGCAATACAGTTTCGAACATCTTTGAAAAATTCGATATTATTGAAATTAGGCGGTAGTTTGTTATTCTATCGTTATCACCCGCCTTATGTACAGGGCATATTCGCGCTATTTTCCAGGCGTCAGGAAATACATGTGATGAGATTCATTTCTTAAACAATATAGACAAAGGCTCCGCCAGAGCATAGTCGCAGTCCCTCACAACGAATGCGGGAATATTATCTGGTCCTGCTGTCATTTTGGGTTTTAACTACTTCCTCAATGAATCAAGAATGTCTGACACATTTAACTCCCCAATACTGACCGGAATATCTGTATTTCCATCTGGCGTATAATAGTCCACCTGTTGCGATAGTAGAAAAACACTTTGAAAAAAATCGGCAAAAGCGGTCACTATATTCTCAGGTCTCTCCAGCAGGACCTCGCCGTCACTAATCATACTACCGGGAACGCGCGTTCTTCTAGATTTGCTTCGCACGAACCGCCATAATTGTTTAGGGTCTGATTTAATACAATCCTGTATTTCAAGCAGATAATTGCTATATGACCTTTCAATTCTCTGCTTAATCCGACGCCTCAATTCCCTAAATTCATTTAAATAGAGAACCGAACCAGTAGCCCTCCATTTTTGTAATACTCTGTGCTTAGCCCTGATTGACTGAATGATGTCCCGCGAAAACCATGCCGGATATAAGAACCGTCCTGTATGTACTTTAAAAACAGGTACACACACGTCAAAAATAACAGTCAGCCTTTCGTAGAATAATTCAACAGCCTCATTAATATCCTCATAAGCATGCAAGAATGTTCAATCTATGGAGGCAATTTCCTTATAAATAGAGGAAAGTTAGCCCTGCGAAAATTCTATCGTTTTGCAAGTGCATTAATAGAAAAATCTTTGTGACTTGTGTTAAGCTTTAATCGAAACAAAGCATTTAGGGCAGGATGATGACTGTCTTCAGCCACCGCAGGTGGTACACAGCGTATAACATGACAGTAAAAGGTAGCAAGTACCAAATCCAAAATATGATTATGGGTATTAACAATCTTATTATATTGTATCAAATCAAAAATAGCCATCATATCTAACAGTACCTGCAGTCTTGGGTTTGTAATAGAGTCCTCGGTGTAATGTATATTGAAGTCGCCCAAAATTAATAATTCTGACCCATACAAATAAATAAGGGATTCAAAAAGTTCACAGAGCTCTGCATAATTATCCAAACTGACGCCAGGTTGCACATAAACACAAAAAACATACAAAGAGGCATTATTTAACTTGATTCTGCAGCCGATGACGTCAATAGAAGGGGAGAGGCACTGATCGACTCTCACATTAACAGGTTGAGACAGTACATCTGTCCTGACCGCCAAGAGCACTCCACCACTCCTAGTAACGCCAAGGGTCCCCAAATCACGATCCCTGCTATATATGTTATAAGAATTCTCAAAAAGTTCCGCATTATTTACATTTGACTGTAACCATGTTTCTGTAATGGCAACAATGTGATGATCGCATTCTGCTACATATGTATAAAAATCTCTAACTTTAGTATTGAGACCCCTAACATTTTGATATAATAAACTCAAGTAACCATTCTGCCTCGTAGACACAGGAATCAGTTGGGTTGGTACGGTTCTCCATCCTAACAATCGTGGGGATTCCTCTAACATACCGTATGCGTATGTCGTTCTCACTATTTCTCAGACGTTCGTTTAATCTCTGCTTCAGGAGTACAGAAAGACTCCTAAAGCTGTGTAGGAGTCTTATCCGAGGTTATGCTGAGATGTCCCTTGTTTCTTGCAGTTTGTTTAAGAACATTCAAAGCTGCATTCCTATCCCTAAATATAACCCGCAATGGTTGAGGCTTGGATTGTCTCGTCTTTTTTTTCTACAAGAGGACGTATATCCGTAAAAGAAAGTCTAAATATTGTGTAGAATCTAAAATATAATTACATAATGGTTGAAAGAGGGTAACCATTATTATGTGGAAAAGAAAAAGCTCTATGAAACAAACAATTGAAAGAAGCGTATCTATGACAAAACGGGTGGTTAGATTTACAGGGATTACGAGTGTCAGTTGTGGTTGGTTTTCTATATATCTAAAATTCAAATTGAAGTGGTAAAATATCTCTAGTACTCTAATAAAATTAGTTTGAATCTATCTCTGATGATGAGAATGCCTTGTAAATGGGTCCATTTTCAAAATGTCCAGACACTTTACACCTTTTCCTTATTGCGGATGTAAAACTGAAATTATATGATTTTTGCATTTCGTTTCAGATTCACTTAAGAATACATACTGGAGAGGCGCCATATGTTTGCCGAATATGCAATACAAATTATCACGATAAGGGAAGTTTACGTAAGCATCAGAAACGAAAGGGTCACTTAGATAAAAATAGCAGCCAAGAAAATACGAATACTCCAAATATATAATGTTAAGGTTGCTTAAAAATTATTTTACACTAATATACATAGGTGTATATTAAGCCCGGTTTAGCCAACGTTTGATGTATAACGCAGTGAATATAATTTTGTCACAGTTTTAGTGTATAATGCATAACAAAAACGAGCGTTTATCCAACATATAGTCATAAAAACAAGCAAAGTGCCGAGCCAATCAAAATCTGTATATTATGCGCATGCGGGATGCGGGCAATAATACACAACATAATTATTTTTATTTTTGTTCGGGCCATACCAAACAATAAACATTATTCTATGTTACCAAACATTTAAAACAATTTTGTAAATTTGTCCACAATTTTGCATAATACTTCATAGATTTCCTATGTTATGTAACACAAAATGTAATATAAATTCAGCAGTTTTATTTTTAAAAGTGTTGTGTACTTTCGATACCGATACCATTGTCTTTAAAGACAATGCCGATACCTAAGAGTATCGATACTTTTTAGACAATTTTCGGTAGAATCAATACTTGGCAAAAATTACGGGTATCGGAATCGATACTTTTTACTATTTTCGCATCCCTAGTTCCTCTTGTGTTTATGTTTATTTTTTTTTTGGATGAAGAAACTAGGAGGGCACAGGAATGTATGGATGAAAACTGATGGTAAAAGGAATCGGAACGTCCATGAAATAATCTACATTCAAGCTGTTTATCTTTTTTTATAGGTTACATTTTATATTGGTTTTTTAAGCTCACCTGCGCACATTACATTGTCATTTGTAGTAATGCATAATCCATAAAAGTTGAAATAATTGAACTTTCACAAAAAAGTGTTTTTGTCACTAAAACTCGGCCGTAGTCGTCGACGTTCGGAAACGTCATTGCGGGAAATTCAAACTACGGCATAATTTTGTTGATCGCAGAGACATAATAATAATATTTTCATAATTTTATATCATAAAGTTAATGAAATTTCAATTATCATATATCTAATATGCGATTATGTCAATAGTTTGAATTTTCTCGCAATAACATGTTTCCGAATGCCGACGACTATAGCCGAGGCTGTCGCTATTCTTACTACACCATTGAAAGTTATGACAATTACAAATCATTACAACTTGTAAACTAAACGTTGTATAAACGATACCATTTGCCATAATGTATTTTAACTAGTTGTGCTTGTGACTATAACTATACACTAATCATATTCTTATGCTTGTTCGTTGGCTAAACCAGCCTTTAGTGTAAAATAATTTGATATATATATATATATAAATATCACACTAAATACAAAATTGTTTTATTTCATTGACGATCTAACACACAACATAATTTTGCTAGTTTATGCTACAAGGCAATAACTTAGTTTACCATCCCTGACACCGATATTGGTGTTACCATTATTAAAAAATGTTCAGTTGCTGCGGCGAAACCTACATCGTTTAAGTATTTAGGAGTTGTTATGGCGTTGCTTGTGCCACCCGCCTGCACTACTTCTATGAGCTCTTGGCACAACTCTAATAGGCCTCCAGCAAAGATTAATCTACACAATAGATAGTCAGCGTATATGGGAAAGAAAACAAAAATTGAAACTGTCTCGACACGAGCTACATCTATTAGAAAAACATGCAACCATGGAAATTATGGAAATTGTAGATGGCGTTATATGTATTGTGTTGAAATAAAATAATCATATGGGCAATGTTAGACAAGGACGAGTATACTTTCCCCTACGAGGTGGGAGTTTGTTTTTATATTATAGGTATCATATATGTACTACTGTGCAGCAGTGTTTTTTGTCGGTTAATATAAAATTATATGGTATACGTACACCTATCTACGCAAAGATTAATGTGTATGGACGAAAATAAAAGAAATTACTATAATAGTATAAATATACAGGGCTGGTTCATTAAATGTTTTAGACAATAATTTTAAATGACTAAAATAATATTATTTTAGTCATTTAATTTTAAATTTCGGATATAAGGATGCATCAAAAAGTTATATTTAAATTAACGAAATTTGGCGTTATAGATAGGACTTCCGCTTATTATCTGATTCAGTTTTAAGGATCAAACTCAAACAGCAGATTCAACTTGTTAACATTATGAAAAAATAAATCTCAGACTCATACAGGCGTGAAATGCTACCCTAACTTTTTTATGCACATTTTTTGCGTGTGTTTCAATTCGGAGATGTAAAATCTAACAAATTATATACGTAATAAATGTATCCTTCTGTGATATTGATAGAAAGTCATCGTTATCGCGTATTATCGATTTTAAGAAATGTTAATATTAAAAAGGCTGTGCTTTTTACAAGTTGCTGAAGTAAATAAGGTTTGAAATTTCCAGCATGACAATAATTATTTAAAAAAATACGGTTTCGAAATGCAGGATGTAAAAAATTAGAATTTTTAATCTGTTTTTAATGAAAATTTAAATCTATTGAGAAACATGGTTCAGGGTTTTTGTGAAATGTATTTTACTCCAAAGATTCTACTCATCGCTTATAACCGAATTAATTTACTCAAAAATATCTATACTAGTAAAATAACACAATTATCACAATTAGGTTCAAATTCTGCAACGCCGATTTGAAAAAAAACTTACAGCCTCCTTAATATTGGTTTTTGTGCAATTATCATAAAACTTTAAAAAACTAACGATTTATGTAGATTGTATTGTTAACACGTTTCATAAAAAGCTTTAAAAACCCACCAACAGGGTGTTAAAAGTATCACGACAATAACTTTTTTCATGTTTTAACAAGTACAATCGTCTGCTTCAGATTGATCCTTAAAAACTGAATAACAGTTTCTCTATATAAAAAAAATAAAACTCGTAAATATCATCCCCAAACATTTAATTTGAATACAATTACATAACACCATATTTGAAAGTAAATAAAAAAAAAACAGCATTACCTAGTTTGACAGATTTGCAAATTGCAAATCAAAGTATCTATGTATACAGGGTGTTGCATAAGTACTTGTACAAACTTTAAAGGGTGATTCTTTGACTAATTTTAAGATACAAATTTCATATGTACATGGGTCCGCTACGGCTTGGTTTTCGAGATACAGGTAGTTCAAAAATAATATTATATTTAGGATTATATGCTTGTTCAATAGCATCGCAATTTGGTGCAATTTGGGATACAGGTGTATTAATGACACCAGAGCTGTCAAAAGAACTAATAAAAAATACGAAAAATAACAAAATACAAATATCATTCAAAAGACAACAATGCACATAATAGTCGGTACCAAGCCAAATAGGTAGTAGGTAAATATAGATTTATTTTGTTTCGAGCTTGGGCTTGGCACCGACTTATTGTAATCAAAACTACCCACCAAACGGATACATTTAATTTTACGCAGACATCTAGTGTGAGCAGGCAATATGCCCGGTGAGAGAAAGTTGATAGACGATGGCCGGACGAGAAGTAACAACTGATTATATCC
This sequence comes from Apoderus coryli, assembly GCA_911728435.2. NCBI lineage: Eukaryota > Metazoa > Arthropoda > Insecta > Coleoptera > Attelabidae > Apoderus > Apoderus coryli. The sequence goes on along the minus strand of OU452200.1, from coordinate 21,476,114 downwards.
TATTGCCAACACAAGATATTCCCTGACGGGAAGCTTTATTAATGAATGGCTTGTTACATACATACATGACTTTTTAAGTTATGTTGGAAATTTGTTTCACACTACCACACTTTCATCAGGCGGGCAGTTTCGTTGATCCACAACCCAGTGTGACCGAAATTTCCAACATTTACAAAGAGCTTACACTACCTGTAATTATGATATGTCATTCATCTCTCATGCTAGTATAAGCTCTTCGTAAATGTTGAATATTTGGGTCACACTGCCTGCCGATCACCACTGATGAATTGTGAATCAACGAAACTGCCCGTCTGGTGAAAGCATGGTAGTGTGAAACAAATTTCCAACATAACTTATTGTCTTGTTACATTATGTAGCAAGCAATTCATTACTATTAATCATGTTTATTTAAAGTATATTTTAGAGGCGGCTATAAAAATTCTTATAGAATGCGGATTAAAAATGGTTGCTATTATATGCGATCAATGAAAAACCAATCAGCCTTAAAAACTTGGGTGTATCAGTGGAAAAGCCATGTTTTCATGTTAACTCTTCAAAAATATATTGTACAAAGAGCATATCAATGGATTTAAATTACATATTATACATGTTATACAAGTTCAAATAAAAGATGTTTGCTATTGTGGGGGAAAAACAATGGTGGCACTCATTGGCGAGTTTGTCAACCGTTTCAAGGTTATCTCAAGGTCAACTCGTTTTTTTCTTAATGGAAACATATATTTTTCATTACCGAATCAAATTCTACATAAAAAACATATAAATTTTGTTAATAAATTTTTTTGACTCCGATAATAATTTCGATATTTCTCAAAGATCTGTGGTGAAATTATTAAAAACAGAATAGGTATAAAGTTATTGGAGAATCTAGAAGAATATTACCTGTCATGTCAGTAAAAGTAAGAAATTCATTTGAAAGGAGACTCCAATTGTGCGCAAATATCAACGGACAACATTTTCAACATATGTTGGACTAGTTTTTAATATTAGGTTGTTGGATTCCATTTTCTTTCTAATGGTTTTTTGAATTAAATTTTTATTTGTTCGTATTTTATTTTACAAGTATTTTCAATTGACAGCTACAATGTTTTCCATGGCAAGTCTTATAAAAATTTAGTTTTAATGAACTGTAAACGAAGAACATGATTGTTTTATAAAACAGTTTTCCTCAATTATTTTCCAATGTAACCCTATAAAAATTTAAGATCGTCGTATCCAGAAATAAATTGTCTACCTAAAAATGAAAAGAAAAATATACCATGTCATTCATAATTTGAAATATCTCATCCGTTTCTGTGTCAGACAAATAGATTGACGAATATATGAAATGATAAATCTCAAAATGTTGCGAGTTCATAAATTCGCACAAAATAAATATCTTAACTCTGTCGACATATTTCTTAAAACGTAAAGTCTTTGTTGTATTTTGAAAAAATTGTAGCAACAAAAAAGTATTTTTTTTACTGGCACATTGGAAAAAAAAATTTAAAAAATGTTTCGTTTACGCAACGTTGGGGATTAATGGGTTAAGTACTAAGTGTCAGTTATCAGTTATAATTTTTTATTTTCCAAGAAAGCGAAACGAGATATTTAAAACGGCATTGCGCCGCCCTCATGTATACCTCCGGGGGCGGCATCGAAAATCGCTACACGTCACAAACTTGTAAATGCTTAGAACTACCCCTATGTCAAATTTCTATTTTCTATCTTTTTTGTTTGATACCCAAAGCCCTATTCCTACCGAACTTATTATTTACCCGAAGAAACATTAAAAAGAAGTAAAATTTAAGTACCTAAACCTATAAAGTGGAACTTATACCTGAATTTATAACCCATTTTCTGCATCGATCTTCTTCTTTAGGAAATCGAAAGAAATGTACCTCTCGATTGTTTCTGTAACTGTTGTTACAATTTCGAAAAGCACATTGGTTACGACTTAATTTCGAATTGTTTCTTTCCATTTTCACAAAACACAAAAATTATTTAGTCACTAACTAGGAAGTTTCTCAAATAAAAAAAAAACACAACACAAAATAATATAATTAGTCTAAAATTAGAAAAACACAAAATAAGTTAAAAAATATTCACAAAAAAAATAACTACGCAGCCAAAGATTAAATTTAATTTAATATATTAGGTAATTCTCTTCAAAACAAAATCAGTAGGTATGAAAACAACCATAATATGTATACCTAATATAATATAGGTAGCACTGATAATTTTTTTATTATAGGTATTATAAGATCTACAACAATCTTGTTACATCTTTGCCACATTGTCTACGTGAAATATTTAAAATATATGTAATAAATTGAAAAAGTATCTAGTCAATTCTTAAGTGGAGTTATAATTTTGACAAAGAATAATGTACATTAATACCTACTTGATTTCGGTATTGGTATAAAAGTCTAATATCCACGAAATAAATTTAATATACCTAATAATCATTAATCCATGCCATACAACATGTTTCAAGACTAGACCAGTCCCATAAACAGTGGCGAGCAATAATTAAATCAAAAGCTTTTAGCTTTTAGATATTTAGATTTTTTTATATACATCAACAAATTATTACAATGGAGCCAGAAGTATGTTTCTATCTAAAAGCTTTTCATTTAATGATTGTTCGCCACTGATCATGGGACTGGTCTAGTCTTGAAACATGTATGACATGGATTAAATATTATTATATTAAATTTAATTCATAGAGATAAGGCTTTTATTTCAATACTGTACTTGTAATTAATCACCCTGTGTGTTTCTTTTACCGACGAATCGGCAACAGCACGACACACACCACATTCGCTTGTTTTTTTTTCTACCCTCCCTACGTATCCCCTCCAGATTAATACAGAATTTCATCAATCTCTCTCTCTGACAATACAGCATTGTCGGTGCATAACTGTTGCAAATGATGTAAATAATTGTTATACGTTGCGTTTTGTTTCTGATATTAATAAACTACAAAACGGTTTCTGGCTGTGACAATACTGCTCTATGCTTTACACGCTAGTCTACGCCACGTAGTGGCTGGCATACTTAGAGATGTTCTCATTTTAATGCATTGGGCTGACTATCTATTGTGTAGATTAATCTTTGCCTCCAGTCATGTCCACTTCCGAAAGCCTAAAGCAATAGAGTCCTCTAGCGGTCGAGATTCCAAGCTCGTCTACTACGCATTACGGTTAACTTTTATATAGATGCAGATTTTTTTTTGCTTATTTCCAAACCAATAGATGGCGCAATTATATCGACACTTTCGTCAACACGGGAGAGTCCATTCTATTCCAGTATATAATAGCACAAAACATGGGGGTATGTTTTGTGTATAATAGTAGGTATATTGTGCAACGAACATGAAATGACATATATTTCCTACGAGTATGATCGTTTGCAGCATGAGCCGCAGGCGAGTGCTGCAAATCATACGAGTAGGAAATGGTCATTTCATGTGAGTTTCACACTATACTTTTTCTACGACTGTTTTAATGCTTTTGAATAAATTTAACATACTTTTTAGGAAAATATTTGTTTTTCGAAATCATGATTTGAAAATGTAGTACATTGTAATGCTGTTGTATCATTTACCCGTGCGTAATAATATTTTCCACTATAGTTACCTAGCAACTAGTGGGAAATATTACGCACGGATAAAATTTCCTGATAATGACAAAAGTAGCGGCGGGCATGAAAAATCACCATAGCAACGCCGAAAATACAAACACCAAATTGACAATTTTGGTATTTATAATTAATAATAATTATAATTAAGTATTTCGCTAATGTCAAAACACATAAACAGTGATAGTGAATATAGTTTAACACCACCTAGTCAATTTAATACTTCTAATTTATCGTATTTAGGCTTATACGCTAACAAGGGTAAGTTTTGAAAAACAAATATTTTCCTAAAAATTATGTTTCATTTATTCAAAAGCACTAAAACAGTCGTAGAAAAAGTATAGTGTGAAACTCACATGAAATGACCATTTCCTACTCGTATGACTTGCAGCACTCGCCTGCGGCTCATGCTGCAAACGATCATACTCGTAGGAAATATATGTCATTTCATATTCGTTGCACACTATACCCAACTAAACGGGGGTTTGTACAGCCAACACGCGTTTGTGCTTACGTCAAACCCGTGTAGACCGCGAAATAGATACGTTTTTGTAGTGTCGGAAATAAGCCACAAATCCGTGTTGAATTTGCGCCCTACGGGAATACGCATAGTTATTAGAAAATTGTAACTAATGACGAAAACTTTAGAAAGTAATTTGTAATGATTGTAGTTAATTAATTTTAAAAGTAATTGACCTGTGGTTTAAACCTATTCTAACATTTTAATAGATTTCTACTTGTTTGTTAAAAGGCCTATTTTGATTTAATTTCGAACACAATGTATAAAAATAGTCCACGACATTTAAACAGTTCACAAATGTTTGATTTTCTTCATTGCGGGTTTAAAATTGTTTCCTTGATTGAAATTATATTACTTTTGATTTTCGTCTCAGAATAACTTAATTACATACTGGACCATATGTTTGCCGAATATGCAATACAAATTATCATAATAATGGAAGTACATAGGTACTCAACACGGAAACTGGAATACACATAGGTGCGCAGGTGTCTGCCGTGGGACTTGGGGCTTCAGCAGATGTAGGTGTTCTGAACTGAGGATGAGCAAGGATAAACAGCTCATGGAATGAATCAAATAATATTTAATAAATTCATGGGAAACAGAAATAGCATACCATAATTTACCACGGAAATCATAAAGCTAATTTTAGAAATATTTATATAAGGTAAATTTGTGACTTAAGTCCTGGAGTGTATAAGTAATGTCAAAATAATCATATAGGTAGTTGTCACATACAATAAATTCCTGTAGTGCCTCCTTATGGAGATACAGGACCTCAACTGTGTACTCAGCAACATATTTTCGATTTTAACTTTTGAACCCAGCTGTATAATTTAAAGAAAGTTTCATGTTGACTATTAGCCATACCATTGTCTTTATAAACATAGTCTGTCAGCGCTTGATTAGTACCTGTCTAAAAAAACCAGACGGCGTTGTCGTAAAATGTCGTTCATTCTTAATTTGGGTTTATAGTAAATGTGTAGCAATCTTGGAAAAGTGGGGGAGCCATGTTTTTAGACCAATCAGGTCGTGATTTGAACATACGGACATTTATAATAAGTTCACGTATTTTTCCACAGATATAGAACTTTTCTAGATCTGTGTATTTTTCTTTCGCTTCCAGCCATAGACAATGTTGCCAGCCGTCACATAATTATCAGATGCTACCTTATTTTTCATTTTATAAAACGGTTCCAACATTTTTTGTGACGAATAATTCAAAAATATAATTAAATGTTATTTTGCTTGATCTGAGTTTTCCACATTTATTAACTTAGTTTTAACGATATCTATTATAAAAAAGTTTCTTTGACTTCATTATATAGGCGATCACATAATATTCAGTCGTCATAGTCGCAACACTGTATCTATTAATAATAAAATAAGAAATAAATACATATATAAGGTAGGTCCTACTCGTACATAAAAAATATACGAAGTTTTATACTTAACAGAGATAGCTATATATATATATATATATATTATCATTATTATTTATCCTTTTTCTCTATGAAATAATATTTAGCGTGATTTTAAATTTTAAAGTTAAAAAATATTGTTTAGTGGAAATTTAAATTCAGTGTTACTTATTGTAAGAGTAAAAACAATAGGGTAATCTTTTGCAGCATACATGTGTGAAAGTATGGTCTGACCGCGCCGCTGCGCAGTCAGACGAATTTTAGGTGAGAAAGTGTCACTATTCTAGCGATGTTGCCAGGTTGGTATCTATTCACTATATCGACTGATAGAATAAATAATACAATTTTATGATATTATAAATTTATACAGTGGATGAAATTATTATATCATTGCAGGGGGTTGGGAGTAAAATGCTGAGTATGGAAGGTTAGGTAGCAGGCAGGGATGTGTTGTAAGGGTGTAATAGTGATGACCAGGAAGAGTTAGGAAAGGAGGGTGTGTATAAGCAGGATTGAGATGAAATGTAGAAGGCACATAGTTGTTATATTAGTCCGATTGCAGGCTTTGTTAGGTAATCATTGCATGAGGTTGGGGGTAATATGCTGAGTATGGAAGGTTAGGTAGCAGGCAGGGATATGTTGTCCTAACAATGACTGCTATCGAACTAACAACTATATGCCTACTACATCTTATCTCACCCACCCTCCTTTACTAACTCTTCCTGATAATTACTGTTACACCCTTACAACACATCCCTGCCTGCTACCTAACCTTACATATTCAGCATTTTACCCCCAACCTCCTGCAATGATTACCTAACGATGACTGTTATCCAACTAATTGACACAAATATAAATCACATAAATACAACAAATGTGTATAACCTAGAGTAGCATTTACATTTAATGGCCAAAAATTAAGCGCCAAATATTTAACCGTTTCAACATAATATGTGTGTTTTAAACCTGGCAACACCACACTTCGATTACAATCTCAACTCCCAAAATTCGTCTGACTGCGCAGCGGCTACTACTTTTTCAAACAAATTTTATGTACGAATATTTTTGTTTGTCCTTCCTAAAAATTGTATGGTCTGGCAACCTTAGTTGTAGAGAAACATCTACATCAAATTTTCTGGTCTGGCAACCCTAGTTCGAGTGAAATAAACTAACAGAGGGGAACTTTTCAGTGTTTGAAGAGGTCGTTCACCCGCGCCTTTTTGGTAGAGGGGAGCCTACCAAAATATGTAAAAGAGGAGAATTTTGATTTTCATTCATAAATCGTACTTCAAAGTTTGGTCACCAGAGTCCAGCACCTGCCGGTACATAGCGCTGACAGACTATCCTTTTAAAGACAATGGCCATACTAATAAAACCATAAATAATAATACAATCAAATTTACATCCTCAGGGATGTTAGGACCTTACACTCGTTGGGTTAAAATTTTGACAGGTGCCATTTACAGAGTTGAAAATAGTATATTGTGCAACGAACATGAAATTACATATATTTCCTAAGAGTATGATCGTTTGCAGCATGAGCCGCAGGCGAGTGCTGTAAATCATACGAGCAGGAAATGTTCATTTCATGTGAGTTACACACTATACTTTTTCTACGACTGTTTTTAATGCTTTTGAACAAATTTAACATAATTTTTAGGAACATAGGTATTTGTTTGTCGAAACTTACCTTTGTTAGCGTATAAGCCTAAATACGATAAATTAGAAGTATTAAATTTACTAGGTGGTGTTAAACTATATTCACTATCACTGTTTATGTGTTTTGAAATTAGCGAAATACTTAATTATAATTATTATTAATTATAAATACCAAAACTGTCACTTTGGTGTTTGTATTTTCGGCGTTGCTATGGTGATTTTTCATGCCCGCCGCTACTTTTGTCATTATGCGTAATAATATTTCCCACTCACTGGTTAGTTAAAAGCTTAATTATTTGTATAAGAAGTTGCTTACTTGTTTCAAGAGAAAAGTAGGATATGTAAAAAATGATGTTGCTATGTACACCATTGCGGTACTAGTATCTCCGTAAGGAGACACGTTAGGAATTTATTATATATGATAAACTAAGGTTATTTTGAGCTCCACTACTCGCTCCCGGATTTAAGTTATTCAGTCGCTAGAAAACCAGACCGAGGAAGACGGTAACCTTAAACTTTATGCTGGACGAAGACAATTTGCATTGCCAACAAGATGGAGCTCCTCATTACGATCTTCGTGGTAAGCAATGGCTTATTATTTACTATGAAATGGATTGGAAGGAGAGGTGCCAATGATTGGCCGCCAAGATCTCCAGATTTAACGCCACTGGACTTCTTTCTTTGGGGTACTTAAAAACTGAAGATTTTAAAACTCAACCAGAAGACATTGATGAGATCATCAAAATGAGATGAGATTGTCAATGTATTCTGGTTGAGATCAAAACTAGAATAATTCGAGCCTGTATCTCAAGAACCATTAAGAAAAATTCGGCAAGAATTGGAAATACGCTGTAGTGTTGTTTAGAAAAATATAATGGAGCTAACTTTGAGCATTTAATACAATAATTTGCCGATTTTTTGTCTACAACTAATGTATGCCTTTATCTCAAAAACAGATCGAACATGGTATACAGATACATTTTAAGTTACTTAAAATGATATGTCACAAGACAGGGTTAAAATTGTAAAGGGTGGCTGGGGGTGGAACACAAAATTCAACCAACAGTGGTTTTGATGTTCTCCCGCAAAAGCAAAATCGATGTGTTTTTGTTGAAAATCGTTTCTACTTTAGATGAAGGGTGGCAAGTTTTACAGTTTTTCATTTTCCTTTGACATCCATCGTTTAGAATTATGACATAAATTCTAATTAATGAATTGTTAGAAGCCACTTATTTATATGTTATATTGAAATAAAAATATATATTTGAAGGAAAATTTTTTGGAAGAAACGCTTGCACTTTTGGTTTTACGTTGCCTGTTTCTTGACGCTATAAAAATATAGTGTCGATAGTGTAGTGTATAAACGTAATTGCATGTTTTTTATGGAGTATATTATTATTATTCGCCATAAGATTCTAACAATATTTGATGTTTTAAAATTCGTCCACGATTATAGAGATCTTTAATAATTATGCTGTGGTTGAATATCATGAAACTATTATACTCTAATCTTAATTAATTATTAACTTGTTTAATAAATTTGTTAAACATAATCCGTTTAATATCTTTGAAACTAGATCACCCTAATATAGTCTCGCTTTAAATATAGGATGTTTCATATTCAATAAGTATAATATTAATGTATTAATAATGTAATGTATTAATAATAGAACTAAAAAATCTAAAATAAACGAACATCTGCTATTTGGAACTAAAATCAATTTTGTAAAAACTGGTAACAATACGTTATTTATAAAACCTCGCATTGCATTGGGTTATTTTACACACTCAATTCATAAATAAAATATTGGGCCATTCTTTTTGGAGCATCCTGTGTATTTAAAATTATTCCTTATTATTAGTCCAGTTTCGCCATAAAATTTCGTGGCGACTCTGTATATTAATGAATAGATAGCGTGGCGTTTGTAGAGGCTCCCCTGTATGTCTTATTCTTGTGGCGAAATGTTATTGAATTGTTTTTTTAAGATATTTCCCCCATTTTAATCTTCAGAGTTATGTTTTCGTTCTATGACCACTCTAATATTCACCCAAGAATAGGAGCGTACGTAGAATCGAAGAGTAACTTCGATGCAATTACGGTTAGTGAAAAATTGCTTGAAGATTGGACCTTGCTGAAAAAAGTATATAAATTTTATATACAATTTTAAGCTTTATTTTTTCTTTGATTATTTTATATTCAGTTCGCACCAAATTTAGGTAAAACTCATGTAATATCTCAGCCTAGCCTTTGAAAAAGTATATAAAATTTATATACTTTTTCAAAGGCTATGCTGAGAAATCCATTTGCGTGCGATTTTTTAAAATTTTATATGTATATTTAATATCGAAAAATAAATATAAAACATATTACATGAGTTTTACCTAAATTTGGTGCGAACTGAATATAAAATAATCAAAGAAAAAATAAAGCTTAAAATTGTGGGTGTTGTAGAAATAAATACATAACGAGTGCATAACAAAATAATATATTAAATCAAACATAAGTATATTATATTATAATTATATACAATCTTCACCATGAACATACACGAATTACAAAATATAATTGTAAAAATAACTATAAAATTCGTACAAAATACCATATTTCATTTAGTTTGAACTTACTATTTAAGATCACATTAAAATTTTTTCAACAACAAAAAAAAGGAGTTAGTTTGTGTCCTTATTACATAGCTCTCCAATACCATTATATGCTGGGTACAGTGGATGCCACCAGTCCATAATTCTAATATTAACTACATAATCTAAATGTATATGGTATATACCTTCCATAGCGGACTTCGCTGTAGTAATAATACCGGAATCAAAATTAAGTTGCAGTTTATAATGTTGAAAACCTTGAGACAGTGTCAATGCAACATGAGTCAAAGTCAGACCTGAAATAAGTGAAAGTATAGGGATATTCAATACAACACATAGTGAATATGGCCAATTGAGCAAGATAAAATTATAAGGAAAATAGTTATTAACAATAAGATTTGTGGTATATTCCGTAAAAATGGTCCATTGAATAACTTTTGTTCAAAAATGTGAATATACATTGGGTCCTTACTTGGGTAATTAACAAATTTTGCGAAAAAAAGTAGACGAAAAATTCTTAAATGAAATAGTTATTTGTATACCTAGGCCACGAAATATAATTTTAGCAGAACGAAAGAAAAAGTATCACCGTGGCCGCTTGCGGCCGAGGCAGGATAATGTTATATATATCATAAGGTATCACTGAGCCCGCTAAAGGTTTGAGGCCATGGTGTACACACTATTTTTCGGGCAATCGTCAAATGGGGGTCCTTGGATCCCCTTGTATCAAAATTAAATAATACTGTACAACAATATAGATACAATGACACAGGTCCTTATATTATAATCATTGAAAGTAAAAATGAAAACATTGGTAATTGACATCCTATAAAATTTGGTAGAATGTTAAAAAAACATAACATACAAGGAGTAAAAGGAATAGTTAGAAAAGCGAAGAATAGAATAGGTATAGAATTTATCACTTCGAGAAGTGCAAATAACTTTAAAGCTCACAACTTATTAAAAGAGGAAGACTTAGAGGCATATATACCTAGTAGTCTAGTTACATGCAAAGGTGTTATTAGAGGTATACCAATAGATATCACACCAGAGGAAATAATACGAGATGCTAAAACAATCACTAATGTAATTTATGCTAAAAGACTGAACAGAAGGGCGATTACAGACGATCAAGTGCAGTATATACGTACTACATCAATGGTACTTACGTTTGAAGGGAAAAACATTCCGAAGGAAGTGGATATAGACTTCTACAAAGTAAAAGTGGAGGTTTATATTAGTCCAGTACAACAGTGTTTTAACTGTCTTAGATATGGACACAACAAGAGACAATGTCGAAGTAAAAAAAGATGCGGCAAATGTAGTGCGGAACATGACGAAGAAAACTGTAGTAGTCAACCTGTTTGTTCGTATTGTAAGAAGCAACATTTAACAACTGACAGAAATTGTCCTGAATTTAAAACGCAAAAACAAATTAAGGAGATAATGGTTTTTAACAATATCCTATTATGACGCCAAAAACAGGGTACCGAAAGAATATGTGGTGCAAGATAACCAAGAATATGACAATAATACAACAGGATACAGAGTTACGAATAAAAAATTTCCTCCTTTAAGAACATCAACACCGGAACAAGAATTAATACAAATAGATGAAAGGCAACAACATTGTAGCCAGTACATAAGAAAACCCTCATATGCAAGTATGACGAATGGTAAAAAAAGAAAACCAACTTCACCAATTTCACCTGGATATGATATAGAATTACATAGGAATCAATTATTCACATCTCCATGCAGAACACCAGGACGACAGACACCAATTTATATGGATCAAAATCAACCTTCACAAATAGTTTACACACAGCAAGTAGGACCTATGAATATTACACAAATTATACAAGAAGTTATCAGTCAGACAAGTGGAACACAACAACAAAAAGATTCATTATTCAAAGAGAAGAGATCACGAGGAAATATATGTGGGAAAACGACGAAGATAATTCTGCAGCACAAATGCTAATAAATCAATTCGATAATGAACAATGACACCCTAAAATTAAAAATAATACAGTGGAATATAAGAAGCATAAAAACAAATCTAATAAATTTAAAAATATTAATAAATTAATAATTAAAATTAAATTAATAAAGATATGAAGGAATATTGGAGCAACAGATCTCGGAACAACTGACATACGACGAATTGATTCATAGAATTTATTCAGCTGCAGATATATCTCTACCTAAAACTAAAATAAATTTACGAAAAATGAAATATACAAAAAAACCTAATTGGTGGGATGAAGGTTGTGATAAGTTAGTGATAAGTTAGTGAAAGAAAGAAAAGATGCTTTAAAGAAATATAAAACTAGCTATTCAATTCAAAATTTCATGGAATACAAAAGAATCCCGGCAAAAACCAGACGTTTATTGAGAATTAAAAAGAAGGAGAGTTTTCAAAATTTCTGTAACAACTTAAATCGCAATACAAGCATGACAAAAATATGGAGAACAATTAGAATTTTTTCACAAACTTATGAAAATAGACAACACACAACGGTAGCAGAAGAATGGTTGACGGATATGTTAAATGCTATGACACCAATGATTATGCACAACAGCATTAATAATTGTAGATATAACAATGTAAAATCTGACGACATCACAATTACAGAACTATTAAATTGTTTACAGAAGAAAAAAGAAACATCACCAGGAAGAGACAGCATCACCTATAATATGATAAAATTCATACCTATCAGCCTTAAATCAACAACTGTTGCTATTTTTAACAAAATTTTACGAGGCCAGGAAGAGATGCCAGAGGAATGAAAAAAAAAATGGAAACACTGCGGAAATTTTTGCCATTAGAGAAGCTATGAGAAAGGGAAAGGAGTTATCGGACAGAATAGTTGTAACAGATTCTAAAAGCGCTCTACAACGCATCACAAAAAATGTCATTTGTCCTTTAAATGACTACGCAACTTTAAGTACTAGACAGGAATGGTATGAATATGAAATGAATGGAGGACAGGTGAAGTTGGTCTGGGCTCCCGGCCATTGCAATATTAAGGGTAATGAAAGGGCAGATGATCTGGCAGCACAAGGAAGGAAAAAATCGTTCGTCAGTCGTCCTAATTTGTTGAATTATTCGGAGATACTACATATGGTTAAAGTAGAGATATATAATGTTTGGGACAATATGTATAAAGAATGGTCGAGAATAAAGGGGAACAAATATTATGAATTGGAGTCTCAACCACGGAAGATACCTTGGTTTCATGATATAAAGTATGAAGAGAGAAGATTTGTCACTACAATATGTCGCATGAGAACTCAACATTGTCATACACCGCAGCATTTATGTAGAATTGGAGTTAGAGAGAGTCTGAACTGTGAATGTGGAGAGTTGGGTGATTTGAACCACATGATTTTGGGATGTGTAATGCGGAACGAATATAGGAGGAAGCTAATGAAAACTATCATAAAACACTACCAGCAGCCAACACAGATCATTGATATTTTGAGAAACCCTAAGCCGGAGGTAATTGAAGACATAATAAGATACTTAGATGCATGTAAAATCAAATTATAGTAATTCCAATCACGCTTATAGTTATTACCTGCTTGTAGAATAGTCAGTCATGCTTGAACGTTAATCTAATTAATTCTAATTACAAAATGAACAATTTCCTGATCAATGTATTCCATATATACCTGTAATCCTAAATAAATATTTCCTTACCAAATCTACAACCAGAAGGTATGGGCAAGAAGATCCCAGGCGTACAGCGTATGTACACCTTTTGGTGAAGAACAAGTTGAAGAATAGAAAAATCGCTGGCCGAATGCTTAATGAAGCAAGTGGCCAAAAGAAAAGAAGAGAATAAGTAGAAATTGATTTCCTTGCGGCAATAGAAAACTTGGAAAAATAAATGCAACATTTCATTGCAAAGTATAAAAGATGTTCCTCTTTTGAGAAATATTTATTCCAGGGGAAATCAAGATTATTTTTTACTTGGTAGGTTATTAACCATTATATTTCATTATAGACAAAAAAGGAAATGGGAATTTCATATATGTTTAATTGTTTAGGCGATTCCGGATATTGCCTGAGACCATGGCTATTAACACTTATATCTATCTAATCCTCTAGAAAGAGCACAAGAAAAATACAATGAAGTCAGTCATAAGATCACTCATTGAACGCTGCAATGATGTCCTCCAAATGAGATTTCTGCATTATCATCCTCTCATTAATTGTACTAATTTTTGTAGGCAGTTTTAATAATGAGAATATCAGGTACCTTGCGACGAGATGAATGATTAAAAATGTCTATTCAAGATGAGAATGATGTATTAATAGCAACTGCTCCTGATACTAAAACTAGAAGCGCATTCGTTTTCACTGTTACTAGTATTAATTTTATAAGAATTTAGTCAATTTTCTTACAGTAAAGTTGTTAGAATCCAAGACATGTTTCGAGAACATACCACGACCAGCAACAAAAAAAAATGTTTTTTTTAATGGCAATATCACTAACCAGATTTCTGTAAAAAAGTCGACCTCGGATTACACCGAGCAATTTTTCATGTGATTAGATTTACAGATTTTCTTATACAGCCAACATTACTCAAGCCATCAGCTATAACGACAATTTTCGTGCATTCTTTACTAGCACACCGTCTTTGTTGGCCATAACGCATGCTTATCTTCTCCGACAATATTTCAATTCAATACAATGCAAAAATCATTAAAGAAAACTTACCAATCACCACTGGAATAGGTATGAAATGTACACAAGTCACTTGTAATACTCTGCAGCGTTCGTCTGGATTGGCGGTTACATCGTCCAATATTTCCAAAAGATCTAAAATGTAGAAAGTTCAGTACACAACAAAATAAGAAATAATCCTGGCTAAATCAAATGTTGACAAAAATGTGATATTTGGTAAAAGTATTGTCAAAGCAGAATAATATGTCAGATATCTTTTTGTAAGGAAACTAATCTATCTAAAGGCCGATGATTTATTGATTACTATTATTCTTCGGTTATGCCAGATCGACCAATCGAGATTGTATATGAACCGTCTCTGAACTTTGTAATTTTCATTATTTGAGCCAGAGCGGTAAAAAATTAGACTTGATATGAAATAATATACTAAGCTATTGTATAATAGTAATAATAAGCATTTATTACCAACAATATAGACCCATTTACAGGAAAATAAATTACATTAACAGTTAATAAAAAATAATTACTAATTAAGAGAGAGATGTTTTTGGCGACATCTAGCGTGAACAGGCAATATGCCGGGTGAAACACAGTTCACAACGATGGCCGGACAAGAAGCAACAACTCCATTACATCCCATTGCCAACACTAGATGCGCCCGAACCCCTAGCAGGGAGGCTTTATTTAAGAATTGCTTGTTACATAAAGCAACAAGACTTTAAGTTATGTTGGAAATTTGTTTCACACTACCATGCTTTCACCAGACGGTCGTTTCGTCGATCCACGACTCATCAGTGGTGATCGGCAGGCAGTGTGACCCAAATCTCCAACATTTACAAAGAGCTTATACTAGCACGAGAATTGATTGAGAGAGAGAGAGATGTTTTTGGCGACATCTAGCGTGAACAGGCAATATGCCGGGTGAAACACAGTTCACAACGATGGCCGGACAAAAAGCAACAACTCCATTACATCCCATTGCCAACACTAGATGCGCCCGAATCCCCTAGCAGGGAGGCTTTATTTAAGAATTGCTTGTTACATAAAGCAACAAGACTTTAAGTTATGTTGGAAATTTGTTTCACACTACCATGCTTTCACCAGACGGTCGTTTCTCTCTCAATCAATTCTCGTGCTAGTATAAGCCCTTTGTAAATGTTGGAAATTTGGGTCACACTGCCTGCCGATCACCACTGATGAGTCGTGGATCGACGAAACGGCCGTCTGGTGAAAGCATGGTAGTGTGAAACAAATTTCCAACATAACTTAAAGTCTTGTTGCTTTATGTAACAAGCAATTCTTAATTACTAATTACTTGATTCTTAATGTAACAAGACTTTAAGTTTTGTTGTAAATTTGTTTCACACTACCATGCCAGAGAACAACAGAGAATATGAACTCCCACCACTTTCTATTGTCCTGTGCGAGGCAGGTGGTAGCCATTTTTTAATATACTCGACAGATCCGTATTTACGTTTTATTGAAATTACAGGATAGGTAAAGAACAGGGGAGTACTAGAATTATTTTATAATAGAATTACATCTTTATTAATTATAAAAACAAACAAATACTTTTTTACCTTTATTCATGTTTCCATATAATCATTTTATTTTTATTTATATTTTTAAAATTTCTATTGATTAATTTTAATGTATAAAATAACCTTAACCTAAAAT
Organism: Apoderus coryli; assembly: GCA_911728435.2. Taxonomy (NCBI): domain Eukaryota; kingdom Metazoa; phylum Arthropoda; class Insecta; order Coleoptera; family Attelabidae; genus Apoderus; species Apoderus coryli. Next base: position 21,459,897 of record OU452200.1, on the reverse strand, counting down.
ATAATTTCGTAACATATTTTTTTGGGAAATTAGAACATGGATGTTCAAACTTTACATTTTTGCTTAAATTAATAAAATTATTAATAATATTGAACTTGATTAAACAATTTTCAAATATATTTGCTAATGTGGAAATGTATTGTACAAAATTGTCATGTGGCATCATTAAATTACCATACAAATTTGTATTTTCGTATGCTTTGAAATAGCAAAACAGCGAAGATTCATCTAATGATTCTACTGATTTAGCGTACTTCGTACATACATCACAGATGTGTATTTTAATGCATTTCTTTATTAGATATCCACATACATATCTTTGAAATTTTTTTTTGCAAAATATCATTGCTATGGTAATCAGTATCTATGACGGGCTCAGTTTCAGTAGTACAGAAGAGTTGTGAGGGTGGACTGTCTTCCATAGCATTTGTAGACTGAATATCTTGTAATTTAAGTAATAGTTGGTCAGCATCACCCTCACAATTTTCTGAACCCGAATGAATTAATTTAACGCATAAAAGTTTTTTAAACGATCGTTGAAACAGCAAAGCCGTTGGGTTTACGCAGTTACCATTTTGCTGTCGAATTGATCCGAAAAAAATTTCCAAGACATCTTAGTTTAATCTGCGTGTAAAAATAAATGACGTATGTTGTTTTATACTGTACTCCCACAACAACGCAAGCACACATGTTGGGAATTTCCATTAGATACCTACAAAACATGCTAAAATCACCCCCAATAAATGGGCAATAAAACCTGAGAGGTGAATTTACTACCTGCTAATAACTATAATAGTTAAAATATGTAATTCAAATTTAATAAACACTGTCAGAATTTAATAGAATTTTTGCACTCATCTAGTAAGATTTTTAAGCTCTCTTTTTAGAATGCTTAAGATGTATTGGACTTTTATGGGCAAATAGACTGAACCAAGTTATAAAAGATAAGGGCCATTGTGCTGCGAAATTAAGCGAAGATATTCATGTTTTTTAAAAAATTTGTGTGATTTTTTTAGGCAAGTAAGCTCAATCTTTTAAACAGTTTGTTTAGAAATATTTGTTTTTCAAAATAACAATTGGTAATTTGATTTAATGTACCTATGTGATATTATTTTAATCTAATTTTAGATGCATCTAATTCAAATACTACATAAATATCTTACCTTTTACTATCCATCGGGAAACTAAAGAATGATAAATTGCAATAATAATATTTATTCCTGCAATTCTTCGCAGCACACATCATTCCGCCTCTGCTTTTTTGCATTTCAAAATAAACAATATCAATATCAAAAGTTTATAAAACAGAAACACACAATATAACTATATAACACACAGAATACTACGGCACTGGAAAACAAATCACTTGAAATGGCAAAGCACAAATAAAATATCTCGACGACAATGAAAGTATAAGAAAACATGGCGATTTTGAGTGCGCAATAATATGCGCAATCTCTTCCCCCACCAGCAAGATCACATTCTCTGTTGTTCTCTGACAATGCGTTCACTAGCACGAGAGTTGAAAAAATAATGAAACTAATGTGCAATAATTCGATGCATAACCAATCTTACTTACGGTCCACTAAAAATTTAAGCAATATTAGTAATAAAAGAAATATCAAATAGAAATAGAACAAATTAGGACAAAAAGTCAACATAAGTCAATTATAAATTATTGCATTAATTAGCGCAGAAAGAGGGGTATCATGAATATCCAATTGCAGCACCGATTATAAATATTGCACATATAGAAACACGGACTAATAGATTAGTTGTCGCGGTAGCCCCGCGAGTTGGTACAACGTGGACAGTCGACAACAGTGTGTAACAGCTTATACTATTAATTTACAGATGTAAATTAGTCCGTTTGTACTTTTTATGAATTATTGTACTTCAGTATTAGAAGTCATGTTCCGAGGTGTAAAAATTATTTAGACGTAGGTTTCCTTTCTGGTATTCATCAAAAACTACAACAGATATTAAGCATAAGGAGAAGATGCTCAGAAGGTTTAAGGGATCAGGTGATCCTACATTCGTGGAGCTTAAATCTTTGAGGTCCTTAATAAAGACTGATATTAGAAACAGTTACTCTTCTTACATTTCTAGAATTGACAATGGTATGAGTACTAATGTCAATAAAGTTTGGAGGTATTTTCACTCAAAAACTAAAACTTCTAGGCCCCGAGTATAATGAGATTTATTGACACTGATTATGATGAGCCTAGGATGTTGTTGACGCTTTTGGTGAATTTTTCGAGCCTTTTAGTACATTCATATGGAATGTTAATACGATTACTGTGGATGATATCTACAGGGCTTGTAGAAGGCTAAAAAATAAAATGTTTTCTGGTCCTGATGGATTGCCATCTTTCTTAATCGAAGACTGTATTCCTATTTTGGTTGAGCCCTTGTGTTATATTTTTAATTTAGTCCTAAAAAATAAAGAGTTTCCGGATCAATGGAAGGAGGGGCGAAAATCGTACTAGTCCTGAAGTCGGGTGATAAGTCCTTAATTAGTAAACTATCGTCCTATCTCAATTTTGTCAAAATTTGCGAAAATATTTCAGTTTGTATTGTATGATAAAATCTATCAGTCTGTCAAGAATAGGATCACGACTTTTCAACATGGTTTACGAAATCGATCCCAATATGTTTTCTATAATGGCTATTGTTCTCGAAAATACATAGCAACTTCTGGCGTTCCTCAGGGAACTAGCCTTGGGTCCATACTTTTTTTATTTATTAATGATCTTGAATGCAAGCTTGAATGTGGTCGATTAATGTTTGCTGATGATCTTAAAATATTTTCTGTGGTTGCGAATTTGAATCATTGTATGATGCTGCAGCAATGTCTAAATTGCGTTCAGGAATGGTGTGTCGCAAACAGGCTTGCTTTGAAATCATCTAAATGTAAATGTGTTAGTTATATCCGCAAGAGTATATTTATTGAGTATCGGTATTCTGTTGATCACACTGAACTACCTCGATCTGACTCCGTTACAGATAAGGCTATTATTATTCTTGCTAAGGCCATTAACTGTGGTATTTTTTGATATTTAATGTTCATATTGTGAGAAGATCCATTATTAGGATTATTATTGTTGTATAAAATAGAATTGACGATATTGATATTATATACAATCAACACATAAACATGCCAGCAGTAAAGATACGAAAAAAAAAGAAGAAAAATGTGTTTCGTATTATTTTGTCAATCAATTATGTATGAGTTTACGAAAAATCAAAACGAATCAAATACCCAAAAAAATTTATACCTGGCTGGTTGAGTTTGTGGCTGCATTTCGGTAAGGGGCTGTATGATTTTTCTTTCAATTTAAAATAATAAATCCATTGAGTTTTCTGCTTTTTATACCAAACAAGAATACACTGGCGTCTCTGCAAAATAGCTGGATGTTGCTCAAACGTCACAATAGATTTTACTCTGTTGATAAATGGTGGATACATGATATACAACGCTCTGACTACTGACGTTTTTAATCCATATTTTCTGACCTAAAATACACAGAATATACAGTCATACCACCGGACATATAACACAATGAATTATCGCGGCCCTTTATTCTCATTGGATCAAAGCCTTGCCGACTGCAGTTGCATATCACCTGCTCCGCATGCCGCGCCGCACCGTTTTGTTCCACTCGGTACAGCAACACGTGACTGAATATCTCCTGCTAGTCGCACTGCATTCAGCGGTCGCGAAGAGGCAACAGTCACGATAATGTTTCGGGTGTTTTCGCGCTTTTCGGCGACTGACCCTTCTATGTTATATATTTTCGATGGTCATACCGCGTATAGATATTTTATTGAACTGAATCGCAGCATTATTAAGCTTAAATGAAAATTTTAACACTTTCAAGCGTCAGTTGCACGAATATCTAACTAGTTTAAACTTATAATTCTTATATTTTTTAGATTCATGTTGAGAAGGTAATGATTTTTTTTAATCAAGATATGGGGTGGCGTGGCTTGTCAGCTTAGCGTACTTTTGATTTTGTATTAATAATAATTAGTGTATGTTTTATTTTGTTCTTATTCGTAGTGTAGTCAGTATTTGGTGTTAAATTTAAGTCTATAAATTGCATAGAATTATTATTTTTTAAGTTGAAACATTGTAATTGTCTTGTAATTGGGTGTAAACCTGATAGACATTAAAGATTTATTTATTTATTATACCAGGGCTATTCAACAACACTATTTTTATCGTTAAAATCTCATGGCGAATTCACTCGATATTGCTTACACCGACCCTTCGAGTAGACCAGCATATTAATCGACAGCGGAATGTGCGTATACGTAGACAAAAAGAATATGGGTGACATACTATACGCCAACATCGTCGACGGTTAATGATAAAGAAGCCAACGTGCAGGTGTTGAATATCTTCAGTAGTCCAGTGTGGTTCCAACTTGCGAACTGATATATACTATTTTTTTTTAGTTTTGTAGTGTTTTATTTAGTGTTTTTTAATATTATTATTCAAATAGTAAATTTATAGACTTTATTTTTGATATATATGGCGTTGTGGAGACCATTCGAAGATAATGAAAATAATGAACATGAGGCAAGCATATATATATATATACGTCTATCGATGTAGTTTTGTAGTTGTGTCTATGCCAAAAATAAACAATTATTTTATTGGATAGCTCAAAATGATTTAGAACTTAAAAACAAAGCCTTACATGTACAGTCTCAAAGGATTATTCTGAGTACGTATGAGTGTTTGAAGAAAGAAAATCCATAATACTCAGAAAAGCGTATACCCAACAGAATTAGCGAACTCACATAAATACCAGTTAAGTCAATTTATCGCGTTATAAAAATGGGCGATGTTATACATCACGATGTGAAAAAAATGATAGAGACAATAGGGCCCTAAACGTTACCAGAGGTGGGGGCGTGCTGTTGGCGGTTAGGTCTGACCTACGCTCAAAATCTATTGATTTATCAAATGCACCCCCTCTCTCACCTTCAATTGACATTATCGGATGTAAGATTGACATCGATCACTTCTCATTCTGCTGTTTTTGCGTTTATGTGCAACCAAATCTTGACATTGAGGAATACATCAATCTTTTCGAATTTTTTGAACACCTGACTTGCGTTTATGGTCTACAAATATTGATTGTTGGTGACTTTAACATTCATTTTGAGGAAGGTGTGATTTCAAATAATTTCTCACCTTTAAAATTAATTAATGAGTTCATGTCTTCGTTTGAATTAAGGCAATTCAATAACATTCGTAACTCTAATAACAGAATTCTGGATCTCGTGTTATCGAACTTTCACTGTGGCGTGGTGAGGTCTGTGCCGGCGCTAGTGGATGAGGACGGTCATCACCCTGCCTTGCAGATCTGTTTTGATGCCAAAATACCCCCTCTTCAAAAAAACTTTACAATAAATCAGCAGAATAAACGGTATAACTATAAAAGGGCAGACTTCCCCCGGTTATACCAACTAATTCTCGAACAGGACTGGTCGATTCTTGACTCTGTGGATGATGTGGATATCGCGGTCTCCACCTTCTATGACATCTTAAACGCAATATTTGATGTGTGCGTACCCGCTGTGAGAACTCGCTCCAGGAAGCATTCATACCCATGCTGGTATACACATGATATCATAAGTAATATTAGGATGAAAATGCGACTTTTCAAGAAATGGAGATCCTCACGGGATTTAAACGATCTACAAGCCTTCAGACATTTAAGATCATTAATCAAAAGCCAGATCAATAATTCATACCGAAACTATCTTGTTCATATTCAGGATTCAATAAAGACCGACCCAAAAAAACTCTGGGAGTTTGTTCATAATAAAAAAAGAAAGTCACGAATACCGGGCGTTGTGCATGACATTGACGATGATGAGGTTTGCGAGCCTGGAGATATAGTCAATGCTTTTGCGTCATACTTTAACAGTGTTTATGTGCACTCCAGCCCCTATGTGCGTGGTGACTCGAGGGACGCTGCGTCTCAGATATCGGTGGGTCGGTTGGATAACAGTGACGTGCTCGCTTCGCTGAAGCGCTTGAAGCCAAGGATGACGTCGGGCCCCGACAATGTCCCAGCCTTTATTATACGAGACTGTGCTTATGCTTTTGCTCATCCTTTACAAATTCTGTTTAACAAATCACTTAATAGTAAAACATTTCCTGAAGCATGGAAATTTGCTCGCATCTGTCCTATTCATAAGTCGGCTGAAATCGATCAAATCAGAAACTATCGTCCTATTTCCATTTTACCCAATTTCGCTAAAGTATTTGAAACTACACTTCACAGAAAAATATTTAACCAAGTAAAGCACGACATTGACTCTAAGCAGCATGGTTTCTTCCAGGGACGATCCACAGTCACTAATCTAACGTGTTTTTTTCAGGACGTGTTTTCCGCTGTCGGTGGAGGCATGCAACTGGATGCTATCTACACCGACTTTTCGAAAGCGTTCGATAAACTTGATCACTCCCTGATACTGCAGAAGATGTGCAATGTTGGCTTTGATGAGGATCTCCTGGAGTTTTTTTATACTTATCTAACTAATCGTAAACAATTCGTTGAGTACAATGGACATAGGTCTGATTATTTCATACCCACCAGTGGTGCCCCACAGGGCAGTTGTCTTGCTCCCCTTATTTTCTCCATTTTCATTAATGACATATCGGAAGGCTTTTTGAGCAGTTACTTGATTTTTGCTGATGACTTCAAGATTTACAGGGCTGTTCGATCTCTTGCTGATTGCGAATTGTTGCAGGCTGATCTGTCGAGGCTCGAGCTGTGGTGCCATACTAACAAACTGCCTTTGAATGTAGGAAAATGCAAACTTGCTGTATTCTCCAGGTCGCAGAGCACACTTATGTTTCCCTACCGGTTATGTAATACCATTCTTGACTCGTATGAGGTCATCAAGGATTTGGGAGTCTATGTGGACACCAACTTACAATTTACAACACATGCACAGCACCTACTATGTGACTCTTTTCGTATGCTTGGTTTTTTGTTTCGAATAACTAAAGAATTTAACAACGTTGAGTGTCTGACCAATTTGTTCAATGCGTTGATCAGATCTAAGCTTGAGTATGCTTCCAATATATGGTCTCCCATATATCAAGTACATATAAGACAGGTTGAGAGTGTTCAGCGTAGATTTCTCAAGTACTTAGCGTTCAAAATTGATGGACATTTTCCATCCCGCGGATATGATCATCGCATGCTCCTTGACAGATTTAACATGAACTCTTTGGCTACACGTAGATTATATGCTGGACAGGTGTTCCTCTTTAAAATAATTTAATGGTATGATTGACTGTCCTCAGCTGCTGGAGCGGATTGGTTTCAGCATTCCACGGTTTTATTCCAGAAACGCTAGGTTATTCCATATCCATACACTTCGTACCAACTATGAGTATAGGGCACCTCTATTTAGAGCATTACAAGAGTGCAATGCGCGAGGGATCAGTAGTGAGGTCGATTACTTTGACCAAACACTGCGTGGGTTTAGGGCCCAGTTGTCTCGCCTCCTATATCGCTCCGAAGATTAGCTTACTGTGAGATCTTATTTATTATATACGCATATTCTTTTCCTAAATTAATTTCGATGTCGTTAGTTTTAACTCAATAATGTTTATGTTTGCTATCTTAGTATTGGTAACAATTTTTGATTTTTAGTGTTATTGTTTCTTGGATAATGTAAAGTAATTTCCTAAATATGTACAATATTTTTAAGAGTTTGCCTTGTAATTGGGTGTTAAACCTGTTAGGCAAGTTTAAATAAATAAATAAATAAATAATGGTGAGAGAGGTAATCAACAGTATTTTTTACAATTTTTGCAAAGAACGGAAAGTGCCAACGTTAAAAATGATTCCGACAAAATTGGAAGATTACAGAAGGTATGAATACAAATGCCTAGCAGCTTTAGGAGCTATTTTAATGGATTGTGGCTTTAAATAGAAACAAATCGACAACAGAATGGTTATTATGGAATCGCCCCGAATAGTTCAACTTCGAGAGGACTATCTATGAAAGATAAAAAGAATAACGCCAATTAAATCGAAGTATTATATACTCAGATCAAACCTGGTTTGATAAACGTGACATTGTTGGGTATGGTTGGGTCGATAAAAGCAAAAATCCTGGTTTGGATACTCCCTTTTCAAGAGGTAGGTAGGTTCAAAATGATGCGATCACCGAGGGTCTATTGTGGGTCATTCCTAATATTTCACCCAGCAACTCAATCTTCCAGGTAGCGCAGATCAGATCTACTCATACCCAACAACTCCTTGGCTCTTGATTTCGATGGGTTAATGAACTTTTGTCGTCAATTCAGATGTTAAGTGTACATTTGGCAGCACTAAACGATATGCCAGTTGCGGGTTCTGGTCAGATAAGTCCTCCTTCAGCCCCTTCTCTTGCCAGAGAGTCGGTCATTTCATTTCCCTTTGGACCAGACTGGCCAGCCAGCGTATTCTTTCTCCAGAAATTAGAGTCTGCTTTGACGAATACGCGAGGTAACGTCGACTAAATATTTAGGACTGATAATTATTGATAGATGTCTGAACTGGAATGAATAGGTAAAAAAACTGGCTGCTCGATAAGAAAATTGATATATAAATTATTCGTAATATTTTTTAAAAAACTCTCCTTTTGAGGATATACAGGGTGTTAGTAAATAAGTGCGACAAACTTCCGCAGGTAATTCTGTATGAAAAAATAATGACAGTTTGCTATAAAAACACATGTCCAATTGCTTCGTTTTCTGAGATACGGGGTATTTCTTAAAACTGAAGATTTATTGATTGCTCTGAAACTGGTGGAGATATGCAAATGAAATTTAGTGAGTTTTAAGAGGTGGCTATTGCGCATTTTTTGACATGCAATTAAGAATTATGTTCATCAGCGGCGCGCATACGGGTACCTAATAATCTGATTTTTTAAAGAAAAAAATGGTACGCCACTGGAATTTTTCAAATTAAAAACAATTTTGGAATGCCTCGTTCAATTTGTGATAAAAAATCTCTCTTGCTTTTTCATCGTAGGGGGCATTTGTGCAAAAAAATAAAACTCGCGGCGACGCTAGTAGCTAGGCTACTGTCAACATTATGTTAAATACGAATATCTCAACGAAATGTCAAATTAGCGTTTCTTTATTATTTATTGGGAAAACACTATTGTTTACCCAACTTTCATCTGTTTCAAAAAACCCCTAACAAAAAAACCCTAAAAAAGCTTAACAACATCAAAGCCTGCAACAAAATGCAATAAAAGCATTGAACATTGCTCAGAATTATATATTAAAAGTGATTCAAAAAAAGAATAGTAGAATAGTAGTTATACCTAATTAATAAATTATTTAAACATATATAGATATGACTCAGAATTATATATTAAAAGTGATTCAAAAAAAGAATAGACTGTACCCTACAAAATTGCTATATAATTCGGATATTTTTAACATCAAAGCACTTTATATTTTAGAAAAGAGTATTTTTATATACAGGTACATAACATACACACCCGTGCTAGAGAAAATCTTGTAGTACCAGAGAGTAACACCACATTTAATTTAAGGTCACTGAACTATTTAGGTCCAAAGATATACAACTCAATACCCTCAGATGTTAGGTCAATTGGAGTACACAAGAAGATTGTAAAAACATGTAGATATTATATATACAAATTCTCAGATAGCTTTGATCTGCTCTTCTGAAGTGATAGAAACTTGTTTTTTTGTGTTGAGAGAAGAGCATCTGCAAACCGGTGACGTGCACATGCTTACAGTAACATCAAAATAGGTTCAAAAGTTTGTATTTGTATAACATCTGATGTAATGCTGTGTACATATATTGTGATTTGTAATGGTATTTTGTATCTTGTATTTGAATTGACATTGTAATTTTAATTCAAGATGGTAATAATAATAGGAGGCTGACCCTTAACTTCTCATTATTTACTTTTATACATTGTATAATAAAGTCAATTTATTATTATAATACTTGGGAGATTGCGAAATTTTTTTCTGTAGGATAAGGGATATTTATGTTAGGCCTAATTCTGTTGAGAATTTGTGTTATTATTGTGTTATGTATTTCAATTTTATATAGGATATATTCTTTTCTTTTTATTATCCTATGTGATAATGTGATCATTGGCTAGTATCATTCTAGAGCTAGTAAGCATTCTTGAATCAAGTTGATTGCTCTGTAAGGGGGAAACTGTTGGGCAATAAAGCTTTTATTTATATAGTATTGTTTTACACCGGAGTTGGTAGTTTAATTTTTTTAATACTTGTATTATTTATGTTATAAATTTACCAAATATTATTTTGTTTTGTGTCAAAAAAAATACGTATGTACCTAACATGAAAATAAATTTAATTATCATTATTTGTACTATTCTTAATATCTCCTCCTAACAGAATCTACATGAAGTAGTAGATTGTTTCGGGTGCATTTATTCTGAAAATTTGAAATCTATTTGTTTTTTAAAGTCTACTATTAGCCACCTCAGCACTACCATACTCAAGGTGTCCTATAGTGTTAGCGGTCTATTTCATTTTAAAAATATTTTTTTCTATGACAGGATTCAAGCGAAACAAAAAAGAAACAATACTATTTGTTTTAAGTGTCACCATGACCGTTTAAAATAAGCTATTTACAATCAATATTCTTCATACGTATGTTTTTTGTGTCTAGGTGAAACCAAACGCTGCTCTGGACAAGCCCCGCTCATTACATTGATATACACGCAAATGCTGGCACTCCCATTACAAACAACCAATACTGAACTTGATTTGATGAATTCAATAGTTGCTTTTCTTACAGCATTATGAAGATATTAATGAAGCGACTACATCTACGAAAGGCTGACAGCTGTTTTGACATGGATGTACTCGTTTTTGAGATGTCGGAGTGCCTTTAGAATATTTATTGCATTTTTTCTTGTTTAGGAGGAACATTGCTCACAGACCAAAATCTTCTTTTCAAAGAACAATTTTACTAGCGCATGAAATGTCAAGTCAATTTTTAGCATAATAGGCAATTATAGCAACACATACTTACCATGGATTCTGGTTGTAATTGTTCCGGCAATTTGTAATTACTTTTATAATATCTTCTATATAAACTAAACCAATATCTTGCTGATGAAATTACTTCAAAACTAGCTCTGCATATACAAGCAAAAGTAGCAATATCCTCTGGTACTATATAGGCGCTAAGAACATACCTAAAATTAAAAAAAAAATTTTAAGACATCAATTATTGTAAAAATAAAATACGAACAACCAAAAATAGGGAAGCGGGTCAATGTCAATGTATGGCTTCCCTACACCAGACATTTCAAACTATATAATTTCACATCACAATCACGGGCTAATACCAAATTCGAAAGACAGCAATATTTTAAAGATAAATTCAAGGAAGTTCTATCATCAAAACTGTTGACATGACAATTAAAAGTGATGTATTCTAATTGACTTTCGAATATAATAATAATCCTTTATTGCCTAACAGGCTTACGCCCAATTACAAGACAATTAACAAATGAAACCAAATAATACAAATTTAAATTACTATGCACTTATACAATAAATGATACACTACTAACTAAAACTAAACCTATTCGAACACCAGAATGCCCATCCTTCAATAAATTAGGATCAACATACACAACTTATATGGTATTTAGATTGGTCATACATCTATGCAGCTTGGCCACAAACTGAGGAACATTATTACTGAAAAAATCTAGTTCCCTATGGAAGTTGTATTTGTTGGTCAATGTGCAAGCTCTTGACACTGGAGCTCTAGTCTCATAATTTGTTCGGTGATGTGGAACATTAAATATGTTCATGAGGCGCGAGTTGTATTGGGGGCACGGAAATTTACCTGGCTCAGTAGTTGAGGACTGTCAATAAAAGAATTGATTATTTTGAAGATAAACAACTGATACGCGAATATCCTACGCTGTGAGAGTGATTGGAATTAATAATTCTGTAACAATATAGTATGATCATACCCCCGTACCGGAAAGTAGCCCCGATCCTTGAAAAATAGATGTTTTAAGAATTTTCTTTGGACACGTTCGATTCTATTCGCGTGGACCTGATAAATTGGTGACCATATAATCGAGGCATATTCTAACTTAGATCTAACCAAAGAGAAATACAGTGACTTTAGACAATTGATGTTCCGAAATTTAGATGTGGTTCTTAGGAGAAAACCCAAAGAACGAAGTGCACTCTGTGTTAATTCCTCTATGTGCTGATCAAACGATAACCTACTGTCAACCAATACACCAAGATCCCTAGTTTCGTGTGCCAATTCCAGAGCAGCACCCGCGAGGATATATTCAAAACGAACAGGGAACTGTCGCTTAGAAAAAGTCATCACTCTGCACTTGTTAACGTTAAGAGGCAATTTGTTGATCCGACACCAATTCTGCAGTTCCGCTAAGTCTTCCTGTAATTGCAGACAGTCAGATTCATGACGTATTACCCGATACAACTTAAAATCATCTGCAAATAACAAGAATTTGCTAGTCAAATTCAACCCCATATCATCAACAAATATGGAGAAAATTAAAGGAGCAAAGTTACTTCCCTGCGGCGCGCCACTGGTTGCCGAAAATTCCACAGACCTGAATCCATTATACTCTACAAGGAGCCTACGCTCACATAGGTAGGATCTGAAAAAGCGCAACAAATCTGTGTGAAAGCCAATGTTGTTCATCTTTTGCAGAACAATCGTGTGATCCAGCTTGTCAAAGGCCTTCGTGAAAGCTGTATAGATTGTGTCAACTTGTAGTCCTTGTCCTACAATGGGGTAAACAGTTTGGAAAAATTCTGCAAGATTCGATATCGTTGACCGTTTTCTAAAAAATCCATGCTGTTGTGTGACTATACAGTTTTTAATTTGTTCAAATATTTTCTCATGGAGTATTTTCTCAAAAACCTTCGAAAAGTTGGACAATATTGATATAGGTCTGTAATTGACTACCTTACTGGTGTCACCCGACTTATGTACCAGGCATATCCGTGCGGATTTCCATACCCGGAGAAAAGTGCAGGATTCCAAGGATTTGTTGTATAAAATAACTAAAGGCTCAGTAAATACATGAGCACAATCCTTTAGTAAAAATGCTGGCACATTGTCCAAACCGGACGTCAGTTTTGGTTTTAATTCTTTTAATGCCTTTAACACGTCATTTGAGTCAACAGAACCTGCAGAAATTACGTTATGACTGGAATTATCGTCGCTACACTGAAATACAGAAGAGTATGTTACGTATACATTTTGAGAATCAGACGCAAATGCATTAACAACTTCCAACGGGTTAGAGATTGTTGTATTGGTGCTATCTGACATAGAACCAGGTATTCGTGATTTGCGTTTTTTACCCTGCACAAAATTCCAGAATTGCTTTGGATCTGAGCATTTCTTCCTGAATATGAGAAATATAACGTGCGTATGCCAAATCGATTTCTCGTTTGACATACGCTCTCAGGGACCTGTAGTGCTCTAAAAAACCCACATGACTATATCTCTTCCACCTATTAAAAGCTTTTGATTTGTCTGTGATACCGTTTATAACTTCACGATTAAACCAAGGTGGATATGAATACTTATGCTTTTTATTACTAAAGATAGGAACACACATATCAAATACATTATAAATTTTTTGATAAAAAAATACCGACAGCCTCATTTATGTCTCTTACATGGAGCAAGGGAGACCAGTCTAAAAGAGACAGTTGCTCATAGAGAAGCACAAAATTAGCTTTTCGAAAATTATATTTTTTTAAGTCATGGTGAGACGTGGATCATCACGTGAGTCGATCCGATAATGCACGTTGAAATCGCCAAGAACTATTATATGTTTACTATAAATAGAAGGAGTTCAAAATATTCACAAACAGTAATATAAGTATCAATATTAGAGTTAGGTTGAATATATACACAAAATATGTACACATGTCCATCCATGATAACTTTGCATCCCACAATGTCGATCGTGGCAGGAAGATTCACAGCATTATCTGTTGTAAGTGGTTCGCTAAATAAACTAGTTTTGACGGCCAATAGAACACCCCCACCCCTCGATACGCTCAACGCACCAATATCTCTGTCCTTTCTATACACCACGTAAGAGTCGTCAAATAGTTCGGAACTGATAAATCCACTACGTAACCATGATTCAGTAACAGCAACAATATGATGCTCACCATCACTTATCGCACTGTAAAATTCATCTGTTTTTGTATTCAATCCTCGCACATTCTGGTATATAAAATTTAGAATAAAGTTTCTGTTTCCGTGGTTAGGCAAGCAATCTAGTTTAAATTAATAGAAACCATTTTAGGAGTTCCTTTAATATATTTGTCCGAATGTTTGATTCTCCTGCAGCTATACGCGTATTGAGCTCCTGTCGTAAAGCTCTATATTCCTGTTGTTGGTGTGGCGTTTTGTCTGATGAAACTGTGATGTGCCGAAATTGGGGCAAGGATTTTATCTTGCTAGTCGACCTGAGAACCCATAGAGCATCGTCATTGTTGTGAAACATCACGTGGTTTTACACCAATTCTCGCTGAGGACGAATCAAGCCGTCCCAGTCTAATCACTTTATCAACTTTGGATACATCAAATGTAGGAATAAGCGCCTGAATGAATTTGCACGTGGCTTCTTGATCGTCGTTGTTATCCTGCGATACAGACTCTGGCTGACCAAAAATTATTATCTTTTCTGCGCCTTTCTCTATCCTGGTACTCCTTGAAGAGTTCCAGGGTGTTGCCAGTTCCCGAGACTGACAAAATTGAAGTATCACCTCTCTGAGATCTTTCAAGATCATCAATACGTGAATGCAGATTTTTCACCTCCAAGGTAAGTGCTTCATTGACGGATAGCTGTTCGTTGAATCGCTGTAAGAGACTAGTATGCAGCCCCTCCAAGTGATCCAGCTTCGACATTATATCATCCAAAGTGACTTGGGGGTCATTGAATTAGCAATGCTTAAATTTGCAGTTGATGAAGCAGAACCATCGGTTTGGTGCACGTAAAATGATTTCCTGCGATCCTGTGAACGTCGAACCGCCTGTCGCAAACATGTGGGACAATTCCATCGTTCACCATTAACCTTTTTTAATTCACTGTCGTAGTAGTTAACTTGGGAGATTGTAATATCGACACACTTTGTATGATTCCAAGCTTCGCATGTATAACATAGTATAGCATACTGTCCACGTGTAATATTTCGATTGCAAGCAGTGCACAAATCCTTAGGTGCCATGTTTTAAAATTATGCGAAATTATTTCACAAAATTTCCAAATACAGCTCTGTTTAAATTGTGGTATTGTATATCAGTTCAGTAGTCACCAAACGATAAAGTACTACCTATACACCGGAATTATAGTTTTTTTAAATTTTGATTATTTTTTCTTTATTGTACTCGATACACGAACAATCAATATTAAACAATTATCACACAATCAGTCTCTATTGAAATAGTTTACATCGAGAGAACTTTTTTTGCACTATTTAGTGATATAAAATTCAAAATTATTAATCCACAAAAACCAACAAAACTTCCTATCTATAACGGAGAACAAAATCACATGTATTTCTCTCTGTATATATTTTATTATATAAATATTATTTGTATATATCCAACTTTATATATGTATGTATGTATATTTGTATATATCCAACTTTAATACTCTCAAACTTTTTGGCAAGACCATCCAGATATGAGTAGATCTCATCTGCGATGGTATGACTGGCCACTGTCCACTGAATCATGATCTCTCGGAATTGGGCCTTTCGGAAAATTCCGAATGTCGCTTGTGCCTGGAGAATGATGAGGCGGCAGAAAATGCTCAGCCGTAGTCAGAATTAGAGTTGCGACATTCGCTGAAATAATTCACTAAAAAAATCCGCGATAGCTATAGCAGAAAACGCCGCTCCAAAATACTGTTACGCTCACAGATCTAGAAAAGGTGGAGATACGACTGTTTACATTTCCAAGCGATCAAACATCATTATTTGCAGATATCGATAATGCCAAACTTCGGCTGTGATTCCCGCATTGTTTTACCGTTTTAAAGCAAAATATAACTTAGGTGATGGTACTAATTTTTGTGTATAATAAAACGATATACCCAAAATATTTTTTAGTTACTTTTTTATGAATTTTAACATATTCAAGACATATTTCACCAAAATGCATTTTGTGGAGTAGACGCCTTTTGTTCAATAGTAATATTCACTCCTCGATAGATGGATTACTTCAGAAAATCATAATTTATTTATGAAGTACACGTGGCAACTCTGTAAAGCAGAGCAACTAAATAGTACGCGAAGAATTTACGATTTCATTCATTCTTGTAATCAGCCGGTAGTTTGAGCTCTGTTGCCAAATATCCTTTGTTCGTGTTTATTTGCTTTTAGTTGGTGATTTTGAGGAATTTTGAGTGTTTTTTTGTGCAAAAACTATAAAAAAACAATTAACAATGGTGCGTCAGTGTATAGTTTGTAAAAATAATGAAAATTCCCACCCAAATATTTGATATTTCGGAGGTAAGTAAGGTTACGACTTGTTATTGTTTATCAGTGGTGTAGTTTGCTGCCTAATGTAATTGTTGATTTTTGTGATGTTATAGAGATGCTAGGTTCATCTTACAGTATTTAAATCAAGGTTTAATTATAAACTAAGATTGCACTTCGTTAGATAACTAAATATATTAATACTGAATAGGTAGGTTCCAAAAGAATTAAATAATTTCATATTGTAGGTTTCCAGTAAATTCAGAAAGACGCGAAAGGTGGCTACAGCTTTTGGGTCAGGAAAATCAGTATGTCCCCAAATATGCTCAAACCATTTTGATGTGAGCGACATTAAAATAACTGAGATTACTGGTCGAAAGCAAATTCGACCAGACGCTGAACCTCAATTATCATGTCCTTTGAATGAGCGTCTGTCGTACAGGTAATTATATATATATATGCTTAATAAAATGTGTCTATATAAAATTTAAGGTATAATGTTCAATAATATTGTAATAAACATATGGTGTATTTACCACACATCTAGATTCTAGATCTGTGGTATTTACTATTGTATTTATATTCATTTTCAGCTCAGATGCAACTGTAGTCGAATCCTCTCCAAGCAAACCTAGTAGGTAAGTACGAGTAGATATTGAATATTTAGGGCATCAGATGTTGATCAAGCAAGGACCTATGTGATCCACAAAAAGCAGCAATGCGATCTTATTAAAATTAACTTCCTGGCTTATCTATAGATAAGATATTTACAGACTATAGTTTGTAAATATAGCTACTAAACTAGAATGGTACCACTCACTGAAATACTAAGTTAAGACATTTTATTTTTTAGAACTTCAGATGTTCATGAAGCAGGGATCTGTGATCCAGAAACTTTAGAAATGCTAGTTGCTGAGGAAGCAGTTGCTGGCCCCTCGAGTGGCCCATCTAATTTGTAAGTATATAGCTTTAAATTACAACATATAAGTAAGATTGTGGAATTATGTGCTCTAAATTTGTTTATTTTTACAATAAAGCCTTTTATTATTATTATTAAATATAATGTTATCAACGATTTATATTTTGTAATAATAAATTTTTTTTGTTAAATTTTTATTGTATTACATTTATTTATCACATTACATTACATTTGGAAATTATTTTTGGGGCACCAAGTATTTGGGTACACACTGTATAATATACTAGTTTCCCAGATAATATATAGTGGTTCTACCTATCTCCTATCTAATCCTATAACCATCATAGTCTGAAGTTATTTAGAATTAGATACGGTAATAATAATAATTTAAAATATATTTTTATCATAAATCATAATGAATCATAAACCAAAAAAAAATAACTGTATTTCAAAAACCTACAATTTATCATTGCTTTATATCACTCAGAATGCCTTTAAAACCGTACGCCACTGGTACATAAAACGAAATCGAATCGACGAACCAGGTACAACGTTGCCATTTTTTCTATCTGTCCTTTTCTATCTTATATATCAACTGCCAACTTATGTCTGATTGTAAACAAATGTGAATTATGAATTAAATTTCAGATAATGTTATATCTCTCGAGTTTCTAGATCTGTGGTTACGCTAATACTGTCTTATCAGTAGTAGTTTTGAGTGAAATAGTTTACTTGCTTTTTATACGGTTACAAATAACAAGAATCAATCCACAATATATTCTCTCTTTTACGTTATAATAGGCGTTCCTGTGTCAGCCGTATGAAGGAAACAACAAGCGATCAAACATCATTATTTGCAGATATCGATAATGCCAAACTTCGGCTGTGATTCCCGCATTGTTTTACCGTTTTAAAGCAAAATATAACTTAGGTGATGGTACTAATTTTTGTGTATAATAAAACGATATACCCAAAATATTTTTTAGTTACTTTTTTATGAATTTTAACATATTCAAGACATATTTCACCAAAATGCATTTTGTGGAGTAGACGCCTTTTGTTCAATAGTAATATTCACTCCTCGATAGATGGATTACTTCAGAAAATCATAATTTATTTATGAAGTACACGTGGCAACTCTGTAAAGCAGAGCAACTAAATAGTACGCGAAGAATTTACGATTTCATTCATTCTTGTAATCAGCCGGTAGTTTGAGCTCTGTTGCCAAATATCCTTTGTTCGTGTTTATTTGCTTTTAGTTGGTGATTTTGAGGAATTTTGAGTGTTTTTTTGTGCAAAAACTATAAAAAAACAATTAACAATGGTGCGTCAGTGTATAGTTTGTAAAAATAATGAAAATTCCAACCCAAATATTTGATATTTCGGAGGTAAGTAAGGTTACGACTTGTTATTGTTTATCAGTGGTGTAGTTTGCTGCCTAATGTAATTGTTGATTTTTGTGATGTTATAGAGATGCTAGGTTCATCTTACAGTATTTAAATCAAGGTTTAATTATAAACTAAGATTGCACTTCGTTAGATAACTAAATATATTAATACTGAATAGGTAGGTTCCAAAAGAATTAAATAATTTCATATTGTAGGTTTCCAGTAAATTCAGAAAGACGCGAAAGGTGGCTACAGCTTTTGGGTCAGGAAAATCAGTATGTCCCCAAATATGCTCAAACCATTTTGATGTGAGCGATATTAAAATAACTGAGATTACTGGTCGAAAGCAAATTCGACCAGACGCTGAACCTCAATTATCATGTCCTTTGAATGAGCGTCTGTCGTACAGGTAATTATATATATATATATATATATATGCTTAATAAAATGTGTCTATATAAAATTTAAGGTATAATGTTCAATAATATTGTAATAAACATATGGTGTATTTACCACACATCTAGATTCTAGATCTGTGGTATTTACTATTGTATTTATATTCATTTTCAGCTCAGATGCAACTGTAGTCGAATCCTCTCCAAGCAAACCTAGTAGGTAAGTACGAGTAGATATTGAATATTTAGGGCATCAGATGTTGATCAAGCAAGGACCTATGTGATCCACAAAAAGCAGCAATGCGATCTTATTAAAATTAACTTCCTGGCTTATCTATAGATAAGATATTTACAGACTATAGTTTGTAAATATAGCTACTAAACTAGAATGGTACCACTCACTGAAATACTAAGTTAAGACATTTTATTTTTTAGAACTTCAGATGTTCATGAAGCAGGGATCTGTGATCCAGAAACTTTAGAAATGCTAGTTGCTGAGGAAGCAGTTGCTGGCCCCTCGAGTGGCCCATCTAATTTGTAAGTATATAGCTTTAAATTACAACATATAAGTAAGATTGTGGAATTATGTGCTCTAAATTTGTTTATTTTTACAATAAAGCCTTTTATTATTATTATTAAATATAATGTTATCAACGATTTATATTTTGTAA
Source organism: Apoderus coryli (assembly GCA_911728435.2). Taxonomy (NCBI): domain Eukaryota; kingdom Metazoa; phylum Arthropoda; class Insecta; order Coleoptera; family Attelabidae; genus Apoderus; species Apoderus coryli. Next base: position 21,439,966 of record OU452200.1, on the reverse strand, counting down.
TAATAAATTTTTTTTGTTAAATTTTTATTGTATTACATTTATTTATCACATTACATTACATTTGGAAATTATTTTTGGGGCACCAAGTATTTGGGTACACACTGTATAATATACTAGTTTCCCAGATAATATATAGTGGTTCTACCTATCTCCTATCTAATCCTATAACCATCATAGTCTGAAGTTATTTAGAATTAGATACGGTAATAATAATAATTTAAAATATATTTTTATCATAAATCATAATGAATCATAAACCAAAAAAAAATAACTGTATTTTAAAAACCTACAATTTATCATTGCTTTATATCACTCAGAATGCCTTTAAAACCGTACGCCACTGGTACATAAAACGAAATCGAATCGACGAACCAGGTACAACGTTGCCATTTTTTCTATCTGTCCTTTTCTATCTTATATATCAACTGCCAACTTATGTCTGATTGTAAACAAATGTGAATTATGAATTAAATTTCAGATAATGTTATATCTCTCGAGTTTCTAGATCTGTGGTTACGCTAATACTGTCTTATCAGTAGTAGTTTTGAGTGAAATAGTTTACTTGCTTTTTATACGGTTACAAATAACAAGAATCAATCCACAATATATTCTCTCTTTTACGTTATAATAGGCGTTCCTGTGTCAGCCGTATGAAGGAAACTGTATCCCAAAAACTGCGTAGGGCAGGTTTCTTAAAAAGCAACTCCGTGCTGTACTGAAGTCATATTTGACTTTCCCTAAGTATTCTGAACGCGTTAAAAAAACTTTGAGATAAAGACTATATAGACGGATCATCATCAGCATTCATTCGCTAAAGAGTATGAATTACTCCAACTCAGGAATTTCTGTTGTGAACCCTAAGATGGCTAAACAGACCGATTCTCGAGCCGCAAATTTTGTCACAAAATTGACACCCAATCAGCACCATTTACCAGCTGTTCTGGGTGCGCTGCACCATCGATGCGTTCTCTCTCCTTTGGATGCTCTCTCTTCGCATCATCATGTCGACGCTGCTCTTCACTTCATGTTGGTCACGAGCGCGAACAATTACGTAGTCGATCATATGCCAGTACTTAGACCTTGGATGTTGCCATGGCGTCTTAAACTTTCCTTTTTGTCTGAAAAGTGTTGTGATAACAAGATCTTGTTCTGGGCCTTTGGTTAGCAGCAATAGAGCATTGGAGTTACACTTTCCTACTCCTTCTTTGCCGATGGTATTAGGCCAGAGAGCATAGGCTCGACCAACTCGAGCGTTGAAGTCTCCTAGCAGGATGATCTGGTCGGAGTCAGGAACGTTGGGCAGCACTCTATCAAGATGCGAGTAGAATTCATCTTTTTATTCTTCTTCGATGTCCATGGTTGGCGCATACGCGCTTATAATTGTGGTTCGCCGATCCCGGCTTAGTTTGAGCCGAAGGGTCATCAACCTCTCATTTATGCCAGATGGTACTTCGTCAAATAACTAATTACATCATTTTTAATTGCAAATCCGACACCATGGATACGGGGTTGATTGTCATTTTTTCCTTTCCAAAAGAAAGTATAGCCCCCACCATGTTCTTTCAATTGACCTTCACCTGATCTTCTGGTCTCACTTAATGCAGCAATGTCAATGCTGAATCGTTTTAGTTCTCATGCTATAATTTCCGTACGTCGTTCTGATCTATTACTGGTGTTACTCTCCATGAGTGTACAGACGTTCCATGTCGCAAAGTTCAAATGTTTAACTGTATTATTATTATTTCTACCGCAAATTGTGCACACTCCGGACGCGGTTATCCAGACGAACGGATTGGTAGACTGACTATGTTTAGGGCACCTTTTATAGCCCCCTCCCCATGCGGGGTGAGCAGAGTGGACCCTAAAAAGAACTGTTCAGTCCCAAATCCTGAAGCTGAACGCCCATCACACACTCGCCGCCTACGTGCCGGTTTGTCACTAGGAGCTTCCAGATCACACAATCCTAGTCCCGTCGCAACTCCCCGATCGCCGATGATGGTGACGTTTGGACTTATCCTTCATTGGAATATGCCTGGGAGAGAGATTTTTTAACGTGATAATGCTGCTGCACATCAGCACACGACCCCTGCATAAACTGAAGTCCGACCCAATGTCATAGTGTCTACGTCAATGGATGTGAGTAAGATGGTGGGTTCGCATCCTAAACGACGCTCAAGGACATGGGATGGAGGCCCTCTGGTCCGACGTATAACGAGATCAAAGTTGTCCATTTAGTTGTCGCACTGTTGCGGCTACAGGCAGTACGGCTCGCCAAGAGTGCCGAGCAGAGAAGTCATTATCTGGCCAGACTCCAAAATTTTACATCATTTATTAATTAAAAAACAAACTTAAATCAACTGTTAGCTTGACAGTGGGCTAATCGCGAAATCTTTACGTTTTGTGGAATAAACTTTATTCTGCAAATGTCCCCATAGCCGCCATTAGGCGATCAGGATTAGGACACCTAGGTGGCCACTTGATTGTACCCCCACTACGGATCCACCTATTCTTGGATATGTCGAACAGTGGCTTTTGAAATCGAAACACATGTTTAACCACTTCGTAAGACCTGACCCTATCGCCGTAGCCTCTTATCGTAAGAATTGTAATTCTTTAAGTTTCAGTTAACGACATTTTTGCATCGACAAATGTAAAAATGACAGCTTTATCACTTTACGTCAAACAACAATCATAAGTGAACTGGTGTTTTATTTATTAATAAATAAATCACACAATTTGTGAAAATTTTTGAAACAACTTCTTATTTCTGAAACTACTGTGGTTTGGAAAAAAGAGTTTTAATCAGAATTATAGCAAAGACGGATATAACCATTTTGAAGTGCCCAGACACAACTAAGGCCATTTCCAGATTCTGTTCCATTACTTAAGTCATATTCATTCATATCATATTTTAAATTAGTTATACTGCCGTGGTAAGGATAAAGGTCGTATCTACAAAAATTGTGGTAACTGAGTTAATGGTACCAATACAGAATTTTATCATTTTCCTATCTGTATGCTAAGCTAGAACGTCGTATCTCCCGTTAAAATGCTCTGAAACATCGATAAAAAGAAAGTCGTATCTACAATAGACACTGCTTTGTTAAGGAATTTTGTCGTATGTGTGTTACGGTAAGTTGAAATGTCGTATCTGCTGCAAATTCTGTAGATACGACAGTTAAACCTAACATTGTATGCAGATACGACTTTTTTGATTGACACGGCTAGATAACCTCGAAATAGTGTATTTAGTATAACATAGCTACTTAACCTCAAAAATAAGTTTTGCCGGGTTCGTAGTGCTTCGAAGTGTTTGTATTTTTCAAGTTTATATAGAAATTTCTAACGTAAAATTGTTAGCAGGACGTTCAGATAATGATGAGTGTCTTCCAACTCACAAAGAAAATAAGATTAATGCCCAACTGATTAAAAAATGTTTTAATTCAGATTTAGGGAGATCAAGACGTAATATAATTGGGGAATATTCTGATTCAGACTCCAATGATGAGAATTTTACCACGGCAGCAGGCGGTGTTCCACTTATTAATCGTACTTTAAGCAAGAAAATTAATATTAATGAAAACTTAAGTATTAATTACTCCTAGTGCAGAATTAACTGCATTCATCACCAATATCTTAGATAATTTAATAATAAATGCAGTTAAAAAATCGGAAATTACGAATAGTTATACAAAAGAAGGACGAATCCGCAAAAGAAAGAAATATGATGTACCACTTATAGAAAGAAAAAGACTCAAACTAGAAGAAAAGAAGGAAAAAATGTGTTTGAAGGAGCCATGTAAAAATTGCACAAAAAAATGCACTGAGAAATTTGCAAAAGATCAACGAGCACACATTAACGAAATTTATCGAAACATGTCATCCAGAGACAGAAAGACATTTATTTTAAATTCAACTAAAAGGTCTCATATCAAAAGGGCTACAACTACTGGTTGCTCGAGTTCCCGAAGGCAAAATACCATTTTTTATAATTTGAAAGATGAATCAGGGTCATTCCAAAGTGTTTGTAAACGATTCTATTTGGCCTGTTTGGGATATGCAGCACATAATGATCGAGTTATCCGGGATGTTCTAAACAAATATTCAAATTTGGCAGCCCCAGTATCAAAACAGGGTCGTGCCACTCCAAAAATAAAATTGACAGAAAGGTAATAATGGATCACATCGAAAGTTTTGTACCGACAATTTCACATTATCGCAGGGAGCATGCCCCCAATCGCAGGTATTTGCCTAGCGACATAACAAAGAAGTATATGTATATGAATTTTAAAGAAACACACCCTCAAATTGAATTTTCTTATAGTCTGTACAGACAAGTTGTAAGTGACATGAAAATATCTTTTGCAAATTTGGGACATTGTTTTAACTGTGAAGAATTCGAGCTTTATAAAAAATCAACAAAACACAATCAAGAAATTGTTAACAATGACTGTGACATTTGTAAACAGTATGTCATACATATAGAAATGGCGAAGTCTGCACGTGCAGAGTATCGGAAAGATGTTGACAAAAATTCTCCATTGTATGAACAATCATCAGTAACATGTTTAGCTGATCTCCAAAAGGTTAGTGCGTACTACGCTTTTTTTCTACAACAAAGAGACAAGGAAAGCATAACATTATGGTTAGATAACTGTTCAGCCCAGAACAAAAATTGGGCTATATTTTGTTTTTTTGTTTACGTTGTGAACAGTTCAGAAGTTAATATAAATAATTTGACAATAAAGTATTTTCAATCGGGACATAGTTTTATGTCGGCTGATGCATTTCACCATCAGGTAGAACAAGCATTAAAGAGAAAGAAAAAAGTTTATGATTTTCAAGACTTTCATACATGTGCCCAATCAGCCAACTCCGGAACTGTTGACGTTATACAATTAGAATTAAAACAGTTTTTTAATTGGAAAGATTCTACGTCACAATATAAATTAGCTAAAATTAATCCAAGGCCTTATCTACAAAACATGGTACAAGTTGAGTTCAAGAGAGGCAAAAACTCACTTTTATACAGAAATAAATTTGATGATGAATTTATATAACTTAATTTTTTAAATGCCACTTGTCAGAAACGTGGGCTAAAAAAGCTGAATTGCAAAGAAACAGCAAGATTTCAGTAACCAGAAAGGAAACTCTGTTAAAAAGGCTGAACCAACCATACCCAAAAGCCGATTGGAATTTTGGAAATGTTTGCCTACTACGGAAGTTGAAGCAGATTTGTAAACAACAATTACCGAATAATTTATTTTTTTGAAACTAGAATTATTACTTATTATACCGCATTGTATTGTTTCATAAATAAAAATGTTTAAGAATTTAACAATAAAACTTTTTATTGTTTATTATTGTGATTTAATATTAATAAAGTTATTTCGTCGTAACTACAAATACTGCGACATCTCGATGGTACAAGTAAATTACGTTAAGCGTAAAAGTCGTATCTATCAAAATTATGTTTTCCACGCTTCAGAACTATTTAGTGTTCTCTCCCAAGACTATTGAGCCTATTTTATGCATACATGAACAATTTGAAAAATAAATGTCAAAAAATGTAGACGGCATACACCCAAAAAGTTTTCCTTCTTTTTCTCGGATCATTGAAATTTGCAGATACGACCTTTATCTTTATCAGGGCAGTATATATCTTGCCAGGAAAGTTTTATGGTGACACAACGGATTTTTTTTTTGTGTTCCCAGCACTGTGTTGGCTGCAATGCCTGTCTTTTAATGTGCGCACTTACCATATGTCAATAGGATAGGTATTTCCATTTATTGAGTCATTTTTTTCGTCACAACTAGAAAAAGAAATTGTCTTTTTTCTAATTCTGGGGTCGGACCTTTTAAGAACGTATGATATAGTACCTGAAAGAACAAATACTTATATTGTTGCAGTATATGAAAATAATTATAAGTCAACATTACCATCTTCATTTTCCTGTTCTGTGAATTCCACATCAAAATCTTTGTCCTCCCAACTACTTTCAATTTCTTGCTTAACCACAGTGGTTACGTTATTGGTACTTTTCTTTGGACGATTTTTAGGCACTGCCGCATTTGCAAAATCATTGAGGGTGATATCTACAAATCAAAAGTTGCAAAACCTCATTAAATTATCCGGTTTAACATTTCGAATAACATGAAAAAGAATGACAATAAGTGCAACATAACTTCTAAAACATTAGTTTAATAAAATTATATTTAATTATAAAATAAACCATTTAGCTTTGCGCAGGGTGGGATCAGGGAAGGATTTATAATAAATTATTTCACTCGTTCTTATGGTTCATGGAATTTGTATATTTGTACCTAAGTATTATAATTTAGTTTTTATGTTACTGACAGGGTCGGCAATTATACTTTGAAATTGGTTTTAAACGGTGTGGTATTTACCAATTGTAATTGGTTATCCGCTTGGAATTCACTACTCAGGTGCAACGTTTGTATACGACATAATGGAAGTTATTGTGCTTGAACTTATCATCTGAATAACTAATATTTCTAAAAGGGTATAAGAAGCTTATTCATACACGAAATATGTTACGGTCTGACTTTAATAAATTCGGATGAAAATAGCAACATAACCATCAATCATCAATCTCTCGAAGATACTTTATCGTTTGTTTTGCTATGTCTAAATTGAATTGGTATGTTTTTCTAGTAGGTAATCAGCAAAGTTAAAAACAAAAAACTTACAAATTGGTCGATTCAGGTCTGCAAAAGACTGTATGAATTTATGTTTTCTTACCACTTATAGAACGCACTGAATGTTTTTTTCCACTTCTTTTTTGCGACATCTTAAATTAATACCATATTCTAAATCAAAAAAACTACATTTCTTAAAACTAAAATACATGATAAATTTGAATATACGATACCACCGCTATCAACAGCCATGATCACAAAACATACCCCTTTAGAAGATTAACTTAAATGGCAGAGACTGGAACACTGTTTTTAACTATGCGGCCAGTCACGAGAGGCGCTGCAAACGAAAAGTGAAGAAAACTGTCTATTCTACTACGCTTAGTTTGACTTCCTATCGCTAGGTGCCGCCAAAAAAATTTTTTTTTTTAAACATCCCCCTATTTTATACCCACAAAACATATGTTATAGTCGTATTTTCCACAAAAGGGTGTGGCATAATTTCAAGTCTTAATATGATTTTTTGCGTTAAGAGTTTGAAAAAAGAGTGCGAGTCTTGTTTAAAAGTTTGTTTAGTTGTAAATTGTGCATAAAAATTGCGTTCAGTGTGTGCTATTTTAATTATTATGGCTCTTTTTGTTCGAGAAGTTCGGCCGGCAAAAAAAAATGTTGTGTTCCCAACTGTGAGACTAAGAATGGTAGTTTTTCCGATTTCCGAACCCTAATAAAGAACCAGAAATGCTAATAAAGTGGTTGGCAAATCTAAACAACCCCCGTTTATTTAACATTCCCTTTGATAAACTACTTAAAAGTTATCTAGTGTGTGCGAAACATTTTGTTCCGGATGATTTACAGTTTGGGTGTCGAAGAGACCTTAAATGGAATGCAACACCAATATTACATCTTAATACAGGTAAGAAAACCACGCACCTCTATTAAAAGTGGTACATGTTTTTATGAAATAATTGAATTTTTAGAGGAGGCACCTGGTCCATAACGAAGAAAATTGGAACCCTCTACTTGTGACATAGACATAAGTACTGGACCTACCACATCAAAGGAATCCGTCGGTGACCCTAGTATAAGTTACCCCATGGTCATCGATGACATGCCTAGCCCTAGCACATCGAAAGAATATTCCAAGAACGTAACTAGTCCAAGCGGCCTGTTATTTTATTTATGTTTTTAAATTATAAACTTTATTGTGTACCTACTATCTACTTTTTGACTAAATTAAAATGTAAACTAATATTGCTTATTGTGCGTTTCTATTTTAATAATAAATGTTTTATAATAATAATTGTTTTTTTTTTCGATCCCATTAATGTTTTGTCGTGTAACATATAATGGTGCAACATTTTTTGTAGTTTTTCAAAAATATTTTGAACAATATCTCGTTTGAATAATTTTTTGAAAAACTACAATTAATAGTTGCACCATAATATGTTACTATTTAAATTTATTTGAAATATTCCTCACTAATATTATTTTAAATTTCCCGCCAAAACAAATTTATGAGTATGCGACACATCAATAGATGGCGCTTCTTTTACTTCCAATTGTTAACATTGCAGTTCGTATTCTAAAAGGGTATGTTTTGTGGCCATGATGGACTAAGACTAGGGATGTAACGATATATCGATATATTAAAAATATCGATATATTTTAATCGATATATTTATTTCGATATATCGAAACAAATATCGATATATACAACACGATATATCGGTACATTATCAAAATAACTGTATCTGCTACAGCTGCTTTCTTTCGCTAGTTTTCTTGATCCGGATTTGTTGGATTTCTGAAGGCTCGATAAGTTTACCTAAAAGAGGCAAGGGGATTACGTATCCTGACCGCGATGGGCGCTAAAGTGGGGATGAAGCAGAAAATGCGTTTTTAGCGAAAGAACATGTGAATCCAAACGCGATTGGATCCTGAAATCAGTAGCGAAAGCACAAAACATAATGTTTTGTGAGCGAAAGAAAGCAGCTTACATATACAGGTGTAAAACTAATAGGTCCTTGTGTTGCCGTAGCAGTCGACTCACACAACAAAAAATCGAAATCGTCTAACTGGAAATAGATTATCAAACTTATTGTTTCTAGGTTCTGTTCCAGAAAATTTTGAATTAATTGACCTATCCTAATGTAATTATTTCTAAAAAATATTATTTCGTTTGTTTGGAATGCATATGTATTTTCAGGCAAATAAATTTTAATGAATACTATTTTATTTCATTATTTGATTCTTTAAAATTTGAAGTTTATTTACAACTACAATCCACTCTACAATAAAAATATAGCAAATATATCGATATTTTTCATTCGATATATCGAGTATATCGATATATAGTTTCGATATATCTTTTGATTCAATATATCGATATATTTATTTATTTTGGCATCCCTAACTAAGACTACAGTATAATAAATAATACAGTATTCTGACTTTCCGCTTGCGAGCCGTCCTGCGCATTTCTTCGCGCATGCCGCCATTATGGGTTACAACGTCACAATAATCACATAGACGTAGATAAATACCGTTCACTCCTGTGTTCAATATATAGTTCATTGTCGGCGTGTACGAGATAAATAAATATTGTGTTTAAATCTAATTCTGTGTTTTGTGTTTTTGGGTTAGTGTTCGTGAGAATTAAAAGGATTTAATTTTTATTAACATGTCTTGGGATTCATACAATGAACAATCATGGAAGACATGTGTGTGTTGCGGACACTTGCTCTAAACATTTTTTTCGCTTCCCCAAAGATCCTGTTAGGTGAGCAATAAGTAAAAATTAAGATGAATACTAGATAGTTTTATGTTTATAACAATTATTTGTATAACCGTAAAATTTATATTACGAAATGACAGTATCTAATATGTTTTTAATCTAAATACAAGTGAAACAATCTAATATAATATTATACAAGTAACAATAAGAAATAGTATGTAAAGTGTTACCAAATTTATTCTTTCTAACTGATTATTATGAATCGTTCTAGCATCCTGAATAATACTCCTGCCATTAACTGGGAAACAATAGTGTGTTGTTCTGCATTTGATAATCTTTTTGTTCTTAAGTCGTCGCTGTGTCCCACATGTTTTTCAGCAAATTTTATTTGTACAGAACCTGTTAAAAAATTAATATAAACCTATAGCAGTAAAATTACATAAATTTGTTACCATCTGTTGCTACATTGACGGAAATTCGTGAGGGGCACATTCCACCAATACGAATAGAACCTCCAATCTTTATGCTACGTTTTGTACATGAACTTACAAAACCTAAAAGCAAGATTTCCACAAACACCCGTATTATTAAGTAGGTGAATAAATGCCCAACCTCTAGAATCGCTTCTATTGCAGTTATATAATATAATTTCTTGTCCATTATGACATTTATTCCTACTACGGCAAGCATAGTCCACTTCTCTGTTTTCCTGTTGTCTCCAAGCTGTAAAATCTTCAAAAACTCTAAAATGTAAAACGGATTGTTTAATCTCATGAATGTTGTTGAAATGAGTAATCAAAGTATTATGTTTGGAAAACTTCTCTGTGTTTGTGCATATTGGTGGTTTAGGTTAAGAGATCCAATCTCAACATATACCGAATCCATTTTCTTAACTACAACCACAGAATAAGGAACCGTAGCGTAGGTTCCGTATTCTATGCTATAACCACAGCTAATATTCGCTGTGCTATAACTATAACCAACGGTAGAACCCAAGTTTATCCAATATAAATATAGACTTTGCTAGAATTAAACACAAAATATTAAATAACAAATACTTAATGTCTGCATATCTACACACCAATGGAATTTATGCAGATAGAATATTAGCAATGAAAATTGCTCTTTTAAACAAAATAAACAATAATATGATTAGTATAATATGAGAAAAATTGAGCGCCAAACGAAAATAATATCAGGTGAATTGCCCGCATCCCGCATGCGCATAATATACAGATTTTGATTGGCTCGGCACGTTGGCATTTTAATGTATGCTCACAACGACCGGCACAATTACGGGTTCACTCTTTTTCTTGTCTAAGATTGTATGTATTAGCTGTGGTAAGACCATTGAGATATAAGGAGACGCTATAAGCATTATTTTACATTATACAGAAACGGGTGCATTGGGTGGGGCGTAAGCGCATACCAATATGGCGGATTCTCCAGAGCCGCATTAACTATTTTTGTTGACGTTTTTGCTTTTAATTTGCAGCTTGGGTTTATACTTTATTTTCAAATATTATGCAGTGTACAAAATACTTAAATATAGGTAATTATTGATATTTGATACCTAAATCCAGGAATAAAAGACGTTAGTACTTTAGAAATTATATATTAATACCCCTTAAACAAAACAATTTTATTTAAATGTTGCGCTATGCTTATCCACTTTATTTTTACTTAAATAATACATCCTGGTATTAACATATTTAGTCGCAATAGATTTGATCAGTAAATGTATATGGTTATCAAACACTGATTTGATCAAAACCGTGCACAACTAAATTAGGAAAAATATTACTATTTACAAATTCCTTTAAAACAAGGTTTATTATGAATCCTGCGGAGAACATTTCATTAGTAACTACTACAAGATTTTTTATGATCTTTTCGGATTGGAAGCAAACGTCTAAAACATCTTTTGAAGGAATTTGTAAATCCTTTTTTTGCCTTCATTTTAATAAAAGAATAACACTTTTTAATGCATCTCGACATTCTCTGCAAATAATTTGCTTCTTTAAACTAAAAACAACAAATCCAGCAATATAAACAATATAAACAATAATGAATTTCGAAAATTCAGAAAATGGTCCAGGAAGATAATCATGATCTAGATAAATTATATTTGTGTACATTTCTTTAGTATCCAATTAATTCGAGACACATATTGTGTCCAGATATGGCTACGAGCAGGATCTTTAGGAAATCTAAAAACCAGAATATGTTTTTAACACACATTTAGGGGTATTTTTTGCTCGAAAGTGATGAAAAAGTAGAGAGTTTGAGAGTAGAAATCAAGTAAAGGAATTTGTAAAAAAAAAACTGCAATGCACGTATTAATTGTTCAGTGCAGAAAGAGAATGCTACCAGACTCCTATAATAATGTGTTTTAATAAGTTCGCCTAAAAAACCCTAAATACGTCCATGTACAATGTTTACAATATTTGGTACATACCTATGAAACGTTATTTCTGATATTTTCTGGTCGATTTCACTTCTACTACTGCAACTACGCACAGCACAGGACACCATTATAGTATATTGTCAAATAACCGTCCAAAAAAACACGAAAAACTTAAGTAAACTTGTAAAATACTCGTAAATAACACTATAAACTTGAAAGCACGACAAATGATAGATATCGTATACCAAAATGGCGTACCTGCACCCGCTTTTGGCCACGTTAGAGCGTCTCCCCCCACCTCAATGGGTAAGACTAAGCGTAACGAAAAGCGTAGAGCAGAGAGCAGGGTTGCCAACACCTCCGAAAGAGGATCTACCAAATGAGATTGTCGAATCTACTAGAAATCTACTAGACGACAAGTATGAACTTTCTAAATCTACTAAGTAGGTAACGTTAAGTTCCCTTAATAAAAAGGAATATGGAGACTTATATGTTATTACATCAGTGCAAAGAGATTCTAGTCTGTCTATGCTAAATCTGATGACTGATGACATAATATGACAACAAGTACTTTTGGCTGCATAACGAAAATTAATGACAACAGTACTTTTCCCTGAAACGCCCTCCACAGAAGAAAATACTTGCACTTTCTTTGTGTTTTTTGGCTCTCCATGGCTTTTCAGATCGGCGTATCGGCTAGTGATGATTTTGCCATAAACTTGCATGGGCATCATTTCCAGAATTGCTGTCAATGGCCAGCAACCATTCCTTAAAAGTATAGTCCTTCAACCACGCTTCTCTAAACTTCTGAGTGTAAGACCCTATATATATTTTTCCTAATATTATAACCGAAATATTTTTTTTTCCTTCATCAACTTCGTGGGAACATACAAAGATTCGATAGCGCGTTATGTTTATATTAAATAAAAATAATGCAGCCTCAAGAGGTTTGTAAAGTAAACAAATAAATGGTTCTAGACGTCTGAGAATCACGTCTTTGTCTATGGGATTCATTTTCAATTTTATTTCCAAAGAGTTTACAACTATTCGAATATTTTAAATTATTAATTATTAAATTGTGTGTTTGTGAATCTTGTGTGTTCAACCTACCTATTGTCGACGAGGTTCTATTCTACATCCATAAGGGTGAGTTTCTCACTGAGTAAATTTGTTTTGCATGATTTTCTTTTCGATATATATATTATTCATTTTTTATGATTTATTTAACATTTTGGCTATTATTGATATTTTAATTTGATAATACAAATTTATCTGAAGGAAGTTAAATTCAAAACAAGTGCATTATCTATTCTTGATCATATTTATATTGATATCAAGTAATTATCTGATTTTTCATGTTTTATTATTTTATTTTCATTGACTCATTAATGCCGTATGAAACATCAGTATATTTTGGTCAATTATGGAGCAGTATCTTGCGTGACCTGCCCCTGATACAATATAAGCTCCGGACCGTTGAATTATTATTTATTTTTTGTTAGTATCTGGAGCGATATCTTGCGCGACTTTCCCCTGATATCATTGCACACTCAGTACTAACGTGTGGTCAGTTATAGAGCAGTATCTTGCGTGACCTACCCCTGATACATTATAAGCTCTCGACCGTTGATTATTATTGGTTAGTATCTGGAGCGATACCTTGCGCGACCTTCCCCTGGTATCATTGCACACTCAGTACTACCGTTTGCCTAGTTTTTGGAGGGTACCTTGCGTGATCTGCCCCTGGTACCATGGCCACTCCGAACTAGTGTTATTTGAATTTTGTGATAACTGCAGCGATACCTTGCGTGACCTGCCCCTGGTATCATTGACGCTCAGTATATCAATGAACGATGTAATACTGGCAATTTTTGATTAATGTTATCTTAATTCTGAATTAAAGTCGTAAAAGACAACGTGGATAAGATGTCCCAATAACAATAAGGAATTAATTAATAATAATGCACATTACAATACAAGATTTTACATACACACATGAGTAGAACAAAATTGCTCAGACTTTCCTTCTGTTTATTTACAGATACGTCACCTCATCAACCGATTAAAGCTTCGGCCCAGATATTGGCAAAGTAATTTTAATTTTTATATATATTTCTTTATTTTAAGTTTTTATTTTATTTTTCTTTATTTCTTCACTATATGTATATATTTATATATTTTTTTTTATCTGAATTTACTGTTTTACTTGAAAAGAATACAAAATAATAGACGAAAATAATTAACGCATCCTGACAATTTATTATACTTTAAATTTTCCTACATGAGGATACTGCGTTTTATGTATGGCGCATGGATAGCTGATATTTTAAATGAATGCATTTTATGTCATGTTCAGGGTTGTTCCAGGCTGCACAATTGTGGCAAAAGTGGCCTAATCAAGCATCCTTTGGCACACTGGCACCTCTTTGGTAAAAATGGCACAATTATAACAATTGATCTTTTACACAAAATATCCATCCAATATTACTTTATTCAACATAAAAGCGATTTTTTAATTGGGAGTTTGAGGAGAGAGATTTTTTTTCTGTATGATGCTTGAGCCAGTCCTGAATTGTCGTTACAAGTTTAGCGACCTTTCCATTATTAAATAATAAAAACAGCCAGCACTGCAGGCAGCCAGGCATACACCATATACAAAATGATTTTTTTTTAATCTGGCACCATTGTCGGAAAACTGGCACTATTGGAACCTTGACAAATGCACACTCAAAAAATCTCTAGGAACAACACTGGTCATGTTTGTTTTTCGATGTACATCCCTCAGTGTCGAACAATAGTGCCGCCGCTAGTACTTATTCATGAAATATTTGACTCAGCTAGCTAAACCCAAGGCTCCTCGATTGATCCTGACCTACCACAAGCTATCTACGTCACAGGGCGACCCGCGTGCTTTATCACGGCATTATTTACAGTTATAAACATCTATGGGCATTATGGATGATATATTAGATTAATAAGTACTATTGACTCTTATTTTTGATCATCATTTCAATCATAGATTTTCATAAACAATACAATATTCCAGAAGTTAACTGATTCACCAGTATAAATAATAAGAAATAAAGGATTAGGGTGATGATAATAGTAATTATTATTATTCATTCTATAACAATCACTTTTCGACAAATAAAGTTCATTGTAATAAAATTCAAAATCAAAAATAGAGTTATGGGTTTAATATTTTAAAGTGTTTTTCTATTTGTTATTTAGTCTTCAACTCTAAAAGTATAACATGGATCTCTTTTCTGTAAGCTTTTAATTCAGTATTATAAATTAACTATTTTTATTTATTTAAGTAGTTAAAACATTAGTGTTACAACAAAATACAATATTCAATTTTTACAGTTATTACAATAATTTTAAATTTATGTTTAGGAAGTTGCATTACCTCTACCACAGTCCGAGACACACACCACTACAGAATAAGAAAGTTTATGAAATTTTTCAATCAAAGTGGATATAATGTCTTTGGTCATTTTGTTGTCAAAGTCTACATACCTATATATCGGCTGTTTCCAATTTGAAAAAAAGACCTCTAACGATAACCCCTTGCATTTGTGAATGCGGTCCAATCACCAAATCTGCCTGTTTATCGTATTCATATACGGAGTTTACTTTGACTTCATCTAACTGAAGCACAACTACTTTTTGAAAATCGCTCATTTCATGTGTAGCTATATACTCATAATTCGCAGAACATCGTTTAAAATACACCTTGCCGTAAGTTTAGCCGAGATGCCCATCTTTGAAGAGAGGATATTCCAGGCAATGGACACTTCTTTTTGTCTCGTAGATATATGTAACACCTTTTGCTGAAATATCTGATGGCAAAAGCATTTGATATATCTTCTGAACTCCATGTAACCCGTTTGTTTCTTTTAATGATTATATCTCGTTGGGCTTTGAATGAATACGATATACCTTCTCCAATTTCATTTTAGAACAAAGCCATTCCGAATATTTTTCCAAGGCATTAATCTTTATTCTAAAATTGTAATTTTATCTGTAAGGTTCATTAGCTGTTTTTTAACTGCGTCATTTTCAGCAAGAGAATCCTCATATTTTTTAACAAGTGGCTCGTGTACATTTTCTTCTTGGATTTCAGAAGTACAGGGTGCTGGTAGTGAAGGCACCATAAGCACAGTTTGGAACAAATCAGGATTTTTATTCACTTCACTTTGCAAAATTTCTTGTACTAATAAAGTTTCGGTCCTTATGGCAATGCCACAGTATAATAAATAATACAGTATTCAGTATTCTGACTTTCCGCTTGCGAGCCGTCCTGCGCATTTCGTCGCGCATGCCGCCATTATGGGTAGGTCACAATAATCACATAGACGTAGATAAATATCGTTCACTCCTGTGTTCAATAAATAGTTCATTGTCGGCGTGTACGAGATAAATAAATATTGTGTTTAAATCTAATTCTGTGTTTTGCGTTTTTGGTATAGTGTTCGTGAGAATTAAAAGGATTTTATTTTTATTAACGTATCTTATGATTAATACAATGAACAATCAGGGAGGACATGTGTGCGGCAAAATGTTGTCCCAATAAGCGGTACACTTGCTCTAAACATTTTTTTCGCTTCCTCACAGATCCTGTTAGGTGAGTAATAAGTAAAAATAAAGATGAATACTAGATAATTTTACGTTTATAACAACTATTTGTATAACCGTAAAATTTATATTACGAAATGGCAGTATCTAATATGTTTTTAAACTAAATGAAAGTAAAACATAAACACAAGTTGTCTCTTGGCGAGATAGCATGATAACGCAATCAGCTAGGGGTTATATTATTGACAATATATAATATATGGCCCTTGTTTGACTAAAATTGCTGAGAACAGGATTCAGTTGATGCAGAATTCAGGCACACGGCTTGTATGTGGAATTCGTAGGGGTGAAAGAGGTTAGCAATAAGATTAAGGAAATCGGCTGGGTAAGAATGAAACAACGTCGGATTTTCATTCACTAATTTTGATTAATAAAAATCATCAGATGGAAATAGGCGGAATACTTATATGAACGATTGAAGTTCCGGGGATCGGTGTATGATGTGAATATTCCTCATAAAACTGTCATTACGCTACAGCTAGACTCAACATCAATCTTTGAGCGGTCATTTTCCTATACGGTTTCAAAATATTACAACACTCTACCGGAGAATATAAAAAGTTTACAGGGGTTTTCGTTTAAGAGCGCTGTCTGACACGTAATAGAACAAATTAATTTGTAAACATAAGCTACCTACTTAATTTGGCCAGCGATGTAAAACTATTTTCAGATAGGTTTAAGCTAAAATATAAGTTACGTTTAGGTTAAGTTAGAAAGCACTGCTTCAACTTTTATAAAAATGTCTTTTTTACTAATAAAGTCTGTATTATTGTTGTGTTTATTATTATTATTATTAAAAATCACCCAATCATGTCAACATTTAACTGATACCACCACTCAAGGCTGTTTTCAATCACTATGACACACCACAAATATTTCTGAAATTGACAGCGATATTATTATGTACTTAAATATTTTTACAAAAATGAAAATACAGTACCGAAAGCTATAATTATTCAATTATTCTTAGTCAGGACCTGACTTGTAACCCAAAATGGCGGCGGTATACGTCACATCTTATTTCAAAGTGGCAACGTGGAGTCGGAATGCTGTACTTATTAATGCTGTGGTAATGCGCTAAGTTCTTCCTTTTTTTGTTGTAGAAACTGGCGTAGGAATCAATAGGGAGTTAAGGTAAAACCAAGGACATATACGTATCTCCATACGTAAACGTGAGATTTTGGTTATGTTTACACTAGATAAGGAGTCATTCAAAATAGAGTTAAGGTGCCATCCAATACGTATCGTATAAGTGAAAGGTAGAGATAACACTTTACTTGAGAAAAAGACTATTTTAGATTTTTCTACTTCCATTTACTATGTTGTTAATATTATTGTTTTTTTAATTATTAACCAAATACAGATATATTTTATTATGTATATCTATAAATAATAACAGAAAAATGTTTATAATTGTTACAAAATAAACTACTACTACTAACAATAATAATAAAGTATTTATTGCAAAATAGCTTAGCTTAATTTTCAATTTAGATTGAGTTTTTAATGTTCTATTCTAGATATTCGTACAAGTTCATGTAATTCCGACAACAATCGGTTCAATACGTTTAAGTATACGATACGCGTAGAGGTACATATGTTTACGGCCTTCGTATCGTTAAACGTATCATAAGTTTAAAGAGCGCATGCGTAGATGTCAAAAGATACGTTTACGTATAAGTCACTGGCTTTGCCTTAACTCCCTAATAACAGATTGCGTGAAGGCACAGCTGAAACAAAACATAGCTTTAATTTTTGAGGATAAAATAAAATTCAAATATTCAAAATTTACAGGGATGTGCGTAGAAGACTATGAAATCTACTTTACTTCGTTTGTCTACGAGTTATTTACGTATTGTTTACATCCGCTTTCTTGCATAAACTATGTAGACAAGATAATATTTAAATATTTTTAAAAAAAATTTTGATTATATTTAATTTAGTATATCTGCAGTTTTCTCAAGTTTAATTATTTATAACAAAACAACTGTCAAAACATGTATATTTTACGCGTTGTCTACGTAGTTTACATTTTACATTGTCTACGCGTTGTTTACGCCAAAAAGTAGACAATCTCTGTTTACGGGTAGATGCCCATCCCTGGAAATTTATAAACTAAACTTTACGGCTCAAAAATGTCCTCAACTTTGTGATCAGCGCACTGAAAAACGTAGGTTTACTACAATCGTGAAAAATTACCGACAACAGATTTTATTAAAGGCTTTTTCAAATTTACCTACATTTAAAATGCTAGTTTTCAAAAAACTACGTCAATCATTCAGTGCAGTTTTGTATTTACCTGTGGTTTTTTATTTTCTTTTTGCTGGGACATTAAGTAGTTGCGCTTGTAAATCACGCTCATAATCTTGTTCCGTAAAATATTCTGAACAGACACGACAATTTTCCGGATCCCATTTTCCACCTCTCTTACATTTCTGCACCAAAATTTGATGAAGGCTTTTGTCTTTAGGAAACCGAGAAAAATGAACTTCCTTCCCGGATTTTTTGACACCTAACCTGCTAAAATTACAAACTGCAACAACACCCGTCATTCCAGGCATTGGTAATCTTGCAATATACATGCAACATGCAAGTGATGCAAGGCGCATTAATTATATAGGTTACCTCATTGAGCAGCTTATGTTGAGGTGATTCGCGGGGATCGTGACATCAGCTGGCGCCCGGAGTTCTGTGGCCACTAGATTAGTTTATATATGCCCAAATTATTTTATTGTTTTTGAGATTGGCGTTTTCTTTACAATAGTGTAAATAATAAACATTATTCTATGTCAATAGTGTTGTGAGCTATTATTGAAAGAATTTAATACTTCAGTATATAAACATTATTCTATGAATAAATCCGCGAAGAGTTTCGATATTTTGGTGTTTTTCCAATCCAATACGTATCGTATATATGGTGACATCTACGCATGCGCTCTTTAAATTTATGATCCGTTTAACGGTACGAAGGTCGTAAACATATGTACCTCTACGCGTATCGTATACTTAAACATATTGAACAATGAACGGCTTGTTGTCGGAATTACATGAACTTGTGCGAATATCTAGAATAGAACAACAAAAACTGTGAATCTATATTAACAATTAAGCTCAGCTATTTTGCAATAAATACTTTATTATTATTAGTAGTAGTAGTTTATTTTGTAACAATTATAAACATTTTTCTGTTATTGTTTATAGGTATAGGTACATAATAACATATATAGGTATTTGGTTAATGATTAAAAAAACAATAATATTAACAACATAGTAAATGGAAGTAGAAAAATCTAAAAGAGTATTTTTCTCAAGTAAAGTGTTCTCTACCTTCCGCATATACGATACGTATTGGATGGCACCTTAACTCTATTTTTGAATGACTGCTTATCTAGTATCTAGTGTAGACATAACCAAAATCTCACGTTTACGTATGGAGATACGTATATGTCCTCGGTTTTGCCTTAACTCCCTAATATTTTCCTTGTATAAAATGATCGTTATGCACAATATAGATAATAGGTCAAAACGTTTTAAAAAAATGTTCACACAACTTTAAACAAAATATAAAACATAATAATAATATCACAGAATAAGAAAGCGTTAGCGTAGCTTACTTATTCTATGATAATATGCACAAAAACACCAAAATCTCTAAATCTTCGAGGAAGTATTAAAGTCTTTCAATAATAGCTCACAACACTATTGACATAGAATAATGTTTATTGTATCGATAACGCCAATCTCAAAAACAATAAAATAATTTGGGCAAATATAAACTAATCTAGTAGCCACAGAACTCCGGGCGCCCGCTGACGTCACGACCCCCGCGCACTCCCTTCCACAAAAAGCTGCTCAATGAGTTAACCTTATAGAGTTAATGCGCCTTGAGCAAAACCAGCGTAACTAATGAAAACACAAGTTGAAAAACCTTAGATTAGCTACTTTATTCCTTGTCTAAGGGAAAAACCAACATATGCACACACAATTTACAATGCACACAGTGATTCCCTCAGATTCTCTGACAAAACCGAAAGAGACTATAACGTGCCGCCATATAGCAGCTCCATACTGACCTAAATTATATAGTGATTTATCGGTCATACTTTTCCTCGTCCTAGCGAGTTACGAATGCACCAACATAATAGAAGAAGGTTGTTTAATAATAATTATGATTCTACTAGAATTTCTACTGCCCACTAAAACGTAAAATTGCCCACAATCAAGACAAGAATCAATGTCTTTAAAGGACAATGCCTTTAAAGGACAATGCCTGAATCTACCCGATTTAGTAGAAATTATACTTAGTTGGCAACCCTAGCAGAGAGCAAAACAGTAGAGCGGTCGAACCATATATAGAGACATATATCGCTCAAGTGAGTGGTAAAAAAGGGAATATAGGACGCGGCCATTTTGATGTTATATATATATATAGCGGGAGCGATGTCGAAAGAATACGCACAATCGTGAATGAACTGACAATTTTCAGTCTGAATATATATATATATATTAAATATATTAAAACACCTGACCGGCAATTGGGAGATGTTGGTTCAAATCCAGCTTGTGTCACGAGATTTTTTTGATTCGTACAAGTTAGTTTATTTCATTTTTCTTTGTATATCGGTGATATACTATACTCTGTCAACTTAGTTGAATATCTTTGTTTGTTTATTTATATATATATATATATATATATATATATATATATATATATATACTCTAGAATGATAATCCCGTAGTACAAAAATGTAACCAAAAAGTGTAGAGCTGTCCATAATGCGCATGATCACCAGTAACTTATTTTTCAACAGGACCGGCTTTGATTAAATGTAATATTACTGTTATAGGTATTTTTAAAATTAAATTGTACCATTTGGTAACATTCAAATAAAAAATGGAATAAAGGAATTTAAGAAATAAAAATTACATTAAATATCTAAATACTTTATTGTCTAACAGGTACAACCCAATAATAATAAATCTAAGCAGAAACGAGAAATAAGTAAAAATTCTAATACTGGAAAATATCTTAAGGACTTGAGCATTCTAATTATTTATTTTACTATTATATAATATTTGTTTGTTTATACAACCACCTTAGGCGTCTTACCTCTCTACAGCCTTCAAAGAAGGGGTGCAAGAAACAGTGACTTCACAAATATTTTCCGTGTCCATGTAAACCACTTCCATATCATCCGTACTACTCGCAATAGTATTTTGTGACAAAACATGGTTGGTAGAACTTTTATTCTCAGCAATTTCATGGAGGATTCTATAATTAAGTATATTCCAGTTTAACAACAGAATTCAAACGAACTTTGTATACCTACACAACGTAGGAAATATATTCTTGACATACATATCATGCATTTTTGACAGACTGCTTTTAGGTAAACAGTGTCTTGATATCAAACGATTAAGAATTTAACTTCCACTCTCATTTACATAATCTCTTATTTTCAACAAAAGTTTGGGAACTGCATCGGGTACGAGGGTGATCCTCTTGCCGTCTTCTCTACAAATGATATCTTCAGCAGCGAAATGCTTACTGCATATGACATTCCCATCACATACATTTTCTGTACTAGGATCCCAATACCCGCATCCAAACATCATGTCTTTTTTTTGTCAAGCTAAAAATGAGTATCATGTCAATGGTATCATATTGACTCAAACTGAGACTGTTAGAAACCCGAAACAATAACTTACTGAAAATATTTAATACCAGGAATGAGACCTTCATTTTTACACCACAACACTATACACCTCATTGTTTGTTAAATAAACGAACTAAAACCAAAATAACAAATATTAAAAACAATTTTAATCACAAATAGGTATATCTATCAACAATTAAAATATACCACGAATAAAACCATAACTCAATTATAAAACCTATCTGAATTGTTGTGAAGCCGACTCTGACGGATATTCCCACTTCGAGAAATGTCATTTGCGAAAACAGACGCTGTTACGAAATCTCCTAAATTTAATAAGATTTGGAAAAAAATGTTTCGTTCATATTGCTGAAAACTAAACAGTATGCAATTTTACCGATAACATTTAATTATTTGATTTTGTCAAGCAGTTTCGTATGACGCAACATATGGATTTATTTATAAAACAGATATGTCGCATAAATTCTGTAAGGCGAACGACAAAATAGTTTTAAATATGGCAGCTTTGTACTGAAAATAAGTTACTGAGGAGCATGCGTAGTTCGTGAAAACTCTGCATACCCGTTACACTTTTTGGTATTCGGCTGGATTTAATTAGCATTCTAGAGTACATATATAATATAAGATTTCTATGGTTGCACAATCGGATGCGCATCCGGTTTTGAGCGATATATTCCTCTATATATACGATGCGCATCCGATTGTTTATAAAGACAATGCTTACGCAGAGCACACTAAAATATAATGCACTATTTGTACAAAAATCGTCATGAAACTGTTTCGGAACTGTTAGGATCGATTGCAGGCGAATGCGTTGACCTGGTACGGTATTATTTCGGTACAGAAAAGATAGGTGGTTGGAACAGAAAAATGCTGATTTATTTTTAAATCGGTACCTAAGTGTAGAAATTGCAATTAATTTTAAGCTTTCTGAATACGTATATAGGTTGTTATTGTACCATGATCACCGTTTATACCACTTCGGTACGGTATAAACTCTATCATGAGTTTATTTTTCAATATCCAAATAAAAACATTAAATATGAAATAACGTACCCTATACTAAATTTTCAATAAACCACCCAATTATTTAATTATTTGAATTAAGTCTATGCTCTCCTAAGACCTGTAAATCGTCTTTACTTGTGTCAGTAGTGTAGTATCTTTACGTAAAGATAATAAATGAAAACAGCAATAAATCAATTTAATTATTCTATTCTGCATCAATTTATACATGTCTTAAATATACCTAACTCAACAATGAATATCTCTTACCCCAAAACTATACCGTTTTATTTATCTACAAATTTTATGTAGAAAAACTATTAATACAGATAAACAAAATACATTTGCTTATACAGGTCCATCCACTCGTATGTATTTTAATATCGTTAATATATTACAAGTACAAGTTGATAACCATATTAGTGTTTTAGTAGAGATCTAGTTTAAGAGTAATGTTTTTTTAGCAGGTAATTGTCTTGTAATTGGGTGTGTTGCACCTGTTAGACAATAAAGTTATTTATTTATTTAGTAGTGTCCAACAAATCACTGTCTCCGTCGTCACTCATTTTTCTTAAAATTTATTGTCTTATTTCTTTAAAACACCAAATAAATACAAAAATATACAAGAGCAAAAACCGTAGAGGTAAGAGATTGGTTGTTTAACACAAGACAAACACAAAACATACCGTTTTGTGAAGACAAACACGGGCAAAGTGAAAAAAAAATTAAATTGCGCATGTCAGTCGTGGATCAGTCAAAACGGTAATTGCTTTTCACCAGAGATATAGAGGGGGGAGAATGAGTTTGACAGATGCGCGAACTGCTAATGTAGTAGGCCGCCATGTTCCTTGTTGACAGTGGTGTATCGTTTTAAGGGGTACTATTTAAATTGGAAAAAAGGTTATATAAAATCGAATTGTCACTGCCAGTTTTCAGTGTGCTTTTTTTAAATTTATAATAAAACAAATATAGATTATTTTAAATTTTTTAGCCTTTTTTTATAAAAGAAATGGCTCGCGGCATATGGAACAAACGTTTTTTCGAGACACCAAATAGTTTTCACATAGAACGGAAATTTAGAGGGGTCTTTCCGAGGCTTGCAGACTACGATTAATCCTTTAATATAATCTAAGTGCATTCTTATGCTAAAACTAAAATCGGGTTGTAAAGTAAAATAGGTTTGGAATGTTATTTCCATGGGTTGCAAAATAATAAAAATACTCCGAAGTTTTGAAAAAGCGATTTTATTATTATCTGTTATTTGGTACAATATCAAAACAAAATAATGTTCATGGTCAATGGAACTTCTACACAGCATATATGGTTAGGCGCCTCAGGGCGGAATTTTGCTCCTATTTGATCGACTAAAAAAAAGTAACCATCAACATAATCATCTTATCTTGATTACTATGTGATTACAAAAACAGCCAGAGATCGATGACTTTATTGTGAAGTAATTGTAATCAGGAATAGATTAATTTTTTTAAGTAAGCGCCGCGGCTATCTGCTGTCTTGTGTGTACCCTATATATATTTAGACTGTTAGCAAAGATTAATACATTAATCTTTGCTGTTAGGTTTTATACTTTTATTTAAATCAAACACTGTTTGAATCTTAATTAATGGTTTAATATTCATTTGGTACAAGAATTTATGGTTCCGCGTTTACTGTTAATTTTTATGATGTTAGCACTACGACGCGTCGTATAGAACGGTCTTTATGTTTTTGAATATAAAGAATTTGTTTTTAAAAAATATCTCTGAATTAAATTTTATTAAAACTCAAAATATAACTTAGAAAAAGCAGATGAATATAACATAATAATTATTAATGTTTACTTGTTCGTGTCTGTCTATTCTAATTAAACATGTTGTTATACAGGACTAAGTAACTTTTGATACATCGCAACATCGCACTTTTGCTATTTTACTGGAAATGATGGATCAGCAACTTGTCGTCGTGGGAATATCTTATTATATTTATACAGGATGAACCATACATAACTCGGTCAGATAGAAAGTGACCCTTGTCCTTCCTTCCGGACGGGTATGCAACTCCCTTAGTTAGTGAATTCTCTAGGAACGCCCACGCCAGTGATATACTTTGTATTGTACAATTTTATCAGACTCACTTGCTTAATATCTTTATGTTATTGGAATAACCTTTATACAACCCCATCTTGAACAATTAGTAGAACACTAGCCCCTTCACTCTAATGAGTTATTTATAATGCCTATAATCCTAATACGTCGACCGTAATTTTTTTTATACATTTTTAACTGCGGAAATTTTATATGAAAATGTTAAATATTAAAATCAATATCCTTACCAGTTACGTCAATTACATGCTATTTACATATTTTACAATGTTTATATATAACAACAATAAAATACATACATACTACACAATACAATCAGACCAGCAATTTAAACATTAATATCTTCGTCATCAAGATTTATGACGTAATCTCGAAACCTTTCAGGTCTTTTCGTTGACCTACGTGCTCGTTGTGATGTCAGCTTTACAGATGGTGCTACCGGAAAAGCTGTTCATATTGTTGACGGCAATAATGATGCTTCTTATGTTAACGTTGTTGCTGACGTCAATGATGATGTTTCTGATGTTGGTGATGATGCTTCGCTGCTGATGATGATGCTGACTCTGATATTACCTAGTGATCCTGAAGCTGGTGACACCAAAGACGTGTCTTATTCTTCAGCAGCCAACCTGTTATCAGATATATTTATTTTAGTATTCAAATAGCTATTATTAAATACATTTTTATTAACCGTCTCCACCAAACAATCAACCACCGGCTGAGAACCGCACTGTTCTGGATCGTAGGCGATTCTAGACATATGTCATGATGTACATGTTTTAACAAAATTCAGTATCTCGCTCTTTTCCTTCGTTTATCGGCAACCTAGACAAAAAATCAGATACGCAATTAGTTTTGGCTTTTATGCACTCAATTTTATACTAAAAATTTGCTAAATAAAGATCCCACAGTTGCAAACGACTAGCGTATGTTTGGGGTATACCTTTATATTCTCCAAAAATATAAACCAAAGGTTTATGATCAGTTCTGAGGGTAAATTTAGTTCCCCATAAATATTGTTCAAACATTCTTACCCTATATACGATTCCCAATGCTTCCTTGGATGCATGCGTACTTCTTTTCAGCTGGCATTAATGTTCGTGAGACACGCAATCAGTCTTTCATTTTCACGTACCATAGCGTTGCTGTGATAGCATTATTGGATGCCTTTGTTGTTAATACTAAAAGTAACGATGGATTGAAATGAATCAATGCAATACCGTTGGCTATTTCTTTCTTTGATACTTGATCACAACAACTGATTTTATTAAACTCCTTAGGTGGCCTTGAGACTTTCATTTCAAACATTAACATTCAATTTTACGTTATTTTTATGTAAATATTTCCAGTTTTGTTGAAATTTTCACGGTCCTTGTGGTTTAAGCTTTATATTTTATAACAATCTAACCTGTAACAGTGGATAGTTTTAATTCTTTGTAGAATTCTACGCCTTGTCCTGCTATCCGTGCTGGTACCAGAGCTCTGACGAGGCATTAGAGGGCTGTAACAGAACAAAAAAGATAATAAAATTTGAAGAAAAAAACTATAAATAAATTACCTAAGTATAACTTGAGGCAATTCTTCGACGCTTTGTTATTCTGTCCGTGATTGTTTCTAAGTTGTCCAGTTGGTTCTCTGAACTAAAATGAAAAACGCGGTGCGTTAATCAATTACGTATAATTCTTTAAATAAAGCAATTACTAAAATGTTAGCTTAAACAAATTATATTAACAAAACCTTTGTTTTCCAATTCTTATTGCTTCTTCAGAACGTAAGCTGGTGCTCGATGAGGATGTATCAGATGGAATCGGGTTTGTAGTTGCCCTGGTTGCGTTCCCTTTTTTATTCCAGAAATACCTGGCATTGTCGGACAAACTTTAAGTTGCACAGGAGTTTTTCTTCAACAGACGCTTTCCAGGAAAATTTAAAACATCCTCAGTTTGAAAATGGTTGGAGCACACTAACTTAAATAGTTTATGGATTGGGTATGGACCCAATTTTCTGACTGAATTCCCAACGTAGTAAGCCATATATGTCGTAAATTTTCATCTTTTGGAATTCTACAAAATGTATAATAATATTGGTATAGATGCCTCATATTCATATCAAAATACAAGCCTTAGCAATTGAAATAATTAGTATTTTGTCTTTAGGTATTAAAGTTTAATACCAATCAACCTAGATTTGAATACACGACAATGCATTTTTGGTTATGCTCACATTATTACTTACTGATGAAATGAAATTCCTTCTGGGCTACGTTTTCTATAGTTTTTGCACGATTTTACAACACAAGCCATTGTTTATAGAACTTACACAAACACTAAAACGATCAAAACCAACAAATCACAAAGCAATTAACACGAAAATCCTAACGAATATAATAAACAAACAATATAAACATAAACCGTTTTCAGTTTTCAAACTAAAGACAGACGGTCTACAATTTGCAGCTGCCAACATAAAACAGCGGACTCTTATTGGCCGGAATTAAAAATTCCCGCTTTAATAGACGACGACGTTTAACAGCAGATTTGTTTTCCGACAGTTGGTACGACAACAAGGAACATGGCGGCACCCGTACCGTCCTAGGAAAATCGTATGCGCACTCGTCGAAGCGCGTTCTCCCACCTCTATATCTCTGCTTTTCACCTGTGATCGAAATGACGGTGCCAAAATCGATTCTTGAACAGTCACAGGTTTGGTTGGAACGTTAAGGAAATCGTACAATGAACGATCATCGCTCGGTTGGAACGTATTGCGCATGAGCGTGAGCGTACATTACACGGTTTTTAGGGGAGTTGGAACGAACCTAATATATCCGTTAGTTCGTACACTGATGGATATTTGCCAGAGATATAGAGGGGGGAGAATGAGCTTGACACATGCGCGAACTGCTAATGTAGTAGGCCGCCATGTTCCTTGTTGACAGTGGTGTATCGTTTTAAGGGGTGCTATTTAAGTTGGAAAAAAGTTTATATAAAAATTTTTTCGAATTGTCACTGCCAGTTTTCAGTGTGCTTTTTGTTAATTTAAAATAAAACAAATATAGGTTATTTTAAAATTTTCAGCCTTTTTTTTTATAAAAGAAATGGCTCGCGGCATATGGAACAAACGTTTTTGTTTTTTTCGAGACACCAAATAGTTTTCACATACAACGGAAATTTAGAGTGGGTCTTTCCGAGGCTTGCAGACTACGACTAATCCTTTAATATAATCTAATTTCATTCTTATGCTAAAACTAAAATAGGGTTGGAACGTAAAGTAGGTTTGGAATGTTACGATATTTCCATGGGTTGCAAAATAATAAAAATACTCCGAAGTTTTGAAAAAGCGATTTTATTATTAGGGAGTTAAGGCGGCAAAACCGAGGTCGTTGTATCTCCATACGTAAACGTGAGATTTTGGTTATGTTTACACTAGATAAGCACTCATTCAAAATAGAGTTAAGGTGCCATCCAATACGTATCGTATATGCGGAAGGTAGGGATAACAGTTTACTTGAGAAAAAGACTCTTTTAGATTTTTCTACTTCCATTTACTATGTTGTTAAATTATTGTTTTTTTAATCATTAACCAAATACCTATATATGTTATTATGTATACCTATAAACAATAACAGAAAAATGTTTAAAAATGTTACAAAATAAACTACTACTAATAATAAAGTATTTATTGCAAAATAGCTTAGCTTAATTTTTAATATAGATTCACAGTTTTTGTTGTTCTATTCTAGATATTCGTACAAGTTCATGTAATTCCGACAACAATCGGTTCCTTAGACAAGGAAAGAGAGTGGACACGTAACTGTGCCGGTTGTTGTGTTACCACCTAGCACATATCCCTTAGATTCAGAGGCGTAACATACATAACTTATGTGATATATTTTTGAAATTTTATTTAATTTTGATGATTAATATTTTTAATAAAAAAAGATATGGACATGTGGATATGGATAATTTAATTGATAAATGAAACAACATAATATGTTAACACATTATTTAAATATTCTTGAAATAAAAGTCGACCTCCACACAATAAATTTAATAAATATCCTCAACAAATTACATTTGTCACCATACATGTTTCGCAGCTCCGGGCTGCATCATCAGTGGTTATAAGAGAATCTGTTTTTATTTCAAGAATATTTAACTATTCTACTCCACTTCGATATGGACTACTTCTTTCGAATTAACACATTATATTTATTGAAAAATGGGAACATAAAATTTAATATAGGACGTTTTTATTGTCCTTTAAATAGGATGAGATTGAATTAAATATTTCAATCAACGCTATAAGTGAGATATTTTCATAGACATATTAATATACATATATGTACAAAATCGTGAGCCTTTACTTATTTAAATAATTTGGTAGTTACTGAGACAACAGAAAAATGCGCTACCAAATTCTAAATAACTATCGAATCAATACAATTTTAAGCCTACATTTAAAATTATTTGCATGCAACATGTACAATAAGTGTTTTTTATAACCCTTAGCGCATTGTTTTACTTGGTTAAGCCTCGTAAAATAATGTTCATGCTGCATGCTAGAAATAGTTACTTTTTACGCAATATATATAAATAAGTAATAATATTATCTGGTTATTGTGGATCTTACTACAAATAATATAAACACCTACCTTCACTGGTTGCAGATATATTGGTAATTGTGGGAAAATGTTTGGAACAGCTAGGTGTAGCAAACGAACTCTGCAGTTAGAATTGGTTGTATATAACCAACATTCTTCAAAATGCTTCGAGCAAAGTCTATCATTTTTTGATGGCACCCAATCATTAATTTTCATATTCTCTACCCATAATTTTCAAATTCCCAAGTCTTTAGGAAAACTAAAAAAAACTAAAGTAATAAAGACGTTTGAGCTGAAGTTATTTTATTCCATTTTAACGAAAAAATGTAACAAAATATGTAAAAAAATATTTTACAAAAAATAAAATGTCTACGCCTCTGATAAAGTAGAGGTTTCTATCAATAAATAATGCTTTATCATGCTTATTTTAAATGAATTGTTGTATTAAACAGTTTTCATTAGGTAAACGGAAACTTGTTATACTACATACTAAAAGATAATAGCCTAAAGATTGGTTTTAATTATTAATAATTAATAAAAACTAGAAGCGACTTAATACTTCATTCTAAGTTTTACCTATGGAATGAAATTCCGGGCTCCTTTTGTTCACTCCGGCTTGGGCATCCAAACGCCACACATCCTACCATTTTATTAATATACAAAATTAATTTATATTCCCACTTTTCACAAATAAATTCAACAAAAATACACACGTAGTTTTCACTTTGTTCGCCACATATAAAATGGCCGCCGCATAAAAAGCGTAACACTTGCCATGCATTCAGGTATACGACCTCTTTCCTAATCTAAGATCGGTTCAATACGTTTAAGTATACGATACGCGTAGAGGTACATATGTTTATGGCCTTCGTTAAACGTCAAGGCGCATATAGTTAATGCGCCTTGGTTAAACTGATCATAAATTTAAAGAGCGCATGCGTAGATGTTAAAAGCTACGTTTACGTATACGTCATTGGCGTTGCCTTAAATCCCTATATTACCTCCGTAGATAGTATATATATTATGATCGATGATATTCCAAGATATTAAACTACGGTTCATGCTTCTCAACTCAGGTTAACTGTGCTCATGCGATAGGATCACCTGCTACTCACTGCACTCCCATTTTTGTTGTAAAAGATACGTGTAACACAGGTGAGTGAAAATTGCTGATATTTGGTGTAGAAGGATAACGCCTAGAATAACTCAAGCTAGAGACACATGGGAAAAATTATAGCAATAAGATGACCGGCTATTGAAATGCTAATAACCCTAGACGTTTTTTTACCGTACTACTATAGAATAATTTTATATGGTACCATAGACAAAGATCATGAGTGTATAATCTTAGTCATAGACATAATTTACACAATTTTATTAATTACTTTATTATATTTCTGAACACAAATTTCATTTATAATTTTAATTATTGTTAGGTTTGTGGATCTAAAATATTATGCAGCAATCAAGTATTTATGGTTGCCTAATATGGTATTCAGCATATGAATTCAGATGCTGAATACTGAATAAAGACATTTTTTGAATACGAATACGTATAATCCGTTTGAAAGCTTTTTTCGCAAAACCTGAGAGTTGGATTTGCAGAACCGACAGAGCTACATTGCGGCAAATATGGTGCGACCAATAAAAGAGCCAATATTCGTTGTAGCTTCTTATAGTCTTATAGTCATCTCGTTTTTGTTTTTGAAATGGCTGCCCCCTATGAATCACTAACCAAAGTATTTAAAATCTGTTTTACCAACAAAAACTGGGATTGTTTGACAGACAATAATGACATACGGTTTTAAAATGGCTGTCATCCTGAAGTTTTGTAAATTATGAGTTTGAACTTAAAGGGATTGGATTTAATAGGTGTGTCGATGTGAAAAAAACATTGGATAATGTTAATAAGTGTAAACAAACATATAGTAACAATGTTTTATTACAAATATACGCTACGGCACGTGTATACTACCGTAAAATTGAGCTGAAAACGTATAAATCTGCGGGAACATTAGCCGATAGGGTTAGAGATTTAAATCCTATTTCTATTAGTGCGGATTTGTGTCATTAAAATAAAATAAAAATGTGGAATATGATGTGTGATGTGATGCCGACAATATCGGAGGACAGTATCAGTCAAAGATCTTCACAGTTTTCGGGTGAAGATGCCAATTTCGAACAATTAATGGTATCTATGCTAGATGAGAGGGATAAATTGATGGACTCTTTACGAGAGTCCCAGGAACGTTTAGGCGCTACAGAAATTAAATTGTCTGAGGTTGAAAAAGAACGTGATTCATTGCAGAGACAAATAGCAGCTAATTTGCCACAGGTAAGCTTACTTATTTGATGCTGATTTGTTTTGTTAAAGTTAACAGGCTTAAAAAAGTCCTGGGCAAAGAATAATAACTAATAACTAAGGCATTCAACAACTTTTAGCCTAACTGTTTGGTATCTAAATCTAATAATTTTGATCCAAGATCAAACTTACTTAATTGCTCTAAGAAAAGTGGGGTTAGGTAGTACCTACCTACATAATGTTTATTTTGTTTGCTAGAGATTGGTTTAATTAATATCTTATTAGATTTATAATAGTAATTACTATATTGGTAATTGCTATATGAATAAACATTATATACTTAGTAATTATTGATTTTTGGCAAAACTAAGTAGTTATGTACCATATCGTCAATATATGCGTATTTATTAACATAAACAACTTTGATGGCATTTCTTCTATTATTTTAATAGGTACTTAATATTTTTATCAGGTCTCTTAGGTAGGTTAGGTCTTAGATTACTTAATTCCTCATTCATATTATGCTTATACTTACCCGCATAATGAATAGGTGTAGTATTTTCTTGTGTTTATTTACATTTTACATTAGTGGTACAAGCATTTCTTGCGACCTTGCAAGGTCGACAAAGTAGGTAAATATGTGGTTGTATGTGGAATGTATAGGTACCTATATTATATAAAGTTTGGCTATGGATGTTCAAGAATTAAAATTGATTGTATAGGTTCGCAAAAAGTTGTGTATTATAAATCGGTCAGATGAAGTCTATATAAAACTCCAAATTAAATTCCATTTTTTTAAAGAAAATAATGAATGAGTGGCACTTATTTCACAGTATGAACTATTAAGTAGTTACAAGGTGAACAGTAGAAATTGTATTAACTAGGTACCTAAGTAATATGAAAATATCTAGCAAATATTAAGTACTTAAGTAGGTACTAATACCAGAATGTAATAGAGCTGTTGACTGAAGGATGACAGAACTAAATTACTTACTAAAAATGGGGAAGTTGGAATCATTTTGACTGCAGAATGATGATTGAAAAATCGCTCTGAGGTCATTGGAGGCATATATACCTAGATGGTAAATCAAGGCCATATTGATATACTTTGTAGTATTAGCTACTTACTTAAAACCGAGCTTAAAACGTATCTAGGTACATGTTGTGAGTCCTACAGACCTGGATACAAAATGTGGACTATGTTGCAGGCGATTTTATTTGGTCTGTCGAGGCTACGAGGTGCAAATATTTTTGTAGACTATTGCCAGTGTATTGTAGACGATTGTGAAGAATATTGTCGACTGTGGTGGAAGTATAGCTAACCATTGTGAGGCTACTGTTGTGACAGTAATTCCGAGTATTTTGGAAGTATTAAGTAGAGACTAGGTATTTGCGAGAATATTGAGAGAGTTTTAAATTTGTACATATGTATTCTACTATTAAATGCCCATTGGGCTCGACCAAATAAAGACGTTTATTATTATTATTAAATGCATTGCTTGTTTAATAATTTTAAACTACTAGTGGGGTACGTACCACGAATGATTGACTTAATAGAATCGAGATATCAGCATTTGAAAATATCTATATTTTCTGTTGAGATTTTTAACATTCTGTATCTCAAATGAAGGAGCACTGGCCATATATTTATTTCTGGCACACTTTAAATTATTATTCTACTTTGCTGGACCAATTGCTTGTTTTTTATTTAGACATGATTGGAGACCATCCTATACTTCGGGTATTGAACGTATATAGCATAATTAGATAATCGATTACTATCTTGGTGCTTGATCAGAAAATTCCGGTAAATCAGAATGTCTTAACATCAAGGGAAGGTAACATTCTACTTCCCTATTTATACACTTGCACAATTAAATTAATAATTATATAAGAACATTATTTATTTGTCTATTTGAATTACAATGCCTAAACTTTTTTATAATTTATAAATTCTCAATGAATAATTAAGTGCTTCCTATTTGGTCAGCTGCTGTTAACATCGATATACTATATATAAACAAAATGTAGTACAATTTGGGTGAATGAACGAACATTGTGAATGAGTACACAAACAATCAACAGGTTTTAAAACAACATACACTTTTATGTATTTTATATACTTCATAAATAAAGTATATAGAGGTGCATACTTGTTGTTAGGTAAGTATTGTGCTTAACAATTTAATAAGCATTTTTTTTGGTAATATAACATGTAAGTATTTATTCTTGGTCTTATACATTTTTTAAGCTTTATTATGTTGACAAGATTATTGTAATAATTTTAATAAAAATTCCTTCTCGAACGTTCGTATTTTCGTACTGCGTGCAATCGGAAAGGACACAGTACTACCGCTTCCTTGATGAATCTTATTGATAATATTAATAAATACATTTATTTGACATCTAACAGAATTTTATATTGAATTAACTACTTACTTGCGTATAATTTGTTTACAAATGTAGGAACAAGAAGGATATATTAAATTTTGCCAGAATAAACATTAAGCATACCCAGGATGCTTGAAAGTACACCTTCAAGTGTAAACAACTAGATACAATAAATCACTCATGGAAAAACGGCGATCATATTGGAAAATCTATATTTTGGAAAGCTATGAAACTTCCAGTTATACCGGAAGTATGTGACCACTTATTTATTTTCGAGTTTATTTTAAATAGTACACCCTATATGGTATTATATATTTGAATTCTCATGAATGGATGAAAATCAGACTTTTAGGTTTGAAATAAAAGAGCGAGGCAAAGAGTAAACAGTTAAATCTTTTCTTGACGAAGAAAGGGTTGATATAGTAGTTATTTTGGAGTATTTTGCAAAAATATCTGTTAGATATATATTAAAAATAATGATAAATCAGTAAGAAAATATTAGGGCAAGAATACTTATTATTTTAGTAAAAATGTTGATAAAGTCAATGACATTTTCTATGATTTTTTGAATTATTTTGGTGAGGCTTCTGTTTCAGCTGACATCAAATGTCAAATATTTTTGATATTAACCATAAATATTAAATAAATTTAAATGATTTTCGTTGGTGTAATTTGAATATCCTGGCATTATTATGATTGAATTGAATATTACCACCAACTAATGACTGGCACTACCGACAGTGATGTTTGCGATTTTACTTTCCCGCACAGGGATATAATCATTTTGAAGTTCCTTGAGACGATTAAGACCATTTCCAGATGGAAGTCTGTCTGTCTTCGTGTGTCTGTATGTATTCTTCCACGATAGCGCCTAAACGTTAAAAGCTAAATTTTGGTGTATGAGTTTGGGGGAGTCAATTTAAAGAAGTAGTCCATATTCCTGTGGAGGGAGATATTCAATATGGGAAATAAAAGTCAATCTCCACGAAATAAATTTAATAAATCCATCTAAGGGTCTTCAGTCAGTCACCATATATGTTTCGAGGCACCCGGCCTCATCATCAGTGGTGGGTTCTATGTTACGAAGAGCTGGCGTTGTGCAATTTAATACATATAAGAAAAGAGAGATGCATTGATGTCTGAAAGCAAGATACGCCAATGCATCACACGATACAACATACTACACTATACACAACTCACCATTTCGTGAAAGAAAATTATATAAATACAAAAAACAAAACTAAGTCATATTTATTTATTTATTTTTATTTATTTATTTGCAACATACAGATCTGACGATCCAATTACATGTTGAAATTTATCTAGTAACAATACACTAATAAAGCTAACATTAACAACATAAAGTAAACTAAAACAAAAAAAAAAAAAGAAATACAGAAAATCAAAAAGAGAAAAATACAATCAATAATAATTAATATAGGTACATAAAAAAAAATTCCAATTATTGATTAAACTACAAATAGTTTACTATTAATTTCTTAAACTCAATCAGATTATCATTGAAAATATCACAATGATGTTGACATTGATTGTAGTTTCTTAACATCATTGAAATCGGGGAATTCTGCTGGTAGTTCGTTCTTGGTATTACTGTCATAAATGTTTTATTGTTGGTGGTACGAGTTTTTATCGAGGGCACTAGTATATTAATTTTCTCTAGTATAGTTGGGTCATAAACTTTATTATTAATTATTTTGAATAAATAACATACACCCTGTAAGAATCTTCTATTAAATAATGATAGTAAATTGTATCTTGTTAGATTTCGCTCATAGTCGGAGATGTGACAGTTAAACATTAAGAAATCTGTTTGTCTAATAAACTTTCTTTGCACCCTTTCAATCATTAGTATATACTTAGTATACATAGGCGACCAAACTATGGAGCAGTATTCGAGCTTGGAACGTACGAATGCGTTATAAAGTAGAGATAGAGTGGTTTTATTTCGAAAATCTCTTGAGTTTCTGATCACAAATCCGAGATTTCTATAAGAAGCATTTGTGATATTAATTATATGGTTGGAAAACGTTAATTTATTATCAAAAAGGATGCCCAGATCTTTAATCAAACTTGCTCTACTCAATCTGATGTTCTTAATATTGTATGGATAGATGATCGGTGTTTTTATATAATTGTATGTCATACTTTTACATTTTGAAATATTAAAAAATAAACAGTTTTCAATAGTCCAATGATAAATAGCGATCAAATCAAGTTGAAGATCCTCACAGTCCTTTATGCTATTAACCTCCTTGAAAATTTTCATATCATCTGCAAACATTAAGCAGCTACTATTTTTGAGTACTGACGAAATATCATCAATAAATACAAGTGTACTCCCTTGTGGAACACCTGAGGAAGGCACAAATTTGTTGGACTCGCAACCCTGGATTGTAACTAAATGAGTTCGATTTTCTAGATATGACTTTATGAAATTACACGTGCTATTTGAGAATGACTTCCGCTTTAATTTGGCTAAGAGAATCGTGTGGTTAACTCTGTCAAAGGCTTTGGCAAAGTCTGTATATATTACGTCCACTTGTTTTCCCTCAGCCAAAACATCAGCAGTCACGGACACAAAATTGACCAGATTTCCGGCCACGGATCTACCCTCTCTAAAACCATATTGGACATCCGACAGACGGTTTTTTAGGTGATTATTTATTTTAGCTGATAGTATGAGTTCAAATACAGTAGCTATATTATTCTTGTTTACATAGTTAAATGTGAAAATAGGTTAAGGCGTTTACAAATAGTCACTACGACGTATGAGTTCAAATACAGTAGCTATATTAGAGATAATTGCAATAGGTCGATAATTTTCAATATTAGATCTATCGCCATTTTTGAATATCGGTGTAATTTTTGCTATTTTGAGGGAGTCAGGAAACATCTGCTTTTTTACGGATAAGTTAAAGATTACTTGCAAGGGTTCACATAGAAATTCACTACAACCCTTTAGAACGAATCTGGGAATTAAATCATGTCCTACACATTTCTTTGGCTTAAGTTTTTTTAGGGCGTCTTGGACATCATTTACTGAGATATTTTCTATTGAAAAGCAAGATTCTGTACTTAAATCCACATCCAACACGTTTGTCGTTTGTGTCCTTGAATACACTGTTTCGAAATAGTTCGCAAAAGCTTGAGCAATCTCCCTTCCACCACAGTAAGTCTCGTTTCCTAAATGTAGTTCAAAAGGCAGATCTACACAATTCTTGCGCTTTGATTTTATATAGTTCCACAACTGATTTGGGTTTTCTTGTAGTGTAGTTTCAAATCGAGAAACATACTGTTTATATGCAAGTTTAATATCTCTTTTTACTTTAGCTCTAAGGTATGTGTAATCCGCGAGACACTGTTGTAGATTTGTTTTTTTAAAATTTCTTAAGTTTCTTTCTTTCGATTTTATGTCGAGTATAATTTCAGGGGTGAACCAGGGTGGATATTTTTTCTTATTCAACTTTGCTTTGGGAATACAGTTATCAAATATAGTGTACATTTTATTGCAGAAAATATTCATTGCTTGATTGGGATCCTGACAATTTTTCAACGTTCTCCAATCCACGGTCTTCAAATGATCATACAGATCCATATAATTCCCTTTTTTTAAATTGAAGGTGGGTTTTTTGTTTGGATCGCACATTTTGACAGTTTGGTTGATGGTTACTAAAATATTAAGGGCTGGGTGATATTCATCTTCAGATATTAGATGAATTTCTCTCAACTACACATGTAACATCGACCACAACTAGATCAAGAGTACCACTTCTGTGATTTAGAATTGAATTGAATGGATCTTGATCACGATTAAAATGTTGGTGTCGTACTTTCTCTTTTTATTAATCATTGGTACGGTTTTGATTGTACCAGTTGCCGTTTAACAATGAAATGGTGTTAACGCATTATGAAAGCAGGGGTGGTTATAATGGACGTGTCATCTAGTGTAGAAATGGTAAATGTGATATCTATAAACAGAAATGATGGATTGATAATACAGAAAATCGATACTACTTAAAAATCGAACCTACACTAGCGACATCTAGCTCTCAGACTCACACATTTATGATCTCACAAACAAATACCTACATGTTAATCAAGGTACCTAAGTTATGCAGTAACAGTACAGATGTCATTCTTGTTTACATAGTTAAATGTGAAAATAGGTTAAGTTGATTTGATTTGATAATACAGCACATCTAGTTACACAAATCACAGTTACAACCATGTCATAATTAAGCAATACAGACGCATTCATCACTAAACATATTATAAACGCATATTTAAGGGTACATCTTCAGTTGGGTTAATGATTAATAAAGGACAAAGACTTGAAACACCTAGTGGATGTAAATTCGGTTTGATCATTCAAGCAATTAATCGATGGTTCGTTGTTTATTTAGGTAATTTCCATTATTTTAGAGTATTGAGGAGTATCCCTTTATTGTTAACATGTATTAATTTGGAGTCATTTTCTGGATCAAAAGAATGACCGAAGTTGATGATATGGTTAGAGAAAGATGATCGACTATCAATACAGGAATAATTGTGTGTTAGAACTTTAGAAATGATCTTGTGATGTTCGTCTATTCTAGTTTTTACTGCACGACCTGATTGGCACATGTACTGGGCAGGACATCCCTGTGTACCACACGACAATGAATACACTCCGGCTTTCTCAGTGCAAGAAGATTTATCTTTCCTATTATTAAGGAGGAAATTAATAGCATTGTTAGTACGAAAACAAATATTGATGTTAAGTTGGCTAAAAATCTTCTTAATCGCTGAGAAGAAAGGATTTGTCTATGTGATTGGGTACAATTTAGGTGAAATAGAATGAGAGGTAGGTACTAGGTTTATATGGATATGTCTGCTAAAGTACTTTAATTAATGAATATTTTAATTGTATATTTTAATAATTGTCTCAGTTTGGAAACCATTGAACTTATCTATATGATATAAACCACTTCCTCATTGTTACTTTTTGAGGAGAAAACGATAGCGTTTACAAATAGTCACTACGACGTTTCGTTCGTGAAAATCCATCATCAACTTCGTTTTTTTAAATACGGCCCTGGATTCTTATTGTTAAATTTAAAGCCATTTTCAATTAAAAAATAGGTGGTATATCACATGTAATGGTGTTCACAAGTTTTCAGCATTTTTAGCTGCTATTTAAAGTTCTTCAAGAAAAATGGCCATAGTTTGGCACTTAACTAATTAAAGGACGAGTAGTAGGTTTACCAAAAACATTCTTTCGGCGTTACTCACATTACACACAATTATTTTATTAATAAAAACTAAAACCGCAAAAATACACCCATGGACAAAAATATCGAATATTTTGATATTTAATTAAGTTCAATGTAAATATTCCTAATTTTATCGAATATTTTGATAGTTTATATTTGTTTTGTTTTTCTTGAACCTTTTATTATGTTAATAATTTATGTATGTATTTCTTTGAGTTTCGGTTCATTTACAATTAAAAACTCTTTTTTTTTTTTAATTATACAGGGTGTCCCAGACTCATTTATCTATGCTCTATCTCATAAACGCATAGAGATATTCGAATGGGATAAAAAATGATCCATTCCATTTCTAATACACTTTAATATGGCATAGAGAAAACCATACCCCAAATATTGAACCCTTGGTAACAACCCCTAACTTTAAAAATTTTAATTGCAACCTGTATATTTTTTAATAGTCTTCCATCGTCTATTCAACAAATTTTCCATAATTAAAATCGGTTCACAAATAATTAAGAAAATAGCTTTTAATTGCTCAGTATGTTAATCCAGGTTGCCATGATTTGTCCTGTCAGATCAACAATTATTATTCTTGACGTTTGGCATAAAAGTATTCAGTAAGTAATAATTATACGTGTTATACTTAATTGTGTGTAACATTTTAATATGCATTATTTATTTACGCCTGAAGAATACGTTGATATGATACTGATTTATGGAGAATGCTTGAAAAATAAGAGAGTTTCTCGACAATTATATCAAGAAAGGTTTCCAAATGGAAACATTCCAAGTGCAGAAACATTTTCCAAATAATAAACGAGGTACAATTGAACGCACAGTAAGATGTGACCAAAGTCTTATTAATGTATTAGCATATGTAAATTTTAATCCCAAGGTGTCTCTGGCCAATGAAACTGGTATTTCAAGAAGTTCGATTCATAGAATTTAAAAAGATTTTAATTACCATCCTTTTAAAGTGCACTTAGTTCAGGGATTACCTGGTGATAACCAAAGGCGTCTTGATTTTATTTCAAGAATGATGCAAAAAATTATTGTAGATGCACCTTTTTTTATCAAAAATATTGTGGAGCGATGAGGCTAGATTTCACAATAATGGTGTAGTCAACCGTCACAATTCAAATTATTGATCTCCCATGAACCCACATTGGATGATGGAAACAAGATTCCAAAATATTTGGGGTATAAATGTGTGGTGCGGGTTATTTAATGGCCGTGTTATAGGACCTTACTTTTTTGACGGCACTCTAACAGGTGTTCGATATTTAGATTTTTTAGAAAACATACTCCCGGATTTGCTAGAAGATCTTCTTCTTAATGAACGTCAAGAAATGTGGTGGCAACAAGATGGAGCTCCTCCACACAATGCGAGAATCGTTAGCGACCACCTACAACACCGTTTCGATAACCGCTGGATAGCAAACAGATCTCCAGAAATTATGTGGGCGGCACGGTCACCTGATTTCTCACCTCTTGATTCTTTCATTTGGGGAGCAATAAAAGATATTGTTTATCAGTCAAAACCGCAAAATGTAGACGAAATAAAAGAAAACATAAGACAGGCATGTCGCCAAATTACTCCTTCAATGATTCAAGCCACATGTACCAGAAATCATCTGACACGATTCGAAATGTGTGTTGCAGCAGGTGGACTACAATTCGAACATCTAATGTAAACAATATTAAAAGGATGTGTTTGGCGACATCTAGTTTTCGTTGGCAG
The DNA here is from genome assembly GCA_911728435.2 of Apoderus coryli. Lineage (NCBI taxonomy): Eukaryota > Metazoa > Arthropoda > Insecta > Coleoptera > Attelabidae > Apoderus > Apoderus coryli. The sequence goes on along the minus strand of OU452200.1, from coordinate 21,398,441 downwards.
TACGCCGAGTGAACAACAGTTATATATTTGTTAGTTATATTTGGAATGGGCTTGTTTAACAAAAAAAGACTTATATTCCGAGAGTTTGTCTGTCAACCACTATACTTTCACCAGACGGCCGTTTCGTCGATCCACGACTCATCAGTGGTGATCGGTCAGTAGTTGACAGCCAAACTCTCGTAAATAATGAAGTATATACCCCACACGGTACAGAGATGTAAGTACATCTCTGTATTCTAAACAATATTAGTTAATTTATTGTTAATTTGATTTATTTTTATCATGTTATTTTTATTACATTTATTTTTTTATTGTTCCTTTAAGGCTTTCTTGATTAATTTTACAAAAATAAACTGACGTTTTCTTGATTACTTATGAATCCATTTTAATATTGAAAATTTTGTTGAATAGTCGATGGTAGACTACATACAAAATTATAAAAAAATATAAAGGGTGCAATTAAAATTTTTAAAGTTAGGGGTTGTTACTAAGGGGTGAATATATGGGGGATGGTTTTTTCTAAGGCATATTAAAGTGTATTAGAAATGGCATGGATCAGTTCTTGTCCTATTCGAATATCTCTATGCGTTTAGGAGATATAGCATGGATAAATTAGTCTGGGACGCCCTGTATGTTTTAAAATAATATTATGTCATCTTTTTTATTATGCATTAAAACACAACTTTTCGGCCTTCTTCAGGTATATCTATAAATAAAAATAGAATTTAGTTGATTTTAGAATAATCTGTGAAAGTTAACTTTACACCTAATACCTTAACAAAAATAAATTATGTGGGTATCTAGCGCTAACGTTAATAACGCTAACGTATAATGTAGATGTCTTGAAACTTTTATGAATGAAATTAAAAAAGAGCATAGCGTAATATAAACGGCAAAATGCTTTGCATAAATTTTGGTTGTTTTTATTTACAAGAAAGCATTCCATGAGGTAATTAAAAGTTTGTGCGCTCGAGAATTTAGATTTTAATAAGAGTTCCTTCTTTTGAGAGAAAATGTTATCTTTGCTTTTTCATTCATTTTGTAAAAGAGAGACTTTGCTTATTATATGAAAAGAAATAGGACAATAATTATTATGAAATAAATATAATATCTCAGATTAAACTGTGAATATATTTCTTCAGTCCTTTAAACTTGATGAAAAGTTGATTTAAGAAAAAAATGTTAGCATTGTCGTAGGTATACAGCTTGACTTAAAACAAAGTTGGTGCCTATGTTAATTATTGCAATTCGTTGCTATAGGGACGCGTCTAATAGAAAATACAAATATAATAAAAATTACAAAATTTGGATATTAGTAATATCTTATTAATTCCATCATTTATTATTATTATTCCATTTATTGTACATAAAGGTTCACAACCTTATTACAAGGAGCACGTACATTTTACAAGTTATTAATACATTAATACATCGTTGTTATACCAATTACTCTTAACCTAATGTGTGATCAGTGCAACTGAAACAAAAAAAAAAGAACAACAACAACCGCTTACAAACTATAAATAATACAATCGCATAATTATAAAAAGTACAATATACCTACTTAAAAAGATAGTTCAATTACTCATTCAGCAGAAATGACCTTAGTTTTAACATATTTACATAAATAGTTCATGTTTTTTGTGAGTGTGAGTATGGAGCTAGAAGCCAGTGCATTAATCAAATCATCATCGTTCGATATATACGAACCTCGTACATTGCTATACAGAGGGCACTCGAACATCAAGTGTGAGCTAGTTTCAGGCCTGTTTAAATTACAAATTGTGCACAATTCATCCATCTTTATGGTATACGAGATTCCGCGATAAGTTAGCCTTATATAGTTTTTGCTGCATGTTCTGATCTGTGCTATCAATCTGGTCACATAGATAGGGCACTTGATCTCCAAGTAGGGTGGAAGACCATTAAGATTAAAATAATTAAAGTAGCAGGGGTAAGACGACACTCCCGATCTTTGAAGATCCATCCGCCTCAGGTACGAGCGAAAATTACGCAGGACCCGTTGAGTAGGGGCTTCGGTGTTCCACATATCCAGTGAATCAGAGATCCGAAAGTAATGTTTAAGCTGCAAAAGCCAGTCGTATCTACAGTCAGCATCGTGATTGGTACTCAAACCCAGCAGTCTCAAGTAACATATCTTGGGCAGACGCGCATCGTTCATCTTTTTGAGTTTTCCTAGTCAAGAAAGAGATTTCAATAGAACGTAACTAAGGGCAACTGAATCGGTTTCGAATCGAACGATGTAGTCTGGAGTATTTCGGGGTAATGATAAGTCTTTTAAAGTAGCTGACCTGGGCTTGCTCTACTAAGGCGTCGTACCTCAATCCCCAAACACCTGCAAAATACGTTAATGAATTCAAGACAATACAATTTGATTCGCGAGCCCCATGAGTTTAATTTCGAACGAGCCATCAAGTCAACTCCCAGGTATGTGTAGTTTTTTACGATTTTCAGTGGCATAGAATCAAAATAAAATCTATAATTCATATAATTGTGATGATACCCGCCTCTGCTAAAAATCACAATCTTCGGTTTTGATGTATTCACTGTTAGAGAGTTATCTTTGGTATATTCATATAAGGCTTTCAACTTTCTATTCATGTCGGTTTGTGAGTCGCTCAATATAACAAGGTCATCAGCGAAGAGAAGCATCAACAGACCGTGGGCACCGTCAATATTCACACCGGCCAGTCCTTTAGAAGCAAAGAATCGTTCGATATCCGACAAAAACACAGAAAACAGTAGAGGGCTTAAAGATTCCCCCTGGAGGACACCCTCAGTAATATCAAAAGACTTAGAAGTTGCTGAATTGGATGTTACACGCATCGTCGCTTTATCGTAAAGATTTTTGATTAATCTAATAATTTTTGTGCTAATACCAACACGATGTAGCTTTTGCCAGAGCAATGTGTGGTTAATGTTATGAAAAGCACGCTTGAAATCTACAAAAGCTGCAAAAATTTTCCGTCGCCTGAGTCGTAGATGGACCTGGATGAACGGAATTTAGAACAAAAATATTGTCAATGCATCTTCTGTTTTTCCGAAATCCGGCTTGACACTCGGAATGATGTCATGAGCTTCACACGAGCTCCTTGTAATAAGGTTGTCAACCTTTATGTACAATAAATGGAATAATAATAATAAAAAAATATACATATTTTGGACACGATATTGTCAACAAATAATTGTCATAATTAATTAATTCCATCACTTTTTATTGAAAATATTAAAGTTGACTTTTAGCCACTTTATGGGGTTGTTTGCTCCACTGGCACTGTGCGACGACCTAAATAATTCAAGACACTATTATAGTTATTCCCTTTTAAGGAGCTACATTCTCTTGAAGAGGGGCTAGTTTAGTTGACTTTTTTGGCAATATTTTGGGAACCGCTATCAATAAATTAAAAACAAAATTTCAGAAAAAAAAAGAAATATTCTTTATACCTAACGGTCAGTTTTGCTCAAGGGCGTACACTGAGCTCACAGGTTGATTCACCCAATTTTTGTTTGCATATGGGATTGATTTTGAATTTTTCTTGTTGGTATTAAATCTTACACATTTTCTATTAAAAAATGTATATACTACTTGTTTTTATCATGATATATGGTGAGCAGTTTTGGAAAAATATCGATTTGTCCTTTTTTGATCTCCAAATTCCTGAACCTTTATATATTTATTTTTTTTTCTTGGGTAATTTAGGTTCACAAAATTACTCGAACTTTGAAATAAATTTTTGTTTTATTTCATGTCATAAAAGTATACATACAAAACAGGACGTTTCGACAACTCCATTTATGTTGTCTTCCTCAGGTACTCTACAAAATTATTTATATATAAATCAATGGAACACAAATTTGACGTTACTGATAATATTAAAAAATCAAAAAACAAGGAAAAAAAACATTTAAAACCTCCAAAAGCAATTACCCAAGGAAAAAATAAATAAATATCGGTTTGATATATGTCTGCATTTAATTATTACCAAAGGAAAACTAAAGTTGAATTTTTTATGTAGAGTGTATTGAAAATCAAATAAATACATTATTAAACTTTATTTATTGCAATATTACGAGATGCGTATTCAACGTATATATGAACCTACAAACATTCCAGCAGAGACGCAGTAGAGAAGATCTCATTCAGATATACAGACTAAAACTCGAAACAGGGTGATTTGCACTGAAAAAAATATTGTACGTAAAACCAATGAATGGTTATCATCAATATTTTGAACATTAATATAATGAATTGGTCACTGTTACAATGAATTTTGATCATAAATTAATAATTTCATACATAGAAAGAATGTACGATGAAACATTAATCAATAAATGCAAGACATCGAAAATTTATGTTTTTTTTCATCAATATAATGTCACTATTTATTGCTTCAATGTTTTAAATTTATTAATTTATGCTCTTCGCCTTTAACACAATAATTTGTAAATCATACACCTATGAACAGCGAACATAAAAACTAATAAACGATCATCGTTGATTCAATGGATGCTAAGCATTAATTTTACGAACCTAACCGTTAAATTCTGAATAACGCGCGCAAATCAATGCACCCGGACCATAGACTGAATACTCAAAACATTGACATTATGACATTCTCATAGACTTTTTGTTTACGCGTCCTTTTTGTTTTGTTTAGTTAAATGTATACAGTTGAAAAGTGAAGTGTGTTCCTAAATCTATTTTTAAAATTTGTTCCCAACTAATACAACAAATGTAGAAATATAAGGTAAGTAGTAATCCTTTTATATAAGTACCATTTAGTAAAGTACAAAACTAAAGTCAGTTTAAAACGAAAAAAAAACACAGTACGGTATTCCTTTGTAATGTTGAAAACCCGCCGATACGAGGGGAGAAATTTTATGGGCTCTTCATGGATATTTAGTGCTATCCGCTAAGCTATGTTCCAAAGGTGCCAGTGGAAAGATAAGCCATTTAAAGTACACAATAAAAGACTCTCAAGAATCTTTTTTATTTTGTGCTAAAACAGTTCAAGAAATAGAAGAACATATAATAAACCTTAAAGGAAGAAAATCTGCAATTCAACCGTACTTATGGGTTCTATAAGTCTATTCTAAAGGCGCACACTGTTTACTTAAAAACCTGTTATTTTGATTAATAATAATAATATAATAAATGACTTTATTGAGAACTTAGAAAAGTTACACAAAAGGCGAAGTCGATGCACAGCCTCCAGCTTAACATATTAGCAATACTAAAGATAACTGCATAATAATAACAACAAAAACCCTGATACATAAAAAAAGGCAATGATTCCTGGATGCCCTGCGGCACTACGCAATGTCCTGGGCCCAGACACTGCCGTTTCCAAAATGACAACCTGACTTCTATCGTTCACATATTATGTTCCGAGTAGAGACACAGCAGACTCCCCAAAGCCCACGTAACCCACAATGGCCAGCACAAATCATGACCAATGCGGTCAAATGCCCCTTGCGTAGTCCAACAGCAGCAATGCCGTCAATCGACCCTGATCTACCGCCCCCAATGCATCATCCAGTATTTTAAGTCATGTCGTGGAGCAACTGTGACCCTGACGGAACCCAGACTGGACCTCTGACAACAACCCATGCCCATCAAGATATGTTTTCATTTGATTGCAGATCACTCTCTCAATAACCTTGGAGATCGCTGGGAGTATATTAATCGGTCTATAAGATCCTTAAATGTTGATGGAGTTTTAGTTTTGGGATTGCAATGACATTGGCTTCTTTCCAACATGTTGAGAAGTTCCTCGTTTCTATATAGTAATTAACTAGATGCTGTATAACGGGCATTATAAACGGACAACTACTACTACTACTAGCATATCAATACTGATCATGTCACTGCCTACAGCATTTGACTTAATCCCAAGCAAGGCATCAAGTATCTCCCCATGATCCACCATTGTAAATTCAAAGTTAATATCAGGCCGAATTTTATTACCTAAGTAAAAATTGATCGTTCCTGGGTCCGGATTGTTGGTAGAAGTGGCCACAAAAAAATCAGTAATATTATCAACATCATGAATAAAAGACGGTATTGTGATATTTTCCCTTGCATAAATGTTTAGATCTTGTAATAATTTCCAATTTTGTTTAGAATAATTTCCGCGGACTTTAGTTTCCAAATATAGTTTTTTCTCCCTTTTCACCTCAGACGACAGACGAATCTGACATGTTTAGCATTTAATATTTACTAAATTAAAAATAAAGCCTTTAGATTTCGAGTGTCGTACAAATATGATTTAATTTATTTACAAAGCAGGTACATCAAATCAATGGACGTACAGCAAGATAATTTTGAGTCTTATTTGGGCTTTTGAGTTCTCTAACCATTGGTACTAGTATATTTGAACCATACTGCACTTTGCAGTACACATAATACATATGCTCGCGATTATTGATTGAATACAGAACAATAATCTCAATCTTTCGTAATAATAATTTCCGGCGAACACAATTACGTAAAACAATTATTATAACCCAATGTAATAATCAGCTAACATTGGTTTAACGTACAAAAGTCATAGATTCAAGTTTATCGTTCGTAACATTAATAACCTTCAGACATCGGTTTAATGTACAAAAGTCATAGATTAATCTTCATCGTTCGTAACATTAACAACCTGGTAACATCGTTTTAACGTACAGGAGTTATAAATTAATGTCCATCATTCGTAAGATCAATAACCGGCGAGCATAAATTTATGTTCTTTATTTATTAATTCAACGTACAGAATTCGCTACCGAATTTATGTACGAACATTCATTGTATTAATGTCACCCATCATCGGCTCAAATTTAATGTTGACGTTCATTGATTTGAAGCACTTTTTTATTAATATCACGTACCTTTTCGGTTCAGTGTGGTACTAAAGTTTTTGAATTTATAAAATAAAAATGTAGGTACTTACTAAAATTCAATAAAGCACATTTTTGTTATTAAATTTTGTTGTTGTCATCACCTTAAGGGGACATTTTTAGATATGGGTTCTTATACTCAAAAGTCTTTTTTTATGGCAATGAATAACTGCTGACAGTTTGATCCCATAGTTCTGAATCACCCTGTACAACAGTTCAAGACGGGATAGGTAATCTATATTTTTGTACGTATTTATAGGCATTTCCATGGAATTCATCTAAATTTAGTTTTTGATAGGATATTGTGTTTTTATTTTATAGATTGTTTTATCGGAGTCGTTTAGGCGGTTTGGCCTCCCCTCACTTCGACCTGCAGAAGATCTTTTGTGAACGACTCTAATCTATGAATTGCCCAGCTGTCCCACACTTTTCATGAAGTTGATGATTTCTCTGGGGACTAAATTCCTTGCCTCGTCGGGTGTTAAAGTTACCCCTCCAAGGTGTTTTAGCCTTTTGCAGAAAAGTACCATGCATTCACAGAGCACGTGTTCTGTTGTCTCTGTTGCATCTTCGCAAAAACGACAAGTGTCGCCCTCGGTTAGGCCCATATTTTTGAGATGATACTTCACTGGGTGGTGTCCCGTAAAAAGGCCTGTAAATCGCCTTAGGTCGCTTCTTTCTAGTTGAATAAGCTTTCTTGCGTTGGCCTCTAAAGGTTTGATAAACCTTTTTGATTGTCTTAGGCCTGGAGTGTTTCTCCAGTAGGACTTAAGTTGTTCCTTTTCCCATCTCCGAAATTCTTCCATCATATGGCTGAATCACCCTGTACAAGTGTTCAACGGGATAGGTAATCTATATTTTTGTACGTATTTATAGGCATTTGCATGGAATTCATCTAAATGCAAAGTTGTGCCTTTTTAGTTTTGGATAGGATATTGTGTTTTTATTTTATATATCAAAGATATAGCTATATCCTCTTACTATATAAACACCAGTTGTATTGTTTCAGATTCAATGTTTTGTCTGAACGTCTAACCTATTCCACATGGGCATCATAAATAATTATTATGACTCCGGTATGAGTTGTCAGAGTTTTCAATATAAATATTGATATATTTTGTATTTTGGAGTTATAAATTAGTTAAATATAGATATTTGTGTTGGCCAGTAGATCAGGTGCTTTTTTATCTGCAAATAAACTCTTCTAGACAATTCAGCAAGTTTGTCTAGAAGCGTTTAATTAAAGTTTCGACAAATTCGTGAATTGGTTCCCAATTTGTAACTACTGCCTGGGTATGTGTGGCAATTGATGAATAGTTTGACATTCTAGAAACCAGTGAAGATGCCAAATAGTATGAATCATCATCGCTTTGAATCTTGATTTGGCCATTCGAGCTCCCTTAGCTAAACTCTTAGAGAAGTTGGGCCTTTCACATTCGCGTTTTGTTTTTTATATTATACAGGGTGTTTCAAAGAGACGCAGCAATATTTAGGGGGTGAATTCTCAGGACATTTTATGAAAAAAAGTTCCCATAAAAATACGTCCGGAAATACATTGTTTCCGAGATACAAAGTATTAAAGTTTTTTTGAAAATAACGGTCAAATATCTCCTTACCGATTTCTCTGAAATTTGGCAGCGTTGTTGCTAGAAATAGTGAGCTTATAATATGCCCTAACTAGATCCAAATTATTAAGTCCAGTGGCGTTAGGGGGCAACTTAATAAAAGTGATTGACTACAAAAATGTACGCCACTGACTTTAATTAAATTTAACTTTTTTTATCTCTTGTATTTTTTTCATATGTTGCTTTCTTTACGAGATAAAAACTTAAAACTATTTCCAACTTGTCAAGAATATTTGCGAATAATTTTACTAAATCTCAGTAACGTTGATGTTATTTGATGGTTGCCGAATTTTTTGAGTGCATATACAGGGTGTCCCAAAAAACATTCCCCACCCTTTGGGGGTAGAATCTACGACCAGAAATAAGACGAAAATCACATATGTCAAAATTTCGAAAAATGTCTCCTTATGAAATTATGACCATTTTGAATATTAAAATGAAGTAATTTTCGAAAATCAAATCCAATGTTCACATTCAAATTATTTATTAACTAAACACATAATAAAACAAAAACATTTCAATTTACAAAGGCAAGTGTTCGAAATCCTCAGGATTTTGTTCAATGCATGCGTACAAACGGCGAATAAAATGGTTTTCTACACGGCCTATTGCTTCATTTCTAATTTGTGCTAAACCTCCATAAATGCGAACAATAACATAATCTTCACTGTTGGGTAGGACATGGTAAACCATATTTTCCAGATAACCCCAAAGCCAAGAGGGTTGAGATCCAGGGATCTAGGAGGCCAAGAAATAGGTCCTTCACGATCGATCCATTGGTTGGGAAAACGTCGATTTAATATCTCTCAAACATTTCGAGAATTAGGGGCAGGTGCACCATCATGTTGAAACAAAATATTTGGCTGCTGTACTAAAGGAGCTTCTTCCAGAAGAGTTGGTACTCTGTTATCGCAAAAATTGGCATTGTTTTCGGTGTTTAGTATCCTGGGTAGAAACTGTGGTTCTATTATCATATTCCCCAACAGACAAATCCACACATTTAAGCTCCAGCGTGCTTGCTTATGTGATTCTCTAATTTGGTGCTGATTTTCGTAATTCCAACATTGCAAGTTGTGCTGATTGAACACTCCTTGCTGTTAAAATGGTCTTCATCACTCCACAGTACTTGTTTAAAAATGTCTTCATTTGTGTCCAGCCAATTTAAAAAATCTACAAAATCGTAAGCGCAACTCGCTATCCCCAGGATGCAATTCTTGAATCGGCTTTAGATGATATGGATGCAGATTTTCTCTTTCCATGAATCGGTTTTTATCAAGGATGACTGGATTTAAATTATTAATTCCAAGTGAAAGATTTGTCTAATTTCAATATTCAAAATGGTCATAATTTCATAAGGAGACATTTTTCGAAATTTTGACATAAGTGATTTTCGTCTTATTTTGGGTCGTAGATTCTACCCCCAAAGGGTGGGGATTTTTTTTGAGACACCCTGTATTATTAGTCGCAAATATTATTTTATCTCGTAAACGAAGTAACATATGAAAAAAATAAGGGATAAAAATGTTGTAGTTTTGGTTGCTTTATCTCAAGACAATATCAAAATTAAATTACAGTCAGTGGCGTAATTTTTTTTTGTCAATAATTGTTGTTAAGTTGCCCCACTGGATTTAATAATTTCGATCTAGTTAAGGCCATATAAGCTTCCTATTTCCTGTATAGGGTGTCATTAAAAAAACTTAGATAGTGCACATCGAAATGTTCAAAAATTTTCCGACGATCTGCGACACACTGTATAAATTTATACCACAGCTTTTTTAAGTTTTTGGTGAAATTATATGATATACTCTTAACTAGCGACTGTACAAGACATTTTTTTCTGAGATAAAATTGTTAGAAAAATTTTTAATTTCTGTCTAAATTACACAAAATTCGATTAGGGAGTTGTTATAAAACTTACCTTTAATTACTCCAAGGCATCTAAAAATATATAGGGTGTCCCATTTTAAATTCTGGAGTTAATGTCGGTGCAACACTTTTCGGTATTATTAAACCCAAATAATTTTAACATTTTTTGAAAATCAGTAAACTTTTGTATTCACATTTTTTTCTGAAGTCATTAGTTTCTGAGAAAAAGTACTGTCCCCATAAAAGTGCCCACCCTGTACATGCAAATATACAAAACAACCTTTCTAAGCTCCAGGATAATGTTATTTCACAAAAATGTTTATGTTTTACAAGGGTAAGGACTACAAAAAATAAAAGTAAAATATTCCCTTCTCTGTAGGTGTCAACAACAAAAGCTATGGCCTTTTGACACTCCAAAATATAAATGTATGGGGTACCTATAAATATAACTACATTAACCCAACTTTCTTTGTGTATAATACTCTATTTTAGTATCGGCAACTCTAAAAGAACTCCATACTCCAGCTATACATACGTTATTTTTAACGTCAAAGGAAAATGACGAACTATGATGTAGCTCTGTTGTTGATTGAAATTTTTCATTTTAAATAAGGATATACAAGGTAATTCACGCTCGATAGTACTGGTACTAAAGTAAGGGAACCTAGTATAGTATATCAGTGTTAATATTTTGATTTGAAATTTTTGTGCCGGAAATCAGATTAGGTATGTTTATAGAACATTCACAATTCGAACGACACATTCTTTTTATTAGATATTTATTTTTTCTTAGATTATATATGAAAATTATATGGAGTTATTATTATTTTTCTAGTTCTTATGCCAAACCAAATTGTTTTAACCAAAAATATAAAGGGTGTTCCATTACAAAAAATGCAAGTTTGCTGCCTCTCTCAAAATATTCTACTTAAAACAATCTAATAAACCCAATTTACAGCTTCTTGATAAGTGACCGTATAACCGAGATACGAGGGGGGTCCCAAAATGCAAAGTTTTCAAAAACGCCCTTATCTCAAAAAGTAAAAGTGATATCGTAATTCTGATTGTGGCATCTTGTTTGATAGAAAAGTAGCACAGTGCTCCGAAAACCCTTTTCTTATATCTTTAATAACAACCGAGATAAACCGCAAAACTATCGAGTTATAGTCTTTCTAATCTTAATTTAAAATATATAAATTTAACGATTCTACCGGGGCTATCCGTTCCCATGCCTCTTTACATTAGAAATAGACATCGAATGCAGCGTTTTTTTGATAAATTTCTCCCTCGTATATGAGGCCTATAATAACTCATGCCTGCCAAAGGATACCGACAATAATAAAAATAACTACAGTGACTGGAAAAAGTTGGGTTAATGATTAGAGTTTGCATATAAATATAATTTGAATACAACAAATACTTTTTGGCAATGTGTTATTTTTTCAGATTAATCTAAATATAATCGAATGGACATCATATGATATGGCGAATGTGGAATTTAAACAAGAAAATTTGTGTCCGATAGTTAAACCCTGTGGCAGAATATTGCAATCATGATTTGTTCAATAGTTTTTCTTAGATTAATAAAATGAAAGAAGATCTATCAAACTACATAATAATTTTTAATAATACCTCAAGTGGTTGAAACTTTTTGCAGTCACTGTATCAGACACCGCCCGGTATTAGGTTGTAATGTAGTTATACAGGGTGAACTATCACTCAGTACAAAAATTTTAACTAGAGGTAGAGAAAAATAAGATTTAACAGAATCGCCTTTCAAAAAATTTCCAACATTTTTATTAAGGCTGAAAATAATTTTTTTGTAAATCATGTTAAACTCCCTTTTTACGACGCCTATGACCGCCTGCCCAACTGAAGTTTAAATTGGACATTAGCTTAAAGGTTATGATACAGCGCCATGTTGCCAAGTGTATCGATTTACCGAGCATTTAATGTAAAACATTTATTTAGAAAATGTAGATAATTATGTGACTTCAATCATGCGAAATATTAAATATTACGTAAGCTCCGACCTTTCAGATAGGTCTAACATGCCATGCCGCCATGATTTTTGAACTTCCTGGGGACCGCTTGATTTACCTCGTCCATTCTTCTTGTTTAATGTCAGGTACTCAGCCCGACGATCACAATGTGGATCCCATCCGTTAGGATGACTCCAAAGGGCAACAAAAAACACTCAAATGCAAATAACACTACCACTTCAAAACACTACAACAGCAAATGTTCAAAGAGACCACCGTTAACTTCACCACACTTGTTGATGCGCTTAACCACTGAACTACTTCTAGTGCCTGTATCGTTTGTATGTGATACGGTTGAAACCAGTTCTCCTTCAGAATCCTCCTTGTTCTGAGATATTCCCAATCTTTTTGCAATCTCCGTAGTACTTATGGACGGTTCCTCCTCTATTAAATTTAGTACAGCCACTACATGTTCTAAATTATTCTGTCCTCCTTGTCCACCCGTTTGAGCTTGCAATGTATCAGTATCTCACAAACGTTGTACTTCAACATTTACAAATGTGCGAGGACTAGATTAGGCATGTCTTTCCTATTTGGAAAACGTCTCCGGTATTCCACTGCCGCCCGATTTGCTCTTTCTTTGCATTTCCCATAGGTAGGCATAATATTATTACTATGTCTGTTAATTCCGCGTTTTTCAATAATTCAATTCAATTTTCAAACATTCACAAATCAATAAAGTATTATAATAATTCGACGTGAGAAAGGCGATGACAAATGACAAAGGAAAACATCGCCATATCGATATTATCAAAATATCGATATATCGGAATAAAAAATATCCATAGTCACATCGACAATTTACGCTTCATTATAACGATATAAAATTTAGCAGATATATCAATACATTTGATTGGATATACCGCTGGGCTTTGCCAACGATAGTGCCAATGTATCGGATCAAACATCGGTATTTATTAACATTCGTGTAGTTTCTAGTGATTGTTGTTTTTATACTAAAAATATTACCATTTTATCTGTTGAAAATGTACGATATCGATTGTTCAAATTTCATAACAAACTCGATCGATAGTAACAAAATCTGCATAATAATTATTCGTGAATGCAGGCTTGCCAGACTTGGCCAAAAAAGCGATGGTCAATAGGCGCTAAATATTCTTAGTTAGCTCTTGGCTTCCAAATCTAATTCACCATGCATCACATCATTAATTTTTATATTATTTCATAATAATGATAATAATATTTCCGACAAAATTTTTGTGTAGTGTACGTAGGCAACCCCTTTTATCATATGTGTATTTTATTCTGCCTAATGTGTAAAGTATGCAATGCGCAATTTCTAACGTCTAATGTAATGTAAAAACAACCATAGTTACGTGAGAAATTAAAATCAAATTATTTCGTGTAGCTAATGATAATTTTGAAAGTTTCACGTTGCTTTTAAAAAAAAATTTCAAGTGAGTGCGAGTGGTACGTGAGATGCCACATCAGCCAATCTGATCTGAGAAATTTGTGAGGAATTTCTTGCGAACGTGGTATACACATGCAAAGCACATGCGGAGGTCAAGGATTAAAAGTAGCATAATATGGCTCGATACACAATACACATTGAGTTTGAATAAGTTATTTTTTTACTCAAAATAAAAAGCTTAATATGTGTGTTATAAACTTGGCAACACGTTAGGCTGTTGGTTGACAGATTTGCGTTTATTAACCTATTAACCGATATTTTATTATTTTTGTGTTTACATTTTCGTCCCTATTGGAAATAAGGATTTAAATAAATTAAAATTAAACAGGCATTTTACATTTTAATCCCAGATAAGTACTAGTTTTACTTATCTGGGGTTGTGCTACCGGCAATGTTTAGTTAGTGTTTGTGTGTTCAAAATGCAAAAATATCGTTTTAGAAGTTTCTAAAAACGAAGAAATTATCTACAATTTGGAGTATTCCAGATTGATTGTTATTGATCAAATATTATAAGACAGCGCCGCTACAACTGGCTATCCTAGTTTAATATTTCGTTAAATTTAAAATAAATCGGCATCAGCGAATATTAAAAAAGTGTGCATTTAGTGTATCTACTTCTCGGAAATCTGTTGTGTTTTTAGTGTATTCAATAAGTATGCAAAAATATCGTTTTAGGAGTTTGTTGTTTGCAAAAACGAAGAAGTAGTGTATAATTCTGCAGTAGTAATGATGGATTTATTTATCAGGTATTATAATAATTATTTCAAAAATGTTCATTTTCACCTCTCTACAATTGGCAACGCCGCGTATTGCGGTTTGTAGGTTGGAAGCCATCGTGAAAAATAATTGTCATAGGCGCCGATTTACCAGGGAAAAACGTGGATTTGCCCCATTTTGTAAACATCGAATAAAAATTCCGAAACAATTTTTTTATGGTTTTTCATGCTTTCCTGAGCATGTGGTTAAAATTTTTGTACTGAGTGATAGTTTACCCTGTATATATATACAGACAGTTTTTTTTATAAGGCAGTATACCAGGAACACGAGCGGAACACGTTTGTTTTCGTTTTGAGGGGGAATTATTTTGTAGTGTAGTGTAAGTATATAATATGTAATATTTGTTTTTAAAAATATTTTTAAAATGGCAAAACAGTTATACATTTAACATTAATTGTTAATACGTAAAGGATTTTTAGAATATTGTAGGGCATGTATTGTTATGAAAAGGTAAAAGGGTGCGCCTATGGACGGCTGAGGTCGGTATTGACATTACAAAGGGATATCGAGTTGTGGTTTTTTATATCATTTTAAATTAAGATTAGAAAGACATACCTTTTTGTGTTTAAAGAAAGTAACCTATAGTTACTTAAAAGTAACTGATTTACGGAGTTACTGACATGCATTATTTCACAAAGCCGTGGCGATGAGAATTATATAATATTTAATTCCATTAACTGTTCATCTTGAATTGAGCGTAATTATAGTCAGGCAAAACTTTTTACTAAGTCTTTCTTACCGTTGCGTTGTGGAAATTGTCGCTTCTCAAACGAAAGACAAACTACTAAGATACTTTTTAACCCGCTGAATACAATTTATGCAACTGAAAGTTTTCTGTGCAGTACAATTTTAAGGTAATTCTTTTTCACGAAGTTAGTACAACGAAAATGGAAAGTCTCTGTAGTTCGTTTTAGATTACGGCTTAAATTCAGATTGCATTTAATGGTTAGAATAAGAAAGTTTTTGTGAATTATCATGGACCCTTGTCCAATTTAAGTGCATATTTTTATTCAGACTTATTCTTGCATAAATAGTAAGGCATTCTTTTGTGATTATACAGGTTTTTGAAATTATGTACGGACTTCGGAAACGTTAAGATGTACCATTTTTCAGATGGTTGAATTCCACTCAGATTGTGCTATTAGGTTAGAATATTTACCTACAGGGCTTGAGAAAATGAACATAACTGACAAAGTTAGAAACCATTTCATAAAATCCATACAGCATAATATATCAGTTTCCGTATTTCATATTTAAAAGCTGCTAGATTTAAACTGTTAAGAAAATAAAGTATAAGAAGTATACAATACTAATAGAATTTATTTATTTATTTAAAGTAATAAACATTTAAATTTAGTTGCAACCAGCAGTGCACCAACAGGATATTGGGATTGCCTATAGGTAGGATCATTCGTTGAATAATTAAAGTGAGGATCTTCAAACTGAGGATACAGGATGTGCGCAAAATTTCTCACACATGAATATCATATAAATATATTTTGGTTTCAGTATAATTATTGGAATTGTTGGAACAAATGTATTTAATAAAGATAAGTTAATAATTTACGTTCGTTTATGCCCCTTTGCACCACATACAGTTTAAGTGATGATTTGTTCTAAGAGTCGCTTAGCATCTATTTTTTATTGCACCGCGTTGAAACGTCACTTAAATTTGCCTAAGTGTTCCTTAAGTTAAGACTCGAAAATTCTCTTCTTAAATGGAATTCTAACCTCAATATTGCTTTTATATATTTCATTATTGGGTTGTTTACTTTGTGTGGTGATTAAAAATATGGAATTATTGGATGATGATCTTGATGTTTTCGAATTAATTGAACATGGAGGGTTTATGAAAGGCCGAATTATTTTTAAGATATGGAAAATTTAAGTTTTTTTCACGGATTTCGACTGACGAAGCCTACGATTCGGCCTATCCTAGATCAAATTGAGCATTTTTACTAGAAACTTTCATTACAAGATATGTTAGTAGGAAAGACCGAAAAGCGTCTTTGTGCTTAAGAGGGGCGTTTGAATACAATCGTTTGCAGACCTATTTTTGCGCATGGTAGACTCCACTAATACGTATCTGGTAACAAAAATTTTGATGGGGAGTTAAAGAGTAAAGATGGGATTAGGTATTGAAGTATTTTGAAGTTGAAATATTGGATAGTTAGTTCAAAAACAGAGTTAGAAAATCATCATATTTCGCTTTGCAGGCGTAATTTTGGTAGTCGCCACTAAGACGTATCTGCTAGCAAAAATTTTCATAGGGTTTTAAAGACAAAATATGGGATTAGGTAATGAAGTATTTTCAAGCGGAAAGATTAAATAGTTAACTCATAAATTGAGTTCAAACATGGGTAACTTTTTCAAATTTACAGATATATTTTTGTGGATGGAAATCTCCACTAATACGTATCTGGTAGCAAAAATAATAGGGTTTTAAAGACTAAGGCTTGGATTAGGTAATATGGTATTTTGAGGCTACAACAATAAATAATTACTTAATAAATTGAGTTTAAAGTCAGCAACGTTTTCCTCATTTTGTGCTATGATTCTAATATTTAATAATTATAATATTACTTTATTACCTAATTTATATATTTAACAATCACTTGTAATTAAAATTGTACGTGAAAACTTTCTGTATTAGACAATATCCATATATAAAAAAAACTTTAAATTTCCCTTCGTTATCGTCTTGAAGAAGCTGACCACCCAGGTGTTTCTTCAAGTGCAGGAACAAATGGTAGTCACTGGGCGCCAGATCAGGGCTGTATGGAGGATGATCTAGAGTTTCCCATTTAAAAGATTTGATGAGATCTTTACGATTAGCCACATGTGGACGGGCATTGTCATGCAGCAAAACGATACCCTTACTCAACTTGCCACGCCTTTTGTTCTGGATTGCACGACGCAGATTGTTCAATGTCTCACAATAAGACGCTGCATTGATTGTCTCATTACGAGGCAGAAACTCCACTAGCAATACTCCTTTTCTGTCCCAAAAAACTGTGCACATGATTTTCCGGGCAGAAATTGTTTGCTTAAACTTTACTCTTTTGGGTGATGATGAATGTCGCCATTCCATGGATTGTTGTTTCGATTCTGGTGTGACGTAGGCCACCCATTTTTCGTCACCAGTAACAATTTGGTCTAAAAAATATTCACCTTCATTGTGGTACCGCTCAAGGAAAGTCAATGCACTGCCTAAACGTTGGGTTTTGTGCAAATCCGTCAACATTTTTGGAACCCAACGTGAACACAATTGATACAGTGGTTAACAAGTCAGGCGGCAGAATTTTATGAGGAGGGTACTCAAAAACTGGTGCCACGTTATGACAAGTGCTTCAATATTCACGGAAATTATGTACAAAAGTAGATTAAGGTACAGGCTTTCATGTAAAAATAAAATTATTGCGATATCTTTGCACGTCTTTTTTTAATTCCAAAACGGTACTTACTTAAAAAACATGCCTCGTATTATTAATATAGGTATAGTTGTATGTGGTGTGTGTTATATGTATATGCGTGTGTACTAGGAGTAGGGATTATTAACTTTAGCCCTGTACAGTAATATCAAAGAATAAACATCTATGGTAATATTAGGTATGTAGGTATACCTACTGTTAGAGGATAAATATAATAAGGAACAAAGTAGTTACGAGTAGTTTGTTACGTTAGTTTATTGGAAATAATACAATTATAATAATTATTAAAATTCTGTTTCGTTACGCAGGTCATATATTTTTGATTATATTATAACTAGTCGGGAAAGTTTTGGGGTGACACAACTGATTTTTTATGATCTATAGAGAGATTACAAGAACTCCCGACTGGTAGTTATTATAAAATTATAAGATACCCTTAGTGGGGGTTTAAATAGCGTTTCAAATTTCACCAGTTAGGTAGTTGGAACGTATATACAGGGTTATTCACGCCATACTACACGGAATACTGTGGCTAAACTATTTAATTTCCTTAAAGTTTTATTCATGGGTTCGATAAAAATGATTTAGGGCTACATTTTAAAAATATTGTGAGTCTATACAGGGTGTCCCAAATATAAGAACTTAACCATAGTTGTGTTTTTTAAATAGAATGCCCTGTATATGAATAAATTTTTAGATTCCCCGTTCAAAATAAACCTAACTTTCATTAAAGCACATCTTACCTAAACCTGACAGTTTTTTAAATATTTAAATTTTAATAAAAATATAGACATAATTTGAATGAAAAAATTCACACCTATTTGTTCATTCTTTTTAAGCCAGTCTAGGCATCATCACTTGTCACGCCAAATATAAAAAAATCCCCAATACTAAATACAAGATGTCCAATAATATAACTTATATGAACGTAAAGTTTAATTCTAAATAATTTGTTTATTTCAAATGGAACACCCGATATATGAGGTAAAAATTAGATGCACAGAGTAATTCTCTGTCAAATATTATAATACTTTTCTATGGATAACTCTTGACGTTTTCGTGGAAAATGCATATATTCATAATATTATGCGAATTTTTTATTGAACCTGTTAATTTCATGTAGACCACCCTGTATTTGATGATGATGAAATTAATTATCTATTGATCACTATAAGGTTTTCCTATAGATATGTATATTTTTTAATGTATGGAAAAAGCACATATTGGTAGTAATAGGAAGAATTTTTTAAAATTATATTTGTCAAGTCGGCCATGAGAATTTGACAAACCATAATTTAAACAATAACATAATAAATAAATACATTTTTCACTTAAATTAAATAACAAGATATACCTACATAAAAACTGATAAATTTTATAATAAATGTTCAAAATGATTGGACTCTAGGCACATATGAATCGTTTTCTTAAATCCTTCAACAACTTTAACCTGGTATAACGCTTCTAAACGCTTCATTTATTTGGTTCTTCATCTCCTCTATTAAAAAATTTTTCATTAGCGATGATTTTGTTCCTGGCCCATGTACAAAATTCAACACGAGTTAAAATCAATATTGAAAAGTTCTTGATGCAGTTGCACTGTGTTTGGGTGGTATCTTTCGTTAAACTGCCTTAACAGTCTCTCGAAGACCGCTTTTTTGGGGTGATTTTGCGCCAGGAACCTTTGAGCGTAAACTCGCGATGCCAACAAAGCGTTTTTGGACCATTCTCCCAGAATAAAAATCATGTCTATTCTTTCTCCTTTGGAATAGGTTCGTATTTTTGAATTGAATTAAATCAAATGTCACAGGTAAAAAACTGTTTTATGAAAAATGCTCAACTCTTAAGTAAGGATTTTCAACAGACTATTTGACAGTAAATATCAAATTAAAAAAATGTATTCTATCTTCTCAAATTCTCATGGCTGACTTGATAAATATTATATTTTTGAAAATTCTTCTTCTTATTGCCAATATGTGTGCCTCTTCCATGCAAAATTAAAGATAAGTATACAACTTTAATTTAACTTTAATTTTTGCATTATCAAATACATGAAACTAAGAGATTCAATTTCAAATTCCCCTAATATCATGAATATATGCATTTTCCACAAAAACGTCAAAAGTTATCCATAGGAAAGTATTATAATATTTGACAGATAATTACATTATGCATCTAATTTTGACCTCATATACTGGGTGTTCCATTTGAAATAAACAATTTATTTAGAATTAAACTTTACGTTCATATAAATTATATTATTGGACACCCTGTATTTAGTATTGCGAGTTTTTTATATTTGGCGTAACAAGTGATGAGTGGGTATATTTATCAGCCCAGACTGACTGGCTTAAAAAGAACAAACAAATAGGTGTGAATTTGTTTATGCATATTATGTCTATATTTTTATAAAAATTTAAATATTTAAAAAACTGTCAGGTTTAGGTGAGATGTACTTTAATGAAAGTTAGGTTTATTTTGAACGGGGAATCTAAAAATATATTCATATACAGCGCATTCCATTTAAAAAAACACAACTATGGTTCATTTCTTATATTTGGGACACCCTGTATAGACTCACAATACCTAATACCCTACTTAATTTTTAAAATTTTTACTGATTAAATAACCACTGTACCAATCGCAAATCAAATAGATAGGTACTATGTTAAACCGCATATTAAACTAAAACTTAATTTTTCTCGAAATTGCAGCATTCTATCATATTGAGATAAGAATACCTCATATTTCCTAAGAATGATGTCCGAATTCTCCAAAAGTTAGTGAAAAAGAGGTTTTTATTAAAAATGTCCGTTGATACCCGTTTAGACGCCTAAGTTCGCAATTTAATTCAGCAGTGTATGGCTAACGAATGCTTCTATTTAGGGAAATATCTATGTCACCTTTCACTCCAATGGCTAAAAGCACTTTCGCGATATCTTTAAAAAACCTATGCTAAGCCGCCATCTTTTAAAAACTATAACTTCTTTCGGAAGCAATTTCGCATTAGAAGTTTGGCGTTGAATTGGCATGAAATCTGCTCTAGAATTTGTGGCTTTCGCTTGGTCCATTAGTTTCTGGACACATTGTATACTATTAGGAAAGACACTCTTTGATGCATGAAATAAGCGTCTCATGGTTTTGAAACTGACAAACTAAAACAACAGGGCTAACCTAATACATTTTGAAAAACACTGCAAGCATACAGGGCGGTCCAAAGAAGAGATAAGTATGTATTATCATAGTTCTGTTTTTTTTTAAATAGAACACCCTGTATTGGAGTATTTTAATAGTCCCTCAAAAATAACTGGGATTCGTTTTAAGGTGTCATTTACCTATGTTTTACGGTTTTCACAAAAATCATCAATTTGTGAAAATATTTAAAAATCTTGACTATTTATCGTAAATAAAACCAGTTTTTTTACATTCATCCTTTTTATGTATAATAGTATATAACTATAACTAGTCTAAGCGAAGATAATCATCAAACGTATAAGAATACCAGCACAAAAAAGAATGTGAAAATAATTTACGCAAAATAGAAATATGACATTTTGTGCCACTATGTATTAGTTTTTGGCGACACCTATTGAGGAGAAGAATGTATTAAAATATTCTATAAAATTACTCTAAGTTAAGAAATGAATAATTTGAAATGCAATGAGATTCACTAGCGCCACCATCGGACATTTTTGTAAGTAACCATTTCGGATTCCCCTCTTAACATACCTATTACTATTATATAGAGGTATATATTATTGTGCTAGGGTATCAACAACAGTAAATTAAAACCATAACAACTTCATGTTTACACTTTATTTAATTATGAATCAACAAAAGAATAAATAAGGCAACAACTTTACTTATGTTCCCAGGTATATAATAAACTAAAACTATGTTTGAATATAAATCATAAAATATGTAAGTAGTAGCAGGTTGCACTCATCTAGCTAAATCTTATAATAGAAACAGATCAAATACTATATGTATATGTAATAAATACATTTCAAATATATAACAATAACAATAGATAAATTTAACAATGGAAAATAATAACAAATAGTTAATTTTATTAATTTGAATGATGCCACAATTATGATCGAACACTATCGATAGAAGAACTTCTTTCTCGTTGAAAGTGTAGTTTGGAGGTCTTCTCTTTTTTATGTATCACTATTATTATTATTTACGTATTATATTAAAAATGTATTTAATAATAAAAAGAATATAATTTTGTGACATAGCGGATAAAATTACTGGTTTTTCCTACACAAGGGACTTTGTGTAATTTAGCAGGGCCTCAGTCTAAACAAAGTCTCTTGTGCAGGTAAAGCCAGTCATTTTGTCCGCTATGCCACAAAATTATTTTGTTTCTATTATGTTTACGGACTCAATTTCACTCTAGTATTTAACAATTTTTGTTCAGATTCACAATCAAAATTAATGTTTACATTATGAATTATTATGAAAACAAAACTGAAGAGGTTAAAAGTTAAAATATTACGTACTGCCCGACGAAAAAACTCTTCTTCATTGTCGGCTACCTTAAATTTGCTATGTTGACAAATTTACCCGATATTTAACTAAGTGCTATCTACTCATGACTCGGTGTAATCAATTCCGTTCTAAGTAATACTTAAAATTTAGGTGACCCTTAACTATTCTCTACTTAAACTGTATGTGGTGCAAACGGGCATTAGTCGCCTAATATAATTATATACATATATATAATTGAATTTTGTTATAATATAAGTTAAGTTTATGATGTTATTCAAATTAAACTTTTGAATATTTTTAATGACAAACTTAATTTATTTGACAACTTGTTAAAACACTAATACAATATAACAATAATGACATATAGAATGATCCGTTAAAATTGATATCACGACGTTTATACGGTGTTCTGATATTTAACACATACATACTAATCTAATTCAAATCCAAGAAGATACCTATGTCAATTATTGCAATGCATTAAACATTACAGCTGGTGTAGATACGACGTGGGTTTTTAAGAAAAGTGTTGCCGTAGAAAAAGTGTGCAACTCGCACGGAATGACTACAGTAAATTTGTAGGATTCGCCTTGGCGCAAATTTACACTTCATTAAATTTAATACGCATTTTTGGTATTTATTTATTTCTTCTAACTAATTTTAATCAGTAGTGGGAGTGTGATTTCCACTTGTATGTTTGTGTATGACTGAAGATGAAAATGAAATATTTTTATAAATATAATACATTATATATACGTTATTGTTCATTCATAGTTTCAATGGATTGAAACTTCTTCTCCTTCTTTTAATGCAGATCTAATCTTGAAAAAGTCAGATGATACTAGGTTAGGCGAACTGTCCAACAATGGCTGCGTTGCCTTGATTGAGAAGTCATGTTTTTCTTTGACGGAGTTGAGAAATAATCGCAATATAGTCATACTGAATAATAGTTTGACCTTCTTGAACCACCTACCCATGAATATAAGAAAGAGTCATGTTTTAAACTTTTATTTGTCCATGGAGTTTCTCTAGTTTTGCGTGAAGGTGCACTCTTCTAATACATGCAGGATTTCTTTTTATAAGATAGTTTGGCCCTATTCATTGACATTCAAAATGTCAGTACGAACAATTTGCGAATTTTAGGCAACATTTTTTTACACATTTTTTTGGCGTTATATTTATTTTGTAATAAATAAATAAATAAATAAAGGCATTTATTGTCCAACAGTTAGATAACCCTTTACAGGACAAAATACATAGAAAAATAAACTTAGTTATACTTAACATTTCTCGGTACAAAACAATATAACAACCCAACGAACAACCAAACATAAATTCCGTATTTAAACTTAAAAATATACAACTGTATAGCACACAACCATAATAATTATAGGGGCAAAACATTGTTCGCAACGTTAATGAGTTCACTTCGAGAACAAAAGAATAAGTCACAATCTTCGCAAATGAGATTAAAATGACTACATATTATGCTCACCGGTGACCTTTTTAAAATATTAGTTCTTGCTCGATTGCAGTAGAAAACACGACTAGTGCGATTGTGCAGTCTCGGAACATTTATATTTAATGCAGAAAGCAACCCCGAACAATCGACCCTTCCACAAATCAAGTTATGCAGAAAACACAATGCACACAAAGATCTTCGAAAATCAAGACTTCTAAACTGAAACCTACTCAGAAGGTACCCATAATCGATCCCCCTCTCAGGATAAACGCCATCTCTTTTAAATGATAAATATTTTAGGAAACGACGCTGAAGTCTCTCCACAGTGAACTTATGGGCATCATATATCGGAAACCAGATCAGCGACGCATATTCAAGTTTGGAACGAACATATGAGTA
This sequence comes from Apoderus coryli, assembly GCA_911728435.2. Classification (NCBI taxonomy): domain Eukaryota; kingdom Metazoa; phylum Arthropoda; class Insecta; order Coleoptera; family Attelabidae; genus Apoderus; species Apoderus coryli. The sequence continues at coordinate 21,374,004 of OU452200.1, read as the reverse complement.
ATACAACATTTTGAGGGCATCAATGTTATCAAAACCTCTACAATTACGCACAATAAATCCATACATTTTGCTTGCCTCAGAAGCCTTGGCATTAATATGGTCAATGTAAGAAAATTTCTCATCAAACACAACACCTAAATCTGTAACAGTGCTACAGCGAGAAATCTGAGTTCGGTTCACGGCATAGTCATAATCAACTATTTCTTTTTTTCGTGAAAATGTTATGTATTTACATTTGTCCGCATTTAAGCTTAACCTGTTCTGAATACACCATTCCTCAATACAAGAGAGATCAGACTGGAGTTGCACACAATCGTCATAACTTTTTATAGATTGAAAAATTTTGCAGTCGTCTGCGAACAATAACTTATGACAATTGAGTCGGGCATCAAGATCATTAATAAATAAAAGGAAAAGCAAAGGTCCCAAGTTCGATCCCTGGGGAACTCCAGAGGTGGCAGTGTAATTGCAGGATCTATGACCATTATAGAAGATGTATTGCTCTCTGTTGCGTAGATATGAACTAAAAAAGATCTTAAGATCATGCCGAAATCCAAACTGTTCATCAAGCTTTTTGATTAGAACAACATGGTCCATTCTGTAATATTTATATCACGTATGCTTTGACAATTCCTACATTCTCGGGAAGGGATTTCTAGGCGTGAATAATACTCAACGTCTTCTGATAAAGTATTAGTTTCCGGCAAAACAAAAGAACAGCTCTTATTGAAATGAAGACCACGGCTGGAGCAATTTCTTTCCTGAGACCTTAAGCGCCAGTCAGGAAAAGGATCATACTACATATCTTTCGATTTGGCGCAAGCGTTATTCTTCCAAATTGTAATTTATTACAAATAGTTATTTAAAAATGAAATATTCGAGAATTTTTCATTTGGATAAAATTCAAAATATGGACAGACGGCTTTCAAATTTTACTGTCCTATTCACCTTTTCTTTCTGACCAACTGCCAGAAAGGCAATTTTCGAAGGAAAAGAGATAATAAAAGCAAAAAATCAGAGATCTAGGATTTTGAAATTTTGTACAGTTTTTCATTCTGAATAACTTTTATTAATAATATTTTGTCCTAAGTTTAATCAGTATTTTCAAAATTTCCACGGCATAATTGATTTTTCAAACCTAAAATTATGTTTCAAATTAGTTCCAAACCAAGCAGGGCTGGACCCAAGAAGATCAAATTTATACTCGAAATTTGTCTGTCTTTTACAAAAGTCGTTTCACCTATCCGGGGACACACTGTATATAAAAACGTTGATTATTTAAAAATCATTGATTAATAAGGGTCATTAATGAACGATTTTGAGTGTGTTAAAATTCATCATTAATGGACGCTTGACGGAAATGTATATTCAAATATATCCATCTATGAGGTTCTATCGTACATTATTTACCTTATGAAATGTATTTTCAAACGTTAATAATTTTTTTAATGGATTACGTGTTAGTTTACTATCCGGATATAATCTGCCACTCAGTTACAAATGCCTTTCTACTCGGTCCTATTTTCTATGTGGATGCTAAAATATAATAATATGCGGCGCATTTAAGCTTGAAAACGGAGTCGCTCCCTCAGGCCTATATTTTGGTTTTTCAAGTTAATCCTCCCCAATAGAGTTGAGCATCTACCCTTCAAGGGTTTACGTTTATTTTGTTTTTCTTTCTACGTTTCTTTAATATAGCAAAGGATTTTCCTTTAAAAGTTCTCATAAAGAATATAAAACAAGAGAGAAATACGTATAGGAAAACATGTTTAAGCCTAGTGACATCTTCTTTACTACAGTTGGAAATATCAGTATGTATTTCAAACAAGTCTTTGCACGGCTTGTCTAAATGTTATTCTAAGTGGATACAGTGCCGGCTTCAAGCTTGTGCTCTTTGAAACTGTACGAGATTGTGGTTGTGGTGAAAGTTTTATTTTTAAGGGGTATTATTTACATACATACGTAGATGTCAGACAGACACATATTTTCGGTATCATATCGTTAAAGAATGTCAGATTTGATGATTATATTAGAATTCTTTGTGAACTACATATTTTTCCAAAGAACTATGCAATGATTTATGTAATGAAAAATATAAGAATAGAAAATTAAAAAAAAAAAAGAATATAGGTAAATAATACGAATTTGCTGATCAAAGAGGTTGACTAAAGTAACAACATTATTACACAATTCCCAATCACAAACTCATATAATTCTAAATAAAATGTGATTACATGTTTCGCCCCAATTTGGGCATCATCAGAATTTAAAAAAACTACAAAGAAAAACAACTATCCAAAATAAAAATGCTAACACACTGAAACGATAAAAACAATGGAGAACTATTTCCGCCATAGCAAAAAGTTACATTGGCTTTATAGGAACGAAAGAAGCACTCCCACAAATAATAAAATCATTCATATAAGAATAGGTACACTTTTTAAAAATTTACAAAACCACCAGAAACAAATCGCATTCACATATTAACAATGTATATAAAAAGGTAAAATGTACAATATTGTTAAACACTAGGTGTGGTTCCAAAGTAAACACATTCATTCAATGAATAGTTGTTGTCCAGCAGAATAATATTTCTGTTATTACAAACCACAAACAAATAATATAAAAATAAAGAAATAAGATTGTCCTGAAGAAGGCAAGATTTACCTGCCGAAACACAGACAAAAAAAATATGTCAAGGAACTAAATAAAAAAAATCCCGATGGCAGCCAGTTCGATTTATATATTTTTCATTTATACTTAGTCTACCACTGACACCCACTATTAATAAACAAATAATAGAATATTCTGACTGTCGCCAAATATAACCAAAGTGTCATATTGACAGTTATTTTAACTGGAATACCCATTATACTATGATACATACGTAAGCACGGTCTTATTGTTATTTCATAGGTGTTTATTTGTCAAAAATAATTACAGGTGTAGCGGGTGATGATATTTTTTATATTGTTTGTTACTTTATATTGACTTACTTACTTAAATATGCCAGCGATGAAAAAGCTCTCCAAATAAACATTACAGAGATTTAAGTGCTCTATCATTTCATCGGTATTTTCTATTAACAATGTAAAATATATGATTTTTTTAAAACTTTGACAGGTCGCCATTTTTAAATTAGCTGTCCGATTTCAATCGCCAACGAACTCAAGCGATTCCTTGACCTAGCCGATTTTTTAACCAAATTTTGTTTCGATTGGTCATAAAATGCGACCTAGAACGTGCCGCAAAATTTTCTATATCCCATATATATACAGGGTGTCCCACTTAATATGGATACAAGCCAACAACTCTGTTATTTTTTAGCTTTTTTTATCATTTTTGGTAGGACGGTGTACGGTTACGACATACACATTCTCATCGAGGTAAAAAGTGCGGTACCCCACTGGCGTACGTTTTAATGGGGTTTAATTTTTGTTCGTTCAAGAGTAAACTACTTTTAGGACATAATTTATTTCAAATCTGATAAATTTACTCGAGTCTTTGTCATCCAAAATACTTAATTTCTAATTTTGTTGAAAATTCAGAACGGGTGTCCCACCGGGAAGGGATTCGATTGATTATGGAGAAAGTACACGGTAGAACAATCTGAAAATCTGGTGTAGTACTTAGGTCGACGGGACCAATTCGGCTAAAATGTTTTCAATAATCTAGCACTTCCGGTTATACCGGAAATGGGTGTCAACTTCCTTATTCTCCTTGTAATTCTAAACAAATTTCATGCATACTATGTTGTACCTATCGCCAGCGTTTTCAGAATAAAGAATAATAACAATTTTTTATTATATGGAAGCTTTAATAATATAATTTGTTAGAATATCCTGGGAGATATAGACCTACTTTAGGCGCCTACGTATATTTTTTTAGTAAATATTAACAAAAAAAAGGGTAAAAAATTAAATTGAAAAAAGTGTCAAAATTCAAAATTTTTAAATGGCAACCCCCCATTTTATATTTTTTTTATTTTTTTGCATCAAAAATAAGGACAAGTTTATGAAAGGATGTCTATCCCAAAAACTGATAGTTTTCAAAATACTGGCAATTTTAGATTTTTCTATTACAATAGTGATATGAATTTGAAATTTAATTGATTTTAGTTGGCCATCATGGCTTTAGATAGTAAATAAATATGACACTTGACAAAATTAATCAACAATTATGACAAATTGTAGATATTAATTAGTATTAATAATCATGGCGGGCGTATAAATTATACTAACGAATACTATCTAAATTTGTTTATTAATTATGGATAATGTGACAGAGTGATAACAAGAACGCGTGATAACATTTGCTACCAAATACCCAGAAAAACATAAACCATCACCAAAAGTTATTAAACTAATAATACATAATTTCGAAAGTTTCGAGCCTGTGAAGAATTTGATTAACTAATAACGTGAACGTATGATACAAACTTATCTAAGGTCAACTCATAAAAAAATTACTTTAACAAATGTTCGAAATTTTGACCTTGAACTTCTAAACACTTTTCACATCTCAAAATTAATTGTTCATGTGTTGCCCGCCGAATAGATGGTTGACTCAAATTGGCAAATGCATTCCGAACTCTTTGCATACAGTCCTCTTTAGTGGTCAAATGCCTGCTGTACACTTCATTTTTGATCGTCCCCCAGATATAATAATCGATCGCTTTTAGATACGCCAGACTCCACTGCAAATTTTCTCAGAGATGTCGTAGGATATGCCGTGAAGTACTCGAGTATAGCTATTTCTACAGCTTCATCGTCACAAATTGTTTCCTTCGTTTTATTTTTGTCTTTACGGACCCGAAATTTTTGAAATTATCTATTAACCGTTTAACAACTTTTGGTGATGGCCTGTGTTTTTCTGGGTACCTGGCAGCAAATGTATCACACGTTTGTGACATCACTCTGTCCCATTCTCCATAAATAATAAACAAATTTAGATAGTATGCGTTAGTATAATTTATATGCCCGCCATGATTATTACTACTACATAATTGTTGATTATTTTTGGCAAGTGTCATATTTATTTGCTATTAAAGCCATCATGGCCGACTAAAATCAATTAAATTTCAAATTCACATCACTATGAAATATTTTATTTTTGCCATTTAAAAATTTTGAAATTTGACACTTTTTTCAATTTGATTTTTTACCTTTTTTTTCAAATTCCCTGTATTAATATTTACTAAAAATAATATACGTAGGCGCCTAAAGTAGATCTATATCTCCTAGGATATTCTAACAAATTAAATTATTAAAGCTTCCATTTAATAGAAAATTGTTATTATTCTTTATGCTGAAAACGTAATTTTTGACATAAAATTTCAAATATTTCGAAAACGGCTGGCGATAGGTACAACATAGTATGCATTAAATATGTTTAGAATTACAAGGAGAATCAAATATTTCGAAAACGAAAAAATATAATTTGTATAGGGTCGTATTTGAAATAAGGAAGTTGACACCCATTTCCGGTATAACGGGAGAACATTTTAGCCGAATTGGTCCCGTCGACCTAAGTACTACACAAGATTTTCAGATTGTTCTACCGTGTAGTTTCTCCATAATCGATCGAATCCCTTCCCGGTGGGACACCCGGTATGAATTTTCAACAAAATTCGAAATTAAGTATTTTGGATGACAGACTCGAGTAAATTTATCAGATTTATTATTAAATTAATCAATATTTCTACACCAATCCTATTTTGTAACAGCTTAGATGGGGTGGTCAATTATGCGGTGTTTGCATTTTATCTTTTTACTTTTGATTTGCTGATTTTATATACTGAGGGTAAGACGGTATATTATAGATTCGAATCTATCTAGTTCCGACAGCAATTATAGACGTAGATTTTTCCATCGAACATCTGTTGATTATAAAGCCTTTTGGTATATGCACTCGTGACAACATCAAAAAAAAAATATTTTGGAGGCGCCGGGTATCGATCCCGGTACCTCTCGCATGCTAAGCGAGCGCTCTACCATCTGAGCTACGCCCCCTTTAATTTTCCCCTTACAAATTTATTTATAAAAAGATGATTATGCACAAATAATTGGCAAATAGGATGTATTAAACCAGTTTATTCATGGCATATAATTCAATAAAATACGATCGTATATATAAAAAAATTATTGGAGGCGCCGGGTATCGATCCCGGTACCTCTCGCATGCTAAGCGAGCGCTCTACCATCTGAGCTACGCCCCCTGTAATTCACCTCTTACAAATTTATTTATAAAAAGGTGATTATGCACAAATCGGTGGTAAATAAGAAGTCATTAAACCAGTTTATTCATGGCATATAATCCAATAACGCCAAAAAAATTACTGGAGGCGCCGGGTATCGATCCCGGTACCTCTCGCATGCTAAGCGAGCGCTCTACCATCTGAGCTACGCCCCCTTTAATTTTCCCTTCACAAATTTATTTATAAAAAGGTGATTATGCACAAATAATTGGTAAATAAAATGTATTAAACCAGTTTATTCTCATGGCATATAATTCAATAAAATACGATCGTATATATAAAAAAATTATTGGAGGCGCCGGGTATCGATCCCGGTACCTCTCGCATGCTAAGCGAGCGCTCTACCATCTGAGCTACGCCCCCTGACAATTCTAAACCAATTACAAATGAAAAGGCTTAAAAAATATATTCATAATATAACCCAGTTTAAACTACTTAATATAAACGAGTTCAACAAGATTTGGTAGTGTCCTACTACGTTACATACAACAACACAGTCTTATACAAGGCATTATTATTTGATATCGCCAAACCGAAGTTGCAGGACCGCACCCGTTCTATCATTACATGTGTATCATATCACAATGTTTACTAATTATTATTGTGGGTGGATTTTTTTATCGAATCGTTTTCAGTCAATTAAAATGGCACACACATAGGTATATAAGAATGAGCTGGTAACATTTTTTTAGGTGAATGGCGATCCACCTATTTGTGAGAAAAAAAGGCGTCAAACTAAAAATACGAGTGATATATATCAAAATGATGATGATGCTATATTTTAGTGGCGGCTGGTTCTAAAAGGCATACACAGTAAAAAATATCGACATGGTAAAAATCATTTCTGCAGTGGTAAATAAAAGTAGTGTTAAATTTAACACTCGGATCAATATAATTTACCACAATTTTACACTCATATAGGACCAAAGTTGTGGTATAAAAGTTGCATGTGAATTCAACTCTCTTAAAAGTTAATTTTGTCGAATGGGTGTTATTTTATTATAAGTTTACACTCTATGAGAAAAATTAAATACAATAACAATTAATAACACGATATCAGCGTACAATAAACCCCTCTAAAAAGTTGTTTGAATACACCGAGTGTAAAATTTGCTTTATAATTGTTTTTTTTTACACGACAAACATACACACACAAGGTACAGAGTTCAATCTTGAATGCCGGCAGGTCACATGTCATTTCATATTTTTATTTAATTCGGGGATTTTTCGGCTTTTTGCTCTTACATTTTACGTTGTGAATTACTGCATAATAGAATAGAATTATGTCAGTTATATTTAAACTATAATATAAAAATTAAGCAAAGTTCTGCAAAGTGCCAAATGAGAGTGGGTGTTATCAGGATCTGGTTAAATTGGGTAAGTACCTACAGATTGAAATTAATAGAAACAGCTAGGTAAGTAAGTAGATTTTTAACAAAGTACTTAGGTATTATAGGATTGGTACAGATTTATGTTCCTTGTAGCTTTTAAATAATAATAATAACAGATTGCAGATTTTTACCTTATACTCTTAAAGTTTAGGAGATCCCAATGGTGAACAATGAAATTATGTTTAGTAATAATAGTAGTATATTGTTATTTATACCATTATAGTATTATATACCATTAAGGTGTCATTTTGTTCAACTAAATAGTTATAATAACAACTAGATAAGTAGTACCTATATTAGTCGTATTAATTAACGATAGATAATACTTGAGATTTTCAATCTTTTATGTTGTTGCAAAGCATATTTTTGTTTAGTGTTTATGGTTACTACATTGTTAAACCATAGCAGGTTATGTACTATATTAAGGTTGCCATTTTGTCCAAATAATTTGAATTATAATTTGTTTTATAAATAATAAATCGTATATTCAACATTGTCATTATTCATTCAGAAACCTTTTCCCAAGTGATTTGAAAAATGTAAGTATATTATATTAGGGGCTGGTACTTTCGGCTTTGATTAAGTCATTCAATCATATATCAAACTAAGCGAAGGTTTATAATGACAAACATCTTGCACAATTTTAACATAAAATTTCAAATGTCTGGTTATTTTGATAGATAATGATAATTGACGTAAACAAAGTGGAAAGTATATACTAACCCTGGGTAGAAATTGTTACACTCGCTATAGTAAATTCACACCCAAAACGGAATGAAATTCACACTATAATAATATGATATTTACAATAATTAGGCATAAATTACTATTAAAAGGTGGTTTACTTACGAGTCTCATTGTTTATTTTACCCCATTGAGTGTAAATATTAACACTGTAATTTAGTTAATTTACACGCGATAGTGTAAATGTACCTATCAATGAATTAAAAGAATTACACTCATCAGATATAAAATAAACATCTCAAAATTATCATTTTTACCAGATTTAATGATTGGTTAATATACCCGATTGCGTGTGGTCCTATATGTACCACCATTGAGTGTTAAATTTAACACGCAATTTTTTACTGTGTAAGGATACGTGCCCACCCAACCACCTAAAAAATGGAAATAAATAAGTATGCCTTTCACCATTTACTGCATTATTTTATTGTTAATATCCGACAATAGCCTATATGAAAAGTTTTGACGGAAACATGCTAACTGTTGGATATTATTTCTACAACGCCCATGTCGACAGTCCAATGTGAAGAATGTTTTTCAACCCTAAAACGCATTAATACTTCTGAGAAGCACAGTGTTAGAACATCGACTGAAAGCGGGGTTCGCGAGAGCGTGACCATGCTGTTCTCGGTCTCGTTAACAACAATATTAGTCTCGATCTCGGTCTCGGTTATTATACACAACTACCGAATAGAGACTCAAAAGATGCCGAGGTATAGTTATTGTAGGACACTGTTATGTTCAGCTGCAATATTTATCTGTAGTATTTTATATATTGTGTATAAATTATTTAATAGATTGACTGTTATTGCCTATTTTGTGGGTTTGATTCAAAACTTTTTAGCTACAGCAGCAGAATGATAACATTGATTGTTATCAATCGGTATCTCGTGATTGTATAAGCTCTTGTAAATGTTGCATATTTGAATCACATTGCATGCCGATCACCACTGATGAAAGCATGGTAGTGTGAAGCAAATTTCCAACATAACTTAATGTCTTGTTATATTATGTAAGAATACAAATAAGTACGTATGATGCATATAGTAAATACCTAATACTTGATTCCTATTCACATCCTGAAGCAACCATATAAGGGCATGTACTAGTACGTGGTGTTATCTTCTAGATTTGAACAGGATAAGCTCCAAGCTCCCAATGTAAAGGCAACCACCCGCAAACATTATACTCGTAGTAAAAACAACCTATATAAAAATACAATACCAAATATCTATAACTAAAATACCTAACATCCAACTCCAACTTATTTGTAATGCCGAGATGGTTAACAGCTTCCAAAGTTCATCAATTCAGTTTTTATTTGATCCATTCCCGGAGTTGAACAATTTTTACCTAAGCGTATATATTTTAGTACTTCATTCGAATCAGAGATAAGATAAAAAGACTAACAGTCACAGAAGCTTTTTTTTTTGTATTTTATTTGACATTCTATTTGTTTATTATAATTTTTAATTAATTTTTCTAAACTTCTAAAATTCACTAAATCTAACCATCTTTTAGATTAATATACGAAAATAAGAAAAAAATAACTCACGGCTTGACTAGTAAAATTTATTTGTTCCCTCTTTCAAAAATCACGAGTCGCTGCTGCTGCATTTGTTAAATTATTAGAGAGTTTTTGAAACCCTTATTTATTTTCACGTAATTAGCATTTACGTTATTACTGAGCACGCGCACAAGAAAAAACTATAAATGAATAAGGCTCAAAAAGAATTTGTATAGGTAGTTTCATAAAGTATCATTAGACGCAACTGTTTAACAACATAACATTAGTTTATACGTTGTTTATTTTTTATTGTAATTTCTATTTTTTCGTGTATTTTGTTATAAATAGTAATAACAATAAATAGAATGAAAGAGATAATAGATATCGTGATAAAAGAGCTGCGACGTTCGTGTTTGTAGAATATAACTTCAGTTCAAGTTTAAAACACGGTCTGAAAGTGTTTGCAAAGGCAAATAAATCCCATGGGTATATATATAGTTTGAAATTGCAGGGCATTTAATAATGTTAATGATGTAAAAGCCTTATTCTTTGCGTATGTCCGCCCTAAACATGAATATTGTAGCTTAATTTGGTATCCGATTTATTCTAATCACAAATCACTGGTTGAGGCGACGGGTATCGATTCCGGTACCGCTCGCTGCTTTGCGAGCGCATGGTAGAGCTACGCCCCCCGTAATTTACCTGTAACAAATTTTTTAGCCTTTTGGAATATGCACTCGTGACAACAACATCAAAAAAAAAAAATATTTTGGAGGCGCCGGGTATCGATCCCGGTACCTCTCGCATGCTAAGCGAGCGCTCTACCATTTGAGCTACGCCCCCTTTAATTTACCTGTAACAAATTTATTTATGCAAAGGTGATTATGCACAAATTATTGGTAAATAAGAAGTCATTAAATCAGTTTATCATGGCATATAATTCAATAACGCCAAAAAATTACTGGAGGCGCCGGGTATCGATCCCGGTACCTCTCGCATGCTAAGCGAGCGCTCTACCATCTGAGCTACGCCCCCTTTAATTTACCTGTAACAAATTTATTTATAAAAAGGTGATTATGCACAAATAATTGGTAAATAAGAAGTCATTACGCCAGTTTATTCAGGGTATATAATTCAATAATGCCAAAAAAATTTGGAGGCGCCGGGTATCGATCCCGGTACCTCTCGCATGCTAAGCGAGCGCTCTACCATCTGAGCTACGCCCCCCGACATAAACTTTTGTGGCAGTTGTCCAAAATGTCATTGTTGGAAATAATATATAGGTAAACACGTCAGGTAGGTAACCGGTTGCAGCAACAATACTTAAAATATCTATAAGTAATCTCATTAAGATTCAAAAGTTAACATGAAATGGGTGTAACCACAGTAGTATGAAGGATATTATTTTAAATATTTTTCATTGCAGTACACTACATCAAACTTTGAATTGCTGTTTTGTTGTTAATTCGACGAGGCAGATACAACTTAGTCGTAGAACAATTAAACTTGCGAATGAGATAGTATAACTCACTACACTGACATTAAACCTATGTCAATATGACATGAGAATTATTTAAAAGCGCAACCTAATCGCCGTGCGATATCAATCACCGCTGTCATGGGTCATTGGCGCACCCAAGGGTATATATTTTGTATGTGCTCGCGCTGCTCGATAATAAATATATACAAGGTGTTCCTAAAATAAGTGGTCAAAATTTCTGAGCGAATTGGGGATGTCTAATCATAAAAAAACCCTAAATTGTAATTTTTCGAAAACTCCTTATTTACAAAGATACAGGGTGAAGATGAATTAATCAAATGTAGCATATTTATTCACCTAGTTAAATGTCGTAAACTGACATGAAATTGAATAAAAAAGGATGACCATATTCGGGTAAACGCGGGGGACCCTTGCCTTAATTATAATCTAACATTTTCTTCTTGTGACTTTTATTCCATTTGTTTCAAAAATGTAATAAAATAAAGTTTCTACATAAAAAAGGCATACTTGTTTTTTTCCCTTTTTCTTAGGACAAAACTGGTCCTTAGTACACAGCATTAATAAAATTGATATTGAAATACAGTTTGCTAACGAAAGTTTTCCAGAATTTTATTAATGCTGTGTACCTACTAAGGACCAGTTTTGTTCTAAAATTTTCAAACTCGTATTTCTCGAAAACCTTTAAGTTTTTCGAGAAAAACCAAGTAAGTATGCCTTTTTTATGTAGAAAACTTTATTTTAACACATTTTTGACACAAATTAAAGTTAGGTTATAATTAAGACAAGGGTGTCCCCCTGTTTACCCGTGTACGGTCAATTTTTTTTATTCAATTTCATATCAGTTTACGACATTTAACTAGGTGAATAAATATGCTACATTTGATTAATTCATCTTTTCGTTTCGAAAATATTTCAAAAAAATCGTCCTGAGGCAGTCATCTTTAACACCCTGTATCTTTGTAAATAAGGACTTTAATTTAGGTTCTTTTCATGGTTATACTTCCCCAATTCGCTCACAAATGTTGACCACCTATTTTAGAAACCTTTTATATTAGTGATTTCACTTCCTGAAGCAGAGCTTGAAGTCATTTTTCTTAATGGTTTTGAGAGAACAAATGGTGTCGAACCGGTAACCTTTGGGGACAACAAAATGTCACAGGAGCCATAATCTAAGAAAATAATCAATATGGACTTAACATTCCTGCGACTTTGACGTGCTTTTTTTTAGGCTTCGCTCGGTTGAAAGCTTCTACCGTAACCGTAAACCCACGACTCGTCACCCATAATTACCTTCCTAGGCACATCTTCACAAAGTTGTTGAATAATTAATTGATTTTGAATTGTTTTGGCATAAAACATTTAAAAGTTTTATATTACTTGAAGAATATCTTATAAAACTATCTTGACAGATTAATCCATATAAGGTTACAAGGCAAACTATTATATAATGTGATCTACTACTAAAAATAGGTCATATTTCTCAAATGGATATTATTAAAAAATTCTGAAGGCAATGAAATTTCCCTACCCTAACTGGTGATTTATAAACTTTCCCTTTGCGTTCTGCGCTGCCGTTCGATTTCACAATACGTAAGTTGCATACTTTTATTTATAAACTGCCGTTTTCCGTTACCGTTTGCATCGCCCGCCGTTCAACATAAATAAAGTTTATCTTTTTCCGTCGGCCGCTGGCAACACAACCAATAGAAACGCAATAAATTGTCATGTGTCCAGTTTGACAGAACTTATACAACTTATATTGGGTAAGGGCTGTACCCTATATAATTTTGCCAAAAGTTCTAAACTTTTGTCGTCATCCAGGTTTTAAGTATGTATTGGGTAGTGCTAAACGATATGCCAGTTGCGCTTCAGCCATCTTGTCTTGCCAGACAGTCGGCCATTTCATTCCCCTTTAGACCAGAGTAGCCAGGGATCCAGACCAGAGTCAGATGATTGTGTCTCGCGATATTAGAGTGTCTGTTTTGACAATTCCACACTGTTGTTGATGTGGATCTTGATAAACTTAGGGCCTTTATGACCGCTTGGCTATCAGAGAAATTTTTATTGACTTTCGCGCACAGTGCTCCTGCTGCTGCTATTGAGCACACAGATCAATGACCAGCACAATTTTACTTGGGGTTCCTCCGCATTCGGGGATTTAATCGATAATTCAAACCCGTCGCAACATGTATTTCATAGATATATGATGTAGCACCGCCTCATTTCAGCGTTAATGTGCGAGCGAATTTAAACAACGTCTATCTAAATTATTGGATAGTTCGAGAAGGACCTATTGAGTGGCCTCATCGATCTCCCGACTTACCTCCGATGAGATATAAAATAATGCTGGAATACTTTGGCGGCTACAGCAGTCCACGATTCGTCGTGCACGAGAGAGACTTCACGGAGCTCTTGTTGAACCAACTTATGAGATTTTTAATTAGCAGACCTATTTTCAACTGTTGCCAGCTTTATGTAGACACGAATGACCCACTAAAGCTTGCTATAATTCTGTAATGATTAAAATATTTTATTTGCATTTAGATTATATATTATTTAAGCGTTAAGGTGTAGAACGTAGTCCGTCCCTGGTAAATTAAAAAGGCTAATTGACATTTAAATACATTATTTTAAGAATTCCTCACTAGTGTCGTATAAAATTTTTGATATTGTAACGGTGTTCGTGGTTCGTAGTGTGAAATAATAAGACTTAAATAAACTAATAACATTAATGCACTAATATGTATTTATTTGTACTATTTATTTATATATGTCACAACACTGTTAACTATCGAATGTTGACTTCATAACTGTCCTCTGTCCCTGTTACGTTGACTATATATATGGATGGCCTTCTTTCTCGAACACTTCCAGTGAGCAGTCCATTGTTCTACAATATTCTGGCGCACGTACGTCCATTCTAGATCCATACGGTAAGCGAGGCACATCCTACCAAATTAACACAGCGCTGCCCCGGACGAGGTATAGACTACTAAATTTGTACAGAGTCGCCTCCCGTTTGATTGAATCGCAAGCTTCGAGAATAGATGGCCTGATTACTATAGTATAGCCAACGCGGTGTTGCCGGATGTACTTATTTCTCTCTAAGCGTTGGGGACATTTTTATATTCGTCACATTATCTTCTAGAAGTGCCCACAGGAAAAACATATTGGAACTTCATCTTATATTTTCATGTGCTGCCGGTATCCGAGAGATTTCCCTCATTTTCTGGGACACCCTGTAGAATGTTTTTAACACAACTAACTAGAGGTATCTTATTATTTTATCCATACTGCATTTAAACAAGATATAATTTATGTTATTTCAACTACGTAAGCCAATTTTAGTCTAATATTTCGTAAACGTTGGAGTCAGCAAAAAGTAGCACACAGTTCAGTGTTTTAAATTGCTACATTTCATTATTATTTTATGTACTTTCAGGTAATTCTGTTGTAATATTTTAGGGCGTTTGAAAATACAAGTTTTATACCTACAGGGTTGTTCCTGGGAGGTTTTCAACGAGGTTATACTAAAGTGCTGGACAATTTCGCCTAACTTTCAGGCACGACCAAATATCGACCTCCGGTTTTCACGGGCTGACATATTGCCTTTTTGTGCTATTTTAAAAAATTACAATTTTATTATACAGAGTGTTAAAAAAGTCCATTATTTTTATCCCAAGTTTGAATTTGTGTAACTTTCCGAGAAAAGTTTTATTTTATTCCTATGCGCCTTTTTAATTAACGATTTTCTGCAAAAAAAAATAATTTCTTAAAATTTGTATACCTGCCTTAGTTTGAAAAATACCGATTTTGATTTTTCATTTGGTTTTCTGCTAAACGTTATTTTGATTTAAATCTACCATTAACTTGCAATTTATCGGTTTCCATAAAAATGGTAGAAATCACAACATCGACGTAATTAACTTTTTTTGTAGCTTAAAAGTTGCTCTTTTAAAATAATGGAGATTTGTTAAAGTTTATCCTTGTTAAAGTTGTTTGTTGTCAAATAGTTATTGTTAATAATGTGTATTATGTCTGAATAAAGTTTATTTTCAAAAAAAAAATCTTGTCAAAGCTGTCTTTAATTAATTTATGTGTAAAATTTACCCAAATGCCCCCTACATCTACGCGAATGAACAGTTAATCAAAGCCAAAATAATGCAGATTATTTTAGGGTATCGGTCCCCAAATGCATATAAAATTTTGTCAAAATCGGTTAATTAGTTTTTGAGAAATAAACAAAAAGTTAATTTGACCACTAAATTTGGACACCTTGTATCTGGATAACGAAGCATGGGTTCAATGGCAAAAAATGCTTAAATTACTTTCAGGAATCTCCAGTTTTCGTTTGTTGCAACCCTAATGAATCATCCAGTAGAAGTGGATAGTGCAGTTGATTGATGGAATGCTTTGTTGTCTAGAAAAGACAACAATTTCCGACAACAGCTGCTAAACGCACAAATTACAGTACTATTTATGCCAGCGAGGTTGTACTGTGCGGAGGTACACTGTTTTTGGCGGATCTGTCTGTTTGATAGAACATGCAGAATATAGTGGTGCACTAAATTAAAATAATATTTCACAGAAAAAAAAACCTTGGTTCAGATAGATAAAAAACGTAAGCACCACAGGGACAGCCAAAACCTTGTCTACCCCTTCTAGAAAAATTTACTGGATAGACATTATGTCATTTAGATAATATTCTTGAATAGTTTACATATGCTTCTTGTCTAAAAGAGACAAACACTTTTTGTTATTTAAATAAAAATATATTGTATGCCAGCAAAGTTTATTAGTAATTTTAGTAATGTAGAAAAATTTACTGGATAGACATTATGTCATTTAGATAATATTCTTGAATAGTTTACATATGCTCCTTGTCTGGGAGAGACAAACACTATTTGTCATTTAAATAAAAGTATATTGTATGCTAGCAAAGTTTACTAGTTATTTTAGTGATGATACTCGTTTAATGTCTATCCAGTAAATTTTTCTACATTACTAAAATAACTAATAAACTTTGCTAACATACAATATATTTTTATTTAAATGACAAATAGTGTTTGTCTCTCTTCTAGTAATTTTTTCTAGAAGGGGTAGACAAGATTTGGGGGTCCCTGTGGTGCTTACGTTTTTTTATCTGAACCACCATCAGGTTTTTAGTGCGAATCTTATTTATTTATTTTTTTAAAATAAACTTAAGCCAACTGAAAATCTTGTATTAGGTATAAGTAATATAAGCTAGGTATATATAGTCAAACTTCAATCTACACATGTTAAAGTGGGTAGGTATAATGCGGCTGAATCCTTTGCCGGAATTCCTGAGAATATTGCTCAGCACATAAACAACTAGGGTTGGTTGATCTTGGAAACGGTCGGAGTGACAATGTCGGTTAACTTAGAGAAAAGTTGTACAATTTAAACACCTTTTAAATGGTGTTTTCAAAAGTAAAGTAAATTTAGCAGTTTTCGAGAATTTCTTAAAAATCAATTTTTTGCGATATTAGTTTTTATTGATTTCAGACATTATTTTTACAGATATATAAAAAAAAATGAAAAGCACTTTCTCATTTTTGCTTTTTGAGGAGACTCGACGTTTCGTTTTCGAAAAACCATCAACTTCGATTTTTTAAATACGGCCCTTGATTTTCTATTGTTAAATTTAAAGCCATTTTCAATTCAAAAATAGGTGGTTTAAACAACTTTTCAGTATTTTTAGTTGTTATTTAAACTTATTCAAGAAAAATCGCCATAGTTTGGGACTTAACTGACTGAATGCAGAGTATATACTTACCTAATTAGTAATTTTGGCAATAAAATTCTTTCGACGTTAATCAAAATTATTTATTATTATTTGCCAATTTATTTCTCTCAGCACATTTTATTCTGTACGCAGTTTTTTAAATTTAGTTAAAATTTTTGTGCTTTTTGAAATTATAGAAACGCCTTTCTTTCTTTTACGCAAAATAAGTGCCAAACTATGGCGGTTTTTCTTGAAGTTTAAATAACAGCTAAAAATACTGAAAACTTGTTGAAACCATTCCGTTACATCTATTTTTGTTTTGAAAATGGCTTTAAATTGAACAATAAAAAATCGAGGGCCGTATTTAAAAAATCGAAGTTGATGGTTTTTCAAAAACGAAACGTCGTAATGAAAATTTGTAAACGCTATATTATTATCATAAAAAAGTAACAATGAGAGCTTTTAAGTTTTTTATATCAGTAAAAATAATGTCAGAAATCAATAAAAACTAAAATCGCAAAAAAATTGCATTTTCTTAAAAAAATACGGCCTTGTAAAATATAGTTTATACCTAATTCATTTTCTACTATAAATATTATACATTTCAAGATCTACTAACTAGGTACTAGGTAGTTATCTAATTTGGGGACAAATAAACCTAAAATGTAAGTATTGGCTATTTAAAAAAAAATCGTGTTTTTCCGAAAAACAATGACGCTGAAACAAAAAAAAATTATCAAGGAAACTTTAGATTCCTTATGAGGAAACTAAGTAAAATAACAGATTCTACCGGTACGTACGAGGAATGATAAGACAATTCCAATCCACAACTCCTAATTCACAGACATTGGTAAAATGGTAAACAAATCAATACATACCTACCTTTACAAAAGAAAGAAAAAAGTCATACCTAGCTAAAATATTTATGTAACTTCTTTTGAAAAACTGCATTAATTTGCTAAAAATTAATCCGTCCCTGGCAAATTAAATATATTATCGTGAACCCATCTAAACTATTGTTTAGTTGCTGTAAATGGAGGAATACCATATTAAGATTGATTAAATTAGAAAAAGTATTTTAAATTAGGATTAAGTACCTACTAAATGAGTTGTCCATTTCCCAAACCCCCTAAGTCCATTTTTCTAAAAATATCATTTTTTGATCGACTCTGTATAATAAATATGCGAGGAAGCGACCTGTGCGTTTATATTCTTTCTAAACCCTCTCTAAGCCGTATAAAATCAGCCATAAAATATATGTTTGCTTCCAAAACCCCCTATGTCCAAGTGTATTACAGTTCCAAAACTCGCTATGTAGTCCAAAATCAAACTGTTACAAAACCCACTAAAAAACATACTATGCTAATGTTAATGCTAAACTGAGTTCCAAAACCCCCTATTCGCATGTCTATTATAACGGTTCTAATCAGCTGATTTCTTTCATTATTGTCAATCATTCACGCTACAAGTGTTATTTTCGTTAGCATGAAGTGGATAGCTAGAATAGAATAAGCAGCAGTTTTCTAATAAAAAAGTTTGTTTAAGTTTTGAAACAGATATTGCCTCTGCTCTGTACCATACACTAAAATCTTCAGATTTAAATAAAATCGAAAAGATAACTCTATTCGCAGATGGTTGTGGAGGCCAGAATAAAAATTCCACGGTCATTGGAATGCTGTGTTATTCGCTAAAGAAGCTCCAACTTCAATTCAACAAATCCAAATAATATTTCCTATAGTGGGTCATTCATTTATGCCACCGGACCGTACTTTTGGATTGATTGAAAGGGTCATAAAGAAAAAAACCACAATAGTTACACCAAAAGAATATATGGATAGAATTTTCAAATATTGTTCAATTGTTAGACTTGACTCAAACTGTCCAGTTTTTAATTTTAAAAAAGAGGTTGCAAATATAATGAAATGAAAGCCAGGCCCTTGGCATTTTAAATTTAATTCCTGTAAAAGATTCATAATAAGCCGTTCCAAAAATAATAACCCTTTGATGAACACCCAATTACATGTTAGACGTAGGTAAGCCAAAGGGTGTATTTAAACATCTTTGAATCCTGAAAGAATCGCAGTAGGAAATCCCTTAAAACAATCGAAGGTTGATGATTTGCAATTTTTGTTATCAAAGCATTTTGGTGAAGAGTGGCAAAATGATGGACAACTAAAGTTTTATAAGGACGTTCTTAAGAATAATGAGATGACTAATAATGGACAATCTGATGCTGATGATGAAATTCCAGCAGAGCCTGAAGAATATCTATAATTTTTTTTAATTTCTAATGTTAAAAGCATTTTGTTTTTTTTTTCTTTATGTAAACTTGTTATAACTCGAATACATCGGTTTTTAAGTACTAAATTTGTTTTTTCATTTTTACTGAAAAGGAAAACACATGGCAGAAGAAGCCAATTTTCGTATGAATTTTTGTTTTTCTCAATTGGAGTGGTTTAAATTTTAATTACAGTTCCAAAACCCATTAAGTGCGATTATTAGAATCAAAACCCTCTAAGTCCATCTATTTTTTGAAAATAACGACTTTATTTAAATTTTTTGTTTTTGCTTTTTATCATTTCCTAAAATCTAATTTTTTTATCGAAATAAACATAAAAAGATATATTGCTTAACTTAAATGTGAACTGAATTACAAGTTTTTTGTATTTTTCTCTAAACCGTTTATGATGGACTTAGTTGGTTTAGGAAATGGACGACTCAAATAATACGTATCTAGATAGGTATCTATTGCCAAAGATTATATCTGATATTGCAATGAAATAAGATTGTTTGCATTGGTCGTAAAATTATAAAAATAAATAATTAAATAATAATTATTATAATTTACTTACCGATAAAAGTATCAACGAGCTCCCCCAGATTCCAGCTAATTAATATTTCTTTTGTTTCCTCCATAGATATTAATAATATATATTTAACAAAACTCAACACGCCAAACTAATCACTAATCACTACACTTAATTATGTTGGATGCACATTGGTTAATATCTGTTACTGTATCTGTATAGTCCGTCCTCACCACTTGTAGAAATTGGGATATCAATATCTAGGTATACACTTACTATCAATAAATCAAAATTTAATATATTAAATTAAAATATCTTCAGATTAGAACACCAAATAACTAGATCCTAGTTAGAGCGACGCCAAGACTCTAATCAAAAAATACCAAAATGAAACCCCCTCCCTCTACACCAAGTGAGACGCGCTATGTACAACGTGGTACACATAGAAGATGTTATTGTCGGCACCTGCTTATACAAAGGGTTTTAGGTACGTGGACTAGCAGCGGGGACAAACACATTGGGTAGAACGGGGAATAACCGTTGGCTGGAATAGAATGACGACTTATGTAGACTACTATAGGTTCCTATCTCTACCAGATAAAATAATTCGATATTTTGGAGGATAGAAATTACGTAAATGAAAAGTATTAGGTAAAATAACAATTACACAGATTTAATTAAATCAGTGCCTATTTTAGCTATGTACTTACTTAGTTGTTAAAATCTTATTTATATTTAAATATTATAATGCACATACCTAGGTCCATTAATATACTAAAGCAGATAAATAAAATTTATAGGTAGGTAGGTATATGTTCCTATTAGAACTAATTTAGTTTTGGGTTTCATAAAACGATTTTTGAGAATAGTTAGGTACGTATAGGTACCTACCTAATTACCTCATTAAGTATTTTCTTAATAATAATAGCTACACCTAAGTGGGTACGTATGGAAATCTGTAGGTGTACAATACCTATTTCAAACAGAATACCGAACTCATTTAGCGCAAATAAAATTTTATATAGGTTCACAATTTGAAATCTTATTTAACTAATGCACATACAAGTCTCGTTTAGATGAGAAGATATCAGCTTAGTAGGAAAAATTGTCGTTTTTAGATAATGTAGTTACTCATACTTGATAACTACATTTACTACTTTAACAAAAATTTTGCGAAAACTAGCAAATTCACCTCTAAATAATATTTTTTATTTGGATAAACCAAGTTTTTTTTTTCTGTGTTCTACAAAACTCTTTAACATAATATGCTAGATATAGGACACCCAGCTTTAACCTTTCACAGATACAACCGTTAAATAAGTTCGTTTTAATACCGTTTGTAGTTGATTTTCGAGGAAATGAGGTAAAAGGGCATACATATTTATGTGCGAACTAGAAAACATAATATATAATAAAAACGCCTGAAAAGGGGATAATGTTGGCATGGCCGACCTTTTTCTGGAGAGCTTCAAGTTATGGCTGGTTATATGTTTTATTATAATGTATGTCTGGCCAGAAATACTCGTATGTTATACATACGATAATATTTTAGATGTTTTGTTGTACCGGGTGTACAGATAAGAAAGGCCGCCGCATCGGCTCTATCTCGAAAACTAATCATGTTACGGCTTTAGGATTTTTTTTTTTTAGTAAAAGCGGATAAGGGAAATTGCTGGAAAATAGTTTTAGTGTCCTAAAATCTCCGCTAGATGAAGTGAAAAAATCTTGTTTACTTAAAAATATACTTATATTACGTAAGTGTTAAACTTAATGAGAATGATCTAACTACAATTATTCTAAAACTTTTCATATAAACCTTTTTTCCCTATCTTCTTAAATAAATTGTGGAGGAGCCGGAGAATGTTGGTTTGTAAAAAGTTAACTAACTTTCTTATGGATAGTCCGATTTTAATAAAATTAGGCTCAGTATAAAGGTAATGTTTGGGAGTATCAAAAAAAGTATTGGTGCTTTTATTTATTTTTTATGTATAGCCGCTAGATGGAGCTATACAACAATGTATCTGATTTTGTCAATTTTCTTAGAAAAATGAAACTGAATGGTACTATTAGGATTCACTAGATGGAAAGAGCATGTAGAAATAAAGAAAACAGTGAAAACCGGAAGTCTATCTTTTTCCTGTCCATGCAAATGACTGAATATATTTCCTAAATTTAACATTCAATAAATTTTTATAAAATTAATAGTAGGCTGTGAAAAACACTCATGTTTTTATGGCAACGAAGTGAATGTCAATGTCAAATATAATTAATATATTACGAATTGCTTGTTACATAAAGTCACAAGACTTTCAGTTTTGTTGGAAATTTGTTTCACACTACCATGCTTTCACCAGACGGGCCGTTTCGCTGATCCACAACTCATCAGTGGTGATCGCTAGGGGATTCGGGCGGATCTAGTGTTGGCAATAGGATATAATGGAGTTGTTACTTCTTGTCCGGCCATCGTTTGTGAACTGTGTTACACCGGGCATATTGCCTGCTCACACTAGATGTCGCCAAAACCATCTCTTTGTCAATTAATATATTATAGAAATAGTCCATTGTGCGTGGAGTTTATCATTTATAATTAATATATTTGTCAAATTAGTCTGTGGATGTATTTCTTTTGTGATCTTTTAAAATTTTGTGAACTGTTCCGTGTGAAAGTCTGAATGCTTGCACCATTTCTCTAATGCTGCATGTGGGTTAACTTGGATATATCTCAGAATATTAACAACATTTATTTTCGAGCGACCTGAGCAACTCCTTCTTTGGAATGGTCGCTGAATGCTTCCACTCATTCGTAAACGATTTGCCAGTCTTATAAAGACATTTTTCTTATAGGATCGTCTTTGCGGATATCTAAGCACATAGGTCCTTGCAAAGCATCAAAGCATTTTTGAAGCACTCGAAATAACCGCCAATCAAATGCTTCTTGGTTAGTAATAGGCATTTTTAACTAAAAAAACCAAATGTAATAAAAGAAATAAATCCACAGACTAATTTGACAAATATATTAATTATATTTAAGAATTGCTTGTTGCATAAAGTAACAAGACTTTTAGTTATGTTGGAAATTTCTTTCACACTACCATGCTTTCACCAGACGGGCCGTTTCGTTGATCTACAACTCATCAGTGGTCAAATTATATTTGACATTGACATTAACTTCGTTGCCATAATAACATGAGTGTTTTTTTATCACAGCTCACTATTAATTTTAATTTTATAAAAATTTATTTGAATGTTAAATTTAGGCAAACATATATTCAGTAATTTACGTGGGCAGGAAGAAGATAGAGACTTCCGGTTTTCAGTGTTTTCTTCATTTTTACATGCTCCTTCCATCTACTGAATCTTAATAGTACCATTCCATTTGAGTTTTCTAAGAAAATTGACAAAATCAGATACATTGTTGTATAGCTCCATCTAGCGGCTATACATAAAAAATAAATAAAAGCACCAATACTTTTTTTGATACTCCCAAACATTACCTTTATACTGAGCCTAATTTTATTAAAATCGGACTATCCATAAGAAAGTTAGTTAACCAACATTCTCCGGCTCCTCCACCATTTATTTAAGAAGATTGGGAAAAAGGTTTATGTGAAAAAGTTTTAGAATTGTAGTTAGACCATTCTCATTAAGTTTAACACTTACGTAATATAAGTATATTTTGAAGAAAACAGTGTTTTCCAATTTAGAGTTAGATTTACGCTCTCTAGCGGACATTTTAGGAATCTTAAATTATTTTCCAGCGATTTCCGCTTTTACTAAAAAAAAAAAAATTCCTAAAACCTTAATATTAGTTTTCGAGATAGAGTCGGCGTCCTTTCTTATCTGTACACCTGGTACCTAGATATATCTATGGCGTGCTGCTGGTTACATTATTTGTACTTTGTTTTTAATTTTTATTATGTCTGTATGTTTTAATTTTAATGATCTAATATAACATGTATGTATTTGCAATAAGTTGGTGTTTGAAGTGGTATATTAGGTTTATTACTACATTTATGTTTTTTGGTGACTAGTGTTAAGAATTTTAAATAGTTTCATAGTACCCAAATAATGAGCTTTAACCGTTTCGCGCGAAACCAACATAATATAGAATGCAGCTATTCTTTTTTTGGTTAAGGAAAGAACGGAAGCATTATAAAATCAACAAGTTGTTTCTGTATTTTTCTTTGTGTTTGAAATTATTGTTCATATCACAGTGGGGGCATCAACACACGTTTGCCACTTGCAGGAGTTGCTTCAGCCTCTAAGACGTGTTACATAGAGCTTTCTCAAATCACAAATGCCAGTCCTATAAGATTGCTCTTCAAAATAGTAATTCTCTAAGAATACTACGAAATCGATTTTAATCAAATTCAGCATTGTTATTTGTAACTAGTCCCTCCAAATGCTCCTACTATATCAGACTGGGTATTGTTTATATATAGAAGGCAACTTATTGACAGGGTTCTGCATTTTGTTTTGCTTTTAATTAAATAATATTTTATTTAGTGATCTTCATCGCAAATTATATTTCAATACTCTCCTGTGTTGCCAAGAACTATGACTTACTGAGGCAAATGTACATAGGTTTGAGCCACAATAGACCTGAATGTGTTCTCAGTGAAGTGTCTGTTCATACCAAATACCAACCCATTTCCAACCCACCCACCTTCCTTTGTAGCTCGCTTGTGACAACCTTTTCCACATAATAGTATACAATTCGAAGAAATAGTCCATTTTACTTTCCCGACACATAGCGAAAGTATTGTGAACGCGCTAAAAAAAATTGAGATAATGACGGATATAACCATTTGATCCATGAGACGGTTAAGATCATTTCCGTAGATGGAAGTCTGTTTGTGTGCCTATATGAACTGTTCCACAATTCCACAATATCCCCTAAACGCTTCAACCAATTGAGCTAAATTTTGGTAAGAGTTTGAGGGAATATGATGAACCCATTAGTTTTTGGTTCAAATCGCTTTAACCCTGTGATAGGGGTGCACACAACCCCCAACCCAAATCCTTAACTGTTTAAAGATTTGGGTTGGCGGTTGCATTTCAAATGATGTACCGCTCACCCCTACTGCTGTCAGTAGTATTGTTTGGTTTAGATGAGTGAGCCAGTTAAACATTTTAATATGATTTTAATTATTGTTCTGTTGTTACAAAATACGTAAAAAAAATTCTCAAATGAGAATTGTTGATAGAGTAGAAAAGTGCTAAATTGCTTCTTGTTTCCCTATTATACGTCCATATATAAAATTTTTAAAATACCAGTAATAAAGATCTCATCATTTCCTCCTCATCCTCTATAGCAAATACCAAGAAAATGTAGGGAATGTTATAGAATTGAATGTAGAACTCGATTCTGCATTAAACGTTGTATAGTATGTTCTAGTTCAAAGACATAGTCGTATTGCACATATTCTCTCATATAACTAATACTAATTTTTTTCCATCTTGTATGTACATTAATACAATATGCCGTTAATTTACTAAACCTTTAATTTATATCATATATACAAGGACCCATTATTTTCACATCAAGTTAAAATCCTAGAATTTAACGAAATTTTGATTTGTTTTAGATCGAAGTTAGTAACAAGAAGTCCCACAATATCAAGTACAGTTCTTACAAATTTTGAAATAATCCGTTAGTATACGAGAAAAGTAGGACCGTTTCATTCCGTTTAATAAGTGTTTTTGTTAAAAAATTGAATAATTCAGTATGTAGTGTCCCTCTATACCGGGTGTCCCACGTGGGAGGGATTCGATCGATTATGGAGAAACGACACTATGGAACAATCTGAAAATCTGGTGTAGTACTTAGGTCGACGGGACCAATTCGGCTAAAATGTTTTCAAGAATCTAGTACTTCCGGTTATACCGGAAATGGGGGCAACTTCCTTATTTCAAATATGACCCTATATAAATTATATATTTTTTTTGGATTCTCCTAGTAATTCTAATCATATTTCATGCATAATATGTTATACCTATCGCTAGCCGTTTTCGAAATATTTGAAATTTTATGTCAAAAATGACGTTTTCAAAATAAAGAATAATGACAAGTTTTTATTATATGGAAGCTTTAATAATCTAATTTGTTAGAATATCCTAGGAGATATAGACCTACTTTAGGCGCCTACGTATATTTTTTTTTGTAAATATTAATACAGGGAATTTGAAAAAAAGGGTAAAAAAGTGTCAAAATTCAAAATTTTTAAATGGCAACCACCCATTTTATATTTTTTTAATTTTTTTACATAAAAAATAAGGGCAAGTTTATGAAAGGATGTCTATCCCAAAAACTGATAGTTGTCAAAATATTGACAATTTTACATTTTTCTATTACAATAGTGATATGAATTTGAAATTTAATTGATTTTAGTTGGCCACAGTGTAGTTTCTCCATAATCGATCGAATCCCTTCCCGGTGGGACTCCCGGTATATATTAAAATATATAAGATTGCAATTTTAATTTCGTTATACTGTATACACGGTATTGATACATTGCTCTATTCGCCCTCATACAATCAACGTTGTGAAATTCCCGTTCGAAGAGAATCCCTTCCCGGTGAGACACCCGGTACAATGTGAGTATTGCAGATTCGCACTTGACGTAATTATGTTTTAAAATTTTTAATCTAATAAATTTCCCAAAGCCAAATAATAAACCGTTATTGGAAGTTATGTACTTCAGACGAAATGTATACTATTCAGGAATGGTCAACGATAACTACGTATACATAGAGTTGGAAATCAAATTGTGTTTCATATTATTTATTTTATTCATTTTGAAGTAAAATACGGATACGGATATCTGGGAAAAATAAAGTTGTTTGAGTTATTTACCTAACAAGTCGGAAAGTAGTACTTTTCCGCACGCGACGATAGTTCCATCAGTGCGGAAAAGACACTTCCCGCATGTGTTGGTACACATTTTTTCCTACGAGCATTTCAAATATCGCAAAACTAAATAGTACAGGCAAAACTGTGGAAATAACTCGCAATAATTTAAAATACCTTGTTATTACCATCAGAGAAAAATACCCAAAATGGTAAAAAGCTTAAGTTTGTAGTTTAAAACATTTGCAAACCTTGCGGAAACGTAACTTTTCTGCACTGTTTTTAATATTGTTATATCAAATATAAAGTCATATACTTTGATATTTGAAATAGTGGCGAAATACCTAAATAATGAGCTTTAATCTATTCACGCCACAACAATCATATAGGAGCTAAGGAGTAAGAAGTAAAATTTTAGATTTTTCGTTCATTTATATTTATCTTTTCCGCAGGGATAGTATTGTGAACTTGCTAAAAAATGAGATAAAGACGGATATAACCATTTTGGAGTTCCTTGAGACGATTAAAACCATTTCCAGATGGAAGCCTGTCTATCTGTATGTATTCTTCTATACGATAGCGCCTAACCGTTTTAACTAATTGAGCTAAATTTTGGTGTATGAGTTTGGGGGAGTCCTAGGATGAACCCATTAGTTTTTGGTTGAACGCTTTAACGGATAGGGCAACCGCCAAATTTTCAAATAGCAGTAGGGGTCGAGTGATACATCATTTTTAAGCATTTTTTATCTGATTTACAGTGATAGGTTGCTTTTGATATTTGCCCCCATAATTCTCGAGAAAATTGCGTTTAAAATTTCACCAGTTCGGTAGTTGGAACCACTCTTATTAGAATGTAATAAAGTAATTTGATACACATTTGACACATGTGTCCATTGTTGTTACCTGAATTGTCAGTTTGACATATGTATGTTACTGCAGTAAATCATGGACTTAAATAATAATACCTATATATATTATATTAAATAATATAAATAATTATATTAAATCATATAAATTATTATGTTAAAATGAAGAGTTACGATGGTGCAATCTTGCCAGAAGAAACAATCTAGCACTATCTGACTTTATATTAGTTATAGCAATATTCAAAACATTGCGAAAAGTAACTTTACAGCACTGAGTGCGTAAAAGTGCAACTTTCCACAATAACAAAAATGCGGAAAGTTCACTTTACCGCACGCTCGTAGGAAATATAAATTACAACATTAATTCGTGCTTCCTCCGATACATTGGAATAGTCGAAAGCAGTTTCCCTGAATCTTGAATATTAATTTGAGCGAAACATTTAATTAATAGTGTGTAATAGAGAGTCGCAGAATTAGTTTCATATTTACTTTTGTACATAATATATCTATAATGATTAGCGTAACATATTTAACTGTATATCGGAATTCCAAATTAATTTAACAGATCTGATGTGCGCCGTTTTTGCTAACATTATAAACGCCAAACGCTCGACATGTATCTGTAACGCGTCGCGTCGGGACGCTTGTTCAGTAAGCCGAAGTTGGCCATGGACGCGCATTGCACGAATCGAATGCCAAATTTCTAACGTTGTTTTCGCGTGGTATTTGCCGGTATTGTGAAATTTAAATGAAATAATGTGTAAACCTTGAATATTTTGAGCTTCTTTGGTAATGAAATTTATTTTGTTTTCTATTACGTGAATCTATTATATTCATGTGGTTTTATAAAATAACACTATATATTATTATATTTACTTTGAATATCTGACAAATAAAATAATAACTGAAGTAAAGTTGAAGACTTCACTATTTTTTAATTTAGTTTTCAAACTTCGGAAGTTTGTGAGTATATTTCTGTCTTATCAAGGGCCATTATTAATACGAAATAGTGAAACAATACCTACAAATATGCTACTAAAATAAAAATATGCAAACTTATTGGGAAATGTAAGTTGTATAATTTCCAATAATTGTATAGTGTATAGTGACGATTGATAAGATCGAATTTTGAAAATCGAATTTATTAGTGAAATTAAACAACTGTTTGACATATTACTTTTATCATGTACTAAGTACTAATTTACTGGCTTTGTGATAATATGTGGAATATTATTTTTTCAAGTAGGTATTTTAATTTTTTTATTCATAATTCCCAGGATGAACTTACCTTATTTTCTAAAAGTATTTAACATTTGACTTGCACACTACGAAATCGTTGTTGATGTGCCCTCGATAAAAATATTGAAGCGAAAGCCTGCGAGCATATATTACCACGGAATTATACTCAAACTAATATTTTTTCAATTTCATTATAAATAGTTATAATAATTTATAAATTTTTATTTATTTTGTATGTATGTATATTAATTATTTAAAATAAAATGAGATTTGTCATTAAATTTGATATTTTTCTCAAACATCGGGTATTTCTAGCTCTATTGTAGAATTTAGTAGATCTCTATTATTATAATTTTATAGGAAACAAAATATTTTTAATACGAATGATGTTTGTCTAACAAAAATAATGGACTAAATTCATCTTATAATAAAATGAACAGTATTTTAGTCATAAAAAGTAATTTGTGTCCGTAAATATAATAAACAAAAATAGTATATTGTGCAACGAACATGAAATGACATATATTTCCTACGAGTATGATCGTTTGCAGCATGAGCCGCAGGCGAGTGCTGCAAATCATACGAGTAGGAAATGGTCATTTCATGTGAGTTTCACACTATACTTTTTCTACGACTCTTTTAATACTTTTTAATAAATTTAACATAATTTTTAGGGAAATATTTGTTTTTTGAAACTTACCCTTGTTAGCGTATAAGCATAAATACGATAAATTAGAAGTATTAAATTGACTAGGTGGTGTTAAACTATATTCACTATCACTGTTTATGTGTTTTGAAATTAGCGAAATACTTAATTATAATTATTATTAATTATAAATACCGAAACTGTCAATTTGGTGTTTGTATTTTCGGCGTTGCTATGGTGATTTTTCTTGCCCGCCGCTACTTTTGTCATTACAATTGATTACACAATGAAATTTTATCCGTGCGTAATGATATTTCCCACTAGTTGCCTAGCAACTATTATTACGCACGGATAAATGATAAACAGCATTACAATGTACTACATTGTCAAATCATGATTGAACATATAATAAAGGCATTTAAAGACAGTCGTAGAAAAATAATTTTGTGGCATCGCGGAAAAAAGTGCTAGTTTTATTTACAAAGGGGATTTTGTTTAATTTAGCGAGGCCCTGCTTATTCAGTAGAACCAAACCGATGCATTGGTCGACAGATACTGACGAATTCGTTTCGCTCTTTTTATGAGCTCGTCAGAAGACCATAGACGTTGCCCATCTACAATGCATTTAAGCACAGCAAGATATACACCAGCAGATATATGTAAAAAAAATAGGTTTTATTGCCCCAAAACTTTCGCGACAAGATAATTTTAATAATAATTATTATTATTTTATTATTTTCCATAAACTAACGTAACAAACTAACTACTTTATTCAAAAGTTCGGAATTTTTTTGTTGTCAGAGCTGGAATTCGAATCCATAACCTTCCGCATGCCAAGCGAACGCTCTATCAATGACGCCACAAAACGCGCTTTAAAAATATTGTATTATAATTGTAATAAGATATGTTCCAATTACCTAACTGGTGAAATTTTAAACTCAATTTCCGAGAGAATTCTGGGGGCAAATATCAACAGTGACCTATCGCTTAAGCGATTTCAACCAAAAACTAATGGGTTCATCCTAGGACTCCCCCAAACCCATATACCAAAATTTAGCTCAATTGGTTAAAGCGTTTGGACGCTATTGTGGAAGAATACATACAGACACACATACATACACACCATCACATACGCACAGACAGACTTCCATCTGGAAATGGTCTCAGGAAACTTCTAAATGGTTATATCCGTCTTTATCTCAATCCTTGCTAGCATCACCATACATTTGGGTATCAGCAACGCTTCGAACGGTGGTCTCCACATTGGATTTTTCGGTCTTTGTCTCTGTATGGTGGGATGTACGTATATGTAGTTAATATGGTTTACATACAGGGTGGCCATCTGAAAACGAAAAACGCCCCAGGTCATTCAAGGAAAATGACCGGACCCATCAATTTTTGATTTTAAGGGAAAACACTGTTTTGACATTTTTGGCCCCTAACTGTCAAAACTCTAAGAAGCGGGGCGTCGAGTGACATAACCAACCATAACTTCAGAGCTATCAGTTTGCCGCTATAAAGTTACAGCGCACTGTATTGGCCTGGTAGATAGTGGCGATTTAAAATTCGGAGATTATAACCTAACATAAAAATACCTTTCAAATAAGAAATCGACCCCCCATTTAATTTAAAATTTTGGAGGTGCTTGCCGCGTCTCTTAGGACTTTGACATTAAGGGGGCGAAAATGTTAAAAAAGTGAATCCTCCTAAACTCAACAAATGTCCGGTCCGGTCATTTTTTCCATAAATGACTTGGGGCGTCCAGTATTGGCTGTTTTTCGTTTTCAAATGGCCACCCTGTATATTTGCTGGTGTAGATTTTGCTGTGCTTAAAGGCAGGCCGATATATTGTAGATGGGCAACGACTATAATACTCTGACGAGCTTATAATAAGAGCGAAACCAATTCGATAGTGTCTGTCGACCCATGCCTCGATCTGGTTCCACTGAATTAGACTGAGGCGTGGTTGATACGGAAATATATGGGTGATGCTAGCAGCATAAAATGCTAGCGTTTTGGGTTTAAATTATTTTTACACTATTTTATTTTTACTGCTGGCGTTACTTATACATTGGATTTTCGGGCTCTGTCCCTGTATGGTGGGATGTATACTGGTATGTGGATGTAGATGGTATGGCCCTGCTATATTAAACAAAATCCCGGTTGTAGGCAAAACCAGCCTTTTTGTCCGCTATGCCACAAAATTATTTTTACTTAAATATTTTAGTCATTTTGTGTATTAATACTATCTATGGACAATCCTTGTAGGCCTATTATCAGGGCAGGATTAACCACATATGCCACTGTAAGCAGATGTTATATTACCACCCCTGGAAAACTCAAAAAAATAAAACAAGATTTAAGATCAATGATTGGTCTTAATCAAATGCTAGAAAAAAGTGTTGTGGGCTTTTGGATTCCTGAAAAATACACTGAATTCAAAAAAATGAATATCAATTTATTAACATTTCAAAATTAAATAAATAATAATAATAATATCTGTATAAAATATAAAACATAAATTATGTCCATGTATATTTGCCGCTCCTAAAGTTTGTTGCTGTAAGCAGCTGCTTACTCTGCTTAATCGCTAATACGGCCCTTCCTATTATTACTACAGAAGATTTGCTGCTATACATTCCTACATTTTATCGTTTAGCATAATTTATCTAGTTTTATTACGAGGCACGCCTAGAAAATAAGTGCAGATACTAGATTTCTGTAGGTTTCATAAAATTAGTAGTTGATTCACGTAGTCAGACAAGAAATTAATTTTTCTATTCTCTATCTTCATGGAGGTAAATAGATAACCGTTAACTAAAGGCGCCAGATCAGGGGAAATCGCAGGGACATCCCATCCGAACGACTTCATGAAGAAAACAGGTTAACTTCTGCAGTCTCACCTCTTGTTCAGTATTGCCTAGACACAAAATTGCTAAACATAAATCAAGACTGAAGTGTCTCGGCTTTTCTTTTAAAAATGTACCATTTTGAAAATAATCGCCCTTTCCGTTACTTTACGGACATCCTGTATATTTGTATATACAACCGACATTGTTTATGGATTTTTGCAAGTGTTGACTCGGCATTTAATTGCTAATTCATCTATTTAAGGTAGTCAGTTTCATAATTTGGATATTAATATGTTATGGTTCACGAGAGCCGTTCTAAATAATTACACAACCCTGTTTCGTGTTAAACTAATACACTTCTTGCAATCTTTTATGAGTGTTTCAAACTTAGCATATTCTATACTATGTATGTATACAATTTACAGCTCCCATGGTTAAAATAATGGTTGGAACAATAATTAGTAGGAAACTTTTACCATTAAGTAACGCTATTAATTATTAATATTATATCGCTTATAGTAAATTAAACTCTTGTGACATTTTGATTAATTAAATTTTATATATTTGTGTTTGTCTTTAAAAAAATAATGTTTTTTGAAAGCAACTATTTTGCATATTTCAATTTCGATTCATCATAAATAATTAAAAACGTCCAGAATATCGAATAAAATTCTAATTTTGATTCAATTAATGTTTTGAATTGCATAATGATATTTTGTGAACATGGCTGTTTTTTAGGTAGTTAAACATTATGAGATGTATTATTATTATTTATTTAAGTACCGTTTACAAAAAATGCAAAAATGTTGTCTCTTGATTCATAATCTCCGGAGATATGACCAGATTTCTGAGGCTTTTTCACGCTTGAATTGGTTAAAAATACCAATTTATTTAAATATTAATTTTTTACTTTTTCATGTAAAATATTTTTAAATTGGCCCCCTCGTTACATTTTCTATAAACTGATTTTTCGCCTAGACGTTCACGCCCCCTAAACATCCGAAATCTTCTAAAATTGACGATGTCACTTTGTAGGTCAGTTATGTTTAAACGGAATTTTACCTACAATGCCGTAACTCTCTTTAATGGCCTAAACAATATCTTAAATTGTTGAACGAAAAGCATTGTACCATGTCTCAAGTAGCACCTATTCTGCTCGCAACAGCTTCTTGTTTTATTTTTATATGATGTTTTTTCTGGATTATTTATGTTTATAATTAAACATAGAAGGCTCAAGAAAGAAAAAATTTAAAAACATGTCTCTTTTAAGTAATTTCCATTTAATTAGATTATGACATAATAACTAAATAACTGCACCCAGCCATCGTAAATATAAGCCTAATGTTTATATACCACAATTGAATTTACAATTTCCAGTTGACACGTTGAGCAGCTACAATTTTGCTATAATTCTACCTTTAAATAAATATTGTTCGATATTTCATGAATATCTTAATATTTACTAAGATTAATGCTTCTTGTTTGTTTTTGTGATTGGATTATTGAAAGAATGGGTTATATAAATGTGTATTTTATTTTGTTTCTTTTTTAATTATGGATAGCTTTGTTCCTTTCAAGTCAATAATAGTGAGTGATTCATTAATTCATGTTAAATCAATCATCCGAAATGATAAAATATGTTGTGTATCAAAATATTATTCATCCTATGAAATGTTATATTACATTTTCCCCTTCAGGTTATTTTTCTAAAGGGGTTTCTTCAATTCGTGTAAAAGTCTACATGATTGCGTTTGTCTTTTTAAAACAAAATTACTAATCCAAGTTGTGTTGAATCAGTATGCAATATAATATTAATTAAAGAGAATTGGCGTCCTGCTATACCCAATACTTGTAACTTGTAAGTAAATATCTACATTGAGGTGTTTCCGATCACCAATATCCAAGCGGTATGGCTTTTATCCCGAACTATGGTTTTGATTATTTAGTAGTTAGTTGATAACTGCATATTACGTAAATGTTCTTTGTATTTATAGATAACTAAGAAGTGAACTTGCGTATCTTTCCTACAGTTAATAGT
This sequence comes from Apoderus coryli, assembly GCA_911728435.2. NCBI lineage: Eukaryota > Metazoa > Arthropoda > Insecta > Coleoptera > Attelabidae > Apoderus > Apoderus coryli. The sequence goes on along the minus strand of OU452200.1, from coordinate 21,339,561 downwards.
GTTGTATTATGTGCAAGCAGTAATTTCAGTCTCTCTCAGAGCGAAGGGTCTGTGTATATCAGGTGTTTTTTTTTTTTTAATAATAAATGATCTGATTGACAGTCCTATGTTATTGGCGCAAATTAATTTCCGCGTTCCGCAATATAATTCGCGTAACAACAATATGTTTGTTGTTTCATATCACAGAACGAACTATGCATAGCGGGCGCCAGTGGCTATAGAGCTTGTGCGTTGGCGAATACACTTAATGTCGATGAAGAATTAGATTTTTATAATGCCAATATTAGTGCATTTTTTGCTGATCTGCGAAGATATATTATGTCGAATCTAAGTTAAGGTTTTCTGAGTGCTATAATTTTTGAACGCATATTTTGATTGGTTCGCTCTTTGTTCATTCAAATACTCGTTTCTGTTGCATAATTCGTTTCGCTACTTTATTGATTACCTACATGTTGTGAATGAAGTCATTGATACCGATATCAAAACCAAAATCAAATCAAAGTAAATCACGTTTTGGCATTTACAATGAATCGCTTGAATATTGTTATCTTGATTAATCTAAGCTAATTAGTTAGTAGTACATTATGTTTTGAATTTGTATATTTGTTATACCATTTGTATTTATTATAATTTGTCTTGTAATTGGGCGTAAGCCTGTTGGGCAATAAATGATTATTATTGTTATCCTTTAAAATGATAAATATATGATATCAATTAAATAAGAATTACTTATAAGAATATTTTCAATTTTGTTCACAATAATACTGTTTTGTTTACGATATATTAGGTGTAATAGATTTTCCTTAACCTTTGAATTTATATATTCTTCTTCCTCTTTTTCTTTGGTCCGACTCTAACAAACGTCTATAGTCTAGCTGCACCGGATGGCTTGCGACGCGACGCCTGCGCATATTTATATATTAATTATGCTAATGTGCGTATTCTTTCGACTTCGGTCACTTCTACCAAACTGATTAAAATACCTACCCCCCTTGCCCCTTACTGATCAACCTCTGGGTACCGGTTAGTTCGTTCAGTTCACAGTTAACCTCTAAAAGTATTGAATATTGAGAGATAATACAACATTGGAATATGATTGCGAATCAAACCAATAAATTGTAAAAGTCTAAAACATGGATAATAATATCATGGAAGAAATAATTTTGCAGTTTTCAGAGCAGATTTGGTTGTTTTCACAAGTTTTCGAGGTTAAGTGAAAGATAATCACAAAAAAGATGATCTTTCGGTTTCGTGAAATATTCAGTTCAGTATAACCACATTCAGTTTAATCACATTCACTTGTTCAGATCAATCACTACGAAAGAATAACCCTAATGTTTTGGTTGTGTTTATGAAACCGTTAAGTATTTATTTTCATGTAATTGGTGTTTACGTTATTACTGCGCACGCGCCAAAAAGGGTTTTCGATGTCGTTTTATAAATTTAATTTCCAATGTAATTAAAGTCTTGTTACATTATGTAACAAGCTATATGTAGGTACATTTTAATTGTAAAACCGAACATATTGAAACGAAATGAAATAAGTGGGTGGAACACTAAAATATAGATACAAATTTTTATTTTGTAAGATTGTGATAAATGGCAGTTAAATGTTGAATATCAATTAGTACTGATTTTCATTTTGTTTAAATATTTTCGATTTTACAAATTTAAAATTGCATTTTTTTCTTTACTGACAACTGACATACCTATGTAATGTTATTTGAGAACTTCCTACTATATTTTTTAACTCTGACCAAGTTACCAATGAGTGACGAAGCGTTGATTAAACACGAAACAATTTTTATATTGAAATGATTTGTATTGTTTTGAAATGAACCAAGAAACAGCTAGATTATATCCAAATCCAAAATAATTAAAAAATAAGAATATTTTGTTAAAGAAAATGTTATAAATATTTCAATCGAAAATTTTATTTTGGAAACGAATATGCACAAAAGGGCAGGGTAGTCCATAAAAAAACACCATTGGATTTCTCTTAAAAAGAGTCTGAAGAATGTGTTTCCCCGACTAAAATATACTCATAAATAGAGAAGGCAAAATGCACAAAATTGAAAGCGCCCATATATTTTGTCAACAGTTCAAGATATCGGTGCGTGCAGTAATTGGCATTCAGTATTTCACAAAATTCAAGCTCGGGGTCGATTACTTTTTCTCGAGCTCCTCTAGGAATGGGTGTTTCGTAGCAAAAGTGTCCAATTTAGACCATCCCGTACACTAGATGTCGCTACATTAATTTCTGAGACAAATCACTCATTCTTGTGGGAATAATGAGACAGCAGAATCTAGAATCTGTCATACACCACCCGTGAATCACAACATACATCAATTTCCTATTGTACCGAGCCAATGGGAATTAATATTCCAACGCGGGTCGGCTTGGCGATACAGAGCGCGCTAAATTAAAAATGATAAAAAGTTAAACTATTCTGTTGCTTTAGTTTTGGGATGGATCTATATTCAATTACAAAGGTTTGATAGGATTTTAGAAGTAAAATTTATATTGGAATTATTGTATTTGTAGTAACTAAGGAATAGCAAAAATAAAAGACGCACTAGAAATAATACAAAAATCTCAAAATTCCAAAAATCATACTTATTAAGAAAGACATTAAACTCTCAAAAAAATATGAAAATCCAGCAAACTATATAAAAATATAAAATTAAAACCAACCTATACAAACAATAATTTAATACCAGGCCCAAAGAAAATAAACTGTTACCTTCGAGGCACGAATAACTCTCCAAATTTAAGTGTAAAACTAATATTTCTATGGCCTTTTTGATATTTGCATTTCTCGTAAGACTGTTGGTCACAAGCTATATTTCCATATATAGTATTTGTAGACATCAGTTATTTTTTATTTTCATGAAATAGTCCATGTTTGCGAGGAGTATATAGAATATGAAATGAAATGCGTCGACTGCACAAGTTACTGAATTATCATAACAATTGTCATTCAAACACTTACCATTTGTAGAAATATTTTTAAATAATACAAGAAAAGGTCATATTTTCAAAAATATGCGACCTTTCATATTTTCAGTTTCATTTTGTATATCATAATAGGTGAATTTTAGATTTATAATTAAATTTTATCAAATGGAAAATGTAGTACAAATGACAGTTGATATACTATGATGGACGGCATCAAAAGGAACAACATAAATATGAATTAAGTGATATAATTTATCAAGTTTTCTTGGGTATTGGGACAAAATCTAAACTCAGTATTTCTGAATTTTAAATTCTATTGCAACGTTTCGTGCAATATGTGCACATCATCAGACTACAAAAAACACAAAACCTCAATAAAGTAAAAGTTCTAAAGTTATATAAATAAAAACACTCAACAAAAGGACGATGACCAAACAGACTACCATAACATTTTAAAAAATTAGATTATGCTGACACAGAGTCTAATACCTACCATAGAAAATCTGGTCAAATTCCCTAAAAATATTAACATTGTTTTCGAACCTATAACAGCTAAATAGAACAAAATACAATAAAATTAATATTCTCAGTGTCAATGAGAGATGGGAATTCTCTCACCACACAGATCATAAAAAAGTACGTAGATACAATAGATATCATAAAAAGAACTAAAGTAACTCACAGGCGTAGGTAAACCATTTTGCTATGTTTTAATTAAGTTAGTGTAAATGACACTCAAACCGTTAATGTCTCTCTGATTATTAATGGCATCAGTCTCCTTATTGATGTACACCATTTCCTTGAAGAGTCTCGATCTTTCTTTGTGTTCAATGCCCAATATCACATAGTTTTCAAAATCAAATAAGTCCTTTTGTTGAGTGTTTTTATTTATATAACTTTAGAACTTTTACTTTATTGAGGTTTTGTGTTTTTTGTAGCCTGATGATGTGCACATATTGCACGAAACGTTGCAATAGAATTTAAAATTCAGAAATACTGAGTTTAGATTTTGTCCCAATACCCAAGAAAACTTGATAAATTGAAACAAAGTGGGATGATAGTTTGATAATTAAGTGATATAAGATTGTGAAAAGTTTATACATGTAAAAAGCCATTTTTTCTAGTCTGCTTGGGGAATATATATATTTTTTGACCTCTTTTTACACTCTTTTCGAACGGCAGTGTGATCTAATTTTTTTTGGTTAATCATTTAGGCTAACCTCGATTAAACCAATGAAAAAAGAATCAATATTTCGGATAAGTTTAAGAAGTATGAATTTTTTAAATTTTTGAACCCATATTTAAACTCCTTGCCTACGCTCAATGTTTCCTAAAAGTTAATCAGCACCTAGACATATCCTGTAGTATCGTTTTGTATCAAATTTTGTTAAAATATGTTAAGTGATTTTTGAGTTATCATGGACACACACAGACCGACAGACACACAGACTTCCATCTGGAAATGGTCATAGTCTCAGGATAGAAAATGGTTCTATCCAAAGACCTTAGTAACACAGGAGACAAAATATTTCATTGATAACGTGCTTTCAAACACCAGCCAACATTACTTGTAAACAAGTAATGTGTAAGAGAGAGAAAGACTTATCCTTGTCGCCTTCAAGTTGCTCATTGGCAACGTTGTAATCTCCGGTATGCGTTCTGCAGCCAGTGGCGTACTGATCGCTGACTGCTTTTGAACTATGTATACAATACATAATATATAATTAATAGCATACATTAAAAAGCCAACGTGCCGAGAATTTAAGCGCTATTCAAGTTATTTTGAAACTGAAATTTAGTCGATATTTAATTGGAATGAGTTTTTCAGTAAAATAATTTAAATATTAATATGTATAAGGTATTCGCTAAGAAAGTCTGTTAATCTTTCTTTGTAGTAGGTATTTCTTGATATAGCTGAAAAACCTTCATTTCGTATATCGAAAAAACGATACTTAAATTAATATATTTATGTATAATTTGAAGATAATCTAATTTTAAAATAATTTTATGCATTACAAATAGGAAGTCAGGAAATAAAAAAAGGCACATTATTCTCAATAGTTTATTTTTATTTTTAAAATTCCTATATTTTTTCTTCTCTTAGTAGGGGTTGAAAAGTCACTACTATCCATATCACCAGGATAACGCCTTTTCCTCAAAAATATCAAGCCCCTGGTAAATTATACTAAAAAAAGAGCTTTTTATGAACAAATATCAAAATTTCATAACGGTAAAATGTAAATTTGAATAATGTACCAAATATACCAACATTTAGCTTCAGCCCCTTTATATCACCCGCTTCTGAAACATGTTGGTGTAATACCTACCTCTTTTTACTTCCAATTTTTGCACTAGCTACAGTGGCTTCAATTATATCAGAATGGGATTCTCCTGCTTCTGATGCAGTTTCTGTCACAGAACTGGTTGAACCCTTGTTGGCTTCTAATGAAACTGGCTCTGGAGGTGCCAGGAATAGATTTAACAATTATACTTTCAGACCTAAAATATGTATTAATTCAATATATCAAAATATTAAAAAGCCTTTCTAAAGGATACCTTTTGATTAGGGACCCCATATTAGCGGTTGAAACAGTGGACTCCATAATAGTTTTTTCTAAGAATAGCTGAGCAATCCTAAAAATGGATATAAATGCGGTTAATGCACATACCTACTTAGCTAGTTTAATTTCATCCAAAAAATAATAAGAACAGAACTTACTTAGGATATTCTTTCGGTATTGGGAGTGTTCCAAAAACAGATGAGCCCACAGACCTAACATCTGTGGTTGAGTCAGAGCTAGAAGAATATAAATTATTATTATAATATAATAAATATAATTATAAATATTTTTTACCTAGTGGATGCATCATCCAAAAATAAAACACCTTCACACCGTCGAGGATTTGCACCCTTAGATTTCGTTACCAGGTCCTCTGGGAAAAAATGATCCGAGCATAACCATGGATTTTTTGGCAAAAGTGGTCCTTTAGCAATGCCAACTAAAGAAAACCAGAGTTTTCGTTTTTCCGGTTCCTGAGGAAACCTAATTTAAAAAATACAATATAAGTACCTATTGTAAAAAGGCTATAATCAGCCTTATACTCCGGAGCTAGGGAGGTAATATCCTACGTAGATTTACCACTTACTTCTTTAATGCTGCTTTGAATTACTAAGCGGTTACATTGTTGGGCGTAAATGAACCAACATTATATTCAGAAAGTATCTGTTTGCTTTTGTTACTAATAATTTAATAGAAATGAAAATTCAAAATGTAACAAATTTATCATATCAAACAAACCCCGCCACTGTGTAAACTAACACCAAACACAAACAAATTTCCAAACATAACCACACTTACCTGTGAAAAGTTAAATCTGGAAATAAACTATCCACTTTTCCACAAACTACACAACCACGAACCATAGTTATTCAATAAATATTTAAAGTTTAAAAAAACACACACAAGTATATCGCAAAACAGGAAAATACTTCAAAAAACGATGAAAGGCGATAATGACATGAGTGTTTCTCAACGTCAACGTCGCAAATTATAATTTCATTCATAACGCCGTGTTCTGTCGTACAAGAAGCGTAAAGTTGTAAACGATGTTGCCGTAGTGCGCTTTTATTTTACTATGAGAATAATTCCTAAAATAAAATAATTATCCAGTTTTGTACAATTTAATCTTAAAATGAACTAATTTATAACCTAAGTATAGTAATAAAAATTTTTATTAACATCCTAGTTACAAATAATTATTTACATTGCTCATTTTTTATTTGTTGTGACAAAAATTTAAAGATATTCCAAATACATTTGTAAGTCTGGCAATGCTTGTATTAGGATAAATAAAGGAAGGGACGATGTTTGCTAACCCTGAAAACGTAAACAATGTGGTCTCCTGTGTTATTAAGGTCTTTGGTTCTATCCGTCTTTATCTCAATTTTCTCTTAGCGCTTTCACAATACTTTCCATGGTTTTATAAGATAAATACAAGTATGGCTGTTTCGATGGATCCTGTTTGTATGAATTATTGATTAGAAAGTCACAATGCTACACGGTCGAACTTGTTTCGGTAGACATAAAAAAGTATAATTTCTGAAGTGGGGGATGTCTCATTTTTAGAGCAACAACACAATCTGGAAGAATTTATTGCTAGTCTCATTTCATTTAAATTACTTAATTGAGTTGAAAAATTGTGTCTCTATATATAAAATGTACAACATAACGTTTAACTAAAGAGGATTTTTTTAATTGTTTCGGTAATTTATTTCTGGATTGTACAGTACGTATCCACAAATAGAATATTACATAAGTACATTACAGTATTAGTGGTTGCAATATATTAGGGTCACTATTAAAAATATTATTTTATTATTATACAAAGTGATTCAAAATAGACAACTAGACAGACGGACTTCCATCTGGAAATGGTGTTCGTCATCTCAGGGGGATCAAAATGGTTTTATCCGTCTTTATCACAATTTTTTTAGCGCGTTCACAATACTTACCTTGGGTCGGGAAAGTACAAGATAATCGGCATGCACATATATTTAAACCGAGTATTTACTATAAGTAAATATGTATATAAAGGGTGTTTTAAAAAGACGCGGCAATATTTAAGGGGGTGATTTCTTAGGTCATTTTATGAAAAAAGTTTTTTTTTAAATAACGGTTTTTTTTTTTAATTAAGTCAAATATCTCCTTACCGATTTCTTTGAAATTTGGCAGCGTTGTTGCTAGAAATAGGGACCTTATATGGCCCTAACTAGATAAAAATTACAAATTTTCAATAATTTGTTTAACAGCATATTGTGGTGGTTTCCGTTTCTGAAGAAAGCGATTGTCAAATGTATCACATGTTCTTGATATTACTTTATAACATTGTACATGATTAATAAATTAATTTAAATAATCTTCATAATATGTATAATTTAAACGCCCCGGCATTGTTTTTAATAATTTTAAACTGGTTAGTGACAGCGTCGTAATGACAGTTTTTTGCTTTTCAATGCCGTCATAGCTACCTAGATCTATTTAAACTTAAAACTGGTAATGAAATTACCGTATACAACAAAACATTTTAGAGATACAACCTTATACAAATTTACCCTTATTTTTATTGCTTAATAAGATAAATCTATAAAATATTGGGGTTTCTATTTAAAAATATTGACTTTTGACAGTTTTCTCATTTTCATTATTACAAACATTATCATCATCTTAATATATCCCATAATTTTAATCACCGTTTTAGTTTTATTTTAAATTTCGTCTATGTATATACAAAATATTAACGTTTCATTGTAGTAGCCCTCGTATAACAGACTTCTGCCGCACAAATAATCGAGTCCGCGCGTTGGGCTCGTAATTTAAAATTCCTTTACTGCCTGTAGGTGGCGTGCAGCTGCAGCCGGCAAGACTTTGATCTAACGAAAGCAAAGGGTCGCGCCAATGTGACACTTCTATCTCGTTATATATGTTCGGTGGCAATAGATACTGTAGAAATAGTTTACTTTTGAAATTCACCTCCATAGTTCTCGAGAAATCCAGTAGAATCCAGTGGTGTAGTTTATATTTTGGTTGTACTTATCGTTTTTCCGTAATGGAACAGAATATCCTCTATATATACCTATAAAAGTTATTCTTATTTTTATGCACAATCCAAAAATGAAATGAAATACAGGACATTTAAAAAGCATAACTTTGCTATGCTACTCTTTTTTGAAGCAACCTGTATATTTTAAAATATTTAAAAAAAAAATGCTCCTGCATTGGAAATTGAAAATTGTGTAAGTACAGTTTGGCCATAAAATTCCGAGGCGTGTGTGCTAACTCACACTGTAGAATTAAAACAGTTTTTGAGTGCCATTCCCTATATATCGCGCTACTGTAGATTAACGTCCTCATTATATTATACTACTTTATTTATGTAGAAGCAAATAATAACAGAGCTTTAAAATAAGCACTACGAAATTCCTTCAACCAACAAAGCACCATAATAAAACCGGATTATGCAAAATTTTGTTTCCTGTATAACCTACGGAATAGTAGCATCACCAGCACAACTAGGGGGTTCCTGCTTTGCACAATCCGATTTATGTATTTACCGGTGTACCTATGAACTCGGTTGATTCTATATATCTGCATGGAAGGGTTGGTTTTACTTGCACCACTTTTATCTGGTTTTAAAATGAGCAATAACGTTTAGTTGTATTATACGAAAATGAACGTGTAAACTTTTAAAGTGTAAAAGAAATCATTCTGCAATACTCTTTTACATGATTTCATATGCTAGATTTGGATGCTTATTGACGGTTTAAATTTAAATTCTAAAAAGCTATTTTTATAAGATTATTTTAAACTATATCTGTTTAAAACCGATATTTTTCAGAGAATACAAAAATTATATTAAAAATTATTTGAAGTTGATTCATATTCTGCTCATATCCTGAGTTTCAAATTAAACTCATAAAACTGACATAAATGGTTAAAATTCCATTGAATTTTACATCTCCAGTCCTATCTAGATACTCGTAAAACATATTTTATTTTTTATGAGATTGGCTTTTCGATTTCTGTAGCATTTTCATGACATTTTTTTTTTGTGTTCGCAATAAAATAATATTACAGAGTGTGGACAATTGATTTAATTGCTGATTTCGTCTAATTAACCATGGATGAAACATTAGCTCTTTATTATGCTTTATGTATCATGTAATGGTATAAATTTCTTGCAAGACAAAATTAAAAAATTGTTACAGAGATGTTTAAGCGGAATTAAGATTTCTGGAAAGACCTAAACTATATAGATGATGAAACTTTCGTTAAAATTGTGTTTTTTTTTCACATGTCGTTAAGCTGACAAGGAATAGATTCAAGCATTTAATTATATCAGATCGTCGAAACAAACAGTAGTTTTCCCGATAAGTGGAATATTCTGGAATATAGGTATGTTTTCCCGTATAAAAAAATTCCCCTAATCGACATGTTCCAAAGTTGGGCTAGGCCAAACTTTTTTCTCAGATCTATCAATTAATTTGTTCCTACCTGCATTTTTAATTTTTGGGTACAAATAATTATTGCTCAGGGCCACATCTGGACTGTCCGATGGGTGATTTGTAATATCGAAGCCCAGTTTGTGCAGTGCAGTCAGCGTCAATATTCCTATTTTTTTCTCTGATTGCTTCTTTTAACTGTTCTAAGATTGAAGCGTAGTATTCTCTACTTATAGAAACATCAATACATAGGATTCCTTCTGAGTCCAAAAGATGGTCGCCTGCGGTTTCGGCCTGACTGTGTGACCTTAAACATATTGGGTGGTGGTTTGTGATGTGCCTTTTTATGCCATTGCATGGAATTCTGGTTCAGGTTCATAATGATGAATTGAATTTTCTTCTCGCGTAACAATCCAGGCCAGCATACTATCATTTTCACTACAGAGGTTTGTAAACGCAAGAGAACATTCGAGGCGCTGTTGATTTTGCGGTGGCGTGAGCATTCTCGGTACCTGTCTTGCACTGACCTTTGTTTTGCCAACATAATAATGTAGAATTTTAAAAATGGTTTGTATCTGAGCAAAATATGCAGAAATTCATTTCTGTAATTTTTTTTTCCAGTCCGGCCCGACCGTACTATGCTTAACAAGACCATGCCACTTGTAAACCATTGATTTTCTTGGACAGATTCCCCGTAAACTATTAACATTCAAGGTTATACGGACAATGATGACGCGACGTTTTCAGAACGCTTCGTTAAGGTCAAAGCTTCTGAAATTATTGAAAAAATCGTAAAATCGTTATAAAAGACCGCATATTACATACTACAAGTGAGTGAGATAGTTAACACCACTCTAATCAAAATTGCACCAGATTCAACCCGTGAACTGGACACTGCATACGGGAAACAACCTCAGCGAATGTGTGTGTGTTATAACTGTGGATGAAACTTGTTCTGAAAACAAACAACAGTCAATCCATTATGACCATGTGAACCATCCAAAAAAAAAATAGATTATTATTTGTATGCGGAAAGGTAATTGGAAGGATAAACGCATCATGCTACGCAGAGTAACCAATGACGAAATTTGAAAAACGACCTCATAAGACTCCGATCGTTGCGACAGCTAACGAACTGGTACTCATGCATAATTATCAGATTTCGATCCCAGCGACTATCATTTGTTTCTTAAATTTATAAAAATGGATCATAGGTAAAAATTTGAAGACATCGAGTAAGTCATCCATGCTGTATATGTAAAGAAAAAAAAATATTACTGCGTTATGAAAAATGTATTGGTCTTAATGGAGCTTATATTAAAAACTAAAATGAAAAAAAAAATGTAATTTGTTTTAAATCAACATGAGGAGCGGTTATTTAAATTTTTAAATGTGAAAAAATTGACCGTAATTGCAAATCGCCTTTATGGTCACTGATATTTTTTATTTTTATAAAAATCTAAGCTCTAAATATCTTTTTCAAATAAAACACTGTCGCGTCCACCAGGCATTTAATTCACTGTTATACCGACTACTTAATATCCCTATGTCCATAGAAAACTTCAATGTAGAACTCTCAAATATATTCACCATAGCAAAAAATAACAACTACCCCTGAGGTACTATGAACAAAATTTGAATAAAAACATCAATAAAAATTTAATTACTTCACAAGATAAAAAATGTAAATTTAACACCATCACTTATGTTGCACCATTCACATATAACATCAAACGAGCATTCGAAAGGTAATGGTATAGATACCTCATTCAAAACCTCCAATACACTCAGGTTATTCTTCAATTCCGGCAATAATAATAATAATAATGCGTCATTACTCAACAAATCAGGAGTCTATAAATTCACTTGCAGCACACCGCAATGCTCAGTTACCGAAATTGGACAGACAGGCAGAACTTTTAATACTCGTATCTCGAAACACACAAAAATTATCGGCAATTCTGTTAACAGAAATTTAACTCAGATTGATAGCAACTCATCCTCTGCTAACCATATCATTAATAACGGACACAACTTTGCTCGTCAAATTGGATTTACCCCACTACATCTCTGTAATAAAGGTATTAAGTTAAATATCCTAGAATGTCTTGAAATATTTAAACTTACTAAACACCTGCCTTAATGAACAAATCGAGTTCGACAGTTTTCCCTTTTACATTTCCCTAAAGTTCGTTTAATATATAACAAATATCACACAAACATAACCTAAAATATAAATATTTATTGAATCCGTTAAATTAACGTTAATATAACCATTCTGACGTTAAATTAACCAACTTCACGATAATAATACATTTCTACAACTATACACATAATAAATAAATTCTTCTTCTTAATATAGGTAGTGGTATTTTATTGTTGAGTCTGGAGAGGAGATTTTAGACATTTGAAAAACAACTAATTTCACATAACATTAAAAAACTTGACAGTGCTTGGCTTTCCCTCTCATTCTGAAATTAGAATGATTAGAAACAACACGTTTCCAGAAAAATAATTTTAATTACCGTAATTGATAATAATCTTCTAATGTTCTACAAAAAGAAATATTACAATTGTAATGGGTGCTTCATGTTAGTTTGAACCAATATTCTATGTAATTTAAAATAAAAATAAAACAATAATTTTCTTTCCACTAAGGTAAGCTTAAAATTGACATATTTAGATGTAATACTCTATATAAATTTTCCAAATTTACCTTTTAGTTATATAATATGTATCTCTTCAGTTATATAATATGTATCTATACAACTGATGACCCTTGCTAGGGCCGAAACATGTTTTAATTGACTGAATGGTTTGATGACCTATTAAAAGAATTTGGTGTTCGAGACAGTGTTTTATTTCCAAATTATTGGACGTCTACAGAAATATGGACTACTTAAAATCCAAAATATGTATTTTTTTTGTGCAGGAAATGTAGCCGTTTTGTGTTAGAAAATATATTGGGTGTTGTTAATCGCTTAGTTGCTGATTTTGGTTGGCCGAATTCCCTTTTAATTCAGATTGTTCGAGTCTGGTATTCTGCTGTCTTAAATGTAACTACATTTAAGACCGTGAAAATGTAACTACATTTAAGACAGCAGAATACCAGACTCGATTCCTCGGTAGCTAATTCCCGTAGCTAATTAATAATAATTAATAATTAAATTAAAGTATATTTCCTTAAAAATATTTAAACCATCTGTGATGATATATAAAAAGAAAGCATAAAAATAGGCATTATGCCATAAAATAATTTTAGTTTCAAATATATTTTGATTTTGAATTTGTATAAAACAATGTTTTAATTTACATAAAAATTTTCACAAAACCTTTTTTCACAAAATGAATATGTTATATTGATAACATTGAAATTTGTTTATCTTGTACCAGAAAGTCACTGATGATGAGAATTTAGTTTTCTCGAAACATGTCTGACATGGGCAATGTGCCGTGAGTTATGATATACAAAATATATATATTTTGTGGAGCTGACGTCGATTGATTTATATATATAATATAGTAGATTATATGCATCATTCTGCAGACCAGATAACTTTGCTCGGCTATTTCACTGCAATCCGTTCACGGTTATCATCGGCCTCCTAACCATAACCTATAGCCAATAAATTGGGGTTTTGTTAGACTTTTTTCCAAGTGAGCTTTTCAATTAGCATTTTAACAGGTCATTCAATAAGTCCGTAGGATAATTATGAAAAAAACAAAATTTTGTCAAAACTCGATTTTATTATTCAAGATATAGTTGCCTTCGAGGACAGTACAAAGAGTATAGCGATTATCCAACTTTTCGTTACTTTTATAGTTCGATTTCTTTTTCTCGTCGAAATACGCCTCAGTTTCAGCGATTACTTTATCATTGGACTTAATTTTCTTTCCAGCGAGCATTCTCGTGAGATCTGAAAACAGAAAAAAGTCGCTGGGGGCTAAATCTGGAGAATACGGTTGGTGGATAAGCAATTCGAAGCTCAATTCATTCAATTTTGCCATAGTTTGCATCGATTTGTGACACGGTGCATGGTCTTGGTGAAACAACACTTTTTTCTTTTGCAAATGTGGCCGTTTCTGTGCGATTTCGATTGATCCAAAAGTGCACAGTAATAGTCACTGTTGATGGTGGTTCCTTTTTGGAGGTAGTCGAGGAATATTATACCGTTCGCTTTCCGAAATACAGCCGCCATCACCTTACCGGCCGCCTGTTGCGGCTTTGCTCGCTCTGGATTCGGTTCGTCGATTGCTGCCCACTCACCTGACTGTCTTTTGGATTCTGCTGTGTAATAGTACAGCCATGTTTCATCCATTGTCACATATCGGCGATAGAATTCTATATTATATATATATTAAAGAATACTATAAAATATTAAAGAATACTATAAACAACATTAAACGTTGCTCCACAGTTTTTCGTATTTTTATCGAGGTCTATATAAGTTTAAATTATAAAATTTATACCTGCCGAAGGTGATTTTTTTTGCGCATTGCGTATGTGTTGAATTTTGGTGAATTATCGAAAGGTTTTGTGATTTTGTGCATTGAGAAAACTGTATGTAATACTTATCAGACATTTTCATAAAAAAAAAACGTACGTACCGATTGCTAGGTACCAACTGAAATATTTATTGTGTACGGGGTATTTTTGGAAAGTTTGAACATGGCACGTAGGCACCGTTGTCCAATTTGTTCTGAATTGATATCAAAAAATCAATACACTGTTACGTGCGCGGGAAACTGTTCCGCTTGGTTTCCTAAGCAGTGCTCCGGGGTTGCTGAGGAATTGTTTCAAATGCTTGCGGATCAATCAGTGAATGTCTCATGGTCGTGCGAAAAGTGTCTGGAACTTACAAAAAATCAGAGAGGCCGGCGTAGTGTGGGTATTTCTAAGGTTTCTATGGAGTCATCTGATGTGAAAATGAGGTGGCTGGTTCCAGGCGAACGAAGCCTCTAAAAACAACAAGGACATCCGCGGACTACACCATCCATGATGTCATGAACAAGTTGTTGGTATTGGAAAATCTTTATGATGATGTACTTCAGAAGTACAAGAAGCAGGTCGAAATTAACACGGCGTTAAGAGCTGAAATCACTGAAGTCAAGCGGGACCTGTCTCGCTTAAGCGGGGCGGGGGCTTTAGCGGCTACATCCAATTTGAATGCTCCGGAGTCGCCGGACAATATTCTTCAGGAGCTGCATAATCGTGAGAGAAAGAGCAGAAATATTGTTTTGTTTGGCATACCAGAGGGTGATTCTGGGAACGGTACTATCGATAAAGCTGCGGTGATTGAAATGCTTAACACAGTTTGCACAGATGCAGATGGTTCACATAGTTCTGCGGTGGTGAAAACATACCGTATAGGGAAGGGAAGGTTTCCAATGATAAAACACGACCAATACGGGCCGTACTCAACTCTTCGGAGGATGTCTCAACTGGACTCGTATAAATTGAAAAATACAACGGTACTGGATAAGCGTGTTTCAATTAGCAGAGATAGGACACCATTGCAACTGAAGGCATATAGAGAAACCAGGATAAAGTTACTTGAGAGAGTTCGCAATGGTGAGACGAATCTAAAGATAATATATATATAAGTGGTGTACCGAAAATTGTAAAGAACGCACCAAAAAACGATCAGGTAGTCTAATGCCAGGCGCTACTGTTTCCAATGTCGGCGACCACTCTTGTCAGCTTACGGAGTTGGAGTGTGCGTACCAGAATGTCAGAGGACTTAATACTAAATTTGATACGTTTTTAACTTCTGTGAGTGATGGTGAGTTTGATGTTATTGCTTTGATGGAAACATGGCTGCATTCGAATGTAAATAGCTCTGAATTATTTCCACCTGGTTATCATGTATATAGAGGGGATCGCCGATTTGAGGCTACTGGTCGAGCGACTGGTGGAGGTGTGATGTTGGGATTCAAAGACCACATAAAGACCCAAACCATTGACACAACTGAGTTTCAGATGAATTTTCCCTCAATTGATTATTTACTTTGTAAGTGTTCTTTATCATTTAAGAGTTTCTATGTATGTATTGTTTATATTCCACCTTATACACCGATCAATGAAATTGAAATTTTCTTTGAATATTTGGAACATTTTCAGGACTTTCATGGCAGGGATGTCATATTTTTTGGTGATTTTAATGTTGCAACTTTTGTGGAGGCTGATTTGAACAATCGCCGGTTTCTGACAATTAGTGAGTTCATGGAGTTCTATCATTTTGAGCAGTATAACTCTGTATATAATGCAAATAACCGACTGCTGGATTTGGTACTATCCAACATCTATTGTATTGTGTCACGTAATAACTGTCCTTTAGTCAACGAAGATATTTTCCATCCTTGTTTAAGAGTAACTGTACCTAAATTGAATAATGCAATTCTTTTCGCTGATTGGAGTGTTTTAAATGATATTCATGACATAGATCGGGCCGTCAACGAATTTTATAAAATTTTATTTACGATCATTGATCGTTTTGTGCCGACGCGACGTATACAAATCATAAACGGCGGTTTCCAACCTGGTACACATCAACTATTATCAGGAATATTAAACAAAAAGAAAGATTGTTGAAGAGATACAAACGTTCTGGTAGTCGTACGTTACTGACACAGTACGGAGAACTGAGATCTAGAATAATGACAGATATTAAAAATGCTTACAACATATATATTGAGGGAGTGCAGAGTGATATTGTCACTAATCCACAAGAATTTTGGCGATATTTTCATTCTAAGCGCAACTCTACTAGATTGCCTGGTGTAATGACTTCAAATGAGGCTGAAATTCAAGATCCTCAAACTATTGTAGATCATTTTGCTGATTTTTTCCATGGCGTTTTCCTCGAGTCTTCTCTTCCTTCAGATGGAGAGCATTTGGAGTTGTCCGGTCGGTGTTGAGAGCGTGACTGAGAGTGATATTGTGAGGGTCAGTGTGAAGCTTGGCAATAGCATGACGTCCGGGTCTGATCATGTGCCGTCTTTTCTTGTAAAAGATTGCATTGGGGCTTTTGCATACCCTTTATGCAGGCTCTTTAATTTGTCCTTACGTTCGGAAAGGTTTCCGAGCGCTTGGAAGCAATCAAAGATTATCCCCGTATTCAAGTCAGGCGACAGATCTGTTATTCGTAACTATCGTCCAATTTCTATCCTGTCGGACTTTTCTAAATTGTTTGAAGCCGTATTGTATAGCCGCATATTACCCTGCCATCCGAAGTCGAATAACTTTACACCAACATGGATTTATGTCACAGAGATCTACTGCAACAAACTTGACCATGATTTTTCAGGAAATATCTTAAGTTTTGGACAGAGGAGCCCGTATGGATGTAATTTATATAGATTTAACTAAGGCCTTTGACAGGATGGACCACGGAATTCTTATTAGAAAACTTGACCAATATGGTTTCGTCGATAAGCTGAGGATGTTTCCCAAATCCTATTTGAGCGACCGAGTCCAATATATTTTTTATAACGGATTTCAATCAAAGGATTACTTGGCAACATCGGGTGTTCCTCAGGGATCGAACCTGGGACCCCTGTTGTTTTTGATTTTTATCAATGATCTTGAGGAACTTTTAAGTTGTGCAAAATTGATGTTTGCTGATGATGTCAAAATCTACATGTCGATTGATGGCCCCAATGACTGTAGAGTATTGCAGAATGATCTAAATGTTATGCATGACTGGTGTAGTTTGAACAGGCTATGTTTGAATGCCTCGGAATGTAAATATGTTGTCTACACAAAACAAATAGACCCTTATGGCCGTATCTATCATGTAGGTAGGACTCCGATTGCCCGAGCTAATACTGTCACGGATTTGGGAGTCGTCTTTGATTCTGGGTTGGCATTCGCTGAACACATCAGTACTAAGACGTTAGAGGCGAGTAAGGCTTATGGTTTTATAGTCAGAAACTGCCGAAATTTTAATAACATTCACTCGTTGCTATCTTTATATAGCTCATACGTCCGCACGAAACTTGAGTATTGTTCTACTGTTTGGAGTCCTCTATATTAAGTACATAAGATTTCGATCGAAAAGGTACAGCGGAAATTTCTGAAGTATCTTACTTATAAAATTGATGGTGTTTATCCTGAAAGAGGTACCGACTATGGATCTTATCTTAGTAGGTTTAGTTTAACGAGCTTAGAATCGAGAAGAAAGTTGGCATCTGCACATTTCTTTTATAACTTAATTCATAATACAATTGATTGCCCTTCTTTATTAAGTAAAATTAACTTTTTTATCCCCCGAATCAACGGTCGCCAGAACTTCACTTTTTATCTATCTCGATCGCGAACCAATGTTTTAAGAAAGTCGCCTATTAATGTTTTTTATTCTATAATGAATAACATATCTGCTAGCTGTGATATTTTCATCTGTTCTCTGGAAGAGCTTGATCGGTGTATTTTGGTGAATTTATAATTTATAATTTAATCCTCTCATTTGTGTGCCGCTTTGTTATTGTTGATGTATATGATGAACTGCATAATATTATGTTTATGATATTTTTTTTTAATTATTTTGTTATTTTTCATTTTTATGTTTCTAACCTATATTCAAGATTGATATTGTTAATATCTACTTAAATCAAAATGTTGTTGTATTTCTTTTTTTATGCTAATATGCTATTTTTTTGTTGTTGGTAAATACGTAATTTTTTAATTTATTATTATTATTATTGCGGTTTAACAGCGCCAAACACTCCTCTGAAGCATAAATTCGTTGTTGTTTTTGGTCGACTGCGAGCTCACGCGGCATCCACTTTCCACAGAGCTTTCGCATACCCAAATGTTCGTGTAAAATTGTAAAAACACTACCATCTGATATCTTTACAATGTCAGCTAGCTCGTGCACCTTCAATTTGCGATCGTTCATAACAAATTTGTGATTTTTTTTGACGTTTTCTGGAATAACAGCCTCATTTGGGCGTCGACTGCACTCTGCATCATTTGTGCTGGTACGACCCCGTTTAAGCAATCCACCTCTCTACCATTTGTCTCGATGGAGCAGAGTTTGAATAATGTTTATCAAGGCATTGTTTGGTTTCCACAATATTTTTTTCATCAAACAGCAATGCTTTATCAAAACTCGAATTTCACTTTTTTCCATTTGTTTTTTCAATAACAAACGTTGCTTCACACAAAATGCTATAACTCACGAATCAATAGTCAGATTGCTGTCAAATTATACACATATCGTTTGAAGGTTAGTACTAAATAAAAATCATATGGAAAACATTCTAGTAGCGCCATCTATGTATCATCCTTATTGAATGACCTAATATGTAATTGTATTTCGCTTTCGTCTCATTGCAGATATTCTGCGGCCAAATGAAAGTGGAATTTATCACTTGAATCCCGTGTGATGATATTCTATTATTTATGCTGTTTTTTAATGATTGATTATAATAGATTTTATTTCACCTTTGTATTCATTAAACATCTCTTCTTCCTCTTTGGTCCACTTGCTAACAAACGTTTTGGCGCATATTCATCTGGAAAATATTACGAGTGTATTAATCTTGGATTACTATTACTGTATAATGTGTTTAAGCTGCATACGTTATAATTGGTACAACGATTATTAATTTGGATCTATTTTAAATCATATTTTTCTCACTCACTCCTTGATCATATGCGCATGTATCGAAAAAAGTTAGGCAATTTCTAGTTTTGTTGAACTATACCTAAAATATAACGCATGCGTACAAAAGTAAACTGCATTGTCCTGTCAAATTGAGAATTATGCATTGCGAACGGCCTTTGAGCTTATTTGTGGAATGTAGTTCTTATGTATCGTGTCATTATTTTTAGCCATATTGTATGATTATGTAAGTTTTGGACAGGTTGGTTATGTAAATTGGTTCATTACTTTAAATTTATTATATTATATTTAAAGTGTATCAAAGGTTAGCTTAGGTATCAACCGTTATTGTTGATTGTAGTTGTTTCTTATGTAGTATTGGACTCCGTAAATAAGATAAATATATAAAATTGGCATTTATATAAATATTTAAATATAAAAAGAGTTCTTGCAGTTTTTTAAAGTGCATTTGTCAGATTCCGAATAGTCGTGAAGAACGTATAGTCTTCTACTCGTGTATAACACGGTTATTATGCACTCAGATGATTAAAACACTCGCCTGCGGCTCGTGTCGTAATTTAAATATTCGTGAATAATAGTCCGCATTATACACTCGTTGAAGAATATTATAGGTATTGTAATACAAACCGGGTTAACTTTAGTCGAGTCGCACTATATCTGTTTCCTATGTATTTACTTTTTTCTACTCTTGTTTTCTTAAGCCGTCTATTGCAAAACTGTTAACGTGACATTCAATTCAATCTTACATAAGTGTTACGTAATGATCACCAAAGTGTTACGTAATGAATATTACATAACACTTTCTTCTGTGTGAAATATTTTTGCTTAAATTTTAATTCTGAAATGGATTTTGATTCTGCAAAGTCGTAGAAAAAGTACAGTACATAACTCGAGCTGTAAATAATTTTCCATGCTCGAGACTATTGCCTCACTCGCCGCTTCGCGGCTCGTGGGCAAACTAGTCTCTCGCATGTAAAATATCATTTACAGCACATGTTATGTAATATACAATTAATGTACCGTAAAAACATTTATTCCTACCATACATTACGTAACCAAAGTTTATAAATGAGTATGTTTTGCGAGTAATATCTCTCGTTTATGGTATGGTAATTTTATTATTCTTTTGACACTAGTTTTGCATGAACACCAAGATTTACTTCTAAAATCCACCGGTTGTTGAAAGAAATATCGGCATTGCTCGATTTACATAAGCAATTACAAAAAAATGGATTTTCTGAACTGCTGAATTATTCTTCGTTTTTATTTCAAAATGTGTTCCATAAAATTTATATTAATTGAATCTGGAATATAAAAATTGTATAGGAAGCCTTTGTTCTTTGAAAAAGTGTTCGAATAATTTGTATGAAGTTTTATTTTAAGTAGGTATGTACCTACTTGACTATATTTAATTGAATGTGATCGATAGTGAATTTTCTGCTGTAGTGGGATTTAATATAATATTACGTATACCTACTTATACCTATAATTTACGCAAGATAATGTTTTCTCTTTAAACTAGGGATTTGTCGAATTCTGTACTATCGCCAGAATACAATTTGAATAATAACATTAACAGAGTTTTTGTTGATAGTTCCCAATCTTGCGTTCTTTCAAGTTTCATATTTCTCAAGTAATATCCTTTATGTCTTTATGTATGTGAATATATGGATTGGGTATTATATGAGCTGGCATTTGAATTATTATACTGTAGGTATAATATACTTTTTATTCATTAGATTATATACCTATATTATATAATATACGGTATTATACTTGTAATATAGCACCACATGTCATAATTGTCTATTGTCATAACATCGTGCCTCAGGTTACAAATTTAAACTGAGGACCTGCGAATCCTGTGTATACTTCTTTATTATTATGTTAACAAATTTCTTTTGTAATTTAAAATTTACATTTAAACAATTGCAATAAAAGAAAACCGTCAACTTTACAAATATTTACTTAAAAGTCAATGGACATGCTTCGAGAGCGCTAAAGCTCTCATCGTCAGCCACAAAAACATACAAGATCGTACAAAAAAAAAAGCGGTTTCTTTCCCGACAAGTTATAATATAATCAAAAATATATGACCTGCGTAACGAAACAGAATGTTAATAATAATAATTATTATTATTGTATTATTTTCATAATTTCCAATAAACTATCGTAACAAACTAACTACTTTATTGAAAAATTAGGAGAAGAAAAAAAAGTATAGCCTGTGCTAATTGGAACTCATAACTTTCCACATGCGAAGCGAAGGCTCTATCAATGACGCCACAGTACCATCTTTGAGAATATTGTATTTTAATTGTAATATACGTTCCAACTACCTAACTGGTGAAATTTTAAACGCAATTTTTTCGAGAATTATGGGGGCAAATATCAAAAGTGACTTATCGTTGTAAAGCAGATAAAAAATGCTTTAAAATTACTCGACCCCTAGTGCTATTCGAAAATTTAGCGGGTGTGTCCACCCATATCACAGGGTTTAAGCGATTTAAACCAAAAACTAATGGGTTCATCCTAGGACTGCCCCAAACTCATATACCTACCAAAACTTAGCTCAATTGGTTAAAGCGTTTCGGCGCTATCGTGGAAGAATACATACATATACAGAGTGAGAATAAAGTGTGGAAACCCTTGTATATTTCCGAAAATAATCGTTATTTTGAATTTTTTTTTAAAAGTTATTTAGTATAATTTTGGGCACAACCTGCCGATATTCAATTTTTTATAGCGTTAACAGCTTTGTTGCTTTGGCAACCACTTTGTTTTTCTTAAATGACATGGTATATATTTATTTTCATTTTTAGATAAACCGTTTAATTCTGGATACGACAACATAAAATTTGTATAGGGTTACATTAGAAAATAATTGAGAAAAAAGTGTTTTACAAAACAATCGTGTTGTTTGTTTACAGTTCTTTAAAATTAAATTTTTATAAGATTTGCCATGGAAACATTGTAGCTGTCAAATAAAAATACTATTTGTCAGTTACTTGCATTTAGTGAGTTTTCGTTGCAAACAAAAACCGAAAAACTCAAATTTAGCACTAACACTCATTATTGCTGTGGCAGAATTAACTGAAAACCAAAGAATTGAAGTTTTGATGATGGTGGGCTACGGCAGCGTAAATTTAAATATACTGTGACAGAAAACGCCGTTTGAAGAAGTTTGCAGACTTTTTCATGAGCTGTGTCCCAACCGGCCCCAAACTACAAACGGGAACGCCAAAAATAGCTGCAGGCGGTGACAAGGCATTAGATGTCATTTTGCCGTTGCAAGAAAACTTGCATTTATGGACAAGGGAAATCAGTCAACAACACGATATTTCTCAAAAATATGTGGTGAAATTATTTAAAAGAAGAATATTTCCATCTATACAAAATACAGCTGGTTCAAGTGCTTGAAGATGGAGATTTTCAGATGCGTCTTGAACATTCTTTTCACTGATGAGGCTACTTTTACTCTGCATGGAATCGTAAATACACAAAACATTCGATATTGGTCTTCCGAAAATCCACGCTGGATCATGGAGGGACGAACTTAGCGACTACAAAAAATTAACGTATGGTTGGGTATGTTGGATCGTAATGTTATTGGGCCATTCTTCATTGATCGCAATCTCACAGCTGACAAATATTTAAATTTGCTAAGAGAAGAAATTGTACCCGTTGTGTTGGCAGTGGGTCCAATTAATGTAGTCTGGTTACAGCTGGACGGTGCTCCTAGTCATTTTAGGAGAGATGCGCGGCAATATTTGGATGAAGTTTTTGCAGAAAGATAGACTGGTCGTCGAGGAGCTATCGAATGGCCCCCGGCTCTCAAGATTTGACACCCTGTGATTTTTTTCTTTGGGATCCCTTGAAGCAAAGCATCTACAAAAACAGACCAATAAATTTGGAAGAACTAACAGCTAAAGATATTGGAGAATCTAGAAAAATATTACCAGTCATGCTAGTAAAAGTAAGAAATTCATTTGAAAGGAGACTCCAATTGTGCACAAATAACAACGAACAACATTTTCAATATTTGTTTTAACAGCAGTTGTTAGATTAGGTAGTTGGATACGATTTCCTTTTTACCAATTGTTTTTTCAATTATATTTTTATTTGTCCGTACATTGACATTTTAATTTAGAAGTATTTTCAATTGACAGTTACAATGTTTTCCATGGCAAGTCTTAAAATTTAATGTTAAGGAACTGTAAACCAAGAACACGATTGTTTTATAAAACAGTTTTTCTCAATTATTTTCTGATGTAACCCTATCAAAATTTTATGTTGTCGTATCCAGAAATAAATGGTCTACCTAAAAATGACAAGAAAAATATACCATGTCATTTAAAAAAAAAACAAAGTGGTTGCCGTGGCAACAAAGCTGTTAATGCTATAAAAAATTGAACATCAGCAGGTTCTGCAAAAAATTATACCAAAAAACTTTTCTTTAAATTTTTTTTGAAAATAACGATTACTTTCGGAAATATACAGGGGTTTCCACACTTTATACTCACTCTGTATATACGGCTAGTGTTGTCTATTCATTGGATTGTTTCGGCCTCTGTATGGTGGGATATATGCATTACTATGTGCATGTAGATGGTACGGTTTAAATATCTGCGGTTGTATATCTCACTGTGCTTAAATACAGGCCGATATTGTAGATGGGCAACGACTATGGTATTCTGACGAGCTTATAATAAGAGCGAAGTGATTTCGTCAGTGTCCATGCCTCGGTCTGGTTCTACTGAATTACACTGAGGCCCTGCTAAATTAAACAAAATCCCTTGTGTAAGTAACACCAGTAGATAATTTTGTCCGCTATGCCACGAAATTATTTTCATTTTATTATATTTACGGACACATTTTCATTGTATAGTTTTATAAAAATAAATGAGAATATTATAATATAATTAAGATATTGTTATGATGATTAAAATGTACGTAATTCGCAAACTCGAAATGACTTTCAATTAGAGAAACGGTGAACGTATAAAACAGTGCAAAATGAACAATATGTTCTTTACGTTAAGTAATAATATCAATAACAATAACAATGCGAACAACAACGAGGATAACAATACCAACAACAACAACAATGGTCATCGCTTCTTGTCCGCCCAAGGTATGGAAACGCTCCAGGTCTTTTTGAGAGAGCATGGCAATGAATGTATAAAGCAGTTTTTCAAGGTAAATATTTGCAATATCTTTTAAACTTGTATACCTAGTCAAAGCTGTATTATTGGATTTGTCAAATTTGGAACGAGATTAAACAACAAATTTTGTTGTGTAGAAAATCCGTTGTGTCACCCCAAAACTTTCCCGACAAGTTATAATATAATCAAAAATATATGACCTGCGTAACGAAACAGAATTTTAATTATTATTATTATAATTGTATTATTTTCATTATTGCCAATAAACTAACGTAACAAACTAACTACATTATTCAAAAATCAAAAAAAAAAAAAGTATTGCCAGAGCTGGGAGTCGAACCCATAACCTTCCGCATGCAAAGCGAACGCCCTACCAATGACGCCACAGAAACCTGGTAACAAATATTGTATTTTAATTGTAATAATATAGGTTCCAACTACCTAACGCAATTTTCTTGAGAATTATGGTGGCAAATATCAAAAGTAAACTATCGCTGTAAAGCAGATACAAAATGGTTTAAAATGATGTATCATTCGACCCCTACTGCTATTTGAAAATTTGGCGGTTATGTCCACCCCTATCACAGGGCTAAAGCGATTTTCACCAAAAACTAATGAGTTCATCCTAGGACTCCCTCAAACTCATACACCAAAATTTAGCTCAATTGGTTAAAGCGTTTGGAAATGGTCTTAATCGTCTCAAGGGGTTATATCCGTCTTGATCTCATTTTTTAGCGTGTTCATAATAGTTTCCCTGTGCGGGAAAATAAAATTACAATAAGACTATCATATGGCTTGAAATTTTGTTCAAATTAATATATCTGACCTTTCATACAAAACTACAATAAAATTTTATTTTATTATTAGTCATATAAATATTTTAGAATTAAAAAGCGTTTTCCATAAAGATCCAAATTAACGCATAGGGTATAAGCGACTAGCAATTAGAAAATGTCTCGTTTATTTCCTTTTTGCTATATAAAAAATAAGCTTGTACGTAGGTCGATAAATCCCTAAGAAACGTCTTGAAATTCAAACCTGATTGATGACTGCTATAGTTTTTCGGATAGAATTCCATTTTAAATATTAGACACGAAATGCTTTTAGATGTTGGGATGAAAAGCAATTTTTCTTTTCCTAGTTAGATGTAGTAGAAAATTAAAGCAAAAAAGTGATAAATCAATTACATCGCGCGTCTCGCAAATAAATTTGTCTTCAGGGAATTTTTTTAATAGATTATAAACTGGTTTAAAATAAATTGTTGCTTGTAAATATGTCATTCTTATTGAATTAAATAATACGAGCATCGAATATTTAATGTCATCTTTAAGATCTTTAAGATAATTTTCAAAATTTTTATAAGACATTGTTATATAGTCGCATACTTTCTGTACGAATACTGGAATTAGAATATGCAGACAATGGTGTATGTAGAAAATCTGAAATAGAGAACTATACTCGTCAATTTTGTAAATTTAGCAGTTTTGACAGCCTTTTTCTACTCAGTTGATTTACTGTTTATCATTTTATAATTAAATGGTTTTAAAATCACACTTTTTTATTAAGGAAATAAAATCAGCCTCCACGAAGACGGAACTAAAATTCAATATCGTTCTAGAAATATTAGTTGTTGCGATCGTTTCTGTATGAATTATTCATTAGTCACAATGTAGCTCTATTAATCAGACTTTGAAAATCCTATCTTGTTTTTCCAGACAAGCTTGATGCGGTAAACATGAAAAAGTATCTCCGATGTGTGGCCAGATGCAGGGGATGTCTCAATTTTAGCGAGAGTATACAATCCGGAAGAATTTATGGCTCGTTTCGTTTCATTTAAATTAATTGAAATTATGCCACTGTATTTAAAATTTATGGCAACATAATTTTTAACTAAAGACGTTAATATGTTTCAGTAAATTTCTAGATACAATAGGTATCTAGAAATTAATCATAAATCGACAAGTTTTAGAAAAATATAATAATATACTATTTTTATAAAGGCGCATTAATATCTTGCCTAAATCAAATACACAAAGTTATATTATATCTGTCAACAAGATGTAAATGGGATTAAGTTGGCCGTTTCTCACCATTTGCATTTGTGGAAATATTTCCTTGTATTCTTTAAAATAAAATAGAACAAATAATTATTTAATAAAACCTTGGAGTTGTTTTATATTATTTCATATTTTTTCAACTCGAAACATGTTTGACAATTTTATCATGTAATGTATAGAAACATATTTGTAGAGTTTAAACTTTGAGTTAACCAAGATATTATTGTCTGAGTTGTTAAACTGCATGATCCTTTATTATTTTAATCTATCATATAAATGATTTAATTAAATTAAAAATTATTTGATTTGAATTAAAAGTTAGGCAGTGCCTCTTACTCTAATACCTGATGCCTAACTAGTTGGTTTTTCTTCTGTGTTGATCAATGAAACTGCTTGGAACCTATACTCCGTCCAGCTCCAACCAGTTCCATTTCAGCTCAGGTCAAGAGATGCGTAACCTACTCAGTTCAGGCACGTAGAGCTCTATCGTGAGTTGATTTTGTCCAGGTTTTTACTCCTGTCGCATGATCTTCAGTTTCTTGTAGGTCCTCTCTGGTAGTTGATCTGGGTTGTAGTTGAATGTATTCCTGGTGAGATCGTTGGGGTGAAAAACAACTTTTGTGAAAAATTCGTAAATGTTGGATTGGATATAGCACGAGAGATGACTGACAACAAGATGTTGATGGCGACATCTAGTGTGAGCAGACAATATGCCCGGTGAATAACAGTTCACAAACGATGGCCGGACGAGAAGTAACAACTCCAATAGGCAATAGGATATAATGGAGTTGTTACTTCTCGTCCGGCCATCGTTTGTGAAATGATTTAATTGTTGATGGTTTATGGCTGTATATTAGGATGCCTTACACCTAAGCCTTGAAGATTTAATTTAGTAGCATTTATGTACTATCATTATTAATTGACAATTATTTAAGTGAAAGACTTTTATTGAAGCAATACCTCTTGATACATCTTGCCTCAAATTTACACTTAGCTAATGCGGTGAATGCAGTCTCAGGCTAATAGGATGATCAGCCAAACATTAGCTAATGTAAATTTGACGCAGGATATATCAATATCATAATAATAAGCATATAATAATATTCCAACGATTTTGAGGATCCAAGCTATGTTAAAAGAAAATACAATTTTTCTGTTGAAATCTTATCTTTTTTTTTATAATTCTCTAACCACTTGACTGATGACTGATTTGCAATTCCGCTGTTGCTGATATTTCTAAGATACGAAAAATAAGTTTTCAGATATTAACACCAACAGCCCACGGTTATATTTTAAATATTTTCAGCTTTCGATACAGAGATGTAAGTCAGATTGTTTGGTCTTTTTTAAAATTTAGATTTTAAGTTATTAATTTCGAAATGAAAAAACTTGAGTTTAAGCCGGCAATATGCAAGCACGACCAATTTGACAACTTTGATCGGATTGAAAATTTATTTTATTTAAAGCTCTTGCGAACACTGGAATTGTCAGAAGGACAATTTAAATTTATCTGGCTTGATAGACACATCAATTCATTATATACTTTCATCGACATGCGTCTCAGATAATTTAGATCAACTTAAAATTTTCATTCAATTAATGTACCTATGTGTGCAAAAACTACAGCTTCCTAAATAGTATTAACATTTGTAAATGTTTGTGGTCTTTGGGAATTTCAAAATAAACTTTCAACAGTTCAGTTAAAATGGTCGGTAGCTGCAGACTGACAGCCTGAAAAATGTGTTGCCGACCTCAGACTATTTGTTACCGTTTGAAATAGCAGCTGCAAATGCCTGATTTAATTCCAACAGCACATACCCTTAAAAGCAGCATTAGTATTTTAATAGTCCTGCACCCATTTAGTAATACTGAAGCATTATTATAGGAGCTTTTTGTATAATCAAAATGTTGGTAAAGCATAATATTCATATTTGGTTTATTAATATGCTAGTATATTACAGAAGGAACCATTTGTCTTTAGATGTTTTCATATTAATTTGCATTCTAAAGCCATCAGGGCCAACTAATATCAATCAAATTTCAAAGTCCTATCACTCTTGTAGTAGAAAAATGTAAAATTGTCAATATTTTAAAAACTATAAATTGTTGGAATAGACATCCTTTCATATACTTGCCGTTATTTCTGTTGCAAAAAAAATATAAAAATTGCCATTTAAGAATTTTGTCACTTTTTTCAATTTGATTGTAGTAATATTTATTAAAAAAATAGACATAGGCGCCGAAAGTATCTCTTTAACTAAAGGGTGTTCTAAAATGAACGCAAGATTTGAGTTAAATAGAAAACACAGTTTTTAGTCGTTTGATTGTAAGTTTTTTATTGAATCATAAAGTATATAGGTTAGGGTTATTTATGGAATAATACATCGGGCATAATTCGTCGCTTAGGATGATTTTGCTCGAAAAATCAGCAACATTTGTTGATGCTGAATAATCCATTCTGCAAACTCTCTTCGTGTGCATGGTCATTAGGCTTCACTTGTTGTGTTAATTGAATTTTGTAATCATGGAGACATATCTTTAGTGACTAGACGCTGTAGAGAGATTCTTGCTATTTGCAATTCTTGTCTACAACGCCGAATTGAGGTTCCTGGATTGTCACAACCCAACGCAACGGATCCTGGCTCCCGGAATGTTTCAATTAATCTTTTTCCAATTAACGAAGTATTCTGACCATATTTTGTATGACGTTTCCGAACTGCGGCCGCCAAGCTTTCATTATTTTTGAAATATTGTTCAAAAATGAAAACACGTTGTTCTATCGTGTCACGCTCCATTTTTACTAACCCCAAAATGTCAGCTGTCGATTTGTTTTTAGGGTTGCCAACACTTTACAGCATAAATGGCGGCAAATTCAAATCTTGCGTTAATTTTTTATTTATCTATTTGAAGAAATTAATTAAACAATCTGATGATGAATTTGCTATATTACAGCTTGAATAGTTAAAGTTATTAGCACTTTTTAACTATTTGTTTATTCTACCTGCGCTGTTTCACATATTTTAAGGACGAATCGGATTATGAACTATTTTATATTTTGGTCGAGTTTTGAAAACTTGACATGTTTTTCTTTCGACATATAAGTGGCAATCGAACTCTGGGAATTTGATTCTGAAGTAGTAATAAAACTTGAAATTGAACCACATATTGTTGTAATATTTCCAGAAGTTTTTATATTTCCCCCGAAATCTCTGGAGAACATAATAAAATACCTATATCCTCAAACCGATTCTTTTATAATATGTTCTTGTTTTAACTATTTGGGTTACTTGATCCCATAGGACAGATAACAGAAGCCCGAAATTCTTGACATATTTTTCATTTTTTTAAATCTGTTTCAAAAAACCATTATGCATAGACGTACTGCTATTTGTTACAAGACAAAAATTGGATATAAAAATATATTTCATATTCCTGTTTCGGCAAATACCTATTTCGCATTAACAAATTTCTTTTAGGTTCAGGTCTTAGCTACACGACGCACATAGGGATAAATGTCTGAGTTAGGCGGCTAAAATTATGAATAGCTTTTTATTTGTATTGAGTAATTAACATAGGTAAATGATTGTCAAAAATATACTTAAGAACACAATACACAAAAAACTCATATTTTTACCGAAATGTGTGTGTATCGGTACGTATTCTTCCACGATAGCGCCTAAACGCTTTACCCAATTGAACTAAATTTTAGTGTATGAGTTTGGGTGTCCTAGGAAGAACCCCCATTAGTTTTTGGTTCAAATCGCTTTAGCCCTATGATCGGGGTGGACACAATCTTTTGTGAAAAATTCGTAAATGTTGGATTGGATATAGCACGAGAGATGACTGACAACAAGATGTTGATGGCGACATCTAGTGTGAGCAGGCAATATGCCCGGTGAATAACAGTTCACAAACGATGGCCGGACGAGAAGTAACAACTCCAATAGGCAATAGGATATAATGGAGTTGTTACTTCTCGTCCGGCCAGAACCCCCATTAGTTTTTGGTTCAAATCGCTTTAGCCCTATGATCGGGGTGGACACAATCGTCAAATTTTCAAATAGCAGTAGTGGTCGAGTGATACATCATTTTAAGAGGGGAATCTGAAATGGTTACTTACAAAAATGTCCGATGGTGGCGCTAGTGAATCTCATTGAATATCAAATTATTCATTTCTTAACTTAGAGTAATTTTCTAGAATATTTTAATACATTCTTCTCCTCAATAGGTGTCGCCAAAAATTAATACATAGTGGCACAAAATATCATATTTCTATTTTGCGTAAATTATTTTCACATTCTTTTTTGTGCTAGCATTCTTATACGTTTGATGCTTATCTTCGCTTAGACTAGTTATAGTTATATACTATTATACATAAAAAGGATGAATGTAAAAAAACTGGTTTTATTTACGATAAATAGTCAAGATTTTTAAATATTTTCAACATATTATTTTTTTGCCAAGCCTCTAAATTTTCACAAATTGATGATTTGTGTGAAAACCGTAAAACATAGGTATATGACACCTTAAACTGAATCCCAGTTATTTTTGAGGGACTATTAAATACTCCAATACAGGGTGTTCTATTTAAAAAACCAGAACTATGATAATACATGCTTATCTCTTCTTTGGACCGACCTGTATGCTTGCAGTGTTTTTCAAAATGTATTAGGTTAGCCCTGTTGTTTTAGTTTGTCAGTTTCAAAACCATGAGGCGTTTATTTCATGCATCAAAGAGTGTCTTTCCTAATAGTATACAATGTGTCCAGAAACTAATGGACCAAGCGAAAGCCACAAATTGTAGAGCAGATTTCATGGCAAACTTCTAATGCGAAATTGCTTCCGAAAGCAGTTATAGTTTTTAAAAGAAAGCGAAAGCGCCTTTAGCCATTGGAGTGAAAGGTGACAAAGATATTTCCCTAAATAGAAGCATTCGTTAGCCATACACTGCTGAATTAAATATGCGAACATAGGCGTCCAAACGGGTATCAACGGACATTTCTAATAAAAACTTCTTTGTCACTAACTTTTCGAGAATTCTGAGATCATTCTTAGGAAATATGAGGTATTCTTATCTCAAGATGATAGAATGCTGCATTTTCGAGAAAAATTAAGTTTTAGTTTAATATGCGGTTTAACATAGTACCTATCTATTTGATTTACGATTGGTACATTACTTATTTTAACAGTAAAAATTTAAAAAATTAAGTAGGGTATTAGGTATTGTGAGTATTTACAGGGTGTCACAAATATAAGAAATGAATCATAGTTGTGTTTTTTTAAATGGAATGCCCTGTATATGAATATATTTTTAGATTCCCCGTTCAAAATAAACCTAACTTTCATTAAAGTACATCTCACCTAAACCTGACAGTTTTTTAAATATTTAAATTTTTATAAAAATATAGACATAATATGAATGAAAAAATTCACACCTAATTGTTTGTTCTTTTTAAGCCAGTCTGGGCTGATAAATATACCCACTCATCACTTGTTACGCTAAATATAAAAAGCCCCCAATACTAAATACAGGGTGTCCAATAATATAACTTATATGAACGTAAAGTTTAATTCTAAATAACTTGTTTATTTCAAATGGAACACCCAGTATAAGAGGTCAAAATTAGATGCATAAAGTAATTATCTGTCAAATATTATAATACTTTCCTATGAATAACTTTTGACGTTTTTGTGGAAAATGCACATATTCATGATATTAGGCGATTTTGAAATTGAATCTCTTAGTTTCATGTAGACCACCCTGTATTTAATGATGCAAAAATTAAAGTTTTCTTATATATATGTATACTTATCTTTAATTTTGCATGGAAGAGGCACACATATTGGCAATAAGAGGAAGAATTTTCAAAATTATAATATTTATCAAGTCAGCCATGAGAATTTGAGAAGAAGAGAATACATTTTTGTAATTTAATATTTACTGTCAAATAGTCGGTTGAAAATTCTTACCTAAGAGTTGAGAATTTTTCATAAAACAGTTTTTTATCTGTGACATTTGATTTAATTCACTTCAATTCAAAAATGCGAACCTATTCCAAAGGAGAAAGCATACACATGATTTTTATTCTGGGAGAATGGTCCAAAAACGCTTTACTGGAATCGCGAGTTTACGCTCAAAGGTTCCTGGCGCAAAATCACCCCAAAAAAGCGGTCTTCGAGAGGCTGTTAAGGCAGTTTAACGAAAGATACCACCCAAATACTGTGCAACTGCATCAAGAACTTTTCAATATTGATTTTAAATCGTGTTGAATTTTGTAAATGGGCCAGGAACAAAATCATCGCAAATGAAAACTTTTTTAATTTTGAAGGAGCAAATAAATGAAGCGTTTAGAAGCGTTACACCAGATTAAAGTTGTTGAAGGATTAAGAAAAGGATTGAAATGTGCCTAGAGTCCAATCATTTTGAACATTTATTATAAAATTTATCAGTTTTTATGTAGGTATATCTTGTTATTTAATTTAAGTTAAAAATGTATTTATTTATTATGTTATTGTTTAAATTATGGTTTGTCAAATTCTCATGGCTGACTTGACGAATATAATTTTGAAAAAGTCTTCCTATACCAATATGTGCTTTTTCCATACATTAAAAAAATATACATATCTATAAGAAAACCTCATAGTGATTAATAGACAATTAATTTCATCACCATCAAATACAGGGTGGTCTACATGAAATTAACAGGTTCAATTAAAAATTCGCATAATATTATGAATATGTGCATTTTCCACGAAAACGTCAAGAGTTATCCATAGGAAAGTATTATAATATTTGACAGAGAATTACTTTGTGCATCTAATTTTTACCTCATATACAGGGTGTTCCATTTGAAATAAACAAGTTATTTAGAATTAAACTTTACGTTCATATAAGTTATATTATTGGACACCCTGTATTTAGTATTGGGGATTTTTTATATTAGGTGTGAATTTTTTCATTCAAATTATGTCTATATTTTTATTAAAACATAAATATTTAAAAAACTGTCAGGTTTAGGTGAGATGGGCTTTAATGAAATTTAGGTTTATTTTGAACGGGAAATTGATTCATATACAGGGCATTCCATTTAAAAAAACACAACTATGGTTAATTTCTCATATTTGGGACACCCTGTATAGACTCACAATATTTTTAAAATGTAGCCATAAATCATTTTTATCGAACCCATGAATAAAACTTCAAGGAAATTAAATAGTTTAACCACAGTATTCCGTGTCGTATGGCGTGAATAACCCTGTATATACGTTCCAACTACCTAACTGGTGAAATTTTAAACACTATTTAAACCCCTACCAAGGGTATCTTATAATTTTATAATAACTACCAGTCGGGAGTTCTTGTATTCTCTCTGTAGATCATAAAAAATCGGTTGTGTCACCCTAAAACTTTCCCGACTAGTTATAATATAATCAAAAATATATGACCTGCGTAACGAAACAGAATTTTAATAATTATTATAATTGTATTATTTCCAATAAACTAACGTAACAAACTACTACTACTTTATCCCTTCTTGTATTTATCCTCTAACAGTAGGTATACCTACATAATATTACCATAGATGTTTATGTATTCTCTGATATTACTGTACATGGCTAACGTTAATAATCCCTACTCCTAGTACATACGCATATACATAATATACTATACCACATACAACTAAATATTAATAATATAAGTACGACAAAACCATTAGATTTTTGTGTCACTGTGTATAAACAGCGCCATCTCTTCAATGCTGTCCCAACTACTAATTACTTGTTTGTTGGCTACAGTTATAAAAAAAATATAAGAAAATGGCGGATATTTGAAGAGAAATATGAGGGTTTTTTTTATATATGGATATTGTCTAATACAGAAAGTTTTCACGAACAATTTTAATTACAAGTGATTGTTAAATATATAAATTAGGTAATAAAGTAATATTATCATTATTAAATATTAGAATCATAGCACAAAATGAGGAAAAAGTTGCTGACTTTGAACTCAATTTATTAAGTAATTATTTATTGTTGTAGCCTCAAAATACCTTATTACCTAATCCAAACCTTAATCTTTAAGACCCTATTAAAATTTTTGCTACCAGATACGTATTAGTGGAGATTTCCATCCACAAAAATATATCTGTAAATTTGAAAAAATTACCCATGTTTGAACTCAATTTATGAGTTAACTATTTAATCTTTCCGCTTGAAAATA
This sequence comes from Apoderus coryli, assembly GCA_911728435.2. Classification (NCBI taxonomy): domain Eukaryota; kingdom Metazoa; phylum Arthropoda; class Insecta; order Coleoptera; family Attelabidae; genus Apoderus; species Apoderus coryli. Next base: position 21,304,533 of record OU452200.1, on the reverse strand, counting down.
CTTCATTACCTAATCCCATCTTTGGTCTTTAAAACCCTATGAAAATTTTTGCTAGCAGATACGTCTTAGTGGCGTCTACCATGCGCAAAATTATGCCTGCAAAGCGAAATATGATGATTTTCTAACTCTGTTTTTGAACTAACTATCCAATATTTCAACTTCAAAATACTTCAATACCTAATCCCATCTTTACTCTTTAACTCCCTATCAAAATTTTTGCTATCAGATACGTATTAGTGGAGTCTACCATGCGCAAAAATAGGTCTGCAAACGATTTTATTCAAACGCCCCTCTTAAAGCATTTTTTATCTGCTTTACAGCGATAGGTTACATGATTCTCGATAAAATTGCGTTTAAAATTTCACCGGCTAGGTAGTTGGAACCTATAATTCTTATTAGAATATAATACAGTAACTTGGTAAGGGTTTTTGGCTTGATTGATAGAGCGTGCGCTTCGCATGCGTAAGGTTATGGGTTCGAATCCCATTTTTTTTTATTTTTGTTTGTTACGTTAGTTTATTAGAAATAATTAAAATAATACAATTATAATAATAATTATTATTAAAATTCTGCTTCGTTACGCAGGTCATATAATTTTGATTATATTATAACTTGTCGGGAAAGTTTGGGGCGACACAACCGATTTTTTATTAGCACATTAGATTATTTACTATATACGAGGCATGTTTTTTAAGTAAGTACCGTTTTGGAATTAAAAAAAGACGTTCAAAGATATCGCAATAATTTTATTTTTACATGAAAGCCTGTACCTTAATCTACTTTTCTAGATAACTTCCGTGAATATTGAGGCACTTGTCATAACGTGGCACCAGTTTTTGAATACCCTCCTCATAAAATTCTGCCGCCTGACTTGTTAACCACTGTATCACAAATGTTTTGACTTCGTTATCGTCTTGAAGACGCTGACCACCCAGGTGTTTCTTCAAGTGCAGGAACAAATAGTAGTCGCTGGGCGCCAGATCAGGGCTGTATGGAGAATGATCTAGAGTTTCCCATTTAAAAGATTTGATGAGATCTTTGGTCCGATTAGCCACATGTGGACGGGCATTGTCATGCAGCAAAACGATACCCTTACTCAACTTGCCACGTCTTTTCTTCTGGATTGCACGACGCAGATTGTTCAATGTCTCACAATAAGACGCTGCATTGATTGTCTCATTACGAGGCAGAAACTCCACTAGCAATACTCCTTTTCTGTCCCAAAAAACTGTGCACATGATTTTCCGGGCAGAAATTGTTTGCTTAAACTTCACTCTTTTGGGTGATGATGAATGTCGCCATTCCATGGATTGTTGTTTCGATTCTGGTGTGACGTAGGCCACCCATGTTTCGTCACCAGTAACAATTTGGTCTTTAAAATCTTCACCTTCATTGTGGTACCGCTCAATGAAAGTCAATGCACTGCCTAAACGTTGGGTTTTGTGCAAATCCGTCAACATTTTTGGAACCCAACGTGAACACAATTTCCGGTAATTCAAGTTCTCGGTCACAATGCGATACAAAACACTACGAGAATATTGAGGAAAGCACTCGCACATTGATGAAATTGTAAAGCGTCTGTTTTCTCTCACCTTTTCCTCCACTTTCTGCACCAAATCTTCATTAATGACCGAAGGATGCCCACTCCGTTCTTCATCATGCACATTTGTGCGGTCATCTTTAAATGCTCTCACCCATTTCCTTACCATTCCATCACTAATAATGTTTTGTCCGTAAACTTCACAGATTTCACGATGAATATCGATCGGTTTTACGCCTTTAGCACTAAGAAATCGTATAACAGCCCGTACTTCACAATCGGCGGGACATCTTAAACACTCAGTAAACAACGTATACAATGAGGAATCAGACTGTAATGGCGTCAGTGCGTAGACAAGAGATGTAGGTAACCAGCGCGCATGCACGGAACGCCGACCGTAGCGCTGCGGCGGCGGAATCTCAAAACGGTACTTACTAAAAAAACGTGCCTCGTAGTTTCTGTTAATACTATAAAATTAATATAATATACAGGGTACGCTAAAGTCGATGGCCTATTAGAAGTATCTAGATCATGGATACAAATATATTTCTGAAACTTTGAGCACTGCCATTTGATGCCGGGAGCTAGCTTATGAACATATTTTTACCAGTGCGCTGTTGGCAGATTGTATGATAATGAAGCCAACTTTGAAATTTCAAATGAAACACCCTATTTTTTTATTGGATTTTCGGATTCTCCGTGTGATTATGAGCATATTTGTTTTAACATGCCCTATAGCTATATCTTATTGTTTTTGACATATGAATTAATTTGCAAGTTTTTTCGCCAAAAACAGCAGTATCCAGAAGTGCGATATTTTTCTCGCCAGTACTGTCAGAAAGCTACAAGCGGCTTCTTAAAACAAAATTGTTGTATAAATTTTGACGCACATTGATCCAATTTTATACTGGGTGTGGAAAAAGCAAGTGAAACTCCGACACAAAGAAAATGGAACATATACCTATCTTCAACGGTTTTTGAATTATACGATATTCTAGGTGTCATCTTCTGATCGTAACTGCCATTTTTTTTTACTGGAAGTTTATAAGCTAGATGTAGAACGCTTTCAAATAACAGAATTCTTGCGTGATAGTCCAAATCTTAGGGCTTCTACGCATTTACATCTCGTTGAATATTTAGTTTATTAAAATCTTGGGATAAGCTCCACAAATAGTTTGTGTAAGAGCGTTACATACCTTTCCATCAACCATAGTCAACAGCATGACATGTTCCACCCGGAACGTTCGTCCATGTAATATTATGTTTGTTGGTCTTAATGCACGTATTTGTTCTTCAATATAATTCATATTAGAGTTTGTAATGTCGACACATTCTTTTAGGAACCGTAAACGCATAGTCAAGCAATATCGTGGCGAGGAACATGTAGGATTACAGTAGTTTTTTATTGGAACCACATAGTCGCTGAAGGATCACAAAACTACTTTGAAATATGTCTCAAGCTGTATCATCGTTTTACATTATTACGTTTAAACTGAGCTAGTTGGGATCCGTCGCTATACCCCATTTACATCTAAGTTGCAAAGCCACGCATTCAACTTCACTTAAATGTAATAAAGCGTCCTCTAAATACGTAATCAGTCTTGTGAAGGTATGGTCCAACAGATCCTGTAGTCTTACTTCAGCACATTTTTCTGTTACTGTTATGGCCTCGTTTTCTGTATAGCATTCACTTTTAGATTTTTGGAGTGTACTATAACTTGGATAAATATTTTTGTTTCTATTTCTGATCACTTCGTATTGTCTTCTTGAAAGGTCGGCTTCCACAAACATACACAGAGACTGCAATGGCGTTAGCCTAATATCCTTTCTTTGTGAAGAGTCTTGGTAAGCTCTTTTGTATTTTGTTTTGGCGAACTTTGGGTTAATTCTTTTAGCAAATTGGAAGCAGCTCTCTTTCCTGAGGTACGTAATTGTGATTACGCTGTGCTTAACAATACTTCTGGGCTTATGCTAGTATGGATTTGTTCAGTTTTCGTCCTTTTTCTTCGGCCACTTAAATCCTCAAATAGTTTTGCTGGTCGACCTGATCCTGAAGTTTCGTGATTTGAAATGGTTCTTGTAGCCATTGTTCATTGTTTTTTTCAAACACATGTCCCGTTTTATGTGAGTTGTTCCGTATTTGCTTAAATTGTGATTTTAAATAAGTATATTCTTTCTTTAATACTTTCTTGTGGTCTTCTGAAAAGTTGTCATAAAATAGAATGAAATTTTACAAATACTCCAGTTTTTTGTCTATATTTGGCAATTCTTGTCATTGAATTTCGTCATACAGTTGTCTTCTAGTAAAGGTTCGGTAGCCTGAACCACTTGCTGTTGCTGAAACAAAAAAAAACGTTTTGTACTTTGATCAACGATTTAATTATCATAGACACGTTATAATATATTGAAACAAATTCAGATAAACAATGACTTACCTGAAATACTGAGATCCATAATTATTTTTGTATAGGTCAAAAATACAAAATAGGTTCACTTTGAAAAAACAAATTTTCATCACTATATAAACACTAAAATGTGCGGTGCTCACACAAGCCCTCTATATTGACTGATGGCTAAGGGGCAGGTAAACACAGGTAAAGAGGGAAAAAAGTGTTTTTAGATCGGCCAATAGTTTAGGTATATCAACAATCATTTTCATCTACCTACTACAAATTTTATAAAATTGGGTTTTAGCCATTTACATAGGGGTAAATGTGCGACGGCTCTTAAATATGGTCCAATTTATGGGCTGAGTTTTCGGATATATCCGCACACACGGTTGGTGTGGCTCGCGTTGACATATAGCTGCTCTACTGTCATTAATTTTAACGTTTTACGCTTCTTGCATGTTTCTGTAAAGATGTTCGAAACCACAAGGGAGAAAAAGTATGGAGGGGAATATGCACTGAACTCTACCTCATAAAATTTCCAAGATAAATCTTGTGGAAAACATTGCGAGACATCTTTGGTTTTGTAGGTTGTGGAAACTAAAATATAACTGTAAAATATTTACAAACTTTTCAGACTGGTGGATACCAGCAAAAACAGAATTGTTAATACTTTCTACACCACAACTTTTTAATTTAATTAAACTTGATGGATTGTAGATATCTACCTTGAATTTGGTCTACTATGCTTACTTTGAATTAATTTGACGTCGACTTATAAACTTATCAAATCGTAATATCATATATTCATTAAAATCAGGAGAAATCATTATACACGGCAAATTTGAATGTATCTATCCGTAGAGCTTAATTTTTGTTACCCTGGTATCAAAAAATCTACCTATGAACTTGATTAGATGTTAAACGGAATTATTAATTTGGGGTCTATAAGCTTCTGTGGAATAAGATCAATGCCTGGTGGCCATTAGTTTTGGAGATAATGCAGACATGAATGGGAAATTAACCAATCCAACTGTGAAGATCGAATAACGTGTTTAAAGCGGCGAAACAGTCATCCATATTGAATTGTAATTGGCGATAATTATAGCTTGGCTAAAGGCGGAGACGCTCCACCATTTAAATTTAACTAAATCTATGGGATGAAGACTGGAAAATTGTAACTATTTCATTACCATTACTGCGGTATACAGCAGAGTGTCCTGCTCGGTTTTTCTAAACTGCAAATTAAAAAAAGTGTCCTAATACACAAAAAGTTGATTATGGTATTTATCAATCAATAAAAGACTCTGTAATAAGTGAATACGAAAAGTATGCACCTAAGTTTTCCTTATTTTGTGAAATTTAAAGCAGAAATACTCGATCTGGTTCGGAGGCGGATCTATTTTAAGCGTATTTTCGAAACCGCATTTTTTAATCAAGTCTATTGGAAAGCAGGATCGTGTGATTATGAAGGGCATAACATCATCTTTCTAAGATATTTGTTGGATTTTACTTGAACAGCAATGCAAAAACAACTTTAGACACGTAAATTTTAGTTATTAGAGTCAAAACTTAAACATTTGCTCATTTCTTCGCAAAACGGCAGCCTTCTATCAGGGATCGTCCCCTTTCGGTTCTTGTACGATTTAGGTTTTATACGGATGAAATTTGTGTCCTTTTAAAAGCCTTATTATGATCACCTGAGTCTTGAGTTATGTGACGTCTATTTTGAGTATGATCCAATGCAACATGTCTTAAAACAGCGACCTCCACGGCTTCATGTTTTGCTATGGTTGGCGCCTCACATTACAGACAGATTCAGTAGTAAAATTGAAATAATTTCTGAACGCGCTAAAAAAAAATTGAGACAAAGACATCATCTATACCCATCCGACATGTATGATAATTTTGAATCAGTTATATAGCAAATATTGTGTGATGTGTTAAATAATTTTGCGATATAATCTTGTTATCTAGCTAATGTGAACGACCATTGAAATAAATGTTTCTATTTAGTAATATTTCTAGAATATACTTATCATGTTTGCATGTAATGTAAAAATAGCAACAAATATAATTGTGAGAATTTTCACGTTTACTGGACATTAAAAAAAAAACCTTCGTCTCCTCATATCTGACATACTTAGGATTATGGAAGTTGACAGTATATTATATAAAGTTATGTATCGAAAAAATTAGCGGTGTACAATATTAAAATTCAGAGAAGCGCGTTAAATTTTCCACCGTATTCACGTCAAAGGGATATTGAGTGGGTAGGCATATGAGTAACATGTAAGTATGTCTCCTATATAACGAGATGAAAATGAGGTAGAAAACGAAAATTTTTATACGGCAAAAGTTCTATATTATTGGAATTTATTTTAAAATCCAATACAGGACAAATGAACCGAGTATTATTTTAACTTAGGAAAGAAACAATAGGATCAATGAAAACGTCTGTTACTTATTTCTTGTTAGGTGGCATTCTATGAGCTAGGGTAACCAACCATGTGCACTAACGCTTTAATTTAACAAAATAATAATATGTTAATAAATAATATGAAACTAATTTCCTAATTTGGCTTATTCAGACAATAATCGTAAACACATATCATATAACTAATTAATTAAATCCACAATGCACCAAATTTATGTTCTTACACACTTTTCACGAGAAATTACCTATGTAAAAATAAATAAATAAATGTCATAAACATTATGGTCTTGAGGAATTCACGAAAAAATCGGTTGTGTCGCCACAAAACTTTCCCGATCAGATATAATCTGAAATATAAAACCAGCGTAACGAAACAGAATTTTAATAATAATTATTATTATTCTATTATTTTTATTATTTCCAATAAACTAACCTGACAAACTCACTACTTTATTCAAAAATTAGAAATAAAAGAAAACGTTGCCAGGGCTGGGATTCGAACACAGGACCTTCCGCATGCAAAGCGCACGGTCTATCAATAACCCCAAAAACCCTTGTACAAATGCTTTATTATATTCTTTTAAGAATAAGAGTTATAGCTTTCACTACCTATATGCTGAAATTTTAAACGCAATTTTCTCGAGAATTAGGGATGCAAATATAAAAAGTAACTTATCGCTGTAAAAACTCCTCAAGTGCTGCGCCAAAAGCGAGCACCATATTCCCAAGCAGGAGCATGGGAAGAGGTTTATACCTGGTGCAGCAACAAAACGCACTGAAAAACTGCTATCATTAAGTAGGAGTCAGATGCGAATAACTATAGGACTCTTTACTGGGCATTGCGCTCTGAGAGACCACCTAAATAAGATGGGGCTGCATAACGGAGACCTGCAATGCAGATCGTGTAATGGGCAGTTGAAACAGCTTACCATGTAATATCTGAGTTTGTTGTTCTACAACGAAGACGACACCCTAATTTTGGGCATGCGCTGGTTGCGCCAACAGATATTGACACCCAACATATAACTGAACTCCACAAGCTAGTGGAGGGTACAGGGCTGCTGGATTGGGTGGCATAATATACGGAGACTTTTCACAATAAGCTCATGATGTATCACTCGACCCCTACTGCTATTTGAACATTTTAAGGTTGTGTCCACCCCTATCACAGGCCTAAAGCGATTTCAACCAAAAATTAATGGGTTCATCCTATAGGACTAGCTCAAACTCATATACCAAAATTTAGCTCAGTTGGTTGAAGCGTTTAGGCGCAATCGTGGAAGAATACATACAGACAGACAGACTTCTATCTGGAAATGGTCTTATCCGTCTCGAGGGACTACAAAATGGTTGTATCCGTCTTTATCTCAATTTTTTTAGCGCGTTGATATTTGATTTTAAAGAATTCATGATTGTTTAGAACTTGAGCACAAGGTATTACATATCCCTATTAAATTGTTTCAGAAAAATAACGTACGTACAATTTAATTTTTTAAATCACCTATATTAAGATTTTGTAATCGTCAGGTCTATTGACGATTACAAAATCTTAATAATACAAAAAGCATTATAATATCTCATTACTAGTAAGTAAGATAAATCGGCAAACAATCGGAAACTAATACTCTTGACGTGAATGGTTTTTTAATTATCAACCTTCGTAGAATTGATATATATATTAAAATATATAAGATTGCAATTTTAATTTCGTTATACTGTATACACGGTATTGATACATTGCTCTATTCACCCTCATACAATCAACGTTGTGAAATTCCCGTTGGAACAGAAACACGATTCTCTGCAGGCTTCGACAACTAACTCAACCATTAATATCGTCCAATAGATACAGCTCTGTACGATCGGACATGTCCTATTGGGAGGCACGTTTGAACTGACCAATCATTCCCATTTAGTGGCGAGAAGAAATTACAGGTTTATAAGGTTCGTGTCTCGAGACCCTTTGTTTTGGAAAACTGAATGTAATAAACACATTACTTCCTCCTATATTCGTCTTTTGTTATATAAAATATAATTGGATTTAAATGAACGTGCGCGGGAACAAATTTTCTAGAAAAATTGGATTATTTCGAATATTTTAATTAGGTAGTCACGTAACATTAAAATCATAATAATCTAACCTTTAGTTGATAACTAATAAAAACGTTTGTTTGTTTATTAACGAGTCGAGTGTCGTCAAAATATTAAAGTGAAAAAAATAATTACTCAAATATAGCTTTAATGAACTAATTGTTTATCATTCATTCGAAAGGTGACAAAATTATCGAAAGAACATTCAGAAAGTTTAACGAAATGTATTCTGATTGTGGAATTTCTCACGAATACAAAGTAATTTCATGAATTAAGGGTCAAAACTAAGAACAAAAGGAGATACCTATTTAACACGCTATGACCTCAGATGAAGACAATATAATGTTTTTAGGTTGATGAACTCTGGGATTAGGATACGTTTCTTTCTGCATGTTTTTTCTATAATTTTGTCACATTACTCATGAATACTAAACAAGTTCATTAAAAATTCCATTTAAGTAATTGTTATTTTGGAGACACTTTCGGTAATAAACAACAAATGTTTAACTGGTTATTAAATGTCAATTATTACAACTTTATTTTTGTTAAAGTAGTCCATAATGCTGTGGATGTCCAACAAAACTTTCTTGTTGTGACGTTTAGCAACGTTTGATGGCTACCTAATTAAAATATATCGTAATAATCCAATGTTTCTAGAAACTTGCTTTTATGTCGGAAACCTTTCCATTTAGCCATAGAATTTTCACGTATCATTTGAAAGGGAATTTGATTATCTTTGCGAATATTAGATAATATAGAGGTTGTTCCTCTTGAGAAAATTGAGTTATGCCTATTTTTGTTAGTTGATAACACTACAGTATTTTGCGTTCAACCGGTGTGTCAATCATGATATTCTTCAACTACCTTCTAAATTTCAAGAGTCTGTCTGTCTGGTGAAGATCATTGCGAATATTTTCCGGACACCTGTTTTGCGGTCAAAAAAATGCAAATAAATTATTTTTTCAAAAACAGTTGAAGGTATACAGGAAAGTGTTAAGACAAAATACTCCAAAGCAGACAAGGAATCCGAAAATATAATTATATACAGGGAGTTCCATTTGAAATAAGAAAGTTTGTATCAGCTGCTGGTATATCCGGAAGTTGCACAAATATCACAATATGTACCGAGTGATAGATTGCATTAACCTGAGTGATCCCTTAAATTTGCAAAACGTTCGTATGCTTCTTTTTCGCAAAACGTTTAATTTATAGGTATCATCCACCAACAATCAACCTGTATATAAACCATACCATCTACACAGCAGTAGCAGTACCTACACATTTTACCGTACCTGAGATCGAAAGATTCAATGTGTAGGTAACATCAGCAGTAGAAATAGAAATAAAATTGCCCAAAAATAATTATTATTATACGTATAATTAAATTAAAGAAATTTTGTCCACTATGCAACAAAATTATTTTTACTTTAATTGTTTTAGTTCGCATTCCATAAACATAGACAGATAAAATATTTCTTCACACAATATAACGCGATTTTTTTTAAGATCTATAGTGAAAATAAACATGTTCTATGTTGTAGTTTTCCTTTCTGCTTTAAGTATTTTAATGTTACCAAGTTCACATGTTATGTTTGAGTATTCGGTATTACCAAAGTTCGTCGATTACTTAGTGTCTTAGGCAACCAAACACTATTTACTAAGAGGGCTGCCAACATTAGTATATAACTAATATTTGGAATACGAAAAGCAACGAAACTACGCTTTATACAACTCAGTCTGTTGAGATGTACGAATTAAAATAGATATACCTAGACCAAATCTAGGATCCCAACATAAAGCTAAAGTTACTATGTGCAAAAAGTTAAAGTAATATACAAGGTGTCTATAAAGGGTAGAGGGTATAAATCCAATAAAAAAAAAGTAAAAGTAAAAAAAAAATTATTAGAGAAATTTCTTGAAAATTAAGTGGCAAAGATTATGTTGTGCAAATGTTGACTCCTCTAACCGAAAAAGAAAATTAGCCGCTACGCGTCTACACATCTTTCTGGAAATGGCGGCCATTTCGGTGGAATGACTCCCATAATCTAGCAAAATCGAAGATTAGTTTTGGAAGGAATTCAGTATTTAGGGCGCCACCAGTTTTATAACAACCCTGGATATCCTCGGGGTCCGCCCATTTGATTTTGGTTTTGATTCGAAAAACAGAAAATTTAGAAACGTTGGAAAGTTAAAAACCACCAAATAACGCTATAATTTTTCTACGATTGTGTTTTTTTTTTCGAAATATTTTGTAATTTGCATTGAATGAATGAAAGTGCTTATAAATTAGATTAACGAACGATACAGCGACATCGTTATGGTATCCTTGTGATGTTTAGGGAAACACCGCTTTAATATTTCCAGATAACAAAAGCTAAAAGGAAATTCTGTTAAAATATATCGTAAACACAATTTGAATGTTATATGAATTTATGACTTATTGGTGTGTTCTCTTCGAACAGATATCGTATATACATATCAAGAGAATTTTGTGTCTTGTAGGTTAACCACTCGACCGAAACGTTTAGTAAATACCTACTTTATACCGATAAATTATTTTCAAAAAATACCTTTCTCTATTTAACCTAGTTTTTGAGATCCCAATACATGCATCATTCATTTGAGAGTCACAATACAACAAAAGTTATAATTAGGGACCAGACTGCTACAATATTTTAAAGATTATTATTTTTTAAGCAAATATAAATGAACTAAATATAGCACCTAAATTTCATTTTTGATTTATATGCTATCAAAGGCTTTGAGGCATTCGGTAGTGAGAAAACAACCTTTTCACCTAATGCACACAATGTCACTAAAATTTAAATGACTCTTTCATATTCAAGCTGTCACTAGCAAATTTAGAATAAACAGAAGCATATTCTAATTCCGAATGCAGACCAAAGCTTCCAGCTAAACATATACATACACTTCTTATATAAGAAAAAAGTCACCGACCGTATTTTGCAATGCAAATAACTTTAAACTACTGCATTCTCGCTGTAGTTAAAGCAAAATCTTGGGGTCCTGCCGATTCGACGTAGCGTTAAATTCGGTTAAATCCACGGAATTTGTAAATAATAGAAAATGGTTTTAACAGAAGAAACAACTATATACACAAAACAGAGTTCGAACGGTTTTTGGGTCATTAGTGAAATGTTTTTGCCTTTTGTAATGTTGTTTCGTTCAAAACATGTTGCTTAAAATGACAAAAAAATAATATAGAGGGACATTCACAGTTTACTTTAACAGCACCACACGTGATTGAAAAATTAATTTTTAAGGACCTCTAAATTTATCTCTAGACTTATTTTAAATTATAATTTAACATAATATAATATATAAAAATATAAATAAATACAATTCTTCCAAAAACACAACTTACAATTGGACAAAGAAGTTATATGTATATGTTTGATTTCTTAATAAACGTATATATTGGTAGTTTGTTTTTCAATGGGTGTGGCGGTGAGGGGCTGGGCCCGGAAATTCCTTGGAACACAGGCCCGCAACGGCATCACTACGCCCCTGATACTGTCATTTATTAATGTATTTGTCAAATTATATTTATTGTCAGCATTCATTCAATCAAGCATTCGTAATTAACAGTTTATTACGAAACTGAAATGTCTTACGAAAATATTGGAAAATTTGATATGTTGCAATGCTTTATTCAATGTAATAATGATGCTAATGCTTAGTGATGCAAAATTACCGGTAATTTATTTTTTGGTAAGAACATTGGAAATATTACGTAATTTTAGGTAATATTAGGTAATATTGCTGAACAACTTAGAAAAAGCTGGTTTTACAATATGCAAAGAAGCTTTAACAAATTAAACAATAATTGCCTAAATTATATGGCTCTAAAAGGTCAATAAAACACAAAATAAACTGAAATCTGAAACTATATAGTTTTATGCCTAATACAAATTTTATAATAAAAAAAAAATAATAATATTAGAAATAACATAATATATTATTTTGATGTGCAGTAGTAAACATAAAGATTATATGAAAACAAAATTTATAAATAAATATTAACTCTTGATTAATAATTAAAAAAGGCAACTTGTGTTTTTATCACAACATATCACAAACTGAAAAAAATCGTTAAAACTTAATCACACAATTCTTAGATAGGCCAAAGAATAGGTACATATGATAAAAATAGTTTTCAGTCGGTAAAAATAAATATTTAGTCATTATTTGCTAAACCCTCATCCGCAGACAAATCCTCGGATAAATCAGATTCAGTTTCATTAAAAGTGAGAGAGAGATGTTTGTGGCGACACCTAGCGTGAACAGGCAATATGCCGGGTGAAACACAGTTCACTACGATGGCCGGACAAGAAGTAACAACTCCATTATATCCTATTGCCAACACTAGATGCGCCCGAATCCCCTAGCAGGGAGGCTTTATTTAAGAATTGCTTGTTACATAAAGCAACAAGACTTTAAGTTATGTTGGAAATTTATTTCACACTACCATGCTTCCACCAGACGGCCGTTTCGTCGATCCACGACTCATCAGTGGTGATCGGCAGGCAGTGTGACCTAAATTTCCAACATTTACAAAGAGCTTATACTAGCACGAGAATTGATTTAAGCAAATCAATTCTCGTGCCTGCCGATCACCACTGATGAGTCGTGGATCGACGAAACGGCCGTCTGGTGGAAGCATGGTAGTGTGAAATAAATTTCCAACATAACTTAAAGTCTTGTTGCTTTATGTAACAAGCAATTCTTCATTAAAAGTATTGGTAACTGTCATCATTAATACAACATTTTTCATTTCGGCACGGTTATTGTGTAAGAATTTCCGATTAGTTCGTATGTAAACGAGCTTCACATATTATAGCGATGGCGTAAGAGCTAAGCAACAGCTATCACTAGACGTGTTGCAGCATGTTGAAACAAGTTAGGTACCAACTTTAACGTAATATTGAAGCGAATATTACCGGGAATATTACCCCGAAAATTAACGAAATTTTTCGGAAATATTACAGTAAGAATGTAACGTTACCGGATGGTAGAGGTAATATTACGTAATATAACCGGAAATTCTGATGGTAATATTCGGATCGTGCATCACTACTAATGCTGCATCTGAAACCTACTGCAACCGATACCCAGAAAGAAGACAGCCCAATAAAAACATATTTGGAAGGTTAAAAGAAAAACTTATTAATTATGGATCATTTACACAACCAAGACCTAAAACTTATAATTGCGCAGATGCATAAGAAGTAAATGTTAATGTCATTGCAGCTGTTATTGATAATCCGAGAATTTCGAGCAGACAAATTGAAATAGAAGGAGGCAAATCCCGTCGCCGGGTGCTCAATATTTAAAAAAAGCATGATCCGGTCCGGCGCAGCGTGTGGAATTTTGCAATTGTTATCGAGCCACGGTGAGAGAAAATCTAAATTTTTTTGCAAATGTTATTTGGACAGATGAGGCTCACATAAGTAGTGCTGGGATATTTAATCGACATAACGAACACTGATCGTGTTGCTACTGTCCAACATCAAGGTCGATTTGGTTTTAATGTTTGGTGCGCAATAAATTCTAGCGGAATTTTAGCCTACAAGGTATTTGAAGCAACTCTTACGAGCAATCGTTATAAAGAGATTGTTAGTGAACAAATAATTTCGAATTATTTAGACAATATTCCACTGGCAGAACGAAGAAATGTGTTTTTCCAGCAAGATGGCGCACCACCAACACCAACAATAGAAATTTAAGGGAAGTATTGTTTACAAATTTTGGTAATAATTGGATAAGCACTAACGAGATATAACACCATGTGATTTTTTTTTAGTTTACCAAACTAAAAGTCATACTATTGAAGTCCTAAGAGAAAATTTCAGACAATGTATAAATTCAGTTTCAAACATTCATGTTTATAATGCTATTAGAAGTATTGATAAGAGGTGTGATATGTGTATTCGAAATAATGGACAACATTTTGAACATTTACCTTAAGATGAGTTTTGTTTAATTTTAATTTTTTTTCTACCACACTTAAAATTGTCAGATTATCAATTTCAGCTGCAATAACATTAACACTTATTTCTTTTGAATAAACATATTCATTCATACGTTTTAAGTCTGAATTTTGTAAATGATCCATAATTAACCTTCCAAATATTTTTCTATAATGCTGTGTTGTTTCTGGGAATCAGTTGCAGCACGTTTCAGCTGCAACATTAGCATTTTTCTTGTGTTGAATAAAACATTGAAACAATTAACATCATTAAGCATTTTTAATGATTTGAATGATGAAACAAGCTGACTTAGTAAATTTTTGTTTTATTTGCAAAGATGCATAAAACATGGTTTTTATTTATTTTTAATAAGTTTTACTAAATATGTAGCTACTTGTCATACATATGGTTATAAAGGGAATGAAATTTGGAATCTACTGACGCTTTAATATATAGGGTGTCCTATTTAAGAAAACAAAGTTGATAGCGACATCTCGAACAATTGGATTTCGAAAAATATTCTTGATACGCCACTGCATTAAGCATCAAATTATCTATAACTTTTATAAACATACTTTTCCCGTAACTTTAATAACAACCGAAATATAAAAGAAAAAAGAAGATGACAAAAAATGAAAATTGCCCTGTATAAAGAAAACTAATCAAGGTAGCCGCGCTCCGATTACGGCATTAAACTAAGTTCAAAAAAATCGAACATGACGTGTCACTTAGTTTCGCTCTATCTATTACGGTTTAGGCTGTACCGTATAAAAACATCGAAATATGCCCACCCTGCACACAAATTCAAGCTATATACCAGGGAGGTCTAAAAAAGTATACGCGTGCTGACGTCACAAATATAGTACATTCACATACAATAGTTTTTGTCTTTAATTTTTGTATCTAGGTACGTCAATGACCATCAAACACCAAAGAGACTTTGTCTAACCTCAAAAATACGAACAAAAAAAAGTAAAAACAAATATTGTACCTATACCGAGCGTCGATTAGGGTAGGCTGAGCTGGGAGACCAGGTCCTAATGGCAATACCTCCCTTCTATTTAAAAAATAAATTATCTCGAAAACATAACGAGATAGCAAAAATGTTCTCCAGTGAAAAATATACCTCCTTTTGTTCTCTGATATCGATTTTTCTTCACCACAACAATAAGAACCGAGTATAACTTGATTTTTGTAAAAAAAAATCATCCAAATAGTTTAACGAGTTTTTGACTTAGGTATATAGCGAATACAGGTACATACACCATTCTGATACAGAAACACACGCAATGACGCACATACACACAGGGGACCTCAAAACGTGTATTTTGATCAAAATATCCACATCAAATGTTTGACCTAATCCCTTCTACTCGTATTATACTACACGATATAGTGTGCTGGAGATAAAAAATAGGGACATATGGCATAATATATTCTTGCATTGACGTTTGCTCCAGCACAATTTTAGTTATAGAACTTTGTCCACCTCTTGTAAATTCATGTTGTAATAGAGGTAGTAGAAAGAAATGTTCTCCTTTATCAGTTATTGGATTTATTTTTCCGTATTTACTTACAAGTGCAGAGTGCAGTGATCGTGTAGGATTGGTTGATTGGCATAACTGTATGCTAGGTATTAAACCGTGTACTATTAGCCAATAAAAATATTGAGTGTTTTTGAAATATATTATGTAAATTATATGTGATATACCACTAAAGATGGAATAGAATATCCGAAACATGTCTGACTTTGTTCTTCCTTGATATGAACATATAGAAATAACATATTTTGTGGAGTAGACGTCGTTTCATTTCCAAAGATTAGATTTTTGTTTGTAGTGCGATGATCGATATTTTTAAATCAACATTTTAGTAAAAATGTTATTTTCTGGGACGAATGTACAGGGTGAGCAAAACTCCCCAGCTCTGTTATGAGAAAATGAAAATCGATAGAAAAATTCTGAAAAGAGAGTCTTAAATGGGATTAAGTAAGCTCCATTTTAACGCACATTTGATTTTGTTTCCAAATTTTGAAACTAAATAATGACGTCAACAACTTTTTTTTCCAGAAACATACCTATATTTTAGTTCAAAAGAGCAAATTTTTCTAAGCAACTTTTGTAAAGAAAAAATTTTGCTATCTTCATTTGTTAAAAAATTAAAAGCAAATTTGTAAGAAAAACTATTATCAAAAATTCGCAACTTTCACAACTTTTAAACAAATAGGCTTTGGAAACAAACTGCAATTATACCTGTCAATAATAAAAGTAATGGTTCACAAAGAGTTTTATCGTCTTTTAATGTGTGCATTTTATGTTAAATGTTTACGGCATAACGAAAAAGTTGACATGTTATTTGTCAATCCGATTGAAAACGAAGGACATTTTGGCATTAACTTTGGTGTGGTATTATTAACGGGTATTTAATTGCTCCATACTTTTACGAAGGTGTTTTATGCAGTGAAGAATATTTGCAATTTCTTCAAGAACAACTTTCTGTGCTTCTCGAAAATGTGCCATTGCAGTTACGAGCAAATATGTTTTTCCAGCATGACGGGGACGGCGCTCCAAGCAAGAATTGCTAACACATAACTTAGAACATTTAAAGGAAAAAAATAGAAATGCATGCAATGAACTCTCAAGAGAAATGTTATGTAAGGCCTCAGGAAGAGAAGTAAGGAGGAGATTAGATAAGCGTTTACAACTAGGACGTGGTCACATTGAAAAATTGTTGTAGTGATTTATTTCCTATAATTAATTAGTAGTAACCTATAGTATCACTATGTTTAATTCTGTGGTAATAATAGTTACTATTAAATAATATCATCTGTTTTTGTAGTGTTTAATAAGTAATTATTATTAACAACCGATGGATAATACGTATCTTCTCTCTTGACTGAATATAAAATGCTTGACTTGGATTAGAAGTTATCACACGAATACTATTTGTCAACCATTAGTTTAAGTATTGACACATATAATTGCAGTTTGTTTCCAAAGCCTACTTGTGTAAAAGTTGTGACGGTTGCGAATTTTTCATATTAGTTTTTGCTACAAATTTACTTATAATTTTTTAACGAATGAAGCACATTTTTTTCTTTACACAAGTTGTTTAGAAAAATTAGCTCTTTTGAACTATGCAAAAATATAGGTATGTTTCTGGAAAAAAAAAGTTGATGACGTCATTTACTTCAGTTTCCAAACTTTTTTAGCGCGTTCACAATACTTTCCCTATTGGTCGGGAAAGTAATAAGGATACGAGGACAAATAAAAGTTATTTTGATTTGAAAAATTGTGTCTTTAACTGGTATAAGAGGAGATTTCTTGTTTTTTAAAGCAATTATTAGGTATTACATAGAAAAGGATCGGTTGTCCCAATTAGTTTGTCTTAATAAGTCATATTTAAATTAATAATTAAGTAATTAAAGTTCATAAACGGCAGATTTTAATATTTGCCATTATAAATTATTTTCAGAAGGTATTTTGTGTAAGTGTCCTGTATATCTACATTGTTTTTATATTATTAATTAGTGCTATAATAATTATTTCAGTTAACGCTGACACATTTACTTGCTTTGTTATTTAAACGATATTCGTGACTGGATGGTTTACACCACGGGCCTTGCCATATCATTTTTGTACCATTCCAATTATAGGATTTATGCAATGAAGCAACTCTACTAGAGGGTATCTATATTGGCACCGTTCCAAAAAAAACCTTACATATTTTAAATATATCGGGTGCATTTAGTGTATGGAATAAAATAGCGAATTAAATATTTTAAAAATTCCTTCCTGAAAAGCAAACTATCAATTATTTGTTTCACAATTATGTTACCAATATGAGAACGATGTCACAGTTTAAAATAATATACAGTTACTTCACCTTGTGTCGGCACGTTTGATGTTCATGTCTACAAAGCAATTCGCCGCACTTATAGTTATACTATATATATATATATATATATATGTTGCGTGTCACTCTTTGATTTTGAGTTTTTAAAAAAGGTTGCTTTATTTAAAAACTATTCTTTTATTTAATAATAATTTTAACTTTATTTTAAATAATTATTACAAAGCTTTTGTGACACTGGTTACTGAATAACTACTATTCTCTATGAAGTAAATTAAACGAATAACAATATTGAAACTGTCGTCAACATATTTATAGTTTTTATTACATACACAAAAAGGAAGTCTACAAGACGCTGAATAAGCAATAATACTTTGGTATATTGTTACTGCTTACTTGAGATAAAATTATGATGATTAGAATAACAAAAGTATTGTATTACTTCTACGTTGTAATTACATTGTATTATTGTATTAATATAACATATATTAGTATATTGTGCAACGAACATGAAATGACATATATTTCCTACGAGTATGATCGTTCGCCTGCGGCTCATGCTGCAAATTATACGAGTAGGAAATGGTCATTTCATGTGAGTTTCACACTATACTTTTTCTACGACTGTTTTAATGCTTTTGAATAAATTTAACATAATTTTTAGAAAAATATTTGTTTTTCGAAACTTACCCCTGTTAACATATAAGCCTAAATACGATAAATTAGAAGTATTAAATTGACTAGGTGGTGTTAAACTATATTCACTATCACTGTTTATGTGTTTTGAAATTATCGAAAGACAATTATAATTATTATTAATTATAAATACCAAAACTGTCAATTTGGTGTTTGTATTTTCGGCGTTGCTATGGTGATTTTTCATGCCCGCCGCTACTTTGTCATTACCAGGAAATTTTATCCGTGCGTAATAATAGTTCCCACTAGTTGCTAGGTAACTAATGGGAAATATTATTACGCACGGGTAAATGATAAACAGCATTACAATGTACTACATTGTCAAATCATGATTGAACATATAATAAAGGCATTTAAAGACAGTCGTAGAAAAATAGTATATATAGTAGCGGGTCAGAAATGTGGCTGGGATTGCGACGAGTTGATGCCGTTTTCAGCCTCTACTGAACCTTCTTATCTATAGTTACTATTCGATGACAATGTAGATTTAAACATGTCAGAGTTAAAATATTTGTATTTATAAAGATGTATGGAGCTTTTAAACTATAAGAATATAATATTATATTTTGTATGTATCCGAAAGACGCTACAACAAACATAAGATAAATCATACATAATTTAAACTATAATACAATTAACTTCTACTGTAACGATGTCACTTTTTGTATTAAATTATTAACATGTTCAATGAAAGCCCTCCTATAAGTCAAAATCCGCATACGAGTAACGGGCTGCTTCATGGAAATGGACAAATTTTTAGGAAATGAGACAAAAACGATTTCAAGAGTACTTATTATATCGGACATTATGAAATTTTACCTATTAAATCCGACTACAATAATAAGAAATGAAAAATAGTAGATTTATTTTTAAATAATCATGCTCATAATAAATAAATCTCTTCCTTGATGTTTCGGGAATTATCCCGTTTCCATGTCCTCGTTTGTTCTGTCCTCTGTTGCTGTAGGCTTCTGTTGTTGATTGTCCTCTGTTGGTGCTGCCTAGAAAACACTCTGTATTATACAGATGATTAGTTAGTCGAGTTTGAGGTCCCTTTGGATCTGTGCGTTTGACACAAACCACGGTGTACTCCCCACTACCATCCTTCTTGCCTTGTTCTCCGTGGCCTCTAATCATTTCAGCTACGATGGTGCGGCGTATCCCCATGCTGGACTGGCATAAATCAAAGCAGGTCGCACGACTGCGTTAATCATTTGGAGCTTGACCTGCATGGGCATCTTGATTCTTCTGCAGATAATAGTCATAGCCTCGAAATGATGCCTTTGGCATTTGCGATGCTCTTCTCGATGTGCGCTCTCCATCTCAGGGATCTGTCCAAAGTTACCCCAAGTATTTTGTAGTGTTCTGCCATCGAATGTCAGTACCCTCGATGTTGACGAAGTCGTCGGGACGCAATTGTCTTCTTCTGATGAGTAGCGCAGTGCTTTTCTCGGCATTAATCTTCATCTTCCACCTGTTCCAGCAGTCGGTAAAGTTGTCCGCTGCTCGCTGAAGATATCTTTCCGCACTGCGGCTGCCGGCAATCAAGGCGGTGTCGCCTGTGTAGAGCGCCAAGGTGTTCTGGCCAGTTCTTGGGATGTACCTGGTAAAGATGGGGAGATCGTACAGACCCTGCGGCACCGTCGGCCTCCAGGGTTCCTGGTTCCGAAATTTCCCTCCCTGTCCTGACGTGAATTTCCCTGTCCTGTAAGTAGGAGTCTGCTAATTTGATGATCGCTGGTGGGTATCCTAGTGTGTTTTTCATATTGATGAGTCCTTCCTGACAGACCCTGTCGAGGGCTCACAATTCCTGTGACTTGGCGTCAGTTCAGTCCTTGTGCTGCGTGCTCAACGAGTCTTAAAAGTAGTAGCTCCGTGTTGTGGTTGGCCCTGAACCCGAAATGCTCGCCGGGGATTACCTCCAGGTCGTCCGTGAATTCACGCCGCCAGAGGTTAATTCGTTTTGTTATCTCGGACAGGGCGTTCAGTAAACTGATGGACCTGTAGTTCTGAGGGAACTTCAGGTTCTTCTGCTTAGGTAGCATCACTACTATAAGCTCCTTCCACTTCGCAGGAAAGTGTCCGAAAATAGTATATTGTGCAACGCACATGAAATGACATATATTTCCTACGAGTATGATCGTTTGCAGCGTGAGCCGCAGGCGAGTGCTGCAAATCATACGAGTAGGAAATGGTCATTTCATATGAGTTTCACACTATACTTTTTCTACGACTGTTTTAATGCTTTTGAATAAATGTAACATAATTTTTAGGAAAATATTTGTTTTTCGAAACTTACCCTTGTTAGCGGATAAGCCTAAATACGATAAATTGGAAGTATTAAATTGACTAGGTGGTGTTAAACTATATTTACTATCACTGTTTATGTGTTTTGAAATTAGCGAAATACTTAATTATAATTATTATTAATTACAAATACCAAAACTGTCAATTTCGTGTTTGTATTTTCGGCGTTGCTATGGTGATTTTTCATGCCCGTCGCTACTTTTATCATTACCAGGGAATTTTATCCGTGCGTAATAATATTTCCCACTAGTTGCCTAGCAACTAATGGGAAATATTATTACGCACGGGTAAATGATAAACATCATTACAATGTACTACATTTTCAAATCATGATTGAACATATAATAAAGGCATTTAAAGACAGTCGTAGAAAAATATGTTTGTGTTATTATTTAAAGACAGAAATTCCAACATTATGGACATACCCATGTATGCTTTATTTATAAAATGTCATGACGGTTATTGTCTAGTTTTTATATTGTTGATACATCAAAATCCGTTCAAAATCATGTGTATTCATATATTATGTTGCTATGACTACTGAAAAACATAGTATATAATATTTTACTTTTAATCCCTAGGTATTAAAATGTTTACTCCCTGAAATTAGTGCATAAAAAATAATAATACTTTTGAAATATGATATGTTCGTAGTAAAATAACAGTCTACAAAAGACGTATATTAAGCGTTTATATAATGTGGTTTAAATGTTAAAAATGTGTTGGAATTAAAATCACTCATAAATTCATTTTGCAAATAAAAAATAATGGTTTTAAAAAAAGGTCATTAAATTAAAACTGAACAAATCTATTATTGATTCAGTTTGTTTTTGCTAGAAATAGAAGGTGTTCTATGGCAGATATACACAATAAATATAACAGATGTAGGTATCACGATGTTAAAATTTCAATAAAATTATCTGATATTTATCGAAAATCTACCATTTTTTCCCCGTCACAATTTATTTATCAAAATGCTATTAAGGAAAAACAATTCTTTATTAAGGTCAAGAGTAATAGTGCCATGTCGGTATGTATGTGCTTGCTAACTGCAGTGCACTGTCATAACCTTATTTAATTGTTAACATAACCTCAGTTTTTTCGGTTGTTATATTTGTTGTCACTGCTACTTGGTAGTTCTTGGTAAACGAACACCAAATTTGTACTTTGCTACTTTGTACATGATCTAACATTTTTGATTGGAAAAGTAAATATCTAAAATGCAAGTTCAGCAACAGAAAGCCGGAAGGTTATAAATCTTACGTAACTATTGATTACTTGGTAAAAGTAATGCGCGGTAAAATTAAGTCATCACTGATGAGTCATAGATCGATGAAACGGACGTCTAGTGGATGTCTATTGTGCGACGGAAATGCCTAGATTTTTCTAATTCAAATTCAAAAACAGTTATTAAACTCAAAAAGTCAGTAACATATCAAGCTATTTACAATTTATACATATGTAAGAACGTTAATACTTTAATATAATTATTAAAGTTAAAAATAGAATATGTCGGATCATGATGATCCTCAGGTATATCCCCTGACGACCTCTTCATTTAGCGGTTAATCGTTTTATATTAGATTTGTTAAGGGTTCAATCTTTTCTGACCGTTGAACGTGTTTCTCGTGCGGCAACGTGAAAGTATTATGCAATAGATATCTACGTTGAATTATTTTAATTTTCTCTGTAGGATATGCGGGGAAAATCAACTGAAAAAACCCGCTTCAATGCTAGAAGTATTCGGCTGTATAGATATTTGTATTTATTTTTGATGCTAAGCGAGCGCTCTACCATCTGAATTACGCCCCCTTTAATATATCTGTTTTAATTTTAATTTATCAAAAGGTAATTATGCACAAATAAATGTTAAATATGAAGTCATTAAACCAATTTATTCATGGCATATGATTCAGTACCGCATGCTAAGCGAGCGCTCTACCATCTGAGCTACGCCCCCTTTAATTCATATGTCACAAATTTAGTTATAAAATGGTGATTATGCAGAAATAAATGGTAAATAAGAAGTATTAAACCAGTTTATTCATGGAATATAATTTAATAACGGCAAAAAAATTACTGGAGGCGCCGGGTATCGATCCCGGTACCTCTCGCATGCTAAGCGAGCGCTCTACCATCTGAGCTACGCCCCCTTTAATTTACCTGTAACAGATGTATTTATAAAAAGGTGATTATGCACAAATAATTGGTAAATAAGAAGTCATTACACCAGTTTATTCATGGTATATAATTCAGTAACGCCAAAAAAATTACTGGAGGCGCCGGGTATCGATCCCGGTACCTCTCGCATGCTAAGCGAGCGCTCTACCATCTGAGCTACGCCCCCTGACATTCGTACTTGGCAATGCGAGTGATGTAAATACACAAAATATGCCTGTTGAACTACTTTCACTGCCACTCTTATCGAGTACTTAATAATTTATTCTTTGGGTGTGAACCTTATAATAACCATAAGTATTACACAATTTATACATAAATATAATGTATGCTTTCGGAATCGGTATAGGACAATAATAAAGTCTACATTTTAGCCATCGAACATTTGGTATTATAGATTAACTTGTTTGATATAACTAAAAAAATTATATTAAAATGTACGAGTGTAGTGCCCAACTACGAGTTTTCATATTTAATTTATCCTCTAATGTGCTATGTGTTATGTAAGGCACATAGCACAGCAACTTGGTCACAGTCTTTACAATTATTAATTTTCTTTAATGTTAGATTTTTCTGTCTCTTTTTATTTTGTGTACTTAAAATAATTGTAAGTTTAGAAACAAAGTTGTTAATATTGTATCAACACTTGATCAAAAACACGTTGTACTCATGCTTAATTCAAACACTGGCAAAATATGAAATGTTAGTAGGTATTTGGTCTGGTTCGAAAATAATTCGGCTAAGGAAGGGAATAAGCAACCCCCATGACGGAATACTTCTTACTATTTTTTGATTGTATTGATTGAATATTTTATGACACACAAAGATTTGTTTGATTTCAAGTCACAATACACAAGTTATATTTTTGGGTGTGCAAGTAACGTTTTTTAAAAAAAAGACAAATTTTACACAGGAACTTTACTCTAATACAGAATGATTACAATAAAGATGCTTCTTAAAACTAAACACTAGTATTTATAACATTTCATATGCTGATTTATTGAAATATAATATTATGAGATAAAATAGTAAAAGGTAATGTATAATGTGAATATAACTCCTCCGCCCTTAGATGGAAATCCGAGGGTTGATCGCTGGATTTACAGGTTCTTCCGAAGGTTTCTTTCTTCTTTCTTGGTATTTTTTATATTGCTTGAAAATTATTATTGATATAAATATTATTATTATTAAGTAAATTATTATTGTCCATAAGTTTATTGAGTTTAAGTCGGCTAATGGATTTAAGTTTATTCTTTTTAAATGTTCTCTTTGAAGTTCAATGGCACCTTTTAAATTATTAAGTTCGTTAAGATTTATTTGATCGAGTTTTAATGGTTTCATCGATACTGTATTATCGCTGTAATTTAATAGTTCAAACTTGATTTTCGGTAGTTCAATATTTTTGTATTGGGTTTTTATATTTTCAAAAGTTTTAATTTCAATGTTTCCAATATGCACTTCACAGTTATTACTATTTTCAATTAAAAATGTTCCGTTAAGAGGATAATTGTCAGTGTTAGAACCGCATTTTATTTGTGACACTGTAGAGTCTGGGCTTATAACTATATATTTATTGTTTTCGAGTTTTTGAATTTTGACACTTGATATTTTAGTTGACACTGGATGACAGTTTGTAATGTTTTTGGAAAATAACAATAATTGAACTTCACAGGGTTTGTCTTCTCTTCCAAGTCGTATCGGTGTTGCTTCGTTGCATAGAAATTCTTCATTTTCGATTTCTTGACATTTTCCATCGAAAAGGCCATAATTTTGCTCATTTAGGATTAGGAATTTGTTTGTGGGTATTATGATGTTATACAGATTGTTTTGAAATGTAGGTAAAGGATAGAGGTGATAATAATTATAATGTTCACCGTCTACTATTGGTATCTCTATTATAAATATGATTTTATTTGATTTAGAGTAACTCTTGATTTCCATTGTTTTTTCAAAAAGTACAATATTTTCCAAAACAGGCTCAAAAGGTAATTTATTTTGATTTAATTTTAAATTGACAAGTTTTAGTTCTTCAAGAAGTTCATTGGGATCTATTATGGCATTATGAAAAACATTTATTTTTGAGAATGATATAGCTATTTCAATTTTCTCTACCACATCGTATATTTGCTGAAATGCTATAATTACTTGAAATAATAAAGTTTGCATTAGATAATAGTTATAAGTACTTAAATTTTGAATAGTAATTTTCTTCATGACATATTCGAGTTCGTTAATTTTTGTTTGTAGTGATAATTGATTGTGATTCAGAGACTGAACAGTAGTGTTAAAGGACAAAATTGATTTTTCCAATAAAGTAATTTGATCTTTGACCAATGTTTTTATTTTTAGTTGATTATCAGAAAGTTTTTCGATTGCTTTGTCGTATTTTGCGGCATCATTTTGATCTAAATTCCCAGTTATTGATTTTATTATTGATCCTAAGCCATCAATTAATCCTCTTTTATTTCTTTTACTAAAGTTTATATTAATGTATGGATTTAACTGTTTCAGTTGCATATATACTTTATTTTCTAAGCTCTTTGCTAAGTATAAGCTGTTAAAATATTCAGTTTTATATTCATGATTTTTATCGAAAATATTTTTGATTAAGTTGAAATTATTTTGAAGCGCTTTGAATTCTGCAATTATATCATTTGTATCAAAAATTTGAATAAATGACCAATAATCTATTCTATTTTGTGCATTACCTAATTTAAGAGGTAACAGTCCAGGATTGTGATTAAGGTTATGTATGTTAGGGTAGGTTAGGTCTCCAACTGTTGAGTAGGTGTAGAGGAATCTGAAACAACAGGGGGTTTCTTGAGTTCCTTAATGTGGATTATTTGTTTTTTCTTAAGATTATTTTTACTGGTAATTTCTACTTTATTATGTTCGAGAATTTTTGTAATTCTATGGGGACCGACAAATTTATTATGTTTCTTATTTCTGATTAAGGGATTTTGTTTGAAAACCGTTTGTCCTAATTGAAATTCATTATTGTCGCCATGTTTATTGCGTTTTTTAATGATTTTTCCTTTTTGGGAGTTAAGAGTTTCATTGACGTTCCTATATGTGTGTTCAAGTTTTCCTTTGTGGTTCTCTGCATAATCTGTATAAAAAGAATCTGATGAAAATATTTCATTGGGGTCTCTGGAGTTTGTATGACCGAATGTTAGTTCAAAAGGGGTAAATTTTGTAGCAGTATGAATTGTATTATTATATGCAAGAATTGCGTAATCTATTAGGTTTTCTTTTTCATTAGGATAAGTTTCTCTTAAGATTCTTAGGTGTTCTATTATTGTAGAGTGGAATCTCTCAACGATACCGTTTGACTCGTGGTGATAAGGGGTAGTAAGATGTAATTTGATTTTATGCAATTTTAAAAGTTCATTTACAGTTTCATTATTAAATTCTTTTCCGTTGTCTATAATAAGCTTTTCAGGAATACCGAAAGAACTAAAATATTTTACTAAAGCGTTACTGATGTGTATAGCTGTTCTACCTACAATAGGGACTACTTGTCCGAATTTTGTAAAGGAATCAACTAATGTTAAATATTTTTGTCCATCAAAAACAAAGACATCGATATGGATAATTTGGAAGGGCTTCGATGCTGTTTCTGTTAGTACTAAAGGTGAATATGGATCTTTCCTAGCGTATTTCGTTTTTTGACAAATATCACAGGAATTTATAAAATTAGTTATTGTTTGTTTCATTCCTATCCAATAATAATTTTTCTTTAAATGTTCATAAGTTTCATTAATTCCACGGTGGTTAGTTTTTCCTTCATGATGCATTTTAATTGTTAAAATTTGTTCTAAAGGACTTTTAATTGTATTTATTAATTTGGTACATTTTACTAATTTTCTGTGAATTGTTTTAGGTAAACGTTATTAAAATCGATATATAATTGATCATTTTGAAAGTAGATATAATATGTTTTTCCTGAAGTAGTGTAATCTCTTAAAAAATCAAAAATAAGTTTTGCATTGTTTGTTTTTGGCATTTTTAGAGTAACAATTTTGTGATTTTCGTAATTTTCTATATCAACATTTAATTTTGGATGAGGCCAACTATAAACTAAAATTTGATTTACTTTATTATTAATGATTTCGTCTAATATTTTTATTCCATCGTTTGTAGTCGCATTAGCTGTTGAATGTTGAGTGTCATCAGGGTCAGGAATAGGGTTATCGGGTGGTCTAATTTGAATATCAGAAATGATGCTAATTTTTGATTTTGGTTTCTGTGAGGGTTCTCTACTTGTACTGGGTTGTGGTGATTGGTTTCGAGTTAAGTTATTTAGTTCCCTTAAATTTTCTGTAACATTTTCGACATATTCTCTTAAAAATTCTACTGATTCTTCATTTATGTTGCCTGGATTATTTATTATTGATTCGTTTTCTAAAGCGTTAATTTCTACGCGAGATAATGCATCAGCATTCGTGTTAGATTTTCCTAATTTATAAACAATATTGTAATCAAATTCTTCTAATCGTAAGCGCCAGCGTATCAATTTTGAATTAGGTTCTTTGATATTAAATAGCCATGTCAAAGGTCGGTGGTCAGTGTAAATTGTGAACTTGCGTCCATACAGGTACGGGCGAAAGTATTTGCATGCCCATACTATGGCTAGCATTTCTTTTTCTATAGTTGAATATTTAGATTCTGTTTCATTTAAAGTCCTAGAGGCATATGCTATTGGTTTATCATTGGGTATTGTACCTTGAGAAAGTATTGCTCCGATGGCTACATTACTAGCGTCTGTGGTAAGTATAAATGGTTTTGAGAAGTCTGGGTATTGAAGAATAGGATCATTAGTTAATAATTGTTTTGAAATGTTAAATGATTCAGTGAAATCTTTGTCATGTATAACTTTGGCATTCTTTTTCAAACATTTAGTCATAGGTTTTGTAATTTTTGCAAAATCTTTAATGAAACGACGATAATATCCTAAAAGGCCTAAAAAACTTTTAATTTCTTTTTGGGATTTAGGAATTGGGAAATTTTTTATAGCAGAGATTTTTTCGGGATTGGGTTTGACTCCATCGGGGGTTATAACGTGTCCTAAATATTGTACTGTCTTTTTCAAAAATTCTGATTTGTCCAGTTGAATCTTAAAGTTACTTTTACGGAGACGATTGAAAACTTCTCGTAGTCGGTTAGTATGTTCTTGAAGAGAGGTACTAAAGATGATAATGTCGTCGAGATATACTAAGCAGGTTTCATTATGTAGTCCTCTGAGTACATTGTCCATTACTCGTTGGAATGTCGCCGGGGAATTCTTCAGACCAAATGGCATACGTTTGAATTCGAAATGTCCATGTTCTGTTGAAAATGCAGTTTTTGGAATGTCCTCTGTATTAACTTCAATTTGGTGAAAACCACTTGCTAAGTCAATTGTTGAAAAATAATTAGCTCGTCCTAATTTGTCAAGTATGTCACTTATATTTGGTAACGGGTACTTGTCGTCAATTGTTCGTTCGTTGAGTTTCCTGTAGTCAATTACAATGCGCCATTTTCGTTTGCCTGATAAGTCTAATTTTTTGGGTACTATCCATATGGGACTGGACCAAGGGGATATACTAGGTTGAATGATTCCTTGTTCTAACATTTTTTGGATTTGGGATTTAACTTCATTTTTGTGTACTTCTGGGAATCTATATGATTTTGTATAAATAGGAGAATCGTCTTTCAAATTAATTTTATGAGTGATTTCGCTACTAAAACTTAATGGAATTTTGTCACAATAAAAGATGTCTCTATATTCAAAACAGAGTTGTCGAATAGCTTCCTTTTCTTCTTTGTTACAATGTGTTAAATTGATGTTTTTTAAATTTTTTTTAAGTAAGTTGTCCTGATTCTGAGTTAAAGTTATGTTTGTGTCCATTTTATCGATAAAATTCACATCTACTAAATTTAAAAGTTCAATTTCGAGAGGTTGATTAATATTTAAAGTTATTGTTTCTTCTGTAGAATTAGTTATTGTAGTAATAGCAAAGTTATTTGAAATATTTACTAATGCTTTGGGTGTTTCTAATCCTTTGGAAAACTCTGTATAATTTAATATACCGATACCTTTTTTTTCGTTAACAGGAATTTTTGCAACTTTGATTGATCTAGGAGGGATAATTATTTTATGAGAAATGACAGGTGATTGAGTTGGTTTAGGAGTTTCACAAATGTCTTCTGCTTCGTAAATTATTGGTATATTTACATAAGGGGTATTTAATTGTTGGGATTGCATATCTATTTTAGCTTTTAGTTGTCGTAATAAATCTATACCTATTAGCCCGTCAAATTTTTTGCTGAAATCAAATAAGTAAAATTTGTGTGTTTCATTAATATTAAATATATCAAAAATCGGAATTTCTGCTACTTCGTCGTGAAATGAAGTATTATGAGCCGTTTGAATATTAAAAATTTCGTTACGAATATATTTTGGGTAAATTTTGTGTGCTAATTTAGGATTTATCAAGCTTTTGGTGCTACCTGTATCTATAAGGAAATAAGCATTAATTCTAGGTATAAAAATATATGGAAGATTAGGTTTCATATGGTTTATCAAAATTATGTTATCTGGCTTGTACTCTCGGTTACTGGAAAATTTACACTTTTGTTTTCTGCTATGTTTTGAGTTTCATCTGTTGTAATTTGATCGTTTTGTTGGGAAGTTTGCTCTTCATAAGAATTAGAAAATGTAGGATCATTTTGATAATAATTATAGTCATAATAATCTTGGTAATTATAATATTCTTGTTCGCTGTTTTCGTTATAATATGCTGAATCAATTTCTGTATCATAATAAGACGTATTATCGTATACAGGGTGATTATTAATATCCTGAGAAAATAATTCTGTTGAAGTAAATTGTCTTTTAGGTTTTAAAGTGGTATTTCCGGATGAAGTATCCATCGGTTCCGGTTTATATTGGGACGTATTTGATTGTTGAGGTTGGTTTGTATTGTTTTGGAAAAATGGGTGTTTTTGTGTTGGGAATCTATTATTTGGTTGCCAATATGGTTGATTTGGTCTTGGAAAATTGTTCATGAATGGTCTTTGAAAATTGTTTGGGAATAATGAGGGTCTTGGAAGATTATTTAAGAATTGTGGTTTTGGAAAATTTGAAAATTGGGGTCTTGGGAAGTTTGAAGTTTGAGGTCTTGGAAAATTATTTGTTGGAAAGATTGGTCTAGCGAAATTGGTTGGGAATGGTGGTTTGGTATTTAAAGGTTTTGATGCACTTGGTAAAACTCTTTGGGGTAGTCTAAAATCTAAGTTTCAATGTAAACTAGTAGAACGATTTTGTGAATATAAAAAGTTTTCTTCTTCGATTACTAAAGCCATTGCCTTTTCTAAACTATCTGGATCTCTTAACCGAATGTTATTTTGAAGTTGCCCTGAAAGACCGCGAATAAATGTTTTTAGAGCTAATTTATCGTAGTTTTGCAAATAAATTATTTTTTCTTGCGGATTAAATGCAGAAGAGTTTACTTTTGATGCTATTAAACTTCGAGCATCCTGTATTCTCATACCAAAACTATATGGAGACTCATTTTTATGAATATTTAAACTAATAAGATCTTGAACTAAGCAATCGAGATTTCTCTGATCACCAAATGTTAAATTTAATAAAATTTTAATATCTGCGTAAGTGGCTAGTTCAGTTCTGGAACCCACAAGCATAAGAGCACGACCTGATAATTTTCCAATTATCGATCTTAAAATAAATGAATTAAATGCCTGATCGTCTGGTCTACAAAAAGTATTAATTAAGTTGTCACAGTTATCCAAAAATATATTTAAAGTATGAGGGTTGCCATCATAATTTGGAATAGTGTCGATATATAGTCTTAAGAATTGATAATTTATTGGGGGTTGTGTGTTTGGCATATTTGTTAAATTTGTTGAAGAAGCCTGAGAAGTTAAAGTTTGAGAATTTGAAGGATTTGAATGAATATTTGTTGGATTAAAATTAGTCTGAAATAGGTTAGTGAGTTCGTCTATGTTTAAATCAGGATTAAACATTAAATTTGAAAAATTTGTAAAATTGTATTTTTCGAGTCACTGTATAAACAAATATTTAAGCACTATAATAATTACTTTAAATTTCTAAAACTACGGTGAATATTATATACTTAGGATACTTAAAGATTAAGGAAAATAGATATTAAATGGAGAGCAAATGACTTACATTAATATTGCGATTTTCTTTGATTGGTCGATTTTCATTCTTCTTACGTCTAACTTAACTAGGTGCGGAACTTCGGCGATTTTTGTCCTCAACTTCCGTGTGAAGAACGTTGGCGATTTTGTCCTCGATTCTTCTTACTGTGTAGATTGCTTTTTCACTCCACGTACTGCACAAAACTTAAACCGTCCGATATGCACTCGTAAAGTTCAAGTTTTTAGGTTCACGATTTTTTGGTTAATCGTAAAAACGAAAAATTAACCGTTCGATACGACTAATTTCCAAAAATCCGATCCGACTGCGCCAGTTATATTTTTGGGTGTGCAAGTAACGTTTTTTAAAAAAAAGACAAATTTTACACAGGAACTTTACTCTAATACAGAATGATTACAATAAAGATGCTTCTTAAAACTAAACACTAGTATTTATAACATTTCATATGCTGATTTATTGAAATATAATATTATGAGATAAAATAGTAAAAGGTAATGTATAATGTGAATATAACTCACATACACTCTCATATACAGGGTTAGTAAAAACTATGGAAACCGCTCAATATACGGAACGGACTGAAAATAATATGAATAAGTGTTTCATACAAAACTTGTAAGTTTTTTTAGGAGCATTTAGTGGCAGTACTTTAAAATATACCGTGTCCCAGTTGATCAAACGGGTGATATATTTGACATAATTTTTGGGAGAATTGAAACTAACTTGAAATCAATAATGGTAATGACTATGGAAATAACAAAATATTGTCACAAAAAGATAAAAATTATAAGAAAATAAATTTAATAGAATTAGAAAGTATAGATTGAGCCTCCTATATTTCATGAAAGTATTAGAAAATTCTGGTAAGCGGACTCCACTTTGTTAATAGAAATGTAGAATATAAAAAAGGGGTTGATATTTATTGATTGAATTCTTCTAGTTTTAATAAGTTATTCGCTTGGCTTGTAGAGCTACTCGAGAAGCGCCCACTTACATCACGCTCACTAAAGAGGATCCTAATGATTCTCCCTTGTAAACGAGTGAGTGCTTGAACTGCGTCTCTCAGCTAATAGTTACTTGATTAGATTTAGAAAATTATATTAAAATACAATTGTAAGTCAAATATATTTTACTATTATTTAATTTTTTAAAGAGTATACAAAAATCAATTTAATAAAACAGGACAAGTCTCAAAAAATCATCAATTATAATATTTAAAATTTGTTCTTACATAAAAATCAACTTTGACGTCACAGCTGATCTTTCTCGGTAATTGTCAGTTTCAAAAAGAAATGTTCAAAATTATAATACAAGTACTAGAAACTCTCATTGATAAACCGTAAAACTTAAAGACACTACTCAACGGGAAGATTAGTGCTTTTTGTTGCTTCTAAAACCCGAAGTTTACTTCGCCGAAGTTGGAGAGAAGAACCCAAAATAAAAAGTGAGTTTTGTGGTAAGAAAACCTGGCAGAGCATTCGGACACATATGTGCTCCAACTCAGGGAGACTTGACGGTCCGAGCTGCCAAGTCTCCAACCACTCTCTTCAAACTTTACTACACAGAAGTGCAAATAAAAATCTCCTGGAACTTCCTGTTACACTAATATTTATAACAATACTTTTTTCCACTCAGTCGAATATCGACCAATGAAATTGTCTATTCCTGGCGTCGCGTCGCGTCGTACCGGTTGTGTGGAAAAAGTTTGAATCAGCAATTTTTGTCTGTTTCGTCGATACAATACCGTGTGATGAACTTTTATAAACTTTAATGAACTTTTATAAATTATTAATCAGCGAAAAATACATAGTTCCACCGGATGCAATATTTTTATTACAATATACCGGGTGGGACAATATGAAAAACAATTGTTTATTCAAAAAACATTACCATATGCAACAAAAATAATTATAAACTAAAACAACTTAAAACACACCAACAAAACAAAACAACAACAAAAAAGAAAATTAATTTAAAGCAAATATTTGAAATGCATACCATCGCTTATGCGATTAAGTGGCCTCTCTTTATAGAGAGGCCACTTAATTTGCAAACTCTAAGAGACCGCATATCAGCAGAGATAATTCACATACCAACATTCAATTAGACATTTCATTGAACGACTGCAATTTTGTCAAATCGCTAATGGTCATTACGAACATTTGCGTTAAATTGATGTTCTTGTTTTTTGTTGTTTCGGTGTTGCTGGTGTGTTATTTATTTATTTATTTATTCACCATTAGGAACACAAACAGATTACAAAGAATCCACAATAGTATTCACAATATAATACAAGCTTTTGACGAATGTATTTATCAAAAAAAAAAATAATAATAATTCAAAATATACATAAAATGAAGAATTGATTTACTTAAGCCTAAATATTACATTAAATAAACACAATACTACCCAATAAAGAGAAAAACAAAAGATTACCTACATGAACAGACCCCTCACAAACGACTTAAACCGAGCCAAGGATATGTCAAACAAGTCTATGTCAGCACGATACAAATTACATGTTCGCAAAATGCGACAGATAGGCGAATTCTTTCCCGAGTTTGTTCGTCTAAAAGGAATTGCAAAGATTTCATGTGACCTCAACATACGCGCAGGTTCATTCAATTCAATGTCATTATATATTGATGGAGAATCCAAAAATCCATTCAGAATTTTAAACACAAATATCAGATCGGACACCTTTCTTCTGTTTTCCAATGACAAAATACTATACCTGCGCATAATAGGTTCATAATTACCTCTTTGCAGAATTATATTTGACTTAAAACTTAAGTATCTAAGAAATTTATGTTGAATGCTCTCCTGCTGTTGTAAGTTGTTTTAGTTAACAATTATTTCTGTTGAATGTTTTTTGAATAAATAATTGTTTTTGATATTTTGTTATTTCCATGCTTAACCCTGTTTGATTTCAAATGTCGATAACCCGATAGCAACTGAGTTTAGAGATAGGGAATTATTCATAAAGTTCGTTTCAAATTCTCTAAAAAAATTAAAAAATTATGCCAAATATAGGGTGTTTTAAAAATCACAACTTTGATCAACTGTGCTTTGTTGGGCAACCACACGGTATATTTTAGAGTATGTGCAGTAAATGCTCTTAACAAAACCTAAAAGTTTTGTATGGAACTTTTTTTCATATAATTTTACGTTCATGATATATTGAGGGGTTTCCATACCTTTTGCTAATCTTGTATAAAGAAACAAAATGGATGAATTTTATGCATTTTAAATAGAAAAATATGGGACTGATTTTTTTTAATTGTTGCATTAATCATTTTGAAAATTGGAGGTGGGTTTTATGCATATTCGGTAAACTATACCGTTGAAAACTTCATATTTTCAATTAAGTATGTAGATTTTATTGAGCTTGTGCTGTCACATTTGGCAAAGCGGTTTATTAATTTTATTTAATTATATGCGATATTTAGCTACTCGTATTATGCAAATCTATTAATATTCTATTTTTATTTCCAGGTATGTTCCTTTAACGTTCCTTTGCTGTATGGTGTTAAACAGTAGATGTACAGGTAAGTCAAAACGCATAATAAGTATCTAAATAATTCAGTTGTCATATTCGTCAGTTATACAGAATCTGAAAAATAGAATGTGGACAAATTACTATTATTTTTTAATGTGATGTTAGTTTTATTGAGTGCATCTAAATATTTTACTTTTATAGTTAATAAAATTATTTAGCAAACAAGGCAAAACAACTACTCTAATGGCTAACACCACGACTGGTATTGAATTACAAGCCTACAATTTCTAAATAAATATAGGTATACTAAACTGAAAATTTTATTTAGCTTTTTCGCCTCAAATTAATGAATACGATATATACAATGCCTAGTTTCGTGGGTGCTGGGACACCCTGTAATGAGTACAACACAAACCTAAATAAATCATTGAAATGCTATCAAAATATAATGTACGTTATAAGATCTTAGGAGAAATTTAATTCTTAAAGTTATATACAGGGTGTTTCAAAAAGACGGGACAATATTTAAGGGGGTGAATTCTCATTTTATGAAAAAAGTTCCCCTAAACATACGTCCGGAAATGCATTGTTTCCAAGATACAAGATTTTAAAGTTTTTTTGCAAATAACGTTTTTTTTTTTTAATTAAGTATCTCTTTAATATCTCCTTATCGATTTCTTTGAAATTTGGCAGGGTTGTTGGTAGAAATAGGGAGCTTGTATGGCCTTAACTAGATCAAATTTATTAAGTCCAGTGGAGTTAAGGGAGCAACTTAATATAAATTATTGACAAAAAAATGTTCGCCACGGACTAACTAATTTAATTTCGAAATTTTCTTGGGATATAGCAACTAAAACTACAATTTTCTATCTCTTGTATTTTTTCATATGTTTTAAACATTTTTAAACATATAAAGAATATTTGCGAATACTAAAAATAACAACAAAAACTGTTGAAAGTGACCACCACTAGCTCAGATACCGTACAACGTTTCGGCTGATTCGCCTTCCTCAGGTACATCTCTTTCTAAAAAAATTTTTTTTTTTATGTAAACAGAATTAAAAATAACAAGTAAGTGGTACATGTACACTACATCACAACAACATTCAGTGTAAATAGGTAATATATAAAACACATACACAATTACATATAATATTCTTAAATTATTTTCTATTTTGAAATTTTTTTTTGTTTTTACCTTACCAACATCGCATGGTTCTGTGGAATATACCACTTTTAGTGGGTATTTTGTTTGAATTAAAATTTTTATTCATTGATGGGTATACACACGTAGGTATCAGTTGGAGTTTTTTTTTTTTTTTTTCTTTTCCTTTTATATATTTTATTTTACCACTTTATCAGCCAACTACCACATCGTTTACGAGGGA
Source organism: Apoderus coryli (assembly GCA_911728435.2). Classification (NCBI taxonomy): domain Eukaryota; kingdom Metazoa; phylum Arthropoda; class Insecta; order Coleoptera; family Attelabidae; genus Apoderus; species Apoderus coryli. The sequence continues at coordinate 21,267,983 of OU452200.1, read as the reverse complement.
TGTATTAGAAGTTTTTTTTTTTTGTTTTATGGATAGTGATGTTTTTTACTTATTAAATTAGAGGACATACATTTACATTTTTTATTAGTTGTTGATTGCCAGTGTGCCATGTTATATGATATTATTATAAATTTGGCTAAGAAATTGTATGTCTGTTCTATCATTTTTAACATTCTATACTGATACTTTCATCACAGTTTTTATTTTCCTTCGAAAACGTTTCAAGAATGAACTTATGGATAATTCTTCGCCCGACAGTAAAGATTTTTGTTAAGAAAATTGGTGGATCAATAGCGATATATTCGTTAAATGACTTCACTTCGTAAATTACTCAATAGCCTCAACATTTTCTAATAGACGGTCATAAGAGTTTCTTCATATGGCGAAAGACAACGGTACTGTTTTATTTTGTTTTCCTTCTTTTGTACTCACCGTGTGCAATCTCTTGATGTTGGTTTGTTTGGCCCCTTACAAACTTATTATGACCAAGAGATTCAATTGTGCCTAAAACCAAACCCAGCAATGATTATTACTTATTATCAGGTTACTAATCTTTTCACAAAGCCTATTCAAAAAGGGCAACACCACCAAATTCTATAAGTGCTGGAATACTTCCGCTAAATCTCGAAGTGTTTGAATAGTGGATGTTTGCTGCATCCTTGACTATAAATAAGCCTTACAACGCACCAGTCTTAGAAATTTCTTAAGTACCAATAGAAGAGGTAGATTCAGTTTTAGCGATCGATGTAGACACGACTCTGTCTGAAATACCATTAGAAGCGCTATATTTAGTTTAGGGTTAGCTGAACAGAACAGTGACATCTGCCACTGTAGTGAAACTCGCCCTTTAATAAAGTCCTTTATTATTATTATTATTATTATTATATCCTTCAACGTCAACATATACCGTTAAGCTAACGATTCAAGAATTATCGGCATATCAGTCGCTGTACCAAATCCTGGAGGAAAAGGAGTAAGGAGACGATGCAAATGTGGTCATTTAAATAGAAATCCTGATATTTTAAATTTAAAAGAAAATGAAAAGTTTAAAAAAGAGCGCGAGAAATTAGCAAAAGGGCAAAGAAAAATATTGGTATAAGATGACGCTGAAAAGAAGGACGATATCATTAGTCCATAGCATCAAGATATTGATAATGATAGAAAGCAGTTACAGGCATTGAAAATTAAATATGTCATCATATGTTTTTTTTCTCTAAAAAATCAGTTGTTTGCATAAAGGATTGAAAATAAATTAGTTTTTGGTATACAATTCAGGTATGCAAAAAATAAACGAGTAAATATCACTATAAATCTACCTTTAAGTTAACCAAATGTCACAATTGCCATGGTGTAATCTATTGCTGTCCATGATGTATGAGCTTAATTTCCAATACGGGAAATTTACATACAAGAAACACCCTCTATACATTTACATGCATACAGCACCACCAAAATTTAGATGTACATTGTGATCAATTTGTACCATATTTGTCGTGTTAATTATTTACGCTGTTTCCGAACGGTATAAATTGGAAATTGGTAAATAGCTTCAAAGCAATTTTTAATATCCATAATATGGTACACATTTTTTTTTCGTTTTTTTACCATTTTCGGGCTGCTTTTTGGTAAAATAAAGGTAATTATTATAGTTGCAAAAGAAACAAATGACAAGGGTATAAATTAGCCCTTTTTGCATTTGATACTTATATAAAGTTGCATTAGGTTATTTTATTCACATTATTATCTAACATTCTATACTGATACTTTCATTCGGAAAAGATGCTACGAGTTTAATACTATTCCCTTCACATATTCTGGTTAATCCTTAATATTTATACTTACATACGCATAATTTAGTAATAATAATAATCTTTATTACAGTACAGTAGAAACTGTACATAGACAGGTCCACTTACACAGTACACATAAGTCAATATACGTATAAATACAGAACAATTTAATCACTTAATTGAATAATTAAATAAACGGAACATTCCTGAAGGCTGTAGAATGTGCAGTTATCAACTTCTCTTAAACCCAGTCTCAGATCGGCAGTTCCTAATGTCAGAGGGGAGCATATTAATAATAGCTGCCAGCGTATAAGGGGGACTTTTTAAAAAATTCGTGTTTGGCACGCGGTAGTAGTAGCTGATTCCTTCCTCGCGTTTGGTAGGTGTGATTGTTGATACAAGTAGATGCACGCGACAGTGCGAATCGCGTTCTTTTTAAAGGCTTTCTCTACAGGTTGCTCTAAATGGTATACCAAAAATAAATCTGATCGCCCTTTTTGCAAAATAAAGACCCTCTCCAAACTCGCACAGTCACCCCAAATCACTATGTTGTAGGAAATTGCAGAATATATAAGGGCAAAATAGACAACGAGTAACGATTCCGGTTTCATGTGACTCCTCAAGGAACTCAAGACATACATATTTCTGCTCGTTCTTCCGCAAATATTGTCAATATGCGTTATCCAGTTTAACTTATCGTCAGCAAAAACTCCTAACAGTTTTGCTGATTCTGACTTCATCAGGGGGGTGTTATTAAAATTTAGACCGAAATGTAATGATTTATATTTGTTAAACTGCAGAGCGATAGTCTTTCCATAGTTGATTATAAAACAATTTTTAGAACACCAAGATTGAAATTCCCCCCAATGTTTCACTAATCTTTATACTTCATCAATTTATCTGGGTCATAAATCAGCATCGTTGGATCGTCTGCATACATGTATGTTTTTTTCAGGGAGGTCATTAATGTATATCAAAAATAGAAGAGGTTCCCAGATTAATTTGTTGCAGGTCTGACCTCACGGTATCAATCCTTACGGGTATCCTGTCAGTCAAATATGGTTTTATCCATTGGTTATTGGGGTCACGTAAACCTAGAACTTCCATTTTCATACATAGAAGTCCCGATCAACCACATCAAACGCATTCGAAAGATCGAACAAAAAGGCTACCACGAAATAACCATCATCAGTCAAGTCATGAACACTCTGAATAAATTGATACGTATAAACCCATGTTGGCGTTTACTTCATATATTAGAAGAGTTTAGAAAATCACAAATTCTGTCAGCAACCAGCTTAGACATCACGCTCAGTGAAATGGTCCGATAGTTTTCAGCCATTGTCTGATCACCTTTTTTAAATATGGGAATAACAACTGATTTTTTCAGTTATTCCGGCAAAATCCCAACTTGGACAGACATGTTAGTTAATTCAGCCATGAGTGGAGACAAAACAACACTTGAACATTTTAATAATTTGACAGGAATGTTGTCCATACCCGTGGACATTTTATTCTCCTGTCCTGATAATTCTATCAACCTGACAGCTTGAAACTGGTCTAAAAAATATGCTACGACAGTTTGTCCGGGCTACGGTGAAATTTGGACAAGCCTGCACCAGTTTGAATGAAAGAAAAAGTCAAGTTTGAGGATATACTATTTTCTTCACATCGTGGTACTAAAAATACAACGTAATAAAAAAGGCTTAAAAGTTTAATATCTGCAAAACTTGATTGATTGATTGGGAGAAAATTGTACTTGCCAAATCTGAATATTTAGTCAATGAATAGTTATAGTTTTTCATTTATTTTTGTTTGTTTTTCAAAGTAAGTAATGTAGCCTCATTCCAACTCCTGAGGGTGTTCACAGATGTATTTCTTATTTTGACATTTACATTGATGTATTTATATAATATGCACCTAAAAATTTATAGTAATGATGTACGTTATAATCTAAAATATGATATCACCTGGCTAACGAAATAGTTTCGTCAAAGATTAAAAATCTATATACATTATTCCTTCTATTATTATAATTTTAGTTCACAAATAATAATAATAACGCCCTAAACTAACTCAGCTATCGTCTAGGTAAGTACTTTGATCAAAAATTAGAATTAAAAACAATTCAAGAGCGGAGATCGAACCCAGGACCTTCTCAACGCGAAGCAGGGCAGTTTACAACTGAGCTACGCGCGAAGGTAGAGTATATAAAACGAAATGGCATTATAGTCACTGATCCCCGTACTAGATACTTGTTATTTTTAAGTGGAATTTTCTCGAGAACTATATGAAGGTAAATGTCAAAAGCTGTAATGAGCATAAAAAGTGCTTTCAAATGATGTACTACTGCTATTTAAGAATTTGGGGGGTGTGCGCAGTGCGCATGACTATCACAGGGTTAAAGTGATTTTAACCAAAACTAATGATTTCATCCTACGATTTCCCCAAACTCATATACCCAAATTTAGCTCAATTGGTTGAAGCGCTTAGGCGCTATCGTGGAAGAATACATACAGACACACGGACCATCTGGAAATGGGCTTAGTCTTAGTCGTGTCAGGGGACTTCAAAATGGTTATATCCGTCTTTATCTCAATTTTTCTTAGTTTACAATACTTTCCCTGGGCGGGTAACTAAAAATCTATAATACAAATATATTTTAGCTGATGATGGGGATTTAATATCTTCAACACATGTCCTTATACGAGATAGTAATAAATCAGTGAAGTTTGACTGGGAGTTTTATTGCTGTTACTATTTCTGGATTATAACAACTTCACTGTGAGAAGATGGACTTTTTCTTTCCTATTTAATTTATTTTACTTGATACTTATGGTACAGAATTACAGCTATAAAGAATATCAATTGTAAAATACTTACGATATTGTATTTATTCAGGTACTTAGGTTATTCACCAGGATTGACAGAATTTTTTGGTTAACCAAAATATGTGCATGTTTGTAAATAGGTAAATTTGTGGTAATAATCATTTGCATTTAATTTTTGATAGATCTAGTTTGTTTTTGCCTTATTTTTGCTAAAAAAAGTTAATATCTCGGGCACTTTGTCTCTTTATCTTGGGAATTTTATAATTTTCTAGAAACTAGAAACAGTTTATATTTACTTAACTCTTAGTTTATAGTATTTTTCTATATTAATTATTATCTTGATTGGTGGATACTGCATTTTCATATAGTTTATGCATTTTTGACTTTAGGGGGTAGATATATACACACCAAAAATAAAAGACCTTCGGTTTCTGCAATACCCAACCTTAGTGATGCACCTGGTATACCGGTATAATTCGAAATTGACTGTATTATTATTTATTCACAAATCATTCAAATCGCATTAAGAGTTTTAAACTATCATTGTTAATTTCATAGGAAAGTTATTTTTAGTTCAAATTTCCACATTTAAATTATTAAAAATGTGAGGAAATTGCATATATATACATTGAGAAAGGAAAATATTAATATCCCTTTGTAAATAATGATATACGCTAATGACAAAACATATTTCATTCTTATAGATCCAATTTTTGTTTAAAATTTTGTTTTTTTTTTCTTTAAAAAACTTGACAATAAATAAAAAAAAACGATTTTAATTAAAATTACAATACTGGACATGTTAATTTACATTTCTGGCGAGATTGAGATGAAACTTGTGCTAATACATGTTCGTTACTATACTGGTGTTAACAAAACCCAACACGTGTCATACTCTGTTATTCTTCAATCTGCTCAAATTTAATTTAATGTAAAACTATTTGTTCTAGTCAGTAATTACCATTTCCAGCAATAGCGGTTTTTTATTTCAAGATATAAATTCCGACACTATTTCATATAAAAAATATTTTTTATGTAGTCCATTAACCTACCCGTCCAATTATCCCGACACCAGGCATCGTAAATAAGTGCCCTGTGTTTGAACCCTCAATAAATCTTTACAGTGGTCCCGATATGAAATTGGCATTCATCCAATTAGATTTTATATCGCGGTACATTCGAAGCGAACTGTAAATAGATAAAAGACGAGTAATTTAGTTCAAAACCCGTAGAGAACTACTGGTATATATCTACTACGAATCTCACCTCTTTTATACGACATAATTCGCTTTAAGCTTTTACTGTTATGAACAAGTAACTAATTTAACAACTCCACAGATACAGTAACAGGGAAAAGATAAGTAATTTGTTTTATTTTTGAGAAGCTCTTACAGGAAATATTTGCTTCAACTTTTTTAAGAGATGGTAGGTTATATGGGAGTAAATAGTAAAACAGTCAATCAAGAATCTGCGACGTCCCGTGTATTTATTTCCGCTTTTTCAAGCTAAAACAAAATACAATTACAGAACAGCAGCAGAATACAAATTACAATCACGTGAGTATAAAAGAAATACTATATTAACATTATTTATTGGTATAAATATATAGTATTTCAACGTTTTTCTGAGTTCGATGGAAATAATAACGATTTGAATTAAACTAATTTAGTTGCACTTAATAACTAAACACTTAAATTAATAACTTAAAAGAACTATATTTATTTTCACTATATTTATTTCTACTATTTATATTTCACAACACTGTTCTTAACTATAGACTATTCACTTCATTTCTGACTGTATATACCATGTCGCCTTCCACAGCACACAAGAACGTTCTAATAGATATCATTTTTATTCTTCTACGACGTTTTTCTTTTATTAATTTAGTATTGGTATGGAGTTTTTTTTTTTTGAGAAATAGACATCTGGAAGCTACAGGTGGTTTCATAGTTTTCGCTGGGTCCGGTCCAATATCAATAGATCAAAACCCCGCCCTCTCACTACTGTCTAAAAGTTGGCGGCCGCCGCTGTGTTGACTTATAAGGCCGATAAGTGGATTCCAGTGAACTTTATCTTTACTTCTTTTTTTTTGTATTAAAATAAATAGACGTCGCATTGGAACCTCTCTATCCATCGTGCTACTTGTCCTTCTGGGTTCTTGAATTGTAGCAACCATTTCAGAGAAGCATGATCAGTCCTAATGAGGAATTTTCTGCCATACAGGTATTTATGGAAGTGTTCCACAGCTTTCAGCTTAGCCAACAGTTCTCGCCTCTTAACACAGTAATTCCTCTCGGATTTGGATAATGTCTTGCTGAAGTATGCAATAAATTTTTCTTGACCGTCTTGAATCTGTGATAAGACAGCTCCAATTCCTACGTTGCTGGCATCCGTATCTAGCACAAACTTTCCATTAGATAACGGATAGCTTAGAACTGGTGCTTGCGTCAAGACATTCTTCAGCTGATCAAAAGCCTGCTTACAATCCCAATTTTCGTTTGTCTTCCGTCAATGGCTTGGCGATATTTGCAAATCTAGGAACAAATCGTCGATAGTAAGTGCACAATCCCAGGAAACTTCTTACATCTGTCTTACTGGTTGGCCATCCTTTTACAGCTAGCGTCTTCTGTGGATCGACTGCAACACCATGATACAATGTGACCCAAGTACTGAACTTCGTTTTGCAGCAGATGACTTTTCTTTGAACTTAGCTTCAAGCAAGCACTTCGTAGTCTGCTAAATACTTTTGCCAAGTTTTGTAAGTGGTCGCCAAACGTTTTTCCAACCACGATAACATCATCGAGGTAAACCAAACACGTTTTCCATGACAGTCCCTTCAAAACGATGTCCATTAATCTTTCAAATGTAGCTGGAGCATTGCACAATCCAAAAGGCATATCGTTCAATTGCCACAGGCCAGAACCAACAGAAAAAGCTGTTTTCTCTTTATTGGTTGAATCCCTTTCCACCTGCCAATATCCGCTTTTTAAATCCAAAGTTGAAAAGATAGAGGCTCCCGCAAGTGTATCTAAGGTGTCTATTCGAGGCAATGGATAACTGTCCTTCTTAGTCACGTTGTTCAGCTGACGATAATCTACACAAAAACGAGTTGTTCCGTCCTTCTTCTTCACTAATACTACTGGAGAGGACCACGGACTGTTGGAAGGTTCAATAACGCCTTCCTTCTCCATATCCCGAACAATCGTTTCGGCCTCGTCTCGTTTAGCCATCGGTAGCCGTCTTGCAGGTTGTCGAATTGGCTGTGCATCTCGATTTTATGCTGACCTACGTTGGTTTTACTCTTGATCTTTCCGCCGACGTCAAATATATCTTGATAGGTGGTGACCAGATTCATCAACTTCTTCTTCTGTTCTGAACTCAATCCTTTAGAACATTCCATTAGCAAACTGTGAAGTTTATCAGGTAATTTCTTTGGAGTTCCACACGTCGTTACCAGATTTCCACATACCGATGATACCGGCCGATCATAATCGTTCCCAAGATCGGTCTCCATGTGGGCACTAACTACCATTTCAGTTCTCTCAGGTACTGTAATGTCTTCCGCCAAAATTACGCGCACCGTATCTTCGTACTTATGATGCAGAATAATTTCTTCACCATTTATACTTAATGTACCACGTTTAAGGCGGAGTCGTGCATGACGTCCATTCCCAATATCATGTTGTCTTCCAGATCCGCTACAAGAACTCTATGTTCGAAAACTGTATATTGCCCAACTGAATACTGACGTCCGTTTCTCCGTGAATGTTGGCCTGGTCCCCTGTAGCCGTACGAAGTCTCCATTTGGTAGGTTGAATTCTAGTGTTCGCTATTTCTAGTCTGATGAAGGTTCTCGTCGCTCCCGTATCAACAAGCAGCGACACTTGTTTACCGTTGACTAAACCGTCGACAAACACACTATTCGGTCTATGCTTTATGGTAGCAACTAGTGCACTATTTTTGGGGGCTTGCTTGATATTTTATTTTAAAATCAAATGCGCATGCACTCAGATGTCAAAATAAGGTTACCCTTAATACTGCTAGACGTTATCTGCAAAAAAAATAAGAAAAGTGAAAATCTTTTTTATTGTATTTTATTTTCTGATGAACGAAGTTTTAGACTATGCAAATAATATGAAACATACAAGCCACTTCTTTGTATTTCTCGTAACTACCGATATTTTTTTTACATTTGTTTTTAAATTTTTAACCAAGAATCACAAACGATTAATAGTAGCAAACATGATAAGAATCCTCATTCTCTTTTTTCATTTAATATTTTCTGTATTATAGCTTTGTACTAACATACCATTTCTTTGGCTCTGTCGTCAAAAATAGTAATTGTTGTCAATCTCAGAAGATACGAACAAGTATTTAATCAGTTCCCAAGTCTACTATCGTCGTAAGTTTTTCATTGATGGGGGGTGGTAGTTTTCTTTTTTACAATGAATACTTAGTTAAACCCCAATTATTATTCTGTATAGCTTAAATTTTACAAATATATTCCATCTTTAAAGAAAGTACCTATACTATGTCCACAGGAACATCTTTGCTATCATAATAATTATATTACTGGAAAATTCATAGCCGTAATAAACTAAATAAATCTAGGAAATTACTATTCCAGGAACATTTTTTACATGGCAATTAAGCGGAGGGTTGCTGCATGGTATAAAAATTTCATTTCTATATACAGTTTTAATTACTTCCTTTTCAAATACATAAACTAATTTTTAATTAACTTTATTTATACAAATCTCCCCTCAGATCTTTTTTTTTTGTGGGGTATTAAATTAATATATTTTTATGAAAGTATTAATCAAACAGTTCTTTAGATTTTTAATATAATTGTTTCTTTTAGAGTGTGGGTGATTGTTTAAATAAAAATATGTTAAAGGATGAGATTCTTGACAAAATCCTTGCCTTTTAACGGATCTATAGATTAGGCTAATAAAATTCAAACTACTTAGAAAGAATTAAAGATGTTACTTTTTTATGGAATACCCTGTATATGCGCAACTATTTTTGAAATAGGTTACTCATATATACACTCTGTATTTACATTTTGTTATATAGAGGTCACAACATTAATAATAATTCACGGTTGAACCTTAAAAAACTAAACCATACTTTGAAAATTAGACCTACTTATTGATATGTCCGTATATTTTAATCATTGGGACGCGTTTTGTTTATTTTTGAAGTTTACCCAAAAACGGAAAGTTATTTTGAGTATACATTTGTCGGCTAATATTTTGGGTGACACTTTATAATATGACCGTTGCATATTCGTTGCCTTTACTTTCTTCACCTATAGGGATGTTTATTTCATTATAAAGAGGAAGGTATGCCGTTAATAATGGAAAATAAATTCAGCCAAATGACCACCACGACCACGCCTACAGGCCTATATCGTTTTCATGAAATTTTCCATAACCAAATCGCAAAGTGGCTGCCCTATGTCCTCGATAGCCTCACGAATTCCATCTCAAGACCTCAAGGTCTTGACTCGACGCTGGGCTGTTGGCGTAGACCTTCTCTTTCACGTGGCCCCAAAGGAAGAATTCGCAAGTTGTTAAATCGCAAGATCTCGGTGGCCAATTGTGATCACCTCTTCGAGAGATAACACGGTCCGGAAACTTTTCCCTTAAAAAATCAATCGTTGCTTGTGTGGCACCTAGCGCCGTCTTGTTGAAAGTAAACGTTGTCCAGATCAATACCATCCAATTCCGGCCATAAAAAATCATTAATCATTTCTCGATAGCGCAATTCATTCACCGTAACTGGTGCTCCAGCCTTATTTTCAAAAAAGTAAAGTCCAATGACCCCGCCGGACCGTAAACCGCAACAAACAGTCACACTTTGAGGATAGAGAGGCTTTTCAACAATAACTCTTGGGTGTTCCGAGCCCCAATGCGGCAATGTTGCTTGTTGACGAAGCCAGCGACGTGGACCTCATCACTCAAGATGATTTTTCGATGCAACTCCGGATCATTTTCATGCATTTCAAGGACCCAATCGGCAAAGACACGACGTTGTTGATGATCAGCCGGCTTGAGTTCTTTAACTGAACTTTATAAGCCTTTACACTCAAATGTCTTTATGCAAAATACGGTGTAATGACGTTTTTGGAATGCCTAATTCCAAAGAACGACGAGGAATGGACAAACCTGGGTTTTCTTCAACACTACAATACAGCAGCAATATTCTCGGCTCTTCTTGACGTGCACGGGTTTTATTCTTCACATCACTAACTTGTCCCAACAGCTCGAATTTTTTCCACCAATTTCTGTATTGCGGTCCGACAAGGTGCTTCACGACGACCCAAAGATGTTCGCGTTTTACGAACCGCCTCTGCCAAATTTTCACAATTTTTATAGTGAATTTTAATAATTTCAATGCGTTGTTGATGCGTGTATCGTTCCATTTTTATTAATAATAAAGTAATTAAAGTTTATAAATGGCAGATTTTAATATTTGCCATTACAAATTCTTTTCAGCAGGTTTTTTTGTGTCTGTTTCGTTACGCAGGTCATATATATTGTGATTAGGTATATTATATCATGTCGGGAAAATTTTGGGGCGACACAACCGATTTTTATATATCGTACTGCATCACTATATATTGCAATAGGCACCATCTGAAAGACAACCTAACCCGAAAAGTATAGATACAGCATTTAATTGACATATAGTTAATAATCGATGATAGCACCTTTGGCGTTGAGTGGAATTAAAATACACGTTTTACCACTTTCAAAACATTGCATTAAATTTCACACACTGGTAGCAAGTAGTTACCGAAACAATTTTGTACACGGAGACTAAACTCATTTTTAGAAACGAGCTTAATACCATCTATCACATTTTTTTGCCAGGAGAGAATTAAAATTTAAATACCTACCAAATGTGATAGTTGAACGGAAAACGAAGGACAAAACAAACTATTGATATTAAAAAGGAGAATCTGATGGAAAATAATTTTTTTTGAGAAAACGTCTTAATAAATAAAAATTATTTGTATAAAATCGTTGTATTTAGAATTTTTTAGTCTAATTTGTATATTTTTACCTTAGAACCGCTATATAGTGAAATCAAAAGTTGGTTATAAAAAAAAATCGATTTTCTAATAGATCCGTAACTTTGACCATACTCTCGAAATGTAGGTACACAAAGTTTTGTGTCATTCGTTTTGTACAAGATCGGTTCGTTTTCATTTTGTGTGCATCAGTAGTTTTTTCCAAATTTTCAACCATTTTTTTCACATTTAACTCGTACTATCAAAAATACCTCGTATCTTGCGGATACATTATCCGTTATTCTAATGATTTTTATTGATTAGAACGATATTCTCTCTTTCGTACCGCTCCAGATTGACTAACCGCAGTGTTTGCAACAAAGCATTAATTACAAAATTGTTATATTAATCTAGAACAAATTCTTTAATTTTCTTGAAATTGCATTGCTTTTCAAAGTGCTGTGTTCTTACATTTGTCAATGTGGTCTAATTGTTTAGGTTAAATATTTTAGGTTATATTTAATTAAACACACAAAATATTATTCAATATTTCGGATAAGTTTAAGAACTATGATTTTTCAAATTTTTGAACTCTCTTTTAACCCCTTGCTTACGCTCAATGTTAATCACCACCTATAAATATCGTGTAGTATTTTCGTACCAAATGTGGTTAAAATCCGTTAAGTGGTTTTTGAGTTATCACGGATACAATTTTTTTCTGACCCTTTTATAGAATTTTCAAGGACGCCTATGGTACATTAATTTTTGTGGTGTATTTTTAACACCAATTGAACTAGTTAAATATAAAAATTTTAACATTTTAAATATTTTTTTATTTTACCCCCTTTTCTACTATTTGCGGACGCCTATGTAAATAAAAAATTTATGCTGCATTTTGTAGGTTATCTTATATCAAAGCTATATATAATTAGCCAATTTTTCTGCTATATTTGGGAAACATTTCATTTTTTTTCGTTTTTGACCCTTTTTTAGACTATTTTCTACCGCCTCTGTGAACAAATTCTTTTATGGGATATTTTTTCGCTTATATTGTATCACAAATATGAAAAATTATTCCATATTTACGAACGCCTATGAAAGTAAGTTATTTATGACACATTTTATAGGTTATATTCCATCTAGTTAATATTTACGATTTTTTAAAATCTTTTTTACTTCATTTTACACTATTTTCGAACGCCAATGTGGTCTAATATTTTATGTTCAATATTTTAGGATATATTCAATTAAATGTGTAAAAAATTATGCAGTGTTTCGGATAACTTTAAGAACTATGAAATTTTTTAATTTTTGAACCCTCTTAAACTATTGCCTACGCTCAATGTTTCCCAAAATCTAATCAGCTCCTTGCCATGTCCAATAGTATTTTTGTACCAAATTGGGTTAAAATTTGTTGAGTGGTTTTTGCGTTTTCGTGGATACAGACAGACAGACATTTTTTTAACACTACCTATTTAGGTATAAAATAACCAAAAACAAGTACTCCCGGTGAAATTAAAAAAAAAACAAAATTCATGAAACTAATAGTCTCCATATACAGGGTTATTCACGCCATACGACACGGCATAGTGTGGCTAAACTATTTAATTTCCTAAAAGTTTTAATCATGGGTTCGATAAAAATGATTTATGGCTACATTTTAAAAATATTGTGAATCTTTACAGGGTGTCCCAAATATAAGAAATGAACCATAGTTGTGTTTTGTTAAGTGGAATGCCCTGTATATGAATATATTTTTAGATTCCCTGTTAAAATAAACCTCACTTTCATAAAAGTACATCTCACCTAAACCTGATAGTTTTTTAAATATTTTAATTTTTATAAAAATATAGACATAAATTGAATGGAAAAATTCACACCTATTCGTTTGTTCTTTTTAAGCCAGTCTGGTCTGACAAATATACCCACTCATCACTTGTTACGCCAAATATAAAAATCCCCCAATACTAAATACAGGGTGTCCAATAATATAAGTTATATGAACGTAAAGTTTAATTCGAAATAACTTGTTTATTTCAAATGGAACACCCGGTATATGAGGTCAAAATTAGATGCACAAACTAATTATCTGTCAAATATAATACTTTCTATGGATAACTCTTGTCGTTTTCGTGGAAAATGCACATATTCATAATATTAGGCGAATTTTTAATTGAACCTGTTAATTTCATGTAGACCACCCTGTATTTGATGATGATAAAATTAATTATCTATTAATCACTATAAGGTTTTCCTATAGATATGTATATTATATACATACATACATATGTATATTATATACATACGTTTATTTGCTCCTTCATCTTATCTATTAAAAAATGTTTCATGTTCGATGATTTTGTTCCTGCCCATGCACAAAATTCAACACGATTTAAAATCATTATTGAAAAGTTCTTGATGCATGCACTGTGTTTGGATGGTATCCTTCGTTCAACTGCCCTAACAGTTTCTCGAAGGCCGCTTTTTTGGGATGAATTTGCGCCGGGAACCTTTGAGCGTAAACTTGCGATGCCACTACATCGTTTTTGGACCATTCTCCCATAATAAAAATCATGTCTATTCTTTCTTTTTTGGAATAGGTTCGCATTTTTGATTAATTGAATTATATCAAATGCCACAGATACAAAACTGTTTTATGAAAAATTCCCAACTCTTAGGTAAGAATTTTCAACTGACTATTTGACAGTCAAATTGAAAAAAATGTATTATGTCTTCTCAAATTCTCATGGCTGACTTGATAAATATTATAATTTTGAAAATTCGTCCTATTATTACCAATATATGTGCCTCTTCCATGCAAAATTAAAGATATACATATCTATAGGAAAACTTTAACTTTCGCATCATCAAATACAGGGCGGTCTAGATGAAACTAAGAGATTCATTTAAAAATATTATGAATATGTGCATTTTCCACGAAAACGTCAAGGGAAGTATTATAATATTTGACAGATAATTCATCTAATTTTGACCTAATATACGGGGTGTTCCATTTGAAATAAACAAGTTAGAATTAAACTTTATGTTCATATAACTTATATTATTAATTAAATACCCTGTATTTAGTATTGGGGGTTTTTTATATTTGGCCTAACAAGTGATGAGCGGGTATATTTATCAGACTAGACTGGCTTAAAAAGAATAAACAAATGCGTGTGAATTTTTTCATTCAAATTATGCACTGTTAAAACAGAATAGTAAATTTACGTAAAATATAACTGTAATTTTTATTCAACCATTCCCTCACGTAATTTTCCACCTAGACTGTACAACTACAATATTAGTCGAATTATTACAATTTAAAGTTACGCCACATTTAGTGTAAAGATACAATATTAAGGTAAAATTACAAATTAAAGTTACACTTAATTTGGTGTACAATTACACAATAGCGTAAAATTACAAATGAAAATTACGCTGCATGTCATGTAAAAATACACTTATAAGACTAAAATTACAACATAAAAGTACGCTTAAGCTACGGTTTCCTAGAACTGTGCGCGGCGCACAACAAGCGCACAGCGCACAACAAGCGCACAGTGCGCCGTACTGCGCCGAAATCTAACCTGTGGAAATAAGTTGGTCTGGATTCCTCCGTCGGAGTGCGCCGGCAATTACGCTGAAATCTAAAATCTACACAGCCATATACGCTTGTAGGCACAAGACGCACTTCGCAGTTGAGAGCAAACTGTTGGTTAATAAGCAAGGTTACGAGGGTTTGTAATTAAGTTAAGTACAGACATGTGTTCCAAATTTTCGCCTAAAGAAGAACAACAATTAATTGATTTAATTAAAGAAAACCCGGCACGACGATCTTTGACTTGATAGAATTAAGTCAAAGATAGTAGTTCTAGGAATAATATATGAAAGGAAATAAGCAAAACAAACATAAGACGGCACACTACATAATGGCCCCTATGAATCAATTGCTACATTAAAAATATTTTACGGTTTTCGCGACACCTTGCTACTTTTTTATGAAACTCACGATGCCCTAATCAAATTCTGGGTAACATATTATGTACTATGTAGTTTTCGTGATATAGGGCCGAATTCAAAAAAGTATCTTTTCGGACCCCTCTCATATCTCAGAAACTATGACAGGCATTGGTAATGTATAAACGGTGTTTGATAGATATTTTTTATGCAGAGTCCCCTTATTGACTCTTAATTTTGTTATTTGTTCTCAGTTTCAAAATATTAACAAAACCACTCTGATTATTGCACATATTTAATGATTATTTTTCCTTTCAAATGATATATAACACTTAATAGTTTGATTTTTATAAATATCAAAAATCGAGAGTGGTATAGAAAAATGTATTCACTATTATTAGTTTTCTGGACGCGCTGTAATTTTAACATATTGTTAAATTCTTTCGCGATTATGCGTTATTTAATTTAGTCGTTAAAATACCTACCAAAATCTATATAGGTTCAATAAAAATTGTAATTTTGATGATTTCGATTTAGGCTTTTATTTTCACACAATATATTTTAATAGAATTAAAGGTTGAATAAAATAATAAATAAAATCAACAAAAACAAAACGCAAAAAATTAAATATGTTTTAAAAGAAATTTATTTTATGAAAAACTACGTGTAAACTTAATGGTATTTACATGAACCTAAACTACTAATTGCAAACAGAAATACTTACATATTCTACATAATTATAAGTACCTACTTAATATTAATTTCATAAAAACTCATCTGTTCAAAATTAGCTCCGTTTACTTCGAAGCACAATCCAATAACTTTTCATATTTTCCTAATTCCATTCAATATAATTATAGGGCGTTTTTTGAGGATTCCACATAAAAACATATATATCAAAAACCGTTTATATATTTCCATATCTGTCATACTGTCCGAGATATGAGAGGGCTCCGAAAAATAAGTTTTTTGAAGTCTTCCCTATAACTCAAAAATTACATGTGTTACCCAAAATTTGGGTAGGGTATCGTGAATTATACAAAAAAGTGTCGCGAAAACCGCATCTCGTTAACTTTCAAAATAACGGAGCTACCCCGCAATTACAATGAAATTTGGATACACTGTAGATACTATGTCTCATACAGACAGGATACAATTCCCAAAAGCATTGTTAGAAATGGGTATCCAGGTCTGTACAGAGCTTAATAAATATGTACCATTTATCATCATGATAAAACCTAGATAAATTAGTAAAGTTTGACACAAATGTCTGACATAAGTGGTGCAAATTTAATTAATTTGGACATCAGATATATTTAAAGAATATTTTCATAATTAAGTGTCCATAACTAGTCTGGGATCCTGTGTAAGATTCATTCTCACACGTTTAAACATGGCGCTGACTTGACCAATATCCACAATAACTTCGCACATCCGCAATGAAAATCCGCCCCAGCTCTCTCGCTTCTTTGTGGTATCCATTTTTGGGTTACTTCAGCTTGACATACCCATTTGAAATTTAATATTTTTTTTATTATTATTCAATTTTACTGAATTATAATTGACCACCCTGTACGTTTGCTATATAATAATATAGATTTTTTTTCAGTCCGTATACAATATTAGATTTTTTCATGTTTCTATATTTATATTATACAGTGTTAACTACTTATGTTGTGTGATTCCTTTCATTTATCTGGTGTTTGCAGCTTGCAATGAGATATAACAATGCAGTGTGGCAGTGTGTCGTCTTTAAATTTAAAGATCTCAACATAGCACTGCACACAGAAAACGCGTCAATGTATACGGACCGAGAGATATTTCTTGGATGTGCCACGGTAGTGCAATTGGTTGGAACACCTGAAAGGAAATTGGGGGCTGTTGGTTCGAATCCAACTTGTGATACGGAATTTTTTTTCACTTTGTATGCAATATTAGTTTATTTCATGTTTCTTTATTCATAATAATATCTTCATACACACGAGAGTCGCTCGCTGTGCGCTGTGCGCCCAAATCTATTTGAAATAGATTTCGGCGCACAAGCGCACACAGCAGCAAATCTCGAAAACACTTTTTAAATTTTGTTTTACATAATCACAGTTTCTTTTAAAAAAATATGGTTGGAAATAATCAATAATTAACATTATCTACATATATACATGTTCGTATTCAGTGGCGTCGCTAGGAAAAAGTTCTGAGGGGATAATACGATTCTCAAATTGAATGAATTATATTATTCATATATACACTGTGGGCCAAATTAAAGTTCCACACTTTTTCATCGCTAATAAACTATTTACGTGTTCCACCGAATCGATTTATTTTTGGAGAGTCGGTAGGCTCTGGTATGTTCTTATCAGGCTCTCCAGTTTTGATCTAAAAGTTCTAAACAAGAGTTTTTCTAAAATGCTACATTTAACTTCGTTGCGAAAGAATATCAGCATTATAATCAACATCAATCTTCTAAGATTATGTTAACCTTGTCGAATTTTTAGATAAAAAAAACAATCAAAAAATATAGAAATTGTTTAATAAGAACTTAGAAACACTTTTACATTTAATTACAAATTAAGTAGTTTTGGAGATCATATTATTTTCCCAGTGCACCGAACCAGCAGCAGAGCAGTGTTAAAATAGATTCTAAATTTATCTCGTACTGCAGAAGCTTCAAATGATGCTCTCCTCTGAATGGAAGATTTTAAGGATAACATATTGTTTTTGGAAGACGTTGTGTATTATGCATGCTGCAATAATGACATTGTCAGCCGTATGAGGTGAAACTGCTATTGGAGTATAAAATACTCTAAAGGTTTGAAATAATAAACCAAATGCATTTTCTGAAGTTCTCCGAGCTCTTGAATGTCTGTAATTATATACAGCCTTTGTATTGTCACCTTGTGCCTGAGCCTGGAGGTATGGCTTCATCATATATGTTGTTAAACATATGCTTCCTCAAGCAGTAGCCAATAAGCCACTTGGACTAGTTTCTTTTTATACAAATCCATTTTATGGTAATGCCTTGTACAGGGTGTTTTCTTGAGTTCCCTCAAATTAGTCTAATAAGGAAAGTGTTGCACTTTATATAGTATAAAATGTGTTTAGTAAAGAATGAGTCAAACTTTAGATTATTTTTCGACACCCGTACTATAATAATACGCCCAAAATCCATAATAATGAGATCCATTATGATACAGATTTTTCATAACGATACAGATTTTTAACCAATAGAAACCCATAATTTTTCAATCAAGCATGTTGTGCATTTGACGTTTGTTAATGCCAACATAAATATATTTATAATTCTTCATTATTTATCGGGTGTAGCGTATGCAACTCTCATGTAATTGTTATTAACCATCATTTAATCAATGATCGTTGCATAGTACTATTATTTAACAACGAAAAACACCGGTACACTTTAAACAAAACAGCATCGACGCAACACACAACAACTTCTTGAATAATAGTAATTTTACTGGATTCCTAGAAATACACGCGCAGTGCGCCGCACTGTGCGCTGTGCGCTTGTTGTGCGCCGCGCACACCTCTAGGAAACCGTAGCTTTAGTTACGTGTACTTTTACACAATCGCTGTCTAAATAATACCAATATTTTAACGTATTTTTGCGGTAAGGCCCGGAAATGTACAATGCTCGTAAAACAATAGTGGAATTTACGTAAAATTTACAGTGGTCTTACATAAAAAATGGGGGGAAAATACCATTTTTTTACAGTAAGAACGTAATTATACGTAATTTTTTTGTACTTTCATGAATATTAATGTGAATTTACTGAAACTTTACCTGAATATTTCATTATACTTACCGTATTTGTACAACATTTTTAGGTGATCTATGTACCCAGATAGTTTCTGTAGCCCCCAAAAATTGTCCATACTGGAATGGAGTCAGATGTTTTGTGTGTGAAATGAAAGTCAACACCACGAAATAAATTTAATATTCGCTCTATGCGTCAATAGTAAAACCAGACATGTTTCAAGGCTCCAAGCCTCATCATCAGTGGTTATTACAACATAAATTATTATATGATTGTTGTAACGGAAGATGATTAACGTCCATTTATGGGATTTTTCACCACTTTTTAAACCAAATGTAAACTGGGAAAAGTAAAGAAAAATTAAAAACAACTTTTTAAGTTTTATATAAAAACCACTGCAGCCTAAAAAATGTTTCTCCTTTTGGGTTACAGTGGTTTTCACAACTTAAAAAATTTTCTTTACTTTCCCAGTTTATATTTGGTTCAAAGAGTCGCGAAAAACTCAATAAATGCATGTTAATTCTTTACCCTATATGTTGAATATAAACACAGAATTACTAGTTTTCACGATTTTTAATATTTAACGAAAATATAAATGCTATAAACATGCTAACCTAAAAACAAAAATTTCTTGCCATATTTTCCTAATAATAGGTACCGCATACTTAACAAACACATAAATTCAGCCTTAGGAGTTTCTTACATTAGGCTGGAAAACATATCAAATGCGAATTTTATCAAATGTACTAGAAACGTTATACAAAAAAATGCAATTAAAAATTAAGGAAGAAATGATTTACGTAATTTCTTAACTTTCCCAAGTTTTAGGCAGTTACAATTTGAAATTTGTTGATTTTGAGCTGCCATATTTTCCTAATTTTATGTATCTACTAGGTATAGTATACTTTGCAAACAAAAACGTAAACATTCAGTCTTAGAAGTTTCTTACATTAGGCACGAAATTTTAACAAATGTACTAGAAATGTTATACAAAAAAAATCAATTTAAATTTAAGGAAGAAATTCTTTAACATAATTTTTTAACATTTTCCAGATTTAGGTTAGAATTTAAAATTTGTTGATTTTGAGCTGCCATATTTGGCTAATAATGGTGACTATATATACTATACTTAACAAACAAAAAGAAGTTTCTTAAATTACAAGAAAAATCAATTAAAAATTAAGGAATATATGTCTATAAACATGCATTGCATAGGTTTTATAAACACTAACCTGGTAAGTGCAGTTTGGCCGGGCGCATATAAAAATCTATCTGGGTGTATTTCTATGTAGATATTGATGGTACCTAATGATATTTTATAACAGTATTACACTTTATCCTGCAACATGAACAAATCATTTTTACTTACCTCGTGACTATAAGCACAGCTAATGTATGTAGACGCGCTTATTATTAGAACCTCAAAAGAAAGCCATTGACTATTTCTCTGCAACCGTACACACCGCTAATATTTTGTTAACTTTTTGGGCACAGCTTATTGTATTTAATTTGTGTTTTAGGTTTATGAAATCAGTTGTTAAATAATATAAATGTGCATTGTTTGTTTGATAACGCTGAATTGTAAAGGGCAAATGGCTGCTGTATATACTCGCATGCCTGCTGCGCTTGCGCTGTAAGGATGTTTTTACGAAAGTGTCGTAAAATTACTAGGAGCCACGGAATAGTACTAAAAGTAATATGTAGATTTGCAGGGAAAACGAAAATTTTCAATACGATTTGAATCCACACAAATTATATCGTGAAAACACATTTCGGTAATGCGTTTTTACGTTATTGCTAAGGAAAAATACGTGATTTGGGTAAATTATCGGCAATATTCGCGAATATTTAAGATTTACCTAATATTACATAAAAAAACATGTATGTTTACTACAAACCTTACGTATTTCTCAACCAATTTTTAACAGTGTGTCTATATTTTTTTATAAATGAAAATATTTTAAAAACTGTCAGGTTTAGGTGAGATGTACTTTTATGAAAGTGAGGTTTATTTTGAACGGGGAATCTAAAAATATACTCATATACAGGACATTCCATTAAAAAAAACACAACTATGGTTCATTTCTTATATTTGGGACACCCTGTATAGATTAACAATATTTTTAAAATGTAGCCATAAATCATTTTTATCGAACTCGTGAATAAAACTTTTAGAAAATTAAATACTTTTTTCTACAACTGTCAAAAAAGAGTGACATTTTTTCACCACTTTTAATGTGACAAATGATATTTCGCAAACGCCGGTGTGCGAAGAAAATACTTCGCACATCGGCGTTTGCGAACCACTGCGTGCACTAACTTTAACACGATCTACGTACGTAGAATTTAATTTTATTGTAGGTACTAATAATATATGAAATACATAAATTCATTCAAACATTCTTAATTAAGTAGGTATTAAATATTCTTCACAATATTCACGTTAATGGTACAAATATCCTAACAGAACATTTTCACTCACTTTTTCAAATTTTTAGTTTTACAGCACTCTTTGAATTGACTGTATATCCTTTCATACTGCCTCTTGGTCACTGCTTATATCTCCATTTTCTATATTTTACATACTTAATATTTAATTAGAAATTACAATAAAAACTAGTTGTCACTTTTTGTCAAAATTAAAAAATCCCGATGGCAGCCAGTCGGAAAAGTAGATTTTTGATTTATGTATTTTTATTTATACTTAGTCTACCACTGACACCCACTATTAATAAACAAATAACGGAATATTCTGACATTCGCCAAATATAACCAAAGTGTCATATTGACAGTTATTTTAACTGAAATACCCATTATACTATAATACATACGTAAGTACGGTCTTATTGTTATTTGACAGTTGTTTATTTGTCAAAATAATTACAGGTATAGCGGGTGATGATATTTTTTTTATTTTTTGTTACTTTATATTGACTTAAATTTACTTAAATATGCCAGCGATGAAAAAACTCTCCAAATAAATATTGTAGAGATTTAAGTGCTCTATCATTTGATATGTAACATCGGTATTTTCTATTAACAACGAAAAAAATATGATTTTTTTAAAACTTTGACAGGCCGCCATTCTGAAATTAGCTCTCCGATTTCAATCGCCAACGAACTCACGCGATTCCATGACCTAGCCGATTTTTTAACCAAATTTTGTTTCGATTGGTCAAAAAATGCGGCCTAGAACGTGACGCAAAGTTTCTATATCCCATATATATATATATATATAGATATATAAACTTTTGAACTGAGGTCATTTTTAGGATCCAGGGGTCATAAAATGAAGTACTGCATAAAAATTTTTCAAAATTTCGGTTGTGTCGATCTCCTGAATAGTTAGATTTTTTTTAAAAATCTACTAAAAAGCGTATGTGGGTATATTCTACTTTCCATAGTAACGAAATATACAAGGTATAAGGTATATTTATAATTATTATAAATAATATGAGTATTCTTTAGAATAGTAATTATTGATGAAACGAAATATCTGCAGTTGTAGAAAAAATGTTGTATGTAATATGTGTGCGAAGAAATTTCGCGCATTCAACAGATATTTTGACTCAGCTGCGCATCGTCAAAATAAATTTCTGTCTCAATGCGCGAAATTATCCTTCGCACACTTATTACATAAATAACTATAGCCACACTATTCCGTGTCGTATGGCGTGAATAACCCTGTATATATGACATATATGATATGGAGAGCTAAAAATCTTATTTTCGCTTGTACAATGTCCCCTTAAATTGTTTTAAGTTAATTTCGGGACACACTGTATACTACACGATCGACCCTGCACCATAAACCATAACTGACATGTGCGAGAGTGATTTTTGGTCCTCACTGTATATATGTTGAAACTATTTTGGTACCGCTCAAATTTGCTTTTTTATTGGAAACAAATTTTTTTATTTTATTTTTGACAGAAAATTATATTAATGTAAACTTTTAAGAAATTTTTTAACATTATAAGAAACATTTCAGTATGCACTCGTATAAATATGTTTTGAGGCTGACAGATCTCGTTATTTGTAAATATTTGTAAGCATTTAAAAAAAAAGCCTAACGAGTGTGCTCTGTATTTACAAACGTACCTATGTTCTCTCTCTTCAAGTACGTGTGTTTGAAGATACAAATAATAATAGAAATTACGTGTAAAAAATGCTCTTTTATTATTCAGTTGAAAGATTGAGCAAAACCTGTATAATTGATGGGATCACAAACTCAAATTGTTGAAGACAATATCTGAAACATTCTAGTTATCGAACAACCGGACTGTATGCGCAAATATGAAGTTTTAATAATATGTTTATGCTAATGGATGGTTTTCCCAGCTTATATTCAGCATATATATGTGTGTGTGTGTATAAAATTTATTCCCGTAGGAGTTTTAGCAGGACCCGTTATGCGATGTGCGCTACAAGAATTTAAATTTCGCATACCTATGTTCGCTGTAAGGTGTACAGGAGATATAAGTTGCCGCAATCTCAGAATAATATGTAAACTTGGACAGCGAAGTTAACTTCAGTAAAGGTGGTTTTAAGTTTAATACGGCGCGGCGTTGAACTATATATTTTAATATTAAATTTGTTCACATATTGCACGATAACAAGGACAGACACACTGGGTACTTTGTCCTTAATATTTTGGAATGGAATCTCCATGAAGTTTCATATTTATTAGATGTTCGATTTGTAGAAAGTTTGTGATAGAGGATTAATTACTATTTAAAATTGTATTGTAGAAAAGTTAATTGCACAAATTTATTTATATTATTATATTATGGTTATATGATTGCTAATCGCCTAGCGCATAGTTTACAGACATGTGTCAGTCCGAGTCGGATTCTATGTCTGTGAATTCTCATTGTAGGTATACCATTTTCTCCTATTCCGCAGAATTAAAACGGTCCTTCGTATTTCACGTTACGTAGATATTGGATAAAATGAGTTTGAGTAAAAATACCAGCGTATATCTTCAACTTATTTACTTAAAATATACTTCAATACGCCGCGAATAATTTTTTTAGGGTTCGAACTCTGCCCCCCGACCTCCCGAAGAAGTACTATAAATATCATCCTCTCTTTAGTGAAATAATTTATTTAATAATAATTTTTTGTAATTAAAATTAAAAAAAAAAAGAAATCCATAAAATAATTAGGTTAGAAATTATAAGAAAGTAAAATTTCGAAGATTGTCGGTTACCTGTGTATACGTCAAATACATACATACGTACTTAGTCTCATTTTTAGTCGTGCCCACAACAGTTCAATGGGATTAAAAATACTAAAATAGTAAAGTTTTTGCCAATGTTATAAAGAACTTCCAATAATTCTTTTTGGTATACGACTCGCAAAAAAAATAGATCATTTTGAAGAGGAATTTATTCAATTTCTTGCTGTTTCGAAGACACATTAGATATTTTGTAAATTTGCCTTGAATGGTAGGGTGCATTATCTATAACAATAACACTGCCAGTTTTTATATTTGTAATCAATAAGTTCTCCTTGATGTTCTGGTGACCCTAAATCGCAATCACTTATTGTAATTTCCTCTTCGTCGTGTACTCTGGGGTTGGCGATGGAACTCTGTCCAGCAGTAGGTTCAGGCATGGGTGAGCAGCTGACTGTAAAATATGAAAACTACGATGTTACTATTTTGAGTATATCTTTATTAATAATGTGAACTTAATAATTAATATAATTACAATAAAATGTACAGAATAATATGCAGATGTTAGCATAAATAATTAGATCAATACAGTACAATGGACTACTGAATTATTTTCACCTATCATCAATATTCGTTAGCAATATATTAAAAGAATATCATGTACAGAGTGAACCATTACATGACTCTGGGTTCCTCTATTGTCTCAGCGTGATTAAGTTTCAATTATGTGCTATGTACACTATTTTGTCATATTGTTTGTCATATCATATATGTAATTTATGTATATATGGAGACTATAGTTTCATGAAAAAAATTTTTTTTTTTAATTTCACCGGAAATACTTGTTTTTGGTCATTTTAAACATAAACTAGCTGTTGCCCTCGAGGCACGAATAGCTCTCCATATTTAAGTGTAAAAGTAATAATTTTATGACCTTTTTGTCATTTATCTAAATTTTTGTTTTGTTTTAGACATCAGCTATTTTTTTTTAAGTATCGTGTTTTGTGCCTTTCTATTCTCTTTGGAGGCACTATTTATACGCAGATATTTTATATTTCAGATCTAGGCCAAGTTCTTGAACGCAAATTAATTGATTTTTTTTAGTTTTATTATAAAATTTATTTTGCCCCCTTTTCTACTATTTAGGAACGCCTATGTAAACAAAATTGTTATGCTGCATGTTGTAGGTTATCCGTTAAGTGGTTTTTGAGTTATCACGGATACATTTTTTTTCTCACCCTTTTATAGAATTTTCACGGACGCCTATGGAACATTAATTTTTGTCGTGTATTTTTAACACTAATTCAACTAGTTAAATATAAATTTTTTTACATTTTAATTTTTTTTTATTTTACCCCTTTTTTTTCTATTTGCGAACGCCTATGTAAATAAAAATTTTATGCTGCATTTTTTAGGTTATCTTATATGAAAGCTATATATAATTAGCCAATTTTTCTGGTATATTTGGAAAACATTTTTTTTTCGTTTTTGACCCTTTTTTAAGACTATTTTCGAACGCCTGTGTGAACTAATTCTTTTATGTAACATTTTTTAGGTTATATTATATCAGAACTATAAAAAAATTATTCAATATTTCGGATAAGTTTAAGAACTATGATTTTTTAAATTTTTGAACCCTCTTTTAAACCCCTTGCCTACGCTCAATGTTAATAACCACATATATATATATCCTGTAGTATTTTCGTACCAAATGTGGTTAAAATCCGTTAAGTGGTTTTTGATTTATCACAGATACAAATTTTTTCTGACCCTTTTATAGAATTTTCACGGACGCCTATGGTACATTAATTTTTGTCGTGTATTTTTAACACCAATTCATCTAGTTAAATATAAAAATTTTTACATTTTAATTTTTTTTTATTTTACCCCTTTTTCTACTATTTACGAACGCCTATGTAAATACAAATTTTATGCTGCATTTTTTAGGTTATCTTATATCAAAGCTATATATAATTAGCCAATTTTTCTGGTATATTTGAAAAACATTTTTTTTTTTCGTTTTTGACCCTTTTTTTAAACTATTTTCGAACGCCTGTGTGAACCAGTTCTTTTATGGAATATTTTTTAGCTTATATTGTATCACAACTATGAAAAATTATTCCATATTTCGAATAAGTTTGGGAAATATATATTTTTTATGTTTTGACCCCTTTTCCACTATTTACGAACGCCTATGAAAGTAAGTTATTCATGACACATTTTATAGGTTATATTCTATCAAAACTATAAATAACTAGTTAATATTTCTGCTATTTTTAAGAAATACGTTTTTTTAATTCTTTTTTACCCCATTTTACACTATTTTCGAACGCCCATGTGGTCTAATATTTTATGTTCAATATTTTAGGTTATATTCAATTAAATGCGTAAAAAATTATGCAGTATTTCGGATAAGTTTAAGAACTATGAATTTTTTTAATTTTTGAACCCTCTTTTAAACCCTTTGCCTACGCTCATTGTTTCCCAAAATCTAATCAGCTCCTTGCCATGTCCAATAGTATTTTTGTACCAAATTTGGTTAAAATCTGTTAAGCAGTTTTTGCGTTTTCGTGGATACAGACAGACAGACAGACAGACAGACATTTTTTTAAAACTACTTATTTATGTATAAAATGACCAAAAACAAGTATTTCCGGTGAAATTAAAAAATTTTTTTTTTCATGAAACTAATAGTCTCCATTTATACATATATTACATATATTACATATATGATATGGAGAGCTAATAAGTAGTTTTAAAAAAATGTCTGTCTGTCTGTCTGTATCCACGAAAACGCAAAAACCGCTTAACAGATTTTAACCAAATTTGGTACAAAAATACTATTGGACATGGCAAGGAGCTGATTAGATTTTGGGAAACATTGAGCGTAGGCAAAGGGTTTAAAAGAGGGTTCAAAAATTAAAAAAATTCATAGTTCTTAAACTTATCCGAAATACTGCATAATTTTTTACGCATTTAATTGAATATAACCTAAAATATTGAACAAAAAATATTAGACCACATTGGCGTTCGAAAATAGTGTAAAATGGGGTAAAAAAGATTAAAAAAAAACGTATTTCTTAAAAATAGCAGAAATATTAACTAGTTATTTATAGTTTTGTAAAAGGATGTGTTTGGCGACATCTAGTTTTATCGTTGGTAGTACGCCGAGTGAACAACAGTTCCTATTTCGGCTGCCTGGGAGGTCTCTGACCCCATAAAGCAACTACCAACACATAGACGCGCCGATACTCCCTTAAGCGGGATCGCATATATTTGAAATGGGCTTGTTTAACAAAACAAGACTTAAAATCCGAGAGTTTGTCTGTCAACCACTATACTTTCACCAGACGGCCGTTTCGTCGATCCACGACTCATCAGTGGTGATCGGTCAGTAGTTGACAGCCAAACTCTCGTAAATAATGTGGTATATACCCCACACGGAACAGAGATGTAAAAGATTGTGTTTGGCGACATCTAGTTTTATCGTTGGTAGTACGCCGAGTGAACAACAGTTCCTATTTCGGCTGCCTGGGAGGTCTCTGACCCCATAAAGCAACTACCAACACATAGACGCGCCGATACTCCCTTAAGCGGGATCGCATATATTTGAAATGGGCTTGTTTAACAAAACAAGACTTAAAATCCGAGAGTTTGTCTGTCAACCACTATACTTTCACCAGACGGCCGTTTCGTCGATCCACGACTCATCAGTGGTGATCGGTCAGTAGTTGACAGCCAAACTCTCGTAAATAATGTCGTATATATCCCACACGGAACAGAGATGTAAAAGGATGTGTTTGGCGACATCTAGTTTTATCGTTGGTAGTACGCCGAGTGAACAACAGTTCCTATTTCGGCTGCCTGGGAAGTTGCTTTATGGGGTCAGAGACCTCCCAGGCAGCCGAAATAGGAACTGTTGTTCACTCGGCGTACTACCAACGATAAAACTAGATGTCGCCAAACACAGCCTTCTACATCTCTGTTCCGTGTGGGATATAATATAATAATATATTTCCAAAACTTATTCGAAATATTCCATAAAAGAATTGGTTCACACAGGCGTTCGAAAATAGTTTAAAAAGAGGGTCAAAAACGAAAAAAAAAACGTTTCCCAAATATAGCAGAAAAATTGGCTAATTATATATAGCTTTGATATAAGATAACCTAAAAAATGCAGCATAAAATTTTTATTCACATAGGCGTTCGTAAATAGTAGAAAAAGGGGTAAAATAAAAAAAAATTAAAATGTAAAAATTTTTATATTTAACTAGTTGAATTGGTGTTAAAAATACACGACAAAAATTAATGTTCCATAGGCGTCCGTGAAAATTCTATAAAAGGGTCAGAAAAAATTTGTATCCGTGATAACTCAAAAACCACTTAACGGATAACCTACAACATGCAGCATAACAATTTTATTTACATAGGCGTTCGTAAATAGTAGAAAAGGGGGCAAAATAAATTTTATAATAAAACTAAAAAAAATCAATTAATTTGCGTTCAAGAACTTGGCCTAGATCTGAAATATAAAATATCTGCGTATAAATAGTGCCTCCAAAGAGAAGAAAAAGGCACAAAACCCGATACTTAAAAAAAATAGCTGATGTCTAAAACAAAACAAAAATTTATTAAATTTAGATAAATGACAAAAAGGTCATAAAATTATTACTTTTACACTTAAATATGGAGAGCTATTGGTGCCTCGAGGGCAACAGTTTATTTGAATTAATCCCGGAATATGAAATGAAGCAAGCTACGTGTTTTGTTTTCGGGAATAAATAAAAAACTAAACTTAAATCGCACCCATTTGGTTTTTTTTTTTTGTGAAAGGGTGTGTTCGACTTAAGTCCCCGGTTTCACTGCAGCCTCATGGACATATTGTGAAAATTTGGTAATGAACGGCGCCCCGCTTCTTCTATCTCTGACCAACCACAGATCGATAAGTAATGCGCAGATCGGTGTGGCAAGTATATATGGCACGCACACAGCAAATATGTTCAGTTTCAGTTTAACCGTGTTCACGCAAAGTTGCTCTGTATATGATCAGCGAAACGTTAGCTAATGTAAATTTGACGCAGGATTTATCCAGAAGGATTATTTATATAAGTTTAGTTGTCATTAAGGAAGTAAGAAAATTGCCAAAAATAAAGAAATTAAGAAAGCCAATAATCTGTACAATTATATATATATTATTCCATGACGTTTGATGTCAGAAATGTCACATTAATTACTTATAATTTATACTTTAGAATTTTTTTTTAGAAATACCAATAGCATAAGAAATTTCCAAAATTATTGACACTTATTTTTGGCATAGAACTTTCTCACAAAGCATTATACAGTTTCCTTCATAAGGTTCTGTATACAGGGTGCTCAGAATTCGAGGGCAACCATGAGAATCTCCGAAAAGGCAAGATTTAGGTGTGTAGTGTAAATTTGGCAACGTTGCGTATTTATATGTCTAACAATTTGCCGTTATGAAACTTTTTTAAAAAAATTCGGGTTTTGAGATTTTTGGAAAAAACTAAAATTTAAATTGTTCGTTTTTAATTTTTAATTATTTTGTTGAAGAAGCTATAAAAAAACTAAGAGAACATCTTTAGAGCAAGTTTCTCTATCCTACAAGATACTTTAACTTTTTTTTTCTTATGGCGACCATTTTTTATTTTGGTCATATCGACAGAGCATATCATTTTGATTTCAAAAATGTGTCACATTAATAATAATAATAATGATTAATTATGAAAAACATTGGTTTGTTTAAAATTTCGCTGAAAATGGTAATGTTTACGAAAGAAGAACAACGCGATATGAAACAAAAAATTTATTATGCCAATAATCGGAACTCAAGAAAAACAGCTCAATCATATCTTGAAACATATCCATAATTAAGGGAAACAGCCAAATGAACGTATTTTCTAAAACTACACGTAAAATTAGGAGAATTCGGAGAATTGAATGCGAAACGATTGAAATATGGTACTAGACTACCTTTAGGAACTCGAAATGTTATAATTCAATCAGTAAAACGAACGCATAAGGGAGGAAATTATTTATTTTGTTTTTGATTCTATAACTTATATAAGGTAAATGAAAATACATCAGTATCAACCAGCGAGATATCTCGTAATTTAAATATTCCTAGATCAGTAGTTTGGAATTCATTGAATTCTGCAAACTACCAACCTTTTAAATTACATGTTAGCCACCCAGGCGATAATAACAGAAGACTACAGTTGCAACTGGTTTCTTGATCAAGCTAATCAGGACATAGACTTTATGAAAAATATCATATGGACGTAAAAATGAGCATGTTTGGTCAGTAGAGAATCCAATTCCCAATTGAAATTAGGAATCAAAATCGGTTTGATTTTAATGTTGGATTGGTTTACGAAATGACAGATTACTTGGACCTCTGATTTATGAAGCAACGTTAAATTCAAATAAATATCTTCAGCTCTTAAGAGAACCTATCGATCAATATTTGAACCTAGAGAATATTCAACTAACGTAGTTACGGGACATTTGGTGGCAAGAAGACGGAGCCCCACCGCACAATAGTACGCTGGTCAGGAATTATTTGGACGAACATTTTCCTAACAGGTGTGTTGTTGTAATTTTAACTCACTACAACGATATTCATAATAAACCACGAAAATTGAAATAAACGCGATTTATTAATAAAGAAAAATACAAAACTGAAATGATTTTAACTGAACGATATAATATAGAAATTGAAAACTGATCAAAAAATATGACAATCTTTAATTCTTTTTGACAATAACCACTTTTTCCCAATAGTTACCATGTGCAACTGATATGCTGATATTTAAATTAATATATACAGTGTGTTTCTGACAAAGTGGATAGGTAATGGAGCTGTCGTAGAATGACCCGCGCGGTCTCCGGAACGGGGTACAATTAAAAATCTTGGTTACAAGCAACGTTATGACAACGTAGACCAGTTGCGCGATAGTGATATAGCAACCTGTCAGGGTATACCCCGTCGTAGTATTCAGCGGGCTGTTCAAAGTGTTCAAAACAAGAGCTCATGCATCATTTAATGTAGTAAAACAATTTTTTTTGTTTCTTTTTTTGATTTGTAATCCTGCTTAAATTTCCTTGTTACTGTTTTAGTTGTATTAGTAATATTAATTTATTTGTCATTTATAACATTGTCGCATTGGTTGAAGGTTGAATTAAACGTTTAGTAAAAATATCAGTATTTGAGTATTAAATAAAAAATTGCTCCTTTACTATTAACATATTTTTAGGCCTATTTGTATTAGAAACAAGTTACACATTGTACAAAATGAAATGCTCAAATACTCAACTTTGCCAAATTTACACTAACCACCTAGCTCTTGCCGTTTCGGAGCACCCTATGTTTGCCCTCGATCGAATTATGAGCACCGCGTATATGGAAAAAATTGTGATTAGTGGCATTCAAAAAAACATGTTTTTGGATTGTTTGTTAGTGTCTCATAACTTCAAAGTTTGTTGTGCTTATGACATCGGGGATGCAAGATAGAGCAAATTTCTACATAAAATTTTAAATGCCCGACAACAACGTGGCATAATGCTTAGTTTTGTTTTATCTATTACTGTTTACTTAAATATTGTAATATCCCAAATATTATGTTACTTATTTATATTTTAGGGTGTACGGTATAGAACCTTCGGACCTTATCCACCATGTACATTTAAAATGCCGTATGGAGGAAGACTAAGGTCAATTCACACTAGTGTTTTTGACCAAGTTTAATGGTTAAATGTTAATGTTTAATATTTTTATTTTGTCAAAAATAATAAGTTCGGCATATTATTGCTATAAATAGCTATCCGAGATTATAATGGTAAACTTACTAAATTATGGAACGTCACGTTCGTTGTGTCAGCACCTGTAAACTATGAACAATATCTGACACAATGGCTGATCGAATATGCAATTCACTCTTACTCAGCCTATACGATATAGATTGGTTTATCTATATATACACCCTTGTAGCATCAATTCCAATTCGGACCACCAACAATATCACCCTCTACCGGGAATGATAGAACACGAATGCTTTTATTCCAGATTTCAAGAGAATAACCTAAATAGGAAAAAAAATGTATTTGATATTTTTATTATTGACCGGAAATTATATCATATAAGAAATCTTATTGTTAGTCAAGTCAAGAACTGATACTCAAGCGTCTGGAATGTGCGTTAGAGATTAATATTTATATACAAGGTTAATAAGATATAATATGCTTACTCAACCAGTTTTCTTAAATTTTTTATCAAGTGATAGGTATAATTCGGTTCTATATTTTGGCCTTATCTTTTAATAAATCAGTTCCAATAAAAATTGTTCCTTCCATCGTGAAGCCAGGCACGTAACGGTAGGGGGCCCAAGTCTACAAACCTAACTTATCTTTTCTTGAACTCGTCTTTATTCCATAATGGATTTTTTTTCTTAGGATGAGGTTCCAATTAAATACAATTTGCGAATGAAACAATTTTTCAGTCAGTCTACTGCGTTTCGGCAATGCATTAAATTTTAATGTATGAAAAATTGAACACTTGTGTTTGAACAGGAGACGATTTAGTATTTAAAAATGTACCTGAACAAGGCAATTGCCGAAACGTAGTAGACTGACACCTCATCCTAAGAAGAAAAAATCCCGATGGCAGCCAGTCGGAAAAGTAGATTTTCGATTTATATATTTTTTAATTATACTTAGTCTACCACTGACACCCACTATTAATAAACAAATAATAGAATATTCTGACAGTCGCCAAATATAACCAAAGTGTCATATTGACAGTTATTTTAACTGAGATACCCATTATACTATAATGCATACGTAAGCACGGTCTTATTGTTATTTCACAGGTGTTTATTTGTCAAAAATAATTACAGGTGTAGCGGGTGATGATATTTTTTTAATTTTTTGTTACTTTATATTGACTTACATTTATTTAAATATCCCAGCGATGAGAAAACTCTCCAAATACATTGTAGAGATTTAAGTGCTCTATCATTTGATATGTAACATCGGTATTTTCAATTAACAATGAAAAAAATATGATTTTTTAAAACTTTGACAGACCGCCATTTTGAAATTAGGTCTCCGATTTCAATCGCCACTGAACTCACGCGATTCCATGACCTAGCCGATTTTTGAACCAAATTTTGTTTTGATTGGTCAAAAAATGCGGCCTAGAACGTGGCGCAAAGTTTTCTATATCCCATATACAGATATATAAACTTTTGAACTGAGGTCATTTTTAGGATCCAGGGGTCATGAAATGAAGTACTGCATAAAAATTTTTCAAAATTTCGGTTGTGTCGATCTCCTGAATAGTTAGATTTTTTTTTAAATCTACTAAAAATCACCAGCAACATATCCACCTGTTATACGTTTATTTATTAGCCATTGAATTGAAAATCTGATATTAAAATATACCTAATGCTTGTGTGACAGTTTTCATATTTTTTATATGACAGTTTCAAAAAAAAACAAGTAAATTCTTCACACTCCACCAATTTAGTAATAATAATGCTTTTAAGATTTGTTTTGTAAAATATTACTGGAAAATACTGAATATTTGTTAGTAAAGCTTTTACCATAAAATTTGTTTTAATTTTGAAGGCCACTTATTAGCTAAGCAAGGGACTTAGTACCAAGATAAGTTTATTTTAATCAACTTATTTTGATCTCTGCTATTTGTGGTTGCTCTTTTATTCTGGGACTTGTAGATTGTATGGAGAGGTTAGTGATTTTATTAGCTTTCCATATTATATGTAATACACATATTGCATGCATGGGTAAGCTATTAGTTTCATGGTAAAAATATTTTCACCGGAAATACGTGTTTTGGGTCATTTTAGATGAGTACTTGAAAACGACTCAAAGGATTTCAACCAAATTTAATAAAATATACTATTGTACATGGCAAGTTACTGATTAGATTTTGGGGCTCATAGAGCGTATAAAAGAGGGTCAACACTTTTAAAAAATCATAGCGAAACTAAATTGAAAATTTACGGAATTAATATATACGTTCGAAATTGTTTTGAAAAAGGCACCAAAATCTTAGTATATAAATAAAATTAAAGAAAACAGAATATCGATAGAATAATATCGGGTATAAAAGTAGTACCTACACATAGGTCGGTCATAAAGAAAACTGATCCCATAAATCCACGGAGACTTTATACTCATTAATGTTTTTCCAACTTATTTTAGATTTGTTAGTTTATTTAATTAGTACCTATAATTTCATTTTAACACAATGTTTATATTTTAGATTCCGTTTTGAAGTTTTCATGGATGCATTTTAGACGGGCATTATTTTGTTTGCTGTCAACAAGCAACAAGTTGGGCTTAACTTATATTTGATTATTAAAAATTTTGTCGTATTCTACACTCTTTGTTTTATATTTTGGCCCTTTCTAACCTTTTAGGCCCTATATATACTGTACAAATTCTATATTCGAAAGTAATATCAACTTTTCGACAGTCCTTTAATTTCACCTAAATATTTTGGTCCCTTTCTCAAATATATTACGAACAGGGTTGGTATACCTTCTTTGTATATCAAAGGTTTTTTTATGCAAAAATCTATTGGCGAAAGAAAAACTATTTAATTTTTCGGTTTAGTTCAGTAAATACGTTTTTTTTTTAAATTTTAGTTTGACCCTCTTTGTGCACCACGTACCTTATGTATCCCAAAATCAAATCAGCTTTTTTGTATTATTTGGGTAAAATTTAAAATCCGTTGACCGTTTTTTAGTAATTGTATATGGTCTGATAGCCAGAATGCCAGGCAGAATTTTTTTAGAAAATGAGCCAAACCACCCATTTCCGCATCCATGGATTTTTTAAAAACAGTAATTATTAACAAAAAAACAAAGTTGACATTTTGGATTTGTTTGTCTTGCGTTTTTTAAAATATTTCTGTCTGTTTTGTATTTTATTATCTTCATTTCCATGGAAACTAAAGTTAATTTAACATCATTAAAACCAAGTCAAAGTGTTATGAAAGGTGTTTACTATGTATACCTTCAACTTGAATACATTGGTTGTAATTTTGTAAACATCTCACTTTGAAGGTCATTAACCTCGTAACGAAGCTAGACAAAAATGTTACATGAATAACCATCATTTTGTCGTCTACGTCATTTCCGGACATCCTGTAGTTGTACTCATATTTTTTGTTTTTTGTTCTGTATTAATTAAATGCCAAATTTTTTGGCGTAAGAGTTTATTTTAAATAATGTTAATCAACCGAAGCAAAAGTCGAAACTTTCATTCTTGCTATCTTGTAAATTCGCTTATAAAAATTGCATTACAATGGGTTTTATTGGCATTCAGGTAATGGTAAACTTCTGGAAGGAGGAAATTAAAACAAAAGTTTTACTTCCCTGCAGTACATCCTAAGCACCAGTATAAATCTTGTAAAGAATAATAGCACCTTAACAGATTCTTGGTAAAACTGTTATCTCGGCTCACTAAAAGCATATGAATGCCTATGTAAACGTTATTTACAAATATATATACCCTGGTGTTTGGTAAAATGTTTAAGGGATGAAAATTAGGGATAAAAGGGGAGTATAGATAAGTGGATTTTGTAATCTGTTTGGTAGGCAGGTTGTCGGGTATGACAGAGTTTTTGTGAATGTGTTTAGTAAATGGTCGAAATTTTTTATCGCGTGTTGAACGTAAACGTTTATTATTTGACAGGGCGAAATATTTCATTTAAACTTTAATCGGATAAATGTATGGAAGAAGCATGTATAATGGATAACGAATGAATGAAATAAATTGTGTCATATTTATTCCACTATCTAATAATTTTTTCTTTGCAGCTCTACCAATAATAGTAGACCGTGGTCGACTTTTGGGTCAAGGGGTTCAGGTTGTTGTTTGGCCCAGTTGGCATATTTAGTTGATTTAAAAAATTATATCAAACTCTATCGTCCTTTTGTATGAAATTCTAAATACACAATACAATGATACATTATGAAAGTTGATTTTTCCTTTATTTTGACGCATGCGCTTTGTTTTGGGTTCAGTTACACTATCATAGCTCCTAGCCACCATATTGGTGAAATATTAATATTTAAATTGTACATGGGAGTTTTTATTTATGTTACAATATATACTCTCAGTTGCAACATCTTTGACTTGAGAGACAATACCTGAAAAAATAAATTTATGGTAGAAACAAATATATTTCTAGGATACAATTTGTGATATAGGTAGGTATAATTTAATTTTCCTCTCTTTCTTTGTCCAATAAAGTTTCGCCTGAAGTTGTTCCGACTTCCTGCTATAATTTTCACGGCAACATTTTATTATTTTCTTGCAGAAAAATAATAGCACTCTTATTTTTCTCAACCAGAAATAAAAGGAAATGTTAATAAACTCTGCTGAAATGAGGTCATATCGTAAAAAAAAGTTACTGAAGTATTCAGAATTAATGGCAAAAGAATACAGGTCAATACACACTATACATTTATATTTTAATACTACACTATACACTGATTTTTAAGCATATCGAATAAATTTGAATTTTTTTTTATTAAGTTTGCAAAATTTAATTCCTTAACTGGTGAAGTGCCCTTGTTTTGTAAACTAAAATTTTGCAGCAGTTCTATTGGGGCTTGTACAATTTAGAAAATATTGTCAAATTTGTTATCGCGTAGAAGAGACATTTATTGTGAGTATTGAAAATTGCCTTTACATGAAAATATTGTAGACTCAAATAATTTTAAAAACATTTTATTCGTTCCTAATACCTTTTTTCATGATGAACGCTACATCAGCATCGGAAACAAAAAGTATACATTGATAGGCCGGAAAACATGGATAGTTCTAAGATTAAATTTAGTCAGGCGCAAGAAAGTGTACTGGGACCAATTTTATTTATTTTGTTCCTCAATGATGTGAATTAGATAGCACAGCAGACAAAATCGTGATTTAATAAATTTTGTGGATGACACTAACTTACTGATTGGTGGTAAATCAATACATAAAATGACGTGTAACGCAAAAATGTTCTTTGTAAGTATCCTGAAGTGGTTCGCTCAAAATAAGCTATTATTGAATGAACGAAAAACTACAAGTACCATATTTCGAACAAAAAATTCAAAATCGTCTCATACCTCTAGCATAGTTTTGGGTACAAAAGAAATTAAAATTGAAAAAGATGTAGGTAAAACTGTTAGAAATTTGTAGAAATGACAGATTAAATTGGTCAACCTACATTAAAGAGACTTTAAAAAAAAACTCAATAGAGTGAGCTATGGGATTCGAATCATTGCATTGGTCAGCATATGAGTGAGAAAACTTTAAAAATCATGTATTTTGCAAACTTCGAGGCGAGTTTGAAGTACGGGTTGATATTTTGGGGGAGAGACAGTGACGTACAGAATATATTTGTGGCACAAAAAGAGGGTTACGACTTATAAAGAGAATGCAGACAGAAGAATCATGTAAAGGTGTTTTCAAACGAGAGGGTTTCTAACAATTTATGGACTATATATATTTGAATGCTTAATATTCTTTTTTGGGAATAAAGCAAAGTTTAATGTAGAAGGTAACCAATATAGGTAATACTAAATACTATTACCCAATTCATAGATTAACGCTTTCTGAAACATGTCCACATTATATGTGCATAAAATTGTACAACAAATTACCAACTAGATTTAAGTCAGATGGGCGAAATTTTTTTGTTGATATGGAGCCATACTCAATTGAAGATTATTTATGTGCTTAGTTCGGGTTTTAGATTTAAGGGGATTTTTTGTTTGTGACGAATTTCATTTTATCTAATTTTACATATAATTCTGAAATAAATAACTAAATAAAAATAAATAAAAGACGCTATACTTACCGTTCTTTTTTGCAGCTCAAATTTGTCGATTGAATGTACACATCTCTTTCCATTTATCCATTTTTAATTCTATATTTAAATAAACTGTTGCCCTCGAGGCCCGAATAGCTCTCCATATATAAGTGTAAAAGTATAAGATTTATGTGACCTTCTTGTCAAGACTCTTGGTGACAAGCTATATTTCCAATTTTTTATTTTTATTGTTCAGATTAGCTAATTTTTATTTCAATTATTCCATATTTCGAATATGATTAGGATTTTTTTTAATTTTGACCCCTTTTCCTATTTACGAAAGTCTTTGTAACCAAGTTTTTTATGATACATTTCATGTGGTATATTCTATCAAAGCTATAAATAACTAGCCAATAGGTCTCCTATGTTTAGGAAATATGTTTTGAGTTTTTCACCCCATTCGAAAAGAGTGTATTTCGAATGCCTATGTGATCTACATGGTTATGGTAAATAGTCAAATCATTAAATATCAAAACTTTGTATAACTATTGGAATAGAGTTTTTTTCCATGAACTCGTTGTATGACCAACATCCATTTCGAAAAATGTCCGAACCCTTGAAGTTGTTTATGAGAAAAAATATTTATAAATGGAAGTCATAGAAAAAATTATTTCAAATCGCCTCAATAATTCATAGGTTATACTTTATCCGAACTAGGGGAAATATGTTTTAAGTTTTTAACCTCTTTTTACACTCTTTTTGAACGCCTATGTGAATTAGTATTTATGTTAAATGTTGTAGGTTATATTCTATTAAATCTATGAAAAATTATTTAATATTTCGGATGTGTTTAAGAACTATAAATTTTTGAACCCTTTTTTAAGCCTCTTGCCTACGCTCAATGTTTTCCAAAAGTTAATCAGATCCTATAAATATACGGAAATATTTTTGTACCAAACCTGTTCAGTGAGTTTTGAGTTACCGTGGATACAGATGTTTATGACCCTTTTTTAGACTTTTCGCCTATGGTACACACATTTTTTGTCGTGTACTTTTAACACCAATTCAACTACTTAAAATATATCATTTTTAGAGTCTAATTTTTTTTGACCCTTTTATGAACGCTTATGTAAACAAGATTTTTATGCGGCATTTTGTATATCAAAACTATATAATAATTAGCCAATGTTTGTGCAAAATATTTTTGTTTTCATTTTTGACCAATTTTTACACTATTTCACTACGCTCAATGTTTCCTAAAAGTTAATCAGCACCTAGACACCATATCCTGTAGTATTCTTGTAGCAAATTTGGTTAAAATATGTTCAAGTGGTTTTTGCGTTATCATGGATACAGACAGACATTTTTTTAAAACTACTTATTTACGTATACCTATAATGACTGAAAACACGTATATCTGGTGACAGTAAAAAAATTCATGAAACTAATAGCCTCCATCAGATTATACATATATTACATATGATATGGAGAGCTAGAAATATATGTTCCTTAAATAATTGCTGCAATGAAATTGGAAACTCCTTTACGTTTTGATGATACCAACTATACTGTAACAGTGTGTCAACCGTCGTTATTCAAATCAGCCATACATGTTTTGGGTACTCAGTTCCTATTGTCCTGTTACATAAACAGGAGAAACGTCACAATTTAAATTGAGGAATGCATTCGTCCTGTGGAAAAATAATTGTGTTATCGTTTTCATACTAGATTCAGCTGTAAGGTATTCGTCGGTTATGGAATTTTCAACTAGGCATTGGTGATGGGTATTTGGTGCACGAAACATCTATATAACCGACTTGAAAAATAATTAAATATTCTTGAAATAAAAGTCGACCTCCACACAATAAATTTAATAAATATCCTCAACAAATTACATTTGTCACCATACATGTTTCGCAGCTCAGGGCCGCATCATCAGTGGTTATATGAGATTCTTACGAAAAGCTATGTTATACTAGTTAGTACATATTATTTTTGGGAATTCATTCATTAACTCACTGCGCGAAAAAAAAATTTTTTTTTATTCTCTCAAGTCATAAAATAAAAAGTTTTTGAAATTGAATTTCACAAATTCAATTTCAAAAACTCATATAACCACTGATGATGCGGCCCGGAGCTGCGAAACATGTATGGTGACAAATGTAATTTGTTGAGGATATTTATTAAATTTATTGTGTGGAGGTCGACTTTTATTTCAAGAATATTTAACTATTCTACTCCACTTCGATATGGACTACTTCTTTCGATTGAAAAATAATGTTAAGATTTTGAGTCCTTTCAACTTTCTATCTTCATTGCTTAAAATCATTGTATATAGTGATGTAAAAAAACGTTTTTTTTAGGATTCAATAAAAAACCTGGGAAAGAAAACCAAAAAAACGGTTTTTTGGTTGTTTTTAATTGTTTTTATTTATTCCCGAAAACAAAACATGTAACTTGCACTTGATCATTTGATATTCCGGGATTCATTCCAAAAAGAGCAATCGACTGACAAACAATCAGGCATCTAAAATAGTGTACATAGTTACATAGCACGTAATTTAAAGTTAATGACTGAGCCTGAGACAATAGAGGAACCCACAGTCAGCTCACCCATCCCTGAACCTACTGCTGAACTGAGTTCCATCGCTAACCCCAGAGCACAAGACGAAGAAGAAATTACAACAAGAGTGTATTAGACGTATACGTATATGTAACCGACAATCATGGACGCTTGCTTGACTTTTACCGAAATTTTACTTATAATTTTTAACATAATTACTGTATAGATTTCTTTTTTTTATTTTAATTACAAAAAAAATTATTATTAAAAAAAATTTTCAGTAAAAGGATGATATAGTTACTTCTTTCGGAAGATCGCTGGGCATAAACCTTTTAAAGATCCTAAAGGATGGCATTTAATTCAAACAAATCTATTACAACGGCTAAGAGAAGTGTATATCGATCGAAGGCATCACAGACACAGAATCCGACTCGGACTGCCACATGTCTGTAAACTACGAGTTAGGCGATTAGCATAATAATAATATAAATAAATTTTGGTAAAACAATATTTTTGTACAATAAATTTTTCTAGTTAAAGTACTTGTTTTATGTTGTTTTAGGTTAATTAATCATCAATATCACTAATTTTTAATTTTCTTTTTGTTTTGAAGAAAAAGTTAATGATATTGAAAAAAAACGTGTTTTAAAAAATCTGGGGCTTGGAATTTTTTGCAAAAAAAACTGTTTTTTATTCGTTATCTCAATATTGTATATCTTCAATATTGAACAATTTCTTCAAAATCTAGTGTCACCGTATAATACGGTGCTGGTGTAGTTAGCTCCCTCCACGTGTAGTTTTTCTCCAATTCTCCAACTCGGAGTGTCATAATTTCTTGTAGGGTGAAGTAAGGTATGTTCGTGATATAGGTAAGTTCATGATAGAATTATGAAAATTTCTCAGCAAGTTACCTTTTGCTTTAGATGGATGACATCTCGGATAGTAGTAAGTGTATGTTTCTACTAGATGATGCAACCTGTCGCGTTTCTATATCACGAATATTCCAGGCATTAGAAAACTTTGTTTAAATGTGTCACTTATTACGTTGTGATTTTTGGCGGGTTTTGCAACTGGGAAGCGATCTACAGAAATAACAGGAATAATTGAAAGCTGAGATAATGAAATTTACATTAATCTATAGTATTTTAGATGAGGAATCTTCCTGTACACAACAATTAACAAATTTTGACCGTGGAGCTTGTTTGTTACAATATTTTTCATGCGTTGAAGACATTAAAAATACAATGTTAAATATCTTTTTTTGTGTGTAGTAAAATTATTCCAGATTTTTAGATAATGTTATGTTTATAATAGATTACAATCCTAAACTAAAGCTAAAGTATTGCACATTAGATTGTAAGAAAAAAAAAAAGAGCACAGTGGATACAATTTTACTACTGTTTGGTACGATATCACATAAAATGTCAAGCATCTGACGAAGAAATTGTTTTAATGTGCAATCGATGCACTGGAAATACCAGTGGTGACTCAGAATAAGATGTTATGCGTTAATGATACAATGTAACTGTTAATAAAACCTTACCTACCAATTTTTAGCATTAATTGTAGTATCACGAATAAACCTACCCCATATCACGAAATTACATATCCTAGTCACGAAATTACCTTTCCTTGACTAGGACAGTCATTTGAAAGTTTATTTAAGTAATTTTCTAAGTTTCCTCATAAAAACATACATAAATCTCAAGAATAACTATCGGGTGTCAGTCCCTCACAATTGTAGCAACAACGTATGCTATTTACATTACTCTCCAACGAAAAAAACGAAAATCATCACGAATATACCTTACTTTACCCTATATTAAGAATGAATTAATGAAAATGTATGTTTCCGTGAAAGCAACTATACCTCCAATAAATAATCCCTATAGGAACGTTTTTGGATATGCTACTCTCTACTTGTGTAGCAGTGTGTCAACTTGTTAACAATTGACCGCTACATTGCGGATGCTCGTAACAATACAGTTACTCAAAACTGAAATATTTTGACCATCGATGAAGCTGAAACTCGATTATTCCATTTTCGCTTAAGATGTTGAGTCTAGCGTAACTGACGAATTTTTGACGTTCAAACACCTTCTATATAATCAGAGATTGCGTTTGTGATACTTTTACCGGAAGATATCGAAAAACTCCATATACTGAATTATTATCTAATTTTTATTATTTAGTGTTCTTTTCATAATTATGTATTGACCGTGTTCAAACTTTCCATACCTATAATCTATCGTAAATACCTACTATACAATAGACAAAGTTGCTTAGAGCAATGAAATTTCGAGATATACGGATATTTGCTTCCACTTGTGCAGGTATTTCGGGCAACTATGTTCAACTTGGTACTTTGGTATTTTAAATAATAAGTCGAATTTTAGGTCGTTGTGGACCTAACATTATCTCTGCGCTAAATTAATCTAATTTGGCAATACATCTTTTAGTTTATCGTTCTAAATGGAACTTCAAATTTGCCTACGGTTGTTAATTATACGCTAACCCAATACACTCATCCTCATGAGATATATGAATAAAATATTTTTATAAAATAATTTATTTCAACGCGGAGGAGCCGCAGCAGCATTACCAGAACAGACGAATTTTTATTTCGTACCAAAATCGTGATTAATTATGTAGTCATTTAATTTCAAGCATACAACATACCAAAAACTACATAAGAAATTTTGATAATGCGGAAGTACACTGCGTCCTATTTTGGTTGAGACTCCAGAGTATCTCAGCTGTTAATGGAGAGAGAGACTTGCGGTTTTGCGACACTGTGCCACGTTTTTGAAACTTTTAATGCCACAAACAGATTAATGTAGGTTCTTTTGTTACTGAGATACAGGGTGAAAACGAACATTTTCACCTTTTAGGATCCTATTATGTCTCAGACCCCATGTAAGATCGAAAAAAGAGAAAAGCTGCTTTGGATAGATATTTTTAGACGGAAATCAGTGGCGTACTCAAAAATGTTTTTTGGTTCACCGCGTCTGAGATTGGGTCCTAAAGTTTGAATAATGTTTTGCATAATATCCACTGAATTCTACGTAGAAATATCTATCAAAAACCCCCCTAAAAATGATTAGATTAGAATAATTCCGTTTAAGGCATTAAAAGTTTCACAAAAAAGGGGTACAGGATCGCGAAAATCGCATGACTATCTTTATTAACAGCTGAGATATACCCTGCAATCTGCACCGTTAGTTAGTCAACTTGCTTCTTTTAAATTGAATACCCAAAGGATGTCCATTTACCTCTCCGGTCTTTACTTGCAGCTTTATGGTTAATTCAATAACATTTTTGTTTAGTTTAGTGCTCTTGGTTTC
This sequence comes from Apoderus coryli, assembly GCA_911728435.2. Taxonomy (NCBI): domain Eukaryota; kingdom Metazoa; phylum Arthropoda; class Insecta; order Coleoptera; family Attelabidae; genus Apoderus; species Apoderus coryli. The sequence continues at coordinate 21,223,670 of OU452200.1, read as the reverse complement.
TTGTGTCAATCGACAACTAGTATTTACTATGGCAGGTGAAGAATTTTATACAAATTTATGTATCGCCGAAATTGAAGCAGACTTCGTACTAATTAATTTATATTTTCCAATCTTGTAAACATAATGTCGGTCCCCAATTGAACAGCCACTTGCGATATATCCTACAACAAACATCTAGTTAAAGGTATACTCTGGTGATATTATGTGGTAAGATGCATGATGAAGAAGATTTTTTTGTTAGGGTGCTATCACATACCTGCAATTGCTTTATGCAGTTGAGATACTCTTTTAGTGCAGTATACAGAAGATTTTTATTCCTCCTGTATACAATGGTTAAAAACTGAAATTATATATAAATAAATTGCAATTAATTATAATCTATTATGATTGTTAGATTCTCATTTCCTTAAACATCTAAACAATTTTCTGCCATTTATACCAAAATTGCGAATTACCCATCTAAAATTTGATTAATTGGTTAATATAAAAGGGGTAAACATTTATTGTCCGAAGGCTCCAACAACCCTATTTAATTAAATGATTGACCTCATATTTCCAATTCTCTATTAATAATGAAACGCCATATTTTGGTACATATTAAACATGTGGGTGGTATTTATTTGCACATCTAGTTTTTTTTATATCCAGAATACATTGTTAACTAATCGATGTTTTTGAATTGCAGAGTACCTAATATACAAATTACGAGTTTTAATCCCCTTAAATATAGATAGTGGAAATATTTACAAATATGTTGTAATTTAATAATAATATATTATGCAACGAGCGTTTAATGGCAGCTATGAAGACATGAGTATGATTACAAGCGAACGGATCGAGTGTAGTGATAAAAAAAGCGAGGTGCATAAGTTATGTTTTCTATAATTCACTTACAATTGTTAAAAATAACAGTCAATAGCTTAATTGGTTCGCGGAGGCGGCTCTGAACTGGTTCTAGATTTCTACGTTTGCGCTGTTGACTTCTGCGATCGCGGTAAAAAAAAATAGCGAACGATTTTGCAGTTCTACCGACTGAGGAAGAACTGTTGGTTCTGACATGCGCAGTCATAGCGAAGCTAACCAACAATTTTTTACTTGTTGTTTATTTATTGTTTATATTTATGTTTTATCCTTATATACTCGTATATAGTAAGAGTTTTAACCAGTTCCAGTGACTACCAAGAACAAGACATCCAAGAATAAGTATAGAATTTTTGAGGTTTTATTTACAATTTTTATTTCTTATGAAGTATTGAAAATTGAAAACAACAAAAACTAAATAAGTTATCAATTATTACCATGACTTTATTAAAACTTAAAATGTGCTGAAATCGCTGCGCAAAGTCTTCTCTCATTATTTTAGACAGTTTAAAATTTTCACGATATTCTAATTCACTAAATTGCGCGACAGTATCTTCATAATGGGGATGATATTTGACTGAACAGTACTGTTTGGTCTGATTACCGATTAAACACGTCAACACAAAAATATAACTCAAATTTCTTCAAATGTCTAACTTTTATTAACAACTGTTGCACTGTATCAGAGAACATACTTTGTATGTGCTCTGGCCGTATCAATAACACTTGACGTTATTGGCTGTATGCGATTCTATTTTGCGTTCGTGGCGAGTCAAGATTACGAATGCGTTCCGAACTCAGCCTGCGCCTTAAAACAAGTTCCGTGATGTCACGTTCGGTTCGGAATCAGTAAGGAATCTTTCCCGCGAACGAAGCTGTTATTTAGTAAATGATTCTAGTGTGAGGAAGTGGGCGAACCTCGCACCAATAACCTCAAAATGATGATTCCACAAATGGAACTTCGGGTTATTGTCTACATGCCCTGAAAAGTTGCTAATATCAAGAAACTAAAACTTCTTGGACCTCTTAGATTACTAGTATTTAATTCCGAAATTTTATTTGATATATCATTATCGTGAATGTGTTTATTTTTATGAGCATTTTTTTAAATTAAATTTTTGATGATTTTCGACGTGTAAAAAACGGCCTATTTTACGTAATATATTCTACGGGCCCAACCCTGTTTTCAATGCATTTGTTTGTCCACCCATTGACGTGTAATTATGAATGTGTTTATAGAATTCTCGTGTCGGTTTGTGTGCTATTAAATTATTTAGGATTTAATTTTCTTACCACAAACACCTGTTTTCAAGCTTAACTTTAACGCTAGTAAGCCAAACACATTACACGACTATAAAATGTGTTACTGCAAACCTCTAACCCTCTACAACATTGCGAGGAGACTTAATCCAAATTTAAACCTGGTGCTTTATAACTGTAAGCTGTTGCTAATATAATATGAAAGTACGCCAGTATGAACGTTATTCTTGTAATTAATCTTCAGCAGCAAGAACAACAATAAACCTAACCATTATTCATTTAAATACTAGCACCTGGAATGCAGCTTAGAATTTAAGAAGTATTTATTATGAAGATGATGTTATTTCTTGCTTATTATTATTATTAGTAGTAGAATCAACTTTTAGATGTCGCGGAATTTAACGTTAAAAATAGACGAAAGAAGAAATGTTTTGATTTGTTAAAATGAAAAATAATTTCGTGGCATAGCGGACAAATTTACTGGGGTTACCTACACAAGAGATTTTGTTTGATTTCACAGGGCCTCAGTCCAGACCGGACCGAGGCATGGGTCGACAGATACTGAATTAATTAAAGTAATGCATATCCCACCACACAGAGGCCGAAACAATCCAATGTATAGGTAACACCAGCCGTAGAAATAGAAAATAAAAATAGTGTAAACACAAAACGCTAGCAGGAGACCATTTATCCTTCTGCTAGAATCACCTAAAATATTTGGCTATCGCCAACGCTTCGGACGGTGGTCTCCAAGCGTTCGGTCGTCGATGCCATGGGCTCACCTGTGTCTCCAGAATAATATGAATTAATATAAGATATCAAACAATTTTTTAACGATTGTCCTTATGTTTTTTGCTAATAATTAAAATTATGTTTTTTGCTAATAAATAAAAAATTTGTTTTCAGTTTTGTGGAGCACACAGACGCCTTTGATTGGGGATGATTCTGCATGAAAAAATAAGTTTACCTTATCAACGTATGTCCGCAAATGCTTCGTTTCCAAATCGGAGTGAGTTAATGTTTTTCTTAAAAACTGATTATTTATTTATTGCTCTGAAACCGGTAGAGATGCAAGTCCAAGGATTTTGAAAAATTTTCATTTTGAAATATCTCATTAGCGTACCAATTTTTTCTTTAAAAATATTGAGATCATTACACGTATGCGCGTCAGTGATGAACATAAAATTCTTAATTGCATGTCAAAAGATGCGCAATGGGTACCCACCAAATTTCATTTGCATACCTTGACCGGTTTCAGAGCAATAAATAAATCATCAGCTCTTAAGAAAAAATTTAACTGACTGTGGCTCGGAACCGAAGCATTCGCGGACATACGTTTATGTAGCAAACTGTCATTATTTTTGCATGCAGAATCATCATTGGGTTGGTTTGAATTGCCGTCCTTTTCACATAACATTTTTGTTTGTATTTTTTTTATTTATCAAATTATAATTTAGTGACTGTCCAAAATTCAATAATAATCTCAAAGATACGTACTTCCCGACAAGATAGAATCAGAAATATATGACCTGCGTAACGAAACAGAATATCAATAATTATTATTATGATAATTGAAATGGGCTTGTTTAACAAAACAAAACTTAAAATCCGAGAGTTTGTCTGTCAACCACTATATTTTCACCAGACGGCCGTTAACTACTAACTAGATGTCGCCAAACAGATCCTTTTACATTATGATAATTGTTTCATTTTCATTATTTCCAATAAACTAACGTAAGAAACTAACTAAAATTAGAAAAAAAAATATTGCCAGAGCTTGGATTCGAACCCAGAACCTTCCGCTCGCAAAGGGCACGCTCTATGAATGACGCCAAAAACAAATTACTTGATATTCTAATAGTTATAGGTTCCAACTACCTAACTGGTGGATTTTTAACGCAATTGTCTCGAGAATTATGGGGCCAAATATCAAAAGTATCGCTGTAAGGCAAATAAAAAATACTTTAAAATGATGTATCACTCGACCCCTACTGCTATTTGAAAATTTAGCGGTTGTGTCCACCCCTATCACAGCGATTTCAACCAAAAACTAAGTTTATCCTAGGACTCCCCCAGAATCATATACCAAAATTTAGCTCAATTGTTTAAAGCGTTTATGCGCTATCGTGAAAGAATACATATATACAGGCAGACTTCGATCTGGAAATGGTAATCGTCGCAAGGAACATTATTAAGTTGCTTATCTTAATTACAAACCTGAAAGTTTAATGAAGAGACTCAATTATGAAGAAAAAATACTAGTTTTAGTTTTTTCTAGTTGTTTATTTAAATTACTACATAGTTTTTGTGAAAAAAATTAGTTAATCCCTATTTTGCTCTTTAATTCCAGGAGTTCGCTACCCTCACCAAAGAATTAAATGGCGCCAGAGAACTACTGTTAGAAAGAGAGGAAGAAATATCAGAATTAAAGGCTGAAAGGAACAATACTAGGGTAAGATATTATTCATTTTTATTCATTGATGAAATATACCTAGATTAAGAACTAAATTTGATATGAACTTGTTACGGGTTGAAAATGCCGCCTAAACTGTTTCAGACCCTATCGATTAAATTTGCAACTCGCCGGTAATATTGAACCACATAAACTTAACTTACCTTTAGATCAAAAGCAAAACACTCGCGGTAGTTGACCTTATTGTGTTGGGTTACTTGCGAGATAGACACCCACTGTTTCTCATAATGCTTATTTTCAATATACTACTTATTTCCTGCTTGTTAACGCTGCAAGCTTGAGTTTAGCACTAACCCCTTTGTTGGTATTGTTTTTGTTTTCCTAAAAATTATAGGAATTCAGGGTTATATTTTGGATATCAATAACATCATATTTTACCGCAAAATACCGGCAATATACAATTAAATGAAACGATTTTCCCTCGGAATCTTACCGTTAATACATTTATCTGGTGAGGATTTGGCCAATTTCATCATTTAAACCTCGCTTCATTGTTTACGTTTGTGTTATTATGAGGCCTATCAGTTTGAGTAGGTACCTTCTGTCGGTCTGTCATAACAAACGTCCACCAAAATCAATCGTACCAACTTCTATTGGTTTTCGAAATATACCGGACTGTACTGTGGAATGCTTAAAGATGGTAACACTTCATGCCCGGCCTGTGGTAGGTTTTCAAGAGCCATTTTGTTGCGGGATTTGGTCAGGTAAAGAGCGTTATTTGTGAAGTGCTGCAAATATATAGTGGAGGCACTCTTATAGTAGTAGTAGTCTTCTGGGTGCTCCACTCAATTTTTGGATTTAGTTTGTAGACAATAACGCCTCTTTACAACAAAAACAGTACCCGGTACTTCTCTGAAAGGCCACCCAACATCCAAGGTAGGTCATACTATAGTTTCATTCTGTATTTGTCGTGCTTGGTAATATTTGTAGCTTGCTTTTGCTTACGCCTTGAATTCCGCTTTTTAGGCCTGTTTGTTTATGCTTTATTGCATGTTTAACTGCGGATTACACTAAACCATCAGTGGTGTAACGTCCCTTGGCGGAGGGCTTCTTAAGCCAACGTAGTTCTACGTGTGGTTGGTGCTGGCCATGTGGTATGGTGTATGGCAATTCCGATAACTACCTAGAATTGCAGATTTAGGAATTACCAACAGGACCCTGGCGATAGGATTTGGATTGAGCCCACGACTATCCGGGCTCCCAGGTCAAGTCGAGATAACGTTATCGGTTCGTATTTTGGGTGCTGGGTTTAACCTTTTATTGAAACAGGGCTTTTCTTTACCTGTAACAGTTATATATACCTATTTATTATTAAACTTATTGTGAGTTGCGGTATCAAATTACTCACCGTAATAGTTTTATATCCTAGTTTATAGAATTGGAGAGGGCAGTTGGTGGTCATTGTTTTTTTGTTAATTTTCATTTATCTACAGATTTTTATTAAACATTTTATTATAGGTTGGGTTAATCACCTGTTAAACGCTTCTTCTTCTTTTTTTGGTATAAATCATACCTACTCGACTGAGAGCCAAGGCTCCTATAGTATATTGTTGCTATTTTGTGGCCACATATTGGCTTGTTAGTTATTAGTATTTTGAGATTCAGTATTTAGATTACTTCTTTGTGAATAGCTTTATTTGTTTGTTTCGTTACATATATTCACTTAGTCACTTAAGTACATATATTTACATAGTTAGCAATTATTGTTATTTCGGAAACAGTGGAGTGTCAATTATCCTTCCCGTAAGATACCCTAGGCAATTTTCCCATTTTTATTATTATATGATCTCGGCTGTTGGGCTTCTCGTTGGGCTCTAAAAATGGGTGGCGACTGTTAAATAGAAGTAGCTCCTCGACCTGCGACCTCTCTCGGCGGGCTAGCGGGGCAGCCCCTTTGAACCAGCAGTTGGCCTTGGGGAGACGTGATTGTGCAGTCCGCTGGTTAAGCCAGCATTCTTATTTCATAGTGGCCCCTTAGTCCGTAGCGACCAAAAAGGGAGGTCACAAAAGTGACAGGGTGTTTCAAAAAGGTGCTGCAATATTTAAATGGGTGATGAAAAACAGTTCCTATAAACATACGTCTGGAAATGCATTGTTTTCAAGATACTAGGTGTTGAAGTTTTTTTATAAGTAGCGGTTTTTTTTAAATTAAGTAAAATATCTCCTTACTGATTTCTTTGAAATTTGGCAGCGTAGTTGCTAGAAATAGGGAGCCTTATATGGTCCTATCTAGATCAAAATTATTAAGTACAGTGGCGTTAGGGGGGCAACATTAACATTTCGAAGCAAAAGAAAATTAAACAAATAAATAAAATTAACATTTATACCTAATACAAAAAATTACAAAAACTGTGGAAAGTGAGCACCTCTAGCTCTCAATCTTCTCCTCATTGACTGGCGAACTCTCAAAAATACCAGAGTCGTTTCTAATCGTATTACACCTAGCAATAATGTGATTGCTTACGTCCTCCGCATTTTCCACAGGAGTAGCGTAAACTAAGGACTTCCGGGGGTCTATTCTCGAGTTGAGAGAAAGATCATTTCATGAGAATGGGTGACGTATTTCGAGAGAACAACGCAATTTCCTTATTCTCCAATGTTCACTATTTCAGAACGAAAAATGAAATGAACTTTATCTTCATACTTTGATACTTTAAAACAAAACTAGAAAATAAAATAGTTCTTAAACTGTGTAAAATCTCCTAAGTCTAAAAACAAATTAAAATATTTAATTAACTTTATACAATTGGTACCATACCAAAGCTAAAACGAAGTAGTAGTAGTTTTCGTTTTAGAAATAAAATACATTTTGATGTCGCCTGTGATGATTGTTGTTACTTAGGTATCTTATGTTGGAGTTCGTTCAAAAGATTTACCAGTCACTACCATTTGTAAAGCAAGAAACAATACGATTTTATACTGACTCCTCAATCCCCCAAATAGCGAACTGGACGAAAACCTATAGTTAATATTTTATTAGCCCTCTATATATTATATTCTTTGATATGGGAATAGCTTCTGCATATAATAATAATCTGACATTTAACTTATATGAAGGTATTTTGATAATGTTGAAGAATGACCACCCTGTAACTAAAACATCTGGGTATCCTTTCCTATATATGCATTTATATTTTCAAAAACCCGTAAAGCAAACTTAATATTTTCGACTAAAAATACCCTTCTTTAGGTACTAATTCTTTTATTACATTGGAAAAGGCACCAGAGATTAGGTTTATTATTTACAGATGTTGCACATAATATTTACAATAAGATTGCAATATTCGAGAAAAAAAAATAGAACTTAGAGCTTTTATTTTTGTCATTCGAAATTACCATCAAAAAATAAACATAAAACTGCCCCATTTATACAAAACAAAGAAACCATGTGTTCATCTGCTAGTGTCGTGGTGCACTATTGTGCATAATCCGCATTGCATTTCTTATGGGCTATGGTATACGTTTTCCAGGAAGCATGTGTTCCAGAAAGTCGCGATATCTGGTAGAAATATGGGTCCAATTAAGGAATCACCCATAATTTCAATCCAAACGTTCAACGAGAACTGATGTTGAAAATGATCTTCAAATACGCATGCGCGGATTTTCATCACACCCATAAATGTTTATTATGAAAATTCCTTATTGCATTGCTTGAAAAACTCGCTTCATCATTAAACAAACTCAACATCAGTAGTTGAGGAATTTCAAATCAATCAAAGCTGAGGAAATCTTTCAGTGTACAACTGCCTAGCTTCGAATGCATCGCCATCAGCGAGTCCATAAATGAAGTGCATGTCGGTCACCTCGGTTTTTGTATAGTGATTCATTTTAAACTTCAACAAATTTGACAGATTGAAATTGGCTCTGTCAAACGTTACTTGACGCAAATATTCCATACGTATGTGGGCACAGCTGGGTGTAGCTTGATGATTGGGTGAGAGGAGGGAACAGTGATTCCACGTAGTTTTAATTGCTGAGGTCGAAGTAGTATGTTTTACGATTCTATTCATAAAGGAATGCAGGGTATGTGTGGGAAGATAATGAAACAGCGGAACATGTTTCGCGTTCCTATTCAGCAGTATCTAAACTTACGTTTGTAATATTTTGAGAAGGAAAATTCCAAATCTATCAAAGCAATTGATTCCTTTCCTTTAAATGCAAGCAAAGCTTCATGATTTCTTAACAACTGTCTGCTGTTGAATATCGAAATTACTGATTTAGCCGTTTTCTTTAAAAAAATAAATGGGATGATACCATTTTTTTATCTTGGTTTAAAATAAAAAGTAAAATAAAATTTACTTTCTTTGTATATTTTAAATTGTTTTACGACATTTTTCTATCAGATATGGTAATTTTTTAGCGGGTTAAGTAATATTGGTGTAATATCAAATTCTACCACCACTTATTATAACTTATTGCAAACTTTTTTTGTCTTCAATATTCTGTGTATAGAAAACGAATAACATCAAGTACGATTCTCCTAAACTCATTTTTCATTTTTATCTGATTAAACACGCAGTTTACATTTTCTCGAACCAGTGAACCAGTTTTATGACAAGCTTCATTAACCACCTCTACGTGAAAGAACTTTTCGTTTATATTTTTGTCAAAAGTACAAAAAATTAAAGATAGTATAAATCTATTAACCAGACCTAATTGCAATTTATCTCAGTATGAATCATTTTACAAAAATTATTTTAAATACATGTTAATCACTGGCGTACGTACGACAAAATAGAAGAGAGCTATAATTTTTTGGTGCACCCTCTTATTTTCTTGATTTGGATTGTTTTTTTGAAAATTTTTTATGTTATGAAAACAAAAATAGTCAAATCATGAAATATCAGAACTTTGTATAACTATTGGAATAGAGTTGTTTTTTCATGAACTTGTTGTATGACCAACATACATTTCGAAACATGTCCGAACCCTTGAAGTTGTTTATGAGAATTTTTTTTATAAATAGAAGTCATAGAAAAAAATATTTCAAGAGCAAATATTCATTGTTCAAGTGACGAACCTTAATAGAAAAAATCGGTTATCTCACCCCAAAACTTTCCCAAAGGTTCAACTATAAATTTTTAAACCTTTTGTTAAACCTCTTGCCTACGCTCAATGTTTTCCAAAAGTTAATGAGCATCTAGAAATATCCTGAAGTATTTTTGTAACAAATTTGTTAAAAATCTGTTCAGGGAGTTTTAAGTTATCGTAGATACAGATTTTTCTGACCCTTTTTTAGACTTTTCACGGACGCCAATGTTACCGAATTCGTTTCTCGTGTACTACTTAAAAGGCTAAATATATCATTTTTGACCCTTTTTCTACTATTTATAAACGCCTATGTAATCAAGTTATTTTGTGCCCCATTTTGTAGGTTATTTTATATCAAAACTATTTAATTTTTTTCTATTATGTTTGGGGAATATCTATATTTTTTAATTTCTGACCCCTTTTTACACTATTTGTGAACGCCTGTGTCCACCATTCTTCTATGTGATATTTTTTAGGTTATATCCTATCACAACTAACTAAAATTATTCTATATTTCGAATAAGGAAATATTTTTTTTTATTTTGACCTCTTTTCCACTATTTACGAGGGCCTGTGTAACCAAATTTTTGATCATTCTATTAAAGCTATAAATTACTAGTCAATATTTCTTCTACGTTTAGGTTTTTTTTTTTAAGTTTTTAACCCTTTTATGGAGTGTTTTTTCGAACGCCAATGTGACCTAATTTTTTTATACTTTTATGTTAGGTTATACCAATGAAAAATTATTCAATATTTCGGATAACTTTAAGGAGTATGACTTTCTTTAAATTTTAAATCTCTTGCCTACGCTCAATGATTCCTAAAAGTTTAGCAAACATGTATTTCCGGTAAAAAAAAATTCATGAAACTACTAACCTCCATATACATACATATGTTACATACATGATATGGGGAGCTAACTACCTACCTAAATCTTGGTCAAAAATTAGAAATTAAAAAAAAAAAATCAAGAACTGGAATCGAAGCCACTCAAAGCCACGCCAATTACCAATGAGCTACGGTCAACGGTAAAAAAAAATAAAACCCAATTAAATTAAAGTTACAAATAATATGTAAGTAATACTGCATATTTGTAACTTTTAAACGCAATTTTCTCGAGAATTATGGTGGCAGGTATCAAAAGTAACCTATCGTTGTAAAGCAGATAAAAAACGATTTCAAGTGATATATCAACCCACCCCTAACGCTATTTGAAAATTTGGGGGTTGTGTCCAGCCTTATCACAGGCCTAAAGTGATTTCAACCAAAAACTAATGGGTTTAGCTCAATTGCTTGAAGGGTTTAGGCGCTATGTGGAAGAATACAGACAGACAGACTTCCATCTTGAAATGGTCTTAAGCGTCTCAGGGAACTTAAAAATGATTATAACCGTCTTTCTCTCAAACAATACCTTCCATATGTGTCGGGAAAGTAAAATGCAAATATACAGCATTGACAACGGCTTACTTTTTTGGGAAAAATGTTTATAATATAGAATAAATATGGGTAATAAAAATGACGCACTTACTTTTCCAGGAAAGTGCAGTTTCATTTACTATGAAATATGAAACTGTACCCAGCGTACTCTTTGCCGTACGTTAAAATTTGATAATAAACATTTAGTTAGTTGTAATCTCAATCATTAAATAGAAAGATTTTTAAAGCAGTCACTGCGTTATTGTAAGTTTATTAAATATATGAACAATAATATATTCGTAAGTAATATCATAGCTGTCAAGTTTTTCCGCGGGTAAACTCGAAAAAACTGCTGACAGGTGCGGTCATACAAACCATTTGTAATTCAAAATTGCGCGTTTGTGATTGGTGAAAATAGTCTTAGTTAAAACAACTGGGTTTAAAATTGAAAAAAGGCACATGCACATGGTATACACATGCCTGATATTTTTCGGTCGGGAAAGTAGAAATTTAATTATCTGGTAATTTTACTTCCAAAATTAATGATAAGAATATATGAATTTAGACAGCATTGTTTTCCAAATATTTGTCAGTTTGATTAATGTTTGATGTGGGAAACGCTGATTTCACACACTATTGCATTTATATTTCTTCCTTTTTGCATCTTCTCAGTAACAAAAGCACAAATAGTTTCGAAATTGTATGCTTTACAATCAAAGAGAAATTGTTCAAACCAGTGCGGTGCTGTTTTACAAATCATTATTATAGTGTTTCATTTTGAATTATGACTGGCTGCAGTGTTCTGAATTGTTATTGGTTTGTAGATAAATATACAGGGTGTCCCACTTAAGATGGATACAAGCTCATAACTCTGTTATTTTTTGAGCGTTTTTTATCATTTTTGATAGGAAAGTGTACTGTTACAAGGTACACATTTTTATCGAAGTAAAAAGTGCGGTAACACATTGGCATACGTTTTAATTGGGTTTAATTTTTTTCGTTCAAGAGTAAACTATCTTTAGGACATAATTTATTTCAAATCTGATAAATTTACTCGAGTCTTTGTCATCCTAAATACTTAGGTTCTAATTTTGATAAAAATTCATACAGTGTGTGTCATTAAAAATTTTAAATTTTAGTTAATAGTTTGGAAAAAAGTAATGCAGATTCCACGATGCCGCTTGATTCGCCGTATGAACTTTATAACAATCCAATTATACTTGGTAGGTAGTTGCCAACAAAACTCCAAAAACTAGATATTCTCAGTCTCATTGTGTAATATTTTTTCACGTTAGTATTCCAGACCAGGGAAAGGCTGTAATATTCTTGGGAGTTGATATCAACTCCCTTTTGAACTTGGCAATTGGCATATTGAAAGTATTTCAAAAACGCTTTGCAAGTGGTTTGTAAAATTTGTTTACTTTTTGTGATTGTACCTAACGAATAACGAGTTTTCAATATAATCTAGAAAAAACAGTGCTGCACACATTGCCATATGAAAATACTCCATGAAACAGATTCGTTTTGAAAACGAAATCTACACATGTTGGATATATTTTATTTTTATGAATTATCTGAAATTAATTTTTACAAAAAAATTTAATATTGTTTTTAATCGTATTTTACAGATGTCTAATTCGATCATGATCCGCTGAGCAAGAAAACTACTCTAAAATAGCCACACCAAATCAAAGAACGAAAGTATTCCTAGTGTTTTTGAAAGAATTGTACATATTATATGATATAAAGGATTTTATTTCCATAAGGTATTACGCTATGGCAGAATTCAGGCAGATAATAAAATCGTAGAATGTACTTACCCCAAATTGACCGAGCGATCGCTCAGTGAAACCTACATCATGCTCTTAAGAGGGGAATCCGAAATGGTTACTTACAAAAATGTCCGATGGTGGCGCTAGTGAATCTCATGGCATTTCAAATTATTCATTTCTTAACTTAGAGTAATTTTCTAGAATATTTTAATACATTCTTCTCCTCAATAGGTGTCGCCAAAAACTAATACATAGTGACACAAAATGTCATATTTCTATTTTACGTAAATTATTTTCACATTCTTTTTTGTGCGGGTATTCTTATACGTTTGATGCTTATCTTCGCTTAGACTAGTTATAATTATATACTATTATACATAAAAAGGATGAATGTAAAAAAACTGGTTTTATTTACGATAAATATTCAAGATTTTTAAATATTTTCACAAATTGATGATTTTTGTGAAAACCGTAAAACATAGGTAAATGACACCTTAAAACGAATCCCAGTTATTTTTGAGGGACTATTAAAATACTCCAATACAGGGTGTTCTATTTAAAAAACCAGAACTATGATAATACATACTTATCTCTTCTTTGGACCGCCCTGTATGCTTGCAGTGTTTTTCAAAATGTATTAGGTTGGCCCTGTTGTTTTAGTTTGTCAGTTTCAAAACCATGAGACGCTTATTTCATGCATCAAACAGTGTCTTTCCTAATAGTATACAATGTGTCCAGAAACTAATGGACCAAGCGAAAGCCACAAATTCTAGAGCAGATTTCATGGCAATTCAACGCCAAACTTCTAATGCGAAATTGCTTCCAAAAGAAGTTATAGCTTTTAAAAGATGGCGGCTTAGCATAGGTTTTTTAAAGGTATCGCGAAAGCGCCTTTAGCCATTGGAGTGAAAGGTGACAAAGATATTTCCCTAAATAGAAGCATTCGTTGGCCATACACTGCTGAATTAAATTGCGAACTTAGGCGTCTAAACGGGTATCAACGGACATTTTTAATAAAAACTTCTTTTTCACTAACTTTTGGAGAATTCTGACATCATTCATAGGAAATATGAGGTATTCTTATCTCAATATGATAGAATGCTGCAATTTCGAGAAAAATTAAGTTTTAGTTTAATATGCGGTTTAACATAGTACCTATCTATTTGATTTACGATTGGTACAGTGATTAATTTAACAGTAAAAATTTTAAAAATTAAGTAGGGTATTAGGTATTGTGAGTCTATACAGGGTGTCCCAAATATAAGAAATGAACCATAGTTGTGTTTTTTTAAATGGAATGCCCTGTATATGAATATATTTCACCGTTCAAAATAAACCTAACTTTTATTAAAGTACATCTCACCTAAACCTGACAGTTTTTTAAGTATTTAAATTTTTATAAAAATATAGACATAATATGAATGAACAAATTCACACCTATTTGTTTGTTCTTTTTAAGCCAGTCTGGGCTGATAAATATACCCACTCATCACTTGTTACGCCAAATATAAAAAACTCGAAATACTAAATACAGGGTCCAATAATATAATTTATATGAACGTAAAGTTTAATTCTAAATAACTTGTTTATTTCAAATGGAACACCCAGTATATGAGGTCAAAATTAGATGCATAAAGTAATTATCTGTCAAATATTATAATACTTTCCCATGGATAACTTTTGACGTTTTTGTGGAAAATGGACATATTCATGATATTAGGGGAATTTGAAACTGAATCTCTTAGTTTCATATGTAGACCACCATGTATTTAATGATGCAAAAATTAAAGTTAAATTAAAGCTTTCTTGTAGATATGTATACTTATCTTTAATTTTGCATGGAAGAGGCACACATATTGGCAATAAGAGGAAGAATTTTCAAAAATATAATATTTATCAAGTCAGCCATGAGAATTTGAGAAGATAGAATACATTTTTTTTAATTTGATATTTACTGTCAAATAGTTTGTTGAAAATTCTTACTTAAGAGTTGAGAATTTTTTGATAAAACAGTTTTTTACCTGTGACATTTGATTTAATTCAATTCAAAAATACGAACCTATTCCAAAGGAGAAAGAATAGACATGATTTTTATTCTAGGAGAATGGTCCAAAAACGCTTTGTTGGCATAGCGAGTTTACGCTCAAAGGTTCCTGGCGCAAAATCACCCCAAAAAAGCGGTCTTCGAGAGACTGTTAAGGCAGTTTAACGAAAGATACCACCCAAACACAGTGCAACTGCATCAAGAACTTTTCAATATTGATTTTAACTCGTGTTGAATTTTGTACATGGGCCAGGAACAAAATCATCGCTAATGAAAAATTTTTTAATAGAGGAGATGAAGAACCAAATAAATGAAGCGTTTAGAAGCGTTATACCAGGTTACAGTTGTTGAAGGATTTAAGAAAAGGATTCATATTATGTGCCTAGAGTCCAATCATTTTGAACATTTATTATAAAATTTATCAGTTTTTATGTAGGTATATCTTGTTATTTAATTTAAGTGAAAAATGTATTTATTTATTATGTTATTGTTTAAATTATGGTTTGTCAAATTCTCATGGCCGACTTGACAAATATAATTTTAAAAAATTCTTCCTATTACTACCAATATGTGCTTTTTCCATACATTAAAAAATATACATATCTATAGGAAAACCTTATAGTGATCAATAGATAATTAATTTCATCATCATCAAATACAGAGTGGTCTACATGAAATTAACAGGTTCAATAAAAAATTCGCATAATATTATGAATATCTGCATTTTCCACGAAAACGTCAAGAGTTATCCATAGGAAAGTATTATAATATTTGACAAGGAATTACTCTGTGCATCTAATTTTTACCTCATATACCGGGTGTTCCATTTGAAATAAACAAGTTATTTAGAATTAAACTTTACGTTCATATAAGTTACATTATTGGACATCCTGTATTTAGTATTGGGGATTTTTTTATATTTGGCGTGACAAGTGATGATGCCTAGACTGGCTTAAAAAGAATGAACAAATAGGTGTGAATTTTTTCATTCAAATTATCTCTATATTTTTATTAAAATTTAAATATTTAAAAAACTGTCAGGTTTAGGTAAGATGTGCTTTAATGAAAGTTAGGTTTATTTTGAACGGGGAATCTAAAAATTTATTCATATACAGGGCATTCCATTTAAAAAACACAACTATGGTTAAGTTCTTATATTTGGGACACCCTGTATAGACTCACAATATTTTTAAAATGTAGCCCTAAATCATTTTTATCGAACCCATGAATAAAACTTTAAGGAAATTAAATAGTTTAGCCACAGTATTCCGTGTAGTATGGCGTGAATAACCCTGTATATACGTTCCAACTACCTAACTGGTGAAATTTGAAACGCTATTTAAACCCCCACTAAGGGTATCTTATAATTTTATAATAACTACCAGTCGGGAGTTCTTGTAATCTCTCTATAGATCATAAAAATCAGTTGTGTCACCCCAAAACTTTCCCGACTAGTTATAATATAATCAAAAATATATGACCTGCGTAACGAAACAGAATTTTAATAGTTATTATAATTGTATTATTTCCAATAAACTAACGTAACAAACTACTCGTAACTACTTTGTTCCTTATTATATTTATCCTCTAACAGTAGGTATACCTACATACCTAATATTACCATAGATGTTTATTCTTTGATATTACTGTACAGGGCTAAAGTTAATAATCCCTACTCCTAGTACACACGCATATACATATAACACACACCACATACAACTATACCTATATTAATAATATAAGTACGACAAAACCATTAGATTTTTGTGTCACTGTGTATAAACAGCGCCATCTCTTCAATGCTGTCCCAACTACGCTGGATATTAAATTTATAAACAAATTATAAGAAAATGGCGGATATTTGAAGGGAAATTTAAGGTTTTTTTTATATATGGATATTGTCTAATACAGAAAGTTTTCACGTACAATTTTAATTACAAGTGATTGTTAAATATATAAATTAGGTAATAAAGTAATATTATCATTATTAAATATTAGAATCATAGCACAAAATGAGGAAAACATTGCTGACTTTAAACTCAATTTATTAAGTAATTATTTATTGTTGTAGCCTCAAAATACCTTATTACCTAATCCAAACCTTAGTCTTTAAAACCCTATTAAAATTTTTGCTACCAGATACGTATTAGTAAAGATTTCCATCCACAAAAATATATCTGTAAATTTGAAGAAGTTACCCATGTTTGAACTCAATTTATGAGTTAACTATTTAATCTTTCCGCTTGAAAATACTTCATTACCTAATCCCATCTTTTGTCTTTAAAACCCTATGAAAATTTTTGCTAGCAGATACGTCTTAGTGGCGACTACCATGCGCAAAATTACGCCTGCAAAGCGAAATATGATGATTTTCTAACTCTGTTTTTGAACTAACTATCCAATATTTCAACTTCAAAATACTTCAATACCTAATCCCATCTTTACTCTTTAACTCCCTATCAAAATTTTTGTTACCAGATACGTATTAGTGGAGTCTACCATGCGCAAAAATAGGTCTGCAAACGATTGTATTCAAACGCCCCTCTTAAGAGAAACGAAACTAATTAGTGGTGGGATTTTGTTTTTCTTTATTTGTATTTCGTATTTAATGGACATTTGGTACTTTGATATTTTTTTAATAATCATGGTCAATTTGTGATATGTCTAGAAAATAGTATATTATCGAATGCGCATTTAATGCGTAGGAAACTGCAACATTATATTTTGTTTTAAATTATTATTGTCATAATAATGCGGTTGATTTTGCCAGAGAAGTCAGATGCACATTACTAAATGTAACTTTGTTTATTTTGCTAATTTATACTCCATTCATATGGATATAAGTTTGACTCTTAATTGCAATAAAACTCTAAAGTCACCACCACAAGTGGGTTTATTGCAAAAAATAGCATTACATGTGGGATATCTTTCGGGAGTTTTTACATAACTACAAAGTACACAACTATCCTATAATAAGTGTTACAGTAATAAAATTACCACAATGGAATAAAATTACAACAAAGTTTAAGTATATTCTTAACCTTTCAATATATTTTAATCTGAACTTATAAAAAAGGAAATTTGTACGAGCATATCGCTAGTAATAAATAAATAAGAAGATTATTTTATCGATTGTTCAATTATTATCGATAAACCATTAATTGCTGGGGCGCACAAGTGCCGCGCAGAATTTTCGTTCGTGACCGTTTTTGAATAGATAGATCGGGGAGAAGAAATAATAACGTTCGCAGAAAGTTGGCCGTCCTTTTTATTTAAACAAAAAGTTATATGTACCTTTAAAATTACTCTTGAAGTTACTGTGGCAAAATATATACCTAATAATTGTGTGAAAGTGGAGAACATTGGAGAGTGACAGCAGATTGGATTAGAGCGGGGCCCCGCAACAGAACTGCAGCATTAAAAGGTAGGCCACGTTAATTTTAATCGCGTCGCTCTATTATCTTAACAGAAAAAAAAAATTGGAATTTAAATATTGAACTTGTGCAACCTACTAATACAGTCCATTAAAGAAAAAATAGTTAATCATTGCATTTACTATACAAAATTGAAGATTAATGTTGTCAGTGACATCTAAAGTAAACAGAATTAAGTATATAAATTGTTGCTAGAGTAAACTAATTAACAAGCTAAAGTTTAGCAACTTAAGAGGCTAGACAACCAGTCAAATCTCGTTACACACAAAAAGCAACCTACCGTCACAACAATACAGAATGAACGAAACATTTGCTGCATTTTCACATTAACTTATTCTAAGTAATATAAATAATAAGGTACCTTTCTTTTTTTGTGCGACTTTGTGAACAAATAATCTACAGAATGACATCTCGTAGCCACTAGTGGAAATAACAAAACTAGCTCAAAATCGAACCCTAAAAAACACTAGTGTCTAACAAAATAAAAGCTTGTAAGGGTGGCCGATGGAGGGGAGGGAACACTAAACAGCTGTTGCTGTTAATTACTTAATTTTATATTTCATCTGTAACCTCAAACTTTTAGACACGCCCACGATTATTTCTTCACCTTTCCGGCTAGACGCTAGAATTTTCGATGAAAATTTGCAAACTAAGATGACTCCGTCATATTCGCTAAACTATGGAAGAAAGTGTAGGGTTTAAATTGGGTTTCATCCTTTAACCAAAATCTCTGTTGATAGCCTTATAAATCTCAAGCATCTCCAAAAAATTAGGTATAATTCCCTCCTCACACCCATGTAGCACGTTGATTCTTCTAATTCAAAACATGGTCTGCGTAAAAAGAACGAGTATTAAAATTGTTAGCATCTTCATTGTCAAGAGCCTAAGCCTTTAATATATCTATGATCCTAACATATATTCTTCGACTCGACTACCCTATGTATATAGCTAGACAAGAAGGTTCTGGGCAAGAACAAGAAATAGAGTAGCCACACACACCCTATTGATAACTGATCGGAATAGAATTTAAGTTTATGGTTTATGTGTGGTCCTAAAAATTATATTAATATCAAACTTACTCAAAAAGTATTTTTGTATCCTATAAGAAATACCTTCAATAAAATGAATAGAAAAAGATTTCTTATTAGCAAAATTGGTTGTTTTCACCATCAGGCCTATATTCAAATGTTTCGTAAGATGTCTAAAAAACGATAATTTGTTTGTCGAAGACAGCAGCTAGCAGTCCGAGGCTTCTTATATAGGGTGTTAGTAAATAAGTGCGACAAACTTCAGGATGAAAGAATAATGACAGTTTGCTATATAAACACATGTCCGCAAATGCTTCGTTTTCTGAGATACGGGCTGTTAAAGTTTTTCTTAAAAAACTGTCATTATTTTTTCATGCAGAATTACCTCTTGAAGTTTATTATTTACTAACACCCTGTATATATATATGAGAATTTATATTAAAATGCCGAAGTAGGTACTAAAAATTGAGATAAAGATGGATATAACCATTTTAAAGTTCCTTCAGATGACTAAGACCATTTCCAGATAGAAGTCTGTGTGTCTGTATTCTTCCACAATAGCGCTTAAACGCTTCAATCAATTGAGCTAAATTTTGGTATATGAGTTTGGGGGACTCCTAGAATCAACCTATTAGTTTTTTGTTGAAATCGCTTTAAATTTAACGCTGTGATAGGGGTGCACACAACCCCTAAATTCAAATATAGATATATAGATTTCTTATGGGAACTCATGTTTCTACACAGTTACCGAAAAAGTGACAAGCGTCCTCCAGGCTCAAATTTCATGAAAAACTCAATGGTGGAAACAGATGTTGACTATGTTAACCTGTTTCGCCGCTACTGGGCGTTTATAAATTTTGGTTGATTTCATTTTCGGTCTATAACTTTTTTGTTATTCTAGATAATTAATTTCCTGTTTTTGAAAAATGTTTATTCTTTTGTTAGTATTAAGATACAAATTTCTGAACTTTGTTATTTTTAAGTAGGAACAAGAAACTAATAGGTCATTGTCAATATATTACTTCAAGTTGTAGCTATAAAACTGTCAATCAAAAGTATATCCATAGAAAATCTATATGTTGGTATGATAAATAGTGGAATATAAATTAATATAGGTATAATATATTCATATTAAAATTCATGTAAAGAATAAAAATTAAATCCAATTTCCTGGATTTAAAGACTTATAATGCTGCCAAACTCTATTTTTATGACCTGATTACGTGCAAACAACATCCAGCAATGTGCACTAAAAATGTTAAAATATTCATGAAGCTTTCTTGTTTCTCACTTTTAGTATGCTGCATTCGGCCACAGCAGTATAGCTATTTAGGGAGATGCAGGAATTATTGCGTACTGTATGCTATAAAACATCATAAGCATGACTTCTGATTAGTTGTGGAATTTATCAAAACTCGCATAATGCCTTTGTAAATTATCATTTATGTAGTCTTGAACTGAAAAGCTCCCTAATTACGTAAGCATAGTTAAGGCCAGTGATTCATTAAAATAGTTACCAGAAATCAAGTAATTTTACCTTATTTATTTGCAATTTCCAGGAAGATTTTTATTATTTGCAAATTTTATATTTCATTGATAGTTATTGCTGTGATTTCCTGGCATACACATAATATTTATTTTACTTACTTTTTTTCTCAGGAATTATTTTCCAGATTTCCATGATCTATTAAAACAGACGTGTACTAATAAAATACTAATTTTATTTGATTGCCAGTTTCAAAAATAATATAAAAATTTTCATTACTCCAGTTTTTGCAAAATCCTTATTTGGGGGTACGTCTAGATTTTCTCGCAATATTATCTAAGCCCCCTAGTCACAGATTTTTACTCCAGTTCAGCATCTTTTTCGTTGCAATTACTATAACGTACTCCGTGTTCCTTGATGATGACATGATGACGCCAGCTCAAGTACATCTATGTGATTGTGCACTTGGATGGGAGACCCTTTAGGGTTTCGGGGAATCGCCATCTTAGTGGAAGAAAAAGATTAAGAAATAGCCTAAAAATCTCTTTGTCGCCAGTATAAATATTCTATGTATGGTATCGTTGAAACCAAACTGGTATCAGTTTTCTTATGGCATAATTATTCATTCGTGGATGTAATAAAATCAGAATATTAAATCTATACTGTGTTAAGACGCTATCATCAAGTTATGGAAGAACATGCACTAAATTTTATTTCATAAGGTGACAATATTGGAAGACACATTTTACCACTTCACCAAAATACTGTCTACTCTACTTTAAATATTAACGGCACCACGGTAACACTGTTAGCATCTTCAGGAGGGAATTAAAACAATAAATAACAATGTTATTAAGAACATGTAAAGATTTTTACCCTGCATTCTGACTGCCTCTGGAGATATATTTCTTTTCAAAACCGAGTCTGAAAAAAAAAGTGTTTTGGTGTAGTGATAAAACGTGTATTTCAATATTACTCTTTGCTTGTTTGGAAAATCCTCATGAATTAAACAGTTCTATATCAAAAAATTGTAATACATTGTTTTTTATTTACAATAATTCCGATGTTAATAATACAATTTGTTCGATAGATATATTTAAAGCTGCTGTTATTATTATTTGATAATTCTATAGTGAACCAATAATTGTATACGTTTCTAATCAACATTACGAGGTGATGGTGAACCTGTTAACCTAAATAGTCATTAACAGATAATGTATGTGCGTAGATTGTAGATTGCGGAGTCAATAGCGGTTCCATAGGGTTTATAGTCCGCAATACGCAGGTTACCCAAGTGGTGATATGATTATTGAGAATCTCAGAAAGAGAGAGTGACATGTTTAAAAGGAAATCTTATTAATGACCAAAACTGATAATAAAATCATTTTTGTCTATTCGGCTATATATCGAAAACATAAATCCACATTCCTGAAAAGTATCCTTAACTTTTTTATCACTGTTTTATAAAATGTTAAAAACTAATTCGAAATGTTTTATGTCCGTTTATGAATCTAATTAGAAATAAGATATCGGCATTAAATACTGATTTACACAATTTTCTAATCGTTTTTCAGCTGAATATAAAATTGCAATGCTCTATAAATATAAAACCTTCTACAAATTTACTAGTATCTTAGTATCAATTCAATATCAAATAAAATTAATGTACAATTGTAAAATTCCTCTGATAATCTGTTTGACAATTGGCAACTTTCAGAATCTCTTCCCTTCTTCACTGGTCTCAATACTAATGCTATTTGGCAATTGAACTTCTCTATTGAAAACAATTTTTGTTGAAATATTGTATTATAAATTTTCATTATTAGCAATTGGGTGCTACAAGTAATGACAGGAATTACACTGTTCATACCATAGACCGATACAAACTCAATATTATAATAATATAATCATAAATACTTTATGGCAAAAAAATATTAAGCCTTAAATAAAAATAGAAACATAAACAAACGAGTAGGTAATAGAAAATGAAATAAAACAGCAAATCATATGCCAAAGTAAATTCAAAACCTCAAAAATTTATATATTAAGAAAAAAATATTTTTTTTATAAAAATGACTCTACAGCGGTTTCAAAAAGACGCGGATATATTGAAGTGGCTGATTCCTCAGGTCATTTTATGAAAAAAAGTCCTATAAACATATGTCCGGAAATTCATTGTTTCCAAGATACAAGGTGTTAAAGTTTTTTTGTAAATAACGGTTTTTTTTAATTCAGTCAAATATCTCCTTACGGATTTTACCAAAATTTTATAGCGTGGTTTCTAGAAATAGGGAGCTTTTTCATAATATGTTGCATCGTTTACGAGACACAAATTTAAATCATTTTTCAACAGACTATGAATACAACAAGCCTTGTTGTGATTCGTCTCTCGTGCTAGTATAAGCTCTTCGTAAATGTTGGAAATTTGAAGCACACTGCCTGCCGATCACCACTGATGAGTTGTGGATCAACGAAACGGCCCGTCTGGTAAAAGCATGGTGGTGTGAAGCCAATTTCCAACATAACTAAGGGTCTTGTTACTTTATGTAACAAGCAATTCATAAACAGGAATTCGGGCGCATCTAGTTTTGGCAATAGGATTTAATGGAGTTGTTACTTCTTGTACGTCCATCGTTTGTGAACTTTGTTTCACCGGACATATTGCCCGCTCACAAGATGGTGCCACATACACATATCTTGTTGCCATTTGGTATCTCGTGCTGTTCGAAAATGTCGGAAATTTGAATCACATAGCCTGCCGATTACCACTTATGAGTTGTGCGAAACGACCCGTCTAGTTAGTGAAAGCATGGTAGTGTGAAGAAATTTCCAACATACTACTTAAAGTCTTGTTATATTATGTAACAAGCACTTCTGAACTTACTTATTTGTTGAGCTTATTTTATACAAAACTAGAAATATTTGAAAGTTTATGCGTTACTTCACGTTGTTGGCGTGATACATAACGTTAAAAAAATTCAAATAACTTTAAATTTGTGTTGCCTTAGTCACACTTTTAAAGCTTCTGCGTTAATTGTGTGTGTAAAGTGTGTTCTAATATAGATAATCAACCTATTCTCACCGTCATCATTACTGCATATTAAATACAATATAATAGGCCAAATTCGCTATATTATGTATGCCAAGTAAATTTTGTAATATGGCTAAAATATTTAAGTCTATAGAATTTCCATTTCGGGGATTCCTGTGTTGCATACTTGAAAGTGTAGAACACCATTCAATTGTGCATAAATTTTTAAGGACGAAAATGGTTTCTATTTCTCTTTAAAATTATCTCGATTTAATGAATAAGTAATTTAGATTGGAGTATATTTTTATTGTTCGAAAAATTTAAAGTACTCTTGATTCTAAAACTTGACAATACCTAAATTTCAAATTAGTTTAATATAAACTTAGTTAATGCCTTAATAAATAAGAAAATATTGTTATGTTGCGTCACTGGCGCTTTCATTATGGTTCATTAATTTTAGTACAGCTTCATTTTCATAGAATATAACTAGCCCAAACCACTGCAACATTAATAACACCGCTATATGGTTGGTGTGCTGTACGTATTTTTGCTGGTTAACAATCTCATAAATTTAACTGCAATAATTTTGTGTTATACCTATATGTAGGTATCTACTATTTTACTTTATTATTTTAGCAATATTGCGTCCGTTTGAATAATATATATTTTATGATTTTATTACCAGGCCGTGTAAAATTGTATTATTTAATATTTTACTCTTATTAAATTGTATCTAGTTTAATTACTTAATAATCAATTGCCTTTGAGTAATACCTCTCTTGTGAACTATCATGATCCGTTTAGCGAATAATTGTTCAACGTTTTCCAATAAGGTCGATTGTTTGTGGTTCAAAATTAAGATAATTTACATTTTTTAGTTTCTCTCTGAGGAGCTCTGGACTATATATTCCAAAATAGTTTTTCTTATAAAGGGTATCCCAAAAATAGCGTACCGGCGACAAAAACAACTTAAGGTCAGATCTAGAAACTCTAACCAGATACCTAATATCACAGTATAAATTATTTCTCACTCAACATTTTGAACATAATATTTTTATTTTCTTTGTATTTCCTTCCGACCTACATATAATTCCACCTCGATTCAGTGGAACAATTAGAAACAGCGACCATGCACTTAAACAATATAATTGTAAGGGCCTACGAAAATAGCTGCCCTGTAAAACAAAAGGAAACTAAACGAGACGTACCTTGGTGGAACAGGGAGTTAGCTAAGCTGAGAGCCGAAGCTCGGAAAGCTGAAAACCGAGCAAGGAAATCTGGAAACCGAGAGGAGTATAAGAGAATCCTTACGGAATACAATAAAGAACTACGGAAAGCGAATAGGAAATCTTGGAGACAGTTTTGTGAAGGGGTCAATGAACTTGCCCCGCACAGCGACTGCAGAAAGTCCTATCGAAGGTTCACTCCAATGACATAGGATTACTCAAAGATCCAAATGGCCAATTTACTAATGATCGGTCGGAAAGTCTTAGAGTCTTATTACAACCTCACTTTCCAGGGTCGCGAATCTGTGAACGAACTCCAGCAGCTACCGGAACTGTACCATATAGACCCAACCGCTCTGGTAAAAAACTTGCGGGGAAAATATTCACAAAAAATCGCATAGAATGGGCGATAAACAGTTTCCAGCCTTTCAAATCACCAGGTATGGACCGAATTTTTCCGGCCGTCCTCCAGAAAGGTCTGGAAATACTGCAACCATCGTTGCAAAGGCTTTTCAAGGCAAGCCTTATCCTCGGCCATATTCCCAAAGCTTGGAGGGAAACTAGAGTAGCCTTTATACCGAAAACAGGACGCCGTCCAGAGGATGACCCTAAGTCCTACAGGCCGATTAGTCTAACCTCCTTCCTACTGAAAACTATGGAAAAGATAATAGACGAATACCTAAGAAGCGAAACTTTAAATAGGAAACCGCTTTACAAAAGGCAATTCGCCTACCAAGCGGGAAAATCTACGATTAATGCCCTGCACTGCTTAGTAAAAGATATCGAGAAGTCATTTAAGGCAAAAGAAGTATCCTTATGTGCCTTTATTGATATAGAAGGTGGTTTTGACAATACCTCACATGAATCCATCAGTAGAGCACTAGAAGAGAGGAGTGTCGACTCCTCACTGGTGAAATGGATTCAGGCAATTTTGAAAGACCGTGTCATTACGGCTGAAATAGGAGAAGTGTCTTTAACAGTGACAGCGGCTAGGGGATGCCCACAAGGCGGTGTATTGTCCCCTCTTCTATGGTCACTAGTGCTGGATCATCTCATTTCAAAAATGAATAGGGCAGGCTTTACTCTGAAAAGCTACGCCGACGACATTGTTCTCACAGTTAAGAGAAAACACACATCGGTTATATCCAACCGCATGCAAATTGCATTAAACAAAATTAAAAACTGGTGCGACACTGAGGGATTGAATATAAATCCGAAAAAAAACAGTGTTGGTACCATTCACGAGAAAGAGAAAGGTGGACATTACTAACCCCACTCTCAGCGGTGAGCAAATTTGCCTTTCGAATAAAGTCAAGTACCTGGGAGTAATCCTGGATAAACGACTAATCTGGAATCAGCATATAGAGAAAACCATATCGAAAGCCACAGCGGCCATATGGACGTGTCACATGCCACTCGGTAGGATTTGGAGCCTAAAGCCGCTCACATACTGGGTGTACCAAACAGTCATTAAACCCATGGTTACATACGCTTCATTAGTATGGTGGCCAAAAGTTAATATTAAGCATACACAATGCCGTCTTCAAAAGTTGCAACGGCTTGCATGTTTAGGAATAACAGGGGCAATGCGAACTTGCCCCACAGCAGCGATGAAACGTTGCTGCATCTAATACCTTTGCCTGTCCTAGTCAAAAAAGAGGCAGCAATTAGCGCTCTGAAACTGGCACAGGTAATGGAATACAAATCTGGCGATCTAGAGGGACACATGGGAATCCTGAATCTAATACCTTTGGATTCAGGAAGAAAACCGTCGGACGCTTTGCCACGCAAACATGATTTTGAAATCCCAGTTGAAGTGGTCATTGCAGACCGTCAAAATTGGCTAAATGGGGAACCACGATTCCCAGAAAACACATCCGTCTGGTATACGGGCGGCTCAAAAGGAATAGAAGGGAACACAGGCATGGGAGTATACGGGCCAAATTGCAGGCTCTCTGAATCTCGCGGGAAAAGTCCCACTATATTCCAAGCAGAGATCAACGCTATTAATCGTTGTGCTCAAGAATGCCTGCAGAGAGGCATCCCG
This sequence comes from Apoderus coryli, assembly GCA_911728435.2. Lineage (NCBI taxonomy): Eukaryota > Metazoa > Arthropoda > Insecta > Coleoptera > Attelabidae > Apoderus > Apoderus coryli. The sequence continues at coordinate 21,196,561 of OU452200.1, read as the reverse complement.
GAATGGCAGATCAATATTATGTCAGACAGTCAAGCTGCGTTAAAAGCACTGAGGTCTTACACCTTCACGTCAAAGCTAGCATGGGAATGCAAACAGACCCTAAAGCATCTGGCAGCTCAGGGGAAAAAGATTACTCTGACATGGTGTTGTAGTCCCTAAGACACGACACCCTGTATATTATTTTCTTAATAGTCTTGTACTTATCATTACTATAACCTTATCAGCATCACATATGGAGACAATATCTAATATCTATAAAGCTTATTTTATTTGACCTATCCTAAACTTTCCTATCACATTCATAAACAACAATTATCTACTCTAACAGACAGTAGCCATATCTACCAAAGTCACATACATAATCTTGTGAAACATCCCTTTTTATGATTGTTGACCTTAAGGATTATCTTTTATAATTTAATAGTTAGTAGCTCTATGATAAGTAGATATTAGTTTTATGTTTTAATCACATTTCTTCTATGTAATTCTATCTATAAGATTATATTATATAAGCATAGAAATAAGCACAAGGAAGGACACTCTAAATAAATTCATTCAATTGTACAGAAGTCAGACATGTGTGTAATACCTATATAATATAAATAAATAAAATTAAAGTTTAAAGTAGTGAAATAATAAGAATTTTCATTTAATAAAATTGATAAAAAAACATACAAGATTCAAGGCAGTGTATGCCTAAAACATAATTTTGTTAACAACAGAGAAACATAACAATGGGTGCCAGGACATGAAGGCATAGAGGGGAACGAAGCGGCGGACCAACTTGCAAAAGAGGGCGCAAACGCTCGGAACCCATCTTTGGCCTTCCAAAAAGCCATATGAAGGAAGAACTTCGGAGATGGGAACAGGAACAACTTAAGTCCTACTGGAGAAACACTCCAGGCCTAAGACAATTAAAAAGGTTTATCAAACCTTCAGAGGCCAACGCAGGGAAGCTTATCCAACTGGAGAGAAGCGACCTAAGGCGAATTACAGGTCTTTTTACGGGACAGCACCCAGTGAAGTACCATCTCAAAAAGATGGGCCTAACCGAGGATGACACTTGTCGGTTTTGCGAAGACGCAACAGAGACAACAGAACACGTGCAATGCATGGCACTTTTCTGCAAAAGGCTAAAACACCTTGGAGGGGAACTTTATGAAAAGTGTGGGACAGCTGGGCAATTCATATATTAGAGTCATTCACAAAAGATCTTGTGCAGGTCGAAGTGAGGGGAGGCCAAACCGCCTAAACGACTCCGAAAAACAATCTACAACATATAAATATAAAATTTTTTATAGTTTACAGGTCCTGTTAATGCCCAGTCATACACTTTTGGACTAATATAATAGCGTAATTTATACTCGCTTTGTGTTCGTATGGTTTGAATTATACACGTGGGTTTGGGTTAGCAAAATAGGGATAATTATGCATAGTTACAAAGACGCTATATTATATTCTAGATACCATCCTTACTCTGTATTCAGCATTGGCCAGAAAGGTTAAATATAATAGGGAAACTATTATTCCCACTTCTTTGGCTTGCAACTGATTGGAGGATCCAACAATGTCACAGAAATGCTGCTGACTTATCTCAAAATTTAAATCTAATGATATTTCTGAAAGTTTGTCGTTCGTATTACAACAAAAATACAAATGAGATGAGTGGCATGTGAACATATCACATCAGTTTAGCTGAGCTAAGGTGTATGAGGAAAACGTTTTTTGACCTTCGCTCGACCTAAGTAAGTAAGAATCGAATATATTTTACTAAAATCGGATTTTATTCGCAAAGTTATCAAATATTTTTGGGGTCTTAAACTTATAGTATTAGGTTAAACGTGGCAAACCAAAATAAAAATCCCCATGTTAAACAAACCCTCAGATCAGATGCAACCAATGTGTACATCCTACATGACGAACTTGACATGTCAAAGGTGTGGTGTTTATGTTTACACAGTAAACATTAACAACATTATTAAACATAGCTTTATTATTGCCTTGCTTGAATCAATGTTGTTAAAATTTTCTATATTTTTTTTTTGCCAGCCTATCGTATTGCTTCAATTTTTGCGGATATTGAATACAACTATGTAACATGTTTTTGATATAAATTTATCACATCAATAAATAATAAATACTTGTACATATTTTCATTCGTATAATTCAAGTGCCCAGGCACGGTTAGGATTAAATGGCAAAAACATTATGATACTGGCATCTTTGGCATTTGGTTGATTTACAACGCCGCCGTCATGGTCAGCTAAATGCAACTGAGCTGGAAATCCCCAGCAAAATCAGTACTATATGACTTGGCGATATGTGGAAAACTAAAAATAGATAATCTCAACACACAATTTTCAATGCTAAATAAGAAAAAAAATCGTAAGAATCGTTTGACAAAATTGACTTTTGCCGGTTTTCTCACTTTCATTTTTAATATTTCGTATTTTGAAACAGCGTATATAATAATAATAATAAACCTCTTTATTCAATAAACCTTACAAACATATTTACCAGTAAACAATCATATCGTGTAACATATAAAATACAAAAATCAATATAATGTTACATATTATTACAAATTGGTAAGGTATTTTATTGAAAAGGTGAGGTTCGCTCTTAGAGCGTTATTCTACCTAACCTATTTTTTATAAACGTTGTATATTTACGTATTGCCCATTAACAAAAATGAAGTACAAAGAGAAAGAAATCAAAATAACAATAACAATCAAAAATCAAAGTGCATAGCGAATATCATATAAGTACAGACACATTAATTAGCCAAATTCTCTACTACAATACCCCAAGAAATAAATGCTTTATTCTTTTTTTAAAATTGATAAGAGTAAAATCTTTTATATTAGTTGGTATCACAGATCTGGAAACTCGAGAGATATAACATTATCTGAAATTTCATTCATAATTCACATTTGTTTACAATCAGATATAAGTTGGCAGATAATATATAAGATAGAAAAGGACAGATAGAAAAAATGGCAACGTTGTACCAATTTCGTCGTTTCGAGTTCGTTTTATGTACCAGTGGTGTACGGTTTTGCTGGTTTGCGAGTATTTTCATAAATAAATAACATTGAAACACACCATCAAATAACTTTTAAATTTAATATAATTAATTTAAATAAAATATATACATTTAATGAACGTTTTTTATATGATATGAATATATTATTTATTAGACTATGGTTAAACTATACTAACTAAAAAATACTTAAATAATCCTATTTACACTCAGACGTGCCCATAAATAATATCGTTGGTCTTTAAGTGTTTTGGAAAAACCACAGATAAAAGCAAGACAGCTAAGGCGCCGATAAGGGTGCAATAAAATTATTAATAATTAGGTAAAAATATATTTACAAAGATAAGGGTTGGCGCCAACAATGGTTATAGGAAATAGGTAGCACCATTATATATTATCTGGGAAACTAGTATATAAAAACTAACAATTAATTGTAATTTTAATTAAATTTTAATAGTTCAAATATTTTTCCATAGGGTGAATTCAGTGGAAATTTAATGGAATATTGTATGTCTTAGCGTTGTGTTTGTACGATTGTTGACATGCCACGGATGATGGAACTGGTCTAGTCCCGAAACATGTATGGCCGATAGTTTCTATTAAATTTATCTTGTGGAGATTCGACTTTCATTTAAACACTATAATAAATACAATAGGTAAATACCACAGATCTAGAATCTAGATGTGTGGTAAATACACCATACGTTTATTACAATATTATTGAACATTTTACCTTAAATTTTATATAGACACATTTTATTAAGCATATATATATTACCTGTACGACAGAGGCTCATTAAAAAGAAATGATAATTGAGGTTCAGCATCTGGTCGAATTTGCTTGCGACCAGTAATCTCAGTTATCTTAATGTCGCTCACATCAAAATGATTTGAGCATATTTGTGCATACTTGCAAACGCTGTAGTCTTTCCGAATTTACTGGACACCTACAATATGAAATTATTTAATTCTTTTGTAACCTACCAATTCAGTATTAACATATTTAGTTATCTAACGAAGTGCAACCTTAGTTTATAATTAAACCTTGTATTGAATAGTCCTAGCATCTCTATAACATCACAAAAATCAACAATTACATTAGGTATTTATTTACAGGAATTTATTTTTATTTTGTCGAGCAAGCAAACTACACCACTGATAAACAATAACAAGTCGTAACCTTACTTACCTCCGAAATATCAAATTTGGGTTGGAATTTTCATTATTTTTACACACTATACACTGACACACCATTGTTAATTGTTTGTTTATAGTTTTTGCACAAGGAAACACTCAAAATTCCTGAAAATCACCAACTAACAACAAATAAATACGCAACCAAAGGATAGTTGGCAACAAAGCTCAAACTACCGGCTGATTACACAAATGAATGAAATAGTAAATTCTTCGCGTACTATTCAAGTTGCTCTGCTTTACAGAGTTGCCACGTGTACTTCATAAATAAATTATAATTTGGTGAAATATGTCTTGAATATGTTAAAATTCATAAAAAAGTAACTAAAAAATATCTTGGGTATATCGTTTTATAATACACAAAAATTAGTACCATCACCTAAGTTATATTTTGCTTTAAAACGGTAAAAAATGCCGTATCAAAATAATGTATTTTAAAACAATGCGGGAATGAAAGCGGAAGTTTGGCATTATCGATATCTGCAAATAATGATGTTTGATCGCTTGGAAATGTAAACAGTTTTATCTCCCCCTTCCTAGATCTGTGATAGGAAACTTACCTAGGTAGATATAGTATCTAACTCTTCAGAATCCAAAAATGTAATCGTATATAATATTAATTATATCATGCTCCATTTAAAATATGTTAACATCTTAAAAATATTCTAATTTTATTTGACCCTAGTGACATTAGTATACTGCCAAATATAGATATACATGGTGTATGGTGACGACCGATTAGAATATTTCAGATACTACCTTGAATAGAATTTCAAACATTGCGGTACTTGTATTGTTTAATATGGTCTACTCAAATAACATAATATCAACTACATATCACTTCCGTTTATACTGGAAATTGATGGCGACTTTGTTGTTTTAAATAGAACACCCTATATATTATTACATTTTTGGATTCTACATATGATTGTAGACATATTTCATGTATCATGTCCTATGCCTAAGTTCAGCAGTTTTTGACGTATATCAAGATTTATGTCAAAATTGACACTGCAGTCTCATGGGCTTATTGTGAAAATACTGATTTCAGCTGTATTATAATCATTTTTTGTCTAGTTCTAGGTTGTTGTAATACTCAATTTGTATTGCTCCGAGTGAGTTATAATAATTTATTTTTTATTGAATTTTTCTTAGTTTTTTTTTCCTCCTCATTGTTAAAAATTATTGTGGGAATCTCTCGTTAAACCGTATACAGGTTGTATTAATTACTTTTTTCTACACCCGTACTATAATAATACACTTATATGCCAATAATCCGTTTCATAATGAGATCCATTATGATACAGATTTTTCATAACGATACAGATTTTTAATCAATAGAAGCCCATAATTTTTCAATCAAGCATGCTGTGCATTTGACGTTTGTCAATACCAATATAAATATAATATTTTCTGCATTACTTATCGGGTGTAGAAAAAATAGCGTATGCAACTATCATGTAATTGTTATTAATACACTCGCATAAACCATTCGAAACTCGCCTTCGGCTCGTTTCTTATCCCGGTTAATGCTCGTGTATTAATGACCATCATTACATGATCGTTGCATAATATACTAATTTCTACACCCGCACTATATAAATAATACACTTATATGCCAATAATCCGTTTCATAATGAGATCCATTATGATACAGATTTTTCATAACGATACATATTTTTAATCAATAGAACCCCATAATTTTTTAATCAAGCATTTGACGTTTCTCAATACAAATATAATGTTTATAGTTCTTTATTATTTATCGGGTGTAGAACAAATAGCATATGCACCTCTCATGTAATGGTTAATAATCTGTTCGCATAAACCATACGAAACTGGCCTTCAGCTCGTTTTGTATCCTGGTTAATGCTCGTGTATTAATCATTATCGTTGCATAATATACTATTGTCACATTCTGTATAAATAATAAATTTAGAATATGTTACTCTCAGTGATGTTATTTTATCATTAATTGTATCTAATTGTAATTACTTTGCTTTCTATTACTTCCATGGCTAACTAAATTAATTAATAATATTCAGCATCAAATTTTACATTGCCGATATTTCAAAAACTATGCATTTTCGGAATCGACAACCTTATTACAACATTGCCCTCATTTTTAATGATAAGTACGATCAAATTATAACAATATACCTGTCCATTTGAAAAAATTCACTTTCAACTGTTTTTCTAACATCGTTTCCAGTATACTTTTTTGACCACCCTGTATCATTATATCTGAAAATATCTTATGGAATCGGAAAAATGAGACCTTACTTTATAAGCAAACGCGTGCAAAATAATTATGAGAGACGTCCTTATCAGAATAAAGCGTGAATATTATTTAGCCCTAAAATGTAAACTTTGTTATAAATCTTGATATAGGTACGTGAGAAACGGCTGAACCTGAATATACGCGGTTCCAGGTGTATATATATTTTTTTTATAAAGCTGTTTTTAGCTTTCAAAATATTTTTTCTAAAAGCTTATCTTGAGCAACAAATTTGTTTTCACCAATATCACAAACAAGAACTAGTTATTATTTAAGATACACACACGTGTCATATTTAATGAGAAAACGTGTCACGACTAAGAAAAGCATAAAACTGTGAATCCCTTCATTTTTCTTTTTAATTCGGGAGATAAAGTTTATTATGTTTCACGTTATTTTTCAGCTCTTGCTAGAACACTTAGAATGTCTGGTATCACGTCACGAGCGTTCCCTGAGGATGACTGTTGTGAAGCGACAGGCGGCAGCGCAATCTGGTGTGTCCAGCGAGGTGGAAGTCTTGAAAGCCCTCAAAAGTTTATTCGAACATCACAAAGCACTCGACGAAAAGGTAAGCTCAAATATAAAGTTAATGTTACGTGAATTTTTCTTCAGCCAGTAGGGTTTATATAAAAATCCCATTAATATCTGAGATTATGTTACAAACTATAAAGTAAGAATACAGGATTTCGTTTTTATTTTAAAATTGAGTAAATATGTTTATAGCGACTAAAGCTCGCGCGTAAAAGCTCTTTTCTTTTGAAATTAAAGCTTTTATTTAACACAGGTTGTGTCATTACTTCCGTTTCTCTTGTTGGATTATAAAGAAAATAGGGTTGTGTCACCCGATGTTTCCTCTCTTGGCAGTGAATACTACCGAACGGTTACCCTGGGTGCCAGATTAAAATCGCGCGGAAATTCCTTTAACCAGAACCTAGATAGATAAGGTGAAAAACTATAAATAACAACCAGCATCTGGCGACCAGAAGAACAGTAAGCAGAAAAGTGTTCAATTGTGAGCAACACGCCTGCCAACCTAATACGTCGGATTAACTTGCCCTGTCAGATGTTTAGGCCCTCCTTACCACAGTAACCAGAAAATATAATAGTTATTGCGGGATTATTTAATATTAGGAAAGTTATGTCATCTTGCTTAAGTTCCCCTCACCAATAACCGGTGCAATCAGAATAAAAGGAAAAGAAAATTAATTAGATTGTAGATTGCATTGGCTTATATGAATTTACTGTAAATAAATTAAAACAATTATTTTTGATAATACAGCCTTAATTTGTAGTGAATTTTGTGAAACAAAGGTACTCGCTATGATCATCGAGAATTAAAGTCTGCCTGCCATGTTTGAAATGAACTTTCATTTTACGTGTCTAGAAATGGTATGTTGACTGTTCACTATCAAGCGGAGATAAGAAGTGATCGCCTTTGTGCCTATTGCATTCTCCGTCTAACAAACCAAGTCTGTGTGCCGGAATGCATAGTGTCACACGCAACCTGAACTATCCCTTCATCTCTAAAACACGAAAATGAAAGAATTCTATACAAAAGTTTATTCGCATTTAGTGATTATATATTTTTTTCTAAACTAAAGTACCTATACAGGGCGTGGCAATGTTGGTGATACTGCTATCAAGTTTTTTATTTTTTACAAATTATAGAGCCTCTTAATATGACTGTCTAAAAATATTTTTAAAAGTCTTAGCGTTTTTGCAGAAAATTACAAAATCTAAAATAAAAATTAATTTTGAAAAACCACGCCTTGTTAATTTTAAGTTCATAAATAAATGAACGATTTTTAAAATACAAATTTTGAAAGAATTGCTTTACATAAGGAAATTGTGTTAGTAAGATAATACTATAAAAATCAAGTACCTAGGTACTGTTTTCCAAAATATTCTAAAATAAAAAAAATACATAAACTCAAAAAAAACTTAATTATTTCAAATGCGATAACATGGTTTGACACCACCTGTTGCGAATACATTTCATATGATACGTATATCTGCTGTACCTAAATTGTATAATTTCAGAGCACTATGGATTTATATCCAGGTGGTACAGAACCTTGTTTCTCAATAGACAATATCTTAGTGGAAGATGTAAAAAATGCCTCAAAAATATTAAAACGAAAAGAGTGTTTAGGTCGGACCTAATCCATTCTTAAAAGTTGTAGTGAATTCATATGCGATTTATTGAAAGTCATTCTTAACTTACCTTTAAATAAACGGATTTTTGCAGATTCTTTGGAGGTAACAAATACGAGGGTTGCCATTTATATTTCGGGATTTGGCAACCCTGGTGATGTAATCTGGCAACTGACAGCTCTATCGTAAAGTTGGACATTTTTGAGGTTATACGTATTCAGAATGTTTTGACATACGAGCGCTATTTGTGTTGTTTACAGTAACTTAAAAGATTCATCTCGGCCCCAAAATGGAATTAAATCGTGAACATTTTCCTGCTATTATTTTTTACAACTTTCGACGTGGATGAACTCAGCAACAGTGCATGGATGAACAATTCAATTTTTGGCGATGAAGCTCTATCAAGGACCAGTCTTTATCGATGGTATGGTGAATTAAATCGTGGTCGTAGTTCACCCAAGACGAATTTCGTGAAGGTCGTCCAAAATCAATTGTTGTTCCGAAAACCATTGATGCTGTGCGCGAACTGATATTGCAAAATCGTCATGTGACCTATCAAGAGATTGAGACAACCTTAGGCATTAGTGGGACCAGCATACATTCAATATTGCATAAACATGTGACTGTCAAAAAATTTTGTTCGCGTTTGATCCCACACAATTTGTCAATCGCTCAAAAAAGGCTCGTGTCGATTGGTCGAAAGAAATGCTCAAAAAATACGATCGCAGTGCTTCGAAACAGGTCTATGACATCGTGACAGCTGATGAATCGTGAATTTACGCGTATGAGCCCGCAAGTAAACAGCAGTCGACTGTATGGGTGTTTCAAGATGAGCCAAATCCAACAAAAGTTGTTCGTGCAAGAAGAACAACGCAGAACAGTCAATTCTGAGTGGGACACAACCATTTGTTTGCCAGTTGTCTTCCAAGAATTCAGGAAAACCAACCGCCGAAGACGGATCACTCTTCACCACGACAATGCGAGCTTTCACACAACGGCTCAAACAACTGCAATTTTGAGCACTCAAAACATCGATTTGATGAGTCATGCGCCGTATAGTCCTGACTGGGCACCGAATGACTTCTTTTAATTTCCGTACGTAAAAAACAAACTGAGAGGTCAACGTTTTTCGACACCTGAAGAAGCGGTTGCTGCATTCAAAATGCATGTTTTGAAGATACCTCAATCAGAGTAGCAAAAGTGCTTCGACAATTGGTTCAAACGCATGCAAAAGTGTATAGATCTTCATGGGGAATATTTTGAAAAAAAAAATAAAGTGATTTTCGATGATTAATATTTGTTTTTGTTCTCTAATCCCGAAATATAAAAGGCAACCCTCGTATAACACCGATTTTTAAAAGTGGGGATCGAAGAAACATATTATAAAATTACCGCCCTATAGCAATATTGTCCAACATAGCTACAGTGTTTTAAATTATATTGTCCAAAATATTCAACATTACTTAACAAAACCGCTTGTCCGATGTCCAGTATGGCTCAGAGAAGGCAGATCTGTAACAGGAAACTTACTTGAGTTTGTAACATGAACAGCAGAGCAAAAAATCCCCCATCCTTTGGGGGTAGAATCTACGACCAAAAATAAGACGAAAATCACTTATGTCAAAATTTCGAATAAGGTCTCCTAATAAAATTCTGACCATTTTGAATATTAAAATGAAGCACTTTGCGAAAATCAAATCAACTGTTCAAATTATTTATTAACTAACCACTTAAAATAACAAAAGCATTTAAACTTACAAAGGCAAGTGTTCGAAATGCTCTCCATTTCGTTCAATGCATGCCTACAAACGGCAAATAAAATTGTTTTATACATGGTTTATTGTTTCGTTTGTAATTTGTGCTAAAACTCTAGAAATGCGAACAATAACATCATCTTCACTGTTGGGTAGGACATTGTAAACCGTATTTTTCAGATCACCCCAAAGCCAAAAGTCTATTGAGTTGAGATCCGGGGACCTAGGAGGCCAAGAAATTGGTCCTCCACGACCGACCCATTAATTGGGAAAACGTCGATTTTTTTGTACATTTCGAGAATAATGGGCAGGTGCACCATCATGTTGAAACACAATATTTGGCCGCTGTACTAAAGGAACATTGATTACTGTACTTTCTTCCCATACTTGATTCGCACTTTTTCAACTTTTCACTCCAGTTTACGATTTATGTGACACCTAGACTTTGACATTCGAAATTTACTATTCTGTCTTTATCAAGGATGCCTATATTTAAATTAATAATTCCAATTTTTTTGGGACATCCGGTATATACAGATTTTGCACGAGCTTTTGATAGGGTTGACCATTCAATACTTTGAATGAAATTAAGACAGAAGTAATTTTCAAGAAGTATGTGTACTTTTCTGCAGTCATCTTAAAAAATAGGAAACAATATGTTTCGATCAAGGGTGTCGTGTCTGACAATTTTGTACCCTCCTCGGGCGTACCCCAAGGAAGCACCTTAGATCTCCTTTTATATCTTATATTTATAGATGACAGAGCAGCAGTGCTGAAGTTTGATAAATGTTGACTTGGGGAGTTTTTTCACAAAAAACTGACATTCTCAGACCATATTAACCAAATAACAAACGCATCCTGTAGAAATCTTGGGTTAAGAAACACGAAGAACTTTAAAAATAAGAGCACTTTGGTTTTACTTTAGAATGCGTTTGTACGTTCAAAACTAAAGTACTGTGCTGTTGTTTGGTCAGCTATGTAAACAAAATATATCTTAATGCTTGAGGCGGTGCAAAAAACTTTTTAAGGCAGGCGGATTTTCTGCTGTGTAATCAACATACTACATCTGATTATAATATGAATCTAAATAATTACAATTGAATGTCACTCTTTAATAGAAGAACTTTGCAGGGAATACTGTACTTGTTCAAAATAACTAACGGTAAAATGTTTGATGGTATTACCAAAGATTAATTGTGTACATTAATCTTTGGTATTACATTAGAAAAAATTCGCATCTCATTACCATCAACAAAAACTCGCATGAGCAATAATGTAACATTCAGTGCGGAAACCGCTAGAACAAAAAATTATCAATTCAGAACACCAATATCGACGATTTCAAGAAATAATGAATGAATAATGACAATTTTAGCAAATTTGGAAAATCAATTATTTCTCAATTTGTGTTTTTTTTTCTTTTCTTTTTTTGTTAATTCGCTTCTTCCTGTTTTTCTTATATTACCTATTATATAATTAGTTTTGAGGATTGTTGTCTGGTTTTTTTTGTTGTTGTTAATATTTTATGGTAAAGACACTTTGGGTCATATAATCTGTTTAAGTTGTTGCTATAAAAAAATAAATAAATGATAATATTTATATATATTTTGAAAACTATAATAAGTACCAAATAACATACCAGTATCATAGCTAATTTAAAACATGTTCTTTATAAACACTTTAAATGGCTAGAAAATAGCAAAAAATATTTTTACAACAATTTGTATTAGGTAATAATGCAATGCATTTTTATAAAAATTTTCCAGCGATACTTGTCCGCTTTTACTAAAAAAAATCCTAAAACCATAACATGATTAGTTTTTGACATAGAACCGGCGTCCTTTCTTATTTGTTTTTTGAGACAAAACATTGGTTCCGGCGCGAGCAACATAGAATGTCAAGCCGTGTCGAGGGACACTGAAATTCAGTTTTGATACCAAAAAGCAGTAGTCTACGTACGTCATTATGTATAAGTTTGTACAACACAGATAGGCTTGACCAAACTCGCCGAGACTCTAAATTTGATTCTCCAAATTCAGTTAAAAGTCTTGCGTAGTTATAACCCTTAACAGGCTACTCTCCATATGTCTTAAAATACAGGTATTTCAAGAATTTCTTTTGGGCCTTCTCAACCAGTGATTTGTGATTAGAATAAATCAGATACCAAATTAAGCTACAATATTCAAGTTTAGGGCCGACATACGCAAAGAATAAGGAATTTAAAGCATTAACATTATTAAATGTCCTGCAATTTCGAACTATAAATCCATAAGATTTATTTGCCCTCGCCGTGATAGTATCAATATCGCAAGATCGCAAACATTTTCAGACCGTGTTAAAGAGGTGATCTCGATGCATAATTAGTATTGAAATGCGGCAACAAATTCATCGTTTGAGTATAAAATTGTGGTAAATTGAAGGGCAGTTGTTCCAAGAGGCGAGGGGAGTCAATTAAGCCGTGTATTAGCTTAAAAAGGAATATTTGACCAGCTGAATCTCTACGAAAAACCAATGAATTAACATTAAATCTGTTTAGTAATATATTATGGTCAATGCCTCTGACTGGGCATATTCCAATCTAGAGCGGACAAAACTTACGTACAGCTGAAGGAGACAGTCAGTATCCCGAAAATCAGTCGTTGAGCGGAGAATCACGCTTTGTGAAATAGAGTCAATATGAGCATCAAACGACATTTCACTATCCATGATCACTCCCAAGTTCTTTATTGACTCACAAGATTCAAGAATAACATTATTCGGCGTATAAATGAATGTAATTACGAATGAGTTTGCACTTACTGACGTTGAGCGGAAGCCTGTTTCTAATGCACTATTCCTCAAGTTCCTCGAGATCCCGCTGCAAGCACACACAGTCGTCTTCGGTAGCAATTGGTCTATACAATTTCAAATCATCGGCGAATAAAAGATAGTCGCTAGAGACTTCAGCAGGAATGTCGTTTACATAGATGGCAAATAGTGGAGCTAGATTGCTTCCCTGAGGTGCACCACTGGTAGGAGTAAAAGATGAAGATCGAAAATCCCTGAATTCGGCAAATTGCTCGCGGTCAGATAGAAGTTTATATAGAATAGGGAGATTTGCCTTTTTAAAATTGTATTTTTTATTCAATGAACTTATTGGGAATTTTTTTTGTGGAGCTATAATATGGAAGAAAAATATTTGAAGAGCAGGGTGATAGACGTCTTCATCAACCAAAGGATCAGGTGCGTGAACAACATCGCAGGAAACATTTGAAAGAACAAGATCCAATAAATTGCCATGCGCATTCAGGATATTACTATACTGTCTCAAATTGAATAATTCTATAAAATTATTTATGACCATGAGCCACAGGTCGCTGCCATGGCCAGAATTCTCAAAATGAGCATTCAGTCGATCGTCTGACATTGTGCAAATTTTAATGCGTTTTAGGGTTGAAAAACAATCTTCACATTTCCGTCAAAACTTTTCTTATAGGCTATTGTCGGATATGAACAATAAAATAATGCAGTGAGAGGTAAAAGGCATACTTATCTATTTTGATTTTTCTAGGCGGTTGGGTGGGCACGTACCCTTATGCCTTTTAGAACCAACCGCCACTAAAATATAACATCATCATCATTTTGATATATAAAACTCGTATTTTCAGTTTGACTCCTTTTTTTCTCACAAATGGGTGGATCGCCATTAACCTAAAAAAATGTTACTAGCTGTATCATTCTTATATGTGCCGTTTTAATTGACTGAAAATTATTCGATAACATAATCCACCCACAATAATAATTAGTAAACATTGTGATGAGGTACACATGTCATGTGTGCGGTCGTGCAAGTTTGCTTTGGCGATATCAAATAATAATGCCCTGTATAAAACTGTGTTGTATGTAACGTAGTAGGACACTCCTAAATTTTGTTGAACTCGTTTATATTAAGAAGTAGTTTAAACTGGGTTATATTATGTAATACTCGTATATAAATACAATGTAAATGAATATAGTTTTTAAGATTTTTCATTATTTTTTATCGCTTTAGAATTGTCAGGGGGCGTAGCTCAGATGGTAGAGCGCTCGCTTAGCATGCGAGAGGTACCGGGATCGATACCCGGCGCCTCCAGTAAACTTTTTGGCGTTATTAATAAATATATGCCATGAATAACTGGTTTAATAATTTCTTATTACCATTTACTTTTGTATAATCACTTTTTTATAAATAGAAATTGACACAGGTACATTAAGGGGGGCGTAGCTCAGATGGTAGAGCGCTCGCTTAGCATGCGAGAGGTACCGGGATCGATACCCGGCGCCTCCAGTAATCTTTTTGGCGTTATTCAATTATATGCCTTGAACAACTGCTTTAATAATTGGTGACTTTTCATTTATTTGTGTATAAGCCCTTTATTATAAACAGAAAATTGTGACAAGCAAATTAAGGGGGCGTAGCCGAGAACATCAGGGCTCGCTTAGCATGCGAGAGGTACCATGTATCGATATTCGGAGCCTCTAGAAATTTTTTTGGAGTTATTGAATGATATTATCCAAGATAAGAATGGGATAGCATTAGAATCTTGGAAACGGTAGGAGTTAAAATGTCGGTTAAATTAGAGAAAACACCTTTTAAATGGTGTTTTCAAAAGTAGAGTAACTTTAGCGGTATTCGAGAATTTTTGAAAAAACAATGTGCTATTTTCGTTTTTATTTATTTCTGACGTTATTTTTACAGATATAAAAAAACTAAAAGCACTTTCTCTTTGTTACTTTTTGGGGAGAATACAAATTTTCACTACATTTCGTTTTTGAAAAACCATCATCAACTTCGTTTCTTTAAATACGGCCCTGGATTTTGTTTTCAGTATTTTTAGCTGTTATTTAAACTTCTTCAAGAACAATCGCCATAGTTTGGCACTTCCTTGACTGAATGCAGAGCAAAAACATTCTTTTGTCGTTACTCATAATTATTTATTACTATTTGCCAATTTATGTGTCTCTCAGTACAAAATTTTATTTTGTACGCGGTTTTTGAAATTTAGTAGAAATTTTTGTGCTTTTTGAAGTTATTAAAAAAATAATGTTATTCTTGAATCTTGTGAGTCAATAAAGAACTTGGGAGTGATCATGGATAGTGAAATGTCGTTTGATGCTCATATTGACTCTATTTCACAAAGCGTGATTCTCCGCTCAACGACTGATTTTCGGGATATTAACTGTCTCCTTCAGCTGTACGTAAGTTTTGTCCGCTCTAGATTGGAATATGCCCAGTCAGAGGCATTGACCATAATATATTACTAAACAGATTTAATGTTAATTCATTGGTTTTTCGTAGAGATACAGCTGGTCAAATATTCCTTTTTAAGCTAATACACGGCTTAATTGACTCCCCTCGCCTCTTTGAACAACTGCCCTTCAATTTACCACAATTTTATACTCAAACGATGAATTTGTTGCCGCATTTCAATACTAATTATGCATCGAGATCACCTCTTTAACACGGTCTGAAAATGTTTGCGATCTTGCGATATTGATACTATCACGGCGAGGGCAAATAAATCTTATGGATTTATAGTTCGAAATTGCAGGACATTTAATAATGTTAATGCTTTAAATTCCTTATTCTTTGCGTATGTCGGCCCTAAACTTGAATATTGTAGCTTAATTTGGTATCCGATTTATTCTAATCACAAATCACTGGTTGAGAAGGCCCAAAAGAAATTATTGAAATACCTGTCTTTTAAGACATATGGAGAGTAGTATGTTAAGGGTTATAACTACGCAAGACTTTTAACTGAATTTGGAGAATCAAATTTAGAGTCTCGGCGAGTTTGGTCAAGCCTATCTGTGTTGTACAAACTTATACATAATGACGTACGTAGACTACTGCTTTTTGGTATCAAAACTGAATTTCAGTGTCCCTCGACACGGCTTGACATTCTATATGTTGCTCGCGCCGGAACCAATGTTTTGTCTCAAAAAACAAATAAGAAAGGACGCCGGTTCTATGTGAAAAACTAATCATGTTATGGTTTTAGGATTTTTTTTAGTAAAAGCGGACAAGTATCGCTGGAAAATTTTTATAAAAATGCATTGCATTATTACCTACTACAAATTGTTGTAAAAATATTTTTTGCTATTTTCTAGCCATTTAAAGTGTTTATAAAGAACAACATGTTTTAAATTAGCTATGATACTGGTATGTTATTTGGTACTTATTATAGTTTTCAAAATATATATAAATATTATTATTTATTTATTTTTTTATAGCAACAACTTAAACAGATTATATGACCCAAAGTGTCTTTACCATAAAATATTAACAACAACAAAAAAAACCAGACAACAATCCTCAAAACTAATTATATAATAGGTAATATAAGAAAAACAGGAAAAAGCGAATTAACAAAAAAAGAAAAGAAAAAAACACAAATTGAGAAATAATTGATTTTCCAAATTTGCTAAAATTGTCATTATTCATTCATTAATTATCGAAAACGGCTAAAGTTACTTTTCTTTTGAAAACACCATTTAAAAGGTGTTTAAAGTGTACAACTTTTCTCTAATTTAACCGACATTGTAACTCCTACCGTTTCCAAGATTCCAATGCTATCCCATTCTTATCTTGGACACCCTGTATAAAATAATACCTACTCCATAATAAAACGAACATACGCTGTCCCCGTATGGTGCTACAGACAATGGTAGGCATACAAGAATCACATATTTGCACAGAATATCAGGACTACATGAACGACATATCTCAAAAATTTTACTCGACACAAACACAAAACTCTCCTCTGACACAAGACATTATATATCAAACCTTCCCTTTTCCAAACGAACCGCTAATAGAAATATCTTTTCGTAAAACATCAGACTAACAGATTTGACTGTAGTTTCGTCATCTATCGTACCAGGATCCTTAAACAGATTTTTTAGATGTTTTTCGGTACATCTATACCCAACATTACATATACCTTTAAACAGATTCCCTAAACAAATCTTACAAGATACCCGCTGGTATCATGCAATAATATTAAGTTGTACGTATTCGGCTGAAATTTGAAACCTCCTTGACTTTTTCATTTCTAAATTTATGAAGAAACATTGAATATAAAAGTTTTTCTACGATTGTCTTTCAATGCCTTTATTATATTCTGTTCAATCATGATTTGAAAATATAGTACATTGTAATGTTGTTTTTCATTTGCCCCCTAGTTGCCTAGCAACTAGTAGGAAATATTTATTGTGCACGGGTAAATGAAAAACATTTCTAGAGGCTCCGAATATCGATACATGGTACCTCTCGCATGCTAAGCGAGCCCTGATGTTCTCGGCTACGCCCCCTTAATTTGCTTGTCACAATTTTCTATTTATAATAAAGGGCTTATACACAAATAAATGAAAAGTCACCAATTATTAAAGCAGTTGTTCAAGGCATATAATTGAATAACGCCAAAAAGATTACTGGAGGCGCCGGGTATCGATCCCGGTACCTCTCGCATGCTAAGCGAGCGCTCTACCATCTGAGCTACGCCCCCCTTAATGTACCTGTGTCAATTTTTATTTATAAAAAAGTGATTATACAAAAGTAAATGGTAATAAGAAATTATTAAACCAGTTATTCATGGCATATATTTATTAATAACGCCAAAAAGTTTACTGGAGGCGCCGGGTATCGATCCCGGTACCTCTCGCATGCTAAGCGAGCGCTCTACCAAAGATTAATCTACACAATAGATAGTCAGCCCAATGCATTAAAATCAGAACATCTGTAAGTATGCCTGCCACTACGTGGCGTAGACTAGAGCAGTATTGTCACAGCCAGAAACCGTTTTGTAGTTTATTAATATCAAAAACAAAACGCAAAGTATAACAATTATTTAGATCATTTGCAACAGATATGCACCGGCAATGCTGTATTGTCAGAGAGAGAAATTGATGAAATTCTGTATTAATCTGGAGGGGATACGCAGGGAGGGTAGAAAAAAAACAAGCGAATGTGGTGTGTGTCGTGCTGTTGCCAATTCGTCGGTAAAAGAAACACACAGGGTGATTTATTACAAGTACAGTATTGAAATAAAAGCCTAATCTCTATGAATTAAATTTAATATAATAATATTTAATCCATGTCATACATGTTTCAAGACTAGACCAGTCCCATGATCAGTGGCGAACAATCGTTAAATGAAAAGCTTTTAGATAGAAACATACTTTTGACTAAATATTTCACGTAGACAATGTGGCAAAGATGTAACAAGATTGTTGTAGATCTTATAATACCTATAATAAAAAAATTATCAGTGCTACCTATATTATATTAGGTATACCTATTATAATAGTATGTCTCTTCATCAGGTATAAGTTCCACTTTATCGGTTTAGGTACTTAAATTTTACTTCTTTTTAATGTTTCTTCGGGTAAATAATAAGTTCGGTAGGAATAGGGCTTTGGGTATGAAACAAAAAAGATAGAAAATAGAAATTTGATATAGGGGTAGTTCTAAGCATTTACAAGTTTGTGACGTGTAGCGATTTTCGATGCCGCCCCCGGAGGTATACATGAGGGCGGCGCAATGCCGTTTTAAATATCTCGTTTCGCTTTCTTGGAAAATAAAAAATTATAACTGATAACTGAAACTTAGTACTTAATACGTGGGCGTAAGAGGTAAGCTCACTTCACAGGTCTCTATTAATGAAAGAAAGTTAACATTTTGAGCATCTGCGTAAAATTAAATGTATCCGTTTGGTGGGTAGTTTTGATTACAATAAGTCGGTGCCAAGCCCAAGCCCGAAACAAAATAAATCTATATTTACCTACTACCTATTTGGCTTGGTACCGACTATTATGTGCATTGTTGTCTTTTGAATGATATTTGTATTTTGTTATTTTTCGTATTTTTTATTAGTTCTTTTGACAGCTCTGGTGTCATCAATACACCTGTATCCCGAATTGCACCAAATTGCGATGCTATTGAACAAGCATATAATCCTAAATATAATATTCTTTTTGAACTACCTGTATCTCGAAAACCAAGCCGTAGCGGACCCATGTACATATGAAATTTGTATCTTAAAATTAGTCAAAGAATCACCCTTTAAAGTTTGTACAAGTACTTATGCAACACCCTGTATACATAGATACTTTGATTTGCAATTTGCAAATCTGTCAAACTAGGTAATGCTGGTTTTTTTTATTTACTTTCAAATATGGTGTTATGTAATTGTATTCAAATTAAATGTGTGGGGATGATATTTACGAGTTTTATTCTTTTATATAGAGAAACTGTTATTCAGTTTTTAAGGATCAATCTGAAGCAGACGATTGTACTTGTTAAAACATGAAAAAAGTTATTGTCGTGATACTTTTAACACCCTGTTGGTGGGTTTTTAAAGCTTTTTACGAAACGTGTTAACAATACAATCTACATAAATCGTTAGTTTTTTAAAGTTTTATGATCATTGCACAAAAACCAATATTAGGGAGACTGTAAGTTTTTTTTCAATTCGGCGTTGCAGAATTTGAACCTAATTGTGATAATTGTGTTATTTTACTAGTATAGATATTTTTGAGTAAATTAATTCGGTTATAATCGATGAGTAGAATCTTTGGAGTAAAATACATTTCACAAAAACCCTGAACCATATTTCTCAATAGATTTAAATTTTCATTAAAAACAGATTAAAAATTCTAATTTTTTACATCCTGCATTTCGAAACCGTATTTTTTTAAATAATTATTGTCATGCTGGAAATTTCAAACCTTATTTACTTCAGCAACTTGTAAAAAGCACAGCCTTTTTAATATTAACATTTCTTAAAATCGATATTACGCGATAACGATGACTTTCTATCAATATCACAGAAGGATACATTTATTACGTATATAATTTGTTTGATTTTACATCTCCGAATTGAAACACACGCAAAAAATGTGCATAAAAAAGTTAGGGTAGCATTTCACGCCTGTATGCCCCTTTAATTTACCCGCCTCTGAGATTTATTTTTTCATAATGTTAACGACAAGTTGAATCTGCTGTTTGAGTTTGATCCTTAAAACTGAATCAGGTAATAACCGGAAGTCCTATCTATAACGCCAAATTTCGTTAATTTAAATATAACTTTTTGATGCATCCTTATATCCGAAATTTAAAATTAAATGACTAAAATAATATTATTTTAGTCATTTAAAATTATTGTCTAAAACATTTAATAAACCAGCCCTGTATATTTATACTATTATAGTAATTTCTTTTATTTTCGTCCATACACATTAATCTTTGCGTAGATAGGTATACGTATACCATATAATTTTAAACAAAAAACACTGCTGCACAGTAGTACATATATGATACCTATAATATAAAAACAAACTCCCACCTCGTAGGGGAAAGTATACTCGTCCTTGTCTAACATTGCCCATATGATTATTTTATTTCAACACAATACATATAACGCCATCTACAATTTCCATAATTTCCATGGTTGCATGTTTTTCTAATAGATGTAGCTCGTGTCGAGACAGTTTCAATTTTTGTCTTATTTCCCATATACGCTGACTATCTATTGTGTAGATTAATCTTTGGCTCTACCATCTGAGCTACGCCCCCTGACAATTCTAAAGCGATAAAAAATAATGAAAAATCTTAAAAACTATATTCATTTACATTGTATTTATATACGAGTATTACATAATATAACCCAGTTTAAACTACTTCTTAATATAAACGAGTTCAACAAAATTTAGGAGTGTCCTACTACGTTACATACAACACAGTTTTATACAGGGCATTATTATTTGATATCGCCAAAGCAAACTTGCACGACCGCACACATGACATGTGTACCTCATCACAATGTTTACTAATTATTATTGTGGGTGGATTATGTTATCGAATAATTTTCAGTCAATTAAAACGGCACATATAAGAATGATACAGCTAGTAACATTTTTTTAGGTTAATGGCGATCCACCCATTTGTGAGAAAAAAAGGAGTCAAACTGAAAATACGAGTTTTATATATCAAAATGATGATGATGTTATATTTTAGTGGCGGTTGGTTCTAAAAGGCATAAGGGTACGTGCCCACCCAACCGCCTAGAAAAATCAAAATAGATAAGTATGCCTTTTACCTCTCACTGCATTATTTTATTGTTCATATCCGACAATAGCCTATAAGAAAAGTTTTGACGGAAATGTGAAGATTGTTTTTCAACCCTAAAACGCATTAAAATTTGCACAATGTCAGACGATCGACTGAATGCTCATTTTGAGAATTCTGGCCATGGCAGCGACCTGTGGCTCATGGTCATAAATAATTTTATAGAATTATTCAATTTGAGACAGTATAGTAATATCCTGAATGCGCATGGCAATTTATTGGATCTTGTTCTTTCAAATGTTTCCTGCGATGTTGTTCACGCACCTGATCCTTTGGTTGATGAAGACGTCTATCACCCTGCTCTTCAAATATTTTTCTTCCATATTATAGCTCCACAAAAAAAATTCCCAATAAGTTCATTGAATAAAAAATACAATTTTAAAAAGGCAAATCTCCCTATTCTATATAAACTTCTATCTGACCGCGAGCAATTTGCCGAATTCAGGGATTTTCGATCTTCATCTTTTACTCCTACCAGTGGTGCACCTCAGGGAAGCAATCTAGCTCCACTATTTGCCATCTATGTAAACGACATTCCTGCTGAAGTCTCTAGCGACTATCTTTTATTCGCCGATGATTTGAAATTGTATAGACCAATTGCTACCGAAGACGACTGTGTGTGCTTGCAGCGGGATCTCGAGGAACTTGAGGAATAGTGCATTAGAAACAGGCTTCCGCTCAACGTCAGTAAGTGCAAACTCATTCGTAATTACATTCATTTATACGCCGAATAATGTTATTCTTGAATCTTGTGAGTCAATAAAGAACTTGGGAGTGATCATGGATAGTGAAATGTCGTTTGATGCTCATATTGACTCTATTTCACAAAGCGTGATTCTCCGCTCAACGACTGATTTTCGGGATACTGACTGTCTCCTTCAGCTGTACGTAAGTTTTGTCCGCTCTAGATTGGAATATGCCCAGTCAGAGGCATTGACCATAATATATTACTAAACAGATTTAATGTTAATTCATTGGTTTTTCGTAGAGATTCAGCTGGTCAAATATTCCTTTTTAAGCTAATACACGGCTTAATTGACTCCCCTCGCCTCTTGGAACAACTGCCCTTCAATTTACCACAATTTTATACTCAAACGATGAATTTGTTGCCGCATTTCAATACTAATTATGCATCGAGATCACCTCTTTAACACGGTCTGAAAATGTTTGCGATCTTGCGATATTGATACTATCACGGCGAGGGCAAATAAATCTTATGGATTTATAGTTCGAAATTGCAGGACATTTAATAATGTTAATGCTTTAAATTCCTTATTCTTTGCGTATGTCGGCCCTAAACTTGAATATTGTAGCTTAATTTGGTATCTGATTTATTCTAATCACAAATCACTGGTTGAGAAGGCCCAAAAGAAATTCTTGAAATACCTGTATTTTAAGACATATGGAGAGTAGCCTGTTAAGGGTTATAACTACGCAAGACTTTTAACTGAATTTGGAGAATCAAATTTAGAGTCTCGGCGAGTTTGGTCAAGCCTATCTGTGTTGTACAAACTTATACATAATGACGTACGTAGACTACTGCTTTTTGGTATCAAAACTGAATTTCAGTGTCCCTCGACACGGCTTGACATTCTATGTTGCTCGCGCCGGAACCAATGTTTTGTCTCAAAAAACAAATAAGAAAGGACGCCGGTTCTATGTCAAAAACTAATCATGTTATGGTTTTAGGATTTTTTTTAGTAAAAGCGGACAAGTATCGCTGGAAAATTTTTATAAAAATGCATTGCATTATTACCTAATACAAATTGTTGTAAAAATATTTTTTGCTATTTTCTAGCCATTTAAAGTGTTTATAAAGAACATGTTTTAAATTAGCTATGATACTGGTATGTTATTTGGTACTTATTATAGTTTTCAAAATATATATAAATATTATCATTTATTTATTTTTTTATAGCAACAACTTAAACAGATTATATGACCCAAAGTGTCTTTACCATAAAATATTAACAACAACAAAAAAAACCAGACAACAATCCTCAAAACTAATTATATAATAGGTAATATAAGAAAAACAGGAAGAAGCGAATTAACAAAAAAAGAAAAGAAAAAAAACACAAATTGAGAAATAATTGATTTTCCTAATTTGCTAAAATTGTCATTATTCATTCATTATTTCTTGAAATCGTCGATATTGGTGTTCTGAATTGATAATTTTTTGTTCTAGCGGTTTCCGCACTGAATGTTACATTATTGCTCATGCGAATTTTTGTTGATGGTAATGAGATGCGAATTTTTTCTAATGTAATACCAAAGATTAATGTACACAATTAATCTTTGGTAATACCATCAAACATTTTACCGTTAGTTATTTTGAACAAGTACAGTATTCCCTGCAAAGTTCTTCTATTAAAGAGTGACATTCAATTGTAATTATTTAGATTCATATTATAATCAGATGTAGTATGTTGATTACACAGCAGAAAATCCGCCTGCCTTAAAAAGTTTTTTGCACCGCCTCAAGCATTAAGATATATTTTGTTTACATAGCTGACCAAACAACAGCACAGTACTTTAGTTTTGAACGTACAAACGCATTCTAAAGTAAAACCAAAGTGCTCTTATTTTTAAAGTTCTTCGTGTTTCTTAACCCAAGATTTCTACAGGATGCGTTTGTTATTTGGTTAATATGGTCTGAGAATGTCAGTTTTTTGTGAAAAAACTCCCCAAGTCAACATTTATCAAACTTCAGCACTGCTGCTCTGTCATCTATAAATATAAGATATAAAAGGAGATCTAAGGTGCTCAAGTTACTTTTCTTTTGAAAACACCATTTAAAAGGTGTTTAAAGTGTACAACTTTTCTCTAATTTAACCGACATTGTAACTCCTACCGTTTCCAAGATTCCAATGCTATCCCATTCTTATCTTGGACACCCTGTATAAAATAATACCTACTCCATAATAAAACGAACATACGCTGTCCCCGTATGGTGCTACAGACAATGGTAGGCATACAAGAATCACATATTTGCACAGAATATCAGGACTACATGAACGACATATCTCAAAAATGTTACTCGACACAAACACAAAACTCTCCTCTGACACAAGACATTATATATCAAACCTTCCCTTTTCCAAACGAACCGCTAATAGAAATATCTTTTCGTAAAACATCAGACTAACAGATTTGACTGTAGTTTCGTCATCTATCGTACCAGGACCCTTAAACAGATTTTTTAGATATTTTTCGGTACATCTATACCCAACATTACATATACCTTTAAACAGATTCCCTAAACAAATCTTACAAGATACCCGCTGGTATCATGCAATAATATTAATTTGTACGTATTCGGCTGAAATTTGAAACCTCCTTGACTTTTTCATTTCTAAATTTATGAAGAAACATTGAATATAAAAGTTTTTCTACGATTGTCTTTCAATGCCTGTATTATATTCTGTTCAATCATTATTTGAAAATATAGTACATTGTAATGTTGTTTTCCATTTACCCGTGCACAATAAATATTTCCTACTAGTTGCTAAGCAACTAGGGGGCAATATATTTATTGTGCACGGGCAAATTTCCTGATAATGACAAAAGTAGCGTCGGGCATGAAAAATCACCATAGCAACGCCGACAATACAAACACACCAAATTGACAGTTTAGGTATTTATAATTAATAATAATTATAATTAATTATTTCGCTAATTTCAAAACACAAAAACAGTGAGAGTGAATATAGTTTAACACCACCTAGTCAATTTAATGCTTCTAACTTATCATTTCAAACGATCATACTCGTAGGAAATATATGCCATTTCATGTTAGTTGCACAATATACTATTGTAGTAAATTTCCTAATTATTGTAGTGACGAGACCGAAAAAACATTAAAGTAGTTTGTTTTTTGAACACCCTATATATGTTTTTGTAGTTAAATTAGGATTTTTTTCTGATTCTAACCATGTCTATTATCTACTTATCTACAATAATAGTTATCACAATCGAGTAGTATTTAATTAATTCATAGTCTGATATGCCAATACCTGTTGCAATGTCCAACATCTATCGTTAAATTCATCGCACAAGCACAACTCGTGTGCGTGGAAAGAAAAATATAATGCATTGACAACAACTGTCACTTGATTTTGTATTAACTTCTGACATTTCACTAAGTTTCAATTAAGTAGGTACATTTAAATACAAGTTAGAAAGTTATAAATGCAAGTAATAATTTATTAAAGAATTGTTTATTTTAGGTTAAATTAATTATTGTTGTTTTGTTGCTTCTTATTACCTGAATTAATTTGTGAAATCTTTGAAAATAATTAACGTTTTACTAAAATTGAAATGTTTTTATCTAAGTACTGTTTACTGTTGTAGAGAATGCGATAGTTGTTGATGGATTATATTTTTTTCTACGACTGTCCTTAAATGCCTTTATTATATGTTCAATCATGATTTGAATATGTAGTACATTGTAATGCTGTTTTTCATTTACCCGTGCCTAGCAACTAGTGGGAAATATTTATTACGCACGGGTAAATTTCCTGGTAATGACAAAAGTAGCGTCGGCCATCAAAAATCACCATAGCAACGCCGACAATACAAACACACGAAATTGACAGTTTAGGTATTTATAATTAATAATAATTATAATTAAGTATTTCGCTAATTTCAAAACACAAAAACCGTGATAGTGAATATAGTCCACCACCTAGTCAATTTAATACTTCTAATTTATCGTATTTAGGCTTACTAACAGGGGTAAGTTTCGAAAAACAAATATTTTCGATCATACTCGTAGGAAATATATGTCATTTCATGTTCGTTGCTCAATATACTATTCTTTTCCCGACACACTAGTTGTGCTTGTGCGATTAATTTTACGTTAGGCACAGATAAACAAACATAGATGCGCAAAGCCTGTCTATAAATTAAAACACTGTAATGTACTCGATAGCAACCACGTGATGTACTCGATAGGGCAAGACAGAGAGATGTACACGGCATGGATAAAATTTGTACGCGCCAATAGGTAGTGAGATGTTTTTTTTTATCTATGAGGGTAGTTGGTGTCCCTGTCAAGGTTACGAATATTAATTTATTTCGTTCATTTATGGTTGAAAGAAGCGTTGTCGTTGAAGTGGTAATATATTTTTGCACCTGTTAAACAATAAAGGTATTTATTTATTTATGTTGTTTTTCCAGTTAGTTTTGATACGAAAGTATACGAGGTGTTGTCAACTTACATTGCGTGTTTCTGAATATCCATTTTAATTGATTTTGAAAAATATTTAGTGCCTAAATAATTATTTAATATTAAATATGAGGGAAGTGCTAAAAAAACGTCGCAGTAAGTACAGCTTCTATGACTGAACAAACACAGCTAAGGTATATAAATATGTTTATATTTCCTAAAAACCCACAAATTGTGAAGCAATGGGTATTAAAATCAGATAGTAAAATTATAACTTTTTACGACGCACGCCAATATTAATTGTTAATTTACACTTTTGAAAGGTAAGAGCCTTTTGTTAAGTACCGTTCATATTGCTAGGCCGTTGCATTACCCATATTAGTCACACATAATTAGGGATTACTTACACAATAATTATACCAGATGGGCTATAAAATGTTTACAAAGTTCTTTCTGTCATAGCTCGTTTACTTATTTGATGAATTTTAATAAGCTATGTTCTTGATTTTGAAAACACCATTTAAAATGTGTTTAAATTGTACAACTTTTCTCTAATTTAACTGACATTGTAACTCCTATCGTTTCCTAGATTCCAATGCTAACCCATTCTTATTTTGGACACAATGTATATCAATAGAGTTTAAGCTTTGTAAGTTAGATAAAATTGAACATAAATACCGACATTTTTGCGTTCAATCGACCGACAAGTTTATATACAACACCCCGTATAAAAAAAATGCTTTTGAAATTAATTTTAGTTATTCAACATTTAAATTTGTCTGAAAATTATCCAAATATTTTGCGCGTACCGGATATATAAGCATTCAACACACAACGTTTGTTACGAACGAGAAAGACACTTTGCTGTGGTCTAAACATATTTACGTGCCCAGTAGGTACAATACAATTTTATTTTTTAGCTGTTGTAGTGTCTAGTGGCAACATCTATTGGTTGTTAGAGAACTAGAGGTACACTGTCTGTGTAGAGATACCACTGCTATTTTTGAGTATTAATATTGCCATAAGCGTTGATCATCTGTGTTTGTTTATCTATGCGTTAGGGGTTGGACAGTACAGGTATTGGCATATCATGACTATGAATTAATTAAATACGACTTTTGTGATAACTATTGTAGATAATGTCTGATATGGCTCGAATCAGAAAAAAAAGTTCCTACTTAACGATGTAAAAATATATGTATATATTTCAAAGAACATTGATTTAATCTGCATTTTGGTCAAACCATGTGTAGTGTGTTTCAGTCTCGACACTACAAAAATTAGAACATTTACTTCAACTTTCGTATTTATTGTTCCTTTATAAATTTGAAAAAGTTAACGCGGTGGCAAATTTCAGCGGAACACCCTGTACATGTATGTTTGTTAGTTAATTGTCTATGATTTGTATGTGAATGTAAATAAATACTGGTTGACTTTGAATTTTGCTCGCTTAGTATGCAAGATGTACCGGGATAGATAACCGGCGCTTCCAAACTTTTTTTAATTCCATTTTAAGTATTATAAAAGGTGCTGGTTTAAAAGAAAAAATAAGTATATAGGTACCTGTGTTTTTTTTAAACAAAACCGTATAGGGGACAGTAGGAATTATGAAAACGATCGTATTTTTATTAACACTTCATGGATCAATTCTTCTGCGCAGTATTTTAAAACTAGTGTCAAAATATACTCTCAAATTATTAATGATTCCAAAAAACGTCGATTTGAAACAAGAGAGTTGATATCAACTTCCGATATAACTGTAGGTGGCCTAAGTGTCAAAATCTCATAAACTATTGCTCTTGAGGGTAATATTATTTTATATCACTGGTCTACGCTTTACGAGTTCCAACATTCTAATCAGTTTTTTGCTATATTCAATAAATGTGTGAACCAAAAATGGTTAAAATTCATGGAGCCATTTTCTAGCAATCGTGTAAATAAAAGTAACCATACCATTGTTTTGAAAATTACTCAGGTCAACCTAATCTGAGTCTATAATATTGTCATATTTGTACGACTGCCGGTTATACCGGAAGTTAATACCAATTTATTGTATTATAGAGCGTTCACTTCGCATGCGGAAGGTTATGGGTTCGAATCGCAGCTCTGGCAATATTTATTTTTTTTAATTTGTGAATAAAGTAGTTACTTTGTTATGTTGTTTTATTGGAAATAATGAAAATCACACTGTACTTTTGCATCAAATCAAATATTACATCATTTAAATTGCTAGGATAATAATTTTTACTCTGTTATTATTGGATATTCATACATCCTGTATATTTGTCACTTCAACAAACACAGATGATTTCCAACACTTTCCTTTAGCATACGTATACAAAAATCTATAAAATAATTAAAATTTAAAAATATATAAAAAAAACCGTAGGTATAGTGTTTGGTTTAAGTTGGTTTATTTAGAGTTGGTCAATCGTGGTGTCGCGTGGGTGGACGTTTGTATACTATTTAACAGCAGTTCGGTATCACCTTACTACCAATATTTACAGTGTTTAAAAAATCCATTGTTGATGTATGATATAGATTATTTATTGAATTTCAGGTTCGAGAGAGGCTCAGAGTAGCGTTAGAGAAAAACACAAGTTTAGAAGAAGAATTAGCTACAACCAAAGAAGAAGTAAGTAATTTATTACTTTCTCTATAAGTACTTGCAAAAATTAGACGGTTGCTCCCTACCAACCAATTTGTGAATGCGAGTGATCTGTGATCTATAACATAGCCTAACAAAACGATTGTTTTTATTTGTAGGCTTCAACACTATATACGTATTTTATATAGGTAATATAAAATACATAAAAAATCGGTTGTGCCGCCCCAAAACTTTCCCGACAAGATATAATAAAATCTAAAATATATGGCGTGAGTAACGATACAGATCTAATTTTCCTTAATATACCAGTTAATCATTGAATCTGACATGTTGTCAAGTAGCAATTACTTTGTTATTTATATAGGGCGAGTAGTTTATTTTACAATTCCGGTGAACTTTTAAACGGAATTTTCTCGACAACTTCTGGAGGAAAATTTTGAAAAAATAACCTATTGTTGAAAAGAAGGTAAACAGTACTCTCAAATGATGTACCACTCGCGGCTATGTAAGTATTTGGAGGTTGTGTGCACCCCTATCACAGGGTTAAAGAGATTTCACCCAAAAACTAATGGGTTCATCCTTTACTTTTAGTGAAAATAATATAAGAATTTAGAAAGCGAATTTAATTTTTTCGATGTGGGATTTGTATTACGTATATTTGTTTCATTAATTTTTTTCTTAAAAAGGTACTTAAAATATTTCGGTAATTTTAATAAATTAGGTTTATTATAATAACTGATAAGCTAAATATTATTATTCTTTTTAAGGTATTTTATATACAGTGTGTATCAGCCAAATGGAATAAATCCAATAATAATTAAATTGGTACGTGTTTGAAAAAACGTTCGGACATGTCAATTGGTATTTTTAGTTGCGCATTTCTTTCAACAAAAATTTTTATACAGGATTTGTCACAGGGGCAAACGGTGGCAGTGGGAGTTGCGTTGCGGAAATGTTTCCATGCACAGCCTCCTCCTTGAGAGGAGCATGAATCGTGGCAAGTCGCTTTAGGTGTCGGAATCAGATCACTCTGATTCTAGTATCCGAGATGATTTGCAGTGTATCCCGCCGGTTATTAGCAGTCGCTTTTGAGGTGTGGGGCACGTTGTGAAACACGGCCCTAGTATCCGAGATAGCGCCACTTGGACCGGTACCAGGGGACATATTCTCTGTTTCTCTTTGTCTATTTCAACTGTGTTCTACTTATTTAATTTCGACAATTATCTTTCTTGTAAAACTTACAATAGTATTTAGGTATTGACTTTTATGAACAGAAATTGTCACAAAACGAACAAATATATCTAAATTATTTTAATAATTATAAAAACTATTCAACCATTTTTTCAAGGCATTTTTCATAATCGTTTATTACGTGGTATAGTGCATTTGTAAGAATTTCTGGTTTTTCTCTCAACTCCTGAAAACATATGAAATTCTGCGTTTTAGTCCTTGAAGAATGGCACATGGAAATTCGTAGACTTGACTTTATATATGATCCCTTTTAAATGAAATACTTTAGTTGACATCTGGGCTGTTTGAAGGCCAAGAAATGGTTCCACCGCTCTCAACTGCTTGGTACTTTTTTACTCCTCTAAATCAATGCGGAGGTACCAAGTCTCGTTACCATATTATCCTATTTGCCACATTTGATGTTAGGTTATCAATTAACGCGTTAGCTGCCATGCGTACCATTTCTGGACACATCTCATTTTAATTGTGCGCGATGTGTACCTTACGAGGGCGTTCAGTCTGGCGTGGGACTATATTATTTATCAATGGCCCCCGATTTTTTTGAATTTTTTATAAAATAAAGCAAAAAACAATAGGTAATAGAAAAAACGTATAATAATGCTTGTTTAAAGAAGAAGAAAACTGAACTGCCAAATAGAAATTCATTCTATTATAGCTAAACAGGACTACGTCAAAAAGGTGTTTTGTTTTATTTATAACTTGATAACTAAGTCAATGATGAACTGAAGCGGAACAAGCTGCCCGCAGACGTAAATACACCTCACTTAATAGTGACTTTGATGTGTCCAGATATGGTACGCATAGCAGAGGACACAAAGCCATTAAAGATGTTGTGTTCATGCGCCGCGGGTACCAAAGCTGGACACAGCTCTTTTAAAAAAAAACATGCACATTTTGATTTTTTTAGTTACTTAGTAATTTTTAGTCACTAATAAACCGATTGGTAAAAAAAAACTTGGATGGTCCCCAGGACCCGGGACGTGTTAAGTTGGCTATTTCTCGCGAAGAAGCCCTAAGTAAACATTCCCACTTAACTTTCCAGGTATTAATACAGGACCTAATATACACTCTGTCCAAGATAAGAATGGGATAGCATTGGAATCTTGGAAACGGTAGGAGTTACAATGTCGCTTAAATTACAGAAAAGTTGTACAATTTATACACCTTTTAAATGGTTTTTTGAAAAGTTAAGTAACTTTAGCCGTTTTCGAGAATTTTTGCGATTTTACATTTATTTCTTTATTTTTCCAGATATAAAAAAATGAAAAGCACTTTATCGTTGTTACTTTTTGAGGAGAATAAGATACCGTTCACACTTTTTCACTACGACGTTTCGTTTTTGAAAAACCAAGGTGTTTAAATTCTACAACATTTCTCTAATTTAACCGACCTTGTAACTCCTACCGTTTCCAAGATTCCAATGCTATACCATTCTTATCTTGGACACAGTGTATATCTGTTATGTACCCCCTACCATAATACTAATGGTTTCATATCCTTGCCTTTTTATTTCATGTATAACATGAAGGTTCTCTTGAGATCAATCATCTATTTGGAAATATTTCGCAAAAGTTTTCTCATCCTCCGGTGAAAATAATTTTTTTTTTCATGAAACCAATAGCTTCTCCATTTGTATGAAGTAGGTAGAGGTCTAAAAATTATACGGGCTTCTCGGACTAGTTCGTTTCCACGCTAACGTTTTCAAGGGAAATGCACGAGAGACATAGAGAGAGAGAGGAAGGTTCATATTTTGCAAACTCAAGAATGCACTAAAAGTGTCATAAAATATATTTTCTTTTTGTCTAGCTAATCTAGGAATGGGTTACAATAAAAGAAGTTTTAAATTATTATAGCCATTAAAATTATGAGTTGAAGTGCATATTTTTCATTCACATATGCGCAACTGAAACTACCATAAAATTAAAATAATCATTGTCATCAAAAGTTACCTTTTGTTCCAATTACATTTTTCACATCCTCCGCACTGCCTTATTTTTTTTCTCCTACTTGCCTTTTAACCTAGAAATCTCATAATAGGAGAGAAATAAAATTTAATTACCGCAGTGTTATAACGTCCGTTCGCCTTTTAGTTTCGCTAGATTCATTTGATCTTTATAGGATTAAAGCACGTTCTAGGACTAATTAGTAAAGCTTTTGTAATATCTTATATTCCAGCGAAGCTATAATATCACGACAAAAAAAATAGAATCTGAATTAAAATATAAGCCTATTATTTGAAAGTAATATGTATTAACGATGTTACGTAATCTCACTTTAGAGTAAAATAAAATGTCCCACTAAAAATTTACCTCCTCATTGGTTGAATTTTTTTTTCTTCAAAAATAAGGATAGTGCCTGAGGTGCAAGTCGATTATTCAGTGAAAGGTATCCAGATAAAATCATATATCATGTATCAAGTATGTAGTTGATCTAATGGGGAAATTTAATGAACATAATATGGAGAATCCTGTCCGAAACGAAGCTCTCAGCGCAAAATAATTATCTGGTGAATCAAGAGTACTTAAAAATGCGAATTTCGCCCATAAATATCTATCTAGTTCAGAAATTAAATGACACTAACTTACACATATTGTGAGAAATACACATGCAGGATCAACAAAAGCTAAATAAATGTTTTTGTAGGAATTTTTGGGGCCGTATTTTTGGGCCTTTCCTTTTACCTAATTTTGATTTTGATATTTTTTTTTTAAATTGTAGATTAATTTTTCAGTAACGATGCTATTTCAGAAATTTTTATTCAGTTTTGAATTTGGGTACATATACAATGAGACGAAGTTTCTTTCCCGAAATTTGGAACACCCTGTGGAGCGCAACAGCTATTGTCAACTGGAATCACATTGAACCATGATACTTTCTGGACATTTTGTTTTTTTTTTAATCACGACATTATCTCTGTTTTTATTGGAGATACACTCTTTCAAAGCGAACGCCTCGGAAATTTCTACGTGTAAATAATCAAAGCGGCATTGACATTAAGAGCTTGGTAACGGTTTTAAAATCAAAAAATGCTATTATCTGTGACGAATGATGCTCGTATTGTGGCCTTATTTGAGGATGGCTGAAGTCAACGTTATGTGTCCGAAACCCTTGGTAAAGTTCGAACAACAGTCCAGCATGCCTGGAATCGGCATTTGGAAACGGGAAATTTCAACAGGCGAGGCGGTTCCGGAAGAAAACGGAAGACGAGTGCAATTGACGATCGCTTTATTGTTATTGAATGTTTTACGAAATCGTAGAACTACAACTGTTCGGAACCAACATCTGCTACAAACCGTACGTAGGATTGTAGTCAGTGAGAGCACAATCCGACGAAGACTTAAAGAAAACGACCTGTTCAAGAAGCCTGCCACAGAACCCCAGCTTCTTCCAAGACATCGTCGAACACGTCTTCAAATTTACGAGCCTACATATGAATTGGGGCATTGAGCAATGGCCTAAAGTCCTTTATACGGATGAGTCGTGGTTTTGCCTGCGATCGCCTGATGGTCGGGAGCGAGTTTGGAGTAGTCGAAATGAAAGTTTTGTGGGCTGTATAATTTCAGAGCGCGTAAGTTTCAATGGGGACTCTGTGATGGTGTAGGCGGGAATTTCGAGAGACGTCCGTACATATTTAATTTTTGTTGAAAACGGCGCCTTAAATGCGCATCCATATATTGAAGATATTCTCCAGAACGCTGTTGTTCCCTACTCTCATACGGCTTCGTATTAATGCAAGATAACGCGCGACCGCACGTGGCACGAATATTTGGTCGAAGTGGGTATCGAACGAATGGTTTGGCCAGCTCGCAGTCCTGATCTCAATCCAATTAAACATCTCTGGGACCAACTTCAAAGGCGCATTCGTCGTCGATCTGCTTAACCCGACAGCTTTTTTTTGTTTTGTAAGGGTCCATTCGACATGTGTCCCCGGTTTCACTGCAGCCTCATGGGCTTATTGTGAAAACCCGACAGCTTACATGATCTGCGAATTGCACTTCAAGAAAAATTTGATGCCATTCCACAAAAATTGGTTACAAACCTTAATGATTCCATGCCAAATCGACTAAATAAAGTCATTTTGGAGGAGGCCACACTACAACAAGTTTTTAAACACCCTGTAATTTTCGAAATTGAGGTTTCTTCAATAAAAAACTGTAGTTTATGGGTACAAACGTGTATCTAAAAAATGAATGAAAGCTATCGAATATTTTTCGATTTATTTGAAAAAACATAAAAAAATATTCACTTTTAATGCCGTCTTGCGCCTAAACGAAGCAATTTTGGATATAGATAAGTTGAGCGATTCTCTTGCGCCCAAACCAAGCAATTTAGCTCAACTTATCTATATAGATCAGTCATCATGATATTTTCGGTCAAAGGAATGTGTGTTATTCCGTTGTACACGTCATTTCTGGACACCCTGTATATTACAGAAATAGCCAATCCTAACGAGGAGTTTATCTTTTAAGGATAAAAATATAAAAGGCGTCTGCTCCACAAATGTATATATTTCATTTGCTATCGTTTAATGATCTGTGATTTTATTATTCTTATTATTAGTTCTAGTACATTTTACTTTAGCAATCAATCATGTTGCAAATATCCAAGCCTTTAAGAAGGAAGAGAGGTTAGAAGAAAATTGAAATGAAAATATAGAGAGACGTTTAATGAGTGACAAGTGACCCCTTTTCAATAGGATACACGGTTTCGTGAACTCTTAAGACTAGATAAGGACATGTCTCTGTATGTTTTTAATGGAATTTGATTTGGAAAATCAAAATACTACTGCTGTGCCATCCCTTGTAAAAAAATTTGCATTTGGAGACATTCCTTAGTTAAACATCACATGGATTCTTGTATTGTAGATTTTAAAGAACCGAAATTACCGAAAAACAACCTGACATTCAACAAGCTGCACCCTATACATCTTGAAAATGGTGCTCTAAAGATTATGGTTCTTAAGTGTAGCAAATTTGAGTTACAAAAATTTTGAATACTAAAAGAAATCTAAATATACGAAGAAATTACAAATTTTGTACACCATTTTTTATTTTTGTTAATATTGCAAATGTGTTTTATTTTAGATACAACAATACAAACAAGGTGTTATACCATCAAATAATGTACCTGCAATAGAGGATAAGCCAAAAGAAAACGGTCAGGCTGAGATTGGGGACCAAGTTAATAATGTTCATAATAAGGTAAATTTTGTTTTAATTGGTACCTCAATCATATATTTTTATTATATTTATTTAATTAGTCGCTCTCCGCATGATATTGAGAATTCATCTTTATATCTGGATATCGTTTTTAGGATTAGTTAAATTTTATATATGATCAGTACTTCACTAACAAAAATCTGTTAATCTTTCTTGCAAACTTATTTCCTTTAAATTTATTTCTACGAAACCTTTCTTTTGCATGAAAATTCCAAGTATTTCATGCTCATGTAAATATATATGTAAT
The DNA here is from genome assembly GCA_911728435.2 of Apoderus coryli. Lineage (NCBI taxonomy): Eukaryota > Metazoa > Arthropoda > Insecta > Coleoptera > Attelabidae > Apoderus > Apoderus coryli. Next base: position 21,160,497 of record OU452200.1, on the reverse strand, counting down.
TATTGGGATTCGCAGTTGAAATGTATTCATATGCCAGTTTTAATCTAAACTAAACTGCGGCGTTGATTTTCGGAATGGAAAGAGAGATCGATTCGATTCCCGTATTCGGGAGGTTCTTGACCACTCTTTAAGAGCACGTACAAGGTTCGACCGGTATATTTCTTTTATTTATTCACTTATACAGGCTGAGCGAAGGAAGTCATGTTTGTTTAGCAAAGTTTTCATAATGGAAATTTTTCTATGCATCTTTTTGATCTTTGGACTATCCTCAAAAAGCAATTTCTTAAATTTTTCGAAAGATGGTTATAACCCAAATTATCGAATTTTTAAAAAGTATTGCTTATATCCCTAAAAAAAGGGTATTTTTTTCTCATACTGTTGCATAAATCTCTACCATCAAAGTCTCCAGACCTAAACATAATTGAGCATGTGTGGTTAGAGAAAAAGCTCCTGTAACAATGGGAGAGTTGTCTGAAGCCATTCAGGAACAGTGGAAAAACGTATCCCAAGAGTTTATTAATGACATTGTGGAAAGTATGCCACGAAGGTGCCAGGCTGTGATCGATATGTGTAGTGGCCCTACAAGATACAACAAGATTGTTTAACATAGCTGTTACTGTTTTGTAAAAAGTTCGTTTTTGTCATTGTTATTTAGGTCTTTAAATGGTTTTAAAAGTATTGTTTTCTCAAATGTTTTTTATTGTTAATGTTAATCAATATATTTGATGTTCTTTAAACACTTAATAGGGTCTATTACCTATTGGAAGACCTCTCCAATGAAGACGCGTACGCCAATGCTGAATGAGAAAGATAAAAAATTCCAGATAAAAGATGAGTAGCAGTCTTTGCCATCAGCATAGTATTTTGAAGAATAAGAATTTTTAAGTTATTAGCACTTCGTACCAAACCAAAAAAAACTTTTGATGTTACGCCACTGGAATGCACTGCTATATTAAGAGTAGTAACTTGTATATAATATGTTCATTAAGCTGTTTAATTCTATGGTATAATAGTTTATAAAATCGGTTTAAATTACATAATATCAAAGTGGTGAGTTTTCACTGCACGCCACTGGAGGCAATAACGTTCAATGAATGCTTCAATATTCTGGGGCGCAAGAAATCCTACCTTATGCAACAGTAGTATGAGAAAAACTACCCATTCCCAAGAGACACGCCGAAAAAGTCACTTTGTTAGGGATACATGTACCACTTTTTAAAAATTCGATAATTTGAGGTATAACCAACTTTCGAAAACTTTGAGAAATTGCTTTTTTTAGGATAGTGCAAAGATCAAAAAGATGCATAGAGAAATTTCCATTATCAAAAATTGAGAATCTCACATAGGCCCAAACTTTACTAAACAAACATGACTTCCTTCGCTCACCCTGTATAAGTGGATATATAAAAGAAATATACCGTTCGAACCCTGCACGTGTTCTTAAAGAGTTGGTCAAGAACCTCCCGAATACCGCAGCTCGATCTCTCTTTCCGTTGCGAAAATACAGAGATTTGAGTTTTTCCATGTTGCAAAGTAATTGTCCATCAGTTGATAATTCCCATTGCAAGCTGGAAATGTTGTCATGCAAGATTAAAACTCATTCTAAATAGTCTCGATTTCTGGCTACCCTGGTTTAGAGATCTTTATAGATAATCATTTTTTGTATTTCAACGTCAGTCTAGTGCAAAAACAACGTTAAAAATTAGACCTAGTACGGCCCCTATGGTATCTGATTCTACTATAATATTCTGTAGGTAAATCTTAAATTATACATTTTCTAAAATTATAATTTGGCCTACAAGCCATTTTTAGCCCTATAAAGTTTATCTATCCAATTTAACTTAAATAAATATATTTTGTGTTTTCATTCCACAGTTTGTACAAATTAAGGAACTTCAAATCTTGAAACAAAACTTTTAGAAATTTCTCCGTTGAGAATAAGAAACCTAAATCCTACCAACTAACAGAAATAATTCAGGTATTAACTTCCAACTAAATTTCCGTCCAACTATATCAAACTGAGCTTGAATAATCCACCAAACTTATTACAGAATATGTCAGTTTATTCAGTGAATCACAAACTAGACAATTTAGTGTTTTACTCCAGGTTCATTAGAAAGATTGTTTCTGATGAGAGAAACTTCAGAAATTCAATTTTGAATTATACAATCTTATAAAGCCAGTTTATTTTTATAATGACATGCTTGTATGAGGGAAAACAGAATGATATTCGAGATAAATATTTTAAGTTTTATTCTAGGGACTTCTACTAAGTATATTACTTTACTAAAAACGGAAAACTCTGCTGAAAAGAGATATAAATTGTTACAAATTGAACGGTTCTTTTATGACTTTAAAATTAAAATTTGTTAATAAATAATTCGAATATTTTCTAAATAATTGGAATACTTATTTTAAAGTATTACAAAACCCAACAAATTTGCGTTGGTTTTGTTTAGTATCGAGCATCAATTAAATTGATGATCATCCACACACAAGTATCGACCATCTTTTATGCACAATGAGACGTACATCATCGGATACATGTAAAATATATACTCTCCACAATAGCATAAGTAGTAAGTACACAAATCGTTAAATCCGATATATAGGTAATATCAGCAAAAATTTTAGAAAAAGCAACATTAATATAAAAAGACAAATATAATACAAAATACCAAAACGTCAGCAGGAGACCATTTTATCTTTCTTCCATCATCATCATCCACATGGTATCAGTACCAGAAACGCTTTGGATTTTATTTGTATTATAAGTTATAAGTTCGTGACTTTTAGTCCAACGTGTTTCTAATTTTTTTATTCCTTCTAAATAATAAGATTATTCAAGGCCCTCAAAATAAGCGTTGCTTTCAAAGATGACCTCTTCATTCGACCCGAATCTCCTAAAACCCAGCAATTTGTCAGGTTTGGAAACAGAAAATAGTCGGAGGGGGCTAAGTCTGGAGAAGATGGTGGATGAGGTAGGAGTTAGGAGTTCGTCGCACAATTGATGATTTTTTGCTATGGACTACACACGTATGCACCCGTGCATTGTCGTGATGAAACAGCACTTTTTCTTCGCAAAATGCGGTCGTTTCTGCTTCAAAACAGTGTCAAATCTGTCCAACAGCTGTGAACAATATTCGCCAGTGATCGTTTTACCCTTTTCAAGGTAATCGATATGAATGACAAAAAACTGTGGCTATGACGTTTTTGGCGGACAGACCGATCTTAACCTTCTTCGCTGCACGTTCACCCGTAGAAAGAAAGATTACTGCTTGGTCTCTGGTTTGGTGTGATGGATTCATGTCTCATCTACGGTAACGAAACGGCAGAAACTCGTTTCAATTGCGGCTGAATACCAAACCCAAGAACTTGTTTGAAATGCTCAGACGGTTGTGTTTATGCGGTCGATCGTGGACAATCGCGGAACCCATCACGCGGGCTGCTTTATCATATCCAAATATTCGTGCAAAATGTGGAAATGTGATGCACTCGCTCAGTTGAGATACGTACAACCTGAACCAGCTGTGTGCTTTCAATCTTCGATCGCCCAATATCATTCAATGGATTTTATCGAGGATGGCGTGTCACTTATACTTGTGCGGCCACAACGGAACTCAGTAAACCACTTTTTAACCATTGAAATTGACAGTGCAGAGTCAACACAGTATTTATCAAGTTTCTCCTTGGTTTCGTTAATGTTTTTTGCGCAAAAATTAATGCTTAATCAGTACACGAAATCCATTTTTCCATTTTTGCGGAAATTAACGAGGTTAGCTGCTTTCAATGGCTGTTTAATATAAATTAAATATGTCGCAGCTTCCTCAAAATTTTACAGTAGTCTACCAATAGATGGCAGTTGACGGAAGTAGTGATGCGATGAAACGACTTTTGTCAAACACAAAGAATTTTCTGGGGTCCATATCTGCTGAAGTTTTTAAGTCATAGATGACTTCAAAACTAGAATAGCTCAAGCCTGTAGACAGATAGCTTGGGAAACATTACGAAAAGTCCGACAAGGATCTGATTATAGGCTGTATTATTGCTACTAATGATATGTCACAAGACATGAGGTGGAATTTAAAATTATAAAGTTGGGATGGCTGGGGGTGAAGGGGTGGAACACAAAATTCAACCAAGATGTTCCCAAAAGAAAAATCGACGAGTTTTTGCTGAAAATCGTGTCTACTTAGTATGACGAGTTATTCTGGGTGGCAAGTTGCCACAAAACTTGCAGTGATATACAGATAAAGCTAAAATACCGTGGAGATAACTAAACACGAGGATTATATTAGATGTCGAACATGAAAAGATTGTAGGTGAGGTAATACAGGGAATTTGAAGTGACATTTGGTATAATAAAATCATTTTATTTGCAACCCCATCAAAATTACAGATTTACATATTTGAGCAAAATCATGTTATACAGGGTGTTAATTAAGTATCTGGCCAAACTTCAGGGGGTGATTCTTTGAGTGATTTTAAGGTAAAAAGTTCATATAAGCAGGTGTCCGGAAATGCATAGTTTTCAAGATACAGGGTGCCAAAAAAATTTTTTTTTTACATTTATTTATTAATATCTCAAACACCTGTTGACCGATTTTGTTGAAATTTGGCAGTATTATGGACTATGAGAAGACGCTAAATTAGCACCAATTGATTGTTGATTATGACTTCCAGTGGCGTCGTAAGGGACAGTTTCACGAATAAGAATAACAAAAAAATGTGCGCCACTGACTTTTTTAAAATTAAAAAAATCATTTTTGGATTAAGCCATTAAAAATACAACTTTTTTGTCTCTTGATATTTTTTCGTGTCTTGCATCGTTTTCGAGAAAAAAAATTTAAAACCACTTAAATGCATGTCCCTGAATAATTTTAAAATTCACTTTTACAGAATTATTGCGAATTTCGTTTTACCCAAATTCGTTGAGATTTGGCAGTATTTTTTATAATAGTAAAATGCTAATTGAATCTTATTTACTATTGCTAATATTGAAGTTCAGTGGTGGAAATAAATGCCTAAGACAAGCCGTATTATTAATTAAACTTTGACAAAAAATACTTTTTTGATAAAAAACGTTTAAGAACTTAACAACATAACAACAAATAAAGATAAATTTATAATGTAAAAAAAATTTTTTTTTGACACCCTGTATCTTGAAAACTATGCATTTCCGGACACCTGCTTCTATGAACTTTTTACCTTAAAATCACTCAAAGAATCGCCCCCTGAAGTTTGGCCAGATACTTAATTAACACCCTGTATACTTTTACCTAGAATAAAAATATTTTTTCATAAACACGACATGTTTGAGAATTTGATTTTGCCAGCTTCACTCTTCTCTAAGATGGATCTAGATGAGGTTAGTTAGGCCTCATGTAGTCCAATGTATTCGCAAATTACCTAGACCTAGAATGATTTTTTCCAGTATTATCTAGGCAAGCTACTTCTAGTCCTCCACTCGCACACCTGGTACGCCCTGATTGTAGTCCCCGGTGTGTACGAATGGAGTAGTTCATCCTTGAAGGCTTATTATGCCATTTTAGGACCATAGTGCACTCACTATCATTCTTTCTCTCTCTAAACCTTAGTTTTTTCGACTGTATTGCAATCGAGATATATTGTCCTTAATATCGGTTAAAGTTGTTCTATCATTTTATAAATTTAGACAATTCCCTTGCTTTGCTAGAGCTACCAAATTTTACTAGAAGGGTGAAGAGCTTTGGTTTGAAACTTTTTTTAAACTTAATCAATTTTGTTTTCTATTGTTTTATGTTGAATATCGTTGCTGTTTCTCAATAAACTTGCACCTTCACTAACAAATTATTGTATGTTTAACATTTAATTTTATTTATGAAGTACTTGTTACATAAAGTAATAAGACTTTCAGTTATGTTGGAAATTTGTTTCACACTACCATGCTTTCACCAGACGGGCCGTTTCGTTGATCCACAACTCATTAGTGGTGATCGACAGGCAGTGTGACCCAAATTTCCAACATTTACGAAGAGCTTACACTAACAGGAGAGATGACTGAGAACCAGATGTTTTTGGCGACATCTAGTGTGAGCAGGTAATATACCCGGTGAAACACAGTTCACAAACATTAAATGAACTGAACTGAAAGTCGTGTTACTTTATGTAACAAGCAATTCATAAATAAAGCCGACATTTGGGCGTATCTTGTGTTGGCAATAGGATTTAATGGAGTTGTTACTTCTTGTTCGGCCATCGTTTGTGAACTGTGTTTCACCGGGCATATTGCCTGTTCACACTAGATGTCGCCAAAAACAACTTGTTGTCTATTTAATTTTATGATTAGGTATAATTATTATATTCTGTCCTTTTTTTTAATTATATAATATTCTTCTTAATGTCCGTTTCAAATGGCATGTTTCATTTACAAATCTTATATCTATATTTGATGTTTGTGATATGTGGCATGTTGTTGTTTGCATATTGTAGGCTGTAACAAAACCACGACTTACCAACGGTGGTGTGGAAGTAGATGCAGACAGCGCCGCTAGAATAGCAGATTTACAGCAGGCCTTGGAACAACAGGTGACTTACTAAAATTCATTTTTGTAACAAAAATATTAATTCTATAAAATTAATATTGCATCTATGACATTGCACATTAGTATACAGGGTGGTCCAACGAAAAGTTTGCACCTAGCTTTTCTCTTTTTTTTGTAGTCGAATGCGAAAATGCTCGGACACGTCGATTTTGCTTTTGAGGGGGACACATTTTAAACATATTTTTCGATCTGCGCCTTTAACCCCCTAGCGGGGGTGAGTAACAACCCTAAAATTTTAAATGGAAAGAGGGGTCTAATGACATATCATTTGAAAGGACACAAAATTGTCTTTCTAATGATACCCTATTTGTCGAATTTTACTAAAACAGTTAATACGAAAACGACTTTAAAGACATTAAGCCGATAATTTTGGTATTAATGAGAAATACAAATAAGTTTTAATTATTGCGAGTGAAAACACCTGCAATCGTTAGTACATTCCAATGTTTGTTAGTTTTAACATTGCTTTGTAAAAAAAGTAAACAAGCTGTTAAATTGATTTATTAAAACGTTACATTAACAAATGTTGAAAATGTGACCCATTTGATTCCATACAATAATACAGATTTTGTTCAAATCTATTTCTAACATTTTGTAGCATATCAGGTGTTATGTTTCTGCACTCTTCTGTAATGCGTTGGCGAAGATCTTCTATGGACTCGGGCTTCGTGGCAAAACATTTATTTTTTAAGTGCCCCCAAAGAAAAAAGTCTAAAGGCGATAAATCCGGTGACCTGGCAGGCCATTCAATTGGGCCCCTCCTTCCAATCCACCGTCCAGGGAACCGGTCATCTAAGAACTGTCTTACAGGAGCCACATAGTGCGGAGGTGCTCCATCTTGCTGGAAATAAAGCCGATCAGCAGTATGATTTTGGTCATCTTCTATTATTTGTGTTATTAAAGGATCAATTGTGTCTTCAAGCATGTTTAGGTACACTTCACCAGTTAAATTTCCAGGAATAAAAAGTGGTCCTATAATATGATTTCCTAATATGCCACACCAGACGTTTATTTTTTGAGGATACTGGGTATGAACCTCACGGAATAAATGTGGGTTACTGTCATCCCAGTAACGGCAATTGTGCCTATTTACAGCTCCATTCAAATAAAATGTGCATTCGTCGGAAAAACAAATGTTAAATAATAATTGCGGATCTTCAATTAAACGCTGGCTCATTGCTTCACAAAATTGCAGCCTTCTATCAGGATCATTCTCATTTAGTTCCTGTACTAATTTGATTTTGTACGGATGAAATTTGTACGCTTTTAAAATTCGTATTATGGACGAACGGGAGACACCTGAGGCTTCAGCTAGTTGACGGGTACTTTGACTATGATCCATTTCAACATGCCCTAAAACAGCGACTTCCACAGCTTCATTTCTGATCGGTTTCTGCGGCTGGTGTTTTACATTACAGACAGATCCGGTATCTACAAACTTTTTAACTAACTTGCCAACGTACACATCATTCACATTTTTATCGGGATGTCTCTCATTAAATAAGCGAGCCGTAAGTCTAGCACTACTATTATTTTGAAAATAAAGTTTAACAATTTCAACTCGTTCTAGAATGGAATAAATCATTTTGTACGGTAAAAGTACGATTAGTGAGGAATTTAGTTCTGATAAATAAGATAGTGTTTTTGAAATCCCGTTTTTCTTCAAAGTAAATAATTTAGAAATGATTGTAGTTGTTTTCAGTCGTAATAATTAAAACTTATTTGTATTTCTCATTAATACCAAAATTATCGGCTTAATGTCTTTAAAGTCGTTTTCGTATTAACTGTTTTAGTAAAATTCGACAAATAGGGTATCATTAGAAAGACAATTTTGTGTCCTTTCAAATGATATGTCATTAGACCCCTCTTTCCATTTAAAATTTTAGGGTTGTTACTCACCCCCGCTAGGGGGTTAAAGGCGCAGATCGAAAAATATGTTTAAAATGTGTCCCCCTCAAAAGCAAAATCGACGTGTCCGAGCATTTTCGCATTCGACTACAAAAAAAAGAGAAAAGCTAGGTGCAAACTTTTCGTTGGACCACCCTGTATGGTTGAGTGTGGCTACTTAAATTTGTCATGGATATTCCACAGAATAACTAATAAAATAGCCATTTGAGTTAGGATCCATCCATCCCTTCTACCAGCAAGTCTAAAATAAAGCACACCTAGACAAATAATCGACTTCATTAAGAAGATAGAGCTGCTGGGTGAAATATGAATAGGTATGAGCCACAATAGACCCTCGGTAGTCGCAGTGGAGGGTCCGGCGTAGACCCACTCATTTTGAACCTACCTACCTAGGATCGATTGTAGTTCATTATCATTAAATAAGTATTAATTAAAAGTGATCGACGTCCTACTATCTTCAATAAATTATTAGTTATGTATTATTTGACTTTATTTTCATTCAAAAAGCATTGAACGAATTCGAACACTCAAGCTAGCGTTCAATTAGTAGTTGTATAACGATAATTTTTGATTCAATTTTCTTCACACTTGTTTTCTACGTTAATACTTTATGTTTATTCTTTGTTGGGATTGTTTTTTCGGAAGAATGTATTTAGTTTATTGTCATTCTTTTCTAAATCTGCTGCAACGGTTCGACAGTCATCCTTGTCTTCGTCACTTATTATTTGACCGTTAAATTTTTTAATCTTTCTTATAAAATATTAGAAATTTAGTTATGTAAAAAATATACACTAATTTTTATTATTGAATTGAAAATTTCATTCAATCCACAACAGTAGTAGGTACCTACCTAGTTCATTTTATTTACGTGTCTAATCACAAATCAATATAATATAAAAGTTTGTAAATGTTTCTATATAACATTCGTTACTAGGATTCATTGTATTATACTAAGATAACACTTTGTACTGTAATTAATAGTGCAGTAATATCACATATTTATTTGTTTCCTCTAGACTAGTGAAATAAGTACATGGCAACGACGTGTTGCCGAAATGCAAAACAGAGTTAGTGAATTAGAAGAAAATTTAGCGAAAGCACAAAAGGAATTACTGAAAGCACAAGAAGCAAATTCAAAACTTCAACGGGATCTCAGGGAAAATGTTGCGCAGAAAGAAGACCAGGAAGAGAGAATCGCGACTTTAGAAAAAAGGTATTTAAATGCGCAGAGGGAAAGTACGTCACTACATGATTTAAACGAAAAACTGGAGCAAGAGTTACAGCACAAAGAAGCTCAAATCAAGGTAAGTTTGCTAATATATTCTTTATCGCATTGATTTTCTGTAGAGATATTTGTATATTAAAATCTATAAATCTCAAACTATTTTCTGAGCCGTTTTTACCCATGATTTTTTGCTAGAACCTATATTATTTGTAAGATGTCAATATTCATACGGATATTAGTAGTAAGACATGCATGCGTGATACTGGTTATTCGGATATGGTTGGAAATTAATTGCTTAGTTGGAATCATTATGATTTGAAACCATCTGTTTTTAGCAATTTATGCATCATTTAACTTATAGACAGCAAAAATACCATAATTATGTATAAGTCAACAAAAAGGTATTTTAATATTAATTTATAATGAATCAATGTGATTGCTATTAATCGCTAGTATATATTGACCTCTGCTGAAACAAACTATATATAATAAACAATTATACACAATTGGCATAATATGTATAACAACAACATATTTATTTATCTTTTCAAAATTTAATTTATATTAAATTTCACATTAATGTAAATTCACACACAAACAGTCCACTTTATTCCAATAAATAACTATTTATCTTGAAAATACAAATATTTACACGAAAAGCGAGATATATTGACGCAATTTGCTTTTAAAAGTATTCAACTAACTATATAATATGAAAGTATGATTGATGTAATTATTGATGTTTTTAAATGTTTTCAGTTACATGAAGAGAAAATCGCCGCTATTCAGGAGAAGTTGGAATTGGCTGAGCAAAAATTAGCACAGTACTCCAAATTACCAGAGATCGAAGAACAGTTGAAGCAGAGAATGGAGGCTCTCACGCAGGTGAGACCTCAGGTACGAGGCTCTCAGCTCACTTTTTTATGACTCTCTATGTCTTATGTTTTTTTCTTCTTTATAGAGCACCATTTCCTTGATTGATTGTTATTTTTAGATTATTTCTTACTACTATTCACACTATTTAGATGTTGATTATTTGCTCTGTTAGGCCGATAAGAGGTATAGTGTGTCTTTACAAATCTTTGAAATTATTTTAACAAATTTTATTGTCTATATTTATTCAAAGAGGTCAATTAAGTCAACTATATCTATCAACTATTTATGCTGAATGAGATCCCGAGACCGAGAATATGTTACGTATTTACGAAAAATCTCGACTGGTAATAAATATACTACTAAGAAAAAATGAAAATTTTTGACGGTTTATTTTATGTATAATAATAAATATGGTGTTGATTGATCCGTTAATGATAAATTTTATTTTCGAATCATCAGATATGAATATTAAGCGTAACTCTACAGCGAGATTCCGATTTTTTAAGTCCACATAAGGACTACAATTCTTGGAAATTGCAAAATTACAGAAAAATAAACATAGAAACGGAACGATTTTTATTTAAATATAACTTATAGGATAAATTGTAGTACAAGAATGTAAAATTGTGAAAAATAAAAATATTTCATATTGAAAAATGTTAAATGACAAAAATTTCACATTACAAAATTTCAAATAAAAACATCACATATTCCATTCAATATAATTAAACTGAAAAATTGGGTTAACAGTAACAATTGTTAGTCACATTAGTTATTTTGAAATTAAATGTTTTGATTTTATACAAAGAAATATAAGAGGTTATTTTTTAATTTTCATACAGAATATAATAAAATAAATACTAATCGCATTATTTATTCTCTTTTACTTTCTATATTTATTTCAATTTTTATATTTTATAAATATTAACAATATCCTTATTATTTTTTTGGATATAATTCTTGGATATTTTGGTTCGTATTAACAAACAATAGTGAAATATTTTTTGGCGACGTTTCGACAAACAATTTTTGTCTTCTTCAGGATTTTTTTTTATCAGTCTACAAACATACAATTATTCATCATTATTTTTTGTTTTTATAAAGTCAGTCCAAAAATTCTTTAAATATAAATAAAATTCTTAAAACACATATAATACTCGACACAAGAAATTTAAAATAGGTGTAAAATTATTCTTACCTTCCAACATCTCATTAATGTTCTCTTTTCCCTCTTTTATTTCCATTATTGGTATTGTCATAATAGTTAGTAAGAGAATATTTGTTTTAAAAATCTATTTGGCAGCAAGTGTGAATCGAAATTGTATCTTTTCAAAAAATATATTCCAGTACCTCGGTGATTTTCAATTAGGTTTAGTAGATGTTAGATTAAATAAAATTAAATTTTTGTCAATTACGGGGGTGTCTAGATATTGGAATTATTAAATTGGGCGATAGTTGTTGATTATATTATGATAAATTTTAATGTCTGTCCTATGATTTATACTATTTTGGTCTTTTTTATGTAAATCATTTCTAGCACTTCCCTTTTTTTCTTATTTTGTTCCTTTGCAAGAATAGTAGTTTTGTCATAATCAAAACTATGGTTGTATGTCTCTTGATGTTTCTTCAGAGCGGTTATTCCTGTGTTGGGATTTTTATGGTTACCTATCCTTTTATTTAAATGTTGTTTGGTTTGACCAATGTATGTTGCATTGCAATTTTTTCATGGTATTTTGTATACTACGTGAGTATTGTAATTTTTTGTAGTTCCACTTTTTAATTTTGTATATATTTGGGATTTTAGAACCTTATTACTTTTGTGACAGACGGTAATATTGGATTTTTTTAATCTTTGCTTTAGATTTTCAGACAACCCATTATTATATGGTCGAGACACAAAATTAATATTGTTATGATTGTTGTGTGTTATATTATTCCTTTTGTAAAATTTATGTACTCGTCGATAGTTATTTTTTATTAGAGCTGTTTTGGCTTTGTCGATAGCTTCTTTTCTATACTCGGGATCAGACAGCTTAATTGCTCTGTCTGCAAGACTAATGATTACACTTTTTTTGTGGCTTATTGGGTAGCTCGACAAGTAATTTGTATATCGTTGTGAACAGGTTGGTTTAGTGTACCATTTTGTTTTTATATAATTGTCTGTTTTTATAAGTGTGGTGTCTAGAAAATTCAGCATGTTCTGGTGTTCAATTTCAATAGTGAATTGTAATTTTGGATGGTATCAGTTGAACTTATTTTTAATGTTGTGTACTTGAGTGTTAGGGATTAGGGCCACACAATCGTCTACGTATCTGTAGAAAAAAATCGGTTTAAAATCTAGTGCATTGATTATGGATGTTTCTAAATCCTCCATGACGAGTTGTGCAACAACACTTGAGATCGAGGCTCCCATTGCTACACCATCTGTCTGTTTATAAAAAGAGTTCGCGAATTGAAATTATGTTGAGGTTAACGTGAACTCGACGGCTTTTTTAAATTCATCCAATGAAATATCAGTAAAATGACAGATTTCGTTCCACTTTCTTTCAATAATAGTTGTCGCTAAATCTACAGGGATGTTCGTGTATAATGATACAACATCTAATGATATTTGTAAAGATTTTCTGGTACGTAAACGTTTTTTATTTAAAATCCCATGAATCCTTAATGTAATATGGGTTTTTGTTTATTATATAATTAAGAATAGTTTTTAGAAAATCAGAAAGTAGTTTTGTTGATGATTGGGTTCAAGATACTATGGGTCTCATTATTGTTTGTTAATACGAACCAAAATCCCCAAGAATTATATCCAAAAAATTATAAATATATCGTTCAAGAAAAATAAGGAAAAAAAATATCTTTATTGCTCACATGTTACTAATCATCTTTAAAGCACATCAATATTAAAATGGGTAAAAACATCCGTCATTTCGTTTAAGTTCTACGTCCATGCTGAGTCGATTATCATGAAGTTAAAAGTTCACTAACTGTAAGCTTGATTATTTTCTCACTGCATTATTTTTAGGCATCTGTAACAACACATGAGCATTCAGAGGTATATTAACGACGCTAAATACACCTTTTTTTGGTCGTATTTACTTTATTGCCGTTGTTATGTAAATCATTCATTTTTGAAATCTTTTTAGATTTTTATATTAAACATGTTATAAAACTGAGTTAAAATTATCAATTGTTCCGGTTTCATGTAATCTTTTATTCTTTAATTTGTGCTAGATCAAACAGAAGGAAAAAATAGAGGAAGTTATCAAGAGATAATTTATTTCAAATAAAACCTCTTACTACTTATCCGACCTTTACCTTATTTGTCATTAAACATGAGGGAATACGGTTTTGTTGAAGAAAAATCAAAAAATGCCAACATTTCACAAATAAAAAATTTGCAGAATAGATAACCTTATACTAAGTTACAGTTCTTTAATTTTATCTATGATTTCATATTCCAAAATCAATAGCACAAGATTGAAATCGTATTTTTGTGTCAAATTTGGCTAAAATACATTGAGCGGTTTGTTAAGTAATCTTGTTGCAGAATGACACATACAAGTTTTTTTTTTAATTTTAAAAATTATACAATATAAACTGATCGAAAGAAGTTAAGGATATTGTGTTTTCGCTGTGAAGAAAATTTTCTAGAAAAAATGTGGTATTAATACCTCGTTTGCCTTTAAAAAAATGTGTTTGTTAAAATACAAAATTGTACCCAAACAGATAAAAAGCTTTATCATCCAAAATGCAGATTTTATTTTTGTGAGGTTTAGTTTTGTTTGTGTTGCTAAGCGCAGTTTGCGATATTGTTGTTATTCTGTCATCGACAATATGAATAGACGTCATTTAACGGTAGAGGAAGCACATCAAGCCATTGGGTTGCTTCTTGAGGGTGCGCGACAGATCGATGTGGCTGATCGGTATAATATAGTGTAAGTGTAATTTCCCGACTTAATAACTGATTTAATGAGACTGGATCTGTCATGGACAGGCATAGGGATGGTAGACCAAGATCGATAAATGCTAGGGAAGATCGACTGTTAGTTAGAGGAGCTAGGATAGATCCTACAAGAAACTGCACGTTGCTCAGCCAGGAGATTTGCGCTGCACCAGGTTTACATAGCTATAGGCGCCTTCCCTTGACAGCAGTCCATAGAGTTCAACGTTTGCTTTGGTCTATTGAAAGAGCAAACTGGAATGATGAGTGGCGTACTGTGATGTTCAGCGATGAAAGCCCCTTTTGTCTTCGAACTGACAGGCGTACAGTTCGTGTCTGGAGACCAAGAAATTCAAGAGTTATTGACCGATATGTTCATAAAGTGCATCCATTTGGAGGTGGAGGTGTAATGGTCTGGGGTGGAATTTTCTACGGAGGTCGGAACGGAGTATTTTTGAGTATTTTTGTGAAGGTACCATGAGAGGTGAAATTTATGCCCACGACATCATTGAAAACATAGTGGATAATTATCGTTGGAATTTTGAGCCCAAATGTCAGATTTCTCGATGATAATGCTCTTCCACATTTATGGGATAACTTAGACCAAAATGACTTGGATCATTTAATTCTAAGTATGCCTCGCCGAGTAGAAGCAGTAATAGCCAATAGAGGTGGAATTACACGCTATTAATATTTTTTTTTTGACAATTATCTGTTTTATTACATTATTAGAAAAAAGTTGCCTGTAAATTGTAATTAAAAGATTTTTTTAGTTAAACAAATGTCTTTTATTTTTGGAAGAGATGGAGGTAAATGTCCGTTATACAATTTTTTTCGAAAACTATTTTTTTCTCAGAGAATTCACAATATCATTAACTTTTTTCGATCAGTTTATTATATTATATTTTCGGTGAATGAAAATAAAACAATCATAAAACTAATAGCTCATTTGGTAGGAAGACCTAAAATATTTACCGTCTTGGTCTTGCTGTCCTGCAATTCTATACATATTACCTCTATACAAATTCTAGCTATCTGTCTTAAACTTAAAGTATATTTATTAGCCTATTATAAAAAATATAATTTTAACGCAACACACCATACCTTTTATCTACAGCAATTTTGTAAAATTTCAATTTTGAGCTTTTATTGTATTAGATTCATTAGGAATAGTTGACAAGTGAGCCTTGAGCTAGCTTTACCATAAATATTTCTGTTTGTAAAAAATATATCAAAATTATATTTATTGCAGCCAAGGTAAGTATTTTTGTTAAATTATTAACTATTTCAAAGAATAGAATAAGGTAATCTTCTTATTGCTAGTTTGTATTAGATAGCATGAAATTTCTGGTTCTAATACACATAACATAATATACCTCTAATCGAACATGTACAATTAACAACTAGTTCCAGTCGAAAGAACTATTTTATATATTATATATATAAAAAAATAATACATTGAAAATATAATAATTGGCATTTAATAAAATAATAGTTAGGTACTCTACTATATTTATATACTCGTAGTATGAGTCAAATAAAAAGAGAGAGCCATTTTGTGTTCATTCTCATTTAAAGTAATTCGTTTAAATCTGCAAATTACATTATCACTAATCATAGCATTATAATATATCTTATTATATTTACATAAAAGATTCGGAAAAAAAATCAGCAACTGTCATATGTGTACTATTTTTCAAAATGAAGTAATCCAATATCATTAATACATAGCAAAAAAACCCCTAAATCACACTCGACCCCGCGTACGTTTTGAGCTATAAGGGTGGTTACATAAATATTATTTTAGAGCAAAATGGTTTTCATAACAGTTATAGAGGATCAAAAGCTGAACAACTTTGCCTTATGATTTTTTTTAGCTCTAATACGAGTTACAGCTTTCAAATGACGCTCGCGACGGGTAGTTTTGTAAACATTTTTTTTTTACAAAAAAAAAATACCTTAAAAAAGTTTTAAGAGGATCAAAGAGATCAAAAATTTGTTTGCAGCTCTAATACTTATCGAGTTACACTGCTTTTTTGATAAAAATTTCGAAGATTGCAGGGCAGGTCTTGTAAACATGTTTTTACAAAGAAATTATCTTAATAAAAGGTATAGAGCATTGAATTATCTACTAGTTTGCTTTATAAAAATTTTTGTTGACCGTGCATTCCGTTCTTATACTTACCGGTTTTCAACGAAATAAATTCAATACTCCATAAAATCGTTTTTGTCACATATAATATATTAAATATTAGAGATGGACAATTTAATAAAGCAAACTTGAAGATCATTCAATACCTTTTATTAAGGTAATTTGTTTGTAAAATAAATGCAAAACCAGTCTCGCCAGCGGTAATCTCGTCATTTGATACAGTTATTACTCGTAACTATTAGAACTAAATAAAAAATAATCATAAGGCAAAGTTGTTCAGCTTTCGATCCTCTTTAATTGTTATGCAGGCTCTTTTACTCTAAAAAATGTTTATGAATTCACCCCTATAACGCACAACGTATCAGGAGTTCGATTCTGAGTTTTTGGTTTTATACTCAGGTCGCAAATGGTTCTTTGCTCAATAAAAAAACGTTGAATTATTAAATCGCAGTAAGTACTACAGCGGCATATAAACAACAATCGGGTCGATCGATCCGACGGTCTTAACGTACTACCACATCTAGGGAGGCCCATTGCATAAAAAAATAAAAATGAAGTGGTTTTCCTATATTCGTTATTCACCCTGTATATATATTATTGATTTTCCCATAGCTACCTAATCTAAACAAAGAACCAAAATAAGTTTGAAGTCATGTTACTTATATAAAGTGATAGTTTAAGTTTGAAACTATCCTTAAACATTACTTCAGGAAAATAAATTGTTATTTGTGAATATCAAATCTGACCTATCTACTAAACATACTAAATACACACTAAAAATACTATTTCAATTACTAATCTTTTCGAAATAGATGCACTTTAGGTGTAACAATTTACTATTAATTCATCATGTAATTTTTATAGGCGCAAGAGCGACATGGTACTGCTGAAGACAGAATTCAACGGCTTGAAGCGAACTTAGATGAGAAGAATGCCGAATTAGTCCGATTAAATCAGCGGCTGAAAATGAATGAAGAACACAATTCTCGTTTGTCTGCAACAGTTGATAAGTTACTCTCTGAGTCTAATGAAAGGCTTCAAGATCACTTAAAAGAAAGAATGCATGCATTACAGGAGAAAAATAGTTTGACACAAGAGTTAGATAAAACTAGGAAAATGTTAGAAGATTTGGATCAGCAGAAGAATGAAATTATGAAAGAATTAGCAAAAAGTCGACTAGAAATAGATAATGTTAAGAGGCAGATGTTACAGCAAGAGATATCATATAATATTCAACAAACAGATGCATTAACTAGGTAATTATATTACAACTTAAACCTAATCAAGAGTAGTTTAACACAGATAGATCTAAAAGTTTAGAAAAAAAAAGACAAATGAATGATGGTTAAATTTTTATTTTTGTTTTTTTTTTTGTCAGAAAAAGAATGATCTCTCATTGAAATTGCCAATTGAGCACAGTGCCATTATTTAATTTGATTAAGCATATGAATGAGTTTAAGATGAATAAAGTAAGGGTACTTATATTAAAGTTGATTATTTTAGTTAGCGTAGGTACTTCAGAGGCTCTCATTATAATAACAATAAATATTTGATGAAAATGTTTTCACTTTTTAAATCATATGAGGCATGCTCACCATAAGTCATCTTAAATCAATAATATAATATTATAATAAAAAATTTGTGGAGGTGATTTTCCCGACCCATATAGGAAAAGTATTGTGAAAGCGCTAAAAATTAGATATCCATTTTGAAGTCCTCTGAGACGAATAAGACCATTTCCAGATAGAGGTCTGTCTGTATGTATTCTCCAGCGATAACACTTTAATCAATTGAGCTAAATTTTGGTATATTATGAGTTTGGGGGAGTCCTAGGATAAACTTAGTTTTTGGAAGAAATCGCTTTAAGCCCTGTGATAGGGGTGCACACAATCCCCAAATTCTTTAATAGCAGTAGGAGTCTAGTGATACATCATTTGAAAGAATTTTTTATCTGCTTTACAGCAGCAAGTTAACCCTCATAGTTCTCGAGAAAATGCGTTTAAAATTTAACCCGTTAGGTAGTTGGTACCTATGCTCTCTTATTATATTATAGTAAAGTAATTTGTATAAGCGTCGATGTCGTCATTGGTAGAGCGCGCGCTTTGCATGCGGAAGGTACTGTGTTCAAATCCCAGCTCTTGCATATCTTTTTTATTTAAAATTTTTGAATAAAGTAGTTAATTTTTTTATGTTAGTTTATTTGAAATAATAAAAATAATACAGTTATATATAATAAAAATAATTATTAAAATTCCCTTTCGTTACGCAGGTCATATATTTTAGATTATATTATATCTTCTCGGGAATGTTATGGGACGACACAACCGATATTTTTTTTGTTAATATTGCAGCCATTTTCACGATAGACTACGTCGAGAGATGGAGCGTTCCATTTTGATATAGCTACAAGACTGCGAACAATGTTTTGTACTATGCGAACCGAATAATGATTAAAAACGATATTTCTCTTATTGGCACAAATTAATTTATTCCTTGATATTAGAATGTATAGAAATGTATGCTATAAAATGTCTGGCAATTTGCAATTTGAAGCTCTAAATCAAAGTAAAATTACTCTCGTCATTGGTTTGTCGTCACAATAAAACAAACATTGTTCTGAATAACTTTAATTTTGTTAATAGTACTACAATTTTACTCCCGTTCTTAAACAGTTTTCCTTGTGATAATTTCCTGGTTATAGGTTACTCCCGACACGCAACATTCCATAATGGTATGAATTATATTAATAATTCCTGGATGTTTAAAATCAATCATTTAATTATTATTTTTACTACTACCTTGAGTGTATGTGTGTGTTGTTACGTTTGGTTTAACGTAAAAGTTAAAAAAATAACCTTAAAAGATTGAAAGCCGAATATAATAAGTCAAGTATTGCTTGGAAAACGAATCTGTGACAACGAAAGGAATGCGGACAAAAAAATCCTATATTGCCAAAATTAACTACAAAAAATCACTAAAAGAAGTCGTATTAATTTGACAATCGATTTTTTACAATTACAAATAATAATAATGAAAAAAGCTCAGCATTTTTAAGTGGTTGTCTGTTTTATTTTTGATTATTATTTATTTATTAACTAAAATTTTTATCACAGAATATTAAAATAGGGAAAAGAAATTACGATCTTCTGTAGAATCGGCAATACCACGCGAAATAGATGGTTAGACGCCGCCTGAATAATCCTAATTGGTGCGTAGACCCTCGCACGTTTTGTCGCCATGCGGGTGTTCAAGTCGCAATTGGTGGAAACTGAGTTCTTCCCCGCAATTGTTGCCGCGCCTCGTAGTAATATTGAATCAGCCATTGGCAGAGTGGTGTTATTTATATTTTTGTTGTCGTGTATGAGTTGCAATATTATTTTTGTTATTATTTTGTTACTTTAGTGTTTTAGGTTCATAACAATTTTTCTTTGTTCTTGTAGAAATATAAGCTTACACATTGTTTGTTGTTTATTAAGGCATCAAAACTGGAAATTTTTATTGAATCTACTTAGAATTTTGGTATTTTAAAGATTAATAACATAATCGTGACAGAAGTTAACACTATACCAAAATTCCAGAGTTTCCAAAAATCCTCGTAACAATAAATTTTTCAATACCGCTCTCGATTTTTGATATTTCTAAAACCAAAAAACTATTAAGTGTCGTATATCATTTAAAAGGAACAAAAATATGCAATTTTATTGGCTAAAAAAATCAGGGTAGTTCGATTTAAAAAAAACATCTCTTAGAACGCCTCCGTATATGTGCGAGTTAAACCCAATAGAGTTAACTACTACATTACTACATTAAAAGAAGTTCTTAATATCCAGTAATGATTGAAATAGTTTTGCCGACATGTTAAGGAGTTGGAAGAAGAATTTTGGAGGAAATTGAGCACATTATATTAACTTTAGGGACAAGATGACGACAATTTGCCAAACTAATATCATATAAGAATTGCTTGTTACATAAAGCAACAAGACTTTAAGTTATGTTGGAAATTTGTTTCACACTACTATGCTTTCACCAGACGGCCGTTTCGTCGATCCACGACTCATCAGTGGTGATCGGCAGGCAGTGTGACCCAAACTTCCAACATTTACAAAGAGCTTATACTAGCACGAGAATTGTTTGAGAGAGAGATGTATTTCCAACATAACTTAAAGTCTTGTTGCTTTATGTAACAAGCAATTCTTAAATAAAGCCTCCCTGCTATGGGATTCGGGCGCATATAGTGTTGGCAATAGGATGTAATGGAGTTGTTGCTTCTTGTCCGGCCATCGTTGTGAACTGTGTTTCACCCGGCATATTGCCTGTTCACGCTAGGTGTCGCCAAATACATCCCAACTAACAATTTAATTTTTTTAATTGCTGTAAGAACGTTTATAAAATATATTTTATAAAACACCCATTGTTTTATAAACATTTTCACAACGTTCTTACGCGCCTTATAAACACGAAAAAGGCGCAGATTTATAAAACAAATCGACTCGTTAACGGTTCTATAAATGTTGCTGGTTGCTATTATACAATAGTTTTTAGAACGTTTATAAATATCTAATAAAAATCAAATAAAATTGTTATAAACATATTTTATAACTCTTTTATAAGAGCCTCAATTGCAACATTTTTGCTATCAACAGCAACAGTTAAAGGATATAAACGTTGTTCTAAAATACCTTTTTACACAAAATTGTTTTATAATTATTATGCATTGTTGTTGGTACACATTAATAAAATCTGAACAATCATGGAGGTAAAAATAATATAAAACGCTATAATACCCAATAATGAATAATAAAATAAGTCAGATAAAATTCACCCATGAGCAGATTTGGCTGCGAAACAAAATTTACTGTTAAATATATTGTATATTATTACTAAAATTTTAATGCGCCTGGTGAATTATGTAAATTAATGAATTTAGATTTTATAAATTATATAAAATATTTTTTTTATTGTCACTTATTGTTGAAAATAATCTTTTGGTATATCCTTCATTATGTAATGACTGATTCTGTATACCTTACTAGCTAAGATAATTTTAAAAATTATAAAAAATATTAATTTTAAAAGTTTGGTCAACATGGCTAACAATTTAAAGAAACCAAAAATGGCTTCTTCCTTATACGATGCTTATAAAACAAAATTATCTCAACCCAGACGAGTATGCTCTTTAGATAGCTATTATAAAATAACTGCAGAATTGTTTTATACAGGGGTGTATTCGTTAAAAAACATAAATCTCATTATATTTTAAGGGTAATATAAAATTAATATTACCTGAAACCCCTTTGATAGCATAAGAATGATATGATGATGATATGATTCTTTTATATCTATTATATGGACACTAGTCAAAATATAAGTAGATACCTATGTTTTATGTAAACGTGAAGAATTTTTTATAAACCAGTTATGGTGTAAAAAAGTATATATTTCACTAAGCTTGATAATGAATAATGAAGCTAATTACAAGTATTTTTCTTGAAGTTTTATGTATTTAGTTATCCTTTGCCGTTATTTAAAATAAATTAATAGTGAAACATACTAAAACAAGCTTTTATATAAATGCTGTAAAAAATCAAAATTTAATTAAAAGGTGCTGCAAAAAATATATAAGATAAAATGTATACAAATTAATCAAGTCTACTCCTGTCTACTTGAAGTATTCGTGCTTGATACTTTGATGTGAGTCGCCGCCGTGTGTCGCATCGTCGCAATATTGGAATAATAATAAAATAGTAAACAGAGTTTTACAAAACAAACTTTAATATAATATGTTTTATAAAAGCTTTTAATGTGTTCTTATAAAACAAAATGCTTTTATAATTACTCTCTTATTAGCTTTTACGGGAGTAATTTAAACATAACCTAAATTGAGCTCTTTGTTTATGTTATGTAGGTATGTATGTTATAACTGCCGTTATTAAAACGGTTTGTTGAGTGTCTTTAAGAGAGTTCGAGGATCTTGAGGTAGAAAATTTGGCATGCGTTTATTGAGTATAGCAAAAAGCTTCTTCTGGAAAAATGCGGAACATGATTTGATACTGCCCATGTTTTCTCTTAGTCTTGCATTTTTTTCTAGCTCACTTGTTGTGCTTGAAGCATGATATTGATCACCAATTCTCTATTTCGGCTACCCGCTCACCATCTCGTAATAATTCCTCCTGAGAATTTATCAGTCTTTAAAATATTTGGTGTCTTATAAATTGTCATTAATTTGATTAGATTCCATTACAGTTTCCTACTCATTATTATAGTCACTAATGCTTTCCCTTTGATAATTTATAATATTGTAATTAATTTTCTATTAAATGCACAACTGCTTTTCGTTTGGACATTTTAAACCTGTGTATGATATAACAATAAATATCAGTTGAAAATAAATAAGACTATGTTATATATTAGTTCTAGGTAATGTTTATGACAGCATTTTAATTTTATAAAATATGCATTGGCAACATATTTATTTTTTTATTGTTTTTAATAAAATAACTAAAAAACAATTTTGTAATTATTAATTTGCGCACAAATTTGCTGCAGCAAACAAATCGCTCTTAATAACGACAATAAAAAAACTATTTTATTATTACGAAACGTACTTTAACAGAATAATTTTATAATTGTTTTTAAAGGAACAAGTTAATCCAGACTAGTACTTTTACAAAATGCTTTTAAAACCAATTATCATTCGGAACAAATTCGTCCTATAAAAAATATTTTATAAACGTTTATAAAACTGTTACGATATCATATTTTATAACTATTTTATTATTTTGCTGTGAAAACGTTCTTAAAACAGTTTTTCTCACAGAAAAGTTTAACACAGCAGTTTTATCACCAAACGAACCTTTAAAGAACAAAAAAGTTTTTACTAAGCGGCAATAAAATAATTATAAAATATATTAGTTCTTTAAGAATGTCGAATTGCTAGTTGGGATCTCTCTCTCTAATATCATATATCATAATTATTATTAAGATTTGTTTTTATAACATGATTGCAATTGGGAATCTGAATTAGATTGATAGAATACCAAGAATTCTACTTTATCTACTTTTGGAATTAAATTTACCGATAATAGTTTAGACACAACTAGAACGTAACCTACAGAATGAAAGTTTTATCTGAACATTATTTGTTACTCTTTATTCTCCTGAGACGATCAATCATAATAAAGGTGTAGAAGTGGGAATACATAATATAGTTTCCATAAATAAATTAATCAATAACAGAGTAATCGTATAGGTATCCAGTTAGTCTAGGTTTGGTGGTCATTTAGACGCGTTTTTATCTTAGTATTTTTGATTAGCTAGCTTGAGATGCGAATTCTTAGACAAGATATGACATACATTTTTCTTTAAAGAAACGGTTCCATAGTTTTATTTTGCTATATCATTTATCGATATCTCGTAGTGTGATTGATACCTGAGCAAAAAATATGACACTATAATTCGGTAAACTACTTGTAAATATTATTAAATAGTAGTAACTAAGAACAATCAATGAAATAAATGTTACATTGTTTATCCTATCTTGTATTATTCATAGTTATATCATGTGTTTGCTGTTTATAAATACCACCACAAAAGGACTCATATTTTTAGCAAGAAAACAGGAAATGTCATAATTGATTACTTTTGGCATTATACCAGAGCGCATTCCTAGAATGAAGTGACTCTTAATGTCAACCAGTAATCTGCACATAGCTTTATGACATCCTAGCTTTTCCCCAAAATTACTAATCAAACACCGTTAATACTTTTATACAGTTTACGCTAGTATTAGATAACATGTCTCACCACTTACCGCAGATTGTCAGCATGCTTAAGCAAGAATAAAAAAATAAATTATATAAAATTGCGCGGTGCGCTCTGCTTGGCCGACAGAGAAAAAACACAAAATTTGTAAATACATTTGCTAAAAGGTTTTATATATTTTATATGATGAGAATCATCTGGAAAATGATCACCTGCATTTTTGTAACCTCAGTAACTGCCGTAGTCCGTTAATTTTTGCAAATTGGCAATAACAAGATAAAACTAATACTAAATTCGGCTGATTACTACTCGTCACCTCCATATTTAAAAGAAAAGTTGGTTTTTAGACACGATAGCCACTCAGGCAACATTAGGAAACGAAATACGCTTACCACGATCAAGCATAAAACTGCTATATTTAAAAGATCATTCTCTTATAATGCAGCGTTCCATTACAATTCTTTGAGCTCTGATCTTAAAGACCTAATGCCAAATAAACTGCGTCATGTGTTAAAGGATACTTATTTGAGGGAGCAATGTTAGTTTGGTTGGGTTGTGCGTTATGTAATTATTCTTTAACAATAATTTAGTTCATGTTTAATATGTGTATGGATATATATTATATGTTTTGTTTAATTTATGTATCTATTATTGATTTATTAGTTTAATTTACTTGCTAATTATTTGATTGGTAATTTGTACCTATAAAACTGATTATTGAATTTATGTGCATATGTATTAATTAATTATTTAAGTATACTTTCTTTTTGTTTTGTTCTGTTTCATGTTGATTGGTTAGATACCGGAATTAGGTTCATATGTTATGTATTTTTTTTATGGTTAAGTTATTAAAAAATAGCCATAGGCTAAAACTTCGCCATTTGGTAAAAATTTTCTTTTGTTGTTTATTATTATTTTGAAAAGTATATATTTTCGCGAAAGTCTGATTAGGATATTCTTCACAAAGTTGTAAAGCAGCCATGGAAAACCGACACTTTATATGTTTATAAATAAGATATATACCATGATAACAACGAAATCAGGACACCTTCTAACATTGTAATAATATTATTTTCGCTTTATTTCATATATTTTTACATTGGACTATTTTAAGTAGATCCTAGTAACAAAAGGAAACAAATAGTATTACAGGCTTAATATGATAGTTATTTTGATATTTTGATAATCAATTTGTTAATTCTTGATTTCTAGATCTCTTTCACCCAACGCTGTAGATCCTAATAATTTTTCACGCAGTGCAAGTCACTCTAGTTTCGATACACATTCGCTGAAAAGGCGAGCAAACAAAAGTCGAACACCTATTGATGAAGATCCCAATAAAATGCAATTTACTTCAAGATCAATGGCTGAACATGAATGGGAGAAACTACAGCAAGCACATGTGCTGGCCAATGTTCAGCAGGCCTTTGACGTGTCTAGTGATGCTGAAGAAGACAATGAAAGTTTATTCAGGTAAGAAACATTTTATTTCTGGCTATATGTATAGTAAAACTTCATTTCGGAGAAATTCTGTATCGTTACTTATCAGCGCTAAATAAGTTATATTTTATACGCATTTATGTGAATCGAAATATTTTCGTACACACAATGTTTAGTCGCAAATGACGTCATTTGCCGCGTGTGAAATTTCGCCGATTTCAAATAAAGCCTCCCAGTCCGATTTTAGTGTTGGTGTCACTTTGGGAACGATTTTTGTAGATTTAACGAGGCACTGACGGTATATCTGCTATAAAAAAGAAATGATAATTTTGTAAACGATTAAAATTAATTCAATGGGACGAAGTTATCTTCTTACTCATTAACTTGAATAATAAATAAAATATATGTATCAAATTCGTGATATTTTGGTGACTGATTGAAGACCCTTAGTGGGATTTATTAAATTTATTTTGTGGAGATTGACTTTTTTATTTCCCATATTGAATATCTCACTCCACTTGAATATGGACTACTCCTTCAAACAAAAATACTTGGCAACATTTAATCCCATGCGATTCACTACACACCAATGTACCAAACGAATGACGTCCTCTTGTAAAAGGTAGCAGTCAGTGGAACATTAATTTTCCTATAACACTTCAGGTCAACGGCAAAGAGCTTGGAATTCACTGTGAACATGAAACAATCCTTTATGTCATTAATAAATAAAAGTTAGACAACAATGGACCTAAATGGGATCCCTGCGGAACTCCAGAAGAACGCACTACAGACCTAGAATGAAACTCGTTCACTCTAAGAACCTGAGTCATACCAGTAAAATAACTCTCCAACCAACGCAGCACAGGTGTTGTCACTCCAGCATTCTCAAGTTTACAGATGAGAACCAGGTGGTTAACGCGATCGAATGCCTTAGAGAAATCAGTGTATATTGTATGAACCTGGTAAGCGAATTCCAGATTGAGCTCAGTGGATCTTCCAGCTCGAAACCAAAATGTTCGTCAATCATTAAAGGACCCAGGTCAGATGTCTAGTAACCAGACTTTCGAAGAGCATTGGGATAGCACTGAGTAGTGAGATATAGTTAAAAAACATTCAGGAGATAGGTTTGAAGGTCTATTTTATGTTTACGCTGCGCTGATAGCAACATGGTTTGCCAAGAATAGAAATGCTGACGTCCTTAGCACAGGTCTCTAGATTGTTGGAATAAAGTTAAGGAACGAAATTGGCTAATATATTGTTAATAAAATTTTAATAACAAATATGAAATATATTAGTGAATATATAAACAATAAAACATATAGATAACTATCGTTTACGCAAGTATTTAAAAATGGAATTAAAATAAAAGAATCCGGTCATCGTATCGCTTACAAAATATGACATAATACTAGTTTCGGTAATCTAGCCAAAATTTGAAACGGGAGGGATTAGTCTACAATAGTATGATGTTCCCAATTACTACATATACAAAATCTAACTAAGTTGTTACCTAAAAATTTGTAACCAACGTACTAAATTTTATTAAAAAATAAGACAATTCAAGTAGTGCAAAATCAGGTTCTCTGTAAAGTACTTTGGCACATTTAACTTTAAGACTTGAATAGTTTTGTATTCATTCAAATATGATAATTTGAGAATACTAATGAGTTAGTATTTTAAACAAATACCGAATTATGTCTAATTTCACCGACCTTATAACTCTGCAATATGTTTTATTATTTGTTTTTTAGTACTGCTGACATGTTATCTCCAAGTGGTCACACCGATGCTCAAACCCTTGCTATGATGTTACAAGAACAACTTGACGCTATCAATAATGAGATTCGTCTAATTCAAGAAGAGAAACAAAACACTGAAGCTAGAGCTGAAGAATTGGAATCTAGGGTTGGAAGTATGGAGCATATGAATTTACTAGCCAGAGGACGTAGTTTAGAACGGCAATCACCTCCTGTGAGTGGTAGATCAACACCTAAATCGCACCATAGCCCGCAAAGGGATTATTTGCATAAGTATCATACGGTGAGCGGGTCTTTGTCTTGTGTATTTTGTGTTTAAATAGTTTGTGTTTTGTTTTCCGAATTTAGTTTTGATCATTCACTCATTTGTTATAAATGTACTTATTCTAGTCATTGTTTATTCTTACTAATTTTTAATAGCACAATTATTGTCTTCAATATGTTGTATAACAACAGTATTAAATATGTGCTTTTTTATAAGGGATCGTATTTAGAGATTTAAAATGACTAAACAAATATGTTTTGATTACCATCAAAACTTTAAATGCAAATCTAATTTTTTTTAATCTATTTCTAAGCGAAGTTTAAATATATTGTGTAGAAAATTGAACAGGGTTAGCCGACATTATCTTATCACAAATGGTGAATGTTTTGAATATACCTAGATTGCTGTTTGAAAAATATCACGAGACCAAATTTCTTTAAAAATATCGTGATAAAAATATCTACACCTTTTCAAACTTTATTTCAAAAAGTATCAATTATATTTACAAATTGTATCATTTAATTTTTTATATTATTTGGTTTTCGACGTATTTCAATTGTAATTCAAAAAAAGAAGACACATTTTCAAATTGTTAATTGTATTTCAATATAGTCACTTTAATTTCTAGAATTATCTAATGCAGTTCAAAATAAATATATAAAAGTCAATTACATCTTTAACATTATGTGTGAAATTATAATATACTTATTGGTTGTATTAAAAAAAAATTAATTAAATGGCAATTTTAGATTAGCTCACCGATGCGAAACTCATCCAAGTATTTAGTTCAGTTTTTTTGAAAAACCATATACACGTTCTCGAAATAGTTGCTCCAGTAGTCATTGAGCAAAGATTAATTTATATGAAAGAATTAGTTATCGGGGAGAAACTGCTATAACAGGCGGCGATTACTATCGTGCTCCTCAGCTTTCCACATTAAAGGGCAATGTTAAATTTATTTTGATGTAGGCTCTTATTATTATTTTTGGGATTTTTCCGATGTATGTAGTATATTTCGTTTATATTTATAGATATTTTATGTCAATGCAGTATCATTTACTTACCAAACTTTTTTAATTTGCAAAAACAAAGGATTCTTAGTCAAGAAAAAGAATAGCTCAAATCCATTTTTGCTAACCAATAATATTGTAAACCTAAATTCATTTAGGTATACTATTATTATTAACTCCAAAAATTATAGATATTTTGAAAAAAAAAATGATAATTTTGGAAT
Organism: Apoderus coryli; assembly: GCA_911728435.2. Lineage (NCBI taxonomy): Eukaryota > Metazoa > Arthropoda > Insecta > Coleoptera > Attelabidae > Apoderus > Apoderus coryli. Next base: position 21,131,352 of record OU452200.1, on the reverse strand, counting down.
TTAAAATGGTTAATTTGAATTTTGAAACAGATTTTATATTATCCCAATTTAATAAATTATTGAATGTTTTGAAATATAGTTGACCCTATTTTAAATACAATTAGAAAAGGTGAAATATTAGTGTAAACATTCTCACCATTTGATATGATTGAAATTTTGCAGATGGATTAAAAATGATATTTTATAATTAATATGAAAGCATCCATAAGTCATAGCTTCTGTATGTTTGTTGTGACACGAATTCATTAAAGCTCATTATTTAGGTATTTCGCCACTATCTAAAATTCTAAATATTCAATCAAAATAAACCTTTTGCGAATGAAAAAAATCTAAATAGTGGCGAAATACCCAAATAATGCGGTTTAATGCATAAGTCATAAAATTCGGTTACGAATTTGTATCGATATTTGTATGCTATGCTATCATTATGATATGAGTATGAAATTAATTAATGATTTTTGGAAAATGTTATATCCAATCATTTTATTCCGATCCCTTAAACATAGAGTAACTCTTCAGAAAAATATTTTTATTAAATAAATAGTGACTAGTGTCATTGTGTATCGTGCATGCTTATATCATAGTTATGTCATCAGCACCTCAAGATTTTTTCAAAGTCTGCTCAAAATGTGGAGTCATCTGTAAATCTTTCGATGATATCTTCTGGTAATAATATTTTATTTTGGTGTGAGTGTGTGAAAATGTGATATTTGTAGGCCCCTGCCAGTATGTCACCAGCTCACTTACAACAATACCATTCAACATTAAGCCCTGGAGCATTGTCAGAATCCTTGCCATCTAGTCAGGTTGGTTTAAAAGTAAATTAATTGAACATGAAACAAAGATATGCGAGCATGTTTTTTTTGCATAGACACTTATTAACACATTTAGACTAAAGTTTAATGACAAAATTACAAATGTATTTGAATTTGAGACTTTTAGACTAAACTATTTATTAATTTACAAAGTTGGTATAAAATATTATGGTTAACATAAAAATACATGGTGGTTTCCAAAATGTTCACTGAAAAAATTAGACAAAATTGTAGATTCAATCAATGTTTATGATTATATCTTTTCAGATGATTTTAATTGGAACATTTTTTTATTTGTAGTAGGAAATAAAACGTCAGACTCCACGAAATCAGTTTAATTCATCTTCTCTTTTGAAAGATTAGTTGCTGCGTATATACCAACTATATAATTGAAATAAAAAGTTATAAAATTTAAAATGATCAAAAAGAAGAAAAACAGGAATATGCAATAACTTAAATTTAATTTCATTAGTAATAATAAGAATTTTCCTCGAGGTTACTTCGATGCATTACTCTTAATATAATCATATAATGTAATACTTACAAAATACAGTTTCTCTACTAAATGTTACCACTGATGATGAAGCTAGTGAGCTTCGAAACATGTTTGGTGCTTTAATCGACATAACACATTAAGTGTAATGAATTAAACTGATTTCGTGGAGTCTGACGTTTTATTTCCTACTACAATACATTCACTCCACTTCAGAATGGACTATTTCTTTAAAATTCTTTTATTTGTCTTATTCAATATCCCTTGAAATTATTTAGAGAAATAATATCATAAGAAAATTTTTTGATACATATTAGAAACTATCAGAATACAATTATTTAGATGTAACAAATTTCTATTCCTATATCTATTCGATATTTTCGAGCTAATCTGCTCCTTCTTTCTAAATCCACATTTCAGTTACACAAATAAGATCTAGAAAGCCTGAATAATTTCAATATGGTTCTTATTCCTGATGTCTTGAGTTTTATATTTATTGCGAACGTTAAATTATATCAACAAATACATTGTATATTATAAAACGTAATCAAGTGACTATTATTCGTAATTATGCAAATGATAACATATTTTGACTTTTTTAAAGAAAGGACTAAGTGGCAAAAAACTTTTATTGTTTTAGTGTGTATCTAGAATATCAGTATCATAAAAATGTAACTATTTAAGCAACATTTTGGAGCTATGTTATTTCTTCAGGCTAAAAAATGAAATCAAAGTGCAGTGACAAGACGGTACGCTAATTACAATAAGATAAAAAAACAAGAATAACTTATAAAGAAATCCCGTACCATCTAAATCCATTTAAAACAGCACTCAAGAAATATTTGTTCCATTTAATTACAGCTCGCATAAATAACAAATCAAAATAAGAAGTGTTGAATAATGCGTTATTTTTATTATGTTCTTATATTTTTTATAATATATTTATATTATACAAAAAATAAAAACGCACCTACCCGAATTCTAACGTGATACTTTTCAACAATGGGGAAATCCAATGAATGGGTATACCGCATCGCATTTAAACGACAAGTACTTCGCAAATCTACGTTGGATCTTCTCTAAACTATTCGAATGAACAGCGTAACCCGGATTCCACACTACTATAATTATATAATGTTGTAACTATGGAAGGGCCACAAAATATGAGTTCAATTATTCTAGCCATTACAAAAGAACTTAATATCAAGTTATAAATTTAACGGAGTCCACAATTATTGTTATATTAGGTGTTATTTTCCAACTTTCCTTCACTTATTTTTTTGTATTTATTATATTAAATTGTTCAAATCTAAAATTTTAATGTCGAAAAAAGAAATTTTAAAATTGGTGAAGAACTAATAACTTGATATCGCTGTTTATCAATTTTTTTCCAATTTTTCACTTGCAACCATATTTTTGTGGTTTAGAATAGACCAGTTTTGAAAAACAAAAAAACATCCTTTTACAAAATTCCATTTTTCCTGACGCAATAATTAAATCAATGCTTGAGTAACGAAGCTACTAAAACAGTTGTTTATAATTTAAAATTAGTTATTAAATATTTATGATAAATCAAACTATAACGACACCTCCACAAAACAACTTTATTATCATCACCTTAACAGCACGTCAGAGACATGTTTCGGAGGTATAACCCGCGGCATCAGTCGAAAACAAATGAGTCAAGAAAGGAAACGGTGTGCCACAATGAACAGTTGAACATATCTCCCATTGTGTCGTCATCGATGTTTCTAGAGGTGAAAATTCTGTCTTTTCATTTCATTATCAAATTAACATATCGTTCTTCAATACTATACATTAAACTAAACACCCAAAGTAAGCCTTAACATTTAAACACATTTAGATGAGGTTGGAATGAAAAGTGCAAATACCCCAGACTTAAGTAACATATTTTGGTCTTAAAGATGGTGGTTTGTTTAAGACCAATGAAAAGTCTGGGTTTTGACCTCTAGAAACATCGATGGCGACACAATGGGAATTATGTTCAACTGTTCGTTGTGGCACATCGTTTTATTTCTTGACTGATTTTTTTTTTCGACTGATGATGGGGGTTTATACCTCCGAAACATGTATGAGACGTGCTGTGAATGTGATGGTAATAAAGTTGTTTTGAAGAGGTGACGTTATAGTTTGCTTTATTATAAATATTGCACTTCACTGTGAGAATGAATTACTTGTTCGAATTATTAAATATTTATTATACCGGAAGGTAAAAATAATGAATTCTGGTTTAGTATACGGTATCCCTTGCAGCTTTGGAAGTAAGTACATTAGACAAACAAAGCAGTACTTTGATAATATAATTATTAAACATCACATATATATGATTTCAAGAAAAAACATATTTTTGTAATTAGCGTAACAACTTATCATTTTTAATTTAAAACTATCAGAATTTTCTGTCCTGCTATAATAATAAACATTTATTGCCCAACAGTATAAATACCAATTACAGGACAAAATTAGATTACAAATACAAACATTATCAATTAATAACTCAATTAACACACACTCATTATTATACATAGTACCGTAAAATAAACATGTGATATATTCTCTGAACCTTCAACATTAGCAAAAAATCCCAACTTCCAACACTATCAGAAATAGTTTCACATACATATTTAACAATGACCTACTGAACTGGAAAAAAAATAATTGCCCACACACTCATCAATCTCACCCAATGTACAGGCAAAAATATCACAGGGACGACACAATCGGTCAAAATTATTACAAAAAATATTTACAGGCGATCCCAACAAATATTGGACTTCCCAACCGTGGGACGCATAATTGTGGACAATGAATGTTGTAATGAATCAATTTATAGAAGTAGTGCAAAGAAGCGAGTATTCGTCTTATTTCCAAACTTACCATCTCAAAGTGACCCAGAGTCGCTGTATAATCTAAACAACCCCGAGGGGGGAAATATTCCGTCTCTTTTATATTTAAGATAGCGCACGAATTTTCTTTGCATTTTCTCAATAGTATATATATGATTATGGTAAACGGGATACCACACAACGGAGCAGTAATCAAGCTTAGATCGAACATACGAATAATATAAAGCCTTATCGCTTCTAAATTGCTAAAACCCTTACAATTTCTAATAATAAAACCATACATTCTATTCGCCTCTGCCTAGTATATATGACATATTTACACTTGCTAGGATTCAAAGTTAACTTATTTAAATTACACCAATCCATTATAGAATTTAGATTAGTTTGCAAGTTGATTCAATCTCCAATGCCGGCTACCACTGAGTGTATTTTTAGGTCATCAGCAAATAATAATCTTTGACATGTGAGATGCTCTTCTATATCATTTATGAACATTGAAAAGAGTAATGGACCTAAATTTGATCCTTGGGGAACACCAGAAGAGGCTATATAGTGATAGGATTTGTACCCATTGTATGACATACTGACACCTGTTACTCAAATATGATCTGAAAAATGCTTGACGGTCTTTCATAAATCCAAATTAATCCAGCTTATATTTATTAGTAGTATTCCATGGTCCGTTCTATCAAAGGCCTTCGTAAAATCTGTGTAGACAACATCCACCCTACCCCCGAGGTCCAAGATCTCAGAAATGTCTTGCGAGATGATTGAAAGATAAGTAACTGTCGATCTTTGATACATAAAATCATGCTGGCATAGTGAAATCCGACCTCGAACAGCTCGCGAAATTCGTTCGTGTAAAACGGCCTCAAAGAGTTTAGAAAAATTTGAGAGGATTGAAATAGGGTGGTAATGTGTAATTTAAGAGCTTGCTCCAGATTTTAACATTGGTACAATTTTAGAAATTTTCCATTCAGATGGAAACTCACGAAGACACAAGTTATACATATTATATACACAAAGGCTTAGCTTAGCTTATTTCTTTGTTAAGGACTGTTTGGATGCTCTTGCTATATATATATATATATATATATATATATATATATATATGTACAAAATATTTTTTACTAGTACAGCATAACATTAAAAAATTATGAACGGATTTACTGAGGCTTTTTACACAACTAACATAAGCTACGGAACCTTATCCAAATGTACCAAATAAAATCTGTTGCCATAAATTATCTTACTGTTTTTAAACACGGTTTGGACAATTGTATTTCCTGAGATTATATTTTAAATTTAAATTCTAGAGTAAATATTGTTATTTATTATCTTTGGTCACACAAAGAATTTTAGCAGAGTTATAGTTCCATCCATAATTCTGTATAAACATATTACATATTAAAATAAGTTTCATTCGATTCTCAGTAATTTTCCATAATCTATACGTAGACCGTTGTCGAACATAATTATTAATTTCAAATGGGCTTGTTTAACGAAACAAGACTGAATTCCCGGAGTTTGGCTGTCACCCATTATACTTTCACCAGACGGCCATTTCGTCGATCCACGACTCATTAGTGGTGATTGGTCAGTAGTTGACAGCCAAACCATCTAAATACTGTGGCATATACCCCACACGGTACAGAGATGTAAAAGGATGTCGCCAAACACATACTTTTACATAATTATTAATGTTTAACTAGCTTAAAAATAACTGAAATTTCACTTTTCTATGAGCTACTGAACTATTACAGTATACAATATAATTAAATCTATTTTTCCACAGAAATCCCGTTCCCTACTGCTAGTAAGAGGAAAGAAATGATTAAATTCGACAAATTGAGTTTTTGTCGATCTTTAAAAACTACTGCAATAATTATTAACGATTAGTATAGCTAAAAGAGCGAATAAATATGAAACTATAAAATGTTGAAATTATTTATTTTTTAATAAAATATCCGTGTATAATTGAGGAATTGATACTCGCCCAAACATGTTTCGGAACATTAAAATTACAGTCCCATTGTAAAAAAAAAATTCTTAAATAATATTAATAGACATAACAGTCAACACATTAACATTATCAACTTGATGACACCATTCTCTTTATTCCAGTAAATTTAGTACTAAGTCAATACCAGCAGGTTGCAAAAGAATATCTTTTTGAGTCCCTCTGCTCAAGAAGGATATTCAGTATTGCAACTAAGCCTGTAATACCTGCTGCAATATATTTTTGATTTTCTGACAGCCTCTTGTCCCACATAAGAGCTGTGGCTATATTTGAGTCTTTCCCTCATTAGAAAGAACAATTGCTAGTTCTTCATTAAGTGTAGGAGCTTTTAAAAGGTGGAAGTTTTGTGCGGTTGTGTATTTTGCTACTAAGACTAGATTTGGTGGCTTAGAACTTCCATTTGTTAATATTTGTGTCCATATTTTTGCAATTTTGGGGGGAAGAGTAATACCTTCCTGCTTTTTATCGGTATTGTCGTCCCCAAAACACTGACAAGTTTGTGCATCTATATTAACGATTATGGTATCCCGTTCATTTGGCCCACATTGCTTTTGTGTTTGAGCTGCTAAGGAGTGTCTTGGTGACTTAAGCAGGTCATGTTTATTTGTACTAGAGAGCTCGGATCTCTGTGTAGCAACCGATTCCGGCTTCCAGACTAATGTCGGTGCAGCAACCGATTGTTTCACCGATGCATGTGTTTCGGGGCTGCGTGCCCCCAGTTTTGCTCTTTTGCTAGAGCTTGACGTATGGCTGCGTGCCCCTAGTGTCGCTCTTTTGCTAGAGCTATAATTATTCCTACTCTTTTGCAATATTGCTCTGCTGGAACCTCGGATAACTAGCTCTTTTGCCTTCCAAGGTTTTGATTCGTTTTCTTTCGTCCTGTATTACCTCTTCTAGTGTTTAAAAGAACTGTCCCAGTCTTCAGAGGAATGTGATCTGGATGGCTTTTCTTTCGACATTTTACAAACATTTTTAGATTTGTGGTTTTTTTGTGTGTGTTGTCGTATAACCGGGTGTTGTTGGGTTACCGAGTGGGAAGGGTTCTCGGTTGCATAAATAAACGATCGACGGTATCATTGAACACTTTTAATAAACACAAGGAATAGTTATAATAACCTAAATCTACTAATTATTAAAGTAAGGATTATACAACATAAATGTAACATAACATGAGCTAATATAAGGCCGCCAAAAATAGTTTTTCTCTAACCTCTCTTATATGTCACTCTCAGTAGAACGCTCTTTGTTGTCTTCTCCTGTTTACATAGAATCCGCGCGTTAGTAGAGATTAAAACTAAAGATACTACATTTCCCCCCCGTTAAGCTGAAACTAATCGGTGAATCGAACTGGGCGTCGTCGTTCTCTTGGTGGGTTTCTTCTAAACATAGTTGCAGGTTCATCAGTTGTCGACTGTTGACTCGTACTAGGTTCTGGTGCTGCAGTAGAATCTAACATTTTATCACTATCTGGAACGATCATGTGTGACGGTACCTCTATATCTTCTGGTGTACTTGTTACTATGTTGTCATTTTGCGCTCTAGGTCGCAGCTGATCCCCGTGTTTTCTTTTTGGGGTACCATTAACGTCTACTACGTAAGAGTATGGAGCTTTTTCTTCCAAAATCGTTCCGGGCAGGGAACCTTTTCCTAGAGGATTGTTTACCCATACTGACTGGTTTAACTTGTAAGATATATTCTTCGTATTCTTGTCATAATAATTTTTCTGGATGAACTGCGATTTCTGGATATTTCTATGCATATCAGGTTTCATTTGATCGAAGATTGTTCTTAATGGTCGCCCAAACATTAGTTCGCTTGGTATTCTTCCTGTGGATCGTTGTATAGTGTTCCGAAAATTAAACAAAAAGGCTTGTAATCGAACATCTTGACTTAACGTTTTATCACTCGCGTTCATCCGTTCTTTAAAAGTTTTAATTACGCGCTCTGCTAACCCGTTTGTTTGAGGATGGTATGGTGTTGATGTAACATGCGTTATACCGAGAGAATCACAAAAGTTTTTAAAATCATCGGACACTAACTGCGGTCCATTATCTGATACAATTATTTTTGGATAACCGAAACGAGCGAATACTTCACGTAACGCGTTAATCGTAGAACTAGAAGTGATATTGTTCATGGGAATAATTTCCAACCAACGCGAATAAGCGTCTATTATTATGAGCCACATTTTGTTTTCAAACCGACCGGCAAAGTCTATGTGAACGCGAGACCACGGTTCTGGAGGCGGGCTCCACGGATACAATGGTAGCTTTGTGTTGTTCTGACGCGACTCTTGACACGAATCAAAAAGTTAACAATATCCGAATCGATATTTGGCCAATAAACATGTAGTCGGGATATTGATTGCATAGCGGTTATCCCTGGGTGTCCATCATGCAACATACATAAAATCTTGTGTTTTAACGTTTCGGGTATACATATTCTTCCCTTCCACAACAATATATTATCTTCCTAAGAAAGCTCGTCCCTTTTTTCATAAAAAGGTAGTACGTCGTCCGTAATATGTTTCTTGTTGAATTTTTCTGAGTTTGAACATGATGTGATGCAGATATCAAGAGTTTTTTTTTATTTCGTTTATTGTTTAAAACAAATAAATTTCGTGTTGAAATTTTCAATAAGGCTCAGTTTTGCCTAAAACACAATGATTAAATTTTTTTTTTGAATACCTATCAGATAAAAAGTGTAAGTACCTATCTATAATACTTCGAAATTAGCATTTTATTTTCGGTTGTGGACCGCTTGCACCAGTGATTATTAATAATATGGAGATTGAATCAGTACCCGAAGACCAAAAACAGTTATGCCAGCTTCTTTTAAAGGCAATGCAAAGTCAGACTAACGATATTACTAATAAAATTGATTCAGCGTCAGCTTACCTGAAGTCAAGTTTGGACGATACTAACAAGGAAGTTGCTGCATTAAAACAAAAGTGTCTCACGCTTGAGAAAAAAAATCGAAAGAACAACGTTGTAATATTCGGTTTTAAACTCCCATATCTTAAATTAAATGAACTTCTAAATAAATCTATCGAGTTATTAAATAATTACCTCAAAGCGGACGTTAAGGTTAGTGACATTAATGACATATACAGGCTGGGCAAATCTGAAACGGCTCCCATCGTTCTGGAATTTGTGTCTCATTTGAAAAAGCGTTCGTTGTTTAGCAACAAAGACCTTCTAAAAATACTAAACGCAAATGGCATATCGATATCAAACGATTTAACTCCTTCAGAACGCGAGGAACAAAAAATACTCAGATTCCATTCTAAAGAAGCTAAATTACAGCAACGTGACGCTAAAATTGTTGGCAACCGGCTAAGAATAGATGGTACTCTATATACTATTGATGATCTCAAAAGGATTGAGTCTCTTAGTAGTGGATCGGATCAGGGTGGCCATGATATGAGTGAGTGTGACGATGTTCTGGTGGAAAATACAAACAGTAATCATCAAGTTGCGTCAACCAGTGCTGTGAAATCGAATAAACCCAAAACTAATAATAATCCCTCAAAGGTACAAACTAATACGGCCAGTAATTCAAAAAGAAAAAGACAAAAGTTTAAGTACAGCCCGAAAATTACGAGGAGTAGTACCTATAGTGGAAAATCCGATTAGTTTGTTGATTGTGTTTCTTTATTTTTTTTTCTTTTTCTGCCTTCATTTTTGTCTAAACTTTGTAACTACTTTAGTATAGATATTATCTTCTGTAAATAAATTATCATTATTTAAAAAAACTAATTATTCATTCATCTTCAGATATGTGTACAAGGGATTCTATTTACTACTCATTTTTTAATGTAAGATCACTCATAAGTGGATTCAACGAATTTAAAACACATTTACTTCGAAATTGTTATGATTTTGTGGGTGTGTCAGAGACATGGCTATCCAGCAATATTCCAAGTTCTCAGATTAGTGTTCCTGGTTATTCACTAATAAGGAATGATCGTAGTGGCAGAGGAGGTGGAGTATGCATTTATTTAAAATCTACTTTTCAGTTTACCGAACTTGAGAAACATTCAACCCCCTCTTTGGAGTCTCTGTGGCTGAAGGTCAATTTTAGAACGACAAACGTCAAAGACAAATGCTTCATTTGTGCAATTTTTTATAGACCACCCTCCGGCAGTTTTGTATCCTTCCTGGAGGAATTCGAAAATAACGTATGTAATTATATAGTGGGCACTGAACTGCTGGTTTGTGGAGGTGATTTAAACATTGATATGTTAGATATTTCAAACAAGAACACCGTTGAGTTCATTAATTGTTTAGACTGCTATAATCTGAAGCAAGTCATTGATAGTCCTACCCGCGTTACAAATTTGTCTTCTACGTTAATTGATGTTATCCTGGTGTCTACGAAAATAGAAAAATTCGACTCTGGCATTATGGATGTGGCAGATATTTCTGATCATTTTTTGACATACTGTAAAATATATCATCACAAAAACACCCAACAGGCAAGAACTTTTAAAACCAGAAATCTGAAAAATATTAATAAAGATTTACTATCTGATTTATTGACATTAACACCTTTCGAAAATATAATTCTGATTAATAGTTTGGATGAAAAGGTTGATTATTTTAACAAACTTATCTTAAATCTTTTTGACACTATTGCACCTGAAAAAGAGTATAACACCAACAAGACTAACAAACCGTGGTTTACATATGTAATAAAAAAGATGATTCAGACCAAGGATAGGGCTTTTAAAAAGTTCAAAAAATCTCGATCACCTCAAGACTGGGAACGTTACAAGCAAATAAAAAATCACACAACAAATTGCATACACCAGGAAAAAAAGGCCTACTTGCAATTTTGTTCTATTAAATATAAATCAAACAATCGTGAATTGTGGAACTCTTTAAAAAAATTGGATATCTATAGTAAATCGTCAGTATCAGAATTACCTTTTCATATAAATAACCCCTCGAATATTAATGACTTCTTTTTGCAAGCCTCAAGATATAGTCCACCCGATCCTGATTTGATTTCCTTCTACAACAGTAATAGCAAATGCAACTTTCAACAGCAATTTGAATTTACAACTGTAAATATCGAAACAGTGAGAGACTTCTTATTGAAAATAAAGTCAAATGCAGTGGGACCTGATAAGCTTAATGCCGAAATGTTGCAATTGTGTTGTCCCCGCATTTTGCCCTTCATAACACATATTGTAAATGTTTCTTTGCTTTCAAACAAATTTCCAACAGCATGGAAAACTTCGAAAGTGCTGCCTATTCCTAAAAAGAGTCAGATCGGCGAATATAGTGATTTACGTCCCATATCCATACTATCCCCTATGTCAAAAATTCTTGAAAAGGTTTTGAGCGTGCAAATCAAGTCCCACGTAGATGAATACAAAATTTTACCTATTAAACAATCCGGTTTCCGCAAGGGATACAGCTGTACAACTGCATTGTTGGATCTAACTGATGATATTTTGCATGATCTTGATAACGGTAAAATAACTTCCTTAATTTTAATTGACTACACCAAGGCCTTTGACAAAATCAATCATAAAATTCTACTAGCGATATTGAAATATAGTGGATTTTCGTCAAAAGCAGTACAAATGCTTGACAGCTATTTAAATTGCCGTTGTCAATATGTGCAGACTAGCAGAGGTATTTCTGGATCAGGTAAAATTTATTCTGGAGTTCCTCAAGGCTCTATTTTGGGCCCTTTATTATTCTCCTTGTATACCATAACTCTTCCATCGAGTCTTGCATATTGTGAAACTTACATGTACGCTGATGATAGTCAACTGAGATTTTCATTTCAAGTTGAGGATGCTGTCAATGCCAACCAGAAAATAAATTACGATTTGGATTCCCTAGCCCTGTGGTCTGATAAGCATCAATTAACAATAAATGCTGCAAAAACACAAGTCTTGTTTTTTGGTAAAAACAAACAACATGTTACGAATTGTATGCAAATTAAGCTCAATGATGTATCACTGCAAATTACAGACAAGGTCAGAAGTTTGGGACTAGTGTTGGATTCCGAATTACGCTTCAATGATCACATCTCTAAATGCATTTCAAAGTCATATGCCTCATTGAAGATGCTTTATCCACATAGACACGTTCTTTCTGTTGAACTTAAAGCTAGACTCACTGACACTCTGGTTTTGAGTAATTTTAATTTTTGTGACGTTGTTTATGGCCCCTGTTTGCTAAATGTTGATAAAAATCGTATCCAACGCGTTCAAAAATCATGTTTGAGGTACATTTTTGGGATTAGGAAGTACGAGCCTGTAAGCCATAAACTTTTAAGTACCAAATGGCTCTCCATGAAAGACCGGAGGCAGTTACATTCAGCGGTTTTGTTTCATACAATTCTTATGACTAGACAACCCCCATATCTGTATAATAAAATTAAGTTCCGATCGGATGTACATAACATAAATATTAGGTCCAGAAATCTTCTTTCTCCCCCAAGCCACAGAACTGCCATTTTTGAACGATCATTCTCTTTTCAGATTTACAAAATCTATAACCGCATACCTGATTACTTAAAAAAGTTAAATGTATATTCCTTTAAGAAAAAAATTCGTGAACACTTATTTATTGAATCCACTTTGAACTGATCCCCAATTTCCCAATATTTAAGATGACGACTAATATTTTTTTGAATTTGTACATATTTTATGTTGTTATTGAGTTAATTAGAGTAATTTTTCAGACTTTTGTGTTCAATTTTGGGAGCTTCACAATATGATTTTTTGTTTGTTTTTTTGTTTATCTATTTTTCAGTTTGAATATGATATGAATATGATATTTTAGTCTGGGCTGAATTTCTATATCAGTTTTTACTGCCATTCAGCCCATTTTGTGGTTCTTTTTTTTTTGTCTAAATATTTATAATCTATTGAATGTATCTTATTTTGAACTGCAAATAAACTTATTATTATTATTATTATTATCCGGCCAATATGACCGCATATACTGGATAATTTTTAGAAAGGTTTTGTCTCCAGAAGTTTTATTTTGCAGAATTTTCTTCGTTACAGGTAAGTGGTGTAATCGCAAATGCATTAAATGGCCTCTTTTTGGTAATCCCATTTCTTCTAGTGGTGATAATTCTTCATTTGGTAAAGGCGCACGTGATAATGTGTCAGCTGCAGCGTTTTCTTTTCCAGGATGATATCTTATTTCAAAATCATAACTGTTCAAGATAATTGCCTATCTTAGCAAGCGGTTACTTGCTACCTTCGGTGTTGAGCGGTTTTCTCTAAATATTCTTTCAAGGGGTTTGTGATCTGTTAACAGGGTGAATCTACGTCCGTAGATATACTGGTGAAACTTTGAGATTGCAAACATTATTGCCAAAGCTTCTTTGTCAATTGTTGCGTATCGTTTCTCCGTATCGTTAAAAGTTCGGGAAGCGTATGCTATGGGTTTTCGTTTGTCATCTGTAAATTCGTGAAACAGTACTGCACCTGCACCAAAATTGCTTGCATCGCAGGTAAGTATCAATGGTAACGATGGATCGTAATATACAAGCGTGTCTGAAGAGGTAAGTATGGATTTCAGCTGTCTAAAAAGCTTTTCATCTTGTTCACTCCATTCAAAATCAACGCCCTTCTTCAAATAGTTATACAACGATGCACATTTGATATGTAAATTCTCAATGAATCTTCCGTAATATGTTATAGAGCATATGAAAGATCTTAGCTCGGAGATACGAGTAGGCCTTGGCATATTCTTGATTGCAGTTATGTGATCATCTGTTGGGTGAAGACCCTCGGCATCAATATAGTGTCCCAAAAATGTAACAGACTTTGTTAGTAGTTTACATTTTGATTTTTGTGTTTTACTACCAAATCAGTTCAGTCTACCAAGAATTTCATTTAATCGTTTGATATGCAATTCTTTAGTCGGAGCTGTAACAAGAATATCGTCCAAATAGCAAACTGTTCCCTCGATATCGGATAGAATCTGATCCATGGTTTTCTGGAACAGAGATGGAGCAACATTTACCCCAAACGGTAACCTCTTATATTGAAAATATCCTTTATGTGTAGCTATTACTAGATATTTTCTGGAGTCAGGATGAACTGGAAGTTGCAGATAAGCATCTTTTAGATCTATCTTAGAAAAATATTTTCCCCCACTTAGCTTTGACATAATGTCGTCGAATCGTGGCAACGGATAATCATTTTTCACCACATGTGGGTTTATCGTTACAGAAAAATCTCCACAGATTCTAATGCTGCCGTTAGATTTTAGCACTAGAACAATAGGTGTAGACAGATGAGTGAAAAAATACTTCTTTTTGCTATAAAATTGTGGTAACGTACACGCAAAGCGGTCACTACTACAAAGTGTTAATCAAGTACGGGGCACCGAAGTATAATTATTAGATGATTCGCCATACATTTTGAGCTTAGATGAGTTCTCAAAACCATTTATATTTCTCAGATATACAATACATGGTGTTGTTTCTCTGGACAACAGAAATTTGTACAATTTTCTCCAATCTGAAAAAAAAAAGAAATAATTTAAACACATAAATTCTACAGCCATCTAAACTTATAAAACCAATGTTTCTGAATAAATCCTGCGTCAAATTTATACTAGCCAGCGAAACATTATCTAGTATAAATTTGCGCAGGATTTATCCAGAACCATTGTTTATATAAAAGAAATAATCTTTTAAACTGTTATGATAATATGTTATTGTCTTGTGCTATTCTAATAGAATCCAATTCATTAGATGATATTGTAATACGCGTTAAATATAAAACCTTAATATTTTAAAACACGCGAGAGGACTCGAACCCGTAACCTTCCGACTGCGAAGCGAACGCCATACCAATAACCCAACAGAGACTTTGAATAAAAATTGCATTTTCTTTAATATACATATACGTTCCAAGTAGGTAACTGTGGTGACATTTTAAACGATATTTTCTCGAGAATTAAGGGGGCAAATATCAAAAGTGTAAAGCAGATAAAAATGCTTTAAAATGATGTATCACTCGACCCCTACTGATATATGAAAATTTAGTGGTTGTGTCCACCCCTATCACAGGGCTTCATCCTAGGACTGCTTCAAACTCATATACCAAAATTTAGCTCAATTGGTTAAAGCGTTTGGGCGCTATCGTGGTAGAATACATTCAGACACACATACATACATATACACACACACACACACACACACACACACACACACAGACAGACAGACAGACTTCCACCTGGAAATGATCTTAATCGTCTCAGCGACCTTCAAAATGCTTATATCCGTCTTTATATCAATTTTTTTTAGCGTTACTGTCTCAAATTAATAAATCATATTTCCAATATTTTTTAAACCAAATAAGAATTAAAGATCTCGTTCTCTTAAAAATTCAAATAAAATCTTAAAACAAAGTCCATTGGTATTTAATTTAAAGGTGTTCTTATTTAATAATTCTGGTGTAAAAAAATTAGAGACAAATATTTTAATACCTTTATATTATTATAGCAAAATATTCATAACATCTAATAACTCTTCACAATACATTTCAATTTTGATATGCACATACTTGCCTAATAAATAAATCAACTTTGTATGCAGCTTCAGTTGGCACCATTATTGTCAGAAATGTCAAGAGAGGAGATGCATTTAGCAGGAGACAGTAGCAGTGGTGGCGGAGCATCTCCATTAACAGCCAGATCACTAAAGTTAGAGCAGGTGAAGCAGGCTTTAGCTCATAGCCAAGAAGAGCTTAGGAGGTAAATAGACTATTTTCTTTATTTAATTTATCATGTTAATTTCAAAACTTATCATATGCAAGACGCACAGGAGCTACTGGTTTACCACCGGGAATGACATACAGGTTATTTATATTTAATAAAGATTATCTTGATGTTTTAAATGGAAATACATGTAGGCAATTATTAATACAAATCTACATTATTGTTTATATATCGTAGACATCGACAGTAAATACTCGGTACAGTGTTAGCAGTTCCTTGATGACTACTGTGGTAACTAAAAATCTATATGGTGTTTTATTTAATGTAGATAAATGTACAGGCGAATAAATTTAAATTATTTGTTTAATGGTAATAAATTGTTAAATAATATTGCCCTCTTTTATATAATAGAAATTTATTACAAAAATATATATAATAACATCAAAATAACACAAGTGCTTAATAATATATAAATTTAATTTATTACATTTTAACTAAAATTACATTACATTTAAATAAATGAAAACAATTATCTAGAAGATAGTAAAGTGCTGCACACGAGCATGTCTACGACGCATCGGGCAGGGGAAAGTAAAATCCCGTAAGACACGCCCATTCATTGGCGTATTGTATCTGTTTATTGTCCGTTCCATGTCTATTGTCATCAACACAAAATTCAAAAATTAAATATACTACATAGTAAGTCACGACACGCTAATGGATGTTATGAAAGTATTATTATTATTATTTTAAAAACATACAAATTATTTTAATAACATATTTACTAAAACGACAAAATCTGACAAATATTCTAACAATATGAATGATATTTTTGCATAATGTGTGGTGATATAATTGTTTAAATTTTTTTAGTTCCAACAGTAGTTCATCGTAGAGCTGCAAACACTACCAAGTATTTACTATTTTTTAATAGCCCATATATTTATTCACTTTCTCTGTCGTAAAGGCTATGTCAATCTGAATAATATTCTACGTTTAATGACAGTCTCATATTTTTCTATACGTATAAATTTCAACTGTTTACATATAATATGTAATTTTTATTAAAAGCATAAACAAAATATGTTTAATATAATGTTTAATAGCCCTCTAACTCTGTGACTACACCCTAAGAACTTGATTTTATTTCATGTATGTACTTCTCTGTAGAGCTGAAGTGGCTAGTAGTAGAACTATTTTTAAAAGGCGGAATATTTACAACTTTAATAAAAATATATTTAAAATTTCATCAATCAAGAGGCGAAGTTTAGCAATTTGCTATTCTCCAACTTAACCCTCTTAGAAATTCTATGATACTGTCAAAAACTCTTCTATTATCTGTTGATAACCAGCAAGATATAGCTGTAGAGAAAGCTATATTTAAATTACGCAACTTTGTTTTAAGCGATTGTATTTCTGATGTGACGACGACAGGAAACGACAGATTCCTAGCAGTCAATTGCACATATTTCTGTATTAACATTTCTTTTTTTCTAGTCGGTAGTTTCCAAGCAAATGTATAGGCTCCGAATAAAATGCCCACGATGCGATGTACACGTTGCATACATGCATCTGCATTAAAAAAAATCTAAACTCGGTAGTTTCTGAGAGAAGGTATAGGCTCCTAATAAAATGCCCGCACAATGCGATGTACATGTTGCAGACTAAATTTGATAAGTTTTTAATTTTCGATAGGATTCAGCCACGACTACAGCTAAATATTTAGCAAAATTAGGACATGAGAGACTGGAATCATTTATAGAAATTTACATAGTTTTTTCCTGGGAATTGGTAGTACAACTAGTACACAGCAGACGAACATATTCATTAAAAAATATATGTAAAAATGGAAAATATATCAAATGAATTGCTTAAAACATTAATTATTAAGAAATAACAACGTTCTAAAAATACAAAATTATTCCAAAACCGATAGAACGTTTGAATGTTAATAAATTAATATTGGTGATATGCCAACATTGACATTTCAGTAACAATAACGAGCGGAGAGGGTATTAAGAAACCTTAATCACAGTCTCGGAGTGTCGTATAGGGTTATTAGTCTATTTTGTATTAAACATCTTTTGTCTATAATAAAAAGTCAATACAAAATTTTGATCTTAAGTTTTTCATGTATATAAGTATGCATGTGTTTTCATTTTTCTTTAAATACCTCTATTACTATATACTATTTGCATGTTTTTTATATCAGTTTTTTTTGCAAAATTATCATTTTTCTTCATTGTGCTTTACTTTTGGGAATTTATATTTTCTACAAGACGAGTACAGTAACTATTTATCATAATCATAGACAAAGCAACTCCTCAAAGTTGAATAGTATGAAATCTATTTTTATTTTGCACTAAATAAAAACAAATAGTTGCTAGACTAAGTAAATAATGTAGGACTTCATTTGAGTTTGATAGTTTTTTACGGGAATAGAGTAATCATTGGCATTAAATTAATCGACAGTTAGACTTTACTACCCAATAATATTTTTTCGAACAAAAGACTCATGCTAGATATATTTTAAATGTTCATTGAGTAGGTATATTTTAAAGTATGTTCATCTATCTAACCCTAACAAAGCAAGAGATATTTCATTGTTGCTCGGTGTTAGCACTGTCAACCTCAGAACAACATATTATTTGTTCATAATAGGATTAGTTAGATAGTAATATACAAATTAATGTACTTATTAAATCAAACTTTACTTAATAATGGCCTATCAAAAAATTGAATATATGTCTGCAACGATTCAGTTATGAAACGGTGCGTTGTTGCACAATTTCAATTAAGATAGTAGCTAATTTGGATCTTGAACAATTTTATAAGCCATGCTTTCTATGCGCACGCTCGTTTCTTAGTTTAGTTTAGAAAAGTAGAACAGTAGTGTGTTTAGTAGGCAAGGCCAGCAACATACACCACCATCACCTCTATCTTCTCGTCATAGCAGCCAGGAGAGTTTGCATAAGAACGCCCTTGGTGGATCATCAGGCATTCCAAGAGATATGTCATCAGCAGCAGTTGCAGCAGCAGCCGCAGCGAAAAAGAAAGGACTCAAAAGTAGCTTGGGACGGTTCTTTAGCAAAAAAGAAAAGGTATAGTAAATAACACTTTGAACTAAATTAGTGAGGGACTTCCTTTTGGCTGGGATTAAAAAAATTCTGATAGAGCAACCTCGGCAGACATATTGTGTATTTACCTTTTACATGACTGACTAATATTATGAACATAAATAGTTTCTTCACTTCGGGACGCAATATAATAATATATATGATAGAAGTTTGAGAAATCTTTTGCCTGTAAGTTATGATAAAAGTCGTTATCATAGTAATAATTTGTTTCATGATCACTACCGATAGCTCAGCATTATGTCGATTGTATCAGCAATTTGGTGAGAATCTCGACTATTAATCGGATGTTTTATTTATGCCACGGGCTTTATCTGTAAAATTATCCAGCTTTAGGATAGAGAATATTTTTTCTTGTCCATAAAAATGAATAATTAATATTTAATTGATAATTTTAGGTGAAAGGAAAAGATGTAGTTCCTGGAACAGAAGGCAGCCTTAATCTTAGCCAAAGTAGTATTCCTGATGGAGATTACAGTGACTCAATGAGTATTTCTAGCAAGTTGGGTCAAAAATCGGATTTCGATCGCAGAAATAAGAAAAAGTAAGTACTTGAATTGTAAAAGAATTAATACTATACGGTATTAAAAGACAGAAATCCCAATAAAAGACTTCATTCAAACGAAATACAAGAATTAACCCTATAAACAAGTCATACTTTTATCAAGGTTTATAGATTTATAGTTTCCAAATAAATAAAATGTAAAAAAAAACATACCTGCATATCTATGTATGGCAAAGACAAACAAATTTTCTTGCAAATTCTAACAATTTCTGTTACCGAACACCTTTCACAGCGTTTATTGTAATAATATGCATCTCCATTTTATTTTTGTGGGAAATTTAAGGTCTGTACTATTTTTAAAATTATCTTAGTGTCCGCTTGCGAAAGTATATAGCGTATGGAGTCCGTTTCTTTTTATTTATTAATAAACGATGTGTTTTTGTAATAGTTAGTTATAAACTACATATAATGGCGAGTCAGACATGTTCTGGGTATCAGTACTGTCTTAAAACTTGCTTTGTTTAATAAATATATCAGGCTTTTCCATGTGCCTTTTTTCAATTTTACACCCAGTTGTAACTAAGAATATATTATTGTTTATATATTTATTAAACTTACAATAACTCAGTGACTTTCTTAAAGAAATTTTCTATGTAATGATAACTGGAGATTACAACTAACTAAATGCTTTTACGGTAGGGAATTCGGGCGCATCTAGTGTTGGCAATAGGATAATGGAGTTGTTACTTCTTGTCCCATGTGCCATCGTTTGTGAACTGTGTTTCACCGGGCATATTGCTTGCTCACGCTCTCCAAAAACATCTCTTTGTAAATGTTTTTAACTTACAGCTAACAGTACGCTGGGTACAGTTTCATAATAAATGGATTTGTACTTTCCTGGAAAAGTAAAAAAAAACAGATAACTGTAGCATTGTCAAATGCCGAAGACATATATAAGTGGCTTTCATTCATCACTTGGCTATGGCGTCATTTTTATTATCCATATTTATTCTATATTATAAACATTTTTTCCAAAAAAGTAGGCCGTTGTCAATGCTGTAAGTGTAAACGTCTTTTACTTTCCCGACACATAGGGAAAGTATTGTGAACGCGCTAAAAAAATTGAGTTAAAGACGGATATCACCATTTTGAAGTCCCCTGAGACGATGAAGACAATTTCCAGATGGAACTGTCTGTGTGTGTGTGTCTGTATGTGTTTCTGTATGTATTCTTCCGCGTTAGCGCCTAAACGCTTCAACCAATTGAGCTAAATGTTGGTATATGAGTTTGCGGGAGTCCTAGGATGAACCCATTAGTTTTTGGTTGAAATCGCTTTAGCCTTGTGATAAAGGTAGACACAATCCCATATTCTTTAATAGCAGTAGGGGTCGAATGATAAATCATTTGAAAGCATTATTTATCTGCTTTACAGCAATAGGTTACTTTTGAAATTAACACTCATAGTTCTCGAGAAAATTGCGTTTAAAATTTCACCCCCTAGGTAGTTCTCTTATTATATTTTAGTAAAGTAATCTGTATAAGCGTAGATGTCATCAGTGGTAGAGGGTGCGCATTTGAATAAAGATTTTTGAATTGAATTGAATTGCTTTGCATGCGGAAGGTCAAATTGTGCTCAAATCCCAGCTCTTGTATTTATTTTTTATTTAAAATTTTTGAATAAGTATTTATTAAAAGGTACTCAATTATAGCGAGTAGTGATGATAGTGTGAAGTATTATAATAATAATTATTATTATTAAAATTCTGCTTCGTTACGCAGGTCATACAGGGTGGTCCAACGAAAAGTTTGCACCTAGCTTTTCTCTTTTTTTTGTAGTCGAATGCGAAAATGCTCGGACACGTCGATTTTGCTTTTGAGGGGGACACATTTTAAACATATTTTTCGATCTGCGCCTTTAACCCCCTAGCGGGGGTGAGTAACAACCCTAAAATTTTAAATGGAAAGAGGGGTCTAATGACATATCATTTGAAAGGACACAAAATTGTCTTTCTAATGATACCCTATTTGTCGAATTTTACTAAAACAGTTAATACGAAAACGACTTTAAAGACATTAAGCCGATAATTTTGGTATTAATGAGAAATACAAATAAGTTTTAATTATTACGACTGAAAACAACTACAATCATTTCTAAATTATTTACTTTGAAGAAAAACGGGATTTCAAAAACACTATCTTATTTATCAGAACTAAATTCCTCACTAATCGTTTGCGTTTTTTGTTGAAATAAAAACTGCAGATACGTGTAGGAAAAGAATTTACACCGTTTATTTTAGTCTTTTCATTGATTCAGTTTGGTTGCTTCTCAAGTTATTTTACTTTTACCGTACAAAATGATTTATTCCATTCTAGAACGAGTTGAAATTGTTAAACTTTATTTTCAAAATAATAGTAGTGCTAGACTTACGGCTCGCTTATTTAATGAGAGACATCCCGATAAAAATGTGAATGATGTGTACGTTGGCAAGTTAGTTAAAAAGTTTGTAGATACCGGATCTGTCTGTAATGTAAAACACCAGCCGCAGAAACCGATCAGAAATGAAGCTGTGGAAGTCGCTGTTTTAGGGCATGTTGAAATGGATCATAGTCAAAGTACCCGTCAACTAGCTGAAGCCTCAGGTGTCTCCCGTTCGTCCATAATACGAATTTTAAAAGCGTACAAATTTCATCCGTACAAAATCAAATTAGTACAGGAACTAAATGAGGATGATCCTGATAGAAGGCTGCAATTTTGTGAAGCAATGAGCCAGCGTTTAATTGAAGATCCGCAATTATTATTTAACATTTGTTTTTCCGACGAATGCACATTTTATTTGAATGGAGCTGTAAATAGGCACAATTGCCGTTACTGGGATGACAGTAACCCACATTTATTCCGTGAGGTTCATACCCAGTATCCTCAAAAAATAAACGTCTGGTGTGGCATATTAGGAAATCATATTATAGGACCACTTTTTATTCTTGGAAATTTAACTGGTGAAGTGTACCTAAACATGCTTGAAGACACAATTGATCCTTTAATAACACAAATAATAGAAGATGACCAAAATCATACTGCTGATCGGCTTTATTTCCAGCAAGATGGAGCACCTCCGCACTATGTGGCTCCTGTAAGACAGTTCTTAGATGACCGGTTCCCTGGACAGTGGATTGGAAGGAGGGGCCCAATTGAATGGCCTGCCAGGTCACCGGATTTATCGCCTTTAGACTTTTTTCTTTGGGGGCACTTAAAAAATAAATGTTTTGCCACGAAGCCCGAGTCCATAGAAGATCTTCGCCAACGCATTACAGAAGAGTGCAGAAACATAACACCTGATATGCTACAAAATGTTAGAAATAGATTTGAACAAAATCTGTATTATTGTATGGAATCAAATGGGTCACATTTTCAACATTTGTTAATGTAACGTTTTAATAAATCAATTTAACAGCTTGTTTACTTTTTTTACAAAGCAATGTTAAAACTAACAAACATTGGAATGTACTAACGATTGCAGGTGTTTTCACTCGCAATAATTAAAACTTATTTGTATTTCTCATTAATACCAAAATTATCGGCTTAATGTCTTTAAAGTCGTTTTCGTATTAACTGTTTTAGTAAAATTCGACAAATAGGGTATCATTAGAAAGACAATTTTGTGTCCTTTCAAATGATATGTCATTAGACCCCTCTTTCCATTTAAAATTTTAGGGTTGTTACTCACCCCCGCTAGGGGGTTAAAGGCGCAGATCGAAAAATATGTTTAAAATGTGTCCCCCTCAAAAGCAAAATCGACGTGTCCGAGCATTTTCGCATTCGACTACAAAAAAAAGAGAAAAGCTAGGTGCAAACTTTTCGTTGGACCACCCTGTATGTATTAGATTATAGTATATTATCTTGTCGGGAAAGTTTTGATTTAATTATTTTATGATTTTGTGAATTTTTGTCATTGGCATACATATTTTGTTAACGATGAACCTGACATAAGCTGAAGGGGTGTTCCCATTTTGTATTTAAAAATACCAACACGTTCAAAATCATGGTACGGGATTCTTGATATATTTTATCAATTTGAAATATTTGATTACCCTTACCACACCCTCAAAATCGAATGTCGACTAACTCAAACTAATTTTAGATTCGCACCTGAAAACTTAATAATAATAATAATGGTGTCTATTACAGAGGTTTAATTTGCTTGTGTATCTGATAAAGATATACATTAACAGCCAATTTCTTGGAAATTGCTCGTCTATGATGATGAACAGCGATTTCTAACTCAAACTAATGTCTATGATGATGAACAGCGATTTCTAACTCAAACTAATTTTAGATTCGCACCTGAAAATTTAATAATAATAATAATGGTGTCTATTACAGAGGTTTAATTTGCTTGTGTATCTGATAAAGATATACATTAACAGCCAATTTCTTGGAAATTGCTCGTCTATGATGATGAACAGCGATTTCTTTTACACGTTTATTAGAGTTTCTGTCTTATACCGTTTCCAGTATATTCATTATTTGGATATGGTCTGTTTCAAAACCTGTCCAAGTTCATTAAATATTTCTATTTCTATGCAAGCTTGTTTTGTCAGTAAATATTTTGTAATCATTTCATAATTTCACATATTTATTACCCGATAATATTATCTATTGTAGTTACTATATGAATATATATTTTGTTTAGGGAAAGAGATTATAGACATGATCTTCTCGCAGAAGCCATGAAAGCTGGTACTCCGTTTGCATTATGGAATGGTCCCACCATCGTTGCGTGGTTAGAATTGTGGGTTGGTATGCCTGCGTGGTATGTAGCGGCTTGTAGAGCCAATGTAAAAAGCGGTGCTATAATGAGTGCTCTAAGTGATACAGAAATCCAAAGAGAAATAGGCAAGTGCAATCAATGTTAAACTTTTATTTTTATTGCAAACGAATTGCGTTTTTAGGTTTAAATTTTTAACTCATATTCATAAAAAAACAATTCCTGCATTAAATTCAAAATTTGTTAAAATATGTATTTTATATTATTTCGCGAACAATATAGAAGAAAGGTATCGGAAAAAATCCTAGAATAATTCATAATTAACAAAGGCAAAAAGTGTGAGGATTACAGTTTAATTTTATTTTTTAATGAATGAAATCGATGAACAATTACTGAATTTCCGCCTTTTTACGTTATACCAAGTTTGAGAATTGAACATTATTATGCGTTTTCAGGTATAAGTAATCCGCTCCATAGGTTAAAATTACGTCTTGCCATCCAAGAAATGGTATCACTAACATCACCTAGTGCTCCTAAAACTTCACGAACAACTCTTGCGTTTGGTGATATGAACCATGAGTGGATAGGAAATGCATGGTTACCATCCTTAGGTAAGACTTCATTAATTTAAGGTAGAAACATAAACGCCATAAAGTAATGTGGACGCATTTTGTCCTGATAATTTTTGGTATTGGTTATTAGGTTAAAGCTTTAATAAATGATAATCTTTTATTCTTTTAAAATACGTTGCGCCATACTTACAGGCTTCTTCAGACTCTCAGAATAAGGTTAAAACTAGAGATTTTGTACCGTAGGCTTCTTATATTCTAATAATAATAAGTATTATAGACAGTGTACAATTACTCAGACACAAAATAAAAACATAATAAAATTAAGTGAAAAATGGTTGTTGAAAATCACTATTCCCCCGATAACCGAAGAACCAATATTAATATTAAATAATTTGTTGCTTTACTATACATATCTGTTTGGTACTATATACATATAATAAAATTAGGTACCCCATTGTGTCAATTGATTGATATTTTTTAATTTTGAGTTTTTAGCTAATTTAATCAAAATAGTATGTTTTGGTAAAGTCAGTAACTGTGTGCGAAATGCATGCCACAAAATTACTAATCTGCTATCGACTTTAAATACATGTTATAAGACTGTATAACAAAAAAAATAACTATATTATGTGTTACGTGTCGCTATGTTCTTTAAAGACAATGCGATGCTAATAATTTCAAACATAACTTTGATTAAACAAAACCGACGCGACGCGACGTGAAGTAGTTTAGCGAACAATATGCAACTGATTAATTAGCTTATAAAGATGAGAAATATGGTTCGAAATATTTTAGAAACTGTTAAATACGTATATGTCATAAATATCATCCTCGTTGAGTAACAATTTTATACGAACTAAATAATCCAGTTAGTAGAATACCAACTAATTATCTATCGTATCTGATTTAAATAGATAAATTAATTAAACATTGAGGATACAAGTAATTAATCAATAAAAGTTTAAAATGGGTTTGTTTAATGAAACAAGACTCAATTCCGAGAGTTTCGTTAAACAAGCCCATTTCAAATATAGACGTCCTGCTAAAGGCGCTATCGGCGCATGTATTTATTGGTAATTTTGCATTATGGGGTCACTGACCTTACACGCAGTCGATAGAGTGAATTGTCGTTGTTTACTCGGCATATTACCAACAGAAACTAGATGTCGCCAAACACATTTTTTTAATAATAGTTTACATAATCTTCAACTGAATGAATGACAAAATTTATAATTTGTAGGTCTTCCTCAATATAGAACAACATTTATGGAGTGTTTAGTTGATGCTAGAATGTTAGACCATCTTACCAAAAAGGATTTAAGAGGTCAGCTCAAAATGGTTGATAGTTTTCATAGGTAAATATTGTGTAATAATTTTGAGATTTAAGTTTGTTATTTAAATTTGACTTTTCAGGACTAGTTTACAATTTGGAATATCTTGTTTAAAACGCTTAAATTATGATAGAAATTTATTAGAAGAAAGAAGAAAAAATTGTGAAAATACTAATACAGACGTTTTAGTCTGGAGTAATGAGCGGTTTATTAAATGGGTAGCTTCTATAGGATTAAAGGTAAAAACCATTTAACTTTTTTTTTTCTATAAAAGAACCTTTTGAATTGGCGATAATCATCCAATTTTGTTGTATTGATTTGTAGGAATATGGTAATAATTTATTGGAATCAGGTGTACATGGTGCTTTAATTGCATTGGATGATAGTTTTGATGCCAATAGTATGGCGTTAGCATTACAAATTCCAACCCAAAATACACAAGTAAGTTTAATACATACCAAGAATTTACAAAATATTTATTTGTGTTTTCTTTAAACCTTTACTTTGATGTTTTTTTTATTTATATATTTCCATAAATTACATAATATAACAAAATGATTAACTTACTCTAATGTATTATAAATAAATATAAGGCAGTGAGAATGGTGCCTACAGGATGTAAAAACACAAGTTGTCCCATTTGTCATTCGAATATGTCTATTTTATGGTCGTCACCATCTAGGGTCTGCATGTATGATTGTGATTATTTTACCGCGAATCGATGGCGCGTGAGTAACACAAATTTCTTCTAGAATCGCTCCAACCAAGTTGATGGGGTGTCATATTTCATCTAAATAAATAATTGGCATTCTTTTTGCCTTATACTCCATTCATTTGTTTAAAATATTCCCATCGCCATTCTCGAAGATGCTTTGATTCCATAATGACTTGTCTTATTTATTTTTTTTAATTCCATATTTTGCAGGCACCTCCAGAAAGTAGTTCTTGAATTTTAATACCGGATTCATCTATTTCGAGTCCTTTAATTCAATTATCTAAAGTTGGAACACTGCTCCGCATACATATTATTAATGTTACATCTTATAAATTCATCATAGCGATTTAATGATCTGAACATCGCAACATGAGTTCTTTAATTTCTTTCTGATATTGGCGTTTGCGTTATTTTCCAAACCGTAGTAAAAGGTTTTTTTTTTTTGTAAGTAATGCTGTTTCTTCTACAGCTTGTAAGCGCTACATTATTGTTGAAAACACATTTTTTTATAATTTCTTTAGCATCTATGGACAGATTAATTTTTGTATTTGTTTAATTTCGTTCATTTTTATAAACCTCACCAAAGTCAAAAGTACGAACAATATATTTTTGTTTTCTTTAAGAAGGGAGCTATCTCAGTTAGCATGGTTTAGAATTACCTATGTAAGTTAAAAACTGATGTTTTTGTGTAGAGAGGTTTTATCTATTTCAATTATAAAAGGCAGGTAGTCAGTTTACTATATTTTGGAATACATTATAGCCATCGAATAATAACTATAGACAAGAAGGGTCAGTAGACGCTAAAAACGGCATCGACGCGTCGCATTTCCACCCACATTTCTGGCCCGCTACTATATATACTATGTCTATATGTACTATAAGATACTATACTATATCTATAAGCGCGGCGAATTGCTTTATAGACATGAGCATCAAACGTACCGACACGACGTGAGGTAACTGTATATTATTTTAAACTGTGGTATAGCTTAATGATAAATGATGTCAATTATGAAAAAATTTCAAAGAGAATTTATCTCAAAATTTATATTAAATTTTATTTTCAGGTAAGACAAGCATTAGAAATAGAATTTTCAAATTTGTTAAGGCATGCTACAGATAGACGACAAGAGGAATTACGGTCCTGATATGGACAGGAATTTTGCACTTAAAATGCAAAATTACAAAATGTTTAATATTAAAACTTTTAATTTAATGACCATGTGGTGTTCCAGCTAAGTAGGGAGAAAGAGTGCATATACAATTTGTTTGTTGTAGTAAAAATGTGCAGCCTCACTCGATAAGTTAATGTTTTTAATTAATTTTTAGGTTTTACAAACTAATTTCAAATTGTGTAATATACTACAAACTTTACCAACAATATTAACAAAAATGTAAGACTAAACTCTAGTTTTAGGTTAAATTAATTAATTCTTATTGGTGATATTTTTCACAGTATTCTTTCGTTATTTCGTTAATTAAGTATTTATATTATAAGTTCAACATAATTGGATTTAATATTTATTTCATGTATTTTTATAGATTTAATACGGCACTTATATATTTTTCGGTTCTGAAGGAGTATTATTTTATTAGTATTATTTCTTCGACGAATCCTAAGATTTTTAAAAATTAGTATCTTAACTCATTCGATCCTAATATTCATTGTGGGAATAAATTTAAACCAAATTTGTATTTATAAATGATAACAAAAGACCTATTTATAGACGAGATAGCAAAAAGTAGGTAAAATGTTTCGGAGCTGATCCTGGAGAACATACTATGGAAAACTGTACTTATTTTCAGTCGTTTAGAAAATACATGGTAATTGCAAGTTTTATGGTTTTTACATTCGACGTCATAACATGTTAGTTACGGTCTTTTCGACGTCAAATTTGAATATTAATGCAAGGCTCGGACATATGCATAGTACAGTGCTATAAAAGTGTTAATTTCAGAAAAAGCTCTGCAGATACTGACTAGAACTCCAGAGGCTCTATTTGCATTGGTAGTAATACTGCCAATGTGTTCACGAAAAGTAAATTTGAAATTTAGTATCAAACACAAACCACTATTACTGCCTATCATATCGGCCAAACGGTTGACCGCGGAGATCATAATTGTAATGAATGATACTCTTTTTTTTAGAGAAACTAAGGAATTTGCATTTACCGATATTTAGGTGAGGTTTGTTCCTTTGATACCACAGTTATTATAGTAATTTAGAGGGGAAGAGAATTTTAAATAAAATGTAGTAATGTTCGTGATCGAAGGATTTCTTTCTGAATAAAAATCAGAAAAAAAAAACGAAGGACCCAAATTAGACCCTTGGGGATAATGATTGACAACTGTAAGAACTCAACCCATTGTAATACACATGCTCCTGCGTTATCCCTAAGCTAAGAACAATGGGTAATCAAATCCAAATCCTTGCAATACTACTTGATCCAGTCCATAGATATCGTTGGAAAAGTCTATATGGATTACGTCAAGGCGATCTTTTTGATCTAGAGCTCTAGCCATCTCATGAGAAATAAGAAATAAATGTGTTACTGCCCTTCACAAAACCATGCTAACGCGCCGGTATATGATTGCTGATTGACGAATAAATAAAATGGCCTCAAACAATTTTGAAAAGTTTGGTAATATGGTAATCCGTAATCGATAGTTTGATATTTCAAATGTCACCGGACCTCAAAATATATTTAGCCTGCTTACATCTCATCGGGAAGATTTTTGTTTGTAGGATTAAACTAAAGATATGATACATAGGCTGAACAAGAATCTGTATACAACTTTACAAAGAAAGACGGTATATTGTCAAGACCAGAAGTTAATTTATTTTTACAATATCGAGCTCGGATAGCACCCTCACCGCAGCTGATTCAACAGCTGGATCAAAATCAACTGAACCAGCAGTGGTGAATCCAAGAAGTCATTACTAAAACACGAAGCCTTGTTTTGTTTTAAAAATTAGTTCAAAAGTGACCAATTTGAACCCTTCTCAGCCTCCTGAACTCATCATAGTGTGTCCCAGAAGACGTACACTTCTTTCTATGCGCTGCTTCCTTCAATATAACATTTTTTATTAGTGAATTTGAAAACCAGCTTATAAAGACACGTTAATGTTTCTTAAACACTGATAAGAATTTATTAAAATATTGATACAGAAAATTAGAGAACTTGCCCAAGGCCTCATCATTTTCAACTGTAGTCCTTAAGAAAGACGACATAATAAATTATACAGTGATACAAAATCAGCTTGTTTAAAATTCTAATCGCCCAAGTTTTCATTAGAAGTAATCGACATATTGATGACAATAAATTCAAGAATAAATCTTCTAGAAGGTATTAATAATTTTTTGTCGCAAACCTTTGCCATGAGCTCAGTTGCCTCTAGCATTTTTTCAACCTGCTCAACTTCTACATAAGCCGAAATATACAAAACAACAATACGCTTCGTGTGTAAGTGACCATATTTCTGACTTCTATTTTGTTGTTGTCTATTTTGAAATATTAAAAATAGGTCTCTATATTATTGATTGGTCTATTTGAAAAAGTCTGAATGCCGATTGTGCCTGGAGGAATATGTACCTGCCCAGCTGTAGCCAGAACTAGATTCGCAACATTCGGTGAAGTAGCCCTTTTACCAGCGAATCTAACATAAAGCTTATCCAGCAAAATAATCGACTTAATTAAGAAGATTGAGCTGTTTGGTGAAATAAGAGGTATTATGAGCCAATGTGGTCTCAATAGAGGGGTCGTTGGACCTGCTGAGTTTGACCTACCCACCTACCTTATATTTTTAAAATATTTGTTTCATATAGAGAGTGAGAAATAGCACCGGGTATGTTTATAAAAGATATTAAGTTTCAAATATACCTAGAACTCAGTGGTCGCTTATGATAGGTTGTACTGGGTCGGCAGTAAAGCGAAGGCAAAATTTCAATACCTACCTAATTATTTTTAGTTTTAAATTCATAGTAAAGTTTGTTACGGTTACTTAACATTTCAGACTAGGGAATTCTTATTTTTAGACGAAATGAAGCAATTTTTGGCGGACAAACGCAACATGAACCAACATAAAGTAATTATTAGTTAGAAATGTCTGAGGAAATGTCATTCTAACTCACGACAATGTCTGTAAACAATTTAACTCCCCTGATATAAATGCCGCACCATCATCATTTTCTAAGTTCCGTAAAATATCCCTTATTTAATGACGTACTAGTTTCATGGTGTCCTCGCAATGGTAATCCTTGAGTAGCTTAAAAAATGGTCAAATGAATTAATCTTTTTATTATGTCGCGATTTTCATTTACTAAATTGTGTTTTTGAATATAAGCAGAATCTAACGCGGTTGCAATATTGTCTTTACCAAATAATTTAAATTTTAAAGCAGGGAATGTGATCTTTAAAGATTGTATGCTTGGAAATTATCATATCTGGCGGAAATCCATGGACATTAGATAGCAAACAATTCCAACAAAATAATTTATTTTTACTCGAGCGGTAAGCTATGAAAACTTTTCACGAAACTGTACATTAGACGACCTAGTATAAGTATTCTAGAAATTTGTATAGGTGACAATGACGCATACGGTCTATTATATGTTAGTTTGTCCTCATACGTTAGATTATGGACGCGCTGTGCTCTAATAAATATTCTATTATATCAAAATCCCATGGCCATCATTACATACAAACTATACAAACATATCTCAAATCATATATAACTTTTGTATACCTATTTTCTTTTTAAATTAATTTATAAAATGCACAATACTTAATTTATTTTACCGAACTGCATGTAAAGTCCCAAATTCTCGAAAAAACAATAACCTTATTCTAACTAAGTAGATAGTATCTACTTAATTAGGTAGATACCTTTATTAAAGACTTTTTTTCGTTGAAATAAAGAATTCGACAAGCAAATACGTTTTGGAGTTTGCAAATTCAGCAAATTTGCCTTTTGTTATTAGTACATAGTATATGTGGGTCGGTCAGCCGATCCTACATTTAAGGTGCATTCAAATGTAGAATCGGCTAACTATATTGGAACTGGAACTTTGACAAACGACAGGTTCTGCTATGTGATTTTTGCATGTGCATGAGAGAGGTGAAACGACTTCTAAATTATATAATTCTCCTTAAATACAAGAGATTGAAGTAAAGAACAAAAAATATAATGCCATACATTTACATCAGTGTGGATGTATAAGATTTCCCAAATTAAATTGGTCGATTCTGCCTACGGATTATTCAGGCACGGCAGCCCGAATAATCGCCACTGCTAGAATTCCTAAACTTCAAAGATCAATTTTAAATGTATGTATTCATTTTTGCTTCCGTCACTATTTTGAAATTAGCTGAACGAAACTATATCTACATTTATTATTATTATTATGCAATTTTGTTTAGACAATTTAGACATTATAGGTAACCTAGACACTGCAGACAATAGATAAAGTTTTATAATTCTAAAAGTTTTCAGTATTGCATAAAAATAAATTTAGAAAATAGTTTTTATTTTTACACTCCTATATATATTTTTTGTTTAGTAAATATCATCAATATATTTAAGAAAATTGATTTCAAATATCTTTATACTTAAATCTATACCTAAGACATACTTTCTTAACGAAAACGAAATAAATATTCACCGTAGAAGTATTAAATATCCAAAAAAATAGTGACTGAAACAATTTTTAATAATGATAAATAGAACTTTACGTTCAAATGCATACAATGAATATTTAAATTAATTAGAAATACAAAAGAGAAACAATATCATAGAAAGTAAATAACTTTAAAAAAATAATACCCGCTTCTGAACTCGTTAGTTAATTGACTATTCATTAGCTGAACAGTCGGCTACAGTTATTACGCTATGGCTGAACTGAAATTAATATTAATATTCGCGGAGAAAGTGTAGTCTTCTACTCATATATAACGTGTCTATGATTCACTAAAAATATTATGAGACACGCTTACGTGTCGTATTTTTTCTTCATGAATAATAGCCATATTTATACAGTCACTAAAATATTTTTTATACTATCATTTAAGTCTCATCTATTTCATAGATCTAATTTCGGCTGCTTTGTATGGTGTAGGAATAGAATAATATGTCTACCGAGAGACATTTGAGCTTTAATATGTTATTATAACGTCATTTTTAGAGATACCTACCATGTAATTTTGGAATATTAGTATTTACGTGTATTACGATCTAATATTATTGTTTTTCTTGTTATGAATATTTATATAATGAATTTATACACCAAGGATTTTCTATATTTTTTCATAATAATTAATATTGTCAAGAGATACTGCGTTTTATATGACTTTATTAATTGTAGTAGTACGTATTATTATTTAAGTAAATACATTTTTATTTATATGTGTGATTAAAAAATAGTGTACATATTTTTAAGTAGCTATATTTTATTTATACGGTTTATTAACCATTTTTAATATTCTCTGAAAATGTGTAAGAGTTTTTCTCTAGGTAAAAGGGTTTGAAACTTATGTTTAACAAAATTTTCTTTAAAGCTCTAGTTTCAACTTTTTGTGTTATTTTAATTTCAATACTCGATATCTTGACATAACGTATTTAAAAAAATAATACTAATAATTATTCGTTTTTTTTTACAAATATGAATAAATCAAAAACTAAATAGTGTCATATAAAATGATTAATATTCAACATTTAGTAGATATTTCACTATTTAGCGGTTAATCTTTATATATATATATATATAAGAATTGCTTGTTACATAAAGCAGCAAGACTTTAAGTTATGTTAGAAATTTATTTCACACTACCATGCTTCCACCAGACGGCCGTTTCGTCGATCCACGACTCATCAGTGGTGATCGGCAGGCAGTGTGACCTAAATTTCCAACATTTACAAAGAGCTTATACTAGCACGAGAATTGATTGAGAGAGAGATGTTTTTGGCGACACCTAGCGTGCACAGGCAATATGCCGGGTGAAACACAGTTCACTAACGATGGCCGGACAAGAAGTAACAACTCCATTATATCCTATTGCCAACACTAGATGCGCCCGAATCCCCTAGCAGGGAGGCTTTATTTAAGAATTGCTTGTTACATAAAGCAACAAGACTTTAAGTTATGTTGGAAATTTATTTCACACTACCATGCTTCCACCAGACGGCCGTTTCGTCGATCCACGACTCATCAGTGGTGATCGGCAGGCAGTGTGACCTAAATTTCCAACATTTACAAAGAGCTTATACTACCACGAGAATTGATTGAGAGAGATGTTTTTGGCGACACCTAGCGTGAACAGGCAATATGCCGGGTGAAACACAGTTCACTAACGATGGCCGGACAAGAAGTAACAACTCCATTATTCGGGCGCATCTAGTGTTGGCAATAGGATATAATGGAGTTGTTACTTCTTGTCCGGCCATCGCTAGTGAACTGTGTCTCACCCGGCATATTGCCTGTTCACGCTAGGTGTCGCCAAAAACATCTCTCTCAATCAATTCTCGTGGTAGTATAAGCTCTTTGTAAATGTTGGAAATTTAGGTCACACTGCCTGCCGATCACCACTGATGAGTCGTGGATCGACGAAACGGCCGTCTGGTGGAAGCATGGTAGTGTGAAATAAATTTCCAACATAACTTAAAGTCTTGTTGCTTTATGTAACAAGCAATTCTTAAATAAAGCCTCCCTGCTAGGGGATTCGGGCGCATCTAGTGTTGGCAATAGGATATAATGGAGTTGTTACTTCTTGTCCGGCCATCGTTAGTGAACTGTGTTTCACCCGGCATATTGCCTGTTCACGCTAGGTGTCGCCAAAAACATCTCTCTCTCTCAATATATATATTTAGTTGAAATTCTCTTGTTGACTCTTCAGGAAATATTAAGATTGAAATAAACATTGTAAATATTAACAATATTAGTAAATGTGGCAGCAAGTCAGTATTATCCAATGCGTGCCTGCACATTATTTTTGGTGCTGACATCTCATTATGTTTTTATGTAGTGAAAAGTTCAATCGAATGAAAATTAAAATGTAATATTTCTATTTGTACATTCCTTGCATTACTGAACATGGAATATGTGCAGTGTTTAGTTCAGTAACATTAGGTTCAAACTACCTTTAACTTTAATATTACCGACAATCTATCAATTCTAATAATGTTGTAATAATTTATCGATAAGACATTCTGCGAATTGGTATCTGTAAATTGGTCAATCTGTAATAACAGATTTTAATAAAAAAATATTAATTATTCAAATTTTACGAAGCAGTTCGTATATTGCATATTATATTTTTCGTTATTAGAAATTTGTATTGAATAATTAATGAGCCTATAGCTGCCAGGTATAGGCATATGAAATCGACACAGCCGACGACAGTGAATCCCCTATGAACTAATTTTGTTACTCCATGGTTGTAGAATATTTAATCCATTTTACCAATTTGGGTGTAAAATAATGGAGAAACATATAAACCACAACATTTTTTTACAGAGGATAGACTGTAGTCGGCTGTGTGGATTTCATATATAACGTATATCTATAGTGCCTGGGAGACATATCAAAGTCCAAAATACATGATCAGATCATATATCATGATTTTACCAAACAAAATTTTTTAAATGATTACGGATCACTATTTTACCAAAATTTTACAGGGTCTACTAGAAGTATTGGATATCAAACCAAATGAAAATAAAAAGCTTATAAGATTTAATAGTTGATTTAACTAGAAAACCCTATTTTTGGAGTTATCATGTTTCTCCCAAAGGTCGGAGATATCATGTTGGCGATTTCTCACTGACGTCGATTAAAATAAATTTGGTTGAGTGAGTGACTCTTATTTAACCAAATAGGTTTCTCAACGCCACTTCAATAATGCACTATAACCAGTTTATTAAAAATAAATGAACAGTTTGTTAGTTAGAATTATATT
The DNA here is from genome assembly GCA_911728435.2 of Apoderus coryli. Taxonomy (NCBI): domain Eukaryota; kingdom Metazoa; phylum Arthropoda; class Insecta; order Coleoptera; family Attelabidae; genus Apoderus; species Apoderus coryli. Next base: position 21,095,475 of record OU452200.1, on the reverse strand, counting down.
ATAATTTTGGTGTACCTCTTGAAGCATTGATAAAATAATTCTACTATATGTTTCTCTGTTCTGTCAAAAATCGGCAACTTAACTAAAATATTGACATGACCAAACGATTTCTTCAAACATATTTCCTTTTTCAAATTTAGGCGTCACTTTTATTTTGTATTGTATAAAAGATACCAAAAAAATCAACCTAATATAGATCAAATAAAATTACTTATTGAATTCTATCTCAATATTTAAATTATAAACATATGTTAATTTTTAAGTGGATATACCTCGTATATTATATACAGCTCACGATTGACGATGTATTTGTGTACTTATTTTCGATGCCGAAGTGGAATCTGTTTCAATATACATTGGGGTTCTAAAGTTTTAACAGAAATAACGCTCTTCACGCGTAATTTTGTGTTTCAAAGCTCTCATAAGATCTGATTATCTATCAGTGTTAAATTGTTTAATCGTTTCGCCGCCGTCTAAGTAACATATTTGGGATATTAGGTAGTATTGTATAACTTCTTGAGAACATTTCGATACTTGTGGTCGGCAGCTTCAGGAGCCTACATAATGGTGTTTACTTTATTTGGCGCTGGAATACATTATCTTGTTGTTTCTAACTTTATATGATTACCGTTAAAATGTGTACCATGGGTCTAATGATTTTTTCAAACATTTCTTTGTACGAACACATTTATATACACGGTAGAAACAAAGAGGGATGATTAAAACCAATGCAAATTTAAATAGTGCTTTAATATAAACCGATGTGGAAATCAAATGAGAAAGAACTGCAAAAATGTATTCACAATAATGAGACTGCAGTAAAACTGTGAACTTTTATTAGGTATACTCTTTGGACAGTCGTACAACAATTGATCTTTCAACACAACCTTACCAGGAAGCAGTCACAAACACATATATACCTAAAATGGAATAGAGAACTTTTTTAAGTAGAATAGATTGATGAAACGGTCGCCTGGTGCAAGTATAATATTTGACAGACAAATTATGTAATTAAATATGTCTTCTTAACAAACTGAAACAACAGCTTCTCTCTGAGTTAGGTGCGTTTAGTATCGGAAATAGAATCCAATTTAGTTATCGACGACATATTTTAACACTAATTGCTATATTGGCTCATCAACTCACTTGTCTATATTATGCAGATATAGTGTGGTCCATAATTCATAAAATGACCCAACACCACTAATATTTTAGTAATTTAGGATTAACAAGACGAAGCAAAGTGCTTAACAGAGAAAATCTTGATTTAAAAAGTAAAAAATTTAATCCGATTCAGCGAAGATTTTAATTGATCATGATGGAAATTATTACAAACAATTTTGGAAAATGTATTTGTATCTACTAGTTACATTTGATTGAATTTTTCATAAATAATTTGTAGATAACATTTGTAATAAATAACAATAACATTTTCTGCCGATTCTTAGCTAGTACAAATCAATCCCATAATATAAAAATGCTTATTGATTGTCAATATTATTGGAGCAAACTAAAATGCATTTGTATACTATAAATATGTATATGGCAATTTCAGACGTGCATTTAAAAGAGCAGCGACCATTTTCATATAAATATTGTAATCATTGTTTATATTTTATGTATCATAAATTACAAGATGCTTATATTTAAATGAGCTCAAAACATGTAATATTAGAGTATTATTTGAAAATAAAAAAACTCCACAAATTACGCATGTGCTAGGAGCAAACACAAAAAACTACATAGAATACAATTACAAAAATATCTTAAATATTACTAAACAAAAACGAATTGCAATACGTCAAATCCCATAAATATAGTGGTTTTTACTTACTATAGTATACCCTATGGGGTACGTTTGGGTAAACATTCCAAAAATTATAATTTATGGGTTGGATAGGGTGTTCAAGATTTACGTAATGTATCGCGTATTTTTTAAGGTTATTTTTAATTTTTTTATGTGCCTCTGCACTTTAGGCAATTTAGCCATCATCCTGTTAATTTTATTATTTTCCTGGGGTGAGCAGCTACATGCAGCGGGCTCGGAGTTCGAACCTACTACATACCGAGACAGTCTGCTCAAGTCTAGCGCGCTTAGCCACGAGACCACCCGCTTTTTAAGGTTAAATTGATGACATGATACATAAAATAATGCACAATGAGAAGCTTTTCTTTTGAAAAGAGTTACCAATCATTTTTTTTAGGAAACTCTGAGTTTATTAGACTAGTCAATATTTTTAGTATTATTTTACTAATTTATTTTTATTCATACAATTGACAACTTTGTACATACAATAGAGTAATGTCATCAATTGCTCTCATACCATCTGTTGTACCATACTACTATTTGTTTTTACTACCAAGTCACTAGATTTATTATCCCTGTATATATTATACAGATTTTAATATATATTTTAATTTTTATTATTATAAAGAATATACAAATATATTGTTTAAGTAGTCAGTTTTATACGAAAAAGTTACTATACATAATTTTGAATTGTTATTTATTTTGTAGCTCTAAAATTGAAACCTAAACCAATTGTATAAGGTCGTGCTTACATAACTGCTGTTATTTACTACTAAACATAATAAATTAATAATGATGAAATAAATTAAAAAAACTGAATGATTGTCATAATCCGTATTTAATTCTAATAAGTAATTAATAAAATTTACTGAAGTGTACATACATTGAAATAAAAATGAGACATGAAATACTTTGCGTTTCATTCCAATTCTTATAATAAGCGCCTCCTCACTAGGTAGATAGATCCGCACTGAAATCAGTAATATCTAAGGTATCGCGTTTTGTACATTTAATGCAAAAAACCCAACGGCAATGAACAAAATTTCGAATGCCTCAAAGGAACTTTATACATTTTGGTGAAAGAACTTGTCAGAAAACAGACACAGAAATCAGTAACAGTAGCATTAGCAAGAAGTATTTAAGAAAAAACTGTTTCTTCACAATCATAAATAAGTAAAACAATAACAAAAGTTCAATATGATGGCCATTTTAATATAAACAAAAAGTATTCTCATGCTCGATTTTGATAGCTTTAGTGATAGTGATTAGATTAGGACCTTATTTTTAGTTTCCTTCGAATAATTAAACGTAAGTTTCATAACAATTCCCTAATCAAATTTTGGGTAATTTAGATTATCTATTTTTTTTAACAAATTTATGATCCCAGCAAAAAATATCATGTGCGCTAGTAGTAGTAGTATATCGTAAAATTTCACCAATGACTTAACAAAGCTACCTTCTAACGATTTCTGGCAGCTAGGTGTTGTAAATTTAGACAGGCTGTCGCAGATCGTCGGAAAATTTTCGCAAATTTAGATGTGCAACATCCAAGTTTTTTTAAATGGGACACCCTGTATTTGATACTTTTTTTGTGAAAAAGGCTAAAAAGATGTCCTATGTCTTATACCTAAATCTAATAGTTTATGAAATAATTACAAATATATTGTGCGATATTTTTTAGAATCGCATGATTATATGTATATATTATGTCATGCGATATATTTAAAGAAATTAAAGACCACTTCAGCGCTATCATTTTAATAAAAGGAAACCAAGATATAATAATTTTATTAATATTAAAAACTATAATAATAAATAATACAGCAACGCCTAAATTAAACGTTAAAAGTTAACAGCCTAAAGCAAGTTTTCAATATGTCCTCATTGCATTGCATAATACATGTAGTATAAACAGCCTCTAAATGTTGTACAGCATTGGAAACAAAATTTGTTTCATAATAGGTAGAATCTGAGATTATGAGTTCTAGTTCGATCATCACATCCTGTCATTAATCAATGCTCAACCCGATGAGTTTTACTTAAATTATTTATCTTGTTTCCTCAATTTCAACTTTTATGACAGACAAGGAAATTGATGTGAAATAATCATAGAATAATGTTTATATACTGAAATAGAATGGACTCTCCCGTGTTGACGAATGTGTCAATATAATTGCGCCAGGCGCGTAGTGATGCCGTTACGGACCTGTGTTCCAAGGAATTTCCGGGCCCACCCCCTCACCGCCACACCCATTGAAAAACAAACCAATATTTATACGTTTATTACGAAATCAAACAAATTTAATCAAAGCACAATTTAAAATATAAAAACTAAAAAATATTCATGCTATTTTTTAAACCTTGCAAGTTAAAGAGTTTGTTAAATTAGACAAAAGTTGCAGTTTTTGATGCCTATTTAACATCCCTTTATACTATAGCAAATTCTTTTTAGTAACTGAAATACAGGGTGATTTGTGAAAAACGCCGAATTTTTTTCTCAAATATTTTGAAAATTATTGGTTTTAGACAGACACAAAGTTTAAAATCAAGAGTTTACAAGACGGCACGTTCAAAATTAACGTCCGCCGTTTTGCCTTACAACTAAAATGGTTTGTCACCACCTTTAAAATACGGTATACCTAACTCAAGTATGCTCTTGACGCTTCGATTCGATAGTAGTCATCATCAATGATTTTTCCGTGATACAGACCTGCATTATTTTTTGCTGAGCGAAAATAAAGTATTTGAAAGGGCATTATGTAGTATATAACATATATATATATATATATATATATATATATATATATATTGAAATTTATATATATATATATATATATATATAAGTTTGAAGTTTTAAAAACCTTTCAGTAATCAAGTATCTGTCAATTTCATTCTGTGATTTAATTTAAAAATTGGGAACATTCCACCGGAGTCAGTAGAAGCAGCAAAAGTAGCACAAATTATTGCCAGTTTTGATATTTATCTATTCTTTATAGAAAATGTAACTTTTGTATAATAAAACACAACAAGACAACACAACCACGACCTAAAATCTAGTACTTTTTTCCCTTGTATAATAAATAGTTATTTATTAGCTCGAGGTTGTGTTGTCTCCCGACGCGCAGCAGATTATCCAAGTGAAATTTGAGGTTTTAAAAACCTTTCAGAAATCAAATATCTGTCAATTTCTTTCTGTATTTGATTTAAAAATTGCGAAAACTCCACCGGAGTCAGTAGAAACAGCAAAAGTAGCGTCACAAATTATTGCCAGTTTTGATATATAAAGAAAATGTAACTTTTGTATAATAAAATTTCCTAAAATTCAATATTTACCTTTACTTATGTGTCCGGGAAAAAGTACTCACTTTTTTCCCGGGGATAAAAAGTGACATTTTATTACCTGTCAAAAGAGTAAATATGTCAAACTTTTTTCCCGTCACAGAAAAATAGTTATTTATTATACAAGGGAAAAAAGTACTAGATTTTAGCTCGAGGTTGTGTTGTCTCCCGACGCGCAGCGGAGGGAGACAAAAAACCGAGAGCTAAAATCTAACTTTTTTCCCGTGTATGATACACTATTTTTTTTCTGAGACGGGAAAAACTTCGATTTAATATTGAAAAAAGTCAGAAAATTATCCAAGTGAAATTTGAAGTTTTAAAAAAGTAATCAAATATCTGTCAATTTCATTCTGTAATTTAATTTAAAAATTGCCAACACTCCACCGGAGTCAGTAGAAGCAGCAAAAGTAGCATCACAAATTATTGCCAGTTTTGATATATAAAGAAAATGTAACTTTTGTATAATAAAATTTCCTAAAATTAAATATCTACCGTTACTTATGTGTCCGGGAAAAAAGTACTCACTTTTTTCCCGGGGATAAAAAGTGACATTTTATTACCTGTCAAGAGAGTAAATATGTCAAACTTTTTTCCCGTCACAGAAAAATAACTATTTTCTCACTTTTAAAAATGACGTGACTGTCTTATTTGCAACAATTGACAAGAAAGTAAAAACCCAGGGAAGTTAATTTAAAAAATGATTAAATGGCTGATGCTTTTACTTTTAAAATTTAAGTAATATTAAAAAGTACCTAGGTAATATTCAAAAAACTAGGTATGCGGTAACTGAAAAGTTAGCAACAGAAAACTCACATTGTGTTTTAATTTTGATCAAATATTAAATTATTTTTTAACGGCATACATAACTAACTCAATGCTTTCAGATAGATGATACACTAATAAAATTAGCAAATATTTGCTAATTGATAATGTATTTTAAGATTTATTAATATATTTCGACGTACCAAACAACCTAACGTATCGTCTGAAATAAAAAAAAATATATTTCATATTCGTAAATTCCTTTACAAAGTACAGAATGGTGCGAGCTTGGTACATTGATGTAGATGAGAAATCAAATCTCAAAGAACTAAATCACAGAATTCCACCTAAATTTGTGACACTAGAAGATCTTTACAAAACTATTGGAGTTGAATATTTTGAGGTACGTTTCATATACCTAATCATTTTTTTAAGTAGGTACCTACCTAAACAGAAACCGGATTCATAAGTTATTGAACACCAAATAAATAAAATTTACTTATTAGTTGCTTAATACGAGTATTATCTAATAAAAGCATAAGTTCATCTCTTAATTAACAATACATTCAGAAGATAGAAAGAATACATAATAATGAATACCAACATTGCAGCAAAAAAACACGTCTAAAAACTACCTTAAATTTTTATGTAGGTATTTAGTTTTGTGTTCATACATTTTTTAATTAATTTTATTGTATATATGTTACAGTTAACATGTTTATTAGGCTTATATATTTATTGTGTCCCACCGGGAAGGTATTTGATCGATTATGGAGAAACTACACTGTGGAACAATCAATTGTTATTATTCTTTTTATTCTGAAAACGTAATTTTTGACATACAATTTCAAATATTTCGAAAACATTTTAGCCGAATATTGGTCCCGTCGACCTACGTACTACACCAGATTTTCAAATTGTTCCACAGTGTAGTTTCTCCATAATCGATCGAATCCCTTCCCAGTAGGACACCAGGTATACCTAAGGGCCGTACATTATTGCCAGACAGTTACCGTGGGCCCTAATTACGTCACGACGCTTTCAATATCGTACAAATTAGGGAACCTAGTCATAATAGCCTTACACTTACTTATATGTTATTTGGGGTACTATTCCAATACTTCTTGTAAGCAGTCAGACCAATCCGATAGGGCAAATATCGCCCCAGGCACAATAAACATTCCGCTGTGAAAAAAGTCAAAAATGTGTTATTTGGATGGTTTTTCCTTTATACATACTCGATCTCTCTTGGTTTTGGTGGCAATTGGCATACACGAAGAATTTTTAAAGGGTTTAAAAATATAAAAAATTTATATTTCCTAAACGAAAAAACTACAATTGGCGTTCAGGAAGAATTTTTTAAAGGGTTTAAAAATATAAACAATTTCTATTTCCTAAACGAAAAGACTACACGTTAATTATGTATGAACTTGATAGTACAGATCTTGAGGGGCTTTCTTTCATTAAAAAATTGTTTTAATATCTGAATATTAATTCGTTTAGTTGTTTAAGTTTAGAGGTTAAATTAGTTTGAGTTGGAAGGTCCCTGTAGTCGGTAAGTAAATTTTTTACTTATTATACTCTGATAAATATCTTTATTTGCTTGAATGTCTTACCTTCATCAGAGTAACGGTACTCTATTTCATATATACAGGGTGTCCAGTGGTAGAGTGCACAAGACGGAAAAATTCTTTATTTTTCATTTTATGACAAAAAGTAATTCTTTATAATAATGTAACGCTTGTTTCAAGTGGCGGTCGTTACTAGGTGGCGTGTTCGGGTTTTCGGCGGCTTATTCCTCGGGCGCCAGTTTATTAACGTGGTATGCTCCACGGACACCAGGTAACTCTAGTGGAGATAGTAATTCCAGGGTCGAGTTTTTAATTCGACGAAAAGAGGGCCTAAGGCTTAGTCCAGGTGTTTTACTAAAGACAAAACGGGATAACAAATATTAACAGTTTATTAATTAAAATATATATAATTCAACCGTTCCTAAATAAAATAAAGTAAATACACAACAATAAAAATAATACAATACGGTAAAATGAATGTACGGCGCTCGGTCTGCAAAACGTGCGCGGCCTAGAGGTAGGATATTACCGGGTGTGTTTCTCCACGTGGCAGTGTTACGGTATTTCTTGAAACAACTAAAACGGGCGTCCCTCTGAGATTACCACGGTGTAGCCGGTGAGTTTGCCTTGATTCGGGTCGTTAGATCCTGCCAATTAGCTACTGCTAATGGTCCGGGTTCAGGTCGCCACTTCACAGAACAAACTCGGCTTAGTACAGTAGGGATGTCTGACGTGGCCCCGGAACGGTAGTTGGACGGGCACGGGCTAAGGCGTCTCACGAATGTCGCCGTAGCTTTGACAAACGCAAGAGACCCCCCGGGTGGTCCGCACGCAGATTCGGGACGTTCAGACACCACAACCCCCTACTAATGGCAATCTCAGAAACCCTCACACTTACTACTTACTCGTTTCCACTTGCCACGCTTATACACACTCACCCTTATCCGGTACTGGCCCGCACACAACACACTTACGTGCTACCCTTGCTGCTGGACGGTTGACTGCTGTTGACTCCACTCACCACTTCACCACTACTACTGCTGCTGCTGGTCGCTGCCGGTCGTCGACAGACTGTTTCTGTGTGGTGATCTGGTATTTATGCACCACGGCGCTGTCCCCACTGGCCGGCTTCTCTCTCTCTCCCTACCACGAGGCCAGCGCGCATCATGTTCACGCTAAGCACAAGCCACGTCGCTGTCGGTCGATGCACGGCTGAAGCGGTGGGGTATAATACAAGGTGGACGGAATTACGTCAACATATTGAAAGGAAAAAGTAACTTCGTTACAATAAGTTCTGCTTGTCGCAAAAATCAATTTACAAAAATATTGACTTTTGACAGTTTTTCTCATTTTCATATGTTTGATGTGATATTTTGCACACCTTGTATTACTATTTACCAAAAATGTTGAAAGTTGTCATAAAATAATAATAATAATAATAATTATTTTATTTTATTTGCGAAAATCAACACATCTTACAAAATAACAACATAATATTACATTATCAATTAGGTAATAAATTACATATATATATAACATAACTTATCTACTGTGTTCTCGCAAAAAGGAACCAGAATCAATCTATGAAAGTTCTAGTCTGGTCCCTAAAATAAATGGACAAGAATAAAATAAATGTAATTAACAATCAAATCACTGTCGTAATAGAGTAGGTATCACACAAATACTCATAAAAACAGTCACCCAACAATCAGAAACCCAAGTAAATCTATTTCCGAAGGCTGCAACAAAATTTACCATTTTTTCCTATATAGGTACCAATACATTTCTGATGGTGAAAAGTCTCTTTTTTACTTGCACCTTGAATTTCATTAATGATTATTTTTGATATAGAAATAGTATCTAAATCAATTAATGAAAGTTTCCCTATAGGAAAATTTTAGATTTTAGAGCCCGTGAACGTAATTTTTGACATAAAACCTTAAAGAAACAGTAAGACGTATAGAACATGATATACAAAGTCCACAGATCTAGAAAGGGGAGTTTCTAGATCTGTGACAAAGTCTAGTTGAAATTTTACTTAGAATCCAAAAGTATAATAATATATACGGTATTCCATTTGAAATAAGTTGAAACCTACTTCCGCTAGAACCGTCGACATAGTTACACTGCCAAATTTACTTCCTAAATATATTTGAAATAGTTAATAAATAAAATTATTGATAACATTCTGTCGATAGTAGATTATCACGCATGCGAAATGCTATAATCGTGATTCGAGAATAGACACACAGTTACTCTATTCATAGCAAATGTTCGAATTTAATTAGGTTGATGTTGAAGATTACCAATGCGATGAGACGTTTAAAAATCTAATGCAACTTAGAGGAAATAAACATTTAGAAACAGTAGACAACCTAGATGACACTGCACAAACAGCGCATGCTACGGAGCATTTTCATTCTGATGATGAATTTCGACTGGTTCTAAGAGGTTGCGCATACTATGATTTTAGAGACAAAAATGACGAATGGATCAGAGTTGAAGTGTTTCCAGGTGACTTATTGGTAATACCTGGTGGCTGTTACCACAGATTTATAGTGGATAAAAATGTAAGTGAAAATAATAAGTATAAACTCCTTGCCCTTAGTTTTTTCCTTGTTTTGTTGCTACATATGTTTGATGATATGATATGATTTTGTTGTCAAAAGGTTAGCTAGCATGTCTTTCGGTACGGCCGGGGATTTTTAATTTTTTGTACTACTGTACAGGATAATTTCAATTCAATTTTGCTATGATAATGAGAGTGCTATTGCTGAATCTGCTATGAGTAAAACAAACAATTGCTATAAGCACAGTATAATAAATAAACAGTATTCCGTCATGCGAATCTCGTATTATTTTTAGTTTTTTTCCTATAATCGCGGTGTTATACGTCACAGTTTGAAATTATTTAGGTCAAAGTGCCAACGTGGACTCGGAATGCTGTACTTTATTACGCTGTGCTGTGGGTAAAGTCACCGCTCCCATTCTAGGTCTGATTTTTGTGACTTTTTTGGACACTTAGACAGTACAATTATTATAAAATATTAATCATGTAAAAAATCTTATAGGTACTTATGTACCACTCAACTTACATATTCAGTTGAAAATTATTTCCTCTAACATCTTTTTAGTAATGATTAGGTGTACTTACCTTATTTATTCGAAAATTCTGATTCTTATTCCATTGTTTCAGGATATCTTTACAGGAGTAAGAGTTATGAAAAACGAGGTTTACCAAGCATACAATCGACCATCAGATTAAGTGAATTGCGGAAAGGATTCTAGTTAAAAAATACATAACGATGAATTTGAAAAATTACCCAGGCCCACAAGAAAAAAAGTTGTCTGTACTTTTGACCAGACAGATCAACTTTATGTTACGTATTTTTCGATGCTCAATCCTAATCTGCAATTAAAATATAGCCTTCCGCAAAGATTTTTTTTACCTAAATCAGCGACACCGATAACCCCTTGCCTCATGTTTATAGGGATTTTCAATTTTAATCATATTTTAAGGTTAGAATTAAATTTAGCTTTTTCTGATCTGTGAGCTTCAAAGGGTTAAAATTTCGTGAAAACATATTCAAACCATGGTTTTCGATGTATTTTGATCCGTAGCATTCAGAATCGAATGCTACGGATCAAAATTAATTAATTAACTTAATCGTATTTCTCTTTACTTTATTTTTAATGAAAAACTCGTATAAAATGAGTTTTTGCATTTAGGTAAAAAAAGTCGTTGCGGAAGGATGTATTTTAACTGCAGATACGTATTTAGCATCGAAAAATATGTAGGAAAAAGTTCGTCTGGTCCAAATTACAGACCACTTGTTGTTTGTGGGCCTATACCATAGAATAAGTAAGCTAGTTAGCGTAGCTTTCTTATTCTATGGTTTAACGTTGCTTTGTTCAACAAAAATTTTAAGTGAGTGACAGCTGATGATGTCACATCAGTTCAGCTGACAGGTCGGCGGTCTGTATGAGAAATGCGCTGAACTGGTTGCGCCTTGGATAAAATTCTCGGACCGTTGTATTCATTGATTGTTCAAAATTGTGAAAAACCCGAACGCATTTATTGTTGTACCTATTCATTTTCATTTCATTATATTTGGATTTTTCATTTTTAGTCAAATTGGGTAGTGAACTTTAGTTAACAAAACATAAAAATTTCATGAAGAGGAAATTCAAATAATGTTTAACATAATTATCATTCTCTTATTTTAGATATAATGCTAAATATATATAATATATATATATTTTTATTAAATTTAGTCCACCTTTTTAAGTATAGATGATTTTAATTATTATAATAGGTATAACATTTAACCATAGATATAATTAATATAATATGTAATAAGATATACGTTTTTGTGGGTTAAAATTAAACTCAAACCATAAATAAAACGTTTATTGATATGCGCATGTGTAGCAAATAATCCAAAAACAGTCCCGAGATGAGTACTTGCCCAATAGCAAGATCGATTCTAACAGTTCTAGAATCGTTCTCGTACTTTTTATTTCAAACCCGAATAGCTAGCGTACTGCTGGTTCTAGAACTGTCCTACATAATAATAATAATGCCTTTATTTTTTGACAAAAAAAAAAACAGAAAATGTATAATTCTATATCTTAATGTACCAAAAAATTGTCAAAAAAAGGGGGAAGTTCACACGGAGTGTGCTCTACCACTTAACCCCATCGGTTCAACAAAACCCGAACGTGTATATTTATATTGTGCATGCTCCTGACAGTTCTTGTACGAACCCGAATAATTATAGATGTTCTATGATCAGTAAGGAATCGCTCCGCGGACGAAGTTTTTGATAGCTTTATTCGGGTTTGGAAATTAGAACCGTTCTAGGACAGTTCTCGGACTGTTTGAGAACTGCGCCGAACTGGTTGCGCCTTGGATAAATTCTCGGACCGTTCTATTACTAGTTTTATTCGGGTTCGTACAAGAACTGTTCTAGAACTGTCAGGAGTGTGCGCAGTTCAAATTTACATGTTCGAGTTTTCTTGAACTGATTTAGAACGGTTCTAGAACCAGCAGTTTGCTGTTCGGGTTTGAAATAAAAAAGTCCGAGAACGGTTCTAGAACTGTTAGTGTAGTGTAAATGTTTGGCTCTTATTTTTATAAACTTTTTACAACAAGAAAACAATGTTTTTAAATAATTTTGTGAAAATTTATTACACAACACATAACAATTGTTTCACCAACACAGTGGCTATCTGAAGAAGCCAGATGTACCATATTTTGTAAAAATTATTAAAAAACATTTCTTGTTTTCTTCAAAAACTTTAATATGAATTTTCATCAAGTAGAAGTAAAGACCATCCACAATCTTATTTTATTGTTTGTACATTAAAGTTAGGTTATTGTTGTTGTTGTTTGATATTGGCCTTCACCAGTAGGTATTTAGCCAGTTTCCAGTGGAATTTTTACGGACGCACATTAAAGTGCAGCTGGGCTCCTGCCCATATCCATAATGTACTTCCTGCACACTGTTTTGCGTTTCCAATTTCCTTGATCGGTGCGACTCAGGGTTCTTGTTCACTGTTTGGTGATTGCGATTTTCTGAATGTTACGCCTCAAACTTCTAAATAAAATGTTAGTTAAGTCACACATAAAAGAATAAGATAACCCTCCGACACACACCAGGAGATAGAGGGATCTGTAACAAAGGGTCACTGTAATTACAAGAGAATATCATTCTGGCGCAGAAAACCAACTAACAATTTAAGCGTCTCGTACTTCAAATCTCTAAGCAATGATTGCACCGACATAGGTGATGAAACCCCGGACTTTGAAAGTTCGGAGTATAGATTATTATTATTGTTTGGACAATCAAACAGAATATGTGAAAGGCTACCCAATTGACCGCACTGGCATAAGGGACTGTCAAGGACCTTAATCTTGTGAAGATATTCTGGATATAAACAATGACCACTACGCATCCGAATAATGGTGGTAAGATGTCGTCGGTCTATGAACGGAAACTTGGAATACCAGGGAGTGCCTGGAAACACTTCCTGAATGTTAGAATACCAGACACCCTTGCTGGCAGATATATTTTTCCATTGCTGCCTCCAGTCCTCAAGCAGGGATAATTTAATATGAGGAAGAAAGTCCGTTCTGTCTAATTTGATTGGATGTGGGACTCTAAGAATACGTCCAGCATTGGCAAGCCTATCGGCCATTTCGTTGCCTTCAATGCCCGCGTGACCAGGAATCCAGCAGAGTCTTATATCTTTATCACTAAAAGAGCTCCCACAGATCTTAGCTATGGCACTTTGAGAATTACTAAATATAATGGCTTTATCAATATTTTTCTCAGTGCATAGTTCAATTGCTTTCTTCATAGCGACAATCGCTCCCGTGCATATTTGGGTGTTCCTAGGTAACTTCGATGAGAATTTAAAATTAAGTGAAGGGATGAATATCCCATAGCCTGCAGTTTTACTGTCTCTTTCACACGAAGCATCGGTATAAATAAAAGTATATAAACTAGCGAAACGGGCAACCCTACTTCGAAATTCTAAATTCAGGTTCTGGTCTTCCTTCTTCAAGTGGAGGTTGACTATGGGGATGACTTGGTATTGGTCTTCAAGATTATATTCAAAGCAAGGTAATATATCATAAGTATGTAGATGAGGAAAGATATACGTCACTTCATTCTGAGCCGAAAGAAGCAGAGGTGGCTCTCTTGTACGCCAATAGCCTTGACGATGTTGGGTATAGGCAGATAATTGATCCAATATTCGGTGCAACGGGTGAATATTAAACTGCATAATTTTCATGATAAATTTCTGGGATAGCCATCTTCTTCTATAACCCAATGGAGGTTCAGCACATTCCGCCAAGAGAACATTGGTGGGAGTGGACTTCATACACCCAGTGATAGCCCTCAGGGCTTTAAATTGAACACGATCTAATTTCTGGATATTAGTTTTTGAGGTTGGAGTGATAATTTGGCATCCATAATCTAGATGGGAGCGAACAAGCCCCCTATATATATATTCGACAGTGTCTCCGGATCAGCACCCCACCATGTACGGCAGACTGCTCGTAACACATTTATTCCTCTTTGTGCCTTGACTGATATGTTCTGAATTTGCTTATCCCATTTCAAGGTATCCGTAATAATGAAACCCAAATAGGAATATTCTTTTAACCAGGGTATAGGAGAATCGTTATATAAAATCGGCATGGAGGGTGCCTTTGCTCTACCCTTTCTAAAGAGCATAGCGGCTGATTTACTTGTGGAGAGTCTGAAATTATGATCGACCAGCCATTCATGCAGGGAAAGTAGGTATGAATTTGCTCTGACAATTAGATCAGAAATATTTGTACCCTCTAGAATAAGGAGAAAGTCATCAGCATATTGGAGCACTTTAATGTCACGAGGGGTAATCTCCGCCACAGAGATGGTGTAGATGTTAAATAACAGCGGACTGAGAGGTGAACCTTGAGCAAGGCCAATAGATGCAGCAACCCAACATTATGCCCATTCTTGTCCTTTACATAGATAAGCCGATTGTTTAAGAGATTAAAGATACAATTAACTATCGGGATAGGGATATCATATTCCACAAGATACTGATAAAGCTTCGAGAGATTTACACTATCGTATGCTGCCGAAATGTCAAGGAAAATTCCTAGCGTAAAGTAGTTACGGCTATTATTTAAAAGAACCGTGGACGATAGCACAGCAAGATTGTCAACGCATCCCTTCCCTCTGCGAAATCCCATTTGAAGTTCTGGGAATTTCCGGGCACGTTCAAGTTCCCACTCTAATCGATTCTTCATAATAGACTCTAAGAGCTTACAAATGGTCGATGATAAGGCAATCGGTCTATAACTATTAGCCGCTGCAGGATCTTTACCTTTCTTGAGAATTGGAATAATTTGTATACTTTTCCAGGAAAGGGGAATATCGCTGGAGTTAACTATGTTATTGAAAATGTTAACCAACATTTCTTTGCCATGCATCGGTAGGTTTTTAATCATTGAGTAGGGTATGAGATCCATCCCGGGAGCAGAGTCTCTTTTTGAAGATAAGATAGATTGCAATTCGGACACGTCAAAATGAATATCCCTATGCACATTAGGGAGTAACTGAAATTCAGGATTAATGTTGCAAGCTGTAAGGGAGTTGAGGATTTCCCTGGCAGTATTCTCAGCTGGGAGCCGTTTAGGAATATCGTCACTTATGGCATTCGAGAATTTTTTTATTGTTCTCCAGACTGCGGATAACGAAGAGTTTCTATTTAGCGTAGCACAGAACTCTTTAAATTTTACATTTTTCTTAGCCTTAAGACCTTTGCGAGTTAGAGCAATAATTCTTTTAGCTTCGACATAGTTAGTCAAGGAAGCGTGATTTTGGAAGCTTCTGATTGCTTGCTTTCTTTGTGTTATAAGTTGGGAACATTCATCATCCCACCATGGGGTGGGAGGCCGTCTCCCACCCGATGGAGATAGACACGGAGTACTGAGTTCAGCGGCTTCGTTCAGAATTTCTATGAATGAGTGGTAGTTTGGGGAGTTTTCAATTGATAAGGTAGTCAGTAATCTATCATAATAAAGGGACCAGTCCATCCTCTTGAAGTTTTTCCGCGCATTTAATTTAGTAATATATTCCTGAGAAACGGACATATTGAATATTATGGGGTAATGGTCGCTGTTTCCACAGTCCTCCAATGTTTTCCAATTAGCCTTAGTTGCTAAATTGGGAGAGACCAGAGTAAGGTAAACCGCTGAGTCCACTCCCGAGTGACAAAATCTGGTAGGAGAACCATCGTTAAGAACAATGAGATCAAGAGTCTCCAAAGAATCATTAATAACAGTTCCCAACCTATTAGCAGACAAAGCGCTCCAAGCTGGGTTATGAGCATTCATATCACCAACAACAATCTTGGGACCCTGAACAGAAGCAATCAACCTGAGCCAATGATGATAATTCAGTGGACATTTTGGAGGAATATACGTCAGAATAACTGAAATGTCCATTTTTTCTAGAAAAATTCCCATAACTTGCATATTTCGTGGTAAATATTCCGTATTAAAATTTATGGGAGGGAAGTCAATGTTAGACTTGATTAGGAAAGCAAGGCCCCCTTTGTTATCATTTCTATCCTGTCTTAGGACTTCATAGTTGCTAAATCTCGTTCGAATCGGCGGTGACAGCCACGTTTCGCATAAGGCCACAATAGATGGAGATTCAGAATCTAATAAAATTTTCAGATTATCTAAATTAGCGCATAGGCTACGAATATTCCACTGAAGGAAGCTTAACATCTTTCAAGGAAATCATCCCCCATGGGGGAGTCCACAATTTCCTCCATAAGAATGCTTTCTAGATGAGTTTTAAGTTTTGAGATATCTGCCATTGATAAATTATTAACTGTTAAAAAGAGATTATTTAGTTGCGATAATTGGTCAGGTTGAGGATGTCTTCTAGTTTGACTTAAAAATGACTGTTGGTTAATAAATTTAGGACTAACCGAGTTGCTTGAGCAAGAGGGCTTATCGATTTTCCTATAGGCTAGAGATGAAGTTGATTGAAGAGAGGCTGTACGGGAAGTAGCTGGAAAAAGACATTTATTATGTGCGTCTTTATCATATCCGGGCAGCGATGTTTTACGTTTTTTCAAAGCCGAGTCATACCCTTGAAGTTTATTATTTTGGTCATAAATTTCTCGTTTTTACATGTCGGAAGTTTTTTTGGGGTAAAGAGGATGGAAGTGCAGGGAAATCATTCTGATATTCTATAAGAGGGGCAAATCTATTAGTTTTCGGGACCATTTGATTAGCATCCTGAAAGGATATACAATCTAAAGACATATATTTGCGAATCGTTTTTTGTCTCTCATATTCCGGACATTCACGGGATGTGGATATGTGATTTATGCTATTGCAATGGTAACATTTGTTCTGAGTTGGAAATTCACCCTCGTGTGAAAGAGAACACTTACTACATTTCGCCTTACCTCTGCATTGTTTGGCAGTATGACCAAACAGCAAGCAATTGTAGCACTGAATGACTGGTAAAATGTAGGGTTCAACGGAAAAGTCCAGTCCATATATGTTGAGCGATCTCGGCATAATCTTCCCTTCAAAGGTGAATAAGCATGTACTTGATGGTTTGTATTCGATTTTGTCGTCTACTTTGGTTTTATAATTTAACCTACGAACACCCAAGATATTGCAAGAGGCCTTTGTTGCTGAAATTAATTCAATCTCTGAAATATCTTTATCTATAAACTTCACTATACCTTTACAGGTAATATTGTAGGAAGGAACAAACATTTCATACCCCTTAGATATGAGAGTTTTGTCTTCAATGAAGTTATTTGCACTGAGATAATCTTTGAACTCCACTGAGATCCTGTTCTTTCCTTTCCTTTTAGATTGAACGATATTATTAAGTTTTAAATTATAAACGTCTTTAGCTATAGAAAGCGGATGGTAATTGCCCAGATTGGTATTATCTAGCTTACTTTGTACGATAACAATGAATGGTCCAAGACTGTTTGTTAGATAACGATTATCAAACTGGGATCTTTTGGTAATTGGTTGGTCAATTGGTGAAAGCTGGGAGAGGCTTACGCCTCCCCCAGAGGCTTCGTCCATGTTTAGCCTACCTTGTAGCCGATTTTACGAGAACTACTCAAAAATATAAATAAATATCACTTACGCGAAGAGGAGGATTGAAAGGCCTCTAGTATACAAAACACACACAAAAAGATGTTAGTCTCCTATAAG
This sequence comes from Apoderus coryli, assembly GCA_911728435.2. NCBI lineage: Eukaryota > Metazoa > Arthropoda > Insecta > Coleoptera > Attelabidae > Apoderus > Apoderus coryli. The sequence goes on along the minus strand of OU452200.1, from coordinate 21,077,228 downwards.
AAGTAAAAGTAAATTAATATAACTTTCGCAGAAACAAAACACCTTCTCTAAACCAAAGTTAGGTTATGTATTATTTATGTTTGGTATAGATGGAGGTGAAGCGTTCGGGTTTTTCGCAATTTTGAACAGTAATAGAACGGTCCGAGAATTAAATCCAAGGCGCAACCAGTTCGGCGCAGTTCTCAAACCGTCCGAGAACTGTCCTAGAACGGTTCTTTATTCGGGTTTGGAAATTAGAACCGTTCTAGGACAGTTCTCGGACTGTTTAAGCGTTTGGGTTTTTCACAATTTTGAACAGTTTCAAAATTGTGAAAAATCCGAACGCTTCATCTTTATCTATACCAAACATAAATATATAAGCTAACTTTAATGTACAAACAATAAAATAATAGGGAGTTAAGGCAAAGCCAGTGACGTATACGTAAACGTATATTTTGACATCTACGCATGAGCTCTTTAAATTTTTGATACCTTTAACGATATGAAGGCCGTAAACATATGTACCTCTACGCGTATCGTATACTTAAACGTATTGAACCGATTGTTGTCGGAAAATGCTGAGTATGGAAGGTTAGGTAGCAGGCAGGGATGTGTTGTAAGGGTATAATAGTGATGATCAGAAAGAGTTAGTAAAGGAGGGTGAGTGTAGAAAGCAGGATTGAGATGAAATGTAGTAGGCACGTAGTTGTTATATTAGTTCGATAGCAGGCTTTGTTAGGTAATCATTCCAGGAGGTTGGAACAACTATCTGCCTACTGCTTCTCCTCTCAATCCAGCTTTCTACACCCACCTGCCTTTACTAACTCTTCCTGATAACTACTATTACACCCTTACAGCACATCCTTGCCTGCTACCTAACTTTCCATATTCAGCATTTTACCCCCAACCTCCTGCAATGATTACCTAACAATGACTGCTATCGAACTAATTCACACAAATATAAATCACATAAATACAACAAATAGGTGTATAACCTAGAGTAGCATTTATTTGCATTTAACGGCCAAAAATTAAGAGCCAAATATTTAATCGTTTCAACATAATATGTGTGTTGTTTGAATAAAAGGCGTTTTTTTTTTTTTTTTTTTTTTTTTTTTTTTTTTTTTTGTGGAGTAGACGCCTTTTATTCAAACAATAACATTCACTCCTCGATTGATGGATTACTTCAGATAATATGTGTGTTTTAAACTTGGCAACACCAACTTCGATTACAATCTTAACTCCCAAAATTCGTCTGACTGAACACATCCCTGCCTGCTACCTAACCTTCCATACTCAGCATTTCAACCTCAACCTCCTGGAATGATTACCTAACAAAGCATGCTATCGAACTAATATAACAACTACGTGCCTACTACATTTCATCTCTATCCTGCTTTCTACACTCACCCTCCTTTACTAACTCTTCCTGATCATCACTATTACACCCTTACAACATATCCCTGCCTGCTACCTAACCTTCCATACTCAGCATTTTACTCCCAACCCCCTGCAATGATATAATTACATCCACTGTATAAATTTATAATATCATAAAATTGTATTATTTTTTCTATCAGTCGATATAGTGAATAGATACAAACCTGACAACATCGCTAGAGTAGTGACACTTTGTTACCTAAAATTCGACTGACTGCGCAGCGGCGCGGTCAGACCATAATTTCACACATGTGTACTGCAATATTACCGATACAATAAATGTTTGGCTCATATTTTATTAAACTTTTTGAAGGAAACAATGTTTTTAAATAATTTTGTGAAAATTTATTACACAACACATAACAAGTGTTTCACCAACACAGTGGCTATCTGAAGAAGCCAGATGTACCATATTTTGTAAAAATTATTAAAAAACATTTCTTGTTTTCTTCAAAAATTGTATCATCATCATTGTATCTATTCATTTTCTTTTTGTTTTATTTGGATTTTTCATTTTCATTCAACATGACCAGTGAACATAAGTTAACAAAGCATAAAAATTTCATGAAGACAAAAAAATATGTTTAATATAATTATCATTGTCTTCCTTTAGATATGCTAAATATATAATAATGTTTTTTTTTTAATGAATATAGTCCACCTTTTTAAATATAGATAAATTTAATTATAATATAACATTTAATCATCTAATATATAATTAAATATATTATGTGATAAGATGTACGTTTTTAGTATATGTTAAAATTAAACTCAAAACATAAATAACACGTTTATTGATATGCGCATGTGTAGCAAATAATCCAAAAACAGTAAGAGATCAGTTCTTGCCCAACAGCAGGGATCGATTCTGACAGTTCTAGAACCGCTCTCGGACTTTTTTATTTCAAACCCGAACAGCAAACTGCTGGTTCTAGAACCGTTCTAAATCAGTTCAAGAAAACTCGAACATCTAAATTTCAACTGCGCACACTCCTGACAGTTCTAGAGCAGTTCTGTACGAACCCGAATAAAGCTACTACAAACCCAAATTTAAGAATGAACAACATGAAATCCCTAACGCAGTTGCAGTCTGGTGTTAGTTGCCAGGTATTATACTAATCAAGCGCTGTGTTTATAAAGAATGCTAAGGATTTATCCTGAAGCTTTTCAGTAAGCTTAGTTGTGGAAGCTTTCTGTCTACAATATATATTACGTCCTACAATCCGGACAAAAAGTAGTATTTCGGGTTCGTACCTAAATAGTAAATAAAAAATACACCAACGGTATGCATTTATACATTCCATACATGTATATGGCACCAGCTTAATCCCATTGGTCCGAATTAAAAATGTAAGCCAATAAACGTCAAGTGCAATATGCGCGTACGGAATGTAAATCGGTGCCATATGCACTTACGAAATGTAATAGTTATCGCTGCGCTGACATTATTTTAAACAGATTTATTTTGTTTATTTGGGTTCAGTTGTTGAATTTGAAATTTGTTACCTTTGGATTATAAATATATTGAACTGAGTCCTAGAAAATATAGAGCTAATCTATTTAGATGTTGATGTTAGACAATGGGTGGGTGAATTTGTGACCTTGACCAATTCTAATTGGAGGGTGTCCAATGTCATAACGAATACACCACGGCTTTTATGCAGGTAGGTATTTTATATACCTAGTTAAGTTCTGTTTTCAATCTACAAGAGGCCCTACAAGATGATCAGTCATCGCCGTCTGAGGAATTTCATCAATAACCGAGATAGTTCTAATCGTTTACTTCTAAATAAACAACTAAAAACAATAGCTATCTACAGAAAGAAGAGAATATCGTCGTTTCTTTATGTTGTTCCAAGTAGTAAAAATAATGGAACATTTTATGGCGTAGATTTCCAGGCAGGCTTTTGCAGTTGCGAAGAAGGAAGACTAGGAAGGTTCTGCAAACATCAAACTGCTGTTTCAAATTTTTACGGGTGTCTTGTACCAACGCGCCTGCAGCTTCTGCGGAAGCACGCCTATCTATAGCTAAGCTACCTAGGTGATAATGTCCAGCCGTTATCATTCTACGAACCCTTCGTCTCAGAACCATCAACGAACTGTGGCATTGTAACTAAAAGCGATGAATTTATATCACCACAAAATAATTTAGTGCCCACAAATGCCATTAATAATGAATATGTAGAAAAACTCTCAGATAGAACTGAAATGGCCTCAAGTGCTGAGAATTCCCTCAAATTTCAGAATGTTGTTGATCTATGGCTTTCTAAAAATTGCGAATTTGGCACTTCTACTTCAACCATTTTTTGTGTACTGTGGGAAGTTCGTGCCACCAGCGATATAGGCAAAAGTCCACCATTAAAGTTCAGCCTATAGCTTTAAGTAGATGAAAAGTTGGAATAACAAGAGGAAGCAAAAAAAAAGGCGGTCGGTTGTCCAACAAATGGAGAACCTGCCAAGAAAAGACCAAAAAAAAAAACATAATCTTTCCCAAAATTTAAAATCAAATAAATCCAATGCAATGGTTCGTCCCACTGAATTTGAATAACCTTTTTTATTTTATTTAATAAACATTACGTTTTTGCTCTAAAATGTATATTTTCTTTGCTCAACGAAACTTGGATTACAGCATATTCGCACCCTTTTAAAAATATGTCAAAATACTGTCACTCTAAAATCTAGTTTTAAAAAATAATTGACGCGATGCAAGGTTTCCACTTTACAAAATTTTCTTCTGCAATAATTATTACATTCCGTAAGTATGCAGGGCACCGACTTACATTCCGTACGCGCATATAGCACTTGACGTTTATTGGCTTAAATTTTAAATCGGACCAATGGGATTAAGCTAGGTGCCGTATAAATGTACGGAATGTATAAATGCCAACGGTATTAAGGAACTTCAATTTCACACAATGTGTATTTATTCACTTTGAAAACTATTAATTACGTTAACAAGATTTTTTGTCACTATCAAATTTAATTCTCAAATTATTGTAAACATACGCGTATCAAAACTAGAATACGTAATAGAAAATTCTGGAATCTATAAAAAAAATCCAGCAGGATTACACTCTAGTCCATACGTTTATTAATATTTCCATGTTCAGGAAATGCTATTATTAGTGCCTTAGGCATTGTGGCAAGATGTTTAAGGTCTGCCTTTATAAATTTGCCATAATATAATGTAGTTGACGTTGTTTTTGGCATATTGGCATCTACCTTAAATAAAATAAAAAATGTAAAAAATACATTTTTAAAATTGACACAACGTACGTACGTATTTGAAAGCATTCTCTGTTTTCCAGTTCCGTATCTAGTTCGACTTAAATGCATGCTAATTGATATAGAGCGACTTTCTGCAAATTTTACAGCATGTTGCTTTGTAACAAACTCTGGTAGGATCCTTTCATTGTAAAATTTAGTCATGTTCCAGCATTAAATTTAGCCAATAAAGACTGATAAATTGAAGAAATCTAACGTTTTTCAGATCATCTACAATTACACGTTTTTCTTTCTATTTACAACAGGTAATATTATGACTGCCATTCCCAATTACGGGCAGACATACGAGCAAGATCGCTGCCACTTTTAGAACAAACGATGGTTAAGAGGACAAATAAAGTTGATGTTTTACCTAGATCTAAAAACTAAATAGTAGATTACATTACAATAAACATTGAAAATTTTAATAAAAGATGTCGACTCCAGGATACAAGCTTTTATAATTATATTACCATTGTCTTTCCTTTTAAAGAGAATGATATTACCATAGAACCATACATGTCTGGGAAAACAATATTTCCATTATGTGGTTACATCAAAATCGAAAGCAAAGATTAATCTACACAATAGATAGTCAGCCCAATGCATTAAAATCAGAACATCTCTAAGTATGCCTGCCACTACGTGGCGTAGACTAGCGTGTAAAGCATAGAGCAGTATTGTCACAGCCAGAAACCGTTTTGTAGTTTATTAATATCAAAAACAAAACGCAACGTATAACAATTATTTAGATCATTTGCAACAGATATGCACCGGCAATGCTGTATTGTCAGAGAGAAAAATTGATGAAATTCTGTATTAATCTGGAGGGGATACGCAGGGAGGGTAGAAAAAAAAAACAAGCGAATGTGGTGTGTGTCGTGCTGTTGCCAATTCGTCGGTAAAAGAAACACACAGGGTGATTTATTACAAGTACAGTATTGAAATAAAAGCCTAATCTCTATGAATTAAATTTAATATAATAATATTTAATCCATGTCATACATGTTTCAAGACTAGACCAGTCCCATGATCAGTGGCGAACAATCGTTAAATGAAAAGCTTTTAGATAGAAACATACTTTTGACTAAATATTTCACGTAGACAATGTGGCAAAGATGTAACAAGATTGTTGTAGATCTTATAATACCTATAATAAAAAAATTATCAGTGCTACCTATATTATATTAGGTATACCTATTGTAATAGTCTGTCTCTTCATCAGGTATAAGTTCCACTTTATCGGTTTAGGTACTTAAATTTTACTTCTTTTTAATGTTTCTTCGGGTAAATAATAAGTTCGGTAGGAATAGGGCTTTGGGTATGAAACAAAAAAGATAGAAAATAGAAATTTGATATAGGGGTAGTTTTAAGCATTTACAAGTTTGTGACGTGTAGCGGTTTTCGATGCCGCCCCCGGAGGTATACATGAGGGCGGCGCAATGCCGTTTTAAATATCTCGTTTCGCTTTCTTGGAAAATAAAAAATTATAACTGATAACTGAAACTTAGTACTTAATACGTGGGCGTAAGAGGTAAGCTCACTTCACAGGTCTATATTAATGAAAGAAAGTTAACATTTTGAGCATCTGCGTAAAATTAAATGTATCCGTTTGGTGGGTAGTTTTGATTACAATAAGTCGGTGCCAAGCCCAAGCCCGAAACAAAATAAATCTATATTTACCTACTACCTATTTGGCTTGGTACCGACTATTATGTGCATTGTTTGTTGTCTTTTGAATGATATTTGTATTTTGTTATTTTTCGTATTTTTTATTAGTTCTTTTGACAGCTCTGGTGTCATCAATACACCTGTATCCCGAATTGCACCAAATTACGATGCTATATAATGCATGCATATATGCATATAATCCTAAATATAATATTCTTTTTGAACTACCTGTATCTCGAAAACCAAGCCGTAGCGGACCCATGTACATATGAAATTTGTATCTTAAAATTAGTCAAAGAATCACCCTTTAAAGTTTGTACAAGTACTTATGCAACACCCTGTATACATAGATACTTTGATTTGCAATTTGCAAATCTGTCAAACTAGGTAATGCTGTTTTTTTTTATTTACTTTCAAATATGGTGTTATGTAATTGTATTCAAATTAAATGTTTGGGGATGATATTTACGAGTTTTATTTTTTTATATAGAGAAACTGTTATTCAGTTTTTAAGGATCAATCTGAAGCAGACGATTGTACTTGTTAAAACATGAAAAAAGTTATTGTCGTGATACTTTTAACACCCTGTTGGTGGGTTTTTAAAGCTTTTTACGAAACGTGTTAACAATACAATCTACATAAATCGTTAGTTTTTTAAAGTTTTATGATCATTGCACAAAAACCAATATTAGGGAGACTGTAAGTTTTTTTTCAATTCGGCGTTGCAGAATTTGAACCTAATTGTGATAATTGTGTTATTTTACTAGTATAGATATTTTTGAGTAAATTAATTCGGTTATAATCGATGAGTAGAATCTTTGGAGTAAAATACATTTCACAAAAACCCTGAACCATATTTCTCAATAGATTTAAATTTTCATTAAAAACAGATTAAAAATTCTAATTTTTTACATCCTGCATTTCGAAACCGTATTTTTTTAAATAATTATTGTCATGCTGGAAATTTCAAACCTTATTTACTTCAGCAACTTGTAAAAAGCACAGCCTTTTTAATATTAACATTTCTTAAAATCCATATTACGCGATAACGATGACTTTCTATCAATATCACAGAAGGATACATTTATTACGTATATAATTTGTTAGATTTTACATCTCCGAATTGAAACACACGCAAAAAATGTGCATAAAAAAGTTAGGGTAGCATTTCACGCCTGTATGCCCCTTTAATTTACCCGCCTCTGAGATTTATTTTTTCATAATGTTAACGACAAGTTGAATCTGCTGTTTGAGTTTGATCCTTAAAACTGAATCAGGTAATAACCGGAAGTCCTATCTATAACGCCAAATTTCGTTAATTTAAATATAACTTTTTGATGCATCCTTATATCCGAAATTTAAAATTAAATGACTAAAATAATATTATTTTAGTCATTTAAAATTATTGTCTAAAACATTTAATAAACCAGCCCTGTATATTTATACTATTATAGTAATTTCTTTTATTTTCGTCCATACACATTAATCTTTGCGTAGATAGGTATACGTATACCATATAATTTTAAACAAAAAACACTGCTGCACAGTAGTACATATATGATACCTATAATATAAAAACAAACTCCCACCTCGTAGGGGAAAGTATACTCGTCCTTGTCTAACATTGCCCATATGATTATTTTATTTCAACACAATACATATAACGCCATCTACAATTTCCATGGTTGCATGTTTTTCTAATAGATGTAGCTCGTGTCGAGACAGTTTCAATTTTTGTTTTATTTCCCATATACGCTGACTATCTATTGTGTAGATTAATCTTTGTCGAAAGCTAGTTGGAATTATTTAACAAATACTCGCAATGAGTTCAATATTGCAAAGGTTTGAAAAAGCACAATACGATAAAGTTACAATTATCAAATACTAATAGGTATCAAACTCGTCACTTCATTGATTGTAACCTTATCGTATTGTTCTTTTTCAAACCTTTGTAATTTTAAACTCATTGCGAGTATAAGTTAAATAATTCCAACTAGCTTTCTATTTTGACGTAACCACTGATGATAATAATAATAATTTATTGCAGTACAAAACACTACAAAAGGATTTGGAAAAACAATTTAAAAAAGATCACAGTTCCAATCCTAAAATAACATAACATAACACACAATAATAATAATAATAGAAATATACATCAAAAAATAATCACAAAAATTTCATAAAAAATAATAATATGTACTGAAAGAATGAATATATTATGAAATCCGAAATCAGCTACTCACCAAGTCTGAAACTCTTCATCGATAGCAGATACCTCTTAAAATCTTGCTTAAATCTGGACACAGGCATTTCTTTTAACGAATCGCTAACTCCGTTGTAGAGCGCATGGAAATATTGTTTTTTACATCTCCATTGTCCCTCATTTTAAGAATAACACTGTATAGGCAAAGATTAATTTGTGTACATTAATCTTTGGTATAGGTATTGGAATTTCCTGATAAAAAAAATAAATAAAATTAGACTAGGGTGATATCCCTGTTGAACTAATATCCGACAGTGAAAAAGTATTATAGCAGCCAGCAACATCATGTTATTGGACGTTTATATGTGCCAACGCCTTTTGGTTGAAAAGGTTCATAACACCGACCACCACTTCCATTACATTTTCGCTAGAAACTTTATTTACTCTTAACACGTTAATGCTCTTGTGATATCAAACTCGAAATTTCCCATGAATGGTGAACTGCGTCAAGCCCGTATTAGAAAGTGTCGGGGAGTAGTCATGATATTTATAAATTATCAACACATTTCAGATAATACTAATCACATCTCTATTATTCTCTTTTTAAGACTATCAAAACTGTATATTAGAATTTTCTCATCACTACAAAATTAGATTACACAATGCTAATACCAAAGATTAATGTACATTAATCTGTGGTAATACTAATCACAAAGAAAATACCTACGAATATTGAACATCATTAGTTAAGCCGGGTTAGGAAAATGTTAATGGGATTTAAAAAATATCAAGAATCAACAACATTCGAGGTCCCGTTTTTTAAGAACCTCAAACGCTGTATAGGTATTGGAATTTCCTCATCAATAAAATTAGACTAGGGTGATATCCCTGTTGACCTAATATCCGACAGTAGAAGAGTATTATATAGCTGCCAGCAACATAATGTTTTTTGGAAGTTTATATGTGGACAACGCCCTTTGGTTAGAAAGGTTCGTATCACCGACCACCACTTCCATTACATTCTCGCTAGAAAGTTTATATACTCTTAACACCTTGATAACAATGACCTTGCGATATCAAACTCGAAATTCCCTACGAATGTTGAACTGCGTTAAGACCGTTAAAAAGTTCGGGGAATAATCAAGATATTTATAAAATATCAACACATTCCAGATAATTACATTCTCACTCGAAACTTTTTTTACTCTTAACACGTTATTGAAGAGTATCAAAATTGCATATTGGAATTTCCTCATCACTGCAAGATTAGATTAGGATGACATGCCTGTAAGCCTAATATCCCGACTGTGAAAGAGTATGATTATAGCTGCAAGCAACATCATGTTTTTTGGAAGTTTTATATGCGGACAACGCCCTTTGGTTGGAAAGGTTCGCATCACCGACCACCACTTCCATTACATTCTTGCTAGAAACTTTAGATACTCTGAACACGTTAATGACCTTGCGATATCAAACTCGAAATTCCCTACGAATATAACCTGCGTTAAGCCCGTTAGAAAGTGTCGGGGAATAGTCAAGATTTTTATAAAATATCAACACATTCCAGATAAACTAATCATATCGCTATTATTCTATTATTAAGAATATCGCAACTGTATATTGGAATTTCTTTATCACAGCAAGATTAGATTGGGATGCCATGCCTGTTGGCCTCAAGCCCGACTGTGAAAGAGTATTATTATAGCTGCCAGCAACATAATGTGTTTGGAAGTTTATATGTGGACAACGCCCTTTTGGTTGGAAAGGTTCGCATCACTGACCACCACTTCCATTACATTCTCGCTAGAAACTTTATATACTCTTAACACCTTAATGACAATGACCTTGCGATATCAAACTCGAAATGTTGAACTGCGTTAAGACCGTTAAAAAGTTCGGGGAATAATCAAGATATTTATAAAATATCAACACATTCCAGATAATACTAATAACATCGCTATTATTCTCTTTTTAAGACTATCACAACTGTATATTGGAATTTCCACATGACTGCAAGATTAGATTAGGATGACATGTCTGTTGGCCCAAATCCCCACTGTGAAAGAGTATTATTCTAGCTGCAAGCAACATCATGTTTTTTGGAAGTTTGTATGCGGACAACGCCCTTTGGTTGGAAAGGTTCGCATCACCGGCCACCACTTCCATTACATTCTCGCTAGAAACTTTATATACTCTTAACACCTTAATGGCAATGACCTTGCGATATCAAACTCGAAATTTCCTACGAATGTTGAACTGCGTTAAGCCCGTTAAAAAGTTCGGAGAATAATCAAGATATTTATAAAATATCAACACATTCCAGATAATACCTACTAATCACTTCGCTATTATTCTCTTTTTAAGACTATCAAAACTGTATATTGGAATTTCCTCATCACTGCAAGATTAGATTAGGATGACATGCTTGTTCGCCTAAATCCCCACTGTGAAAGAGTATTATTATAGCTGCCAGCAATATATTGTTTTTTGGAAGTTTATATGTGGACAACGCACTTTGGTTGGAAAGGTTCGCATCACCGACAACCACTTCCATTACATTCTCGCTAGAAACTTTATCTACCCTTAACACGTTAATGACCTTGCGTTATCAAACTCGAAATTCCCTACGAATGTTGAACTGCGTTAAGACCGTTAAAAAGTTCGGGGAATAATCAAGATATTTATAAAATATCATTCAAGATCATACTAAACACATCGCTATTATTCTCTTTTTAAGACTATCAAAACTGTATATTTCCTCATCACTGCTAGATTAGATTAGGATGACATGTCTATTGTCCTAAATTCCGATTGTGAAAGCGTATTATTATAGCTGCCAGCAACATCATGTTTTTTGGAAGTTTATGGCCCGGTTGTACAATAAGCGTTCCCCGAAGTTCACCTTGACCTTCGGTTCAGCCGTGAAAATGAGTTGTCCATTCTTGGTTTTGATGGTGAACTCTCGGTGAACTTGAACGCCCGAATTTGGTCGTTCAAGCCGAGTTCAAATTTTTTTAACTTCACTCTTGAATGTTTTGATGTTTTATTTATGTTAATATTTGTTTTTCCAAAATTAATTACCTACAAAAATGGATGCGTGGAAAGACATTACAAATGATGAAGATTTCTTAGAATTAGGAAATAATGTTGTTCATCATCGGGCCGCACATATAGAAATAGGCCAAATCATTTCAACGTTTGGAATGATCGAGAATTTAAAGCCCCGGTTTCGTTTAGAAAAACGAGTGGTAATATTTATTGTGGATTTGATATCTGAAAGAATATCATCTTCTATAGACAGATACATTAAACACATCACTCTCTGACTTTAAAGCAAGATGGGAGGACAGTATATCGCCGCCTTTTTCTCTGAATTAGGTTGTTCGATAACGTAGAGTTCCGGTTCATCCCATGGAGGATGCACAGGGGTACCTATGGACCTAGATCACTAAATTGATTAAAATATTTTTCTCTTAGCAGATAAATCAGTTGCTCTTACATTCGTTTCCCTAATTTTATAAATTTCTCTAAATCTTCCGATTTAATATTCTAAAATTACGAAAATACAAAAACTGAAAACAACATAAATATGTCTAAAAAATATCTATTTTATAGGTTGTTAGATTGTTATTTTTTTTCTCCTCCTTATTTTATAGACTAGTTAAATGGTGGTTCAAGTAAACTTGTATTGGTACAACGCTCGAGACACTGAACTGAGTTCAAGAGTGAACTCAAAGTGACCTGCAGTTCACGGGAACTACAGGTAAATCATCATTTGTACAACCGGGCCTATATATGTGTACATTCGCGCTAGCAACTTTATTCGCTCACGACCTTGCGATCACAGATCTAGAACTTCGACATCTGTGCTTGCGATATTTCCTACTGCCTTAAGCCCGTTAGAAATGATCGGTGAATAGTCAAGATATTTATAACATATCAACACACTCCAGGTAATACTAAACACATCGCTATTATTGTTCCCTTTTTAAGAGTGACAAAACTGTTTATTGAATTTCCTCATGGCTAGTAGGTTAGACTAGGGTGTTATTTCTGTTCGCTCAAATGTGAAAGAGTATTATATCTGCCAGCAACACAATGTTTTTGATATTCCTAACGAATATTGAACTGCGTTAAACTGGTTAGGAAATGTCGGCGAATATTGAACCTATGTTAAGCTAATAAGTATTTTGATTCATAATAAAGTGTGGGAGAAGATTTATTAGATAGTTTAACATAATGGTACTTCATATCCCATCTTTTCTACCTCTACCTAGATCAGTGAAATGTATAGGTACTAGGTACGTAGTATACATTTCACTGACCTAGATATTCGATTTGACAGATCAAAATGGCTAGCCTAAAACCACAAAAGTTGGTAGTGATTACGCAATGATACAAAAAAAAATCGAAAGTAAAAAGTTTTTCGCCCGCCCCGTATAATACTTGCAATGTTTTGCCGTATTAATATTATGGTTCTACATACGACACCATTGCAAAAAAAATCAAATTGGGTTTAATTTTGATACACTAAACCGAAGCGTCTTGCTAGACGCACCCTGTATTATGGAAACCTATAAAAACGAGATACTTATTTATATTTAACAAAATTGATATTTTAATATACCTTATATACCTAAATAAATTGCTTGCGCATGTATTTTTCTTATCAGTTAATTAAGAATTAGGCTAAATTCCAATATGTACCTAAGTATAAAAACTAATAATTATTCTGCTTACCTGAGTTACTCCTATTCTTAAATTATCGCAAACTTAATAATTCAAAATAATGTAAATGAATATTTTGTACTTGCTGATAGCACTACTATCAATTTTAGCACAGGGTGATGTTCACGTACTAACTATAAGCATTACACGCCCATGCCGAATTACATCATACAAGTTATCTGCACTTCAAACAGTCTGCAAACTGTAGTAGCCGCAACCAGAACCAAAAGCAAGCAAATGGGTACTCCAAATTTTCACAAATTAAAACCAAGAATATATATTTGATAGATAGAAGAAAGAGGGCTAAAACAATATAATATATCTTAGTGTTTTTATATAGTCAATTAAAAATAATACACAATTATACCTAGTAATTTCAACGGTTGAGGATTTTCTTCAACCAAGTTGTTTGGATAGTGTTACTAATTAAAGGAATCGTATGGTTGGTTGGAATGGATATTCACTATAAGATCTATATGTAGATAGGATTTGTAAAAATTAGGTAAGTAGCTAAAATAGAAAAAATATGGAAGGAAAAATACTTACGCATTCTTCTTCTACTCAAAGGAACTCGAAAACCAGAAATTATTACCCACTGACTTACTGTAAAATACATTCCCAAACTGGTTTTTCAACACTTTTTTACCTAAAAACTTAATTTAAACCAAATAATTTACGACGCAGATTAAATCAACGAATCTGTCATATTAAAAAGAAAAGGACGCGGAAACATTAATCTAGTCTACCATGAAAATTAAAACTTGGAACACCAACTTGCAGCCAAAATGTTCCCACTTGTAATTATTAAAATTATCGAAATATTAATTAAAATCAAAATAGAATATAAGACCAAAATAGAAATACTAAAATGTCGTTAAATTCAAATTTAATTAAAATTTTAGAAATTTGACGTAACGCAGAAACCGCTGTTTTAAAATCTTAGAATGAGTATTCTATATTCTAAGTCGTTATAAAGATAGTCTGTTAGCGGTTGACTAGTACCTAGCAACTAACACCAGACTGCGTTAGCGACTTCATGTTGTTGATTCATAAATTTTGGGTTTATAGTACATATAATAATAATAACAGTTTATTTGTAATTAGGTATACAAGTTGTAAATTTCAATTACACATTTTACAATAAACTAAACAAATTACAAAAAGGGTTAGAAAAACAGTAAAAACTGATACATAATTTTAACCCTAGAGAATAAAAAATATATAACTATGTACAACAACAACACCATAATTATGAAATATAATTACATTCTAGGAATATTTAAATTATAAAAGTAAAAAATGACATGCAAAAAAAAAAAAAATTAGAGGCACAAAATGCGGTACAGATACAAAATAGACACATGTATAACATGATACACGACAAAAAAAAATCAAATAAAAATTTTATTGATCTATTGACAATATCTCTCTATAGCAATTTTTGAAAGCTGACAACTTAAGGGATTTTAATCTTTCTGGTAGATTATTATAAAGGGTGTATATATTAAACGTGAAAGATCTCTTGAAAATATTTGTTCGATATGGTGGTGGTGACAGAAGACCCTTAAATCTAAGATTGAGTGTATGTACATCGGAACGAAATGCTATTTTGTTATAAAGATAGGGAGGACATTTAAAGATAGGGAGGACATTTAAAAAATATCAATAGCTTCGTTCGCGGCCACGATTCTGAATTGGTTCTAGTTCTCTACGCTTGCGCAGTTTCGATTTCGGCGTTCGCGGTGAAAAAATTATCGGACTACTAGTAATAGAATCAAACAGTTTGGCGTTCGCGGTGAAAAAAGAATCAGTTCATTACCGGTTCTGAATCGATTTTGCAGTTCTACGGACCGTTCTGACATGCGCAGTCTAGCTAACCAACAATTATACCCTGTTGAAAATACCGTATAGAATCATATTAAAACTTGATCTGGATCTATAAGTATCTATAAGTGAATGTAGGTTTTAATCTGGCTTTGACAAGCTCTATGTTATTTTAATAGTAATCTTATATGATTCAATATGGTTTGGGTTTATTTGGATATACATATAAAACACATCAATGGAATTGTATTGGTCTCTATAAGTTTTAAATATGATTAGATCTAATATGGCATTACAGATTCAAAACAAAGTGGGTTTTATACGGATTTAATAGGTTAAAATGAATAGTGTTTAATATGGAATTACTGAATAAAAATTACCATAAAACGAATTGGTTTCAATATGGATTAATAAGAAATTCTTTATTTGGGAATTGTTGGTTTCAATAAGGCATTCCAAATCAAATGTTTAATTTGGTTTTATCAGTTTGAATTAGTTTTTATGCGGCATAAAACTGCTTATTTCAATTGCGTTTAATATGGAAGTACTGAATAAAAATTACCATGGAACGAATTGGTTTCAATATGGATTAATAAGAAATTCTTTATTTGGAATTTATTGGTTTCAATAAGGTATTCCAAATCAAATGTTTAATTTGGTTTTATCAGTTTGAATTCGTTTTTATGCGGCATAAAACTGCTTATTTCAATTGCGTTTAATATGGAAGTACTGAATAAAAATTACCATGGAACGAATTGGTTTCAATATGGATTAATAAGAAATTCTTTATTTGGAATTTATTAGTTTCAATAAGGTATTCCAAATCAAATGTTTAATTTGGTTTTATCAGTTTGAATTAGTTTTTATGCGGCATAAAACTGCTTATTTCAATTGCGTTTAATATGGAAGTACTGAATAAAAATTACCATGGAACGAATTGGTTTCAATATGGATTAATAAGAAATTCTTTATTTGGAATTTATTGGTTTCAATAAGGTATTCCAAATCAAATGTTTAATTTGGTTTTATCAGTTTGAATTAGTTTTTATGCGGCATAAAACTGCTTATTTCAATTGCGTTTAATATGGAAGTACTGAATAAAAATTACCATGGAACGAATTGGTTTCAATATGGATTAATAAGAAATTCTTTATTTGGAATTTATTGGTTTCAATAAGGTATTCCAAATCAAATGTTTAATTTGGTTTTATCAGTTTGAATTCGTTTTTATGCGGCATAAAACTGCTTATTTCAATTGCGTTTAATATGGAAGTACTGAATAAAAATTACCATGGAACGAATTGGTTTCAATATGGATTAATAAGAAATTCTTTATTTGGAATTTATTGGTTTCAATAAGGTATTCCAAATCAAATGTTTAATTTGGTTTTATCAGTTTGAATTAGTTTTTATGCGGCATAAAACTGCTTATTTCAATTGCGTTTAATATGGAAGTACTAAATTAAAATTACCATGGAACGAATTGGTTTCAATATGGATTAATAAGAAATTCTTTATTTGGAATTTATTAGTTTCAATAAGGTATTCCAAATCAAATGTTTAATTTGGTTTTATCAGTTTGAATTAGTTTTTATGCGGCATAAAACTGCTTATTTCAATTGCGTTTAATATGGAAGTACTGAATAAAAATTACCATGGAACGAATTGGTTTCAATATGGATTAATAAGAAATTCTTTATTGGGAATTTATTGGTTTCAATAAGGTATTCTAAATCAAATGTTTAATTTGGTTTTATCAGTTTGAATTAGCTTTTCTGCGGCATAAAACTGCTTATTTCAATTGCGTTTAATATGGAAGTACTGAATAAAAATTACCATGGAACGAATTGGTTTCAATATGGATTAATAAGAAATTCTTTAATTGGAATTTATTGGTTTCAATAAGGTATTCCAAATCAAATGTTTAATTTGGTTTTATCAGTTTGAATTAGTTTTTATGCGGCATAAAACTGCTTATTTCAATTGCGTTTAATATAGAATTGCTGAATAAGAATTTCCACGATGCGATTGGTTTCAATACGGATTCAATAAAAAATTTCATTCATGTCCGTTATCCTAAATAATGCAGATTTCTTGAGCTCCTTATTTTAAGAAATTATTGCATAAAACAACACGGCGTCTTAAGTTATTAAAATAAAATATATACCTAAACATTAATAATGTAAGGGTTATTCTTTCGTACTGAACTAAGTGAACAATCTGAAAATTGTCAGTTCATTCACGATTGTGCGTATTGTTTCGACATCGGTCACTTCTAACAAACTGATTAAAATTCCTACCCCCGTTGCCGCTTACTGATCAACCTCTAGGTACCGGTTAGTTCGTTCAGTTAACAGTCAACCTCTAAAAGTATTGAGAGATAATAATTGGCATATGATTTCGAATCAAACCAATAAATTGTAAAAGTTTAAAACATGGATAATAATATCATGGAAGAAATAATTTTCCAGTTTTCAGAGCAGATTTGGTTGTTTTCGAGGTTAAGTGAAAGACAATCATAAAAAAGATGATCTTTCGGTTTCGCCAAATATTCAGTTCAGTATAATCACATTCAGTTTAATCACACTCACTTGTTCAGACCAATCACTACGAAAGAATAACCCTATAGATAGGTGAGGTCATTGTCTTTATAAAGACAACTACTACTTTGTTTTTTGTGTTTTGAAAAAATAGTTATGATTTTCTTACCGTATCCACTGTTGCCGATAACATGCTTAAACATAATATTATAATGTTATAGCTGCTCAGATTTTACAACATATTATGTTACGTCACCAAGAAAAAAAGGTCAATTGTTGGCCAATTTAGTATATAAAAAATCCTAGTACAGATTCATTAAATTCATTTTACAGTACAAATTTAGTACCAGATTTAGTGCAAAATTGTAATAATAATTATTATGTTACAACCGGCAACGCTGACCATTTACTAATACTCAGTGTTGCCGAGGTATAGTCTTCACTATTACCAAAGACATTAATCTTTGATATTACCTACCTATATACATAATTATATACATAGTAATTTTTACTAACGCACAGATAGGTATTCAAAATTTAATTACATTTTTTACATAAGAAAAGATGGCAAAGTATATCCAAAGAGTCACAATTGCGTTGGCATGAACATACATTTGCTCCTGGTTTTGCCTATGACATGATAACCCAGTTAACACACTAACGTGAAAATGACGTTCTTTTAAGGTCGTAACTCGTCGTCGACGTCATAGACCAAAAAGTGACGTAATTAATCACGTGATATTCATGACGGCATTTTTTGCGTTTAAATAAAACGTGTTTTTCACGTCATTTTTGTGTCATAAAAATCACACATCACATACATCCGCCATTTATGATATGATAATCATAACGAGTATTTATTACTACATTTAGAATTACCGATTCTACTATATTACCTTTCTCTAATATTTGAGTCAAATTGCTGAAATTTATCATTTCTTTTCTATAGTCCGCATTGTTGCCAATGAGCTACGTTTAGTTTAGATTATCGTATTTTATCAAGAGTTCTGTCATTGTCTTTAAGACAATGGTTCTCTCCACATTTGTTAAAATTTTTTAGAAAATCAGGCTATAATTCGATCTGGCAACACTGGTTGATAAAGTTTTACGTTTCGTCGGCATGCGTTGTTTTGTTCTTGTTTATTCGCAAATTTTGTGGTTAAGTTTCTTATAGAGAATACCTACATTTGTTTTTATATTTTATATTTACTTAATGTATTTTATTTACTGCGGGTTTGGTGGTTGGAGCAATACAATATTATAACATGGTTGGAGGTGCTACGTATTTTCCATTTCTTTTAAATAATGGTGATAAAGCTCTGAAGTGAAATTGCGCGTCTAAATTGTAGAGGTTATCTGAAGGTTACTCCACTAATTAAAATTAAAGATTTAATTTTTAAGCTAAATGCCTTATATTGGTGTACAATTTAAAATCGACGAAAGCATTGCCGTCATAAGTAAAACATGGTTAACACCACAAAAAACAAGATGTTTTTGGCCGCCGTATAAACATCAATGGGAATTGGATAAGGCGGCCAAAGAATTGTTGTCACCTTCGTATGATTGGAAGACATATGAAATTAATAAATGTTATTTTGAATTCGGTAGGTACCAGCAATTACTACTACTCGTAATAATTTTTCATTACTATACTTGTTGTGTTGTACTAATTTAATTAAGTTTTCCGGGTTTTGAAATAGTAAACTACCTACTAAATTTAATTTTTTTCTTGTTGTGTTTTTAGATACTTATTTGAAGGCTAAAGAAAAAATAAAAGCGCTTGAATATAATTCAGCATCAGAACTTCCAAGTGATAACGAAGATGAACTTTTTTATAAACCGATGCAGAGGCGAATAGTGCGTCCCGCAAGATATTTGAACGAATCAGATGAAGAAGTAGAATGTTCGCCCACAATAAGCAAAATAAAAAGACCCAATTTAGATCCAGTAAAAGGTAGGGAGAATTTAATTAGCTACATTTTAAATCTACAGGTATCTATACTTAATGTCAATTATTATTATCTACGACTTATAATTAAAAAATATATATCTACCTAACTACTTATGCTCTATAAGGTTATTGAATTAATTTATTTTTTGCTATACTGTTTTAGCAAAGGTAAAGGAAGTTTTACTGCAGTCTACACCGCGGTCTACACCTAAACTACGATTCAATACTGTTGACGACTCTGAAACCATATGTTCACTTTTTAGTGAAAACCAGAACATAAACGTGAGAAGCGACCAATTAAAAGATAATGGTAAAATGCGTATAATTTTAGATACCTACCTAGGTTGTTTTTATTTATGTATTTTTTTTTTGTACATTAGACATTTTAAAGAAATTGCTTGATACAGTCATTCACATAAAACAACAAAATAAACAAATATTAAGCCTTGTGGAAAATTTAAGCAAGGATCAAAAAATACCCAAGAGAAGCCTTCCTGAAAATTTACCGATCAACTTTCCGTGCACGAACGAAGAAGAAATTTGTCTCTTAGAAGATTTTTTAAAAAACAACGACAATTTCAGTGCATTGGTAAGATTTAAATCTTTATATGCTATCATGAGGTATAGGTTACTTTTTTCAGGCTAGTTACTTAGCAAGTATAGGAGGGAGAGATTTGACGAATAAAACTAACAACGTGTTAAAAACACTGCTTCGTGACGATATTGCCAGCCATTACAGCTTTTATGGAAAACGTCTCAACAAAAAAGTTTTTAACGATAGTCTACTTAAGGACGTAGTTGTTGGTACGTTTTTTTAATTTATTTGAAATTATAAAATGAATTAAATTAAATCATTTATCAACAAGAATTTTACTTCTTAAATATCTAGTGAATTCATTAATTTAGAGAATGTTGACAAATTTCTCAATTTCCCTCTTTTGCAGAAGCTATAAAAATAAACTGCGCTGACTGTTCCCAAAAGGACATAGAAAACATAATAAAAGTCTGGTTAAAACATGCACCGCAAAGACTTAAGAATGCAACCAAACAGTAGTGGAAGAAAAGTTAAAAATGTGGTCGGTCGAAGACAATTGCAGCGAAGAGTGCGGGAGGACATAAATAATATTTTAGCTGAAGTAAGAAATAATAATAATACTGTCTGTAATTTGATAATTCGATCGAATTCTTGCTTGGAATCTCAACATGATATAGAAACTGTTCGAAGCAGCTTTAATAATACTAACAATTGTGTAATAGAAAAAAATGTAATTAATCAGGTAGATACAGATACAATTTATGATGAAGATGAGTTGAGTATAATATCAGGTGTTAGGGATACCATAAATGACTTTAATGAAATAAATACAGATTTTCTTACTGATTTCAAATCTTGGGTTATACCCTGGACTATAAACCATAACATTCCAAAATGTGCTGTTACTGATATGCTAAAGTTTTTATCTAAACATCACCCCAACTTACCCTTAGATAGTAGGACAATATTAAAGACTCCTAGAAATAGAGTTGTAAATGTTTTAAATAATGGAGAATTTTGTTACTTGGGATTAGAATCGAACATAAAAAATCGGTTGTTGGAAACATATATTGGAAATTTGGAAAATCTTATAGAAGTTTCTTTTAACATTGACGGAATTCCGTTGTTTAATAGTTCAAATATTCAGTTTTGGCCCATTCTAGGATTAATTAAAAAATTAAAATGTTAAACCCAGAGGAAATTCTGAAAGAAAATTCACGAAAGCCAATGAGACTAAATAATTTGAGGGAACAACTGAAAGCAACAAATGAGTTATTAAATGTTCAATGGTTGCAAAAAATGTCTTCGACGTTGTTTCAAAACTAAGTAAGAGTGAAATCATATTATTTAGCTTTATCCATCTAGTACTTAGTAGTTTATAAAATGTTTGCTTGCTATTTTTGTAGAAACTGTGTTCTTGGTCCTTACCAAGAACACAGTTTCTCCTTAGAAGGTAGCTTTGGTATTTTGAAAACCGTATAATTTTGAACGTTCAAGTATCATTGATATCATGACTAAAATAGAACTTTTGGGTTCTCACTTGCTACCGTTTTATAGGTTTCATTATGATCATGAGGCAGATTTTCCTTATGACACAAAGTTAAAAAAACCAATTCAGGAAGTTTATTTTATTTCCACACCAATAATTTAATTTATTATTATTTGCAATGTTTTTAAACAAATTTTGTATTCAGTGCGATAAGAAGTCTGCCGTTCTATGATTCTTATACGTTTGCAATTTAAGGTTTTGTTTGTGGACTTATTTGTTGTTCTTTCTATATTTCAATATTAATCTTCAAGTACATTTCTGTCTCATCCACCTAATTATAATATCTTTTATTCAGTCTGGAAAATTAACAAGAACCCTGTCCGAGGACATTACAATGTTTGTATTGTAAATACTTACGTTTTACCATTTAAACTCTGAAATGCTCCCCAGTACAGGTTCTGCATTGAAATGTGAATGTTTAATTGTTAGGTTTTCCAGCATTAGGTTGCTGCAGGCCAATGATGAGTGTATTATACTCTCGAAACGTGTCTCTATAAAGGCGTTAATATAAAACATATTTGTGGTGACATTTGTTTTTTACTTTGCTATTAAAATTGTACACCGCTCGCTGTAAGAATGGCCTATTTATTCAAATTTTATTTCTGTTTGGGCATATTTAGATGGCATATCTGAAGCCAATACATGGAACTGATTCGTTTTGCATTTTCAGATATTACAACATTTTATTTAATTAAAAAAGGGACTGATGAATTCGCCATGCGTACCCAGTTATCAAAAGTAAATACCTGGATTGGGATAAAGGTATCCGATATTAATAGGGCGCCCCGGCAGAGCTGTGGTAAGTACCAATTAAATAAAAGGATTGTTTATGTAATGAACTGCTTAACAGTATTTTCATAACTGATATTTTAATATTCCAATGTCTAACTTTTCCACAAAAAGTTAGTCATGGACTTGAAATTTTTTTTAGATGGGATGAAAAATAATTCAAAGAGAATACGAAAACCTCTGAAGAAATAAACGTAGAGAGTGAAGATATTTTAGACAATAAGACATGAGGAACGGAAAGTTAGTATTATTCAATAACAATTTTATGTTATAATTTTTTCTATAAAAAAAGTCCTAACATCTTTTTTTTTTATTAGTATTTTATAGTCGACAAAAATATTGGGTTTACTTTTTATCCGTTTTATACACTTTTCACGGGATTCTCTAAGGCACTCATTTTATATCGCGTATGTAGACCAAGTTTACTATGTGGCTATGTGGTGTATCTGCTGTCTTCAGGCAAGCCCAGTAAGATTTTTAGGTAGTTATGTTTTTTTTTATTTTGCCAAAAGTTCAGAACTTAGAAATGTTCAGTAGTATGGTTTACCAAATTTGGTTCAACAAGTACTTATTTACGTATAAAATGACCTAAAACACTTATTTATGATAACATTCCAAAAATAATTTTCATTAAACTTAGCCGCGCAATATATTATGGAGCCCTAAAACTTTAATAGCTACTTATTTAGTTCACAATATATATCTTCTAAAACATTTCCATAATCAGATTATTATTGAAACCCAAGACAAGACGTCTTTAAACTTCTTTACGCCTACGCCAGTGTGGTGATTTTAAAAGACTAGACACTTGCCTGATATAAATTAAATAATTAGGTATATTATGATTATTAATTTCGCGTAAAAATTTAGTATTCATCATTTTACATAATATATGTATGACAAAAAATATATGTTAGCTCAAAGAACTATTAATATGTTCTAAATAAAACATAATTGAATTATGATTTTGATATCTTTGGGTTGGTTTCTACTCATCGATTAAGTATTATTAATATTTTATATTTTGTTTTAGGTGAACATTGAGATAAATATTGACATGTAATTTTAAAATAGAAAAAAAGTACATGTAACCGAGTGCAGACTGTTTTTTGCTTCCACAAATCCCAAAGTTATGGTTTTTTAAAACAATAATTCTAGACATATATAAAAAATAATAATAATAAATCAAAATTAATTCGACGAAGAGGTAAGTAATTCTATAATACTATAGACCTTAACGTTTTTCAACAAAATTGAAGAGTTATAATTTATTTATAATAATATACAGGGATTTACATTTAAATCCGTTCTAGATTTAAACAGGTTCTAGTGGGCAATCCTGATTGAATCTGATAACTACAAATGAATCCCAATAGCTTTTGCATTTGGATTTGCTTATAAAACCATATTAAATCCGTTCTAAATGTAAACAGGTTCTATTGGGCAATCCTGATAGAAACTGATAACTACAAATTAATCCCAATAGCTTTTGCATTTGGATTTGCTTATAAAACCATATTAAATCCGTTCTAAATGTAAACAGGTTTTATTTGGCAATCCTGCTAGAATCTGATAAATACAAATTAATCCCAATAGCTTTTGGATTTGCTTATAAAACCATATTAAATCCGTTCTAAATGTAAACAGGTTCTATTGGGCAATCCTGATAGAAACTGATAACTACAACTTAATCCCAATGGCTTTTGTATTTGGATTTGCTTATAAAACCATATTAAATCCGTTCTAAATGTAAACAGGTTCTATTGGGCAATCCTGATAGAATCTGATAAATACAAATTAATCCCAATAGCTTTTGCATTTGGATTTGCTTATAAAACCATATTAAATCCGTTCTAAATGTAAACAGGTTCTATTGGGCAATCCTGATAGAATCTGATAAATACAAATTAATCCCTATAGCTGTTGCATTTGGATTTGCTTATAAAACCATATTAAAACGTTCTAAATGTAAACAGGTTCTAGTGGGCAATCCTGATAGAAACTGATAACTACAAATTAATCCCAATAGCTTTTGCATTTGGATTTGCTTATAAAACCATATTAAATCCGTTCTAAATGTAAACAGGTTCTATTGGGCAATCCTGATAGAAACTGATAAATACAAATTAATCCCAATAGCTTTTGGATTTGCTTATAAAACCATATTAAATACGTTCTAAATGTAAACAGGTTCTATTGGGCAATCCTGATAGAATCTGATAAATACAAATTAATCCCTATAGCTTTTGCATTTGGATTTGCTTATAAAACCATATTAAAACGTTCTAAATGTAAACAGGTTCTATTGGGCAATCCTGATAGAAACTGATAACTACAACTTAATCCCAATGGCTTTTGTATTTGGATTTGCTTATAAAACCATATTAAATCCGTTCTAAATGTAAACAGGTTCTATTGGGCAATCCTGATAGAATCTGATAAATACAAATTAATCCCAATAGCTTTTGCATTTGGATTTGCTTATAAAACCATATTAAATCCGTTCTAAATGTAAACAGGTTCTATTGGGCAATCCTGATAGAATCTGATAAATACAAATTAATCCCTATAGCTTTTGCATTTGGATTTGCTTATAAAACCATATTAAAACGTTCTAAATGTAAACAGGTTCTAGTGGGCAATCCTGATAGAAACTGATAACTACAAATTAATCCCAATAGCTTTTGCATTTGGATTTGCTTATAAAACCATATTAAATCCGTTCTAAATGTAAACAGGTTCTATTGGGCAATCCTGATAGAATCTGATAAATGCAAATTAATCCCAATAGCTTTTGCATTTGGATTTGCTTATAAAACCATATTAAATCCGTTCTAAATGTAAATAGGTTCTATTGGGCAATCCTGATAGAAACTGATAACTACAAATTAATCCCAATAGCTTTTGCATTTGGATTTGCTTATAAAACCATATTAAATCCGTTCTAAATGTAAACAGGTTCTATTGGGCAATCCTGATAGAAACTGATAACTACAAATTAATCCCAATAGCTTTTGCATTTGGATTTGCTTATAAAACCATATTAAATCCGTTCTAGATGTAAACAGGTTCTAGTGGGCAATCCTGATTCATACTAATTATTTCAAATATGTTTTTAATTTGGAATTGCTGTTTCAAATACACACTATGAACCGTATTAATCCATATTAAATTTTTTTTTATATGGTTCTATCTGGCATTTTCAACAGGGTACACTGGTTATATTTATTTTTTGTTTTATCCTTGTAGGTATATAAGAGCATTGTTTTTATAAAGAAAATGATATGGGTTTAGACAGTGTCAGTGACTGCAAAGAAGAAGACATCCTAGAAAGAGTAGAATAGGGGATGAAGGATTTTATTTTTTCAGGTAGATAGTATATAGTATAGTATAGTATTATAAATAAAAGCAGAAATGTTTTGTGTCTGTTATTTTTGAGGTTTTACTTTTTATTTCTTATGAACTATTTACTGTCGTCTTGGAAAAAAACAACAAAAATAAAGTAAGTTTTCAATTAAACAACGTTTCTTGTTTCCATTACTTTATTAAAATGTTATTAAAAATTAAAATGTGCTGCAAATCGCTGCGCAAGGTCTTTTGTCATTATTTAAATGTTCACGATATTCTTCTTCACTAAATTGCGGGAGAGTATCTTCATAATAGGGATAATATTTGAATGAACTGGACTGAACAGTGATTAAAGATTGAACACGTCAACATAAAAATCGAAAATATAACTCAAATTTCTTCAAATGTCTAACTTTTATTAACAACTGTTGAACGACGACAACAGAACATACAACGTAAAATTAAAATATTCCGGCATCCAGCTATGCGATTCTATTTTGGTTCTATTTTGCGTTCGCGGTGATTACAGTTATGAACGCATTTCGAACGGCGCCTGCGCTTTAAAACCAGTTCTGTGACGTCACGATTCAGTTCAGAATCAATTCAGAATCGTCACCGCGAACGAAGCTAATGATTAAAGATTCTTTTCTTTAGTCATTGGAACATATACCTATATTATGTTATAGCAAAGATTAATGTATTAATCTTTGGTTATAGGATAGCTTTGTTTTTATGTTGTGGATTGAGTCACGATTTGAAGATACCGACATCAAAGATTAATATTAATCTTTGCCGACATTTATAATGGTCGTCTTTTTCTCTCGCTTCAAGCATAGAATAAGTAAGCTACGCTAACTAGCTTTCTTATTCTATGCTTCAAACCATAGACAATGTTGCCAGCCGTCACATATTTATCAGATGCTACTTATTTTAAAATGGTGTCAACATAATTTTATTGCGACGAATAACTCAAAAATATATTTTTTAAATGTTATTTTGCTTGATCTGAATTCTTCATATTTATTAACTTAGTTTTAACGATATTCATTATATAAAAGTGTCTGTGACTTCATTATTCGCTTGCCGATCATCACTGATGAGTTGCGGATCAACGAAACGGCTCAACTGGTGAAAGCGTGGTAGTGTGAAACAAATTTGCAACATAACTTAAAGTTTGTTCCATTATGTAAAGCAATAATGTAAATTAATCAAATTGACGTTTTTACCACCAACTCTATTATAGGTTGGTCGATCGTTTAACCATAGAACAACAAAGCTAGTTAGAATAGCTTCATTCTTCTGTAATGTACACAGAAATCTTATATTATATATATACAAGAAATCCCTTTGGGATTTCCCAGTCGTTGTGTGGTAGTTTTGTCTATGAAAAAAGTCATTGAGGGTTATAAAAAAAAAGGAAAAAAAAAATCAAGAAAATTTTCAAAAAAAATTTAAAAAAAAAATAAGAAAAAAAAATTTTCAAAAAAAATAATTCAAAAATTAATTAAAAAAAAGTATTGCCAGAGCTGAAAATCTGAAAATGTTTCTATCTATTATTGAAAATAAATAGAAACATTTTTGAGTTACCCCGTAGATAACCTCTAGGAGCATATAGTTTAACTTTCAAAGAAATCTTGAATTGAAATCTAAAGAAATCAAAAAATTATTCAAAATATTACTATTTGACCTTAACAAAATAAAGAAATACATTTTTGATTCACCCTGTATATAAATTTGAGCTTATAGTTTAACTTTCACAGAAAACTTGAATTGAAATCTAAAGAAATCAAAAAATTCTTCAAAATATTACTTTTTTGTCCAAAATAATGAAATACATTTTTGACTCACCCCGTATATAAATTTTAGAGCCTATGCTAAAAGTTTCTCTTTCAAAGAAAATAAAAAGTCACCTATCGCTGATAAAGTTCTCTAAAAGTCTTAAATAATAAATTACATTCATAAACATTTTTGAGTGACCCCGTAGATAACCTCTAGGAGGCTATAGTTTAGCTTTCAAAAAAATCTTGATTTGAAATCTAAAGAAATATAAAAATTATTCAAAATATTACTTTTTTGTCCTTAACAAAGTGATGAAATACATTTTTGACTCACCCCGTATATAAATTTAAGTGTATGCTAAAAATTTCTAAACATTTAAAATTTATTTGATTACAATCTGGAAAATTTGTAAAATGTTGGCTAATTAATGTTTTTTTTTTTTTTGCATCACCCTGTACATGCGCTTATTAATTAATTTTGTTATAATCTGATACATACCTAATTTAAATAATAAATCCACTTGTCAAATTCAATAACCTTATAAAATTTTATACTAAATACCTACTATAAATATATTAGTTAGGTATTTTAAATCTGCTAGCCTAAAAATGGCTGCCTATAATATGATTATCATCATTTTATAAACCTACCACATCTGTCTATTTGAAAATCGTTGGTGTTAAGTTAACGTTAACGTTAATAGCGGCGGACGTTAATTTTAGGACTATCTGTCTATCTATTTTGGCTTCGTTGGTTTGTCATAATTTGGCAGAATTTTTTTCTGACGTTAGTGTCACTTATTTTTGTTTGGTTGACACTTCTAGTTCACGTCATAATTTGGTTTTATTTGTGTACATTGACAGCCTAACAGTTTTCGGCATTATTTTCATGTTTAAGATCAAATTGTTGTTAAATTGTATTGTTATAAAATGGTTATTAAAAGTATTTGTAGTAAATTTTAGTGAGAAATTGTTAATACCTAACCCAAACTGACACTATCAACAAAATAGGCGTTCAAAATGTGGACATACAGCCGTTTGTTTAAAATTTTGTCGACTATAAAGTGATCAACAACGAAGCTCTGCTCAGGCGACATAAACTAAATCATGATTTGGTGTTTAGAAATTATGAAATTTCGTTCGGTTTATTATAATATTTTCAGTGTGTGTAGGTTATACCTATTAATATACCAATGTTTTTAAAATGTGTGTGATAAAGTCGCCCGTAGCCCAAATTTAGTTTATTAATATAGTTAAATTACCTATGCACCTAGCACAAAACTCTAAAGTTTATTGTTTGTATTTGTAGTTTAAGGAATTTTAATTATTGTGTATTTTGAAATAAAAACATTCAGCAAGTAAGCGTAGTTATAGGTACGTGATTTTCTAGGTATAAGATAAATAAGTAGCAGTTTTTTATTCCTTACTTCAATTTATAATGGGTACCTATTATAGGTATATGGCTACTTGTTTAATTTCGGTACAAAATCACATATCTATATTTAGTTTCATTGAAAGTTTTTAATATACCTACTACTTGGAATTTTTGTAACAAAAACAGTAATGAAAGAACTGAATCGGTACCAATAGACGTCATCCTATCCATAGGTTACAACTCAGGCACATATTGTTCGACTCTAACTTCATGCACTTTTTTGTTCTGTAAAAGGAACGTGCGTTTAAAATAGGTGAGTGAAAATTGCTACTCCTCGTTGTTGTGAAATGAGATTTAAAGATTAATACTTGTTCAATGCAATTTACGTTATTCTTTTTATAGGATTGTTATTAAAAATATACGAAATTGCATGTCCCATATGCTTTTCTAAGAATATATTCATGAAAATGGCTTTCAAAATAAATCGACAAATTCCAATATAGTTGACACCTCTAGTTTCACGTCATAATTTGGTTTTGGTCAAAATGTTTTTTCTAACGCTTGTGTCAAATAGGTTATTATTATTTTCTTTGTTTACATTCATAGCTTAAGAGTTTTCGGCATTATTTTTATGTTTAAGATCAATTTCTATCAACATGTTGTATATTGTAGTGTTAGAAAATGCTTATTCCATATAGTTGTAGTTAATTTAGAAGTTGTCATTGTGTATTTGAAGTAATATTACTGAAAAAGTGATAATAACCTAAAGTGACAGTGTCATGAGAGCCGTCAGATGGGTGGATGTGATCATATTTTTCAATAACTACTGGATGATATCTCCCTCTGCGTCGCACATTTCAATTAACTGTGTAGATGTAATTAAATGAATTAATTAAAATAGTGTGACTGCATTAAATCCCCTTGAAAAGTGCCCGTTGGGATGCTGCAAAAAACAAATGTTCCATATAGACATACCTGCGGCTGCACCTTCGGTGCAGCTTTAAGGTAAGTCACATAGATAGCGGTCCTTTTTTGCAGGTTTTCGACGACAAAGACAGCACTATCAGAAATTATAATTATTAACAAGAAATCCCTTCGGGATTTCCCAGTCGTTGTGTGGTAGTTTTATCTATAAAAAAAGTCATTGAGGGTGGCAAAAAAAATGAAAAAAAAAATAAAAAAAAAAAATTTCAAGGAAAAAAATGTTTCTATTATTAAAAAAAAATTAAAACAAAAAAAATTAAAAAAAAAAATTTCAAAAAAAAAAAATTCAAAAAAAAAAATTAAAAAAAAAAAATTAAAAAAAAAAATAATTCAAAAATTAATTAAAAAAAAGTATTGCCAGAGCTGAAAATCTGAAAATGTTTCTATCTATTATTGAAAATAAATAGAAACATTTTTGAGTTACCCCGTAGAAAACCTCTAGGAGCATATAGTTTAACTTTCAAAGAAATCTTGAATTGAAACCCAAAGAAATCAAAAAATTATTCAAAATATTACTATTTCACCTTAACAAAATAAAGAAATACATTTTTGATTCACCCTGTATATAAATTTGAGCTTATAGTTTAACTTTCAAAGAAATCTTGATTTGAAATCTAAAGAAATCAAAAAGTTATTCAAAACAATACTATTCCACCTTAACAAAATAAAGAAATACATTTTTGATTCACCCTGTATATAAATTTGAGCTTATAGTTTAACTTTCAAAAAATCTTGATTTGAAATCTAAAGAAATCAAAAAGTTATTCAAAATATTTCACCTTAACAAAATAAAGAAATACATTTTTGATTCACCCTGTATATAAATTTGAGCTTATAATTTAACTTTCAAAAAATCTTGATTTGAAATCTAAAGAAATCAAAAAGTTATTCAAAACAATACTATTTCACCTTAACAAAATAAAGAAATACATTTTTGATTCACCCTGTATATAAATTTGAGCTTATAGTTTAACTTTCAAAAAATCTTGATTTGAAATCTAAAGAAATCAAAAAGTTATTCAAAACAATACTATTTCACCTTAACAAAATAAAGAAATACATTTTTGATTCACCCTGTATATAAATTTGAGCTTATAGTTTAACTTTCAAAAAATCTTGATTTGAAATCTAAAGAAATCAAAAAGTTATTCAAAACAATAATATTTCACCTTAACAAAATAAAGAAATACATTTTTGATTCACCCTGTATATAAATTTGAGCTTATAGTTTAACTTTCAAAAAATTTTGATTTGAAACCTAAAGAAATCAAAAAGTTATTCAAAACAATACTATTTCACCTTAACAAAATAAAGAAATACATTTTTGATTCACCCTGTATATAAATTTGAGCTTATAGTTTAACTTTCAAAAAATTTTGATTTGAAATCTAAAGAAATCAAAAAGTTATTCAAAACAATACTATTTCACCTTAACAAAATAAAGAAATACATTTTTGATTCACCCTGTATATAAATTTGAGCTTATAGTTTAACTTTCAAAAAATCTTGATTTGAAATCTAAAGAAATCAAAAAGTTATTCAAAACAATACTATTTCACCTTAACAAAATAAAGAAATACATTTTTGATTCACCCTGTATATAAATTTGAGCTTATAGTTTAACTTTTAAAAAAATCTTGATTTGAAATCTAAAGAAATCAAAAAATTATTCAAAATATTTCACCTTAACAAAATAAAGAAATACATTTTTGATTCACCCTGTATATAAATTTGAGCTTATAGTTTAACTTTCAAAAAATCTTGATTTGAAATCTAAAGAAATCAAAAAGTTATTCAAAACAATACTATTTCACCTTAACAAAATAAAGAAATACATTTTTGATTCACCCTGTATATAAATTTGAGCTTATAGTTTAACTTTCAAAAAATCTTGATTTGAAATCTAAAGAAATCAAAAAGTTATTCAAAACAATACTATTTCACCTTAACAAAATAAAGAAATACATTTTTGATTCACCCTGTATATAAATTTGAGCTTATAGTTTAACTTTCAAAAAATCTTGATTTGAAATCTAAAGATATCAAAAAATTATTCCAAATATTACTATTTCGCCTTAACAAAATAAAGAAATACATTTTTGATTCACCCTGTATATAAATTTGAGCTTATAGTTTAACTTTCAAAAAATCTTGATTTGAAATCTAAAGAAATCAAAAAGTTATTCAAAACAATATTATTTCACCTTAACAAAATAAAGAAATACATTTTTGATTCACCCTGTATATAAATTTGAGCTTATAGTTTAACTTTCAAAAAATCTTGATTTGAAATCTAAAGAAATCAAAAAGTTATTCAAAACAATACTATTTCACCTTAACAAAATAAAGAAATACATTTTTGATTCACCCTGTATATAAATTTGAGCTTATAGTTTAACTTTTAAAAAAATCTTGATTTGAAATCTAAAGAAATCAAAAAATTATTCAAAATATTTCACCTTAACAAAATAAAGAAATACATTTTTGATTCACCCTGTATATAAATTTGAGCTTATAGTTTAACTTTTAAAAAAATCTTGATTTGAAATCTAAAGAAATCAAAAAGTTATTCAAAACAATACTATTTCACCTTAACAAAATAAAGAAATACATTTTTGATTCACCCTGTATATAAATTTGAGCTTATAGTTTAACTTTTAAAAAAATCTTGATTTGAAATCTAAAGAAATCAAAAAGTTATTCAAAACAATACTATTTCACCTTAACAAAATAAAGAAATACATTTTTGATTCACCCTGTATATAAATTTGAGCTTATAGTTTAACTGTCAAAAAATCTTGATTTGAAATCTAAAGAAATCAAAAAGTTATTCAAAATATTTCACCTTAACAAAATAAAGAAATACATTTTTGATTCACCCTGTATATAAATTTGAGCTTATAGTTTAACTTTCAGAAAATCTTGATTTGAAATCTAAAGAAATCAAAAAGTTATTCAAAACAATACTATTTCACCTTAACAAAATAAAGAAATACATTTTTGATTCACCCCGTATATAAATTTAAAACCTATGCTAAAAATTTCTCTTTTAAAGAAAATAAAGTCACCTATCGTGTTAAAAAAAATGGTAAAAAAATAGAGAAATACATTTTTGATTCACCCTGTATATAAATTTAAAGCATATGCTAAAAATTTCTCTTGTAAAGAAAATAAAGTCACCTATCGTGTTAAAAAAAATGGTAAAAAAATAGAGAAATACATTTTTGATTCACCCCGTATATAAATTTAAAACCTATGCTAAAAATTTCTCTTTTAAAGAAAATAAAGTCACCTATCGTGTTAAAAAAAATGGTAAATACCTACTATAAATATATTAGTTTGGTATTTTAAATCTGCTAGCCTAAAAATGGCTGCCGATCATCATTTTATAAACCTACCACATCTTTCTATTTGAAAATCGTTGGTGTTCAATTAACGTTAACGTTAATAGCGGCGGACGTTGATTTTAGGACTATCTGTCTATCTATTTTGGCTTCGTTGGTTTGTCATAATTTGGCAGAATTTTGTTCTGACGTTGGTGTCCCTTATTTTTGTTTGGTTGACACTTCTATTTCACGTCATAAATAAATAGGTTATATTATGGGGCTTGGAGGTTAAAAGTAAACAGTAGTAGTATGCATTGTAACTATATTTGATAAAAATAAACTGTGCTGGCTGTATCCTACTGTGAAAGGGCAAGAGGCCAATAATAGTTAGTACTCGCTTAGGCGGTAACTTAAAAAAAAAACGAAATAACTTGAAGCATTCAAAATATGGACCTACAGGCAAGAGACAGAAATCAATTTGGAAATGGAAATTTGGTCGTCAGCATCCGCTAATAATAATAATACGTGGTGTATAAAATAAAAAGTGTAGTTAATTCTATATTGATTTGTTGTGTTTACGGTTTATAATTTTTGTATAAAAACATGATAAGTACTATTTACACAGAATATTATTTATTCTGTGCTATTTATATGAATATATATAATGGCTATACTTACTTTAAGACTTAAACTTAACAAAATTACGTACCTATTTTGTTTCATTGAATGTTTTTGATCTAGGTCATCATCTGTAATTAGTTTTTGGACAAAAACAGGTAGTTAGGTAGGTAATGAGACTTGTATTTTATCCAGTTATTTGTAACGTAAGAATAAATTCGGTATCAGGAAATTAAAACTAAATGTAGGCATTTTAATTTAATTTAGTAGTGGAATTTGTAAATTAAAAAAGAAACCCTAATTTTTTGGTAAATAAATCTTAAGATAAACAATATGACGTCATCCAAAACATATGATCAAATTCTCTAGGTTTTAGATACGTACGTCGTACGTATGACGTCATTTTAAATAATAGCATTGTTCCACAGATGACAATAAGTCCACTTATATCAAGCTGCGAATATTTGTGATAAAGTGAAGCAAAATTAAATAAATAAATAAAAACAAATAATACTGCTTTAATTCACATGCAGCCAGCGTAAGTATGTACCTACAGATATTGTGAAATCCGTCAGAACTCACTACTACAACTCAATTCAGCTGAGCTAAATTTGCATATTATCACCTAGGTAACTCACTTCAATTTCTAACTCTATAAAATAACCTATTAGATGTTGTAATGCAGAATAAGAACCTAACCTCTTTTTATCGATAACACCTGTGGAAAAATTTATTTTATTTATATTTATAAATAATAATAAATAGTAAAATTATTTAATAATGGTTTATGTGGGAGCATGGCAACACAGTAAAATAACACAACAGTTTATTTCCTCTTTCCGTGAACAGGGCGACATCTAAAAAAAAAATGTGTTTGTCATTCTTAAGATTTTTTTTGATTTTTCTCGCATTTTTCAACTAATTCTACAAATGTGTTTGGTATGAAAGTGTTTAAAATTATGTGCGCTAATAATTACATGTGTTTTTAAAGAGTGTCATTGTATATTTATTTGGAAAAATGTAAAAGAACGTTATGTGTGACAGCTGAACTAAAATTAGATTTGTCAGTTTTAAGGAATATACCAGTCGCATTTAAGGTATAATAGCTTAATAAAAATTAACGAAAAACACAATAATTGGGAATACAGGATATGAAAAAGGCACAGAGGCGTGCTAAATATGCTTGTACGTAACTTTAAAATTGTTTTTGTATTTATCCACAGCACCAAAACAGGTATTTATTTCAAAGTAATAGCAGTACTTTATAGGGCTTTTTTCTTGAATTTCCTCGTAGAAAAAGTTATTCACCTCCTTCTCACACTTTAATTTCGGTTTTGTAGATCTAAATATATTAATAGAATACATAATTTTAATGCATTCAATCAGCTTTGATATATAGCCTATCGGGTGATGCAAAAAATAAAGTTGCCATATAGGAAACACTGTTGGAACGCCTCCGGCGTTCCTTTGCGTTTATTCGCACACAACTTTGTGCTTTTTTTCCTCATTTTAGAAAGAAACGCGAAGATCACTCGTTAGTATATATTAACAAGAAATCCCTTCGGGATTTCCCAGTCGTTGTGTGGTAGTTTTATCTATAAAAAAAGTCATTGGGGGTTTGAAAAAAAAAATCAAAAAAAAAACATTTCAAGGAAAAAAATGTTTCTATTATTAAAAAAAAATTAAAAAAAAAAAAATTTTAAAAAAAAATTTCAAAAAAAAAAATTAAAAAAAAAAAAAAATAAAAAAAAAAAATTTAAAAAAAAAATAATTCAAAAATTAATTAAAAAAAAGTATTGCCAGAGCTGAAAATCTGAAAATGTTTCTATCTATTATTGAAAATAAATAGAAACATTTTTGAGTTACCCCGTAGAAAACCTCTAGGAGCATATAGTTTAACTTTCAAAGAAATCTTGAATTGAAACCCAAAGAAATCAAAAAATTATTCAAAATATTACTATTTCACCTTAACAAAATAAAGAAATACATTTTTGATTCACCCTGTATATAAATTTGAGCTTATAGTTTAACTTTTAAAAAAATCTTGATTTGAAATCTAAAGAAATCAAAAAGTTATTCAAAACAATACTATTTCAGCTTAACAAAATAAAGAAATACATTTTTGATTCACCCTGTATATAAATTTGAGCTTATAGTTTAACTTTCAAAAAATCTTGATTTGAAATCTAAAGAAATCAAAAAGTTATTCAAAATATTTCACCTTAACAAAATAAGGAAATACATTTTTGATTCACCCTGTATATAAATTTGAGCTTATAGTTTAACTTTCAAAGAAATCTTGAATTGAAACCCAAAGAAATCAAAAAGTTATTCAAAACAATACTATTTCACCTTAACAAAATAAAGAAATACATTTTTGATTCACCCTGTATATAAATTTGAGCTTATAGTTTAACTTTCAAAGAAATCTTGATTTGAAATCTAAAGAAATCAAAAAGTTATTCAAAACAATACTATTTCACCTTAACAAAATAAAGAAATACATTTTTGATTCACCCTGTATATAAATTTGAGCTTATAGTTTAACTTTCACAGAAAACTTAATTTCAAATCTAAAGAAATCAAAATATTATTCAAAATATAACTTTTTTGACCATAACAAAATAAAGAAATACATTTTTGGTTCACCCCGTATATAAATTTGAGCTTATAGTTTAACTTTTAAAAAAATCTTGATTTGAAATCTAAAGAAATCAAAAAGTTATTCAAAACAATATTATTTCACCTTAACAAAATAAAGAAATACATTTTTGATTCACCCTGTATATAAATTTGAGCTTATAGTTTAACTTTCAAAAAATCTTGATTTGAAATCTAAAGAAATCAAAAAGTTATTCAAAACAATACTATTTCACCTTAACAAAATAAAGAAATACATTTTTGATTCACCCTGTATATAAATTTGAGCTTATAGTTTAACTGTCACAGAAAACTTAATTTCAAATCTAAAGAAATCAAAATATTATTCAAAATATAACTTTTTTGACCATAACAAAATAAAGAAATACATTTTTGGTTCACCCCGTATATAAATTTGAGCTTATAGTTTAACTTTTAAAAAAATCTTGATTTGAAATCTAAAGAAATCAAAAAGTTATTCAAAACAATACTATTTCACCTTAACAAAATAAAGAAATACATTTTTGATTCACCCTGTATATAAATTTGAGCTTATAGTTTAACTTTCACAGAAAACTTAATTTCAAATCTAAAGAAATCAAAATATTATTCAAAATATAACTTTTTTGACCATAACAAAATAAAGAAATACATTTTTGGTTCACCCCGTATATAAATTTGAGCTTATAGTTTAACTTTTAAAAAAATCTTGATTTGAAATCTAAAGAAATCAAAAAGTTATTCAAAACAATATTATTTCACCTTAACAAAATAAAGAAATACATTTTTGATTCACCCTGTATATAAATTTGAGCTTATAGTTTAACTTTCAAAAAATCTTGATTTGAAATCTAAAGAAATCAAAAAGTTATTCAAAACAATACTATTTCACCTTAACAAAATAAAGAAATACATTTTTGATTCACCCTGTATATAAATTTGAGCTTATAGTTTAACTGTCACAGAAAACTTAATTTCAAATCTAAAGAAATCAAAATATTATTCAAAATATAACTTTTTTGACCATAACAAAATAAAGAAATACATTTTTGGTTCACCCCGTATATAAATTTGAGCTTATAGTTTAACTTTTAAAAAAATCTTGATTTGAAATCTAAAGAAATCAAAAAGTTATTCAAAACAATACTATTTCACCTTAACAAAATAAAGAAATACATTTTTGATTCACCCTGTATATAAATTTGAGCTTATAGTTTAACTTTCAAAAAATCTTGATTTGAAATCTAAAGAAATCAAAAAGTTATTCAAAACAATACTATTTCACCTTAACAAAATAAATACATTTTTGATTCACCCTGTATATAAATTTGAGCTTATAGTTTAACTTTCACAGAAAACTTAATTTCAAATCTAAAGAAATCAAAATATTATTCAAAATATAACTTTTTTGACCATAACAAAATAAAGAAATACATTTTTGGTTCACCCCGTATATAAATTTGAGCTTATAGTTTAACTTTTAAAAAAATCTTGATTTGAAATCTATAGAAATCAAACAATTATTCAAAATATTGCTTTTTTGACGATAGGAAATAAATTTTTGATTCACCCTTTATATAAATTTAAAACCTATGCTAAAAATTTCTCTTTTAAAGAAAATAAAGTCACCTATCGCTGAGGTTATGCAACCGTAAATACCATAATGATGTGTTGGAGGTTGCATAAGCATAAGCATTAAATAAAGGTCATTGATTGGTTGTAATTAGTAGCCCGTCTGCACATACTCAACTCCTCCCACTTCACGGGTCATTGAACTTTTTTGCATTATTAATTGAAATTGTAACCTTTCTGGTGGGAATAAATTTTACTACTCTGCCAGATTTAGTTCATGTGAATAGCAGTAAAATAAAAATAAGTATAAATTATTAGTTTTTTTACATAAAATAATGTTTTAATATTTGTTATATTATTGTGGGAGTTGCGTAAATTAAATTTGTTGTAAAATTAAGTATCTAATCATATTCCATGTGTAAATATATTGCGTGAAACTATGAGGAATATGTGTATGATGAAAGTGTTCAAATAAAGTGTGGCAACCGCGATTTTCGCAATTTTTCTAGGTTATTGATGTACAAAGTCTCGGAAGAATTTCCAACATTTTTAGTTTACAATTAAAAATGTAATAAAGGGCCGTATCATACCGTAAAAGTGCACTCCCGTATTTAGAACAGTGCCTAGTATAAATCAAAATGCTTTTATTGTATTTGTGGATGTTACAATAAGGTAAATTTATTGATTTAGTAGTAGCATTTTTTGCAGTTTTGTGCTGTGGTTTTCTTGAATTTCCTCGTAGAAAATCGTATTCACCTCCTTGTCACGCTAAAATATCGTTTCTGCAGAGGTAAATAAATGATTAAAATACATAATTTTAATGCATTGAATCAGCTTTGATATATAGCCTATCGGGTGATGCAAAAAATAAAGTTGCCATATAGGAAACACTGTTGGAACGCCTCCGGCGTTCCTTTGCGTTTATTCGCACACAACTTTGTGCTTTTTTTCCTCATTTTCGACAAAGACGGACTGTACGCTCGTTATTATATGTAACAAGAAATCCCTTGCGGGATTTCCCAGTTGGTTTGTGGTAGTTTTATCTATAAAAAAAGTCATTGAGGGTTATAAAAAAAATGAAAAAAAAAAATAAAAAAAAAAAATTTCAAGGAAAAAATGTTTCTATTAAAAAAAAAAAAAAGTCAAAAAAAAATTAAAAAAAAAAAAAAATTTTCAAAAAAAAAAATTAAAAAAAAAAAATTTTAAAAAAAAAATTTCGAAAAAAAAAATTTTTCAAAAAAAAAAATTACAAAAAAAATAATTAAAAAAAAGTATTGCCAGAGCTGAAAATCTGAAAATGTTTCTATCTATTATTGAAAATAAATAGAAACATTTTTGAGTCACCTCGTAGATAACCTCTAGGAGCATATAGTTTAACTTTCAAAGAAATCTTCAATTGAAACCCAAAGAAATCAAAATATTATTCAAAATATTACTTTTTTGACCATAACAAAATAAAGAAATACATTTGTGATTCACCCTGTATATATATTTGATCCTATAGTTTAACTTTCACAGAAAACTTAATTTGAAATGTAAAGAAATCAAAAAATTATTCAAAATATAACTTTTTTGACCATAACAAAATAAAGAAATACATTTTTGATTCACCCTGTATATATATTTGACCCTATAGTTTAACTTTCACAGAAAACTTAATTTGAAATCTAAAGAAATCAAAAAATTATTCAAAATATAACTTTTTTGACCATAACAAAATAAAGAAATACATTTGTGATTCACCCTGTATATATATTTGACCCTATAGTTTAACTTTCACAGAAAACTTAATTTGAAATCTAAAGAAATCAAAAAATTATTCAAAATATAACTTTTTTGACCATAACAAAATAAAGAAATACATTTTTGATTCACCCTGTATATATATTTGACCCTATAGTTTAACTTTCACAGAAAACTTAATTTGAAATCTAAAGAAATCAAAAAATTATTCAAAATATAACTTTTTTGACCATAACAAAATAAAGAAATACATTTGTGATTCACCCTGTATATATATTTGACCCTATAGTTTAACTTTCACAGAAAACTTAATTTGAAATCTAAAGAAATCAAAAAATTATTCAAAATATAACTTTTTTGACCATAACAAAATAAAGAAATACATTTTTGATTCACCCTGTATATATATTTGACCCTATAGTTTAACTTTCACAGAAAACTTAATTTGAAATCTAAAGAAATCAAAAAATTATTCAAAATATAACTTTTTTGACCATAACAAAATAAAGAAATACATTTTTGATTCACCCTGTATATATATTTGACCCTATAGTTTAACTTTCACAGAAAACTTAATTTGAAATCTAAAGAAATCAAAAAATTATTCAAAATATAACTTTTTTGACCATAACAAAATAAAGAAATACATTTTTGATTCACCCTGTATATAAATTTGAGCTTATAGTTTAACTTTCAAAAAATCTTGATTTGAAATCTAAAGAAATCAAAAAGTTATTCAAAACAATACTATTTCACCTAAACAAAATAAAGAAATACATTTTTGATTCACCCTGTATATAAATTTGAGCTTATAGTTTAACTTTCAAAAAATCTTGATTTGAAATCTAAAGAAATCAAAAAGTTATTCAAAACAATACTATTTCACCTTAACAAAATAAAGAAATACATTTTTGATTCACCCTGTATATAAATTTGAGCTTATAGTTTAACTTTCAAAAAATCTTGATTTGAAATCTAAAGAAATCAAAAAGTTATTCAAAACAATACTATTTCACCTAAACAAAATAAAGAAATACATTTTTGATTCACCCTGTATATAAATTTGAGCTTATAGTTTAACTTTCAAAAAATCTTGATTTTAAATCTAAAGATATCAAAAAATTATTCAAAATATTTCACCTTAACAAAATAAAGAAATACATTTTTGATTCACCCTGTATATAAATTTGAGCTTATAGTTTAACTTTTAAAAAAATCTTGATTTGAAATCTAAAGAAATCAAAAAGTTATTCAAAACAATACTATTTCACCTTAACAAAATAAAGAAATACATTTTTGATTCACCCTATATATAAATTTGAGCTTATAGTTTAACTTTTAAAAAAATCTTGATTTGAAATCTAAAGAAATCAAAAAATTATTCAAAATATTTCACCTTAACAAAATAAAGAAATACATTTTTGATTCACCCTGTATATAAATTTGAGCTTATAGTTTAACTTTCAAAAAATCTTGATTTGAAATCTAAAGAAATCAAAAAGTTATTCAAAACAATACTATTTCACCTTAACAAAATAAAGAAATACATTTTTGATTCACCCTGTATATAAATTTGAGCTTATAGTTTAACTTTCAAAAAATCTTGATTTGAAATCTAAAGATATCAAAAAATTATTCCAAATATTACTATTTCGGCTTAACAAAATAAAGAAATACATTTTTGATTCACCCTGTATATAAATTTGAGCTTATAGTTTAACTGTCAAAAAATCTTGATTTGAAATCTAAAGAAATCAAAAAGTTATTCAAAATATTTCACCTTAACAAAATAAAGAAATACATTTTTGATTCACCCTGTATATAAATTTGAGCTTATAGTTTAACTTTCAGAAAATCTTGATTTGAAATCTAAAGAAATCAAAAAGTTATTCAAAACAATACTATTTCACCTTAACAAAATAAAGAAATACATTTTTGATTCACCCCGTATATAAATTTAAAACCTATGCTAAAAATTTCTCTTTTAAAGAAAATAAAGTCACCTATCGTGTTAAAAAAAATGGTAAAAAAATAGAGAAATACATTTTTGATTCACCCTGTATATAAATTTAAAGCCTATGCTAAAAATTTCTCTTGTAAAGAAAATAAAGTCACCTATCGTGTTAAAAAAAATGGTAAAAAAATAGAGAAATACATTTTTGATTCACCCCGTATATAAATTTAAAACCTATGCTAAAAATTTCTCTTTTAAAGAAAATAAAGTCACCTATCGTGTTAAAAAAAATGGGAAATACCTACTATAAATATATTAGTTTGGTATTTTAAATCTGCTAGCCTAAAAATGGCTGCCGATCATCATTTTATAAACCTACCACATCTTTCTATTTGAAAATCGTTGGTGTTCAATTAACGTTAACGTTAATAGCGGCGGACGTTGATTTTAGGACTATCTGTCTATCTATTTTGGCTTCGTTGGTTTGTCATAATTTGGCAGAATTTTGTTCTGACGTTGGTGTCCCTTATTTTTGTTTGGTTGACACTTCTATTTCACGTCATAAATAAATAGGTTATATTATGGGGCTTGGAGGTTAAAAGTAAACAGTAGTAGTATGCATTGTAACTATATTTGATAAAAATAAACTGTGCTGGCTGTATCCTACTGTGAAAGGGCAAGAGGCCAATAATAGTTAGTACTCGCTTAGGCGGTAACTTAAAAAAAAAACGAAATAACTTGAAGCATTCAAAATATGGACCTACAGGCAAGAGACAGAAATCAATTTGGAAATGGAAATTTGGTCGTCAGCATCCGCTAATAATAATAATACGTGGTGTATAAAATAAAAAGTGTAGTTAATTCTATATTGATTTGTTGTGTTTACGGTTTATAATTTTTGTATAAAAACATGATAAGTACTATTTACACAGAATATTATTTATTCTGTGCTATTTATATGAATATATATAATGGCTATACTTACTTTAAGACTTAAACT
Organism: Apoderus coryli; assembly: GCA_911728435.2. Lineage (NCBI taxonomy): Eukaryota > Metazoa > Arthropoda > Insecta > Coleoptera > Attelabidae > Apoderus > Apoderus coryli. The sequence continues at coordinate 21,034,417 of OU452200.1, read as the reverse complement.
TAACAAAATTACGTACCTATTTTGTTTCATTGAATGTTTTTGATCTAGGTCATCATCTGTAATTAGTTTTTGGACAAAAACAGGTAGTTAGGTAGGTAATGAGACTTGTATTTTATCCAGTTATTTGTAACGTAAGAATAAATTCGGTATCAGGAAATTAAAACTAAATGTAGGCATTTTAATTTAATTTAGTAGTGGAATTTGTAAATTAAAAAAGAAACCCTAATTTTTTGGTAAATAAATCGTAAGATAAACAATATGACGTCATCCAAAACATATGATCAAATTCTCTCGGTCTTAGCTTAGATACGTACGTCGTACGTATGACGTCATTTTAAATAATAGCATTGTTCCACAGATGACAATAAGTCCACTTATATCAAGCTGCGAATATTTGTGATAAAGTGAAGCAAAATTAAATAAATAAATAAAAACAAATAATACTGCTTTAATTCACATGCAGCCAGCGTAAGTATGTACCTACAGATATTGTGAAATCCGTCAGAACTCACTACTACAACTCAATTCAGCTGAGCTAAATTTGCATATTATCACCTAGGTAACTCACTTCAATTTCTAACTCTATAAAATAACCTATTAGATGTTGTAATGCAGAATAAGAACCTAACCTCTTTTTATTGATAACACCTGTGGAAAAATTTTGTAATATTTATAAATAATAATAAATAGTAAAATTATTTAATAATGGTTTATGTGGGAGCATGGCAACACAGTAAAATAACACAACAATTAATTTCCTCTTTCCGTGAACAGGGCGACATCTTAGAAAAAAAGTGTTTGTCATTCTTAAGATTTTCTTTGATTTTTCTCGTATTTTTCAACTAATTCTACAAATGTGTTTGGTATGAAAGTGTTTAAAATTATGTGCGCTAATAATTACATGTGTTTTTAAAGAGTGTCATTGTATATTTATTTGGAAAAATGTAAAAGAACGTTATGTGTGACAGCTGAACTAAAATTAGATTTGTCAATTTTAAGGAATATACCAGTCGCATTTAAGGTATAATAGCTTAATAAAAATTAACGAAAAACGCAATAATTGGGAATACAGGATATGAAAAAGGCACAGAGGCGTGCCAAATATGCTTGTACGTAACTTTAAAATTGTTTTTGTATTTATCCACAGCACCAAAACAGGTATTTATTTCAAAGTAATAGCAGTAGTTTATAGGGCTTTTTTCTTGAATTTCCTCGTAGAAAAAGTTATTCACCTCCTTCTCACACTTTAATTTCGGTTTTGTAGATCTAAATATATTAATAAAATACATAATTTTAATGCATTGAATCAGCTTTGATATATAGCCTATCGGGTGATGCAAAAAATAAAGTTGCCATATAGGAAACACTGTTGGAACGCCTCCGGCGTTCCTTTGCGTTTATTCGCACACAACTTTGTGCTTTTTTTCCTCATTTTAGAAAGAAACGCGAAGATCACTCGTTAGTATATATTAACAAGAAATCCCTTGCGGGATTTCCCAGTTGGTTTGTGGTAGTTTTATCTATAAAAAAAGTCATTGAGGGTTATAAAAAAAATGAAAAAAAAAAATAAAAAAAAAAATTTCAAGGAAAAAAATGTTTCTATTAAAAAAAAAAAAGTCAAAAAAAAATTAAAAAAAAAAAAAATTTTCAAAAAAAAAAATTAAAAAAAAAAAAATTAAAAAAAAAAAATTTCGAAAAAAAAAATTTTTCAAAAAAAAAAATTACAAAAAAAATAATTAAAAAAAAGTATTGCCAGAGCTGAAAATCTGAAAATGTTTCTATCTATTATTGAAAATAAATAGAAACATTTTTGAGTCACCTCGTAGATAACCTCTAGGAGCATATAGTTTAACTTTCAAAGAAATCTTCAATTGAAACCCAAAGAAATCAAAAAATTATTCAAAATATTACTTTTTTGACCATAACAAAATAAAGAAATACATTTTTGATTCACCCTGTATATATATTTGACCTTATAGTTTAACTTTCACAGAAAACTTAATTTCAAATCTAAAGAAATCAAAATATTATGCAAAATATTACTTTTTTGACCGTAACAAATTAAAGAAATACATTTTTGGTTCACCCCGTATATAAATTTGAGCTTATAGTTTAACTTTCACAGAAAACTTAATTTGAAATCTAAAGAAATCAAAAAATTATTCAAAATATAACTTTTTTGACCATAACAAAATAAAGAAAAACATTTTTGATTCACCCTGTATATATATTCTACCTTATAGTTTAACTTTCACAGAAAACTTAATTTGAAATCTAAAGAAATCAAACAATTATTCAAAATATAACTTTTTTGACCATAACAAAATAAAGAAATACATTTTTGGTTCATCCCGTATATAAATTTGAGCTTATAGTTTAACTTTCACAGAAAACTTAATTTGAAATCTAAAGAAATCAAAAAATTATTCAAAATATAACTTTTTTGACCATAACAAAATAATGAAATACATTTGTGATTCACCCTGTATATATATTTGACCCTATAGTTTAACTTTCACAGAAAACTTAATTTGAAATCTAAAGAAATCAAAAAATTATTCAAAATATAACTTTTTTGACCATAACAAAATAAAGAAATACATTTTTGATTCACCCTGTATATATATTTGACCCTATAGTTTAACTTTCACAGAAAACTTAATTTGAAATCTAAAGAAATCAAAAAATTATTCAAAATATAACTTTTTTGACCATAACAAAATAAAGAAATACATTTGTGATTCACCCTGTATATATATTTGACCCTATAGTTTAACTTTCACAGAAAACTTAATTTGAAATCTAAAGAAATCAAAAAATTATTCAAAATATAACTTTTTTGACCATAACAAAATAAAGAAATACATTTTTGATTCACCCTGTATATATATTTGACCCTATAGTTTAACTTTCACAGAAAACTTAATTTGAAATCTAAAGAAATCAAAAAATTATTCAAAATATAACTTTTTTGACCATAACAAAATAAAGAAATACATTTGTGATTCACCCTGTATATATATTCTACCTTATAGTTTAACTTTCACAGAAAACTTAATTTGAAATCTAAAGAAATCAAACAATTATTCAAAATATAACTTTTTTGACCATAACAAAATAAAGAAATACATTTTTGATTCACCCTGTATATATATTCTACCTTATAGTTTAACTTTCACAGAAAACTTAATTTGAAATCTAAAGAAATCAAAATATTATTCAAAATATAACTTTTTTGACCATAACAAAATAAAGAAATACATTTTTGATTCACCCTGTATATATATTTGACTCTATAGTTTAACTTTCACAGAAAACTTAATTTGAAATCTAAAGAAATCAAAAAATTATTCAAAATATAACTTTTTTGACCATAACAAAATAAAGAAATACATTTTTGATTCACCCTGTATATATATTTGACCCTATAGTTTAACTTTCACAGAAAACTTAATTTGAAATCTAAAGAAATCAAAAAATTATTCAAAATATAACTTTTTTGACCATAACAAAATAAAGAAATACATTTTTGATTCACCCTGTATATATATTCTACCTTATAGTTTAACTTTCACAGAAAACTTAATTTGAAATCTAAAGAAATCAAAATATTATTCAAAATATAACTTTTTTGACCATAACAAAATAATGAAATACATTTGTGATTCACCCTGTATATATATTTGACCCTATAGTTTAACTTTCACAGAAAACTTAATTTGAAATCTAAAGAAATCAAAAAATTATTCAAAATATAACTTTTTTGACCATAACAAAATAAAGAAATACATTTTTGATTCACCCTGTATATATATTTGACCCTATAGTTTAACTTTCACAGAAAACTTAATTTGAAATCTAAAGAAATCAAAAAATTATTCAAAATATAACTTTTTTGACCATAACAAAATAAAGAAATACATTTGTGATTCACCCTGTATATATATTTGACCCTATAGTTTAACTTTCACAGAAAACTTAATTTGAAATCTAAAGAAATCAAAAAATTATTCAAAATATAACTTTTTTGACCATAACAAAATAAAGAAATACATTTTTGATTCACCCTGTATATATATTCTACCTTATAGTTTAACTTTCACAGAAAACTTAATTTGAAATCTAAAGAAATCAAAAAATTATTCAAAATATAACTTTTTTGACCATAACAAAATAAAGAAATACATTTTTGATTCACCCTGTATATATATTTGACCCTATAGTTTAACTTTCACAGAAAACTTAATTTGAAATCTAAAGAAATCAAAAAATTTCATCAACTAATCTAAAAAACTCTGAAATTTATTGCTTTGCCCTTTTTATAACAGATAACGTAGGCAACACTGTCCTAATGTACGTAGTTGGTTGCTGCCCTTCAACACCTGATGTATTATAGGAGTCTAGTAGCGACGTACGTATGAATATCTACTTTCTTGACGAATGGAGAACCTGTTATAAAAACTACTAATGTATATATGATCAAGATTATAAGAAATATATAATTACCAGAAAAATAAGTACCTATTATTAATATAAAATACTAAATTTAGTTAATTAAACAGATAAAGTTAGGTTTAAAACGAAAATTGTAAATCTATAATAAAATTAGTCAGCTAAGTAGGTACGTACGTCATTAGTTATTTGGAAACAACCCTGACCGAGATCAATAAGATGAAATTGACCTAGTAACCTTTAGTTTAGTTTCAAACAAATCTAAATAATAATAATAATGTACCTACCTTCCTTTTTATAAACTTCATTAATAAGTACAATATAAACGACATAATAAGGTATCTCAAAGAAATTCTTCCTGATAAATGGCGAACCTTAATTGTAATTGTTGGTATTTTCAGATAGAGAATAAGTAAGTAGGTACTTACTTACTTGCATTGTTTTTGTATATTTCTGTATCTATTACTTTGGAATAACAATAATATGTTGTTTGTATTTGTTACTTACGGTTGTGATGTGGTAGGTATAATGTTTTAATTTTAAGAATGTTAGCCTGTTTGTTTTGATCATAATATACCTAGTAGGTAGCTAACAACAACGAATGTACTACATTTTAGGTATAGACGGCATGATATACCTATTTGTCTGAAATATGGAATATTATGTATTTGTATTAAATTACTTACTGTGCAAGTGTTTTTTTGCTATATTTACTACTGTTGTTTACTCATTTCGATAATTTGTGTTTATTGTTGTTGTTCTTTGCGGAAGTTTATGATGAGTGGCCATTTGCAAAATTGGAGTGACTGATCACGAAATAAGTCGAATCGAAAACGATGTGCGCCATTGTTGCCATATTGGGCCACATTCTGCAAAATCACTCTCTGGGATAATTAGATTTGGAATTAAAGCAGTTGTTAAAAAATTAGATAAGCCTTCACTGTTCATGGCAGTATTTTATAGGTTATGTATGTATGTATTATTTTCAATTGCAATGGATGAAAGAATTTGAATGTGTTTGTTTGTGAAAAGGATAGGCATCATAGCCAAATGAAACATAATGTTCATTTCCTGTGTGGTGGTCGTTAGTGTCGCCTCTATATTGAAGGCAAAAATGGGTGTCATCGGTATGATTTTATGTGGTTTTTCGCACATTTTGTAAGTAATATTGCAAATGCTGCGTATATCAGTGTCTTTTAAATTTTGTTCTTTATATTTAACATGTGTTTTTAAAGAGTGTCATTGTATATTTATTTGGAAAAATGTAAAAGAACGTTATGTGTGACAGCTGAACTAAATTAGATTTGTCAATTTTAAGGAATATACCAGTCGCATTTAAGGTTTGATAGATTAATAAAAATGAAGGAAAAACGCAATAATTGAAAATATAGGATATGGAAAAGGCACAGTGGCGTACCAAATATGCTTGTACGTAACTTTAAAATTGTTTTTGTACCTAAACACAGCACCAAAACAGGTATTTATTTCAAAGTAATAGCAGTACTTTATAATGCTTTTTTCTTGAATTTCCTCGTAGAAAATCGTATTCACCTCCTTGTCACGCTAAAATATCGTTTCTGCACAGGTAAATAAATGAATAAAATACATAATTTTAATGCATTGAATCAGCTTTGATATATAGCCTATCGGGTGATGCAAAAAATAAAGTTGCCATATAGGAAACACTGTTGGAACGCCTCCGGCGTTCCTTTGCGTTTATTCGCACACAACTTTGTGCTTTTTTTCCCCATTTTAGAAAGAAACGGACTGTACGCTCGTTATTATATGTAACAAGAAATCCCTTGCGGGATTTCCCAGTTGGTTTGTGGTAGTTTTATCTATAAAAAAAGTCATTGAGGGTTATAAAAAAAATGAAAAAAAAAAATAAAAAAAAAAAATTTTAAGGAAAAAATGTTTCTATTAAAAAAAAAAAAGTCAAAAAAAAATTAAAAAAAAAAACAATTTTCAAAAAAAAAAATTAAAAAAAAAAAATTTAAAAAAAAAAATTTCGAAAAAAAAAATTTTTCAAAAAAAAAAATTACAAAAAAAATAATTAAAAAAAAGTATTGCCAGAGCTGAAAATCTGAAAATGTTTCTATCTATTATTGAAAATAAATAGAAACATTTTTGAGTCACCTCGTAGATAACCTCTAGGAGCATATAGTTTAACTTTCAAAGAAATCTTCAATTGAAACCCAAAGAAATCAAAAAATTATTCAAAATATTACTTTTTTGACCATAACAAAATAAAGAAATACATTTTTGGTTCACCCCGTATATAAATTTGAGCTTATAGTTTAACTTTCACAGAAAACTTAATTTCAAATCTAAAGAAATCAAAATATTATTCAAAATATTACTTTTTTGACCATAACAAAATAAAGAAATACATTTGTGATTCACCCTGTATATATATTTGATCCTATAGTTTAACTTTCACAGAAAACTTAATTTGAAATCTAAAGAAATCAAAAAATTATTCTAAATATAACTTTTTTGACCATAACAAAATAAAGAAATACATTTTTGATTCACCCTGTATATATATTTGACCCTATAGTTTAACTTTCACAGAAAACTTAATTTGAAATCTAAAGAAATCAAAAAATTATTCAAAATATAACTTTTTTGACCATAACAAAATAAAGAAATACATTTGTGATTCACCCTGTATATATATTTGACCCTATAGTTTAACTTTCACAGAAAACTTAATTTGAAATCTAAAGAAATCAAAAAATTATTCAAAATATAACTTTTTTGACCATAACAAAATAAAGAAATACATTTTTGATTCACCCTGTATATATATTTGACCCTATAGTTTAACTTTCACAGAAAACTTAATTTGAAATCTAAAGAAATCAAAAAATTATTCAAAATATAACTTTTTTGACCATAACAAAATAAAGAAATACATTTGTGATTCACCCTGTATATATATTTGACCCTATAGTTTAACTTTCACAGAAAACTTAATTTGAAATCTAAAGAAATCAAAAAATTATTCAAAATATAACTTTTTTGACCATAACAAAATAAAGAAATACATTTTTGATTCACCCTGTATATATATTTGACCCTATAGTTTAACTTTCACAGAAAACTTAATTTGAAATCTAAAGAAATCAAAAAATTATTCAAAATATAACTTTTTTGACCATAACAAAATAAAGAAATACATTTGTGATTCACCCTGTATATATATTCTACCTTATAGTTTAACTTTCACAGAAAACTTAATTTGAAATCTAAAGAAATCAAACAATTATTCAAAATATAACTTTTTTGACCATAACAAAATAAAGAAATACATTTTTGATTCACCCTGTATATATATTTGACTCTATAGTTTAACTTTCACAGAAAACTTAATTTGAAATCTAAAGAAATCAAAAAATTATTCAGAATATAACTTTTTTGACCATAATAAAATAAAGAAATACATTTTTGATTCACCCTGTATATATATTTGACTCTATAGTTTAACTTTCACAGAAAACTTAATTTGAAATCTAAAGAAATCAAAAAATTATTCAGAATATAACTTTTTTGACCATAACAAAATAAAGAAATACATTTGTGATTCACCCTGTATATATATTTGACCCTATAGTTTAACTTTCACAGAAAACTTAATTTGAAATCTAAAGAAATCAAAAAATTATTCAAAATATAACTTTTTTGACCATAACAAAATAAAGAAATACATTTTTGATTCACCCTGTATATAAATTTGAGCTTATAGTTTAACTTTTAAAAAAATCTTGATTTGAAATCTAAAGATATCAAAAAATTATTCCAAATATTACTATTTCGCCTTAACAAACTAAAGAAATACATTTTTGATTCACCCTGTATATAAATTTGAGCTTATAGTTTAACTTTTAAAAAAATCTTGATTTGAAATCTAAAGAAATCAAAAAATTATTCAAAATATTTCACCTTAACAAAATAAAGAAATACATTTTTGATTCACCCTGTATATAAATTTGAGCTTATAGTTTAACTTTTAAAAAAATCTTGATTTGAAATCTAAAGAAATCAAAAAGTTATTCAAAACAATACTTTTTCACCGTAAAAAAATAAAGAAATACATTTTTGATTCACCCTGTATATAAATTTGAGCTTATAGTTTAACTTTCAAAAAATCTTGATTTGAAATCTAAAGAAATCAAAAAGTTATTCAAAATATTTCACCTTAACAAAATAAAGAAATACATTTTTGATTCACCCTGTATATAAATTTGAGCTTATAGTTTAACTTTCAGAAAATCTTGATTTGAAATCTAAAGAAATCAAAAAGTTATTCAAAACAATACTTTTTCACCGTAAAAAAATAAAGAAATACATTTTTGATTCACCCTGTATATAAATTTGAGCTTATAGTTTAACTTTCAAAAAATCTTGATTTGAAATCTAAAGAAATCAAAAAGTTATTCAAAACAATACTTTTTCACCGTAAAAAAATAAAGAAATACATTTTTGATTCACCCTGTATATAAATTTGAGCTTATAGTTTAACTTTCAAAAAATCTTGATTTGAAATCTAAAGAAATCAAAAAGTTATTCAAAACAATACTATTTCACCGTAAAAAAATAAAGAAATACATTTTTGATTCACCCTGTATATAAATTTGAGCTTATAGTTTAACTTTTAAAAAAATCTTGATTTGAAATCTAAAGAAATCAAAAAGTTATTCAAAACAATACTTTTTCACCGTAAAAAAATAAAGAAATACATTTTTGATTCACCCTGTATATAAATTTGAGCTTATAGTTTAACTTTCAAAAAATCTTGATTTGAAATCTAAAGAAATCAAAAAGTTATTCAAAACAATACTTTTTCACCGTAAAAAAATAAAGAAATACATTTTTGATTCACCCTGTATATAAATTTGAGCTTATAGTTTAACTTTCAAAAAATCTTGATTTGAAATCTAAAGAAATCAAAAAGTTATTCAAAACAATACTATTTCACCGTAAAAAAATAAAGAAATACATTTTTGATTTACCCTGTATATAAATTTGAGCTTATAGTTTAACTGTCAAAAAATCTTGATTTGAAATCTAAAGAAATCAAAAAGTTATTCAAAATATTTCACCTTAACAAAATAAAGAAATACATTTTTGATTCACCCTGTATATAAATTTGAGCTTATAGTTTAACTTTCAGAAAATCTTGATTTGAAATCTAAAGAAATCAAAAAGTTATTCAAAACAATACTATTTCACCTTAACAAAATAAAGAAATACATTTTTGATTCACCCCGTATATAAATTTAAAACCTATGCTAAAAATTTCTCTTTTAAAGAAAATAAAGTCACCTATCGTGTTAAAAAAAATGGTAAAAAAATAGAGAAATACATTTTTGATTCACCCTGTATATAAATTTAAAGCCTATGCTAAAAATTTCTCTTGTAAAGAAAATAAAGTCACCTATCGTGTTAAAAAAAATGGTAAAAAAATAGAGAAATACATTTTTGATTCACCCCGTATATAAATTTAAAACCTATGCTAAAAATTTCTCTTTTAAAGAAAATAAAGTCACCTATCGTGTTAAAAAAAATGGTAAATACCTACTATAAATATATTAGTTTGGTATTTTAAATCTGCTAGCCTAAAAATGGCTGCCGATCATCATTTTATAAACCTACCACATCTGTCTATTTGAAAATCGTTGGTGTTCAATTAACGTTAACGTTAATAGCGGCGGACGTTGATTTTAGGACTATCTGTCTATCTATTTTGGCTTCGTTGGTTTGTCATAATTTGGCAGAATTTTGTTCTGACGTTGGTGTCTCTTATTTTTGTTTGGTTGACACTTCTAGTTTCACGTCATAAATAAATAGGTTATATTATGGGGCTTGGAGGTTAAAAGTAAACAGTAGTAGTATGCATTGTAACTATATTTGATAAAAATAAACTGTGCTGGCTATCCTACTGTGAAAGGGCAAGAGGCCAATAATAGTTAGTACTTGCTTAGGCGGTAACTTAAAAAAAAAACGAAATAACTTGAAGCATTCAAAATATGGACCTACAGGCAAGAGACAGAAATCAATTTGGAAATGGAAATTTGGTCGTCAGCATCCGCTAATAATAATAATACGTGGTGTATAAAATAAAAAGTGTAGTTAATTCTATATTGATTTGTTGTGTTTACGGTTTATAATTTTTGTATAAAAACATGATAAGTACTATTTACACAGAATATTATTTATTCTGTGCTATTTATATGAATATATATAATGGCTATACTTACTTTAAGACTTAAACTTAACAAAATTACGTACCTATTTTGTTTCATTGAATGTTTTTGATCTAGGTCATCATCTGTAATTAGTTTTTGGACAAAAACAGGTAGGTAGGTAGGTAATGAGACTTGTATTTTATCCAGTTATTTGTAACGTAAGAATAAATTCGGTATCAGGAAATTAAAACTAAATGTAGGCATTTTAATTTAATTTAGTAGTGGAATTTGTAAATTAAAAAAGAAACCCTAATTTTTTGGTAAATAAATCGTAAGATAAACAATATGACGTCATCCAAAACATATGATCAAATTCTCTCGGTCTTAGCTTAAATACGTACGTCGTACGTATGACGTCATTTTAAATAATAGCATTGTTCCACAGATGACAATAAGTCCACTTATATCAAGCTGCGAATATTTGTGATTAAGTGAAGCAAAATTTGTCACGCAATGAGATAAACAAAGACAAATAATACTGCTTTAATTCACATGCAGCCAGCGTAAGTATGCACCTACAGATATTGTGAAATCCGTTTATATAACAGATAACGTAGGCAACACTGTCCTAATGTACGTAGTTGGTTATGCTACCCTTCACCACCTGATCTATTATAGGAATGTAGTAACGACGTACGTATGAATATCTACTTTCTTGACGAATGGAGAACCTTTGTATAAAATTAGCCAGCTAAGTACCGTACGTCGTTAGTTATTTGGAAACTATCCTGACCCTGACCGGATGAAATTGACCTAGTAACCTTTATTTTAGCTGTCCTAAAATAGTACAACATTTATTTTATTAATATAATATACTAAATTTAATTAATTAATTAAACAGGTAAAGTTAGGTATAATACGAAAATTGTAAATCTATAATAAAATTAGTCAGCTAAGTACGTACGTCATTAGTTATTTGGAAACAACCCTGACCGAGATCAATAAGATGAAATTGACCTAGTAACCTTTAGTTTAGTTTCAAACAAATCTAAATAATAATAATAATGTACCTACCTTCCTTTTTATAAACTTCATTAATAAGTACAACATATACGACATACCTACCTAGGTATCTCAAACAAATTCTTCCTGATAAATGGATTATAAAAACTGTAAATTGTAATTGTTGCTATTTTCTGATCGAGAATAAGTTTCAGTAAATAGTAGATACTTAGTTTTACAAAGTACTCACGTTGTTAAAAGCATATTTATGTAGCTGGATGCAAAAAATGTTGTCTGTATTGTGGCCTTTTTATAGACTTCATTAATAAAAAAAATAACTCTACTTGTAATTGTTTGTTGCCAGTGATAGATCTCGGGTAAAAGTAGGTACTTCCTTACTTGCATTGTTTTTGTATATTTCTGTATCTATCACTTTGGAATAACAATATTATGTTGTTTGTATTTGTTACTTACGGTTGTGATGTGGTAGGTATAATGTTTTAATTTTAAAAATATTAGCCTGTTTGTTTTGATCATAATATACCTAGTAGGTAGCTAACAACAACAAATGTTTGCCTGAAATATTGAATACCTATTATGTATTTGTATTAAACTACTTACTGTGCAAGTGTGTATGCTATATTTACTAATGTTTATTAATTTCGATAATTTGTGTTTATTGTTGTTGTTCTTTGCGGAAGTTTATGATGAGTGGCCATTTGCAAAATTGGAGTGACTGATCACGAAATAAGTCGAATCGAAAACGATGTGCGCCATTGTTGCCATATTGGGCCACATTCTGCAAAATCACTCTCTGGGATAATTAGATTTGGAATTAAAGCAGTTGTTAAAAAATTAGATAAGCCTTCACTGTTCATGGCAGTATTTTATAGGTTATGTATGTATGTATTATTTTCAATTGCAATGGATGAAAGAATTTGAATGTGTTTGTTTGTGAAAAGGATAGGCATCATAGCCAAATGAAACATAATGTTCATTTCCTGTGTGGTGGTCGTTAGTGTCGCCTCTATATTGAAGGCAAAAATGGGTGTCATCGGTATGATTTTATGTGGTTTTTCGCACATTTTGTAAGTAATATTGCAAATGCTGCGTATATCAGTGTCTTTTAAATTTTGTTCTTTATATTTAACATGTGTTTTTAAAGAGTGTCATTGTATATTTATTTGGAAAAATGTAAAAGAACGTTATGTGTGACAGCTGAACTAAATTAGATTTGTCAATTTTAAGGAATATACCAGTCGCATTTAAGGTTTGATAGATTAATAAAAATGAACGAAAAACGCAATAATTGAAAATATAGGATATGGAAAAGGCACAGTGGCGTACCAAATATGCTTTAAAATTGTTTTTGTACCTAAACACAGCACCAAAATAGGTATTTATTTCAAAGTAATAGCAGTACTTTATAATGCTTTTTTCTTGAATTTCCTCGTAGAAAATCGTATTCACCTCCTTGTCACGCTAAAATATCGTTTCTGCACAGGTAAATAAATGAATAAAATACATAATTTTAATGCATTCAATCAGCTTTGATATATAGCCTATCGGGTGATGCAAAAAATAAAGTTGCCATATAGGAATCACTGTTGGAACGCCTCCGGCGTTCCTTTGCGTTTATTCGCACACAACTTTGTGCTTTTTTTCCTCATTTTAGAAAGAAACGCGAAGATCACTCGTTAGTATATATTAACAAGAAATCCCTTCGGGATTTCCCAGTCGTTGTGTGGTAGTTTTATCTATAAAAAAAGTCATTGAGGGTGGCAAAAAAAATTAAAAAAAAAATCAAAAAAAAAAATTTCAAGGAAAAAAATGTTTCTATTATTAAAAAAAAATTAAAAAAAAAAAATTTTAAAAAAAAAATTTCAAAAAAAAAAATTTCAAAAAAAAAAAATTCAAAAAAAAAATAATTCAAAAATTAATTAAAAAAAAGTATTGCCAGAGCTGAAAATCTGAAAATGTTTCTATCTATTATTGAAAATAAATAGAAACATTTTTGAGTTACCCCGTAGAAAACCTCTAGGAGCATATAGTTTAACTTTCAAAGAAATCTTGAATTGAAACCCAAAGAAATCAAAAAGTTATTCAAAACAATACTATTTCACCTTAACAAAATAAAGAAATACATTTTTGATTCACCCTGTATATAAATTTGAGTTTATAGTTTAACTTTCAAAAAATCTTGATTTGAAATCTAAAGAAATCAAAAAGTTATTCAAAATATTTCACCTTAACAAAATAAAGAAATACATTTTTGATTCACCCTGTATATAAATTTGAGCTTATAGTTTAACTTTTAAAAAAATCTTGATTTGAAATCTAAAGAAATTAAAAAGTTATTCAAAACAATACTATTTCAGCTTAACAAAATAAAGAAATACATTTTTGATTCACCCTGTATATAAATTTGAGCTTATAGTTTAACTTTCAAAAAATCTTGATTTGAAATCTAAAGAAATCAAAAAGTTATTCAAAACAATACTATTTCACCTTAACAAAATAAAGAAATACATTTTTGATTCACCCTGTATATAAATTTGAGCTTATAGTTTAACTTTCAAAGAAATCTTGAATTGAAACCCAAAGAAATCAAAAAATTATTCAAAATATTACTATTTCACCTTAACAAAATAAAGAAATACATTTTTGATTCACCCTGTATATAAATTTGAGCTTATAGTTTAACTTTCAAAGAAATCTTGATTTGAAATCTAAAGAAATCAAAAAGTTATTCAAAACAATACTATTTCACCTTAACAAAATAAAGAAATACATTTGTGATTCACCCTGTATATATATTTGACCCTATAGTTTAACTTTCACAGAAAACTTAATTTGAAATCTAAAGAAATCAAAAAATTATTCAAAATATAACTTTTTTGACCATAACAAAATAAAGAAATACATTTGTGATTCACCCTGTATATATATTTGACCCTATAGTTTAACTTTCACAGAAAACTTAATTTGAAATCTAAAGAAATCAAAAAATTATTCAAAATATAACTTTTTCGACCATAACAAAATAAAGAAATACATTTGTGATTCACCCTGTATATATATTTGACCCTATAGTTTAACTTTCACAGAAAACTTAATTTGAAATCTAAAGAAATCAAAAAATTATTCAAAATATAACTTTTTTGACCATAACAAAATAAAGAAATACATTTGTGATTCACCCTGTATATATATTTGACCCTATAGTTTAACTTTCACAGAAAACTTAATTTGAAATCTAAAGAAATCAAAAAATTATTCAAAATATAACTTTTTTGACCATAACAAAATAAAGAAATACATTTTTGATTCACCCTGTATATATATTTGACCCTATAGTTTAACTTTCACAGAAAACTTAATTTGAAATCTAAAGAAATCAAAAAATTATTCAAAATATAACTTTTTTGACCATAACAAAATAAAGAAATACATTTGTGATTCACCCTGTATATATATTTGACCCTATAGTTTAACTTTCACAGAAAACTTAATTTGAAATCTAAAGAAATCAAAAAATTATTCAAAATATAACTTTTTCGACCATAACAAAATAAAGAAATACATTTTTGATTCACCCTGTATATAAATTTGAGCTTATAGTTTAACTTTCAAAAAATCTTGATTTGAAATCTAAAGATATCAAAAAGTTATTCAAAACAATACTATTTCACCTTAACAAAATAAAGAAATACATTTTTGATTCACCCTGTATATAAATTTGAGCTTATAGTTTAACTTTCAAAAAATCTTGATTTGAAATCTAAAGAAATCAAAAAGTTATTCAAAACAATACTATTTCACCTTAACAAAATAAAGAAATACATTTTTGATTCACCCTGTATATAAATTTGAGCTTATAGTTTAACTTTCAAAAAATCTTGATTTGAAATCTAAAGATATCAAAAAATTATTCCAAATATTACTATTTCGCCTTAACAAAATAAAGAAATACATTTTAGATTCACCCTGTATATAAATTTGAGCTTATAGTTTAACTTTCAAAAAATCTTGATTTGAAATCTAAAGAAATCAAAAAGTTATTCAAAACAATACTATTTCGTCTTAACAAAATAAAGAAATACATTTTTGATTCACCCTGTATATAAATTTGAGCTTATAGTTTAACTTTTAAAAAAATCTTGATTTGAAATCTAAAGAAATCAAAAAATTATTCAAAATATTTCACCTTAACAAAATAAAGAAATACATTTTTGATTCACCCTGTATATAAATTTGAGCTTATAGTTTAACTTTCAAAAAATCTTGATTTGAAATCTAAAGAAATCAAAAAGTTATTCAAAACAATACTATTTCACCTTAACAAAATAAAGAAATACATTTTTGATTCACCCTGTATATAAATTTGAGCTTATAGTTTAACTTTTAAAAAAATCTTGATTTGAAATCTAAAGAAATCAAAAAGTTATTCAAAACAATACTATTTCACCTTAACAAAATAAAGAAATACATTTTTGATTCACCCTGTATATAAATTTAAAGTGTACGTTAAAAATTTCTAAAGATTTAAAAGTTTTTCGATTGCAATCTACTTTAGACAAAATTAAAGAGCATCGAAAAGTGTCTTATTCCATAGATGAGGTTATGCAACCGTAAATACCATAATGATGTGTTGGAGGTTGCATAAGCATAAGATATTAAATAAAGGTCATTGATTGGTTTGGGTTGTAGCCTGTCTGCACATACTCAACTCCTCCCACTTCACGGGTCATTGAACTTTTTTGCATTATTAATTGAAATTGTAACCTTTCTGGTGGGAATAAATTTTACTACTCTGCCAGATTTAGTTCATGTGAATAGCAGTAAAATAAAAATAAGTATAAATTATTAGTTTTTTTACATAAAATAATGTTTTAATATTTGTTATATTATTGTGGGAGTTGCGTAAATTAAATTTGTTGGAAAATTAAGTATCTAATCATATTCCATGTGTAAATATATTGCGTGAAACTATGAGGAATATGTTTATGATGAAAGTGTTCAAATAAAGTGTGGCAACCGCGATTTTCGCAATTTTTCTAGGTTATTGATGTACAAAGTGTCGAAGAATTTCCAACATTTTTAGTTTACAATTAAAAATGTAATAAAGGGCCGTATCATACCGTAAAAGTGCACTCCCGTGTTTAGAACAGTGCCTAGTATAAATCAAAATGCTTTCATTGTATGTGTGGATGTTGAAAAAAGGTAAATTTATTGATTTAGTAGTAGCATTTGTACTGTTGTTTTCTTGAATTTCCTCGTAGAAAAAGTTATTCACCTCCTTCTCACACTTTAATTACGTTTCTACAGAGGTGAATAAATGATTAAAATACATAATTTTAATGCATCCAATCAGCTCTGATAAGTAGCTTATTCCGATCTGCAAAAAATAAAGTTTCTATATCAATGAAGCGGGGGCCACGCCTTCGGCCACGCCAATTCCGGCCAACTTTTGGTCTTTTTTTCCCCATTTTCGACAAAGACGCGAAGATCACTCGTTATTATATATTAACAAGAAATCCCTTCGGGATTTCCCAGTCGTTGTGTGGTAGTTTTATCTATAAAAAAAGTCATTGAGGGTGGCTAAAAAAATGAAAAAAAAAATCAAAAAAAAAAATTTCAAGGAAAAAAATGTTTCTATTATTAAAAAAAAATAAAAAAAAAAAAAAAAAAAAAAAAAAAATTTAAAAAAAAAAAAATTTAAAAAAAAAAATTTAAAAAAAAAATAATTCAAAAATTAATTAAAAAAAAGTATTGCCAGAGCTGAAAATCTGAAAATGTTTCTATCTATTATTGAAAATAAATAGAAACATTTTTGAGTTACCCCGTAGAAAACCTCTAGGAGCATATAGTTTAACTTTCAAAGAAATCTTGAATTGAAACCCAAAGAAATCAAAAAGTTATTCAAAACAATACTATTTCACCTTAACAAAATAAAGAAATACATTTGTGATTCACCCTGTATATATATTCTACCTTATAGTTTAACTTTCACAGAAAACTTAATTTGAAATCTAAAGAAATCAAACAATTATTCAAAATATAACTTTTTTGACCATAACAAAATAAAGAAATACATTTTTGATTCACCCTGTATATATATTCTACCTTATAGTTTAACTTTCACAGAAAACTTAATTTGAAATCTAAAGAAATCAAACAATTATTCAAAATATAACTTTTTTGACCATAACAAAATAAAGAAATACATTTTTGATTCACCCTGTATATATATTCTACCTTATAGTTTAACTTTCACAGAAAACTTAATTTGAAATCTAAAGAAATCAAAATATTATTCAAAATATAACTTTTTTGACCATAACAAAATAAAGAAATACATTTTTGATTCACCCTGTATATATATTTGACTCTATAGTTTAACTTTCACAGAAAACTTAATTTGAAATCTAAAGAAATCAAAAAATTATTCAAAATATAACTTTTTTGACCATAACAAAATAAAGAAATACATTTTTGATTCACCCTGTATATATATTTGACCCTATAGTTTAACTTTCACAGAAAACTTAATTTGAAATCTAAAGAAATCAAAAAATTATTCAAAATATAACTTTTTTGACCATAACAAAATAAAGAAATACATTTTTGATTCACCCTGTATATATATTCTACCTTATAGTTTAACTTTCACAGAAAACTTAATTTGAAATCTAAAGAAATCAAAATATTATTCAAAATATAACTTTTTTGACCATAACAAAATAATGAAATACATTTGTGATTCACCCTGTATATATATTTGACCCTATAGTTTAACTTTCACAGAAAACTTAATTTGAAATCTAAAGAAATCAAAAAATTATTCAAAATATAACTTTTTTGACCATAACAAAATAAAGAAATACATTTTTGATTCACCCTGTATATATATTTGACCCTATAGTTTAACTTTCACAGAAAACTTAATTTGAAATCTAAAGAAATCAAAAAATTATTCAAAATATAACTTTTTTGACCATAACAAAATAAAGAAATACATTTGTGATTCACCCTGTATATATATTTGACCCTATAGTTTAACTTTCACAGAAAACTTAATTTGAAATCTAAAGAAATCAAAAAATTATTCAAAATATAACTTTTTTGACCATAACAAAATAAAGAAATACATTTTTGATTCACCCTGTATATATATTTTACCCTATAGTTTAACTTTCACAGAAAACTTAATTTGAAATCTAAAGAAATCAAAAAATTATTCAAAATATAACTTTTTTGACCATAACAAAATAAAGAAATACATTTGTGATTCACCCTGTATATATATTCTACCTTATAGTTTAACTTTCACAGAAAACTTAATTTGAAATCTAAAGAAATCAAAAAATTATTCAAAATATAACTTTTTTGACCATAACAAAATAAAGAAATACATTTTTGATTCACCCTGTATATATATTCTACCTTATAGTTTAACTTTCACAGAAAACTTAATTTGAAATCTAAAGAAATCAAAATATTATTCAAAATATAACTTTTTTGACCATAACAAAATAAAGAAATACATTTTTGATTCACCCTGTATATATATTTGACTCTATAGTTTAACTTTCACAGAAAACTTAATTTGAAATCTAAAGAAATCAAAAAATTATTCAGAATATAACTTTTTTGACCATAACAAAATAAAGAAATATATTTGTGATTCACCCTGTATATATATTTGACCCTATAGTTTAACTTTCACAGAAAACTTAATTTGAAATCTAAAGAAATCAAAAAATTATTCAAAATATAACTTTTTTGACCATAACAAAATAAAGAAATACATTTTTGATTCACCCTGTATATATATTTGACCCTATAGTTTAACTTTCACAGAAAACTTAATTTGAAATCTAAAGAAATCAAAAAATTTCATCAACTAATCTAAAAAACTCTGAAATTTATTGCTTTGCCCTTTTTATAACAGATAACGTAGGCAACACTGTCCTAATGTACGTAGTTGGTTGCTGCCCTTCAACACCTGATGTATTATAGGAGTCTAGTAGCGACGTACGTATGAATATCTACTTTCTTGACGAATGGAGAACCTGTTATAAAAACTACTAATGTATATATGATCAAGATTATAAGAAATATATAATTACCAGAAAAATAAGTACCTATTATTAATATAAGATACTAAATTTAGTTAATTAAACAGATAAAGTTAGGTTTAAAACGAAAATTGTAAATCTATAATAAAATTAGTCAGCTAAGTAGGTACGTACGTCATTAGTTATTTGGAAACAACCCTGACCGAGATCAATAAGATGAAATTGACCTAGTAACCTTTAGTTTAGTTTCAAACAAATCTAAATAATAATAATAATGTACCTACCTTCCTTTTTATAAACTTCATTAATAAGTACAATATAAACGACATAATAAGGTATCTCTTCCTGATAAATGGCGAACCTTAATTGTAATTGTTGGTATTTTCAGATAGAGAATAAGTAAGTAGGTACTTACTTACTTGCATTGTTTTTGTATATTTCTGTATCTATCACTTTGGAATAACAATAATATGTTGTTTGTATTTGTTACTTACGGTTGTGATGTGGTAGGTAGGTATAATGTTTTAATTTTAAGAATGTTAGCCTGTTTGTTTTGATCATAATATACCTAGTAGGTAGCTAACAACAACGAATGTACTACATTTTAGGTATAGACGGCATGATATACCTATTTGTCTGAAATATGGAATATTATGTATTTGTATTAAATTACTTACTGTGCAAGTGTTTTTTGCTATATTTACTACTGTTGTTTACTCATTTCGATAATTTGTGTTTATTGTTGTTGTTCTTTGCGGAAGTTTATGATGAGTGGCCATTTGCAAAATTGGAGTGACTGATCACGAAATAAGTCGAATCGAAAACGATGTGCGCCATTGTTGCCATATTGGGCCACATTCTGCAAAATCACTCTCTGGGATAATTAGATTTGGAATTAAAGCAGTTGTTAAAAAATTAGATAAGCCTTCACTGTTCATGGCAGTATTTTATAGGTTATGTATGTATGTATTATTTTCAATTGCAATGGATGAAAGAATTTGAATGTGTTTGTTTGTGAAAAGGATAGGCATCATAGCCAAATGAAACATAATGTTCATTTCCTGTGTGGTGGTCGTTAGTGTCGCCTCTATATTGAAGGCAAAAATGGGTGTCATCGGTATGATTTTATGTGGTTTTTCGCACATTTTGTAAGTAATATTGCAAATGCTGCGTATATCAGTGTCTTTTAAATTTTGTTCTTTATATTTAACATGTGTTTTTAAAGAGTGTCATTGTATATTTATTTGGAAAAATGTAAAAGAACGTTATGTGTGACAGCTGAACTAAATTAGATTTGTCAATTTTAAGGAATATACCAGTCGCATTTAAGGTTTGATAGATTAATAAAAATGAAGGAAAAACGCAATAATTGAAAATATAGGATATGGAAAAGGCACAGTGGCGTACCAAATATGCTTGTACGTAACTTTAAAATTGTTTTTGTACCTAAACACAGCACCAAAACAGGTATTTATTTCAAAGTAATAGCAGTACTTTATAATGCTTTTTTCTTGAATTTCCTCGTAGAAAATCGTATTCACCTCCTTGTCACGCTAAAATATCGTTTCTGCACAGGTAAATAAATGAATAAAATACATAATTTTAATGCATTGAATCAGCTTTGATATATAGCCTATCGGGTGATGCAAAAAATAAAGTTGCCATATAGGAAACACTGTTGGAACGCCTCCGGCGTTCCTTTGCGTTTATTCGCACACAACTTTGTGCTTTTTTTCCCCATTTTAGAAAGAAACGGACTGTACGCTCGTTATTATATGTAACAAGAAATCCCTTGCGGGATTTCCCAGTTGGTTTGTGGTAGTTTTATCTATGAAAAAAGTCATTGAGGGTTATAAAAAAAATTAAAAAAAAAATAAAAAAAAAAAAATTTCAAGGAAAAAAATGTTTCTATTATTAAAAAAAAAATTAAAAAAAAAAATTTCAAAAAAAAAATTTCAAAAAAAAAAATTAAAAAAAAAAAATTTTCAAAAAAAATAATTCAAAAAATTAATTAAAAAAAAGTATTGCCAGAGCTGAAAATCTGAAAATGTTTCTATCTATTATTGAAAATAAATAGAAACATTTTTGAGTTACCCCGTAGATAACCTCTAGGAGCATACAGTTTAACTTTCAAAGAAATCTTCAATTGAAACCCAAAGAAATCAAAAAATTATTCAAAATATTACTTTTTTGACCATAACAAAATAAAGAAATACATTTTTGATTCACCCTGTATATAAATTTGAGCTTATAGTTTAACTTTCACAGAAAACTTAATTTGAAATCTAAAGAAATCAAAAAATTATTCAAAATATAACTTTTTTGATCATAACAAAATAAAGAAATACATTTTTGATTCACCCTGTATATATATTTGACCTTATAGTTTAACTTTCACAGAAAACTTAATTTGAAATCTAAAGAAATCAAAAAATTATTCAAAATATAACTTTTTTGACCATAACAAAATAAAGAAATACATTTTTGATTTACCCCGTATATAAATTTGAGCTTATAGTTTAACTTTCACAGAAAACTTAATTTCAAATCTAAAGAAATCAAAATATTATGCAAAATATAACTTTTTTGACCGTAACAAATTAAAGAAATACATTTTTGATTCACCCCGTATATAAATTTGAGCTTATAGTTTAACTTTCACAGAAAACTTAATTTGAAATCTAAAGAAATCAAAAAATTATTCAAAATATAACTTTTTTGACCATAACAAAATAAAGAAATACATTTTTGATTCACCCTGTATATAAATTTGAGCTTATAGTTAAACTTTCACAGAAAACTTAAATTGAAATCTAAAGAAATCAAAAAATTCTTCAAAATATAACTTTTTTGACCATAACAAAATAAAGAAATACATTTTTGATTCACCCTGTATATATATTTGACCTTATAGTTTAACTTTCACAGAAAACTTAATTTCAAATCTAAAGAAATCAAAATATTATGCAAAATATAACTTTTTTGACCGTAACAAATTAAAGAAATACATTTTTGGTTCACCCCGTATATATATTTGACCTTACAGTTTAACTTTCACAGAAAACTTAATTTGAAATCTAAAGAAATCAAAATATTATTCAAAATATTACTTTTTTGACCATAACAAAATAAAGAAATACATTTTTGATTCACCCTGTATATAAATTTGAGCTTATAGTTTAACTTTTAAAAAAAATCTTGATTTGAAATCTAAAGAAATCAAACAATTATTCAAAATATTACTTTTTTGACGATAGGAAATAAATTTTTGATTCACCCTGTATATAAATTTAAAACCTATGCTAAAAATTTCTCTTTTAAAGAAAATAAAAAGTCACTTATCGCTGATAATGTTATGCAGCATGTCTAAAAGTCTTAAAAAAAATAGAGAAATACATTTTTGATTCACCCCGTATATAAATTTAAAACCTATGCTAAAAATTTTTCTTTTAAAGAAAATAAAGTCACCTATCGTGTTAAAAAAAATGGTAAAAAAATAGAGAAATACATTTTTGATTCACCCTGTATATAAATTTAAAGCCTATGCTAAAAATTTCTCTTTTAAAGAAAATAAAAAGTCACTTATCGCTGATAATGTTATGCAGCATGTCTAAAAGTCTTAAAAAAAATAGAGAAATACATTTTTGATTCACCCCGTATATAAATTTAAAACCTATGCTAAAAATTTCTCTTTTAAAGAAAATAAAGTCACCTATCGTGTTAAAAAAAATGGTAAAAAAATAGAGAAATACATTTTTGATTCACCCTGTATATAAATTTAAAGCCTATGCTAAAAATTTCTCTTTTAAAGAAAATAAAAAGTCACTTATCGCTGATAAGGTTCTGGCGCATGTCTAAAAGTCTTAAAAAAATTGAGAAATACATTTTTGATTCACCCTGTATATAAATTTGAGCTTATAGTTTAACTTTCAAAAAAATCTTGATTTGAAATCTAAAGAAATCAAACAATTATTCAAAATATAACTTTTTTGACGATAGGAAATAAATTTTTGATTCACCCTGTATATAAATTTAAAACCTATGCTAAAAATTTCTCTTTTAAAGAAAATAAAAAGTCACTTATCGCTGATAATGTTATGCAGCATGTCTAAAAGTCTTAAAAAAATAGAGAAATACATTTTTGATTCACCCCGTATATAAATTTAAAACCTATGCTAAAAATTTCTCTTTTAAAGAAAATAAAGTCACCTATCGTGTTAAAAAAAATGGTAAAAAAATAGAGAAATACATTTTTGATTCACCCTGTATATAAATTTAAAGCCTATGCTAAAAATATCTCTTTTAAAGAAAATAAAAAGTCACTTATCGCTGATAAGATTCTGGCGCATGTCTAAAAGTCTTAAAAAAATAGAGAAATACATTTTTGATTCACCCCGTATATACATTTCTATACATTTAGAATTTCTTAAATGTGGGATAATTAATGTTGTTTTTTGTATCACCCTGTACATGGTGCTTATTAATTAAAAATGTTTTTGTAACTCAAAAAAAAATCAAGAAAAAAAAATTTATATTAATTAAAAAAAAAGTATTGCCAGAGCTGAAAATCTGAAAATGTTTCTATTAAAATAAGGAAATACATTTTTGATTCACCCTATATATAAATTTAAAGCCTATGCTAAAAATTTCTCTTTTAAAGAAAATATTCCTTTTTTGTGCTTAAAAAATTTTATACTAAATACCTACTATAAATATATTAGTTAGGTATTTTAAATCTGCTAGCCTAAAAATGGCTGCCGATAATATGATTATCATCATTTTATAAACCTACCACATCTGTCTATTTGAAAATCGTTGGTGTTCAATTAACGTTAACGTTAATAGCGGCGGACGTTAATTTTAGGACTATCTGTCTATCTATTTTGGCTTCGTTGGTTTGTCATAATTTGGCAGAATTTTCTTCTGAGGTTGGTGGCACTTATTTTTGTTTTGTTGACACTTCTAGTTTCACGTCATAAATTAATAGGTTATATTATGGGGCTTGGAGGTTAAAAGTAAACAGTAGTAGTATGCATTGTAACTATATTTGATAATAATAAACTGTGCTGGCTGTATCCTACTGAGAAAGGGCAAGAGTTAGTACTCGCTTAGGCGGTAACTTAAAAAAAAAACGAAATAACTTGAAGCATTCAAAATATGGACCTACAGGCAAGAGACAGAAATCAATTTGGAAATGGAAATTTGGTCGTCAGCATCCGCTAATAATAATAATACGTGGTGTATAAAATAAAAAGTGTAGTTAATTCTATATTGATTTGTTGTGTTTACGGTTTATAATTTTTGTATAAAACCATGATAAGTACTATTTACACAGAATATTATTTATTCTGTGCTATTTATATGAATATATATAATGGCTATACTTACTTTAAGACTTAAACTTAACAAAATTACGTACCTATTTTGTTTCATTGAATGTTTTTAATCTAGGTCATCATCTGTAATTAGTTTTTGGACAAAAACAGGTAGGTAGGTAGGTAATGAGACTTGTATTTTATCCAGTTATTTGTAACGTAAGAATAAATTCGGTATCAGGAAATTAAAACTAAATGTAGGCATTTTAATTTAATTTAGTAGTGGAATTTGTAAATTAAAAAAGAAACCCTAATTTTTTGGTAAATAAATCGTAAGATAAACAATATGACGTCATCCAAAACATATGATCAAATTCTCTCGGTCTTAGCTTAGATACGTACGTCGTACGTATGACGTCATTTTAAATAATAGCATTGTTCCACAGATGACAATAAGTCCACTTATATCAAGCTGCGAATATTTGTGATAAAGTGAAGCAAAATTTGTCACGCAATGAGATAAACAAAGACAAATAATACTGCTTTAATTCACATGCAGCCAGCGTAAGTATGCACCTACAGATATTGTGAAATCCGTTTATATAACAGATAACGTAGGCAACACTGTCCTAATGTACGTAGTTGGTTATGCTACCCTTCACCACCTGATCTATTATAGGAATGTAGTAACGACGTACGTATGAATATCTACTTTCTTGACGAATGGAGAACCTTTGTATAAAATTAGCCAGCTAAGTACCGTACGTCGTTAGTTATTTGGAAACTATCCTGACCCTGACCGGATGAAATTGACCTAGTAACCTTTATTTTAGCTGTCCTAAAATAGTACAACATTTATTTTATTAATATAATATACTAAATTTAATTAATTAATTAAACAGGTAAAGTTAGGTATAATACGAAAATTGTAAATCTATAATAAAATTAGTCAGCTAAGTACGTACGTCATTAGTTATTTGGAAACAACCCTGACCGAGATCAATAAGATGAAATTGACCTAGTAACCTTTAGTTTAGTTTCAAACAAATCTAAATAATAATAATAATGTACCTACCTTCCTTTTTATAAACTTCATTAATAAGTACAACATATACGACATACCTCAAACAAATTCTTCCTGATAAATGGATTATAAAAACTGTAAATTGTAATTGTTGGTATTTTCTGATCGAGAATAAGTTTCAGTAAATAGTAGATACTTAGTTTTACAAAGTACTCACGTTGTTAAAAGCATATTTATGTAGCTGGATTGTGGCCTTTTTATAGACTTCATTAATAAAAAAAATAACTCTACTTGTAATTGTTTGTTGCCAGTGATAGATCTCGGGTAAAAGTAGGTACTTCCTTACTTGCATTGTTTTTGTATATTTCTGTATCTATCACTTTGGAATAACAATATTATGTTGTTTGTATTTGTTACTTACGGTTGTGATGTGGTAGGTATAATGTTTTAATTTTAAAAATATTAGCCTGTTTGTTTTGATCATAATATACCTAGTAGGTAGCTAACAACAACAACAAATGTTTGCCTGAAATATTGAATACCTATTATGTATTTGTATTAAACTACTTACTGTGCAAGTGTGTATGCTATATTTACTAATGTTTATTAATTTCGATAATTTGTGTTTATTGTTGTTGTTCTTTGCGGAAGTTTATGATGAGTGGCCATTTGCAAAATTGGAGTGACTGATCACGAAATAAGTCGAATCGAAAACGATGTGCGCCATTGTTGCCATATTGGGCCACATTCTGCAAAATCACTCTCTGGGATAATTAGATTTGGAATTAAAGCAGTTGTTAAAAAATTAGATAAGCCTTCACTGTTCATGGCAGTATTTTATAGGTTATGTATGTATGTATTATTTTCAATTGCAATGGATGAAAGAATTTGAATGTGTTTGTTTGTGAAAAGGATAGGCATCATAGCCAAATGAAACATAATGTTCATTTCCTGTGTGGTGGTCGTTAGTGTCGCCTCTATATTGAAGGCAAAAATGGGTGTCATCGGTATGATTTTATGTGGTTTTTCGCACATTTTGTAAGTAATATTGCAAATGCTGCGTATATCAGTGTCTTTTAAATTTTGTTCTTTATATTTAACATGTGTTTTTAAAGAGTGTCATTGTATATTTATTTGGAAAAATGTAAAAGAACGTTATGTGTGACAGCTGAACTAAATTAGATTTGTCAATTTTAAGGAATATACCAGTCGCATTTAAGGTTTGATAGATTAATAAAAATGAACGAAAAACGCAATAATTGAAAATATAGGATATGGAAAAGGCACAGTGGCGTACCAAATATGCTTGTACGTAACTTTAAAATTGTTTTTGTACCTAAACACAGCACCAAAACAGGTATTTATTTCAAAGTAATAGCAGTACTTTATAATGCTTTTTTCTTGAATTTCCTCGTAGAAAATCGTATTCACCTCCTTGTCACGCTAAAATATCGTTTCTGCACAGGCAAATAAATGAATAAAATACATAATTTTAATGCATTGAATCAGCTTTGATATATAGCCTATCGGGTGATGCAAAAAATAAAGTTGCCATATAGGAAACACTGTTGGAACGCCTCCGGCGTTCCTTTGCGTTTATTCGCACACAACTTTGTGCTTTTTTTCCCCATTTTAGAAAGAAACGGACTGTACGCTCGTTATTATATGTAACAAGAAATCCCTTGCGGGATTTCCCAGTTGGTTTGTGGTAGTTTTATCTATAAAAAAAGTCATTGAGGGTTATAAAAAAAATGAAAAAAAAAAATAAAAAAAAAAAATTTCAAGGAAAAAAATGTTTCTATTAAAAAAAAAAAAGTCAAAAAAAAATTAAAAAAAAAAAAATTTTCAAAAAAAAAAATTTTAAAAAAAAAATTTAAAAAAAAAAATTTCGAAAAAAAAAATTTTTCAAAAAAAAAAATTACAAAAAAAATAATTAAAAAAAAGTATTGCCAGAGCTGAAAATCTGAAAATGTTTCTATCTATTATTGAAAATAAATAGAAACATTTTTGAGTCACCTCGTAGATAACCTCTAGGAGCATATAGTTTAACTTTCAAAGAAATCTTCAATTGAAACCCAAAGAAATCAAAAAATTATTCAAAATATTACTTTTTTGACCATAACAAAATAAAGAAATACATTTTTGTATACGTAGGTACTTACTTACTTGCATTGTTTTTGTATATTTCTGTATCTATCACTTTGGAATAACAATAATATGTTGTTTGTATTTGTTACTTACGGTTGTGATGTGGTAGGTATAATGTTTTAATTTTAAGAATGTTAGCCTGTTTGTTTTGATCATAATATACCTAGTAGGTAGCTAACAACAACGAATGTACTACATTTTAGGTATAGACGGCATGATATACCTATTTGTCTGAAATATGGAATATTATGTATTTGTATTAAATTACTTACTGTGCAAGTGTTTTTTGCTATATTTAGGTACTACTGTTGTTTACTCATTTCGATAATTTGTGTTTATTGTTGTTGTTCTTTGCGGAAGTTTATGATGAGTGGCCATTTGCAAAATTGGAGTGACTGATCACGAAATAAGTCGAATCGAAAACGATGTGCGCCATTGTTGCCATATTGGGCCACATTCTGCAAAATCACTCTCTGGGATAATTAGATTTGGAATTAAAGCAGTTGTTAAAAAATTAGATAAGCCTTCACTGTTCATGGCAGTATTTTATAGGTTATGTATGTATGTATTATTTTCAATTGCAATGGATGAAAGAATTTGAATGTGTTTGTTTGTGAAAAGGATAGGCATCATAGCCAAATGAAACATAATGTTCATTTCCTGTGTGGTGGTCGTTAGTGTCGCCTCTATATTGAAGGCAAAAATGGGTGTCATCGGTATGATTTTATGTGGTTTTTCGCACATTTTGTAAGTAATATTGCAAATGCTGCGTATATCAGTGTCTTTTAAATTTTGTTCTTTATATTGAACATGTGTTTTTAAAGAGTGTCATTGTATATTTATTTGGAAAAATGTAAAAGAACGTTATGTGTGACAGCTGAACTAAATTAGATTTGTCAATTTTAAGGAATATACCAGTCGCATTTAAGGTTTGATAGATTAATAAAAATGAACGAAAAACGCAATAATTGAAAATATAGGATATGGAAAAGGCACAGTGGCGTACCAAATATGCTTTAAAATTGTTTTTGTACCTAAACACAGCACCAAAATAGGTATTTATTTCAAAGTAATAGCAGTACTTTATAATGCTTTTTTCTTGAATTTCCTCGTAGAAAATCGTATTCACCTCCTTGTCACGCTAAAATATCGTTTCTGCACAGGTAAATAAATGAATAAAATACATAATTTTAATGCATTCAATCAGCTTTGATATATAGCCTATCGGGTGATGCAAAAAATAAAGTTGCCATATAGGAATCACTGTTGGAACGCCTCCGGCGTTCCTTTGCGTTTATTCGCACACAACTTTGTGCTTTTTTTCCTCATTTTAGAAAGAAACGCGAAGATCACTCGTTAGTATATATTAACAAGAAATCCCTTCGGGATTTCCCAGTCGTTGTGTGGTAGTTTTATCTATAAAAAAAGTCATTGAGGGTGGCAAAAAAAATTAAAAAAAAAATCAAAAAAAAAAATTTCAAGGAAAAAAATGTTTCTATTATTAAAAAAAAATTAAAAAAAAAAATTTTAAAAAAAAAATTTCAAAAAAAAAAATTTCAAAAAAAAAAAATTCAAAAAAAAAATAATTCAAAAATTAATTAAAAAAAAGTATTGCCAGAGCTGAAAATCTGAAAATGTTTCTATCTATTATTGAAAATAAATAGAAACATTTTTGAGTTACCCCGTAGAAAACCTCTAGGAGCATATAGTTTAACTTTCAAAGAAATCTTGAATTGAAACCCAAAGAAATCAAAAAGTTATTCAAAACAATACTATTTCACCTTAACAAAATAAAGAAATACATTTTTGATTCACCCTGTATATAAATTTGAGTTTATAGTTTAACTTTCAAAAAATCTTGATTTGAAATCTAAAGAAATCAAAAAGTTATTCAAAATATTTCACCTTAACAAAATAAAGAAATACATTTTTGATTCACCCTGTATATAAATTTGAGCTTATAGTTTAACTTTTAAAAAAATCTTGATTTGAAATCTAAAGAAATTAAAAAGTTATTCAAAACAATACTATTTCAGCTTAACAAAATAAAGAAATACATTTTTGATTCACCCTGTATATAAATTTGAGCTTATAGTTTAACTTTCAAAAAATCTTGATTTGAAATCTAAAGAAATCAAAAAGTTATTCAAAACAATACTATTTCACCTTAACAAAATAAAGAAATACATTTTTGATTCACCCTGTATATAAATTTGAGCTTATAGTTTAACTTTCAAAGAAATCTTGAATTGAAACCCAAAGAAATCAAAAAATTATTCAAAATATTACTATTTCACCTTAACAAAATAAAGAAATACATTTTTGATTCACCCTGTATATAAATTTGAGCTTATAGTTTAACTTTCAAAGAAATCTTGATTTGAAATCTAAAGAAATCAAAAAGTTATTCAAAACAATACTATTTCACCTTAACAAAATAAAGAAATACATTTGTGATTCACCCTGTATATATATTTGACCCTATAGTTTAACTTTCACAGAAAACTTAATTTGAAATCTAAAGAAATCAAAAAATTATTCAAAATATAACTTTTTTGACCATAACAAAATAAAGAAATACATTTGTGATTCACCCTGTATATATATTTGACCCTATAGTTTAACTTTCACAGAAAACTTAATTTGAAATCTAAAGAAATCAAAAAATTATTCAAAATATAACTTTTTCGACCATAACAAAATAAAGAAATACATTTGTGATTCACCCTGTATATATATTTGACCCTATAGTTTAACTTTCACAGAAAACTTAATTTGAAATCTAAAGAAATCAAAAAATTATTCAAAATATAACTTTTTTGACCATAACAAAATAAAGAAATACATTTGTGATTCACCCTGTATATATATTTGACCCTATAGTTTAACTTTCACAGAAAACTTAATTTGAAATCTAAAGAAATCAAAAAATTATTCAAAATATAACTTTTTTGACCATAACAAAATAAAGAAATACATTTTTGATTCACCCTGTATATATATTTGACCCTATAGTTTAACTTTCACAGAAAACTTAATTTGAAATCTAAAGAAATCAAAAAATTATTCAAAATATAACTTTTTTGACCATAACAAAATAAAGAAATACATTTGTGATTCACCCTGTATATATATTTGACCCTATAGTTTAACTTTCACAGAAAACTTAATTTGAAATCTAAAGAAATCAAAAAATTATTCAAAATATAACTTTTTCGACCATAACAAAATAAAGAAATACATTTTTGATTCACCCTGTATATAAATTTGAGCTTATAGTTTAACTTTCAAAAAATCTTGATTTGAAATCTAAAGATATCAAAAAGTTATTCAAAACAATACTATTTCACCTTAACAAAATAAAGAAATACATTTTTGATTCACCCTGTATATAAATTTGAGCTTATAGTTTAACTTTCAAAAAATCTTGATTTGAAATCTAAAGAAATCAAAAAGTTATTCAAAACAATACTATTTCACCTTAACAAAATAAAGAAATACATTTTTGATTCACCCTGTATATAAATTTGAGCTTATAGTTTAACTTTCAAAAAATCTTGATTTGAAATCTAAAGATATCAAAAAATTATTCCAAATATTACTATTTCGCCTTAACAAAATAAAGAAATACATTTTAGATTCACCCTGTATATAAATTTGAGCTTATAGTTTAACTTTCAAAAAATCTTGATTTGAAATCTAAAGAAATCAAAAAGTTATTCAAAACAATACTATTTCGTCTTAACAAAATAAAGAAATACATTTTTGATTCACCCTGTATATAAATTTGAGCTTATAGTTTAACTTTTAAAAAAATCTTGATTTGAAATCTAAAGAAATCAAAAAATTATTCAAAATATTTCACCTTAACAAAATAAAGAAATACATTTTTGATTCACCCTGTATATAAATTTGAGCTTATAGTTTAACTTTCAAAAAATCTTGATTTGAAATCTAAAGAAATCAAAAAGTTATTCAAAACAATACTATTTCACCTTAACAAAATAAAGAAATACATTTTTGATTCACCCTGTATATAAATTTGAGCTTATAGTTTAACTTTTAAAAAAATCTTGATTTGAAATCTAAAGAAATCAAAAAGTTATTCAAAACAATACTATTTCACCTTAACAAAATAAAGAAATACATTTTTGATTCACCCTGTATATAAATTTAAAGTGTACGTTAAAAATTTCTAAAGATTTAAAAGTTTTTCGATTGCAATCTACTTTAGACAAAATTAAAGAGCATCGAAAAGTGTCTTATTCCATAGATGAGGTTATGCAACCGTAAATACCATAATGATGTGTTGGAGGTTGCATAAGCATAAGATATTAAATAAAGGTCATTGATTGGTTTGGGTTGTAGCCTGTCTGCACATACTCAACTCCTCCCACTTCACGGGTCATTGAACTTTTTTGCATTATTAATTGAAATTGTAACCTTTCTGGTGGGAATAAATTTTACTACTCTGCCAGATTTAGTTCATGTGAATAGCAGTAAAATAAAAATAAGTATAAATTATTAGTTTTTTTACATAAAATAATGTTTTAATATTTGTTATATTATTGTGGGAGTTGCGTAAATTAAATTTGTTGGAAAATTAAGTATCTAATCATATTCCATGTGTAAATATATTGCGTGAAACTATGAGGAATATGTTTATGATGAAAGTGTTCAAATAAAGTGTGGCAACCGCGATTTTCGCAATTTTTCTAGGTTATTGATGTACAAAGTGTCGAAGAATTTCCAACATTTTTAGTTTACAATTAAAAATGTAATAAAGGGCCGTATCATACCGTAAAAGTGCACTCCCGTGTTTAGAACAGTGCCTAGTATAAATCAAAATGCTTTCATTGTATGTGTGGATGTTGAAAAAAGGTAAATTTATTGATTTAGTAGTAGCATTTGTACTGTTGTTTTCTTGAATTTCCTCGTAGAAAAAGTTATTCACCTCCTTCTCACACTTTAATTACGTTTCTACAGAGGTGAATAAATGATTAAAATACATAATTTTAATGCATCCAATCAGCTCTGATAAGTAGCTTATTCCGATCTGCAAAAAATAAAGTTTCTATATCAATGAAGCGGGGGCCACGCCTTCGGCCACGCCAATTCCGGCCAACTTTTGGTCTTTTTTTCCCCATTTTCGACAAAGACGCGAAGATCACTCGTTATTATATATTAACAAGAAATCCCTTCGGGATTTCCCAGTCGTTGTGTGGTAGTTTTATCTATAAAAAAAGTCATTGAGGGTGGCTAAAAAAATGAAAAAAAAAATCAAAAAAAAAAATTTCAAGGAAAAAAATGTTTCTATTATTAAAAAAAAATTAAAAAAAAAAAATTAAAAAAAAAAAAATTTAAAAAAAAAAAAATTTAAAAAAAAAAATTTAAAAAAAAAATAATTCAAAAATTAATTAAAAAAAAGTATTGCCAGAGCTGAAAATCTGAAAATGTTTCTATCTATTATTGAAAATAAATAGAAACATTTTTGAGTTACCCCGTAGAAAACCTCTAGGAGCATATAGTTTAACTTTCAAAGAAATCTTGAATTGAAACCCAAAGAAATCAAAAAGTTATTCAAAACAATACTATTTCACCTTAACAAAATAAAGAAATACATTTGTGATTCACCCTGTATATATATTCTACCTTATAGTTTAACTTTCACAGAAAACTTAATTTGAAATCTAAAGAAATCAAACAATTATTCAAAATATAACTTTTTTGACCATAACAAAATAAAGAAATACATTTTTGATTCACCCTGTATATATATTCTACCTTATAGTTTAACTTTCACAGAAAACTTAATTTGAAATCTAAAGAAATCAAACAATTATTCAAAATATAACTTTTTTGACCATAACAAAATAAAGAAATACATTTTTGATTCACCCTGTATATATATTCTACCTTATAGTTTAACTTTCACAGAAAACTTAATTTGAAATCTAAAGAAATCAAAATATTATTCAAAATATAACTTTTTTGACCATAACAAAATAAAGAAATACATTTTTGATTCACCCTGTATATATATTTGACTCTATAGTTTAACTTTCACAGAAAACTTAATTTGAAATCTAAAGAAATCAAAAAATTATTCAAAATATAACTTTTTTGACCATAACAAAATAAAGAAATACATTTTTGATTCACCCTGTATATATATTTGACCCTATAGTTTAACTTTCACAGAAAACTTAATTTGAAATCTAAAGAAATCAAAAAATTATTCAAAATATAACTTTTTTGACCATAACAAAATAAAGAAATACATTTTTGATTCACCCTGTATATATATTCTACCTTATAGTTTAACTTTCACAGAAAACTTAATTTGAAATCTAAAGAAATCAAAATATTATTCAAAATATAACTTTTTTGACCATAACAAAATAATGAAATACATTTGTGATTCACCCTGTATATATATTTGACCCTATAGTTTAACTTTCACAGAAAACTTAATTTGAAATCTAAAGAAATCAAAAAATTATTCAAAATATAACTTTTTTGACCATAACAAAATAAAGAAATACATTTTTGATTCACCCTGTATATATATTTGACCCTATAGTTTAACTTTCACAGAAAACTTAATTTGAAATCTAAAGAAATCAAAAAATTATTCAAAATATAACTTTTTTGACCATAACAAAATAAAGAAATACATTTGTGATTCACCCTGTATATATATTTGACCCTATAGTTTAACTTTCACAGAAAACTTAATTTGAAATCTAAAGAAATCAAAAAATTATTCAAAATATAACTTTTTTGACCATAACAAAATAAAGAAATACATTTTTGATTCACCCTGTATATATATTTGACCCTATAGTTTAACTTTCAC
Organism: Apoderus coryli; assembly: GCA_911728435.2. Taxonomy (NCBI): domain Eukaryota; kingdom Metazoa; phylum Arthropoda; class Insecta; order Coleoptera; family Attelabidae; genus Apoderus; species Apoderus coryli. The sequence continues at coordinate 20,999,345 of OU452200.1, read as the reverse complement.
AGAAAACTTAATTTGAAATCTAAAGAAATCAAAAAATTATTCAAAATATAACTTTTTTGACCATAACAAAATAAAGAAATACATTTGTGATTCACCCTGTATATATATTCTACCTTATAGTTTAACTTTCACAGAAAACTTAATTTGAAATCTAAAGAAATCAAAAAATTATTCAAAATATAACTTTTTTGACCATAACAAAATAAAGAAATACATTTTTGATTCACCCTGTATATATATTCTACCTTATAGTTTAACTTTCACAGAAAACTTAATTTGAAATCTAAAGAAATCAAAATATTATTCAAAATATAACTTTTTTGACCATAACAAAATAAAGAAATACATTTTTGATTCACCCTGTATATATATTTGACTCTATAGTTTAACTTTCACAGAAAACTTAATTTGAAATCTAAAGAAATCAAAAAATTATTCAGAATATAACTTTTTTGACCATAACAAAATAAAGAAATATATTTGTGATTCACCCTGTATATATATTTGACCCTATAGTTTAACTTTCACAGAAAACTTAATTTGAAATCTAAAGAAATCAAAAAATTATTCAAAATATAACTTTTTTGACCATAACAAAATAAAGAAATACATTTTTGATTCACCCTGTATATATATTTGACCCTATAGTTTAACTTTCACAGAAAACTTAATTTGAAATCTAAAGAAATCAAAAAATTTCATCAACTAATCTAAAAAACTCTGAAATTTATTGCTTTGCCCTTTTTATAACAGATAACGTAGGCAACACTGTCCTAATGTACGTAGTTGGTTGCTGCCCTTCAACACCTGATGTATTATAGGAGTCTAGTAGCGACGTACGTATGAATATCTACTTTCTTGACGAATGGAGAACCTGTTATAAAAACTACTAATGTATATATGATCAAGATTATAAGAAATATATAATTACCAGAAAAATAAGTACCTATTATTAATATAAGATACTAAATTTAGTTAATTAAACAGATAAAGTTAGGTTTAAAACGAAAATTGTAAATCTATAATAAAATTAGTCAGCTAAGTAGGTACGTACGTCATTAGTTATTTGGAAACAACCCTGACCGAGATCAATAAGATGAAATTGACCTAGTAACCTTTAGTTTAGTTTCAAACAAATCTAAATAATAATAATAATGTACCTACCTTCCTTTTTATAAACTTCATTAATAAGTACAATATAAACGACATAATAAGGTATCTCTTCCTGATAAATGGCGAACCTTAATTGTAATTGTTGGTATTTTCAGATAGAGAATAAGTAAGTAGGTACTTACTTACTTGCATTGTTTTTGTATATTTCTGTATCTATCACTTTGGAATAACAATAATATGTTGTTTGTATTTGTTACTTACGGTTGTGATGTGGTAGGTAGGTATAATGTTTTAATTTTAAGAATGTTAGCCTGTTTGTTTTGATCATAATATACCTAGTAGGTAGCTAACAACAACGAATGTACTACATTTTAGGTATAGACGGCATGATATACCTATTTGTCTGAAATATGGAATATTATGTATTTGTATTAAATTACTTACTGTGCAAGTGTTTTTTGCTATATTTACTACTGTTGTTTACTCATTTCGATAATTTGTGTTTATTGTTGTTGTTCTTTGCGGAAGTTTATGATGAGTGGCCATTTGCAAAATTGGAGTGACTGATCACGAAATAAGTCGAATCGAAAACGATGTGCGCCATTGTTGCCATATTGGGCCACATTCTGCAAAATCACTCTCTGGGATAATTAGATTTGGAATTAAAGCAGTTGTTAAAAAATTAGATAAGCCTTCACTGTTCATGGCAGTATTTTATAGGTTATGTATGTATGTATTATTTTCAATTGCAATGGATGAAAGAATTTGAATGTGTTTGTTTGTGAAAAGGATAGGCATCATAGCCAAATGAAACATAATGTTCATTTCCTGTGTGGTGGTCGTTAGTGTCGCCTCTATATTGAAGGCAAAAATGGGTGTCATCGGTATGATTTTATGTGGTTTTTCGCACATTTTGTAAGTAATATTGCAAATGCTGCGTATATCAGTGTCTTTTAAATTTTGTTCTTTATATTTAACATGTGTTTTTAAAGAGTGTCATTGTATATTTATTTGGAAAAATGTAAAAGAACGTTATGTGTGACAGCTGAACTAAATTAGATTTGTCAATTTTAAGGAATATACCAGTCGCATTTAAGGTTTGATAGATTAATAAAAATGAAGGAAAAACGCAATAATTGAAAATATAGGATATGGAAAAGGCACAGTGGCGTACCAAATATGCTTGTACGTAACTTTAAAATTGTTTTTGTACCTAAACACAGCACCAAAACAGGTATTTATTTCAAAGTAATAGCAGTACTTTATAATGCTTTTTTCTTGAATTTCCTCGTAGAAAATCGTATTCACCTCCTTGTCACGCTAAAATATCGTTTCTGCACAGGTAAATAAATGAATAAAATACATAATTTTAATGCATTGAATCAGCTTTGATATATAGCCTATCGGGTGATGCAAAAAATAAAGTTGCCATATAGGAAACACTGTTGGAACGCCTCCGGCGTTCCTTTGCGTTTATTCGCACACAACTTTGTGCTTTTTTTCCCCATTTTAGAAAGAAACGGACTGTACGCTCGTTATTATATGTAACAAGAAATCCCTTGCGGGATTTCCCAGTTGGTTTGTGGTAGTTTTATCTATGAAAAAAGTCATTGAGGGTTATAAAAAAAATTAAAAAAAAAATAAAAAAAAAAAAATTTCAAGGAAAAAAATGTTTCTATTATTAAAAAAAAAATTAAAAAAAAAAATTTCAAAAAAAAAATTTCAAAAAAAAAAAATTAAAAAAAAAAAATTTTCAAAAAAAATTATTCAAAAAATTAATTAAAAAAAAGTATTGCCAGAGCTGAAAATCTGAAAATGTTTCTATCTATTATTGAAAATAAATAGAAACATTTTTGAGTTACCCCGTAGATAACCTCTAGGAGCATACAGTTTAACTTTCAAAGAAATCTTCAATTGAAACCCAAAGAAATCAAAAAATTATTCAAAATATTACTTTTTTGACCATAACAAAATAAAGAAATACATTTTTGATTCACCCTGTATATAAATTTGAGCTTATAGTTTAACTTTCACAGAAAACTTAATTTGAAATCTAAAGAAATCAAAAAATTATTCAAAATATAACTTTTTTGATCATAACAAAATAAAGAAATACATTTTTGATTCACCCTGTATATATATTTGACCTTATAGTTTAACTTTCACAGAAAACTTAATTTGAAATCTAAAGAAATCAAAAAATTATTCAAAATATAACTTTTTTGACCATAACAAAATAAAGAAATACATTTTTGATTTACCCCGTATATAAATTTGAGCTTATAGTTTAACTTTCACAGAAAACTTAATTTCAAATCTAAAGAAATCAAAATATTATGCAAAATATAACTTTTTTGACCGTAACAAATTAAAGAAATACATTTTTGATTCACCCCGTATATAAATTTGAGCTTATAGTTTAACTTTCACAGAAAACTTAATTTGAAATCTAAAGAAATCAAAAAATTATTCAAAATATAACTTTTTTGACCATAACAAAATAAAGAAATACATTTTTGATTCACCCTGTATATAAATTTGAGCTTATAGTTAAACTTTCACAGAAAACTTAAATTGAAATCTAAAGAAATCAAAAAATTCTTCAAAATATAACTTTTTTGACCATAACAAAATAAAGAAATACATTTTTGATTCACCCTGTATATATATTTGACCTTATAGTTTAACTTTCACAGAAAACTTAATTTCAAATCTAAAGAAATCAAAATATTATGCAAAATATAACTTTTTTGACCGTAACAAATTAAAGAAATACATTTTTGGTTCACCCCGTATATATATTTGACCTTACAGTTTAACTTTCACAGAAAACTTAATTTGAAATCTAAAGAAATCAAAATATTATTCAAAATATTACTTTTTTGACCATAACAAAATAAAGAAATACATTTTTGATTCACCCTGTATATAAATTTGAGCTTATAGTTTAACTTTTAAAAAAAATCTTGATTTGAAATCTAAAGAAATCAAACAATTATTCAAAATATTACTTTTTTGACGATAGGAAATAAATTTTTGATTCACCCTGTATATAAATTTAAAACCTATGCTAAAAATTTCTCTTTTAAAGAAAATAAAAAGTCACTTATCGCTGATAATGTTATGCAGCATGTCTAAAAGTCTTAAAAAAAATAGAGAAATACATTTTTGATTCACCCCGTATATAAATTTAAAACCTATGCTAAAAATTTTTCTTTTAAAGAAAATAAAGTCACCTATCGTGTTAAAAAAAATGGTAAAAAAATAGAGAAATACATTTTTGATTCACCCTGTATATAAATTTAAAGCCTATGCTAAAAATTTCTCTTTTAAAGAAAATAAAAAGTCACTTATCGCTGATAATGTTATGCAGCATGTCTAAAAGTCTTAAAAAAAATAGAGAAATACATTTTTGATTCACCCCGTATATAAATTTAAAACCTATGCTAAAAATTTCTCTTTTAAAGAAAATAAAGTCACCTATCGTGTTAAAAAAAATGGTAAAAAAATAGAGAAATACATTTTTGATTCACCCTGTATATAAATTTAAAGCCTATGCTAAAAATTTCTCTTTTAAAGAAAATAAAAAGTCACTTATCGCTGATAAGGTTCTGGCGCATGTCTAAAAGTCTTAAAAAAATTGAGAAATACATTTTTGATTCACCCTGTATATAAATTTGAGCTTATAGTTTAACTTTCAAAAAAATCTTGATTTGAAATCTAAAGAAATCAAACAATTATTCAAAATATAACTTTTTTGACGATAGGAAATAAATTTTTGATTCACCCTGTATATAAATTTAAAACCTATGCTAAAAATTTCTCTTTTAAAGAAAATAAAAAGTCACTTATCGCTGATAATGTTATGCAGCATGTCTAAAAGTCTTAAAAAAATAGAGAAATACATTTTTGATTCACCCCGTATATAAATTTAAAACCTATGCTAAAAATTTCTCTTTTAAAGAAAATAAAGTCACCTATCGTGTTAAAAAAAATGGTAAAAAAATAGAGAAATACATTTTTGATTCACCCTGTATATAAATTTAAAGCCTATGCTAAAAATATCTCTTTTAAAGAAAATAAAAAGTCACTTATCGCTGATAAGATTCTGGCGCATGTCTAAAAGTCTTAAAAAAATAGAGAAATACATTTTTGATTCACCCCGTATATACATTTCTATACATTTAGAATTTCTTAAATGTGGGATAATTAATGTTGTTTTTTGTATCACCCTGTACATGGTGCTTATTAATTAAAAATGTTTTTGTAACTCAAAAAAAAATCAAGAAAAAAAAATTTATATTAATTAAAAAAAAAGTATTGCCAGAGCTGAAAATCTGAAAATGTTTCTATTAAAATAAGGAAATACATTTTTGATTCACCCTGTATATAAATTTAAAGCCTATGCTAAAAATTTCTCTTTTAAAGAAAATATTCCTTTTTTGTGCTTAAAAAATTTTATACTAAATACCTACTATAAATATATTAGTTAGGTATTTTAAATCTGCTAGCCTAAAAATGGCTGCCGATAATATGATTATCATCATTTTATAAACCTACCACATCTGTCTATTTGAAAATCGTTGGTGTTCAATTAACGTTAACGTTAATAGCGGCGGACGTTAATTTTAGGACTATCTGTCTATCTATTTTGGCTTCGTTGGTTTGTCATAATTTGGCAGAATTTTCTTCTGAGGTTGGTGGCACTTATTTTTGTTTTGTTGACACTTCTAGTTTCACGTCATAAATTAATAGGTTATATTATGGGGCTTGGAGGTTAAAAGTAAACAGTAGTAGTATGCATTGTAACTATATTTGATAATAATAAACTGTGCTGGCTGTATCCTACTGAGAAAGGGCAAGAGTTAGTACTCGCTTAGGCGGTAACTTAAAAAAAAAACGAAATAACTTGAAGCATTCAAAATATGGACCTACAGGCAAGAGACAGAAATCAATTTGGAAATGGAAATTTGGTCGTCAGCATCCGCTAATAATAATAATACGTGGTGTATAAAATAAAAAGTGTAGTTAATTCTATATTGATTTGTTGTGTTTACGGTTTATAATTTTTGTATAAAACCATGATAAGTACTATTTACACAGAATATTATTTATTCTGTGCTATTTATATGAATATATATAATGGCTATACTTACTTTAAGACTTAAACTTAACAAAATTACGTACCTATTTTGTTTCATTGAATGTTTTTAATCTAGGTCATCATCTGTAATTAGTTTTTGGACAAAAACAGGTAGGTAGGTAGGTAATGAGACTTGTATTTTATCCAGTTATTTGTAACGTAAGAATAAATTCGGTATCAGGAAATTAAAACTAAATGTAGGCATTTTAATTTAATTTAGTAGTGGAATTTGTAAATTAAAAAAGAAACCCTAATTTTTTGGTAAATAAATCGTAAGATAAACAATATGACGTCATCCAAAACATATGATCAAATTCTCTCGGTCTTAGCTTAGATACGTACGTCGTACGTATGACGTCATTTTAAATAATAGCATTGTTCCACAGATGACAATAAGTCCACTTATATCAAGCTGCGAATATTTGTGATAAAGTGAAGCAAAATTTGTCACGCAATGAGATAAACAAAGACAAATAATACTGCTTTAATTCACATGCAGCCAGCGTAAGTATGCACCTACAGATATTGTGAAATCCGTTTATATAACAGATAACGTAGGCAACACTGTCCTAATGTACGTAGTTGGTTATGCTACCCTTCACCACCTGATCTATTATAGGAATGTAGTAACGACGTACGTATGAATATCTACTTTCTTGACGAATGGAGAACCTTTGTATAAAATTAGCCAGCTAAGTACCGTACGTCGTTAGTTATTTGGAAACTATCCTGACCCTGACCGGATGAAATTGACCTAGTAACCTTTATTTTAGCTGTCCTAAAATAGTACAACATTTATTTTATTAATATAATATACTAAATTTAATTAATTAATTAAACAGGTAAAGTTAGGTATAATACGAAAATTGTAAATCTATAATAAAATTAGTCAGCTAAGTACGTACGTCATTAGTTATTTGGAAACAACCCTGACCGAGATCAATAAGATGAAATTGACCTAGTAACCTTTAGTTTAGTTTCAAACAAATCTAAATAATAATAATAATGTACCTACCTTCCTTTTTATAAACTTCATTAATAAGTACAACATATACGACATACCTCAAACAAATTCTTCCTGATAAATGGATTATAAAAACTGTAAATTGTAATTGTTGGTATTTTCTGATCGAGAATAAGTTTCAGTAAATAGTAGATACTTAGTTTTACAAAGTACTCACGTTGTTAAAAGCATATTTATGTAGCTGGATTGTGGCCTTTTTATAGACTTCATTAATAAAAAAAATAACTCTACTTGTAATTGTTTGTTGCCAGTGATAGATCTCGGGTAAAAGTAGGTACTTCCTTACTTGCATTGTTTTTGTATATTTCTGTATCTATCACTTTGGAATAACAATATTATGTTGTTTGTATTTGTTACTTACGGTTGTGATGTGGTAGGTATAATGTTTTAATTTTAAAAATATTAGCCTGTTTGTTTTGATCATAATATACCTAGTAGGTAGCTAACAACAACAACAAATGTTTGCCTGAAATATTGAATACCTATTATGTATTTGTATTAAACTACTTACTGTGCAAGTGTGTATGCTATATTTACTAATGTTTATTAATTTCGATAATTTGTGTTTATTGTTGTTGTTCTTTGCGGAAGTTTATGATGAGTGGCCATTTGCAAAATTGGAGTGACTGATCACGAAATAAGTCGAATCGAAAACGATGTGCGCCATTGTTGCCATATTGGGCCACATTCTGCAAAATCACTCTCTGGGATAATTAGATTTGGAATTAAAGCAGTTGTTAAAAAATTAGATAAGCCTTCACTGTTCATGGCAGTATTTTATAGGTTATGTATGTATGTATTATTTTCAATTGCAATGGATGAAAGAATTTGAATGTGTTTGTTTGTGAAAAGGATAGGCATCATAGCCAAATGAAACATAATGTTCATTTCCTGTGTGGTGGTCGTTAGTGTCGCCTCTATATTGAAGGCAAAAATGGGTGTCATCGGTATGATTTTATGTGGTTTTTCGCACATTTTGTAAGTAATATTGCAAATGCTGCGTATATCAGTGTCTTTTAAATTTTGTTCTTTATATTTAACATGTGTTTTTAAAGAGTGTCATTGTATATTTATTTGGAAAAATGTAAAAGAACGTTATGTGTGACAGCTGAACTAAATTAGATTTGTCAATTTTAAGGAATATACCAGTCGCATTTAAGGTTTGATAGATTAATAAAAATGAACGAAAAACGCAATAATTGAAAATATAGGATATGGAAAAGGCACAGTGGCGTACCAAATATGCTTGTACGTAACTTTAAAATTGTTTTTGTACCTAAACACAGCACCAAAACAGGTATTTATTTCAAAGTAATAGCAGTACTTTATAATGCTTTTTTCTTGAATTTCCTCGTAGAAAATCGTATTCACCTCCTTGTCACGCTAAAATATCGTTTCTGCACAGGCAAATAAATGAATAAAATACATAATTTTAATGCATTGAATCAGCTTTGATATATAGCCTATCGGGTGATGCAAAAAATAAAGTTGCCATATAGGAAACACTGTTGGAACGCCTCCGGCGTTCCTTTGCGTTTATTCGCACACAACTTTGTGCTTTTTTTCCCCATTTTAGAAAGAAACGGACTGTACGCTCGTTATTATATGTAACAAGAAATCCCTTGCGGGATTTCCCAGTTGGTTTGTGGTAGTTTTACCTATAAAAAAAGTCATTGAGGGTTATAAAAAAAATGAAAAAAAAAAATAAAAAAAAAAAATTTCAAGGAAAAAAATGTTTCTATTAAAAAAAAAAAAGTCAAAAAAAAATTAAAAAAAAAAAAATTTTCAAAAAAAAAAATTTTAAAAAAAAAATTTAAAAAAAAAAATTTCGAAAAAAAAAATTTTTCAAAAAAAAAAATTACAAAAAAAATAATTAAAAAAAAGTATTGCCAGAGCTGAAAATCTGAAAATGTTTCTATCTATTATTGAAAATAAATAGAAACATTTTTGAGTCACCTCGTAGATAACCTCTAGGAGCATATAGTTTAACTTTCAAAGAAATCTTCAATTGAAACCCAAAGAAATCAAAAAATTATTCAAAATATTACTTTTTTGACCATAACAAAATAAAGAAATACATTTTTGGTTCACCCCGTATATAAATTTGAGCTTATAGTTTAACTTTCACAGAAAACTTAATTTCAAATCTAAAGAAATCAAAATATTATTCAAAATATTACTTTTTTGACCATAACAAAATAAAGAAATACATTTGTGATTCACCCTGTATATATATTTGATCCTATAGTTTAACTTTCACAGAAAACTTAATTTGAAATCTAAAGAAATCAAAAAATTATTCAAAATATAACTTTTTTGACCATAACAAAATAAAGAAATACATTTTTGATTCACCCTGTATATATATTTGACCCTATAGTTTAACTTTCACAGAAAACTTAATTTGAAATCTAAAGAAATCAAAAAATTATTCAAAATATAACTTTTTTGACCATAACAAAATAAAGAAATACATTTGTGATTCACCCTGTATATATATTTGACCCTATAGTTTAACTTTCACAGAAAACTTAATTTGAAATCTAAAGAAATCAAAAAATTATTCAAAATATAACTTTTTTGACCATAACAAAATAAAGAAATACATTTTTGATTCACCCTGTATATATATTTGACCCTATAGTTTAACTTTCACAGAAAACTGAATTTGAAATCTAAAGAAATCAAAAAATTATTCAAAATATAACTTTTTTGACCATAACAAAATAAAGAAATACATTTGTGATTCACCCTGTATATATATTCTACCTTATAGTTTAACTTTCACAGAAAACTTAATTTGAAATCTAAAGAAATCAAAAAATTATTCAGAATATAACTTTTTTGACCATAACAAAATAAAGAAATACATTTGTGATTCACCCTGTATATATATTTGACCCTATAGTTTAACTTTTACAGAAAACTTAATTTGAAATCTAAAGAAATCAAAAAATTATTCAAAATATAACTTTTTTGACCATAACAAAATAAAGAAATACATTTTTGATTCACCCTGTATATATATTCTACCTTATAGTTTAACTTTCACAGAAAACTTAATTTGAAATCTAAAGAAATCAAAAAATTATTCAAAATATAACTTTTTTGACCATAACAAAATAAAGAAATACATTTTTGATTCACCCTGTATATATATTTGACCCTATAGTTTAACTTTCACAGAAAACTTAATTTGAAATCTAAAGAAATCAAAAAATTATTCAAAATATAACTTTTTTGACCATAACAAAATAAAGAAATACATTTTTGATTCACCCTGTATATATATTTGACCCTATAGTTTAACTTTCACAGAAAACTTAATTTGAAATCTAAAGAAATCAAAAAATTTCATCAACTAATCTAAAAAACTCTGAAATTTATTGCTTTGCCCTTTTTATAACAGATAACGTAGGCAACACTGTCCTAATGTACGTAGTTGGTTGCTGCCCTTCAACACCTGATGTATTATAGGAGTCTAGTAGCGACGTACGTATGAATATCTACTTTCTTGACGAATGGAGAACCTGTTATAAAAACTACTAATGTATATATGATCAAGATTATAAGAAATAGATAATTACCAGAAAAATAAGTACCTATTATTAATATAAAATACTAAATTTAGTTAATTAAACAGATAAAGTTAGGTTTAAAACGAAAATTGTAAATCTATAATAAAATTAGTCAGCTAAGTAGGTACGTACGTCATTAGTTATTTGGAAACAACCCTGACCGAGATCAATAAGATGAAATTGACCTAGTAACCTTTAGTTTAGTTTCAAACAAATCTAAATAATAATAATAATGTACCTACCTTCCTTTTTATAAACTTCATTAATAAGTACAATATAAACGACATAATAAGGTATCTCAAACAGATTCTTCCTGATAAATGGCGAACCTTAATTGTAATTGTTGGTATTTTCAGATAGAGAATAAGTAAGTAGGTACTTACTTACTTGCATTGTTTTTGTATATTTCTGTATCTATCACTTTGGAATAACAATAATATGTTGTTTGTATTTGTTACTTACGGTTGTGATGTGGTAGGTATAATGTTTTAATTTTAAGAATGTTAGCCTGTTTGTTTTGATCATAATATACCTAGTAGGTAGCTAACAACAACGAATGTACTACATTTTAGGTATAGACGGCATGATATACCTATTTGTCTGAAATATGGAATATTATGTATTTGTATTAAATTACTTACTGTGCAAGTGTTTTTTGCTATATTTACTACTGTTGTTTACTCATTTCGATAATTTGTGTTTATTGTTGTTGTTCTTTGCGGAAGTTTATGATGAGTGGCCATTTGCAAAATTGGAGTGACTGATCACGAAATAAGTCGAATCGAAAACGATGTGCGCCATTGTTGCCATATTGGGCCACATTCTGCAAAATCACTCTCTGGGATAATTAGATTTGGAATTAAAGCAGTTGTTAAAAAATTAGATAAGCCTTCACTGTTCATGGCAGTATTTTATAGGTTATGTATGTATGTATTATTTTCAATTGCAATGGATGAAAGAATTTGAATGTGTTTGTTTGTGAAAAGGATAGGCATCATAGCCAAATGAAACATAATGTTCATTTCCTGTGTGGTGGTCGTTAGTGTCGCCTCTATATTGAAGGCAAAAATGGGTGTCATCGGTATGATTTTATGTGGTTTTTCGCACATTTTGTAAGTAATATTGCAAATGCTGCGTATATCAGTGTCTTTTAAATTTTGTTCTTTATATTTAACATGTGTTTTTAAAGAGTGTCATTGTATATTTATTTGGAAAAATGTAAAAGAACGTTATGTGTGACAGCTGAACTAAATTAGATTTGTCAATTTTAAGGAATATACCAGTCGCATTTAAGGTTTGATAGATTAATAAAAATGAACGAAAAACGCAATAATTGAAAATATAGGATATGGAAAAGGCACAGTGGCGTACCAAATATGCTTTAAAATTGTTTTTGTACCTAAACACAGCACCAAAATAGGTATTTATTTCAAAGTAATAGCAGTACTTTATAATGCTTTTTTCTTGAATTTCCTCGTAGAAAATCGTATTCACCTCCTTGTCACGCTAAAATATCGTTTCTGCACAGGTAAATAAATGAATAAAATACATAATTTTAATGCATTCAATCAGCTTTGATATATAGCCTATCGGGTGATGCAAAAAATAAAGTTGCCATATAGGAATCACTGTTGGAACGCCTTCCTTTGCGTTTATTCGCACACAACTTTGTGCTTTTTTTCCTCATTTTCGACAAAGACGGACTGTACGCTCGTTATTATATGTAACAAGAAATCCCTTGCGGGATTTCCCAGTTGGTTTGTGGTAGTTTTATCTATGAAAAAAGTCATTGAGGGTGGCAAAAAAAATGAAAAAAAAAATCAAAAAAAAAAAATTTCAAGGAAAAAAATGTTTCTATTATTAAAAAAAAATTTAAAAAAAAAATTTAAAAAAAAAAATTTCAAAAAAAAAAAATTTCAAAAAAAAAAAATTAAAAAAAAAAAATTTAAAAAAAAAATAATTCAAAAATTAATTAAAAAAAAGTATTGCCAGAGCTGAAAATCTGAAAATGTTTCTATCTATTATTGAAAATAAATAGAAACATTTTTGAGTTACCCCGTAGAAAACCTCTAGGAGCATATAGTTTAACTTTCAAAGAAATCTTGAATTGAAACCCAAAGAAATCAAAAAATTATTCAAAATATTACTATTTCACCTTAACAAAATAAAGAAATACATTTTTAATTCACCCTGTATATAAATTTGAGCTTATAGTTTAACTTTCAAAGAAATCTTGATTTGAAATCTAAAGAAATCAAAAAGTTATTCAAAACAATACTATTTCACCTTAACAAAATAAAGAAATACATTTTTGATTCACCCTGTATATAAATTTGAGCTTATAGTTTAACTTTCAAAAAATCTTGATTTGAAATCTAAAGAAATCAAAAAGTTATTCAAAATATTTCACCTTAACAAAATAAAGAAATACATTTTTGATTCACCCTGTATATAAATTTGAGCTTATAGTTTAACTTTCAAAAAATCTTGATTTGAAATCTAAAGAAATCAAAAAGTTATTCAAAACAATACTATTTCACCTTAACAAAATAAAGAAATACATTTTTGATTCACCCTGTATATAAATTTGAGCTTATAGTTTAACTTTCAAAAAATCTTGATTTGAAATCTAAAGAAATCAAAAAGTTATTCAAAACAATACTATTTCACCTTAACAAAATAAAGAAATACATTTTTGATTCACCCTGTATATAAATTTGAGCTTATAGTTTAACTTTCAAAAAATCTTGATTTGAAATCTAAAGAAATCAAAAAGTTATTCAAAACAATACTATTTCAGCTTAACAAAATAAAGAAATACATTTTTGATTCACCCTGTATATAAATTTGAGCTTATAGTTTAACTTTCAAAAAATCTTGATTTGAAATCTAAAGAAATCAAAAAGTTATTCAAAATATTTCACCTTAACAAAATAAAGAAATACATTTTTGATTCACCCTGTATATAAATTTGAGCTTATAGTTTAACTTTTAAAAAAATCTTGATTTGAAATCTAAAGAAATCAAAAAGTTATTCAAAACAATACTATTTCACCTTAACAAAATAAAGAAATACATTTTTGATTCACCCTGTATATAAATTTGAGCTTATAGTTTAACTTTCAAAAAATCTTGATTTGAAATCTAAAGAAATCAAAAAGTTATTCAAAACAATACTATTTCACCTTAACAAAATAAAGAAATACATTTTTGATTCACCCTGTATATAAATTTGAGCTTATAGTTTAACTTTCAAAAAATCTTGATTTGAAATCTAAAGAAATCAAAAAGTTATTCAAAATATTTCACCTTAACAAAATAAAGAAATACATTTTTGATTCACCCTGTATATAAATTTAAAACCTATGCTAAAAATTTCTCTTTTAAAGAAAATAAAGTCACCTATCGTGTTAAAAAAAATGGTAAAAAAATAGAGAAATACATTTTGGATTCACCCCGTATATAAATTTAAAACCTATGCTAAAAATTTCTCTTTTAAAGAAAATAAAGTCACCTATCGTGTTAAAAAAAATGGTAAAAAAATAGAGAAATACATTTTTGATTCACCCCGTATATAAATTTAAAACCTATGCTAAAAATTTCTCTTTTAAAGAAAATAAAGTCACCTATCGTGTTAAAAAAAATGGTAAAAAAATAGAGAAATACATTTTTGATTCACCCCGTATATAAATTTAAAACCTATGCTAAAAATTTCTCTTTTGAAGAAAATAAAGTCACCTATCGTGTTAAAAAAAATTGTAAAAAAATAGAGAAATACATTTTTGATTCACCCCGTATATAAATTTAAAACCTATGCTAAAAATTTCTCTTTTAAAGAAAATAAAGTCACCTATCGTGTTAAAAAAAATGGTAAAAAAATAGAGAAATACATTTTTGATTCACCCCGTATATAAATTTAAAACCTATGCTAAAAATTTCTCTTTTAAAGAAAATAAAGTCACCTATCGTGTTAAAAAAAATGGTAAAAAAATAGAGAAATACATTTTTGATTCACCCTGTATATAAATTTAAAGCCTATGCTAAAAATTTCTCTTGTAAAGAAAATAAAGTCACCTATCGTGTTAAAAAAAAATGGTAAAAAAATAGAGAAATACATTTTTGATTCACCCCGTATATAAATTTAAAACCTATGCTAAAAATTTCTCTTTTAAAGAAAATAAAGTCACCTATCGTGTTAAAAAAAATGGTAAAAAAATAGAGAAATACATTTTTGATTCACCCTGTATATAAATTTAAAGCCTATGCTAAAAATTTCTCTTGTAAAGAAAATAAAGTCACCTATCGTGTTAAAAAAAAATGGTAAAAAAATAGAGAAATACATTTTTGATTCACCCCGTATATAAATTTAAAACCTATGCTAAAAATTTCTCTTTTAAAGAAAATAAAGTCACCTATCGTGTTAAAACAAATGGTAAAAAAATAGAGAAATACATTTTTGATTCACCCCGTATATAAATTTAAAACCTATGCTAAAAATTTCTCTTTTAAAGAAAATAAAGTCACCTATCGTGTTAAAAAAAATGGTAAAAAAATAGAGAAATACATTTTTGATTCACCCTGTATATAAATTTAAAGCCTATGCTAAAAATTTCTCTTGTAAAGAAAATAAAGTCACCTATCGTGTTAAAAAAAAATGGTAAAAAAATAGAGAAATACATTTTTGATTCACCCCGTATATAAATTTAAAACCTATGCTAAAAATTTCTCTTTTAAAGAAAATAAAGTCACCTATCGTGTTAAAACAAATGGTAAAAAAATAGAGAAATACATTTTTGATTCACCCTGTATATAAATTTAAAGCCTATGCTAAAAATTTCTCTTTTAAAGAAAATATTCCTTTTTTTGTCCTTAAAAAATTTTATACTAAATACCTACTATAAATATATTAGTTAGGTATTTTAAATCTGCTAGCCTAAAAATGGCTGCCGATCATCATTTTATAAACCTACATCTGTCTATTTGAAAATCGTTGGTGTTCAATTAACGTTAACGTTAATAGCGGCGGACGTTAATTTTAGGACTATCTGTCTATCTATTTTGGCTTCGTTGGTTTGTCATAATTTGGCAGAATTTTGTTCTGACGTTGGTGTCCCTTATTTTTGTTTGGTTGACACTACAATAAATAGGTTATATTATGGGGCTTGGAGGTTAAAAGTAAACAGTAGTAGTATGCATTGTAACTATATTTGATAAAAATAAACTGTGCTGGCTGTATCCTACTGTGAAAGGGCAAGAGGCCAATAATAGTTAGTACTCGCTTAGGCGGTAACTTAAAAAAAAAACGAAATAACTTGAAGCATTCAAAATATGGACCTACAGGCAAGAGACAGAAATCAATTTGGAAATGGAAATTTGGTCGTCAGCATCCGCTAATAATAATAATACGTGGTGTATAAAATAAAAAGTGTAGTTAATTCTATATTGATTTGTTGTGTTTACGGTTTATAATTTTTGTATAAAAACATGATAAGTACTATTTACACAGAATATTATTTATTCTGTGCTATTTATATGAATATATATAATGGCTATACTTACTTTAAGACTTAAACTTAACAAAATTACGTACCTATTTTGTTTCATTGAATGTTTTTGATCTAGGTTATCATCTGTAATTAGTTTTTGGACAAAAACAGGTAGGTAGGTAGGTAATGAGACTTGTATTTTATCCAGTTATTTGTAACGTAAGAATAAATTCGGTATCAGGAAATTAAAACTAAATGTAGGCATTTTAATTTAATTTAGTAGTGGAATTTGTAAATTAAAAAAGAAACCCTAATTTTTTGGTAAATAAATCGTAAGATAAACAATATGTCGTCATCCAAAACATATGATCAAATTCTCTCGGTCTTAGCTTAGATACGTACGTCGTACGTATGACGTCATTTTAAATAATAGCATTGTTCCACAGATGACAATAAGTCCACTTATATCAAGCTGCGAATATTTGTGATAAAGTGAAGCAAAATTTGTCACGCAATGAGATAAACAAAGACAAATAATACTGCTTTAATTCACATGCAGCCAACGTAAGTATGCACCTACAGATATTGTGAAATCCGTTTATATAACAGATAACGTAGGCAACACTGTCCTAATGTACGTAGTTGGTTATGCTACCCTTCACCACCTGATCTATTATAGGAATGTAGTAACGACGTACGTATGAATATCTACTTTCTTGACGAATGGAGAACCTTTGTATAAAACAAAGACCTTAATAATACATACATACATAATAATAATACTGTTAGTAAGGTCTTTGGTATAAAATTAGCCAGCTAAGTACCGTACGTCGTTAGTTATTTGGAAACTATCCTGACCCTGACCGGATGAAATTGACCTAGTAACCTTTATTTTAGCTGTCTTAAAATAGTACAACATTTATTTTATTAATATAATATACTAAATTTAATTAATTAATTAAACAGGTAAAGTTAGGTATAATACGAAAATTGTAAATCTATAATAAAATTAGTCAGCTAAGTACGTACGTCATTAGTTATTTGGAAACAACCCTGACCGAGATCAATAAGATGAAATTGACCTAGTAACCTTTAGTTTAGTTTCAAACAAATCTAAATAATAATAATAATAATGTACCTACCTTCCTTTTTATAAACTTCATTAATAAGTACAACATATACGACATACCTACCTAGGTATCTCAAATTCTTCCTGATAAATGGATTATAAAAACTGTAAATTGTAATTGTTGGTATTTTCTGATCGAGAATAAGTTTCAGTAAATAGTAGATACTTAGTTTTACAAAGTACTCACGTTGTTAAAAGCATATTTATGTAGCTGGATGCAAAAAATGTTGTCTGTATTGTGGCCTTTTTATAGACTTCATTAATAAAAAAATAACTCTACTTGTAATTGTTTGTTGCCAGTGATAGATCTCGGGTAAAAGTAGGTACTTCCTTACTTGCATTGTTTTTGTATATTTCTGTATCTATCACTTTGGAATAACAATATTATGTTGTTTGTATTTGTTACTTACGGTTGTGATGTGGTAGGTATAATGTTTTAATTTTAAAAATATTAACCTGTTTGTTTTGATCGTAATATACCTAGTAGGTAGCTAACAACAAATGTTTGCCTGAAATATTGAATACCTATTATGTGTTTGTATTAAACTACTTACTGTGCAAGTGTTTTTTGCTATATTTACTACTGTTGTTTACTCATTTCGATAATTTGTGTTTATTGTTGTTGTTCTTTGCGGAAGTTTATGATGAGTGGCCATTTGCAAAATTGGAGTGACTGGTCACGGAATTAGTCGAGTCGAAAACGATGTGCGCCATTGTTGCCATATTGGGCCACATTCTACAAAATCACTTTCTGGGATAATTAGATTTGGAATTAAAGCAGTTGTTAAAAAATTAGATAAGCCTTCACTGTTCATGGCAGTATTTTATAGGTTATGTATGTATGTATTATTTTCAATTGCAATGGATGAAAGAATTTGAATGTGTTTGTTTGTGAAAAGGATAGGCATCATAGCCAAATGAAACATAATGTTCATTTCCTGTGTGGTGGTCGTTAGTGTCGCCTCTATATTGAAGGCAAAAATGGGTGTCATCGGTATGATTTTATGTGGTTTTTCGCACATTTTGTAATTAATATTGCAAATGCTGCGTATATCAGTGTCTTTTAAATTTTGTTCTTTATATTTAACATGTGTTTTTAAAGAGTGTCATTGTATATTTATTTGGAAAAATGTAAAAGAACGTTATGTGTGACAGCTGAACTAAATTAGATTTGTCAATTTTAAGGAATATACCAGTCGCATTTAAGGTTTGATAGATTAATAAAAATGAACGAAAAACGCAATAATTGAAAATATAGGATATGGAAAAGGCACAGTGGCGTACCAAATATGCTTGTACGTAACTTTAAAATTGTTTTTGTACCTAAACACAGCACCAAAACAGGTATTTATTTCAAAGTAATAGCAGTACTTTATAATGCTTTTTTCTTGAATTTCCTCGTAGAAAATCGTATTTACCTCCTTGTCACGCTAAAATATCGTTTCTGCACAGGTAAATATATGAATAAAATACATAATTTTAATGCATTGAATCAGCTTTGATATATAGCCTATCGGGTGATGCAAAAAATAAAGTTGCCATATAGGAATCACTGTTGGAACGCCTCCGGCGTTCCTTTGCGTTTATTCGCACACAACTTTGTGCTTTTTTTCCTCATTTTAGAAAGAAACGCGAAGATCACTCGTTAGTATATATTAACAAGAAATCCCTTCGGGATTTCCCAGTCGTTGTGTGGTAGTTTTATCTATAAAAAAAGTCATTGAGGGTGGCAAAAAAAATGAAAAAAAAAATCAAGAAAAAAAATTTTAAGGAAAAAGAAATGTGTCAATAAAAAAAATAAAGAAAAAAATATTTAAAAAAAAAAAAATAAAAAAAAAAAAAATTTTGAAAAAAAAAATTTCAAAAAAAAAAAATTTCGAAAAAAAAATTTTCAAAAAAAAAAATAAAAAAAAAAAAAATTACAAAAAAATAATTAAAAAAAAGTATTGCCAGAGCTGAAAATCTGAAAATGTTTCTATCTATTATTGAAAATAAATAGAAACATTTTTGAGTTACCCCGTAGAAAACCTCTATATATATATAGTTTAACTTTCAAAGAAATCTTGAATTGAAACCCAAAGAAATCAAAAAATTATTCCAAATATTACTATTTCGCCTTAACAAAATAAAGAAATACATTTTTGATTCACCCTGTATATAAATTTGAGCTTATAGTTTAACTTTCAAAAAATCTTGATTTGAAATCTAAAGAAATCAAAAAATTATTCCAAATATTACTATTTCGCCTTAACAAAATAAAGAAATACATTTTTGATTCACCCTGTATATAAATTTGAGCTTATAGTTTAACTTTCAAAAAATCTTGATTTGAAATCTAAAGAAATCAAAAAATTATTCCAAATATTACTATTTCGCCTTAACAAAATAAAGAAATACATTTTTGATTCACCCTGTATATAAATTTGAGCTTATAGTTTAACTTTCAAAAAATCTTGATTTGAAATCTAAAGAAATCAAAAAGTTATTCAAAACAATACTATTTCACCTTAACAAAATAAAGAAATACATTTTTGAGTCACCCTGTATATAAATTTGAGCTTATAGTTTAACTTTTAAAAAAATCTTGATTTGAAATCTAAAGAAATCAAAAAGTTATTCAAAATATTTCACCTTAACAAAATAAAGAAATACATTTTTGATTCACCCTGTATATAAATTTGAGCTTATAGTTTAACTTTCAAAAAATCTTGATTTGAAATCTAAAGAAATCAAAAAGTTATTCAAAATATTTCACCTTAACAAAATAAAGAAATACATTTTTGATTCACCCTGTATATAAATTTGAGCTTATAGTTTAACTTTCAAAAAATCTTGATTTGAAATCTAAAGAAATGAAAAAGTTATTCAAAACAATACTATTTCACCTTAACAAAATAAAGAAATACATTTTTGATTCACCCTGTATATAAATTTGAGCTTATAGTTTAACTTTCAAAAAATCTTGATTTGAAATCTAAAGAAATCAAAAAGTTATTCAAAACAATACTATTTCACCTTAACAAAATAAAGAAATACATTTTTGATTCACCCTGTATATAAATTTGAGCTTATAGTTTAACTTTCACAGAAAACTTAATTTCAAATCTAAAGAAATCAAAATATTATTCAAAATATAACTTTTTTGACCATAACAAAATAAAGAAATACATTTTTGGTTCACCCCGTATATAAATTTGAGCTTATAGTTTAACTTTTAAAAAAATCTTGATTTGAAATCTAAAGAAATCAAAAAGTTATTCAAAACAATATTATTTCACCTTAACAAAATAAAGAAATACATTTTTGATTCACCCTGTATATAAATTTGAGCTTATAGTTTAACTTTCAAAAAATCTTGATTTGAAATCTAAAGAAATCAAAAAGTTATTCAAAACAATACTATTTCACCTTAACAAAATAAAGAAATACATTTTTGATTCACCCTGTATATAAATTTGAGCTTATAGTTTAACTGTCACAGAAAACTTAATTTCAAATCTAAAGAAATCAAAATATTATTCAAAATATAACTTTTTTGACCATAACAAAATAAAGAAATACATTTTTGGTTCACCCCGTATATAAATTTGAGCTTATAGTTTAACTTTTAAAAAAATCTTGATTTGAAATCTAAAGAAATCAAAAAGTTATTCAAAACAATACTATTTCACCTTAACAAAATAAAGAAATACATTTTTGATTCACCCTGTATATAAATTTGAGCTTATAGTTTAACTTTCAAAAAATCTTGATTTGAAATCTAAAGAAATCAAAAAGTTATTCAAAACAATACTATTTCACCTTAACAAAATAAAGAAATACATTTTTGATTCACCCTGTATATAAATTTGAGCTTATAGTTTAACTTTCACAGAAAACTTAATTTCAAATCTAAAGAAATCAAAATATTATTCAAAATATAACTTTTTTGACCATAACAAAATAAAGAAATACATTTTTGGTTCACCCCGTATATAAATTTGAGCTTATAGTTTAACTTTTAAAAAAATCTTGATTTGAAATCTATAGAAATCAAACAATTATTCAAAATATTGCTTTTTTGACGATAGGAAATAAATTTTTGATTCACCCTTTATATAAATTTAAAACCTATGCTAAAAATTTCTCTTTTAAAGAAAATAAAGTCACCTATCGCTGAGGTTATGCAACCGTAAATACCATAATGATGTGTTGGAGGTTGCATAAGCATAAGATATTAAATAAAGGTCATTGATTGGTTTGGGTTGTAGCCCGTCTGCACATACTCAACTCCTCCCACTTCACGGGTCATTGAACTTTTTTGCATTATTAATTGAAATTGTAACCTTTCTGGTGGGAATAAATTTTACTACTCTGCCAGATTTAGTTCATGTGAATAGCAGTAAAATAAAAATAAGTATAAATTATTAGTTTTTTTACATAAAATAATGTTTTAATATTTGTTATATTATTGTGGGAGTTGCGTAAATTAAATTTGTTGTAAAATTAAGTATCTAATCATATTCCATGTGTAAATATATTGCGTGAAACTATGAGGAATATGTGTATGATGAAAGTGTTCAAATAAAGTGTGGCAACCGCGATTTTCGCAATTTTTCTAGGTTATTGATGTACAAAGTCTCGGAGATTTTCCAACATTTTTAGTTTACAATTAAAAATGTAATAAAGGGCCGTATCATACCGTAAAAGTGCACTCCCGTGTTTAGAACAGTGCCTAGTATAAATCAAAATGCTTTTATAGTATGTGTGGATGCTGCAAAAAGGTAAATTTATTGATTTAGTAGTAGCATTTTTTGCAGTTTTGTACTGTTATTTTCTTGAATTTCCTCGTAGAAAAAGTTATTCACCTCCTTCTCACACTTTAATTTCGGTTTTGTAGATCTAAATATATTAATAAAATACATAATTTTAATGCATTCAATCAGCTTTGATATATAGCCTATCGGGTGATGCAAAAAATAAAGTTGCCATATAGGAAACACTGTTGGAACGCCTCCGGCGTTCCTTTGCGTTTATTCGCACACAACTTTGTGCTTTTTTTCCTCATTTTAGAAAGAAACGCGAAGATCACTCGTTATTATATATTAATAATATACTCTAGAATGATAATCCCGTAGTACAAAAATGTAACCAAAAGTGTAGAGCTGTCCATAATGCGCATGATCACCAGTCACTTATTTTTCAACACGACCGGCTTTGATTAAATGTAATATTACTGGTATAGGTATATTTAAAATTAAATTTTACCATTTGGTAATTCAAATAAAAAAATGGAATAAAGGAATTTAAGAAATAAAAAATTACATTAAATATATAAATACTTTATTGTCTAACAGGTACAACCCAATAATAATAAATCTAAGCAGAAACGAGAAATAAGTAAAAATTCTAATATTGGAAAATATCGTAAGGACTTGAGCATTCTAATTATTTATTTTATTATTATATAATATTTGTTTGTTTATACAACCACCTTAGGCCTCTTACCTCTCTACAGCCTTCAAAGAAGGGGTGCAAGAAACAGTGATTTCACGAATATTTTCCGTGTCCATGTAAACCACTTCCATATCATCCGTACTACTCGCAATAGTATTTTGTGACAAAACATGGTTGGTAGAACTTTTATTCTCAGCAATTTCATGGAGGATTCTATAATTAAGTATATTCCAGTTTAACAACAGAATTCAAACGAACTTTGTATACCTACACAACGTAGGAAATATATTCTTGACATACATATCATGCATTTTTGACTGACTGCTTTTAAGTAAACAGTGTCTTGATATCAAACGATTAAGAATTTAACTTCCACTCTCATTTACATAATCTCTTCTTTTCAACAAAAGTTTGGGAACTGCATCGGGTACGAGGGTGATCCTCTTGCCGTCTTCTCTACAAATGATATCTTCTGCAGCGAAATGCTTACTGCATATGACATTCCCATCACATACATTTTCTGTACTAGGATCCCAATGCCCGCATCCAAACATCATGTCTTTTTTTTGTCAAGCTAAAAATGAGTATCATGTCAATGGTATCATATTGACTCAAACTGAGACTGTTAGAAACCCGAAACAATAACTTACTGAAAATATTTAATACCAGGAATGATACTTTCATTTTTACACCACAACACTATACACCTTATTGTTTGTTAAATAAACAAACTACCAAACCAAAATAACAAATATTAAAAACAATTTTAATCACAAATAGGTATATCTATCAACAATTAAAATATACCACGCATAAACCCATAATTCAATTATAAAACCTATCTGAATTGTTGTGAAGCCGACTCTGACAGATATTCCCACTACGAGAAATGTCATTTGCGAAAATAGACGCTGTTGCGAAATCTCCTAAATTTAATAAGATTTGGAAAAAAATGTTTCGTTCATATTGCTGAAAACTAAACAGTATTACAATTTTACCGATAACATTGAATTATTTGATTTTGTCAAGCAGTTTCGTATGACGCAACATATGGATTTATTTATAAAACAGATATGTCGCATAAATTCTGTAAGGCGAACGACAAAATAGTTTTAAATATGGCAGCTCTGTACTGAAAATAAGTGACTGAGGAGCATGCGTAGTTCGAGAAAAAATTCTGCATACCCGTTACACTTTTTGGTATTCGGCTGGATTTAATTAGCATTCTAGAGTACATATATAATATAAGATTTCTATGGTAATGTAACGTACACTCAATTCATTGAGGTGGGAGGAGATGCTCTAGCGTTGTCAAAAGCGGGTGCAGGTACGCCATATTGGTATGCGACCTATATCATTTGACGAGCTTTCAAGTTGATAGTGTTATTTACGTATATTTCACAAGTGTTCTTAAGTTTTTAGTTTTTGTTGGACGGTTATTTGACAATATACTATAATAGGGTTATTCTTTCGTACTGAACTAAGTGAACAATCTGAAAATTGTCAGTTCATTCACGATTGTGCGTATTCTTTCGACATCGGTCACTTCTACCAAACTGATTAAAATTCCCACCCCCCTTGCCGCTTACTGATCAACCTCTAGGTACTGGTTAGTTCGTTCAGTTAACAGTTAACCTCTAAAAGTATTGGATATTGAGAGATAATAATTGGAATAAGATTTCGAATCAAAAAATTGTAAAAGTTTAAAACATAGAAAATAATGTCATGGAAGAAATAATTTTCCAGTTTTCAGAGCAGATTTGGTTGTTTTCACAAGTTTTCGAGGTTAAGTGAAAGACAATCACAAAAAAGATGATCTTTCGGTTTCGTCAAATATTCAGTTCAGTATAATCACATTCACTTGTTCAGATCAATCACTACGAAAGAATAACCCTTATGGTGTCCTGTGCTGTGCGTAGTTGCAGTAGTAGAAGTGAGATGGACAAGAAAATATCAGGAATAACGTTCCATAGGTATATATTAAATATTTTTAGCATTGTACATGGACGTATTCAGGGTTTATATGTATGCGAACTTATTAAAACACATTATAGGAGTCTGGTAGCATTCACTGAACAATATTGTAGTTTAATATTTTTTTACAAATTCTTTTACTTGATTTCTACTTTCTACTCTTTCATCAATTTCTGGCAAAAAAGACCCAATAAATGTGTGTTAAAAACATATTCTTGTTTCTAGATTTCCTAAAGTTCCTGCCCGTAGACGTATCTGGACAGAATATGTGTCTCGAATTAATTGGACACCAACGGAGACCAGTGTGATTTGTCTAAACATTTTGCACCTGCAACTTTTGACAGAACGTCGCTAGCTTGTGTTAGGCTGAAACTCGATGCTGTCCCTGCTCATCCGCATTGTCTAGTAAGTATATCTTATTATGTAGGATAATTATTTAACTCAAATAACAATTAATTATTATGCTACTATAATAATATATCCAA
Source organism: Apoderus coryli (assembly GCA_911728435.2). NCBI lineage: Eukaryota > Metazoa > Arthropoda > Insecta > Coleoptera > Attelabidae > Apoderus > Apoderus coryli. Next base: position 20,973,977 of record OU452200.1, on the reverse strand, counting down.
CACAAAAAGTTTTAATAATATGCTTGTGTGATATGTTAGGTATATGTTGTTACTAGCTAATAACATGTTTGATTTCAGGAAAATTCCTCCAGTAATCACCGATCACAATAACATCTGACATTCTAATACAACCCGGGACTCCTCTAGGACATAGATTTGCTTAAAACACCTGCTCAACCAACTCATCTGCCATATCTACTCCAAGAAGACGAAAAATAAAATTGTTTTGTTTAAGGGGTATTAATATATAATTTATAAAGTACTAACCTGTTTTATTCCTGTATTTACGTATCAAATATCAATAATTAGCTATATTTCAGGTGTTTTATGCACTGCTTAACATTTCAAATTAAAGTATAAACCCAAGCTGCAAATTAAAAAGCAAAAACTTCAACAAAAATAGCCAGTACGGCTCTGGAGAATCCGCCATATTGGTATGCGCGTACGCCCCCCCCCAATGCACCCGTTTGTGTACAATGTAAATAATACACACTTGAAGTTGAAGCCAAACGCTAACGTATACGTTAACGTATAAACTAGACGTTTACGGAATGCTTCAAAAAGCTAGTTGAATTCGTGGCGCGTTAACGAAAGACTTAACCTTAAATTTTTATTTTGAGGACTATTGTTATTGTTAATTGTAACTAATAAATATTTTGTGAGTGTAAAGATATAATTGAGCTATAATTATCAATTTATCATACAAACAAATGACATGTCAGAACACGATCGGTATATGAACCTAATTCTAATTCGGGGCGATTCGGGTTGCGTAAGCGATAACGAGCACTACGTGGAGGCACGCGAGATCACTTAACGCCCGTAAACCCAAATGCAAAGAAAATCGACGTGCGCACGCGTAGCTGTCAACTTTAACGTTTTCGTTTACGTAAATGGAAACACTTCAACCACAGCAGTAATAAGTACAGCATTCCGACTCCATGTTGGCACTTTGAAATAAACTGTGACGTATGACGCCGCCATTTTGGGTTACAAGTCAGATTCTGACTAAGAATAATTCTAGTTTTCGGTTTTTAACCACAGTACTGTATTTTTATTTTTGTAAAAATATTTAAGTACATAATAATATCGCTGTCAATTTCAGAAATATTTGTGGTGTGTCATAGTGATTGAAAACAACCTTGAGTGGTGTTATCAGTTAAATGTTGACATGATTGGGTGATTTTTAATAACAATAGTAATAACTATTGTAAAAAGTTGTTATTGTCAAAAAAGAATTAAGATTGTCAGATTTTTTATTAGTTTTCAATTTCTATATTATATTGGTCAGTTAAAATCGTTTCAGTTTTGTATTTAGTTTGTTATTTTTCTTTATTAATAAATCGCGTTTATTTTAATTTTCGTGGTTTTTTATGAATATCGTTGTAGTGAGTTAAACGGGTAGTTTAATTCACAAATTACAACAACAGCAACTTTAAAGGCAAATTTTGGCAAAGACTTCTTGAAACTTTATAATGATATTGTCAATAAAATAACAACTAGCCACGCGACAACTTGTATTTATGTTTCACTTGTATTTAGTTAAAAACATATTAGATACTGTCATTTCGTAATATAAATTTTACGGTTATACAAATAGTTGTTATAAACGTAAAATTATCTAGTATTTATCTTAATTTTTACTTATTACTCACCTAACAGGATCTTTGGGGAAGCGAAAAAAATGTTTAGAGCAAGTGTACCGCTTATTGGGACAACATTTTGCAACACACACATGTCCTCCGTGATTATTCATTGTATGAATCCCAAGACACGTTAATAAAAATAAAATCCTTTTAATTCTCACGAACACTATACCAAAAACACAAAACACAGATTTAGATTTAAACACAATATTTATTTATCTCGTACACGCCGACAATGAACTATATATTGAACACAGTAGTGAACTGTATCTATCTACGTCAATGCGATTATTTTGACGTTGTAACCCATAATGGCGGCATGCGCGACGATATGCGCAGGACGGCTTGCAAACGTGAAAGACAGAATACTGTATTATTTATTATACTGTGTTAATGCTGTGGCAATGACAAATTTTGATTTAACATTAACATTTAACTTCATGATAGTGATGGCTGATCCCACTTTTTTTTGGGATCAGGTCTAATCCTGATCCCAACTATCGTGGATCTGATCCCAGGATCAGTTCCGGGATCAGGTCCAGTTTAAAAAAAATAATAAATATCCACATGTATAATTACGTTTTCAATTTCATTTTACATCGTTCTTCATCTACATAAAAATTATATTTACTAATTTTCAGACACATTTCGTGTCATGTTAAAACAAATTCCATCAAATTTGTACAACTCTATGTATAATTACGTTTTCAATTTCATTTTATATTGCTTTTAAATTTATTACCATAAAATTGTTTTAAATATCGTGCTTAAAATGCAATTACAATATGATTATGAAAAATGGACTTTTATTATTATCAATTCATTCTAAAATTTGTTCTCTACGGTCAAAACAAGACATTCAACCTCACTTGCAAGGATCAGTTTATTACGGGCTCATTTTGCGGACTAGGACCAAACAATAGTATATCCGCTACGAGTAACGAGACTGATACCAATCCCACTTCGCGTCCGGCCGGTAGACCTGATCCCCACGTGCGCATGTCGCATACCCTTATTGTTTAATGCAAGTATCCGGTATCACCGGCTGGGATCAGTATCAGTTGGAACTCGACTTGGACTTGACGATTTCGCACAACAGTATCAACAGTCACCATAATTTACTATAAGCGCGCGCGAGAAATGATTCCACGCGTCCAACAGCTAGCGACATCTCCTAGTAGTTATACAAAGTATCATAGGTGTGCCCTCTATCGAGGGTACTCTGATACCATTATACAACATAACGAAAACTGCACGCAGATGCGCTCATAGGAAATTTCGTAAAGAAATTAGTCATGTGAGGACTCGTTTTCGGAACTACTTAAGACCGCGTTTGGGATCAGGTCCACTGATCCTTTATGCGGGATCAGTTCTGTGGATCAGTTCCGGGATCAGTCTGCCATCACTACTTCATGATTGTTTTTGTTTGGTTAAAAGTTAAAAGCACATATTATATGCAAACTCTTATCTTATCAGGTATTTACTTAATTATTTATCCGTTATACGGATTACATATTCGGTCAATAATTTATATTTATAATATGAACCATAACAATTTACATTTTGATAGCCTTTACTAAGATAAAGTCAAAACATTATAATTTTTATTTGGTACAAGTTATTTATATAGGTAGTATATCTCTTAATTTCATTTTACTCAATAATCAACAGACAACTAGAAGAAGTAACATTTTGAGACAAATTCTAAATATATACATAATGGTTAATGCATGGTATATGGATGATGACTATATTTCAGACCAAAGAGAAGAACATCACAAAAATCCTCCAGAATATATATCAATAGATCAGCTTAAAGTTGTATCGGGTGTAGAATATTTTAAGGTAGGTAAGTAATTAGGTACCATCACTTATATAATTAAGGAGCGCTTTTCAGAAGTCTTTCATTTGTGTGAAATTTGTATTCAAATGCAAGTAGGGCGTGTTAATGGATATTCATTAGAATAATTCATATCGCATTAATCAAAATCGGATAGATGAAAGTATTTAAAAATTGAATATGTAGGTACTCATTATTATTTACTGTTATGAGATACAGTAATATTCATGGAATATTTGAAATCATGTAAGTAGGATGTGGGGAGAGAGTACCTAATACTCCTAATGCCTTGGATGCTCTTATTCCGAAAACTTTGAAACACATAACCCTTTAAACATGTATCACAACATACAGTGAACAGTGTTTTTATCGAGATTTGTATAGTGTTTCCAAAAAGAAACCAGCTCTTAGTAAGTAGATACTTACTGAAGTTGGGAACTGAGGCTATCCTGGTAATTACATCGAATATTATTTTGTTCAAATGAATGGCATCCTGTCAACCCAATTTTTAATACATTTTCTATTGTTTCGGTCCTGCTTCAATGGCTTGACCAGTACCGACTTATTGTTTTTCAAACCACAATTCCTTGGTGGCTAAGACGCGTCACATATCAATAACAGAACTGTACAGAAGTCATACGTTCAGGATGCATTATCGCTTAGTCGATTGTCTAGAAATTGAGGCATTCAAAATGCCCTGACCATGTAGGTCATGTATTTTTTTGGTAAGTAGTGGAAACATTTTAATTTGATTGTCGGGGTCTAACTTATTAAATTACTATTTTTATTGAGGTTTACACTTATTAGTGCTTATATTTGTCAATAATAATGAACCCATCAATTTTATTTGTAAAGTGGGCAAGGGTTTCCAAAATAAAAATGGTGGCATCAGAATAGAAGCCAGTGGACACTCTATACTTTTGTTCTTCAATATTTTAAGTGTTTAAACGATCTATTTTAAATTAAAAAAATAAATAATATTTTAAGTATAGAAAAATGTTTGTTTCCCTGTTTTCGTGTACAACTAATTTTTCTTACGTTTTAACTACCTAATTTTTTGTTTTACAGTTGGACATAAATTCATATAAGACCGATGGCACATTTGAAAATTTAAAGAAGGAACGTGGTTATACATATGAAGATGAATTGGTATGTTCAAAGGAGTGTCTGCCAAATTATGAAGAAAAACTAAAAATATTTTTTATGGAACATTTGCACACTGATGAAGAAATCCGTTTTGTAGTTGACGGTTCTGGATATTTTGATGTGAGAGACAAAAATGACAAGTGGATAAGAATTGAAGTTAAACCAGGAGATCTATTGATTTTGCCTGCAGGAATTTATCACCGATTTACTCTGGACAAAAAGGTGATTATTGGGCAATTTTAAGGTTCCGTACCGTACTAAGAAAATACAGGTCCATAATAATTAGAGTAGTAGTTTCTTCGAAATCGTCACAATAAAACATTATTATATTTTGAAGTTTTGTGAGCTTTCTAAGTCTTTGAAAAACATAAACTTCTCGAAAATTCAATGTCAAATATACATCATTTTCTCTATTTAATAAAATGTAGGTATTTCATGGAATCCATTGTAATTTTATTCATGATGCAGTTTTATCTATGGTGGATTCTGTAATTTCTTAGTTTTTTTTTGCCGTAAATCAAACTAATATTTGTAAAAGTTATAATTTCTTGTTTCTAATCGAATGTCGTATATTTTTGGATTCCCTAATCATTTCTTGTTAAATGATTTATTCTACAAAGTAATCTTAAAAATGTTACTTTAAAGGCAGTGGTGTCTTAAAGTACACTTTAAAGCACTAGTGTCTTAAAGTAAAATGCCGTAAGCAATATCATGTTGCACTTTTCTGGGTAACAAGTCAAAGGTAGCTCGACGGTCCGCTTCATCTATGTCATTAAATGTTCTTGATGCTCAGTTAGCTATTAACGATAACAGTGCACGGTTCTGGTCTTATGTTCATTCCAAAAACAAGACAACTGGGATTCCAGGTATTATACGATACGAGCATACTTCTTATATGGATTCCTATGATATAGTCAATACATTTGCCGATTTTTGAAGGGAGTTTATGCTTTGGATGTCGATCGGGACTTAATGGGTGGCGAACATAGCCACTTAAATCTCCTTATAACTGATGTCACTGAGAACGACATCATGATTGCTGCAATGAGGTTAAAGGACATAATTACTTCTGGCACTGAGAGTGTCCCTAGCTTTCTTGTTCGTGACTGTATAGGTGCTTTGGCCAGGCCTCTATAACTCATTTTTAATTTATCGTTGAAATCTAAGAGTTATCCCGAATTCTGGAAGACCGGTAGGATCTGTCTAGTTTTGAAGTGTGGTGATAGTGTTGATATATTTAATTATAGGCCGATATCAATTTTATGCAACTTCTCGAAGCTTTTTGAGATCATCCTTGATGAGCGTATCAACAATTTGATCTTGTGTCAGATCTCCATTTATCAGCATGGCTTTATGAGGAATAGATCTACTCTCACTAATCTGGATTCATTTACTCAGTAATATAATATCTGTCTAACACAAAGCAGTTTCTGTGCTATAATGGCTTTAGCTCATATGAATTTACAGTGACATCTGGTGTGCCTCAAGGGTCTAATCTTGGTCCCTTATTATTTCTCATTTTTTGTTAATGATCTAGTGAATGATAGATTGCAAAAAGTCTTTTGTTCGCTGATGATTTGAAAATTTATACAAGTGTCCGTAATTTGACGGACCTGGAATCGATTCAGGACTGGTGTGTCCGAAATTCCTTGCCGCTAAACATTTCGAAATGTAAAATTGTCACATATAGTCGACGATTATTATTATACGTTTATCCTTACTCGATTGAGGATTATGTTTTATTCGATTGTCGATTAACGTTTGTTGATCATCTAGCAAGTAGAGTTGCGGATGCAACGAAATCCTATGGTTTTATAGTCAGAAATTGTGGAAATTTTACAGATATTGAATGCGTGAAGGCTCTATAGGTACTTTTCGTTTATGAGTTCCAAGTTGGAGTATTGTAGTTTGGTTTGGAATCCTTATTATGGCAGTAATAAGTCGCCTTTACAGTGTGTGCAAAGAAGATTGCCTAAATACCTAGAATATCGTAGGGTGACCTTCCTGTACAGACTGCTGCACATAGTTGCTGTCGCAAATTAATTTTTACATACCTCGTGTGTCCGGTAGGCATTGTAGCACGTTTTACTGCCAGAGGGCTCGAACGAATCTTATTTATTTTTTGTTAAATTGTTATAATATAATCTGTGAATTATGGATATTTCACCCCATTAAGAGGAATTTTAGATGAAGTTAAATTGTATTTTAACTTGTTACCTATGTAGTTAGTGTTTGTCAAATTTATTTCCTATTTATTGCATTGCTCTGTAAATGGAGAGATTCTGTTGAGCAGTAAAGCTTATTATTAAATGTATCGATGAAACCATTTTTTCTATGTTTTCCTGCATTTTTAAGACAAAAGTATTCAAATATTTTTAACACCTTCCTATCTTTAACGGGTTTTAAAAATTTAGTTTTTTGTGAATCAAGCCTCGAGGAGTTTCTTCAATTTGTAGGGTTGTCACATATTACTGTGATATGATCTATTATTAATAATAATATGCAGTCGTCTGTTGGAGTACCCTGTATATTATGCCACAGTTTTACAGTAGACTGAATGTGTTTTCAAATGATAAGCATAATACTGGATTGGACATTCAGTAACATAAAAACTAAATATATGAGTAGCCCAATAACCACAAAGCGAGTGAATTGATTTATAGTATCCTTAGTTGCTTCGTTAATTATTACGCATTTTAAGATTATGCTATTTTCTTCCGAGTTTAATTAAGTTTATTACTTCCAAAAGTAATTAGATACAAAGAGCAAAAAGAACCAACATTCTTAGTTTCATGTTTTATGTAATAATTTGTTTTCCTTTACAATTTCAATACTCTTAATAAAGTTAAAATATGTTCCTTCCAATATTTTCATTCTGTTTATTTATTAGTTTTAATTAATTCTAATAAAGGTGAAATATGATGCAGTTAAAAGTTTCACTATCATTCATCTCTTAATTACAACGGTTTCGTCTAAAATTTAATATATAACTTTTTTTAAGAATTGCGTGTTACATAAAGCAACAAGACTTTAAGTTATGTTGGAAATTTGTTTCACACTACTATGCTTTCACCAGACGGCCGTTTCGTCGATCCACGACTCATCAGTGGTGATCGGCAGGCAGTGTGACCCAAACTTCCAACATTTACAAAGAGCTTATACTAGCACGAGAACTGATTGAGAGAGAGATGTATTTGGCGACACCTAGCGTGAACAGGCAATATGCCGGGTGAAACACAGTTCACAACGATGGCCGGACAAGAAGCAACAACTCCATTACATCCTATTGCCAACACTAGATGCGCCCGAATCCCATAGCAGGGAGGCTTTATTTAAGAATTGCTTGCTACATAAAGCAACAAGACTTTAAGTTATGTTGGAAATTTGTTTCACACTACTATGCTTTCACCAGACGGCCGTTTCGTCGATCCACGACTCATCAGTGGTGATCGGCAGGCAGTGTGACCCAAACTTCCAACATTTACAAAGAGCTTATACTAGCACGAGAATTGATTGAGAGAGAGATGTATTTGGCGACACCTAGCGTGAACAGGCAATATGCCGGGTGAAACACAGTTCACAACGATGGCCGGACAAGAAGCAACAACTCCATTACATCCTATTGCCAACACTAGATGCGCCCGAATCCCATAGCAGGGAGGCTTTATTTAAGAATTGCTTGTTACATAAAGCAACAAGACTTTAAGTTATGTTGGAAATTTGTTTCACACTACTATCCTTTCACCAGACGGCCGTTTCGTCGATCCACGACTCATCAGTGGTGATCGGCAGGCAGTGTGACCCAAACTTCCAACATTTACAAAGAGCTTATACTAGCACGAGAATTGATTGAGAGAGAGATGTATTTGGCGACACCTAGCGTGAACAGGCAATATGCCGGGTGAAACACAGTTCACAACGATGGCCGGACAAGAAGCAACAACTCCATTACATCCTATTGCCAACACTAGATGCGCCCGAATCCCATAGCAGGGAGGCTTTATTTAAGAATTGCTTGTTACATAAAGCAACAAGACTTTAAGTTATGTTGGAAATTTGTTTCACACTACTATGCTTCACCAGACGGCCGTTTCGTCGATCCACGACTCATCAGTGGTGATCGGCAGGCGTTGTGAACTGTGTTTCACCCGGCATATTGCCTGTTCACGCTAGGTGTCGCCAAATACATCTCTCTCAATCAATTCTCGTGCTAGTATAAGCTCTTTGTAAATGTTGGAAGTTTGGGTCACACTGCCTGCCGATCACCACTGATGAGTCGTGGATCGACGAAACGGCCGTCTGGTGAAAGCATAGTAGTGTGAAACAAAGTTCCAACATAACTTAAAGTCTTGTTGCTTTATGTAACAAGCAATTCTTAAATAAAGCCTCCCTGCTATGGGATTCGGGCGCATCTAGTGTTGGCAATAGGATGTAATGGAGTTGTTGCTTCTTGTCCGGCCATCGTTGTGAACTGTGTTTCACCCGGCATATTGCCTGTTCACGCTAGGTGTCGCCAAATACATCTCTCTCTCATATAACTTTTTGTTTGTTTATCATTCTTTCAGAATTTTATTAGAGCCAAAAGATTTTTCATTGGTGAGCCGGTTTGGACTTCACACAACCGACCCTGTGATGATATGGAGTGCAGAAAGGCATATTTACAAAAAGTACAAAGTCACATAGTTTAATATATTTTTATTAATGTAACATATCCAATTATTTAATCTATAAATTCAAAATAAAGTATATGTAAGCGCCGAATGCGCTTACAGTGAATATGAATTGAAATAATATTTGTGAATTAACTGGAAAATGGATTCCTATCTTTCCTGGTTACCTGGGTGATAGAGGGTCTAAATGATTTGACCAAGTCCTTCAATACTGATGACTTTGTAATAATTAATGGTGGCATACAAAATGTGTGTTCAGGTAAGCGTGGGCAGCAGGGCAGAGTGCCAACCCAACCCTCATAAAAGAAAACCATTTTGATTTTTGTATCAGTACCAGTAATCTCGTCGAATGTTTATTTAAACAGACTGATTGATCATTTCAATATTAGTAACTTTGACATTTTTAATGACTTAGTTTGTAGGAAAGGTATGCTGTATTTGAACATAAATTCAATAATAAGATCTAATCTTTTTGCGAGTAGGGCAGAGCCCATCTTAAAAAGGTCTGACAAAGTTAAGATGGCACTCCACCTCAGAAACTTTTTCCTGGAAAAGAGTAAGTTTTTTCTGTAGTATGAATTGGTATCTCCAGGTATAATTATTGATAATGTCTGTAATATTCTACATTTAAATGTAGATTGTTGTTGTTGGAGATTTTAATGTTGATATTTTAACAAACAGTAATAGCGCTAGAAACATTGCTATGAATGATTTCATGTCACTCTTTGGGTTGCGTCAGTACAATTGTATTTTGAACTTTCGGAATATTGTATTAGATTTAGTTTTAAGTACTACCAAATGTGATGTGGCTCGATGCGATCCGGCTCTAGTAGATGAAGATATACACCATCCCGCGTTAGTAATATGCTTTGAAGCTAAAACTTGCGTCCAAAAAAAATTTGAATCTAATGCTCAGTCAAAACGGTACAATTTTCGTAAAGCAAATTTTCCACTTTTGTATGAACAAATTTTGATGCAAGATTGGTCTTTCTTAAATGAGATATCAAATGTAAATGTCGCAATCGAAGCTTTTTATAGCAAACTATATTCAATATTAGATATGTGTGTACCGATATTTCCTTCGCGTCCTCGAAAATACGCTTACCCTGTCTGGTTTAATCACGACATTATGCGGATCATTAGAGAGAAGCACGGTTCATGGAGGAAGTGGAGGGACACTGGCTCGGTGTTACATTATAACCGATTTAGAACTTTAAGGTCGCAAGGTAAGCGGAAAATCCAAATCGCATACAAAGAATATTTAGCCAATGTTCAAAACTCTATCACTTCGGATACAAAACAGTTCTGGTCATTTATTCATAACAAACAGCGAAAGTCACGAATTCCGGGAAGAATGATCGATAACACGGGAAATATTATATCTGACCCACAAAATATTATTCATTGCTTTGCTGAGTTCTTCGGAAGTGTGTTTGTTTCTTCTGGATCTGTGAATTCTGCTGATGTCCGAGAGACGACTGATTTGGTCCGGGTTGGATTCCTGGACACCGATGATGTTCTTAGATCATTGAAAAAGTTAAAATCTAAATTAACAGCAGGCGTAGATGCTATTCCAGCTTTTGTTGTTAGAGATTGCGCATACGTCTTTGCTGAACCCCTGTGCCTACTCTTCAATAAGTCTTTGCAGTCAAACGTTTTCCCCGAAACGTGGAAGGTGGCACGCGTTTGTCCTGTATACAAGGCTGGTGAGCTTAACATGATAACAAATTACAGACCTATTTCCATACTGTCAAACTTCTCAAAGGTTTTTGAGATCTGCTTATATGACAAAATATTTCACCAAGTAAAGAACCGTATTATTGTTGAGCAACATGGTTTCTTTCAAAAACGATCTACGGAGACCAATTTGTGTGAATTCTTGCAAACTGCATATCCTGCACTGAGCGTGGGCAAGCAAATTGATGTAATTTATACTGATTTTTCGAAGGCCTTCGACAGGTTGGATCACGACGTTCTTAAATTAAAACTAAGGTCTATTGGGTTTGACACAGATTTGGTCTCATTTTTTGCGTCATATTTGGACAAACGCAAGTCATTTGTTGATTACAATGGTTTTAGATCACATAAATTTGTAGCTACTAGCGGTGCACCGCAGGGTAGTAATTTGGCTCCTCTACTGTTTTCTATTTTTATCAATGATATTGCTCAATCTATTTCTAGTAAATATTTACTGTTTGCAGATGACCTAAAGATTTTTCGTGTTGTTGAGAATGTGAGGGAGTGTAATAAATTGCAGGAGGACCTAATACATCTACAAAATTGGTGCACGTCAAACAGATTACCGCTAAATATCGGAAAGTGTAAATGTCTAAGGATTGCCAGGGGTCATGATTTGATTGAATATGATTATGTTATTAATGACACTGTTTTGCAGGTGTGCTCGAGCGTTCGGGATCTGGGAGTAATTTTTGACAATAAATTAACTTTTAATGATCATATTCACGAAGTATCTAATAAGTGTCTACGTACCCTAGGATTCATTTTTCGATCAACTGCTAGTTTCACTAACATAAAATGTCTAACTACCCTATACAGTTCGCTTGTAAGATCTATGCTGGAATATGCAGCAATAGTATGGTCACCGATTTACCAGATCCATATCGATAAGCTTGAATACGTTCAAAGAAAATTTTTGAAATATTTGTATTTCAAGACGCGTGCACGGTTTCCGGAGAGAGGCTATTGCCATCAAAATTTATTAGATAACTTTAATTTTCAATCATTGTTATCCAGACGTATTGTAATTTTTCAAACATTTTTGTTTAAAATTATGAATAACTTCCTCGATTGTCCCCATCTGCTGGAAATGGTGAACATTAATGTTCCGCAATTTAATGTACGTAGTTCATATTTATTTAGGCTTGACGCATTCCATACCAACTACGAAGGTAGAACACATTGTTCAGAGCGTGTATGTTATGTAATAAGTACAGGGTGTCAAACGAAATAAATTTTTTCGATACAAATTTAATTCAGTTTAAGAGTGGTGTTGGTCGTTTCTTTAGAAATCTTAATTTATGAAATTTCTACATATGCGGTTGGATTGCGGTTAAATTATCTGTAATATTTGTTTGATAAACATTGTTTGGGTTTGTTGTTTTCTAATTTTTAATGAATGCTTTTAGCATTCCAGTTAACTTATGTTCCAATATTTTTAAAATATGTGTCTGTTTAAATAATTTCGCATTAGAATATGCTTTGCTTTGTCTTTTTTATATATTATGTACATCTTTAGTTCCGAATCGAAAAGCATATATGGGACCTTTGGTGGATTGTGACTGAGAGGTTTGGTGGACAGTAAGGTTTTAGATAATTAAGAATTGTAAAAGTTTCTTTTCTTTAAGTTTTTAAGTTTAATTTAATTTTTAGTTTATAGCTAAGAATGTTAAGCAATATTTTGTCTTGTAATTGGGTTGTACTTACCTGTTAGACAATAAAGTTCATTTCAATGCATTTCTAATAAAATAGATTTAATGGAGTTATATTTAAGTAATCATGTAAATATTGTGTGTGTAACAGAACTCTGGCAGCGTGACGAAAAACTTTTAAATACTTTTATTAATAGCTACACATTAAAATCATATTTTGTCGCATTTCACGTTGCCATGGTGGTTCTGCTATTTATTTTAAAAATGACTGTCACGTAACATGTGAGGCCTTATCAAGTGTGAATGAGTATTCGGTTGAGATGGATTTCGAATGTTCGGCTGTGGTGTATGATAAAATCATATGCGTTATAACAATATATAGGGCGCCATCTGGTGACATAGAGATTTTCTGTTTACGATTGCTGGGGATTCTGTCTGAGCAGATACAAATATCAACGAAATGGGTGAGCGTAAATACAATTACAAGTTGCTGTGTGATGTCATAAGTTCTTGCGGTCTGTCATCCCTAGTCGACTCTCCAACTCGTGTAGTGTCACTTTCTTCTAAAACAATTGTGACAACGTTGGATTATGTTGTTTCAAACACTCCTGAAGATACACGCGTTCTGAACTTTGATATTGGTTTCTCAGATCACTACGCACAATTATCCATGCTGAAATATAATACTGCATCTGCTCCTGTCATTGGTTGGTCTGGGTCATCTTGTAGACAATTTACTGGAGCGGCTATGAGCGAGTTTCGATTTTTGCTTGGTGCTCTGCACGTCAACGAACTCAGATGAGATTTTGGCATCAAGTTAAATGGAGATGAGAATATACATGCAACATACAGCTTCACAGTGACGTGTTTAGAAGAATATCCCAAGAAAAAAGGGCAACTCGCGAGATCCCAAAATAAATCGAAAACTATACGGAATTTATTCAGGGAACATACTGGTAAATCTAGAGGGGAACGTGACACGATTACTATCAACAACAACGGTTATAAGATTACGGAGCCAGCTCATGTTGCAACAGTTTTTTGTGATTTCTTTTCAACGGTTGTTAAGAAGAAATTAAACTGGCATTTCAATAGAAGACTATCGGATCAGTGCACTGTAGCCCTGACAAACTGTCGTAGTATATTTTTCAGACCTGTTTCAAGCGACGAGGTTGAGAGAATTATCAGGAATATGCCCAATAAAAGATCCACGGGTATGGACAACATTCCTTTCAAATTATTAAAATATTCAAGTGATGTTTTGTCTCCGATCTTGGCTGAGTTGACCAACATGTCTGTCCACGTTGGGATTTTCCCGGAACAACTAACAAAATCAGTTGTTATTCCCATATTTAAAAAAGGTGATCAGTCAATGGCTGGAAACTATCGGCCCATTTCACTGCTGAGCGTGATGTCTAAGGTGATCGAAAAGCTGATTGCTGACAGAATTTTTAATTTTCTAAACTCTTCTATTATATACTAAGTAAATGCCAGCATGGGTTTAGACGGGGCGTTTCGGCGGAGACTTGCACGTACGAATTTATTCAGAGTGTCCATGATTTGACTGATAATGGTTATTTCGTGATAGCCTTATTGTTCGACCTTTCGAACGCGTTTGATGTGGTTGATCGGGAATTCTTATGTAAGAAAATGGAAGTTCTAGGTTTGCGTGTCTCATTAATAAATGGATAAAATCATATTTGACAGACAGAAGGATAGCGGTGAGGCTTGATTCAGCGTTGTCGGACCTCCGGGAAATTGATCTGGGAACACCTCAGGGGAGTATACTGGGACCTCTTTTATTTTTGATATACATTAATGACCTCCCTGATAACATCACACATTGGTCTTTGTATATGTATGCAGACGATACAACGATGCTGATTTATGATAAGGACCCAGATAAATTGAATACCAAGATCAGCGAAACTTTGGGGGAATTTCAATCTTGGTGTTCTAAAAATCGTCTTATAATCAACTATAGAAAGACTGTCGCTCTGCAGTTCAACAAATATAAATCATTGCATTTCAATCCAAATTTTAATAACACCCCCCTGATGTGGTCAGAGTCCGCAAGACTATTGGGAGTTTTTGTTGACGATAAGTTAAACTGGGTAACGCATACTGACAATCTTTTCGGGCGAATAAGCAGAAGTCTGTATGTCTTGAGTTCCATGAGGAGTCACATGAACAGGGAATCGTTACTCGTTGTCTATTTTGCCCTTATATACTCTGCCATTTCCTACAACATGGTGGTTTGGGGTGGGTGCACGAGTTTGGAGAGAGTTTTCATTTTGCAAAAAAGGGCAATCAGATGTATCTTTGGTATACCGTTTAGAGGAACCTGTAGAGAAGCCTTTAAAAGGAACGCGATTCTCACTCTTCCGTGCGTCTACTTGTATAAGTTACTCAGAGTGACTTATAAAAATAGGGGTCTGACGCCAACGTGTGGGGACAATCACAAGTACCAAACACGAGGAAGGAATCAGCTACTACTACCTCGTCCCAATCACGAATTTTTTAAAAAGTCTCCCTTAAATGCTGGCGGTTATTATTTTAATATGCTCCCCTCTGACATTAGGAACTGCCAATCTGAGACTGTGTTTAAGAGCAAATTGAAACAAATTTTGATAAGTGGCGCATTCTATAACCTTCAAGAGTTTTCCGTTGCGATGGAGTAATTTTTTATAGTGTTACCTCAATGTTTGTTTTTTGTATAGTTGTCTTGTTTACTTGTATGTTTATGTCCGTTAATTTAAGTATGTAATTGACTGATTAAATTATTCTATATTT
The DNA here is from genome assembly GCA_911728435.2 of Apoderus coryli. Taxonomy (NCBI): domain Eukaryota; kingdom Metazoa; phylum Arthropoda; class Insecta; order Coleoptera; family Attelabidae; genus Apoderus; species Apoderus coryli. Next base: position 20,958,493 of record OU452200.1, on the reverse strand, counting down.
ACATATTGACTTACCTGTATTGTGTATGTAAGAAATTGACCTGTCTATGTCAGATTTTATTGTACTGGTAAAAAGACCATTAAAGATTATTACCCTGTTGAAAATACCGTATAGAATCATATTAAAACTTGATCTGGATCTATAAGTATCTATAAGTGAATGTAGGTTTTAATCTGGCTTTGACAAGCTCTATGTTATTTTAATAGTAATCTTATATGATTCAATATGGTTTGGGTTTATTTGGATATACATATAAAACACATCAATGGAATTGTATTGGTCTCTATAAGTTTTAAATATGATTAGATCTAATATGGCATTACAGATTCAAAACAAAGTGGGTTTTATACGGATTTAATAGGTTAAAATGAATAGTGTTTAATATGGAATTACTGAATAAAAATTACCATAAAACGAATTGGTTTCAATATGGATTAATAAGAAATTCTTTATTTGGGAATTGTTGGTTTCAATAAGGCATTCCAAATCAAATGTTTAATTTGGTTTTATCAGTTTGAATTAGTTTTTATGCGGCATAAAACTGCTTATTTCAATTGCGTTTAATATGGAAGTACTGAATAAAAATTACCATGGAACGAATTGGTTTCAATATGGATTAATAAGAAATTCTTTATTTGGAATTTATTGGTTTCAATAAGGTATTCCAAATCAAATGTTTAATTTGGTTTTATCAGTTTGAATTCGTTTTTATGCGGCATAAAACTGCTTATTTCAATTGCGTTTAATATGGAAGTACTGAATAAAAATTACCATGGAACGAATTGGTTTCAATATGGATTAATAAGAAATTCTTTATTTGGAATTTATTAGTTTCAATAAGGTATTCCAAATCAAATGTTTAATTTGGTTTTATCAGTTTGAATTAGTTTTTATGCGGCATAAAACTGCTTATTTCAATTGCGTTTAATATGGAAGTACTGAATAAAAATTACCATGGAACGAATTGGTTTCAATATGGATTAATAAGAAATTCTTTATTTGGAATTTATTGGTTTCAATAAGGTATTCCAAATCAAATGTTTAATTTGGTTTTATCAGTTTGAATTAGTTTTTATGCGGCATAAAACTGCTTATTTCAATTGCGTTTAATATGGAAGTACTGAATAAAAATTACCATGGAACGAATTGGTTTCAATATGGATTAATAAGAAATTCTTTATTTGGAATTTATTGGTTTCAATAAGGTATTCCAAATCAAATGTTTAATTTGGTTTTATCAGTTTGAATTCGTTTTTATGCGGCATAAAACTGCTTATTTCAATTGCGTTTAATATGGAAGTACTGAATAAAAATTACCATGGAACGAATTGGTTTCAATATGGATTAATAAGAAATTCTTTATTTGGAATTTATTGGTTTCAATAAGGTATTCCAAATCAAATGTTTAATTTGGTTTTATCAGTTTGAATTAGTTTTTATGCGGCATAAAACTGCTTATTTCAATTGCGTTTAATATGGAAGTACTAAATTAAAATTACCATGGAACGAATTGGTTTCAATATGGATTAATAAGAAATTCTTTATTTGGAATTTATTAGTTTCAATAAGGTATTCCAAATCAAATGTTTAATTTGGTTTTATCAGTTTGAATTAGTTTTTATGCGGCATAAAACTGCTTATTTCAATTGCGTTTAATATGGAAGTACTGAATAAAAATTACCATGGAACGAATTGGTTTCAATATGGATTAATAAGAAATTCTTTATTGGGAATTTATTGGTTTCAATAAGGTATTCTAAATCAAATGTTTAATTTGGTTTTATCAGTTTGAATTAGCTTTTCTGCGGCATAAAACTGCTTATTTCAATTGCGTTTAATATGGAAGTACTGAATAAAAATTACCATGGAACGAATTGGTTTCAATATGGATTAATAAGAAATTCTTTAATTGGAATTTATTGGTTTCAATAAGGTATTCCAAATCAAATGTTTAATTTGGTTTTATCAGTTTGAATTAGTTTTTATGCGGCATAAAACTGCTTATTTCAATTGCGTTTAATATAGAATTGCTGAATAAGAATTTCCACGATGCGATTGGTTTCAATACGGATTCAATAAAAAATTTCATTCATGTCCGTTATCCTAAATAATGCAGATTTCTTGAGCTCCTTATTTTAAGAAATTATTGCATAAAACAACACGGCGTCTTAAGTTATTAAAATAAAATATATACCTAAACATTAATAATGTAAGGGTTATTCTTTCGTACTGAACTAAGTGAACAATCTGAAAATTGTCAGTTCATTCACGATTGTGCGTATTGTTTCGACATCGGTCACTTCTAACAAACTGATTAAAATTCCTACCCCCGTTGCCGCTTACTGATCAACCTGTAGGTACCGGTTAGTTCGTTCAGTTAACAGTCAACCTCTAAAAGTATTGAGAGATAATAATTGGCATATGATTTCGAATCAAACCAATAAATTGTAAAAGTTTAAAACATGGATAATAATATCATGGAAGAAATAATTTTCCAGTTTTCAGAGCAGATTTGGTTGTTTTCGAGGTTAAGTGAAAGACAATCATAAAAAAGATGATCTTTCGGTTTCGCCAAATATTCAGTTCAGTATAATCACATTCAGTTTAATCACACTCACTTGTTCAGACCAATCACTACGAAAGAATAACCCTATAGATAGGTGAGGTCATTGTCTTTATAAAGACAACTACTACTTTGTTTTTTGTGTTTTGAAAAAATAGTTATGATTTTCTTACCGTATCCACTGTTGCCGATAACATGCTTAAACATAATATTATAATGTTATAGCTGCTCAGATTTTACAACATATTATGTTACGTCACCAAGAAAAAAAGGTCAATTGTTGGCCAATTTAGTATATAAAAAATCCTAGTACAGATTCATTAAATTCATCTTACAGTACAAATTTAGTACCAGATTTAGTGCAAAATTGTAATAATAATTATTATGTTACAACCGGCAACGCTGACCATTTACTAATACTCAGTGTTGCCGAGGTATAGTCTTCACTATTACCAAAGACATTAATCTTTGATATTACCTACCTATATACATAATTATATACATAGTAATTTTTACTAACGCACAGATAGGTATTCAAAATTTAATTACATTTTTTACATAAGAAAAGATGGCAAAGTATATCCAAAGAGTCACAATTGCGTTGGCATGAACATACATTTGCTCCTGGTTTTGCCTATGACATGATAACCCAGTTAACACACTAACGTGAAAATGACGTTCTTTTAAGGTCGTAACTCGTCGTCGACGTCATAGACCAAAAAGTGACGTAATTAATCACGTGATATTCATGACGGCATTTTTTGCGTTTAAATAAAACGTGTTTTTCACGTCATTTTTGTGTCATAAAAATCACACATCACATACATCCGCCATTTATGATATGATAATCATAACGAGTATTTATTACTACATTTAGAATTACCGATTCTACTATATTACCTTTCTCTAATATTTGAGTCAAAATTGCTGAAATTTATCATTTCTTTTCTATAGTCCGCATTGTTGCCAATGAGCTACGTTTAGTTTAGATTATCGTATTTTATCAAGAGTTCTGTCATTGTCTTTAAGACAATGGTTCTCTCCACATTTGTTAAAATTTTTTAGAAAATCAGGCTATAATTCGATCTGGCAACACTGGTTGATAAAGTTTTACGTTTCGTCGGCATGCGTTGTTTTGTTCTTGTTTATTCGCAAATTTTGTGGTTAAGTTTCTTATAGAGAATACCTACATTTGTTTTTATATTTTATATTTACTTAATGTATTTTATTTACTGCGGGTTTGGTGGTTGGAGCAATACAATATTATAACATGGTTGGAGGTGCTACGTATTTTCCATTTCTTTTAAATAATGGTGATAAAGCTCTGAAGTGAAATTGCGCGTCTAAATTGTAGAGGTTATCTGAAGGTTACTCCACTAATTAAAATTAAAGATTTAATTTTTAAGCTAAATGCCTTATATTGGTGTACAATTTAAAATCGACGAAAGCATTGCCGTCATAAGTAAAACATGGTTAACACCACAAAAAACAAGATGTTTTTGGCCGCCGTATAAACATCAATGGGAATTGGATAAGGCGGCCAAAGAATTGTTGTCACCTTCGTATGATTGGAAGACATATGAAATTAATAAATGTTATTTTGAATTCGGTAGGTACCAGCAATTACTACTACTCGTAATAATTTTTCATTACTATACTTGTTGTGTTGTACTAATTTAATTAAGTTTTCCGGGTTTTGAAATAGTAAACTACCTACTAAATTTAATTTTTTTCTTGTTGTGTTTTTAGATACTTATTTGAAGGCTAAAGAAAAAATAAAAGCGCTTGAATATAATTCAGCATCAGAACTTCCAAGTGATAACGAAGATGAACTTTTTTATAAACCGATGCAGAGGCGAATAGTGCGTCCCGCAAGATATTTGAACGAATCAGATGAAGAAGTAGAATGTTCGCCCACAATAAGCAAAATAAAAAGACCCAATTTAGATCCAGTAAAAGGTAGGGAGAATTTAATTAGCTACATTTTAAATCTACAGGTATCTATACTTAATGTCAATTATTATTATCTACGACTTATAATTAAAAAATATATATCTACCTAACTACTTATGCTCTATAAGGTTATTGAATTAATTTATTTTTTGCTATACTGTTTTAGCAAAGGTAAAGGAAGTTTTACTGCAGTCTACACCGCGGTCTACACCTAAACTACGATTCAATACTGTTGACGACTCTGAAACCATATGTTCACTTTTTAGTGAAAACCAGAACATAAATGTGAGAAGCGACCAATTAAAAGATAATGGTAAAATGCGTATAATTTTAGATACCTACCTAGGTTGTTTTTATTTATGTATTTTTTTTTTGTACATTAGACATTTTAAAGAAATTGCTTGATACAGTCATTCACATAAAACAACAAAATAAACAAATATTAAGCCTTGTGGAAAATTTAAGCAAGGATCAAAAAATACCCAAGAGAAGCCTTCCTGAAAATTTACCGATCAACTTTCCGTGCACGAACGAAGAAGAAATTTGTCTCTTAGAAGATTTTTTAAAAAACAACGACAATTTCAGTGCATTGGTAAGATTTAAATCTTTATATGCTATCATGAGGTATAGGTTACTTTTTTCAGGCTAGTTACTTAGCAAGTATAGGAGGGAGAGATTTGACGAATAAAACTAACAACGTGTTAAAAACACTGCTTCGTGACGATATTGCCAGCCATTACAGCTTTTATGGAAAACGTCTCAACAAAAAAGTTTTTAACGATAGTCTACTTAAGGACGTAGTTGTTGGTACGTTTTTTTAATTTATTTGAAATTATAAAATGAATTAAATTAAATCATTTATCAACAAGAATTTTACTTCTTAAATATCTAGTGAATTCATTAATTTAGAGAATGTTGACAAATTTCTCAATTTCCCTCTTTTGCAGAAGCTATAAAAATAAACTGCGCTGACTGTTCCCAAAAGGACATAGAAAACATAATAAAAGTCTGGTTAAAACATGCACCGCAAAGACTTAAGAATGCAACCAAACAGTAGTGGAAGAAAAGTTAAAAATGTGGTCGGTCGAAGACAATTGCAGCGAAGAGTGCGGGAGGACATAAATAATATTTTAGCTGAAGTAAGAAATAATAATAATACTGTCTGTAATTTGATAATTCGATCGAATTCTTGCTTGGAATCTCAACATGATATAGAAACTGTTCGAAGCAGCTTTAATAATACTAACAATTGTGTAATAGAAAAAAATGTAATTAATCAGGTAGATACAGATACAATTTATGATGAAGATGAGTTGAGTATAATATCAGGTGTTAGGGATACCATAAATGACTTTAATGAAATAAATACAGATTTTCTTACTGATTTCAAATCTTGGGTTATACCCTGGACTATAAACCATAACATTCCAAAATGTGCTGTTACTGATATGCTAAAGTTTTTATCTAAACATCACCCCAACTTACCCTTAGATAGTAGGACAATATTAAAGACTCCTAGAAATAGAGTTGTAAATGTTTTAAATAATGGAGAATTTTGTTACTTGGGATTAGAATCGAACATAAAAAATCGGTTGTTGGAAACATATATTGGAAATTTGGAAAATCTTATAGAAGTTTCTTTTAACATTGACGGAATTCCGTTGTTTAATAGTTCAAATATTCAGTTTTGGCCCATTCTAGGATTAATTAAAAAATTAAAATGTTAAACCCAGACGAAATTCTGAAAGAAAATTCACGAAAGCCAATGAGACTAAATAATTTGAGGGAACAACTGAAAGCAACAAATGAGTTATTAAATGTTCAATGGTTGCAAAAAATGTCTTCGACGTTGTTTCAAAACTAAGTAAGAGTGAAATCATATTATTTAGCTTTATCCATCTAGTACTTAGTAGTTTATAAAATGTTTGCTTGCTATTTTTGTAGAAACTGTGTTCTTGGTCCTTACCAAGAACACAGTTTCTCCTTAGAAGGTAGCTTTGGTATTTTGAAAACCGTATAATTTTGAACGTTCAAGTATCATTGATATCATGACTAAAATAGAACTTTTGGGTTCTCACTTGCTACCGTTTTATAGGTTTCATTATGATCATGAGGCAGATTTTCCTTATGACACAAAGTTAAAAAAACCAATTCAGGAAGTTTATTTTATTTCCACACCAATAATTTAATTTATTATTATTTGCAATGTTTTTAAACAAATTTTGTATTCAGTGCGATAAGAAGTCTGCCGTTGTTCTATGATTCTTATACGTTTGCAATTTAAGGTTTTGTTTGTGGACTTATTTGTTGTTCTTTCTATATTTCAATATTAATCTTCAAGTACATTTCTGTCTCATCCACCTAATTATAATATCTTTTATTCAGTCTGGAAAATTAACAAGAACCCTGTCCGAGGACATTACAATGTTTGTATTGTAAATACTTACGTTTTACCATTTAAACTCTGAAATGCTCCCCAGTACAGGTTCTGCATTGAAATGTGAATGTTTAATTGTTAGGTTTTCCAGCATTAGGTTGCTGCAGGCCAATGATGAGTGTATTATACTCTCGAAACGTGTCTCTATAAAGGCGTTAATATAAAACATATTTGTGGTGACATTTGTTTTTTACTTTGCTATTAAAATTGTACACCGCTCGCTGTAAGAATGGCCTATTTATTCAAATTTTATTTCTGTTTGGGCATATTTAGATGGCATATCTGAAGCCAATACATGGAACTGATTCGTTTTGCATTTTCAGATATTACAACATTTTATTTAATTAAAAAAGGGACTGATGAATTCGCCATGCGTACCCAGTTATCAAAAGTAAATACCTGGATTGGGATAAAGGTATCCGATATTAATAGGGCGCCCCGGCAGAGCTGTGGTAAGTACCAATTAAATAAAAGGATTGTTTATGTAATGAACTGCTTAACAGTATTTTCATAACTGATATTTTAATATTCCAATGTCTAACTTTTCCACAAAAAGTTAGTCATGGACTTGAAATTTTTTTTAGATGGGATGAAAAATAATTCAAAGAGAATACGGAAACCTCTGAAGAAATAAACGTAGAGAGTGAAGATATTTTAGACAATAAGACATGAGGAACGGAAAGTTAGTATTATTCAATAACAATTTTATGTTATAATTTTTTCTATAAAAAAAGTCCTAACATCTTTTTTTTTTATTAGTATTTTATAGTCGACAAAAATATTGGGTTTACTTTTTATCCGTTTTATACACTTTTCACGGGATTCTCTAAGGCACTCATTTTATATCGCGTATGTAGACCAAGTTTACTATGTGGCTATGTGGTGTATCTGCTGTCTTCAGGCAAGCCCAGTAAGATTTTTAGGTAGTTATGTTTTTTTTTATTTTGCCAAAAGTTCAGAACTTAGAAATGTTCAGTAGTATGGTTTACCAAATTTGGTTCAACAAGTACTTATTTACGTATAAAATGACCTAAAACACTTATTTATGATAACATTCCAAAAATAATTTTCATTAAACTTAGCCGCGCAATATATTATGGAGCCCTAAAACTTTAATAGCTACTTATTTAGTTCACAATATATATCTTCTAAAACATTTCCATAATCAGATTATTATTGAAACCCAAGACAAGACGTCTTTAAACTTCTTTACGCCTACGCCAGTGTGGTGATTTTAAAAGACTAGACACTTGCCTGATATAAATTAAATAATTAGGTATATTATGATTATTAATTTCGCGTAAAAATTTAGTATTCATCATTTTACATAATATATGTATGACAAAAAATATATGTTAGCTCAAAGAACTATTAATATGTTCTAAATAAAACATAATTGAATTATGATTTTGATATCTTTGGGTTGGTTTCTACTCATCGATTAAGTATTATTAATATTTTATATTTTGTTTTAGGTGAACATTGAGATAAATATTGACATGTAATTTTAAAATAGAAAAAAAGTACATGTAACCGAGTGCAGACTGTTTTTTGCTTCCACAAATCCCAAAGTTATGGTTTTTTAAAACAATAATTCTAGACATATAAAAAATAATAATAATAAATGAAAATTAATTCGACGAAGAGGTAAGTAATTCTATAATACTATAGACCTTAACGTTTTTCAACAAAATTGAAGAGTTATAATTTATTTATAATAATATACAGGGATTTACATTTAAATCCGTTCTAGATTTAAACAGGTTCTAGTGGGCAATCCTGATAGAAACTGATAAATACAAATTAATCCCAATAGCTTTTGGATTTGCTTATAAAACCATATTAAATACGTTCTAAATGTAAACAGGTTCTATTGGGCAATCCTGATAGAATCTGATAAATACAAATTAATCCCAATAGCTTTTGCATTTGGATTTGCTTATAAAACCATATTAAATCCGTTCTAAATGTAAACAGGTTCTATTGGGCAATCCTGATAGAATCTGATAAATACAAATTAATCCCTATAGCTGTTGCATTTGGATTTGCTTATAAAACCATATTAAAACGTTCTAAATGTAAACAGGTTCTAGTGGGCAATCCTGATAGAAACTGATAACTACAAATTAATCCCAATAGCTTTTGCATTTGGATTTGCTTATAAAACCATATTAAATCCGTTCTAAATGTAAACAGGTTCTATTGGGCAATCCTGATAGAAACTGATAAATACAAATTAATCCCAATAGCTTTTGGATTTGCTTATAAAACCATATTAAATACGTTCTAAATGTAAACAGGTTCTATTGGGCAATCCTGATAGAATCTGATAAATACAAATTAATCCCTATAGCTTTTGCATTTGGATTTGCTTATAAAACCATATTAAAACGTTCTAAATGTAAACAGGTTCTATTGGGCAATCCTGATAGAAACTGATAACTACAACTTAATCCCAATGGCTTTTGTATTTGGATTTGCTTATAAAACCATATTAAATCCGTTCTAAATGTAAACAGGTTCTATTGGGCAATCCTGATAGAATCTGATAAATACAAATTAATCCCAATAGCTTTTGCATTTGGATTTGCTTATAAAACCATATTAAATCCGTTCTAAATGTAAACAGGTTCTATTGGGCAATCCTGATAGAATCTGATAAATACAAATTAATCCCTATAGCTTTTGCATTTGGATTTGCTTATAAAACCATATTAAAACGTTCTAAATGTAAACAGGTTCTAGTGGGCAATCCTGATAGAAACTGATAACTACAAATTAATCCCAATAGCTTTTGCATTTGGATTTGCTTATAAAACCATATTAAATCCGTTCTAAATGTAAACAGGTTCTATTGGGCAATCCTGATAGAATCTGATAAATACAAATTAATCCCAATAGCTTTTGCATTTGGATTTGCTTATAAAACCATATTAAATCCGTTCTAAATGTAAATAGGTTCTATTGGGCAATCCTGATAGAAACTGATAACTACAAATTAATCCCAATAGCTTTTGCATTTGGATTTGCTTATAAAACCATATTAAATCCGTTCTAAATGTAAACAGGTTCTATTGGACAATCCTGATAGAAACTGATAACTACAAATTAATCCCAATAGCTTTTGCATTTGGATTTGCTTATAAAACCATATTAAATCCGTTCTAGATGTAAACAGGTTCTAGTGGGCAATCCTGATTCATACTAATTATTTCAAATATGTTTTTAATTTGGAATTGCTGTTTCAAATACACACTATGAACCGTATTAATCCATATTAAATTTTTTTTTATATGGTTCTATCTGGCATTTTCAACAGGGTATTATTAGAAAATTAGAGAATATAATGCAGCTCTAGCTCCGGTAAAATTAGTAACTCTATCTGAAAATACGTGTGTACAACGACCCCTGCGGACGATAAATCGCCGTAATGCGGCTAACAAACAGTCCGAGGTTAAATCAGACGCCAATTCAAGGTGTAACCTTTGACAAATTAAAAATTGCAAGTCCTGGATGTGAATTATCCGTATGAAATTGCTCAATTATTAGATCAGTTAGTCTATGTTTTCTAGGTGGCAATCTAGGGACTTTTTGATCATATTGAAGGCCGGAGTGCATCAGACGACCGCCTACACTAAGGATTCCTTCTTCATCGATAAATAGATTGAGTTTGCGAAAAAGTCGGGGAGATGCTTTTATCCAAGACAAAGTCACCAATGAGTCTGACCAAGCATATATTTTAGAAACTTGAATATTCTCTAAATTTTTTAAAACAGTTGAAATCAATTGCGATAAGAGTAAAGCAGCGCACAGCTCTAGCCTAGGCAGCGATACCCTTTTAAGTGGTGCTACCTTTGATTTAGCACTCACCAATGAAATATCTAAAATATCTCATGCAAAAAACGAAAATATACCACAGCGGCGTAGCCTTTTTCTGAGCTATCACAGAACCCCATGAAGATGACACCGAAATTGTTCGAAAATTAATACGAGAAATTTTTAGTTGACTTAAAGTATTTATTTCGGCTTTAATTTTTCCCCAATGAGATAAAATGTTTTCAGGAGGCGTTTCATCCCACTGTAAGCCCAAAGTCCATAGATATTGAATTAAAATTTTATAAGAAAAGTAATGGATAGAAAATTTTTGCTAATTCTGAGAGAATCGATCTCTTGGTACATTTGCTATTTAATTAAATTAATTGAATTAAGCAAAGACATCAGAAGATGGGAGCCATTTTAAACCCAAAACTCTAACAATATTATCAGTGTCAGGGTTAAATTCCAAATCGGGAAGTTGCCGACACGAATGAGGAATAGTTTTAATAAATTCAGGAGAGTTACTGGTCAACTTTCTCAAAACAAAACCACCTGTTTCCAGCAAAGAGATTAAATCATTTTTCAATGAAATAGCTGCAGGTACAGTGGAACAACCAGTAACTATGTCGTCCACCTATATGTCCGAGCTAAGAATTGCGGACGCGAATGGAAAATTATGTCGTTCATCCTCAGCAAGCTGCAAAATAGTGCTGAGAACCAAGAAAGGAGCAGAAGAAACCCGATAAGTAACAGTAACCGATTCCTTGGGCGAAAATCTCCACAGAATTCGCTGATAATCCAAATGCTCACGACAGACATTTATTTGCCGATACATCTGTTTTATGTCAGCAGTGAAAACGACAAAATGAGTGCGAAAATGTAACAGTAAATTAAAAATATCATTTTGAAACTTGGGACCTATAAGAAGCGTATCGTTTAATGACAGACCATTTTCAAGTTTTGCGGACGAATCAAACACAACTCGTAAGCGTGTTGTAGAACTATTTAGATCACAAATATAAAGGGTATGTTTTGTGATTTAGATTAAACACACAGTGATGTGGTATATAATAAACTCTATTTTTAGTATAAGGGGGGTGTAGGTATATTCAACTCCATATGACCGCCATCTAGAATCTAGATATTCTTTCATGAAGTCACCATATGCGGTGTAAAGTGGTCGATCACGGAGCAGTCGACGTTCTAAGCCATACAATCTTTTCAAAGCTGAATCGACTATATGTTTCGGTTACAACGAACTGTAGTTATTATCTTAAATTTAATAGAATCCAATTGAAAAAATCACTTGTTAAATTACGATTTAATTTTCAAAATCAAAACAAACTGCTGTCAAGAGAAGAAAATCACAGCTGATTTGCAAAATCAAAACAAATCAAAAATATATTTTTATTCAGGAAATATAGATTTATAAATTGAATATTTTTTAAGGTATATATTTAAATTGCAACAATAAATAGATACTTGAGACCAACACGCAAGCCAAAAATATAGGTACCTACTGATGACGCAGCACTGAAAGTATAATAGGTATATCTCGTGTAGAACACTACATGAAATAGAATTTTTAACTTGCTGTAAGAAAAATAAATTAAGTAGAAATTACGAAAAGTCAAACTACGTCAAAGTAACACACCGATTTTTCAACAATATCCGGCGACGTAAAGGTCCAAACAATGTAAGCGCCGAATAAGCTTACAGTGAATATGAATTGAAATAATATTAACTGGAAAATCTACCTATCCTCGTTGCCCGTGGTTGGTAATGACCAGCTTATGTTCCAGTTTCTTCACACACACATTACACAATATGCACGTACGATTTATATAACAATATACGTACGATCATTATAGCCAGGTTTTTCAAATATTCAAATTAACGAAAACGTATATCGGTTTTTTCCCTAACGCTCTCCGAACACCAATATGCCTCTTCTCGGATCGCCACCAATTTCCAGTATAAAAATAAAAATTGCACTATATACCTACTACTGTGCGCAAAATAAATGAAACTTAAATATTTGTTGCTTTGACATAACTATTCAACTTAAATAATCATAAACAACCCACATGAAAATATTATAAACTTAACGAAACAATTACGACGCACACAAAGCAGTGCGATTACGCAACAGTATAAGTATATTTGTTGATAACTTTTTTTTTAGAACAAATTATTGTTATCGTGTCGCGTACGGGGTACTTTTGTAAAGTTTTAACATGACACGTCCAATTTGTTCTGAATTGATATCTAAAGATGAATACACTGCTAAGTACCTAATCAGGGAACTGTTCCACCTGTTTTCACAAGAACTGCTCCAGGGAATTGTTTCAACTGCTTGCGGATCAATCATTGTGGGTATTCCTAAAGGGAGTCATCTGACAGTGTAAAGGTGCTCGGTTCTAGTGGAACAAGGCCTCTAAAAACACCAAGGACATCCACGGACGATATCTACTGTCGATGATGTCATAGCAAGTTGTTGGTATTGGAAAGTCCTTACGATGACATACTTCAGAAGTACAAGAAACATGTTGAAGTTAACGCAGTGTTAAGCTCAAATCACTGATGTCAGGCGGGGGAAGCTTAAGCGATTGGAAGCAGTCAAAAATTATTCCGATACTTAAGTCGGGCGACAGATTTCGTATTCGTAACTATCGTCCAATTTATATCATGTCAAATTTCTCTAAACTGGTTAAAGCCGTATTGTATAGCCACATGTTCTCACACCCGGTATATTTTAATATAGATTTTTCATTGAAATTATTTTTTCTACGTGTTAACAATGCAATTTTTAACACCCCCCAGTAACGCTAAAAATGTTACTATTAATGCACTGGTCGTGGGTGACATTAAAGTACTAGTATCTTAAAGTAAAATGTAAAATTTTGGATGAAAACGTCAATGTCATATTGCACTCGAGATTTTCTGGGTAATAAATTCAAGGGTAGCTCGACTACCCACTTCAAAATGGATCGATGAAACCATCATTTTCTTCTATGTTTTCTTGCATTTTTAAGATAAAATTACCAATGTGTTTTAGAAAACTGATACAATGACAACACATTTGACAACAATAAAGCCAACAATGAATGTTTTTTTGACACAAAATGATAACTTGCATAATTTGTAATATATTCGGTGGTATCTGTCTTTAATTAACTAATAGTATATTAAGTATAAAGGGCGGTAAAGCATTCGTTGCAGCCCGCCGCTGTATAGACGCACGAGTGAGCGAAGCGAGCGAGGGCAGCTATACAGCTGCAGCGGTTTTACCGCCAGTGGTGCTTACAACTGTTTTTCGCCTGCCTCTTCATACTACAATATTAAACCAAAATAACTTTATTTTAATAATTAATTATTACTTTTATGAACTGACAGTTTTTGACAGTAATTAAGCTACCGAAGCAATGGTGATAGTAGTGCATAAACGCGATACTATTATACCAATGTCCCCTCCAACTCACAAACGCTATGCTATTTTGTGGTTCTGCTGCTGTCTCGACCTTCAGTTCGAAGGCATCAAAGACACAGACCACGTCGCAATGTTTCTTCTATTGCAAGTCCTGCACGTCGTATAAAATACAAAGAAAGAAAATATTCACTTAACTTAACGACTCCTACTGATGTAAGAAAATATAGCGGTTGTGTCCACCCCACAACAGGCCTTAAGCGATTTCAACCAAAATCTAATAACTTCATCCTACCCTGTTGAAAATGCCAGATAGAACCATATAAAAAAAAATTTAATATGGATTAATACGGTTCATAGTGTGTATTTGAAACAGCAATTCCAAACTAAAAACATATTTGAAATAATTAGTATGAATCAGGAATACCCACAAGAATCCAATAGAATCTTAAATGGATTTAATATGGTTTTATAAGCAAATCCAAATGCAAAAGCTATTGGGATTAATTTGCAGTTATCAGTTTCTATCAGGATTGCCCAATAGAACCTGTTTACATTTAGAGCGGATTTAATATGGTTTTATAAGCAAATCCAAATGCAAACGCTATTGGGATTAATTTGTAGTTATCAGTTTCTATCAGGATTGCCCAATAGAACCTGTTTACATTTAGAACGGATTTAATATGGTTTTATAAGCAAATCCAAATGCAAAAGCTATTGGGATTAATTTGTATTTATCAGATTCTATCAGGATTGCCCAATAGAACCTGTTTACATTTAGAACGGATTTAATATGGTTTTATAAGCAAATCCAAATGCAAAAGCTATTGGGATTAATTTGCAGTTATCAGTTTCTATCAGGATTGCCCAATAGAACCTGTTTACATTTAGAACGGATTTAATATGGTTTTATGAGCAAATCCAAATGCAAAAGCTATTGGGATTAATTTGTAGTTATCAGTTTCTATCAGGATTGCCCAATAGAACCTGTTTACATTTAGAACGGATTTAATATGGTTTTATAAGCAAATTCAAATGCAAAAGGTATTGGGATTAATTTGTAGTTATCAGTTTCTATCAGGATTGCCCAATAGAACCTGTTTACATTTAGAACGGATTTAATATGGTTTTATAAGCAAATCCAAATGCAAAAGCTATTGGGATTAATTTGCAGTTATCAGTTTCTATCAGGATTGCCCAATAGAACCTGTTTACATTTAGAATGGATTTAATATGGTTTTATGAGCAAATTCAAATGCAAAAGCTATTGGGATTAATTTGTAGTTATCAGTTTCTATCAGGATTGCCCAATAGAACCTGTTTACATTTAGAACGGATTTAATATGGTTTTATAAGCAAATCCAAATGCAAAAGCTATTGGGATTAATTTGTAGTTATCAGTTTCTATCAGGATTGCCCAATAGAACCTGTTTACATTTAGAACGGATTTAATATGGTTTTATAAGCAAATCCAAATGCAAAAGCTATTGGGATTAATTTGTATATATCAGATTCTATCAGGATTGCCCAATAGAACCTGTTTACATTTAGAACGGATTTAATATGGTTTTATAAGCAAATCCAAATGCAAAAGCTATTGGGATTAATTTGTAGTTATCAGTTTCTATCAGGATTGCCCAATAGAACCTGTTTACATTTAGAACGGATTTAATATGGTTTTATAAGCAAATCCAAATGCAAAAGGTATTGGGATTAATTTGTAGTTATCAGTTTCTATCAGGATTGCCCACTAGAACCTGTTTAAATCTAGAACGGATTTAAATGTAAATCCCTGTATATTATTATAAATAAATTATAACTCTTCGATTTTGTTGAAAAACGTTAAGGTCTATAGTATTATAGAATTACTTACCTCTTCGTCGAATTAATTTTCATTTATTATTATTATTTTTTATATATGTCTAGAATTATTGTTTTAAAAAACCATAACTTTGGGATTTGTGGAAGCAAAAAAAAATCTGCACTCGGTTACATGTACTTTTTTCTATTTTAAAATTACATGTCAATATTTGTCTCAATGTTCACCTAAAACAAAATATAAAATATTTTATATAGCAAAATATTAATAATACTTAATCGATGAGTAGAAACAAGTACGTTTTATCACTTCACCAAACATAATGTTTTAGTGTATACGCGCGTTTTGGTAACAATGTTAGCATCTTCAAAGGAGAACTAAAATGCTTAGTCAACATCACTTGAAAATAAAATAAAAGTGATTTGAAATGAAGTGGTAAGACGTGTGCTTAATTGTCTAATAATTACAATTAATAAAATAGTTTATCCTCACAGTATAGTAGTAGTAGTATAGTAATAACACAAACAACGTCAGTTTTATCAAATGACATAAAAACGGTAGCAAAACATGTTTCGTAAGTAGAAACTGTAATCATTAACATTAGGTACATACGAAAACAAAGATATCAAAATCATAACTCAATTATGTTTTATTTAAAACATATTGATAGTTCTTTGAACTAACATATATTTTTTGTCATACATATATTATGTAAAATAATGAAGACTAAATTTTTACGCGAAATGAATAATCATAATATACCTAATTATTTAATTTATATCAGGCAAGTGTCTGGTCTTTTAAAATCACCACACTGACGTAGGCGTAAAGAAGTTTAAAGACGTCTTGTCTTGGGTTTCAATAATAATCTGATTATGGAAATGTTTTAGAAGATACATATTGTGAACTAAATAAGTAGCCATTTAAGTTTTAGGGCTCCATAATATATTGAGCGACTAAGTTTAATGAAAATTATTTTTGGAATGTTATCATAAATAAGTGTTTTAGGTCATTTTATACGTAAATAAGTACTTGTTGAACCAAATTTGGTAAACCATACTACTGAACATTTCTTCTAAGTTCTGAACTTTTGGCAAAATAAAAAAAAACATAACTACCTAAAAATCTCTGGGCTTGCCTGAAGACAGCAGATACACCACATAGCCACATAGTAAACTTGGTCTACATACGCGATATAAAATGAGTGCCTTAGAGAATCCCGTGAAAAGTGTATAAAACGGATAAAAAGTAAACCCAATATTTTTGTCGACTATAAAATAAAGATGGTAGGACTTTTTTTATAGAAAAAAGTATAACATAAAATTGTTATTGAATAATACTAACTTTCCGTTCCTCATGTCTTATTGTCTAAAATATCTTCACTCTCTACGTTTATTTCTTCAGAGGTTTCCGTATTCTCTTTTAAATTATTATTTTTCATCCCATCTAAAAAATATTTCAAGTCATGACTAACTTTTTGTGGAAAAGTTAGACATTGGAATATTAAAATATCAGTTATGAAAATACTGTTAAGCAGTTCATTACATAAACAATACTTTTATTTAATTGGTACTTACCACAGCTCTGCCGGGGCGCCCTATTAATATCGGATATCTTTATCCCAATCCAGGTATTTACTTTTGATAACTGGGTACGCATGGCGAATTCATCAGTCCCTTTTTAATTAAATAAAATGTTGTAATATCTGAAAATGCAAAACGAATCAGTTCCATTTATGGGCTTCAGATATGCCATCTAAATATGCCCAAACAGAAATAAAATTTGAATAAATAGGCCATTCTTACAGCGAGCGGTGTGCAATTTTAATAGCAAAGTAAAAAACAAGTGTCACCACAAATATGTTTTATATTAACGCCTTTATAGAGACACGTTTCGAGAGTATAATACACTCATCATTAGCCTGCAGCAACCTAGCGCTGGAAAACCGAACAATTAAACATTCACATTTCAATGCAGAACCTGTACTGGGGAGCATTTAAGAGTTTGAATGGTAAAACGTAAGTATTTACAATACAAACATTGTAATAACGGTATTTATATTGCTACAGACTGATGATGAGAGTGATATATCACGGAAACATGTTTATATAGTAATTCCGACTAATATCTGCATTGATAATTAAAGTATTATTAGAATCATGCTGCTAAAAATATTGGAGATGTCCTCGGACAGGGTTCTTGTTAATTTTCCAGACTGAATAAGAGATATTATAATTAGGTGGATGAGACAGAAATGTACTTGAAGATTAATATTGAAATATAGAAATATAGAAAGAATCTTCCAGATGACAAATTTGTCCACAAACAAAACCTTAAATTGCAGACGTATAAGAATCATAGAACAACGGCAGACTTCTTATCGCACTGAATACAGAATTTGTTTAAAAACATTGCAAAGAATAATAAATTAAATTATTGGTGTGGAAATAAAATAAACTTCCTGAATTGGTTTTTTTAACTTTGTGTTATAAGGAAAATCTGCCTCATGATCATAATGAAACCTATAAAACGGTAGCAAGTGAGAACCCAAAAGTTCTATTTTAGTCATGATATCAATGATACTTGAACGTTCAAAATTATACGGTTTTCAAAATACCAAAGCTACCTTCTAAGGAGAAACTGTGTTCTTGGTAAGGACCAAGAACACAGTTTCTACAAAAATAGCAAGCAAACACTTTATAAACTACTAAGTACTAGATGGATAAAGCTAAATAATATGATTTCACTCTTACTTAGTTTTGAAACAACGTCGAAGACATTTTTTGCAACCATTGAACATTTAATAACTCATTTGTTGCTTTCAGTTGTTCCCTCAAATTATTTAGTCTCATTGGCTTTCGTGAATTTTCTTTCAGAATTTCCTCTGGGTTTAACATTTTAATTCGCTTTTCCCTTATCTGCGTTTTCAGAGCATCAATATCGTCTAAAACAACATGATTTATTTAGATTTACAGACGAATATAAATTTAAAAAGTAATCAATAATAAAACTAGCAAAAATACCTTCAATATATAAAATACAAAGGTTTGTAAGTTTTTTATATCTTCGGTGATCCAATCCAATCCAATCTCCTGTACTATATCATCATCAAGGAATCTGAGATAAGCATACCCCATACTAAAAAGAGTAAAAAGTTCTTAAATATTGTCATTAATTCTCAATTCTTAATATAATAATAAATTATCATTAATTCTTTAGATCTTCTTTCATCTCCCAAAAGTCTTAAATGTGTGTATAAATTGAAGAAAATTTAATAAAATAAAAATTGTTAAAATAACTACGAATAATGTTCCATATTTCACCGTTTTGGAAAATTTAACACATTTGTTTTATTAATTGATTGTGGTGAAATATCTATTATTACAGTACCTATATGTACAGGGTGTATTCTGGTTGATGGTATACACTTTGTTTTGTTGTTTTGGGAAAAGTAACTAAGTACGAATATTTTGAAAATGTAAGTAATTACTTAAGTTGGATTTTTTCGATATAGTTAATTAGGTAGACAACTATTAAAACGTTTTTTTCTTTATTAACGTTGATAAAGTTCACAAGAATAAATGTATTCTACCACTTCACCCAAATTACATATTATAGTGACAATTTTATTGTATGCTGATAGATTAGGTATTAGTACAGCTAATACACACAATTAGCTGTCGTATTAGGTTGATCTGAATAATCACTTACATTTTCAAAACAATCGTATGGTTACTTGTCGCAAATGTTTTTTATTCCTTATAAAGACAATGATATACCTTGGTAAAAAGAATAATTTATTTGCTTACCTGGAATCAATTTTTTCACATCGTCGGCGTCGTTAACAAATCACAACACAACACACAACACAAAGTTATTTAGTTATTTTATGCTGTTAGATAGTCATAGATGAAAGATATTATAATATATATTTAGGTTAGCATTTACACTTATTTTATTACACAATTGAGATAGAGTAATTAACATATTATTGATAATGAAAAACAAAACATAAACCGACGCCATAACAAAACACGTGTTGTTTGTGTGTGGCTGTGTGGTATTGTATTAGGTTAGATTAAATAAAAAATTGTACCGCAGCAGTGTTGTCATAGGGAATTATCAAATTGTAACATATTTTATTCGACAATTCCAAAATCAAGATTATTACAGACCTTGTTGTCTGATTATTATGCATGAGTTTATTCAGTTGACGATAGTTTTTTATTGTTTTCTGGAATATATATATAATGACGACATAGAGATTGCAACAGATGTTTTAATTACATTTAGATATTTTGACTTTTTATATAAAGGCAATAACAAAATATGCGCCATAGCAATTAATATAATAATAGATAATAGGTATATAAATATACGCTATTATAGATAGAGAATAGTAGGTATTAAATAAGCTACCAAAATTGAGTTATGACGACATACATGTTGTATTCACACACACTTCTGGATGTGATTGTATTAATATTCATGTCTTCACCCATTCTAGAATAATTTTGAAATATACTATGATATAATTCTATACCGTGTCAGAAGTCAGCTGCAATCGGCAACACTGAACTCTGAACTATTCACAAGCGTCAAGCATAAACCACTATACCTACTTACTAGTTGCCAGATTTACGTCAAATCCGCAGTTTTGTCGCGATTTTCTTAATAAAATATTCATATATATTTGATATATTTATTATAAACTAAAATATAAATGGTGATATATTTTACAGGTTGTCCATTATTTCAATTTTAGTTTTTTTCTTATTAGTTATTTTTTTATTTATTTAGTTATCATGTCATATGCAAAACCAGGAGCAAATGTATGTTCATGCCAACGCAATTGTGACTCTTTGGATATACTTTGCTATCTTTTCTTATGTAAAAAATGTAATTAAATTTTGAATACCTATCTGTGCGTTAGTAAAAATTACTATGTATATAATTATGTATATAGGTAGGTAATATCAAAGATTAATGTCTTTGGTAATAGTGAAGACTATACCTCGGCAACACTGAGTATTAGTAAATGGTCAGCGTTGCCGGTTGTAACATAATAATTATTATTACAATTTTGCACTAAATCTGGTACTAAATTTGTACTGTAAGATGAATTTAATGAATCTGTACTAGGATTTTTTATATACTAAATTGGCCAACAATTGACCTTTTTTTCTTGGTGACGTAACATAATATGTTGTAAAATCTGAGCAGCTATAACATTATAATATTATGTTTAAGCATGTTATCGGCAACAGTGGATACGGTAAGAAAATCATAACTATTTTGTCAAAACACAAAAAACAAAGTAGTAGTTGTCTTTATAAAGACAATGACCTCACCTATCTATAGGGTTATTCTTTCGTAGTGATTGGTCTGAACAAGTGAATGTGATTAAACTGAACTGAATATTTGGCGAAACCGAAAGATCACCTTTTTTGTGATTGTCTTTCACTTAACCTCGAAAACAACCAAATCTGCTCTGAAAACTGGAAAATTATTTCTTCCATGATATTATTATCCATGTTTTAAACTTTTACAATTTATTGGTTTGATTCGAAATCATATGCCAATTATTATCTCTCAATACTTTTAGAGGTTAACTGTTAACTGAACGAACTAACCGGTACCTAGAGGTTGATCAGTAAGCGGCAACGGGGGTAGGAATTTTAATCAGTTTGTTAGAAGTGACCGATGTCGAAACAATACGCACAATCGTGAATGAACTGACAATTTTCAGATTGTTCACTTAGTTCAGTACGAAAGAATAACCCTTACATTATTAATGTTTAGGTATATATTTTATTTTAATAACTTAAGACGCCGTGTTGTTTTATGCAATAATTTCTTAAAATAAGGAGCTCAAGAAATCTGCATTATTTAGGATAACGGACATGAATGAAATTTTTTATTGAATCCGTATTGAAACCAATCGCATCGTGGAAATTCTTATTCAGCAATTCTATATTAAACGCAATTGAAATAAGCAGTTTTATGCCGCATAAAAACTAATTCAAACTGATAAAACCAAATTAAACATTTGATTTGGAATACCTTATTGAAACCAATAAATTCCAATTAAAGAATTTCTTATTAATCCATATTGAAACCAATTCGTTTCATGATAATTTTTATTCAGTACTTTTATATTAAACGCAATTGAAATAAGCAGTTTTATGCCGCATAAAAACTAATTCAAACTGATAAAACCAAATTAAACATTTGATTTGGAATACCTTATTGAAACCAATAAATTCCAAATAAAGAATTTCTTATTAATCCATATTGAAACCAATTGGTTTCATGATAATTTTTATTCAGTACTTCCATATTAAACGCAATTGAAATAAGCAGTTTTATGCCGCATAAAAACTAATTCAAACTGATAAAACCAAATTAAACATTTGATTTGGAATACCTTATTGAAACCAATAAATTCCAAATAAAGAATTTCTTATTAATCCATATTGAAACCAATTCGTTCCATGGTAATTTTTATTCAGTACTTCCATATTAAACGCAATTGAAATAAGCAGTTTTATGCCGCATAAAAACTAATTCAAACTGATAAAACCAAATTAAACATTTGATTTGGAATACCTTATGGAAACCAATAAATTCCAAATAAAGAATTTCTTATTAATCCATATTGAAACCAATTCGTTCCATGGTAATTTTTATTCAGTACTTCCATATTAAACGCAATTGAAATAAGCAGTTTTATGCCGCAGAAAAGCTAATTCAAACTGATAAAACCAAATTAAACATTTGATTTAGAATACCTTATTGAAACCAATAAATTCCCAATAAAGAATTTCTTATTAATCCATATTGAAACCAATTCGTTCCATGGTAATTTTTATTCAGTACTTCCATATTAAACGCAATTGAAATAAGCAGTTTTATGCCGCATAAAAACTAATTCAAACTGATAAAACCAAATTAAACATTTGATTTGGAATACCTTATTGAAACTAATAAATTCCAAATAAAGAATTTCTTATTAATCCATATTGAAACCAATTCGTTCCATGGTAATTTTTATTCAGTACTTCCATATTAAACGCAATTGAAATAAGCAGTTTTATGCCGCATAAAAACTAATTCAAACTGATAAAACCAAATTAAACATTTGATTTGGAATACCTTATTGAAACCAATAAATTCCAAATAAAGAATTTCTTATTAATCCATATTGAAACCAATTCGTTCCATGGTAATTTTTATTCAGTACTTCCATATTAAACGCAATTGAAATAAGCAGTTTTATGCCGCATAAAAACTAATTCAAACTGATAAAACCAAATTAAACATTTGATTTAGAATACCTTATTGAAACCAATAAATTCCCAATAAAGAATTTCTTATTAATCCATATTGAAACCAATTCGTTCCATGGTAATTTTTATTCAGTACTTCCATATTAAACGCAATTGAAATAAGCAGTTTTATGCCGCATAAAAACTAATTCAAACTGATAAAACCAAATTAAACATTTGATTTGGAATACCTTATTGAAACTAATAAATTCCAAATAAAGAATTTCTTATTAATCCATATTGAAACCAATTCGTTCCATGGTAATTTTTATTCAGTACTTCCATATTAAACGCAATTGAAATAAGCAGTTTTATGCCACATAAAAACTAATTCAAACTGATAAAACCAAATTAAACATTTGATTTGGAATACCTTATTGAAACCAATAAATTCCAAATAAAGAATTTCTTATTAATCCATATTGAAACCAATTCGTTCCATGGTAATTTTTATTCAGTACTTCCATATTAAACGCAATTGAAATAAGCAGTTTTATGCCGCATAAAAACGAATTCAAACTGATAAAACCAAATTAAACATTTGATTTGGAATACCTTATTGAAACCAATAAATTCCAAATATAGAATTTCTTATTAATCCATATTGAAACCAATTCGTTCCATGGTAATTTTTATTCAGTACTTCCATATTAAACGCAATTGAAATAAGCAGTTTTATGCCGCATAAAAACTAATTCAAACTGATAAAACCAAATTAAACATTTGATTTGGAATGCCTTATTGAAACCAACAATTCCCAAATAAAGAATTTCTTATTAATCCATATTGAAACCAATTCGTTTTATGGTAATTTTTATTCAGCAATTCCATATTAAACACTATTCATTTTAACCTATTAAATCCGTATAAAACCCACTTTGTTTTGAATCTGTAATGGCATATTAGATCTAATCATATTTAAAACTTATAGAGACCAATACAATTCCATTGATGTGTTTTATATGTATATCCAAATAAACCCAAACCATATTGAATCATATAAGATTACTATTAAAATAACATAGAGCTTGTCAAAGCCAGATTAAAACCTACATTCACTTATAGATACTTATAGATCCAGATCAAGTTTTAATATGATTCTATACGGTATTTTCAACAGGGTAGGATTGCCTCAAACTCATATACCAAAATTTAGCTCAATTGGTTAAAGCGTTTGGGCGCTATCGTGGAAGAATACATACAGACACACATACAGACAGACAGGCTTCCATCTGGAAATGGTCTTAATCGTCTCACTGAACTGTGCGGAAAAGTAAAATGTATGATTTTTGTCTTAAAAGTATTTTTAAGGCACTCATGTGAAATGAACCATCACATGCCTTAAAAATATACTGGTAACACTTATATCATTAATGGTGCGCCGGGAGCGTTTGGACAATATTTGAATAAACAATTGTGGCGTGGACGTGGATAAGGAATAATTAAAATTTTGTAGCGAGGATAGTTGATACATGTCTCTTACATATACTTTTGGTTTTTTTTTTGAAAAAATATGCCTATGAGTTTTGATAGATACATATATTTTTTTAATGTAATCTGTCCCAATCCTCCCCAACTTTGGGGAGGGTTTGGACAAGCAATTAATAAGAACATATATTACGCAAATCATTTATTTTTCAAAAAACAAATAAAATATTTAGTTAAAAATTGTTTATTGAATAATTACTTCAATATTAACATAAGCTGTACTCGGTAACATCAACATTAAAATATATCATGTCCAAATATCTGGCACTTCGGTCTGTCAATGGATTTGGTAGTTTCAAAACAACTTCTTCATATGAGACAAATGCTGGAGGCTCTTCACTAAATCTAAACCGGTTGGAAGCCACTTGCTTTTTTAAAAATTTCACATTAAAGCCATCTTCAACGACCTCTTCTATTTTAGCTGCATAATGTCTAGCAGATGTTTTTCCAAACACCTTGCAAATTATAAAATTATTAACTTCAAGTTTGGTGAGATTTACCAAGTCCTCATCTTCTTCCAAATCTAACTCTGAAGATGAGTCTTTGTAAATAACTTCTTCCTCATTGGAAGAAGAAGATTCGCTCAAACATTTTTTCTTTACCTTCTCGATCTTATTTTGATCAGGTTTTGGTGCGTTCTTCTTCATTTTTTTTTCTTCAATTTTATCGCGTTCTGGAGTATCGGTTGCAATTATAGATGTCCTCTTCACTGGTCCTTTTCTAGTTGTCTTTCTTTCGGGAGCTTTTGGATACGGTCTTATTTTGGAAGGAGATATAAACTTTTGCTCTTGTGTAGAGGGGCCGGGTTGCTGTGATAAATCTGGATTTTTATTTAAAACCTCATTTGACAGAGTCACATTGTTGGGGTCTTTCTCTGTTTCTACCCTGTCTGTAACAAATGAGCAAATAAAGTCTTCCTCACTAAAAATATTCGAATGGCCAAATTCCGGTACAACGAAATCCAGATTTTATATTGGAGGGAGTAGCAGACTGATCCCAAGCTTTCATGCAGATAGGTGCCAGATCATAAATGGATATTGTCTGTCCTGGATGAGCGAGCATCCAGTCATCTACTCCTTGGTTGAAACATCTTTTGAATGGGCCGAAAACAGTCCTATCTAATGGCTGCAACTTATTAGATGTATGCGGTGGAAGAGTTAAAATTGTAATCCCATTTTCTTTGCAGTAATCAATTGCAGGCACAGATAAATGGGATTCATGATTGTCCATTATGAGAAGGACTTGACGTTCATTAGAACAACGAACATTAGCTGTAAAGTGTTCTAAGACCTTTAAAAAATTATCACTGGACATCCAGACGAATGAACTAAGCCAGTTGCACCATACTCTTCTGCAACATCATTCAACATTCGATGTTTATCAAATTTTTTTCTCGGAAACACCCATACTGGAGGAAGTGCTATTCCGTTCGCTCCAATAATGCGCACTTGGGTAACCAGCTCTCCTCGCTCTCTCGAAACGACTTTACCTACTTGATGCTGACCTTTGGTCGCAACTACCTTTTGTGTCTTTTGCACCGTGGTAACACCCGTCTCATCTAAATTGAATATGTCTGATCCAGTGTACTCATGTCTTTTCAGAACTTCCTCTAACTTATCTTGAAATCTCCCGACGGTAGTTTTATTAAAACTGGAAATTCTCGCCAAGCTTGTGTTTTCCGGAGATCTTATGGACAATTTCGACTGTCTACTTAAAAAGCCGGTGAACCAGTCCTTTCCAGCTGATTTATTTTCTTTCCAAGAATCTTGAAATTTAAGACTATTTTTTTGTGCAAACTCGTATGCCAATCTGCGAGTAGCTTTTGGCGTTAAACCGTGGTACATATTTGAACATCTTTTGAGGTAGCAGGTAAGCGAGGATTCCAATTCATTAGAAAATACTTGACATGTGACGAAATGGGGAGAAAATTACATATTTTCAATACCAACTTCTTTTGCTGTTTTCACATATCGCGCTAGAGTTGATTTTTTAACTTCATGTTCCTGGGCACTTTTTCTAATAGAATATTTTCCAGAAAATACCTCGACGGTTGCATTCCGCATGGCTTCAGCGGAAAAAAGTCTGTTTGTCAACTTTTTGTGCTTGTGAGGCATGTTTCCTGTAACAATTTGCTAATTTAGGGAGGGTTAGGACACTTGCGGGAGCATTTGGACAGTTGTCCATACCCTCCCGCAACGTGGCTCGATTAATAAAACTCAAAATGTATTAAAGCAACTATACACTATGATTTTTAAGGCTTACCTTGAAACTGGTAATCAATCAGCCGCTCAAAAAACTCAAAACTTGTTTCGTAAAACAGGATTTAAAACTTTTTAATCTTAGAATGGACACGTAGATAAATAAAAAAATGGCAGTGCCGCGAAACGATACAGCCTACTTGCCTCCAATCTAGATAGATACTAAGAGCTTTCAATTGCGCTTCTAAATACGTTTTTGTTTTTACCCCTTCTTTAATTTGGCGGTAAATATGAATGTGTCCAATGCCTCCCGCTGTCCAAACCATCCCGGCGCTCCCCTAATAACTATAAATACCTACTGACTTTTGGTGATATTAAATTACAAAACTATCATAATTATTATTAACTATGTACCTACATCGATCGGTACACGCTTTTGCAAAGTTGCAGTTCTCACTATTCCTTTCCCGCACAGGAAAAGTATTGTGAACACGCTAAAAAAATTTTTGAGATAAAGACGGATATAACCATTTTGAAGTTCCCTGAGACGATTAAGACTATTTCCAGATGGAACTCTGTCTGTCATGGTGTATGTGTGTGTGTGTCTGTATGTATTCTTCCACGATAGCGCCTAAACGCTTTAACCAATTGCGCTAAATTTTGGTATATGAGTATGGGGCAGTCCTCGGATGAACCCGTCAGTTTTTGGTTGAAATCGCTTAAGGCCTATGAAAGGGGTGGATACAACCGCTAAATTTTCAAATAGCAATAGGGGTCGAGTGATACATCATTTTAAAGAATTTTTTATCTGCTTTACAGCGATATACGTTACTTTTGATTCTCGAGAAAATTGCGTTTAAACTTTCACCAGTTACGTAGTTGGAACCTATATTACGTACCTATTATAATTAAAATACAATATTTCTAACCACGGTTCTGCGGCGTCATTTTTATCATATTTTTGATTAATGTGTTAGTTTGTTACGTTAATTTATTGGTAATAATGAAAATAATACAATTATAATAAGTAATAATTATTATTAAAATTCTGTTTCGTTACGCAGGTCATATATTTTTGATTATATTATAACTTGTCGGGAATGTTTTGGGGTGACACAACCGATTTTATTTAATGTCACTGAATAGTTTGTAATTTAATTAATTATTAAATCAGTTTTTTTAAAATATAGTCCACTTTGATGTTGATAGTGATAGCTGCTGTTCGGAGTATTTTCTGTGAATATTTAATGAGTAGTTCCACAAGACGGTTTGAAAAACCTTGTGGCTCGGTTGCACTCTCGGTGCTACCGTCAGTACCTACCCACTGTGATTTTTAAGGGTGGGAAAGGTTTGAAAAACTCATATTTCCTAAACGAAAAGGCTTATGTACGTTAATTATGTAGTCAGTTCAAGATATTGGCAATTATGTAATTTTCCTGAAAACTACATACAGCTGTAAACTTCTATAGATATTATGCGATTTGGTTTATTGCTGCGGACTTGAAAGTTAAAAAAACATGTTCGCTTTTTTGCTACAATGTTTTTTAATAAATACGTTATTAGATGGGGAATATTACACATCAGATCAGTGCATCAACTAAAGAAAATTAACAATTCTACTTACGTCATTCTCACTTAAATAGGTAAACAACTAAAACTATTTTGAATATAAATCATAATATATAGGTAGGTACAAGTAGTATTATTACAATACAATACAGATTAAATAATATATAGGTACAATCGATCGAAATAAATAATAGCAGTGTCCTCTCCTACAACTTGGGTATTCCATTTGATGAAAAATTGAGATTCCGAACGCATGTTAACAAAATTGATCAGAGATCATTTATGACTTTACGGAACTTGTTTCGCAGTAGACATTTACTAAATGTTAAATTACAAAAGCAGCTGTGCGAAAGCTTGGTTTTGAGCCATTGTAATTTTGGAGATGTCATTTATGGTCCATGTTTAGATAATAAGAGCAGCTATAAAATACAAAAAATCCAAAACTCGTGTGTTCGTTTTGTCTTTGGTCTTAGGGCGCGTGACCGTATAAGCGATAAATTGAGATAGCTACCCACGGTGGATACGAATGTCTGAACGTAGAGACTTGCATATCGCTTCCATGGTACACAAGATATTGACGATGAATTTTCCGTCGTATTTAAGCAACAAATTGTCTTAAGTGTACGCCGACTCATGACAGAGACACAAGATATCGACACCTCCTGAGTACACCTAAACATAGTACAGCCATAGAAAAATAACTATAGACGCTAAAAACGGCATCGACTCGTCGCAATCGCAGCCACATTCTGGCCCGCTACTATATATAGACTATATCTATATATACTATAAGTACTACAATTATAAGTGCGGCGAATTGCTTTGCAGACAGAGAAATAAAACGTTCCGACACGAAGTGAAGTAACTGTATATTAAAGTGTGGTGCAGCCCTTTTTGAGAGATCTTTTTCATATATTGGAGCTCGGATGTACAATCGGTTGCCAACGTCTCTGTGTTCTTTGGGGATAGCGAGCTTTAGAAAGAAACTCAAGAAATATCTGTTGGATAAAAGGGGGTAGCGATGGTACGTTGTTCATTTTGTTGATTTTATTTTGATTTTTCCTCATTTTCTTGATTTTGTTTTCTGTTTCTTTTTCACCTGCGTGGCTAACTGTGTTACAATATTTAATTTAGTACAGGTAAATATTTGGTATGTAACAAATACTTAGATTTTTTTAATGATTTATTATGCACAATGTAATTTGATATTGTATTTTATATGTTGATATTGTATTTGTTTTGTTGTATGCATGCTCGGTTAAAAACAGCTTGCTGAAATTCGCCGAGTTAAAAGACCATTTATTATTATTATTATTATAGTAGTAAGTACTTCATATAAATTTTGTCCCTTATGCTTAAAGCATAGATAAACAAACATATCTAATAATTTGAAAGAGAGTCTGTTGGTGAATTATTGGAATAAAGCTGTTATTTAACTTCTATTGTTTTTAAATAGAAAAAAAAATTAATGTGACAAAAAATTTGGTTGGCCATTTTTTCTTTTATTATAAGAATTTTTATGAATAAACAGTTAGCCTTAAGCTCATGAAATATTATATCAATAAAAAGCATAGCATCGAACATTTTACCAAGCTCAGCCTTAAATGTATGTCAAAATTCACCTTTATTTACAAATATTTTTAAAACTACTAGACCGAGGCATATCAATTCTTCTGTCATTTTTCTTGTCTTTCAGAGCGGCATTTATTTATGTTAAAATATCCAGGGTGTCGCATTAAGAAAAAGAAAGTTTGGCACGCGTACATTAATATTACAAAAAAGTTTAAAAAAAACCTGCTACTTCATTTACATGACGGGGGGTTTTGTTTGTTCATAAAAGTCGATAAAATTACTAGTCTCAGAGATAATTTGATAATCAGAATCAGATGTTGTTTTGTCACAAAATCGGATTTAAAAATTATTTTTTGTTAATCAAATATTATTACGAACATATTCATATAAAATTTGGTACATTAAACAAAAATAAATACTTATCATCTGAGAAAAACAAAATAAGAAAAACTAGTAAATATTTTACGTAGGGGTTTTATTATCCTTTGACCCCCGCAGTATGTTATGTATCTACGCCAGTATTGCTCAAAAACTGTTTTTAACAAATCAAAATATTTTAGAATACTTTTTTTTTATCTTAAAATTTTTATAAATTAAATAATTGGAAAAACACTCGAAAATCATTCACGTTATTGTATGAAAATAACTGCTTAAAATTACCGCCATTTTT